>CM033711.1:47197480-48640100 GCA_019671005.1 Hibiscus mutabilis
ACCGGTGGAAATCGAACACAAAGCATATTGGGCAATCAAGACCGTGAATATGGATTGGGAAAGTATCGGACAAAAGCATTTGTTGGACCTCAATGAGATAAAAGAATTCCGTGCACTCGCCTATAACAATGCACGAATCTACAAGGAGAAAACAAAGCGATGGCATTACAAGAAACTATTGCCGCGACAATTCATGCCAGGGCAACTAGTTCTCCTATTCAATTCTCGGCTAAAACTTTTCCCGAAAAGCTGAAATCAAGATGATCGGGACCATTCGAAGTTGTCAAACCATTCTCCCATGGTGCTGTGATAATCAAGTCCATCTCTGACAACCATGAATTCAAAGTTAATGGATAAAGATTGAAGCACTAAAATGGTGCCCATGTGGAACGTAACAAAGAAGTGGTCAACTTAGAAGATACATGAGCATGCTCTCCTTTCAATATTTTCTTTTTATTTTCATTTTTATTTTTAGGAGATATTTTATTTTTCTTCATTATCTTTAGTTTTCTTTGTTTTCTTTTCCACAACAAGACTCACACCCACTATGCTAAGGAAATTTCCTGTCGAGATCCTTGCCCCGGCAACCAATGAAGCAGTCACCACGGCAACTGCAACAGATGATGCCGCGACAACCTACATCGTGCCTGCACAAGCTGATGCCACGACAACCAACCCTGAAGATGCCACGACAACCAAAGCTAAAGACATCCCGGCAACCACTGCAAAAGCCAAAGGTAAAGCACCTGTGCCCGAATCAACTCCTACGAAATCATTTTCTAATTTTTCAGATTCGAACGAGTCCTACATTGCACCAACAAAGACCGCACCAATTGAATCCTCCAAGCGAAAAGCCAATGACACTGATGAAGAGGACGATGAGGACAACCCCGTACGAGGATCGATTCCACCACCGGTAACAAGAAAACAACCACCGCGTTCAAGCAAGAGAATCAAGACACCGGCCAAAAGGAAACTAATCATCTACGATGACAAACTCTCAGAGTAAGTCCTCGTATGCATTTTATTTTTTATTTTTCTTTAATGCATGCATTGAAGACAATGCCTCACTCGAGTTTGGGGGGGATTGTTATTAGTAGTTACCATGTTTAGTTACATTCATCTTAAGTATTACATTTAGGATACATAAATTGCTTGCCATGCCTTTAATTGGAACAAGAATTGCTTAGATTTGATGAATATCCGATGATGACTTTGCCAATGCACTTAATTGATAGAATTTTTATTCTAGGATAACCATGAAAGAACTTAGAATTTTACTATGATACTAATTTTGATGAAACACTGTCGTGGTTTGATTGATTTAAGGAATTCTAGTGAACTTAGGTTGATAATTAACAAATTGGGGGATTAGAATAAAAATTAGATGAATGCTAGAGGTGCCCGAAACTGGCTCTAGTATGTGTTAAAAAAATTTGAGAGCTAGAGGTGCCCGAAACCGGCTCTAGTCGAATAAATTAACTTAATAAAACTAAAAACAAAACACTAGAGGTGCCCAAAACTGGCTCTAGTTAAAACATGTTAAAAAGAACCCAATAAAGTAATTTGAAAACCTATTGTTTGCATAGAATCCAAAAAATCAACTTGCACACCACTCCGCACACACTCACAAGCATTATAGTTTGATTCCGAGTAATTCCTAAGTTTTTCGAAAAATAAAAAGCCAATCATACTTTGTGCCCCGGTTCAGAGAATTGAAATCAAGTTCAAAGCTAAGTTTGTGAAAATTGAAGTCTTGGCAGGTAATTATGAGTTTGCATTGCTTGAGGACAAGCAATAGTTCAAGTTTGGGGGTGTGATAAGTGTTCAAAAGTACTATTTTTCTTACCCTTTTTACTCATATTATTGTTAGACTTAGGCTCATATTAGTTGCATAATTAGCCATTCATGCATTAATCCATGTTTCCTTCCATTGTTGAGCTTGATTATATAACTTGGTAGTTTTTGTGAGAAAAGATGATGCTTTGGTGTGTTTTGTGTGTATGTGCAGGATCACTTGCCAAAGCAAGGCTAAAGCTAGTTGCCAGGGCAATGCATGAAGGAGACGCCGAGCCAGTTGCCAGGGCAATTGTCGACAAGAGCAAAGGTGATATGGTAGTCGAAATTGATGACTAGAGAAGCCCAAGATGACGTGGAGCAAAGCCCAATCCCAAAGGAATTTGATTTCCATGAAGAGATTAAAGAAGAATTAAATTCCAAGAAGATAGGAGAAGTTCTAGTAGGAATATAATTATAATAAAAGAATTATATTCTTTAAAGATAATTTAATTCCAACTTAACTTCCTCCTCAAAGAAGGACTTTGACCTAGCCCTATAAATAAGAGGGAGATTTCGACAATCCATAGAGAGCAAAGGGAGGGGAATTTCGACAAGCATCAAGGAGGGCAAGAGGAGAGAATTTTTGACAAGCATCTAGGGCAAGGAGGATTTTGACAAGCCTCCTTCTTCATCCTTTTCTTTCTTGTTCGATTGGGTTCATGCTAAGGATTATTTATCTTGTGTTTCATTGGAACCTAGCCATGAACTAAATCTATTTGGCTATGGTTATTGTGTTTTGTGGTTGTGAGAAACTATTGGATTTTGTTTAGGTAATAAGAGTTTGCACTTTTCTATTCAAGGCTTATTCATTCTTGGTTCTTATTCTTGTTTGCGAGTGAATTGGGAGAGGATCTCGTAACTTCATCTATTTATCTAATATCGGGAGAGTTAGATTCAAGAAACGAATGAATATGATCTTTATTCAATCTATTGATGGTGAAGATTAATCCAGCTTAGGAATAAGTTAAGGATTTCAACGGCTAAGAGGAGCGCAAGATTGGTTGTTGTTCACCATTGATTCACGTAGGGATGTATTATCAAGGCATGCACAAGTAGCTAGAGTTTCGACTTAGGGATAAGAAGAAACCATTGAAGAACGCTCTGCCGAACCTTGAAGGTTGCTGCCCAGACGCCCAAGTAGTTGCCCAGGCAACCATCGATTAGTTGCCAAGGCAACCCCGTTGTGCAAGTTGCCACGGCAACTGAGTTGCCCGTGCACTCTTTTACCAAGACGATCCAATCGGCTATCATACCTCAACTCACGATAACCTGGCCTATCTCTCTCTCATTTGATCTCATATTTTCTTTTACTTTATTGCTTTCTAGTTTAGTTATTAGTTAAACTCCTATAATCCTTTATTTGTGTTTTTACTTTTTACAGTGCAAGAGACTAGATTCTTGAAGTGGCACCAATCTCTGTGGAGACGATATCTTTTATACTATAACTTGCAACGTGTATACTTGCACAATTGCGTAGCACTTATTACGCGCAACAGACATACCCTGATGGTAGCCTTCTAATGGTTCTTTTATCGTTATCGTCAGCCTCTTTTGGGTAAGCCTATAACTTGTTGTACTGGAGGATATCATGATACCAAGGATTGTCATCCTCCTCCTCCTCCAAGTTATAGCAATGGGCCGGTATTTCAAAAATCTACATCTCAACTAGCTTTATCTTGGCTCTTTGGCTTACTTCAAATATGGTGGCTAACGTTGCTAGAGCATCGGCCATTTGATTATTCTCCCTCAAAAAATAAGTAAAACTGATTTCCTCAAAGTCTTTAACCAATTCTTGGATCAGATCGTGGTACTTGATCAACTTCAGATCTCTAGTCTCCCACTCTTTTTTGAGGTGGTAGATTACCACGGATGAGTCCCCAAAGACTCGAAGCACCTTGATTTTCCTTTCTATGGCCGCACGGAGTCCCCCAATACAGGCTTCATATTCGGCCGTGTTGTTGGTGCAAAAGAATTCCAACCTGCTTGTAAAGGGGCAGTAGACATTCTCGGGAAAAATTAATACTGCCCCTATCCCATGGCCAAGGGCATTAGATGCTCTATCAAAATAAAGCTTCCAATACTCGTTCTTGGCGGCGGGCTCTTCCTTGGACAAAGCACAGATCAATTTCTCATCTGGGAAACTAAAATCCAATGGCTCGTAGTCGTCTGAAGTGTGGCCTGCCAAAAGATCTGCCACTACACTTCTCTTTACCGCTTTCTAACTTACATAAACGATATCGAACTCAGACAATAACATTTGCTAACGGGTCATTTTCCCGGTTAGCACTGTGTCTCCATCAGAAATTTCAATGGATCCAATCATGAAATTAAGCAAGTGGTGTGGTACACCATGTACTGTCTGAGTCGCTTAGTAACCCATACTAAGGTACAACAAAGCTTTTGTATCAATAAGTACCGTGCTTCGCACTCGGTGAACTTTTTGCTCAAGTAATAAATTGCCCTTTCCTTCTTGCAAGAGTCGTCAAGTTGTCCCAACACACAACCCATCAAATTCCAAAAGACTGTCAAGTACAGGATTAACAGCCTATTCGGCACTAGTGCTACTAAAATTGGAGCATTGGTCATGTACTTCTTGATCTTCTTGGCAATTTTCGTCCCACACACTCGGATTGTTCTTTCTGAGTAGTCTAAAGACAGGGTCGCATTTATTGGTCAACTGAGAGATAAATCGAGAGATGTAATTTAACCTCCACAAAAATCCTTAGACTTCTTTTTGAGTTCGGGGTGGCGGGAGATCTTGAATTGCTTTCACCTTATCGGGGTCAATCTTAATTCCTTTCTGGCTTACCACAAAACCCAAGAGTTTCCCAAATGTGATTGCAAAGATGTATTTAGCCGGGTTAAGCCTTAACTGGTACTTTCTTAGCCTTTGGAAAAGTTTCCGCAAATTTCGGATGTGCTCCTCTTCTTTTTGAGACTTAGCTATCATGTCGTCCACATACACTTCAATTTCCTTATGCATCATGTCGTGAAACAAGGTCGCCATGGCTCTTTGATAAGTTACCTCGACATTATTTAATCCAAAAGACATCACCTTATAGCAAAATGTGCCCCATATAGTCATGAATATGGTCTTTTCCATGTCTTTGAGGTGCATTTTAATTTGATTATACCTAGAAAATCCATCCATGAATAAGAACCAAGCATGTCTCGTAGTGTTGTCAACTAGTGAATCAATGTGGGGCAATGGGAAGTTGTCCTTAGGGCTCGCCTTGTTAACGTCCCTATAATCTAGGTACATCTGCACCTTCCTGTCCTTCTTTGGTACTAATACTATGTTAGCTACCCACTCTGGGTATTTGGAGACCTTCAAAAACTCAGCCTCAAACTATTTCTTTACTTCTTCCCTAACTTTTAAAAGCATGTTCATTCTCATTCTTCGAAGTTTTTGCTGAACAGGTTTGCATTCGGGCTGTATAGGGAGATTGTGTACCACAATGTTGGTGTTTAAACCAGGCATGTCTTGGTATATCCATGCAAACACATCTTTGAATTCTAAAAGTAGTTCCACCGAATCCTGCTTGACTTTTGATGACATGGAATTTCCTATCTTTACTTCTTTCCTCTCATTGTAAGTCCCTAAATTTATGAACTCTACTTCTTCTTGATGTGGCAGTATTTGCTTTTCCTCACTTGCCATTAGTCTTAACAACTCATCTAGGACATCGCCATCTTCATCGATTTCTACCAAGCATACAGGTTGTTCGAAATCTACCCCAAGACTAGATTCAAAATCATTCATACAGTTTATGTTAAGGGGCTTACACGAATTTGAAAATATGCATTGGGAATAGGAAGGGACAACTTTTGATATGAATAAATAAATAATGAATAAAATGAATGTTATGTCTGCCACTTTAGAAAGAGATATAGAAAAGTCCCATTTCAATGAAAGCGAATAGAAATTAACTTAGCTGCCCTTTTACATAGAATCCCCATTACTCTCGGGCAGAAGTAACAGGGCTATTCTGAGCGTTACTCTAATTTGGACCTAAAAATCACAGGCATGTCCACACAGGTCCAGTCATTGAGCTTTTCACCCGGGAAGCATGGGCAAATCTTGGCCAAAGGGTGGACAATCTTGTTACCCTCGTTGATCATTCACATCCATCTCTTCCAAAGCTTCATAGGTTAGTTCTTCATGTAGGCATCTCTCGCCTTCTCGGATTGCTTCTTGGACTTCCAACTCAGTGTTCCTTAGTCCGTCAGACTTGAAAATGCACTTGAAATCCACGTAAGTGATGGGAGCCCATAGAACATCATCCCCTCTAAATCAGGCCTTTCTTTGTTCTTGCATCTTCTTCCACTCATGTTTCTTTTATAGGAAATTAGGCCTATAGCCAAGCCTAAAATGGTCATTCTTGTGGATAACGCTCATAGGTCGGAGGCATCCTTGCAGATTCCTTCCACAACCTTTCCCCTTCCTAAGGTCTCCGATACCACCATCTTGGTGCATTTGGACAATTTAGGGCAACGGATCCGGATCTCTTCGGCAACACAGGTAGCGTTGATGAATTCCAAAGACCTAAAAGCACATTCCATTTCCTCCTCATTGGCCTAGATATATGGTGCATCTGAAGCCACCGAAGCGATGATGTCTTATTCAACATTAACCGTGACCAGTTTCCCTTTAATAACAATTTTCAATTTTTGGTGTAGCGAAGATGGGACGGAACAAGCCGAGTGTGTCCATGGTCTTTCCAATAGACAATTAGGGATGGTTGGATATCCATGACCATAAAATCAATAGTGTATTCACTAGGGCCAATGAGTAGGGGTACTTTCATTTTCCCAACTACGTCTTGTTGGGTCCCATCAAATGCTTGTACGGTGTTCTAACAGGGTTTCATGTGTGAACTGTCGATTGGTAGGGGTTGCAAGGTGATAAGTGTTCAAAAGTACTATTTTTATTACCCTTTTTACTCATATTATTGTTAGACTTAAGCTCATATTAGTTGCATAATTAGTTTTTCATGCATTAATTCATGTTTCTTTCCACCGTTGAGCTTGATTACATAACTTGGTGATTTTTGTGGGAAAAGATGTTGCTTTGGTGTATTTTTGTGTGTGTGCAAGATCACTTGCCAAAGCAAGGCTAGTGATAGTTGCCAGGGCAATGCATGAAGGAGACGCCGAGCTAGTTGCCAGGGCAATGCATGAAGGAGACGCCGAGCCAGTTGCCATGGCAATTGTCGACAAGAGCAAAGGTGATATGGTAGTCGAAATTGATGACTAGACAAGCCCAAGATGACGTGGAGCAAAGCCCAAACCCAAAGGAATTTGATTTCCATGCAAAGATTAAAGAAGAATTAAATTCCAAGAAGATAGGAGAAGTTCTAGTAGGAATACAATTATAATAAAGAATTATATTCTTTAAAGATAATTTAATTCCAACTTAAACTCCTCCTCAAAGAAGGACTTTGGCCTAGCCCTATAAATAAGAAGGAGATTTCAACAATTCCAGAGGGGGGCAAGAGGAGAGGATTTTCGACAACTCCAAAGGGCAAGAAGGAAGAGATTTCGACAAGATAGCAAAGAGGGAGAGAGTTCGATTTCTTCTTTTTCTTTTCTTCCATTAGATTCATGGTTTGGGGATTATTCTTTGTATATCTTTTGAACCCAACCATGAACTAACTTGATTGGTTGGGGTTATTGTGTTTTGTTGTTGTGAGAAACAATTGGATTTTGTTTAGGTAATAAGAGTTTGCACTTTTCTATTCAAGGTTTACTCATTCTTGGCTTTTATTCTTGTTTGCAAGTGAATTGGGAGAGGATCTCGTAACTTCATCTATTTATCTAATATCGGGAGAGTTAGATTCAAGAAACGAATGAGTATGGTCTTTATTCAATCTATTGATGGTGAAGATTAATCCGGCTTAGGAATAAGTTAAGGATTTCAACGGCTAAGAGGAGCGCAAGATTGGTTGTTGTTCACCCTTGATTCACGCAGGGATGTATTATCAAGGCATGCACAAGTAGCTAGAGTTTCGACTTAGGGATAAGAAGAAACCATTGAAGAACGCTCCGCCGAACCTTGAAGTTGCTGCCCAGACGCCCAAGTAGTTGCCCAGCTAGTTGCCCAGGCAACCATCGATTAGTTGCCAAGGCAACCCCGCTGTGCAAGTTGCCACGGCAACTGAGTTGCCCTTGCACTCTTTTACCAAGACGGTCCAATCGGCTATCACACCTCAACTCACGATAACCTGGCCTATTCTCTCTTTTTCTTTCATCTATTCTTTTAGTTTATTGCTTTTACTTTTCTCGTTAATTAAAACCTCTATTATCAATTGTGTTTTTATTTTCACAAAGGCAATAACTTAAGCAAAGTGGCCCAAACCAATCCCTGTGGAGACGATACTCGATACTCATATCACTTTATTACTTGCGACGTGTATACTTGCACATTTGCGTAGAACTTATTACACGCAACAAGTTTTTGGCGCCGTTGCCGGGGATTGGCAATTGGTGTTAGTTGTTTTTGTTATTGCATTTTTTTATCTTAGTTTTACTAACTTTTCTTTTTGTTTGTTTTATCAAAAAAAATTAGGTGCGCTACAAGTTAAGGAACATCAACATGTCGGGAAATAAAAGCCAATCTATTCGAGAGATGATGTTGGAAGATATGAATCAATCCAATCAAGAGTTCCTTGCACCCTTTGATGATTACCTATACCAATCGAGAAAAGCCCAAAGAACTTATACCATGGAAAAATCTTGTGCTATGTGTGGAGAACATCATGTGTTCGAAAATTGCCCTCACATTTTTGGTGCATATAACTACATGGAGGACTATAGAGGGAACCAACAGCAAAATTCTTCATGGTATGGTCAAAAAGCTCAATTTTTTTTACCATAACAATTTTGCCGCGACAACAGATATGCCATGGCAATGTAGTCCTTTTCAAGAGCATTCCAATTCCTTGGAGGAAATGTTACTAGCTTCCTTGGCTAGACTTGACGGATCAATTGAAGAGATTCGAGAACTATCAAAATCTATGGATACGAGGATAGCTCAGTGGGATGCAACCTTAGGGGATTCAGAAGATCAATTGGGGAGATCCACATATGTCATGGATAACATGCACCAACAATTCATTCCTAGGGATACTGACGTCCCAAGGCAAGAGGATAAGGAGCAATACAAAGAAATCTCTTTGATGTGTGAGGAACAACTAGAATTTCAAAGTCAAGAGGATGCCAATGAGAGAGACTGCCCAACACATGATGAGCTTGAACAACAAATTGCCTCGGCAATGATTGAGGAGCCTGAATGAGCAATGCCGCGACAACACTCGGTGAAGCCGAACAACAATACTACAGCAAATTCCGAGGAACCCGATGCCCGTAAAGTTATAACGTTGATGTTGAAGCGAGAATGTGTAGATTGCTCTCATCTACAATTGCCACGGCAATTACACGACCACATGCAAGATCAACGAGATGATAATACTTTGCCAATGGAATATGAGCAGGTAATAGTTGAACCTTTTGAATTCTTTAAAAACTCACCTCGTCCATTGCAGGTATGTCTTGAGGAACCGAGGTTGGTAGATTTGAAGCCATCGAAATCTCTACTGATGGAGATGTTTGAGAGGCCAAAAGAAAAAGGTGTTTGGATTCATAAAGCTCTTCAGAAAATTGATTCTTCCCTTGACTTAAAGAAAAATTTGACAACTGATTGCCACGGCAATTGGCTTGAGTAGCAATTGCCATGACAACAAAGGCTACATCCAACCATGATAGAAGTCGACAAGAATGAGGTAATTGAATGGTTGAGAATGGATATAATTTTTCCTATTAATATATTTGTGCCTTCAGGAATAGTAGTAAGGTGGAGAGTATACATGGACTACAAGCGAACAAAGAAGAAAGACACCTCCACCATGGTAATGCAAAAGGGAGTAGCTGGGAGCACATTGGCCCAACTCTTTTTGGGCAATATTATCACCCGATGGAGGGTGCGGATGGACTATAAGAAGTATCGAAAACGGAAACCTTCAATACCGCAGCAACCCTTGATGCCTCGGCAACCATGGATATGCATGCCTCGGCAACCCTCGACGCCACGACAACTACTGATACATTTATTTTTATTTTTATTTGTTTGAACTATTTTGTTCTATTATTTTTGGTTATTTTTTCTCTTTATTTTTTAGGATATATTTTATTTTTCTTCATTATCTTTAGTTTCCAGGTTTTCTTTTCCACAACAAGACTCACAACCACCATGCTAAGGAAATTTATTGCCGACTACTTTCCACAGCAACCACAACAGAAACTGGTGATGCCCAGGCAACAACAATGGCTTCGGCAACTACTGATGCCCATGCAAGTGAACCTGTATCGGCAAACATGGATCAAATCAAAGCAATGCTATTCACGCGGCACCAGCATTCAACCATCGACTGAAAAATGAATCAAGCAAACGGCACGAAGGAAACTTATCACTCGAGGTGACGACCTCTCTGACTAACTCATTTTATTTAGTTTATTTTAAATTTTGTTTCACTTTTACGTGCATTGAGGACAATGCTTCTCTCGAGTTTGGGGGGTGTTGGTTTCTAGTTAGTTTCATGTTTAGTTGCATTCATCTTTAGCAATCACATATAGGTTGCATATGTTACTTGCCATGCCTTTAATTTGATTTAATTGCTTAAGACTTGTTGAATATCCAATGATGAATTTTTGCCACTGCACTTAATTGAAAGAACCTTTAATTTTAGGATTACATGAAAAGAACTTAGAATTTTACTATGATGCTGAATTTTTTTTACACGGTTGTGGCTTGTTGATTGAAAGAAACTTAGTGAACTTAGGTTGCTTAAAATTAGGTAAATTTAAAATTGAAAATTAAAAGTTAATTTCTTGCTAGAGGTGCCCAAAACGCTCTAGTAGTAATTGCTCTTTCTTGCTAGAGGTGCCCAAACTGGCTCTAGTAGTTAATGCACATTAAAGAATCGCTAGAGGTGCCCAAATTGGCTCTAGTCGACTAAAATAAAATGAGAAATTGCTTACTTTGCTAGAGGTGCCCAAATTGGCTCTAGTGAAAATAAAAATAAATGCCCCGATAATTAAATTGATAAAAGCCTATTGTTCACATAGAATCTTGAAAATCAACTTGTACACAACTACGCACACACATTGTCACGAGCATTATAGTTTGGTTCTGGATAATTTTTGTGCTATCCGAAAAATTAAAAGGTGATCATACTTTGTGCCACGGTTCCGAGGTTTGAATTCAAGTTTGAAGCATGTCTTTGATGATTAAAGTCTTGGCAGGTAATTGTTAGTTTGCATTGCTTGAGGACAAGCAATAGTTCGAGTTTGGGGGCGTGATAAGTGTTCAAAAGTACTATTTTTATTACCCTTTTTACTCATATTATTGTTAGACTTAAGCTCATATTAGTTGCATAATTAGTTATTCATGCATTAATTCATGTTTCTTTCCACCGTTGAGCTTGATTACATAACTTGGTGATTTTTGTTGGAAAAGATGCTGCTTTGGTGTATTTTTGTGTGTGTGCAGGATCACTTGCCAAAGCAAGGCTAGTGCTAGTTTCCAGGGCAATGCATGAAGGAGACGCCGAGCTAGTTGCTAGGGCAATGCATGAAGGAGACGCCGAGCCAGTTGCCATGGCAATTGTCGACAAGAGAAAAGGTGATATGGTAGTCAAAATTGATGACTAGACAAGCCCAAGATGACATGGAGCAAAGCCCAAACCCAAAAGAATTTGATTTCCATGCAGAGATTAAAGAAGAATTAAATTCCAAGAAGATAGGAGAAGTTCTAGTAGGAATACAATTATAATAAAGAATTATATTCTTTAAAGATAATTTAATTCCAACTTAAACTCCTCCTCAAAGAAGGACTTTGGCCTAGCCCTATAAATAAGAAGAAGATTTCGACAATTCCAGAGGGGGCAAGAGGAGAGGATTTTCGACAACTCCAAAGGGCAAGAAGGAAGAGATTTCGACAAGATAGCAAGGAGGGAGAGAGTTCGATTTCTTCTTCTTCTTTTCTTCCATTAGATTCATGGTTTGGGGATTATTCTTTGTATATCTTTTGAAACCCAACCATGAACTAACTTGATTGGTTGGGGTTATTGTGTTTTGTTGTTGTGAGAAACAATTGGATTTTGTTTAGGTAATAAGAGTTTGCACTTTTCTATTCAAGGTTTACTCATTCTTGGCTTTTATTCTTGTTTGCGAGTGAATTGGGAGAGGATCTCGTAACTTCATCTATTTATCTAATATCGAGAGAGTTAGATTCAAGAAACGAATGAGTATGGTCTTTATTCAATATATTGACGGTGAAGATTAATCCGGCTTAGGAATAAGTTAAGGATTTCAACGGCTAAGAGGAGCGCAAGATTGGTTGTTGTTCACCCTTGATTCACGCAAGGATGTATTATCAAGGCATGCACAAGTAGCTAGAGTTTCGACTTAGGGATAAGAAGAAACCATTGAAGAATGCTCCGTCGAACCTTGAAGTTGCTGCCCAGACGCCCAAGTAGTTGCCCAGCTAGTTGCCTAGGCAACCATCGATTAGTTGCCAAGGCAACCCCGCTGTGCAAGTTGCCACGACAACTGAGTTGCCCTTGCACTCTTTTACCAAGACGGTCCAATCGGCTATCACACCTCAACTCACGATAACCTGGCCTATTCTCTCTTTTTCTTTCATCTATTCTTTTAGTTTATTGCTTTTACTTTTCTCGTTAATTAAAACCTCTATTATCAATTGTGTTTTTATTTTCACAGTGCAGTAACTTAAGCAAAGTGGCCCAAACCAATCCCTGTGGAGACGATACTCGATACTCATATCACTTTATTACTTGCGACGTGTATACTTGTACATTTGCGTAGCACTTATTACACGCAACACAAGGTAGCTAAAGGCATGACATTTAGAGCAGAGCCGTTATCAATTAGTACTCCCAGTAAAATGTGTCCTTTACAATGGGTGGTGATGTTTATGGCCTTGGTGGATCCCCTACCCTCCGCCGGTATCTCATCTTCACTGAACGTGATGTAATTATCAGCAGTGATATGGCCGACGATCCGGTCTAATTTACCAACCGAAATATCACTCGTGACAAAAGTTTGGTTTAGAACCTTCAAGAGAGTATCACGATATTTTTCTGAATTCAATAAGAGATCAAGTACTAAAATTCGGGTTGGCTATTTCCGGAGTTGCTCCACAACGTTATACTCGTTAAGTTTCAAGAACCTCAGGAATTCTTGGGCTTGGGCCTTCGTGACTGGTTCTTTAATCTCTAGGGGTGGCTCTTCTCCGAATATCTTCTCAGGTTTAGCCTCAGTTTCCTTACTTTCTACTTTTTGTTCATCCGCTGCTTTGGGTGCTTCTAGACCGTATCACACTCCACTTCTCGTGAAATGCCTTACACCATTTACCCATTCGGGACTCGGTTCCACAGGCCCTTTCGGAGCAGGTTTTGTCCCCGTCATTTCCTTCGCTCCTTCTTGTGAGCTGGAGGATCCTGGTGCCGAAACGCTTGCGGTATATTTCCATGGGATTAGATGTGTATCCTTGAAAAGAAAAGATGGTGGGGCAGAAATTATGACCTTGGGACCACCTTAGGTGCACTTTTTTCTCCTAGCTTGAGATCAAGGACAAATGGTCTTTTTGTACTATATATGGTATCTTGACTATCTGATACACACACTTTTGATTCTTTATTTCCTTCTTTCTTTCAAAAAACTCAATTTCTCTATTATCCATCATATCTTGAATTAATTGACAAAACTTTGTACAATCTTGGATCTCATGATCCTTTGATTGATGATACTCGCAATACGGGCCGCAACCCTTCTTCACGATCACCATTCCCTGGTTGATGAGTCGTGCCATGCATAATTGTTTAAAAACCCACCTCAACGGGGACTAGACTTCGAACACGCTCATTTTAGCTTTCCTGGCTTATTCTTCTTTAATGACGTTTACGCCTTAACCCCTATGATTTGGTAGGGGTTGTTGGTTTTACTTGGTTCCCCAAACTGTAATACTCCAGTCTGGATCAAATTTTGGACGAATTTCTTAAACACCATACAGTTTTCAATCGAATGCCTCGAAACATCAGTGTGGTATTCGTAGTGTGCCTTAGGGTCATACCATGCTAGGTAAGGTGGGTTAAAGGGAGTAACATGATAAGGTAGAACTAAATCTGCCTTATACAACTAGAAGTATAGTTTCTTGTAAGATATTGGTAGTGGAGTGAAATACTAACTCTCTTCTTCTTTCTTAGGTCTCCTTTCTTCTTTCTTGTTGACGTTTCGCGTATTTCCCATCGTGGCTTGGGGTTAGGAGATAATGATGTTCTTGACAACTTCATAAGTGTTTGTGTTGTTAACTTCATGATCTTTCTTCTTGAATTTTTTGCATAATGGTTCACCTCCATCAATCCTCCTACTTTTAATGGAAGCTTCAATACGCTCGCCAGTCATGACCATATCCACGAAGTTTCTTATAGGATTGCTGATCAAACGGTCATAGAGTGTCTCTTTTAATGTGTCTATGAACATCAGTGAGATCTCATTTTCACGAAGCGAATACTGAACCTGTGCTACCAAATCACGCCATCTTTGAGCATACTCTTGGAGGCTCTCATTGCGCCTTTGCTCCATTCCTTGCAACATAAGTTGATTAGGGACCATATTAGTTATGTGCTGGTATTGGTCAGTGAAAGCTTTGGCCAAATCCTTCCACGACTTGATTGGGGTTTGTTTTAGCTGATTGTACCACCTCGAGACAGGTCCCACTAAATTGCCTTGAAAGCAATGAATCAGAAGCTACTCGTTATCAGTGAATCCGACCATTTTCGAAAAAACATAATTATGTGTGCCGTGGGGCAAGTCGTCCAATCAAATTTCTTGAATTCTAGAGCCTTGAATTTGTGTGGAATTTCCACATCTAAGACCAAACTGAGTTCTCGGACGTTCAATTCATATGAGCCTTCTTCATCTTCCTTTACTTGAAACTTGTTTTTGAGATCCTTCCGAGTGTCCTCCAACTGTTTCGAGAATTCTGCCTTCACATGGTTAAGTTTTTCCAACTCATCAAAATTTGGGATGCTATCCCCGACATTTTCGATGTTCCCAAAGGTTTCACCGGTTTGAATTGGGGCTGCAATGCCTGCTTGTTGAGATGAAGATACCCCTTGTGGAGGGTTCGGTGAAGGGTCAATGAAGAGGGGATTCCTATAAGTTAGGGCATATGATTGGCCCCTCAAGTTTTGGGTAGGATTCTCGATAGCGCCCCTCTCTTTCTGGCCTTGTCTTAAGCTGGATTGCAACATCTGGGACATCTCTCTCATCATGTGTTGTTGAGATTTGATGATGGTGTCACTCAATTCTTGTTGTTTTCATTCTAAATGATGTCTAAGATCGAATTCTAAATTTTACAAAGCTTTACTCCATTATCCTTGTTTGTAAACGGGTGTGATATGGGTGTGGAATGATTGTAATTTACCCTTTGAATTCTCTCTCTGTTACAACATTCTCATTATTAATCATGTTGTATAGTTAATTAATGCATGTTATATATGTTATGTGATGCATGACATGGGATGTAAGAATGTATGCAAATAAAAGCATTGATTCCATTGGTGGTCATCTTTGAACAACTTTCATTGAAGATTAAAAAGATTCTCATTACAAAGCATAAATTCCTACAGATATGGCTTAGCCCTAACTCCTAACTCCCCGATTGCTTCAAGCAGCTGAGTGAACCTTGGCGCCTCTTCCATGTTTGGAGCTATAAACGGGCGAAGAGCTTCGGCATCTGCGGTCAAGTCCTTCACATGCCTAGTGACTTCTTGTACCTATACCATCAGAGTCGTGTAAAAGTCATCCCGGTCCTGAATCATGCTTGTAGCCTCACGGAGATGCCTCAACCAGTAATTGTCTCCTCATTCTGTAGCTTCTTCAAGAACTACAATTTTTCCAAGGTAATTCTGAACAGTGGCCTCCAATGTCTTGATATGATTTTGGAGTGGTTCATTCTCTTGCTGGGCAGCTTAGAGCTCAAGAAAACCATTCCAGGTACGATACTCTTGAAAAGACTGATCTAAACCCATATTCCTTTCTTCAAGCCATGCGTTTTGGGCTTGGCTCTGACTCAAACTTTCGAGGGTGGAGTTGTACAATCCTTGCACTTCAAACACTTGATTTTTGCTTTCTTGTGATTTTCTCTCCCACACGGTGGTATTCTATTTCTCCGCGTTCACCATTTTCTTGATTTTCTCCACTTCTTGCTTAGCTTTTGCTTTCTCTCGTTAAATTTCCTCTCAAGCAGCCTTTCTCTCACTCTCAATAGCTTGCCTTTTTTTTCTACCTCTTTTTTGGTCACTTGTTTACCTTTCTTTCTTTCCTCATCGACTAAGCGAATCCCGTTCATCATTTCTTTTTCCACAGGTAGGAACTTCTTTCGCTCGGTATTCTTCACTAAATCTAAAAGTATAAGAGTATCTCTTTGGTAGAGAGTATTCTTCTCCTTTAGGTCCGCGTTGAACTTCATTAATTGTTTGATAGTCCCATCTCACTTGTCCACCCCTAAGCTGACTTTATAAAGCTTGCTTGCGTGCTTGGTCTGTAACACCCCATCCTCGGCCTGGTTGAGAACAGGGTCGAAGAACGCTACTGGTGAACAAAGCGGTGATCGGCGCAGAGACATTTCAATAAAGAGCAACACTTAGTCAACGTTATGCCTTTCAATCATTATCCAATATCAAATTTAGCTCAATTTATCCCATTGTAACAATGTCTAATCAATTAGGACCAATTCCTAACTTTTTCAAGTTTTAGGGACCTAACAGTAAATCTAACAATTTAGGGGTCCTCTAGTGCAATTAATTATACAATACTGAACTTCAATACGTTAAAAACATTCCTGTAAATTTTCATGTTATTCTGATATCTTTTACTTGTCCAATTAGGCCTTACTATATTCAGTGACCATTCTGTAAACATTTCTAAAACTGTGTTCAATACCTTTTAACATAATTACCTACCTCCGTATCGATACTCCCTAGGTCCGTATCGATACTGATATGCACAGATTCAAGCTTAGACTTAAATGACCAAGGCCCTCTATTGATACCACTGAAGTTGTATCAATACGGGTTGACCAAAGTTGACATGTTTCGATACACCTCCCACGCTGTATCGATCCCCTTTAATCCACAAACCTTATTGCCAAGATCTGTATCGATACAATTAGACTTGTATCAATACCCTATGAAGAAATCGATTCTAGATAGGCCAAATATGCAAGGTCGTATCGATACAGCTTGACATGTATCGATATGCTCTGCATTGTAATGACGAATTAACCTACCAAGCGATGTCCAGTTGCAACGAAACATTACCAACAACATTTCAATACTATAATCTACTTTCATGTCAAATTTTAAGGTTATTCGAATCCATTTACTAGGTTTTCACCTTTAGGAGCCAACTATGCATTTTTAGTCACTTTTAGCCTCACATAAAAGTTATTTTAGGACTATTCAACCTTGTACAAAGCATAGTGTCATGAGTGACTAGTCTGACTACTTTTCCACCGTTCTAGGAGTTTATGAGGACAAAGTACTTTACTCTAGCTTGTTTGTGATTTGTCAATCCTCTGATTTCTCTGATCTCGATCCAACAATTCGGTCAACCTGAAATGCATGAGATGAAATGCATTAGGCATACTTTTCCTAGTGAGGTAGTCATAAACAATTTCAATATCAATGTTATGCATTTTCATCCCTACACAATGAATGGTTATACACTAGATCAATAATAACGATGCAATGATCATATTCAAAAGCAATAACATCATATTTTTGCAATAACCCTTGGATCAATTCTGGATAGTGGATACGCAAATTCCTACGCCTCTCCAAGTCAATGAATGGTCTAGTCCCTCCGCCTCGCCAGTATGACCAATATCATAACACATCCCTCCGCCTCGCTAGTATGACCAATATCACAACACATCCCTCCGCCTCGCCAAATCAATATAGGTCGTAGCCCTAGGATCGCAATCCACCCTTACACTGAGCTCATGAATTTTACGGCATGCCAATTGTATCCAATGTCCAACGAGTCCAAGGTCCGATAATAATATCAATGATCGGTTTTCATTAACAATAACAATTTCCAATGTATCCAATGATTCGATAGCAATAGCAATAGTCTAATGATCAATATACAATGAGATGATGACAATGATCGATATTCTATAATCCAATGGCAATATTCATTGTTTCATGATTCGATGTCAATGTTCGATAATCCCAATTACAATACCAATGAACGATGATACGTTTTCATTGCTTCAATGACAATGACAATATTGATGTCAATGCTTGATGACAATGTCTATAATGATGATAATGACAATGCTCATTAATCGAAATTCTATATTTCCTTAATTCAATGACTATCATACAGACCTTAACAATAACACTATCGATGTCCGATGTTCGATGCTATACTTACCAATGCTTACCAATGTATCCTTTAAAGGATTCGATGCAATATCCCTTCACAATAGGGTTAGAAATGATAATTTCAATAACAATGAAATCAGGAAAAGTACCTAGCTTAGTCCCGAGACTTCAACTACACTCACCTCACTATTTCGAAGCTTTCACGGCTCTCAGATAGTAATCCCCTTGTCCCTAGCTTTTGATGGTGATGGCAGACGATTTTTTTCCACTTCTTGAGCTAGGTAAACGATACGAATTGATTAGAATTAGTAATACAATATTGAAATCAATATAACGACATAAAAATCAATATCTATACTTGACATAGCTTTTATCTAGAGATTTTTCCATCGATAGCCGAAATCTTAGCTTAAAATTAAGCTTGCATTCATGGATTTCAACACTAATTTAGGGGATTTTGCTTGCCTAATAGGTAGCAACGTTTTGATAGCAATAAACCGAAGAAAAACTAAGCTTTTCTACCTCAACAATGGAGGTGGTTGCTTGTTCAAGTGGGAGGTTGAAGTTGATAAGGGAGAGTTGCTTGCTTTCTATTGAAATCAGGTGAAGTTGTATAACTATTCATCATTTCCCTCTTTTACTCTTATTTTAATTAGGAGGTTTCCCTTGTGTGAAGGAATCCCTTCAGAAAATCCCACGTATGTGGGGTTATAATTAAGGAGGGTCTAATCGCAAGGTTAGTCCCTCAACTCTCAATTATTTATACTTATACCCCCAAACTTTAAATTTTTATGATTTAGCCACTAAACAGGTTTTCAATACTTCCAATAAGGTCCTTAGACAATAATTCTACTTATTTAGAGTCCAATTAGACAATAATTCTACTCATTTAGAGTCCAATATCGATACATTTGACCTTGCGGTCGAAGTCCACACAATATTTAGACAATTCTCATGTAGGGTTTTCGATCGCCGAAACCCAATTCTGACTTGGCCGGATTTTGAGGTGTTACAACTCTCCCCCTCTTAAGAAAAATTCCTCCACAAATTTTACCTGGATCAAAGATGTGAGGATATTGCTATCACATTGTTGCCTCCAATTCCCATGTTACTTCCTTAGCGGTGTGGCTTTTCCAAAGTACCTTAACCAATGGGATAGTCTTGTTACGAAGTCTCTTGACTTCCCATGCATGAATCTGAACCGGTTCTTCCTCGTAGGAAAGATTGGGTTGAATTTCCACAGATTCAAACTCAATGATGTGCTAGGGATTAGAATGATACTTCCAAAGCATAGATACATGAAACAATCGTGGATTTTACTCAACTCTGAAGGCAATAGTAAGTGGTAAGCCGCAGGGCCAACTTTTTCAACAACCTCAAAAGGTTCAATGAATCGAGGACTCAATTTCCCTTTCTTGCCAAAAATCAGAACTTTCTTCTATGGTGAGACTTTAAGGAAAACATTCTCACCAACTTCATATTGTATATCCCTCCGCTTGAGATCAGCATAGGCCTTATGTCGGTCAAATACAACTTTTAATCGATCATGGATGATGGTAACTCGTTCCTCAGTTTCCTGATGTAAGTCAGGGCCCAACACCTTTACCGACCTCGGGTAGACAGAGAAGGAGCTCGAATGAGCTTTCTTGAGAATATCACTGCAAAGAGATTCATCATTGGGTACGTAGACCCGATCACGAAAACATAAGAGCCTTTAAAAATTGATTCTAAAATCAAGATTATCTTGGAGTTTAGAAACAATAGATTGGAGTTCGAGGTCTTGATCTTGCAATGTATTGATCCTTGAAACAATAGTAGACTGAACTTGGAGCTCAGCTACGAGAAAGCAATGCTTCTGAAGATGGAAGTGAGCATTGATAGCTTGAGGAGCTACAATACAAAGACTTGCAATGAGTCGATGCACGAATCATCACATTAAACTTAATTGATCAATAACAATACTTACCAGGCAGTGGTTTGCGGCTGAGTGCATCAGCTACAATATTGGCCTTGCCCGGATGGTAGTCAATGACAAGATCATAATCCTTGAGGAGTTCCATCCATCTCTGTTGTCAAAGATTTAACTCCTTCTGGGTAAGAGGTACTTGAGAATTTTATGATTAGTAAAGAGGTAACATTTCTCTCCATAGAGATAATGCCTTCAAATTTTCAATGCAAAGACGGGGTAGTTCATTTCATGTGACTTTAGTTGTCTAGAAGCATAAGCAATGACTTTGCCTTCTTGCATTAATACATATCCTAACCCGAGATGCGAATCATCACTATAGACACCGTAGTCCTTTCCAGACTCGGGTTGGGTTAGAACTGGTGCATGAGTCAAAACTTGTTTCAATTGATCGAAACTTCTTTGATGTTCCTCGGCCCAAACAAATAGAGGTTTTTTTCTTAATAACTTAGTCAATGGGGCTGCTAACATAGAAAATCCTTTGACGAATCTTCTATAATAGCCAGCGAGACCAAGGAAACTTCTTACTTCACAAATGTTCTTCGGTGGAGGCCAATCAACAATGGCTTGGATCTTCTTCGGTTCCATCTGGATGCCCGAAGCTGATACAATATGCCCAAGGAAGGCAACTTCAGTGAGCCAGACCTCATATTTAGAAAACTTGGCATATAATTGTTTCTCCCGAAGAGTTTGAAGCACAATGCGAATGTGGTTTCGATGTTCAACAGGATTCTTGGAATAAATTACGATATCATCAATGAACAGCACTACAAATTTGTCGAGATAGGATCTAAAGACTCGATTCATTAGGTCCATGAAAGCTGTTGGTGCATTGGTTAACCCGAAGGGCATCACCGAGAATTCATAGTGACCATATCTTGTACGGAAGGCAGTTTTAGGCACATTACGCTCCTTAACTCTCATTTGATAATATCCAGACCTTAAATCGATCTTAGAAAACACAATGGCATCCTTAAGCTGATCGAATAGGTCATCAATCCTTGGCAATGGATACTTGTTTTTGATAGTCACCTTGTTCAACTAATGGTAATCGATGCATAGCCTCATAAAACCTTCTTTTTTCTTCACAAAGAGAACCAGAGCTCCCCAAGGTGAGGAACACAGTTGAATAAAGCCTTTATCGAGCAAATCTTAAATCTAGGCTTTCAATTCCTTCAGCTCCATGGCTACCATTTGATAAGGTGCAATAAAAAATGGGGCGGTTCCGGGTTGCACTTCAATGCCAAATTCAACCTCACAGGTTGGGGGTAAACCCGAGAGTTCGTCAGGGAAGACATCAAGAAATTCACACTCAGTATCAACATCCGATAGCTGAGGCCTATCCTTGGCTTCCAAGGTCAAAGCATAGAAAGAAGGATTTTTGGAGCTCATCAGCACGATGCTCTCCTTGCCAAGGCCTCGAAGATATAGTTTTCTTTTACTACAATCTACCCACGCTTGTTGCTCACTAGGCCAGTCTAGACCATTATAACATCAAACTCATGAATCGGTAAAGCCAACAAGTTGGCCACAAGAGGGATCATTTAAATCACTAAGGGACAATTCTTACATTCAATGCTTATGGTAACACAATCACCTAGGGGATTGATTACGGAGATTCTCGAGGCTATAGGTTCACTAGTCATTCCATGTTTCCTAACTAATTTAGTGCTTATAAAGGAATGTGTAGATCAAGGATCAATCAATGCATATAAAGGATGGAACTGCAGTTCAATGATACCTGCAATGACAGCAGGCTCATCTTCCTCCTCCTTTCTCCTCACATGATACATATGAACAGGAGTCTTGGATTCTTGCTTACCCGGTGCCTTGCTAGAGCCACTAGGTCTCCTCGCAACTCCCAATGAACCTTTCTTTGACCCCTTACCTTGGAAGGACTGAGTAGGGGTTACATTACTTGTCGGTGTAGCAGTAGACTTGGTTACACCAAGAGGACAATCACAGATGAAATGACCTTGTTCTCTATAGTAGAAGCATGCTCTAGTTTACTTACGACACTGACTTGTTAGATGCCGTTTCTGACAATAGTTGCAAACTGAATTCTGTGGACTTCAATTGGAGCCCCTAGTGCTCTCAATTGAAGCCGTCTTAGCAAAAGATTACGTTACAGTATGAGGTCTCTCAATGTTGCCAGATCGAGAAGGCTATGAGTAAGTATTTTGTTTAGGGCATTGGTACTTGACCTTCTTATTCCACTTGGGGGGTCGAGGATCATCTCTGAACCTCTTCTCAAACTTGCTAGATCTAACTGATCTATGAGCCCTCTGTGCAGCTTCAGTGGCCTTAAATCTGTTTACAATGTCTTAAAAGTCGGTGATACCCAAAGCAGTAAACATAGGGCGTAGCTTATCTCTAAGCCCAACAATGAACATCCTACATTTGTCTTCCTCCTTCTTGATGTATTATGCTCTATATCGGTAGTACTTACAGAAATCGTGGATGTACTGCTCGATAGGTCGACCACCTTCCTTCAGATGAAGGGAGATACTACGCTTTTCTGCAAGGTAGTAATCACTAATGTACTTCTTTCGAAATTCTTGGAGGAAGAACTCCCAAGAGATAGTCTCATCAGGAACGGTAAGAATAGTTGTCTCCCACCACTGAAGTGCTTCATCAAGAAGCAAAGCAAGGGCGCACTCCATCTTGTACTCATCAGAACACTACAACTGTTTGTTTAGAATTCTAAATGTGTTTTCCAACCAGTACTCGGATATCTCAGGATTATCATCATCCAAACCAGTGAAAGTATATGCCCGGAGCGATGCCAACTTGTCAATAGGGGCTCGGGCATATTGAAAAATAGGTGGGGTAGGTTGCACTACCTTCTCGGCCCTCATGGACATCATAAATTGTTTGAGCATGTCAAGGACCCGGTAGCAGGCTCATTAATATGAGCTTAATTAGGCTCATACATATCTATAACATAAAGAGATCGGGTTAGTCGACAAGTCACAATATACACACTATAAAAATACAATAAACTTTAGTTTAGTAATAGAATTGACTAAACTCTAGCTCTAATACCACAAATGTAACACCCCCTCCCCGGCCTGGTGGAGAATCAGGTCAGAGAATGCTACCGGTGAACAAAACGGTGATCGGTGCAGAGAAATTTCAATAAAGCTCAACACTTAGTCAATTCTATGTCCTTCAATCATTATCCAATATCGAATTTAGCTCAATTTATCCCATTGTAATAATGTCTAATCAATTAGGACCAATTCCTAACTTTTTCAAGTTTTAGGAACCTAACGGTAAATCTCACAATTTAAGGGTCCTCTAATGCAACTAAGTATACAATAATGAACTTCAATACGTTAACAACGTTCTTGTAAATTTTCATGTTCTACTGATATCTTTTACTTGTCCAATTAGGCCTTACTATATTTAGTGACCATTCTGTAAACATTCTAAAACTGTGTTCAATACCTTTTAACATAATTACCTACCTCTGTATTGATACTCCCTAGGTCTGTATCGATACGGATATGTACAGATCCATGCTTAGGCTTAAATGACCAAGGCCCTGTATCGATACCACTGAGGCTATATCGATACGGGTTGACCAAAGTTAACCTGTTTCGATACACCTCCCAGGCTGTATCGATCCCCTTTAATCCACAAACCATACTGCCAAGATCCGTATCGATACACTTAGACCTGTATCGATACCCTATGAAGAACCCAATTCTAGGTAGGCCAAATATGCAAGGTCGTATCGATATAGCTTGACCTGTATCGATACGCCATGCACTGTAATGACAAATTTTAGCTGGTTTTTATTCGAATTAACCTACCAAACGATGTCCAGTTGCAACGAAACTTTACCAACAACATTTCCATACTATAATCTACTTTCATGTCAAATTTTAAGGTTATTCAAATCCATTTACTAGGTTTTCACCTTTATGAGCCAACTATGCATTTTTAGTCACTTTTAGCCTCACATAAAAGTTATTTTAGGACTATTCAACATTGTACAAAGCATAGGCAAAACATATACATCCAAAGTGTCATGAGTGACTAGTCTAGCTACTTTACCACCGTTCTAGCAGTTTATGAGGACAAAGTACTTCACTTTAGCTTGTTTGTGACTCGCCAATCCTCCGACTTCTCCGATCCTGATCCAACAATTCGGTCAACCTAAAACGCATGAGATGAAATGCATTAGGCATACTTTGCCTAGTGAGGTAGTCATAAACAATGGCAATATCAATGTTATGCATTTTCATCCCTACACTATGAATGGTTATACAGTAGATCAATAATAACGATGCAATGATCATATTCAAAAGCAATAACATCATATTTTAGCAATAACCCTTGGATCGATTCTGGATAGTGGATACGCGAATTCCTACACCTCGCCAAGTCAATGAATGGTCTAATCCCTCCGCTCGCCACTATGACCAATATCACAACACATCTCTCCGCCTCGCCAAATCAATATAGGTCGTAGCCTAGGACTGTAGTCCACCCGTACACAGAGCTCATGAATTCTATGCCATGCCAATTGTATCCAATGTCCATTGAATCCAAGGTCCGATAATAATATCAATGATCAGTGTTCAATAACAATAACAATGTCCAATGTATCCAATAATTCGATAGCAATACCAATACTCCAATGATCGATATAAAATGATATGATGACAATGATCGATATTCTACAATCCAATGGCAATATTCATTGTTTCATGATTCGATGTTAATGTTCGATAATTCAAATTACAATACCAATGACCGATGATACGTTTTCATTGCTTGAATGACAATGAAAATATCGAAGTTAATGCCTGATGATAATATCTATAACGATGATATGACAATGCTCATTAATCAATATTCTATATTTCCTTAATTCAATGGCTATCATACCAACCTTAACAATAACACTATCGATGTCTGATGTTTGATGCTATACTTACCGATGCTTACCAATGTATCCTCTAAAGGATTCGGTGCAAAATCCCTTCACAATAGGGTTAGCAATGATAATTTCAATAAGAATGAAATCGGGAAAAGCACCTAGCTTAGTCTCGAGACTCCGACTACACTCCTCTCGCTATTTCGAAGCTTTCACAGCTCTTGGATAGTAATCCTCGTGTCCTTAGCTTTCGATGGTGATGACGGATGATTTTGTTTTCACTTCTTGAGCTAGGTAAACAATAGGAATTTATTAGAATTAGTAATATGATTTTGAAATCAATATAACGACATCAAAATCAATATTTATACTTGACATAGCATCTGTCTAGAGATTTTTCCATGGATAGCCAAAATCTTAGCTTAAAATTAAGCTTGATTCGTTCATGGATTTCAACAATAGTTTAGGCGATTTGGCTTACCCAATAGGTAGCAACATTTTGATAGCAATAAACTGAAGAAAAACTAAGATTTTCTACCTCAACAATGGAGGTGCTTGATTATTCAAGTGGGAGGTTAAAGATGACAAGGGAGAGGTGCTTGCTTTCTATTGAAATCGAGTGAAGTTGTATGACTATTCATCATTTCCCTCTTTTACTCTTATTATAATTAGGAGGTTTCCCTTGTGTGAAGGAATCCCTTCAGACAATCCCACGTATGTGGGGTTATAATTAAGGAGGGGCTAATTGCAAGGTTAGTCCCTCAACTCTCAATTCTTTATACTTATACCCCCTAAACTTTCAATTTCTATGATTTAGCCACTAAACAGGTTTTCAACACTTCCAATAAGGTCCTTAGACAATAATTTGATTCATTTAGAGTCCAATATCGATACATTTGACCTTGCGATCGAAGTTAACGCAATATTTAGACAATTCTGATGTAGGGTTTTTGATCATCGGAACCTAATTTCGACTAGGCTAGATTTCGGGGTGTTATATGGTTGTAACGCAACCATCCGTCTTTTAACCTCCTCTAATTCACTTGTTAGGATATCAAACTCAGAAGGGACTATCTTTAAATGCTCATCGAGCGCCATATTCGGTCCCTCATAGAGCTCCAAAATCTTATCATTAATTCTCTTCGGCATCCAGAAGGCCTAGTATGGGGTGAACATCCACTTTTTATCCGCTTCTACCTTTATATGGTAATAGTGATCCCATGCTCTAGAGGCAGCCTAGACCCTTGCCCTAAAGTCATGTAACACCCACAGTTAAATTCTAATGAAAATATTGATATTAATATGAATGGTATAATATTAAGCTAGGTGACTAGTTTAGTGTTTTTTTTGTTTGTGGGCGAAATATGAAGTTGAGGGATTAAGGGATTAAATGTAGGTGACCATTGTGTTAACCAACTAGAAATCTAGTTTTGCATCTCTCCTTAAGGAATCGGCTAAATGAATGAAATAAAGGAATGACCTTCTCATTCCTTTCTCTATAACGAAAGTTAGATAGAGAGAAGGAGTTTTTGCGGGAGAAACTTTGATTGTAAGAAGAACCGGTTATAAGGAAGCTAGATAGAGATTAATTCATCCTTACCTTGCAAAATTATAGAAGGTAAGTATATATATATATCCTTTCCTTATGAGCTTTGATCGATTGTTTTGTATCTATGGAATGTTGTTGCTTGATTGTTGTTCTGTAATACCCCAAGCCCAAGCCTAGTAGCATGTTACTAAAAGTTGTAACTTAATTTAAATTAGGGAATTATGATATGCATGTTCTATAATACCACAAACAAAGGAATGACCTTCTCATTTTGTATACATAAGTATGTTCTTGAAGTTGTCTTAATTGAAAATAATGATGTTAAGGATTGCTCTGCATCTAGGAGAAACATTAGAGACTAATTTTAAGTCCATGGACTGTTTTGAGCAAGATTGTTTGTATGTTAATGAACCAATTCGATAATATTGCTTAATTGCATTGTTTTCTTATGTTTGACACATAATTGGATTAACTTAGACATGTATGAGTGAGTATATAGGTTGAACAATCATGTTAAAATTCTTGTCTGAGTGACTAATGAAGCTAGAATCTAGCTTAAGGAAGTCTGTATAGAAAACTCTATTTCGGGCAGAAAATTTAAAAATTTGTAGAAAATCACATAGATCAAATTAAGGAATAAATCTTATATGTACAAAATCATGAGTATGTCTAGTTTCGTATGCAACAATTGGAATCAAATTCCGAGTTATAAAACAGTTTGTAGAGATTAATCTCTAAGGACAATGCAAACTGTCCAGTGCATAATTTGGTGTATCTTAGAACTAAAAACTATATTAATTCACAATTAATAAAAATGCTAGGCCTATATGGTTAGAAAGAAAATTAAGTTAGCTTTCCAACGGTGTAAAAGGTTCAAAATTTCGATATACGGAATGAAATATATGAACATTTAAGCAAGTAATGCACATGCTGTCTGGCAACAGCAGTCTTGATGTTTTGAAATGAATGCTTGAATGTATGAGTCATGTAATGATTTAAATCGTTGCTGATTTTAATTCTATGGACTTGTGTGCATTGTTAGAACAAGGAGTGGACCTTGTTAAAGAAGAAAGAGTTGTTCAAGCTAGTGGCAAACAAAAGGGGATTTGGATTCAAGACCAAAAATAGCTTGGAGTATTATGAGTGTAGTTTAAAAAAGGGTTAGGACATAGGTTCTAACCAAAGATGCATGTCTACTTTCTTGTTATTTCTATGTCATGCCAATGAACTTGATTTAAACTTGGTTGTGATTAAAAGGGAAGTATGACTAGTATGTGCTATGTGATATTAATGATGCTTGTAATTGTGATATGGTGATATGGCGAAATGCTTTAATCGAATGCATGAAAAATACTACATGAATATCATAAGAAAATACATGAAGTGGTGATCTAAGGCTCAAATAGACTAAGGGCTATATATATATAAGCATGATCTTGCAATGTATCACTCAAATTGATCCTTGAATAAGCTATTGCTTGACTTGAACATGTAATACTTGAATAAGTAATTCATCAGTGAACAAAGCCTTGGTTGTTTGTGGTCATATGTAGGATGGCATGCCATAGTGTCTAGAGCTATTTTGTGTTGGGTGGACTACGGTCCAGGGCCAAGGCCCGTAAATGGCAACAGTAGGAGGGATTTGTGAATGGTTTTTGGTGACACTAGGAGGGTAATGACGAGTATCTTGTTATTTGGCGACAGTTTAGTTGGTGAGTCGATTACCTGGACAACTAAATACCAAGGGCATAAACTAAAGAAAGTAAATGAGAAATAATTGAAGCATAAAGCTTACTTGATACTTGAATTACTTGAATTGCTTGCAATATGATTTGTTACTTGAATAACTTATGGTCTCACTTGAATCGATGTGTACTTGAATGTCTTGCTTGAAATGATATGTTACGTGACTTGAAATTAAAGTATGTATAAAGCTTGAGTTTGATTGCTACAAACCTTGACTAGGTTCAAACTTGACTAATTGATAATTGCCTCAATAATTGGATAGAGCTAGATTACTACCTCGCTAAGTACATTTTGTACTTATCACCTTCGTTTCCACTCTTCCCAAACTGCAGGTTAAGAGATTCAAGCAATCTTCTTGAATTTTGAAGCCTGTTCCTTGAGCCTAAAGCAAACACAAGCAAAGCTAGAGTATAGATCCACACTTATACATTTGTATTGCTCCTAGTTGGTGGCACCTAGTCTTGTATATAGTTAAGCTAGGACATGCATTTTGCTACTTGAAAGTTTGTATATATGTATGATTATGGCTTCCAATGTTATGAATACTTAATGAATGATAGAATATATCATGTTATGCTTGATCTTGTGATAGTTGAATGATTAAAGAATTGAACATTACTTACTTGCTTGTGGTATGGTTCGAATGTATGCACAAATGAACATGTTAAGTTAAACCTACATGAATTGCTTACATGTCTTGAATGTAACATTCTAAAAGACATACCTAATAACTCGAATTGAGCATATCATCGTATACCAGTTAATTGTTGATATAAGATGTTTAAGTTGCACATATATGATGTTATTTGAAGTGGATATGATTAGGTTAAGTATGCAATCCGAGTGCCATACATGATAAACATGTCCTTGCTTGAATGATCATATGTGAATGATTAAGTGCCTTGTTAGTTCTCAACTCATCTACTAGGGATGAGTTCTCAAAAATTTTAATCGATTTGTGTTTCCAGTAACGCTCTCTAGCCGGTTTACTCCTAAATCGGGGTAGGGGAGTTACATTTTATTGGCATCAGAGCTTTTTAGTCGATTCTAGGACTAAACTGGGCCTTATTGCATCATATAGGAGTACTTGTGCCAGCTAGGAGAAAATGTACTGTATAGGCTTGTGTTCTTGCTCAACTGAACTCCCTCTAGTTCTATCTAAACGTAGAAATGTCTGAAACAAGGCTTGCTCAGGACGATGAATGTCCTGAGGGCTCCTCGAATGAAGGAGATAGTGTAAGGATGGAGCAAAATCCTCCACAACAAGCAGAACCTCAAGAACAAGCTGCTCTTCAGTAGGAGGCCCTTGCTCTAAATCCTGTGCAACGAGAATGTCTCCTTAGCATGAAGGAGATGTTCGATCAGCTAGTAACAACTCTGAAATGGGATCATCCTATTCCACCTCCTGCCGTTGTACCAAATAGAGCTCCTATACATTCACCGCCCTATTGGCAAACGAAGCTTTGAGCTGGTGGGAAACTACAACCCTGACTGCTCCTTCTGACGCTGTTACTTGGAAATTATTTCTCGAAGAATTCAAGAAGTATATCAGTGAACATTACTTAGCCGAGCGTTAGAAGCATTTCTTGTACTTGAAGCAAGATGGCTGACATATTGAACAGTATGTGAGCGACTTTTGCAAGTATTGCAAGTACAGGTCAGAGTATATCAAGACAGATGCAGACAAGTGTAAAATGTTTATTGACAGGCTCAATGACGAATTAAGTCACATATTTACTACCCTGGGTATCACTGACTTCCAAAGCTTAGTCAACCGAGTTATTGCAACCAAGGCAAAGATGAAGGCCTCAGAGAAGCGCAAGAGTGACAGTACCTGGAAGGATAAAAGATCCAGGAAGGAAGACAAGCCTCATTGGCAGTCTAAGAAGCCCAAGTATAACAAAGAGAACTCCTCGACCTATACTCATGCTCAAAAGAGTAATTTCATGTCGAGACCTCAATCGGTATTCCAGCCTTCAGCCTCGGTCATTTCTGTTAATAGTACGGGGAATTCTGGTAAAGCTGCTCAACTCCCTACTTGCAAGTTCTACCATAAGCACCACTCGGGCCAGTGTAGAACTCAATTGAATCTATGCTATTTGTGTGGAGCTTCGGATTACTACATAAGGGATTGCCCTCAGAATCCTAACAAGCTTCCGTGCTGAACTCCTGTAAATGCCAGCTCTGCACCATCATTCCGAAGCAGAGGACCTAGACAAGCTTAGTCTGGGAATCCATGAAAGAACAAGGGTCAGAACTCAAACACTACTCATTAGGAATCTCGGGCTCCTGCTCGAATCTACCACATTTGGGGAAAAGATGATGAAGAATCACCTGATGTCATAGCAGGTATCGTTGAGTTAAATATAAGTCTTGTTTATGCTTTAATAGACTCGAGATCTACACACTCCTTTATTAGTTCATTCTTGAGTGTGAGATTAAATTTGAAGCCTGAAACTGTAAACCAAGGTCTAATAGTTTAGAACCCTATAGGAAGAATTACAACCATAAACTTCATTTTTAAAGATTGTCCCTTGTACATTTGAAACATAACCTTTCTTGTTCATCTTTACGTACTACCATCCTGTGAATTTGATCTAGTATTTGGACTAGACTGGTTAGGGAAACACCAAGCCTGGGTAGATTGCCAAAATAGGAGACTTTATCTCTAGGGTTTAGGAAAGGAATCCATCCTTCTTACTGATAAGAAACCTACCTCAATCTTTGTTGCCATGGTTATACAAGATGAAATTGATTTTGGTCTACTAAACATGCCAATTGTATCTAAATTTCCCAATGTTTTTCCCGATGAACTCCCTGGTCTCCCTCCAACAAGAGAAGTAGAGTTCGAGATTGATGTCCAGCCTGGAACGAATTTGGTGTCCATCACACTCTATTGAATGACACCAATTGAGTTGAAGGAACTCAAGAAGCAACTTCAAGAGTTACGAGACAAGGGTTTCATTAGACCCAGTTCGTCTCCCTAGGGTGCTCCAGTCTTGTTTGTGAAGAAGAAAGATGAGACTATGAGACTCTGTATTGATTACATGCAATTGAACAAACTCACCATCTATAGATATCCTCTACCAAGGATTGAAGATCTTTTCGATCAACTCAAGGATGTTGCAGTGTTTTCAAAGATCGATCTTCAATCGGGATATTATCAAATGAGGGTAAAAGAAGAAGATGTACCCAAGATAGCCTTTCGGACTCGTTACGGACATTATGAATTCCTCGTAACGTTATTCGGTTAACGAATGCTTTGACTGCATTCATGGATCTCATGAATCGTGTATTCAAGCTTTATCTCAATAAGTTCATGGTCGTCTTTATCGATGACATTTTGGTTTATTCTCGAAATAAGGAAGAACACTCTAAACACCTTCAAATTGTGTGCAAACCCTCCGGGAACGTCAACTATTTGCAAAGTTTACCAAATGCAAATTTTGGCTATCGAAAGTGTCGTTTCTTAGACATGTTATCTCAGCAGAAGGGATCACAGTAGATCCAAGGAAGATTCAATCTATCCTGGATTAGAGACCTCCGAGAAATGTGGGAGAGGTCAGAAGCTTTCTTGGTTCAGCTGGTTACTATCGACGATTTGTCAAAGGAATTTCCTCTATAGTCGTACCCTTGACCAAGATAATCTACAAAGATGTAACATTTGTTTGGTCGTAGAGCCAACAAAGAAGCTTTTATCAGCTTAAACAAGCCCTTACTCATGCTTCGGTTCTTATCCAACTAGAATCAGGAAAAGAGTTCACCGTCTATAGTGATGCATCTTATTTGGGGCTAGGTTGTGTCCTAATGTAAGACGGGAATGTGGTAGCTTATGCCTCGCGTCATTTAAAGCCACATGAATCAAACTACCCTACACACGATCTGGAATTGGAAGCCATCGTGTTTGCACTCAAAATCTGGAGACATTACTTGTATGGAGAAAAATGCAACTTGTATACGGATCATAAAAGTCTCAAGTACCTCCTAACTCAAAAGGACTTGAATCTAAGGCAATGAAGCTGGCTAGAATTGCTTAAAGGTTACGATTTGGTCATAGACTACCATCCGGGGAAAGCAAATGTGGTTGTTGATGCCCTTAGTCGCAGACCATACTCGGGTAAACCCTCGATTCTAAATATTAGACGTTATCTTGAAACAATCCATTCATAACTCGTATAAGTAACCTTGTGAATTCTTTCGTAGCTTCCTTAGCAATCAATGATCATTTTTGTTTATACAAAGGACGAAAATTCTTATCTGAACTCCAAGTTCAATCTAGTCTAATCTCGAGAATCAAGGATCTCCAGCAAACCGATCCATATCTTCAGAAGATCATGTTAAAGCTAGATTCAGAACCTAATCTTGAATTCTCCATTAAGCCAAATGGACTTCTCTATTTTAAGGATGGAGTATGTGTTCCCGATAATGAAGAACTCAAGAAGGAGATATTACAAGAAGCTCATCAAAGTTCTTTCTCGATACATCGAGGATCAGTCAAAATGTATAAAGACCTAAAACCACTGTATTGGTGGCCAGGCATGAAGTTAGCTATTACAGACTTTGTATCAAAGTGTCAAACTTGTCAAAGGGTTAAACCCGAGCACAGAGCCCCTACGGGACTGCTTTAACCTATCGAATTTCCTCAATGGAAATGGGACCATATAACTATGGATTTTGTTACTGGCCTTTCTTCAACCCCAAGAAAGAACGATGTTGTGTGGGTGATCGTTGATAGATTTTCAAAATTTGCACATTTCATTCCTGTTCGAATGAACATGAACTTGGATGACATGGCCGAGCTATATATTCATGAAGTGATTCGGTTACACAGTGTACCTACAGCCATAATCTCTGATCGAGATCCCAAATTTGCTTCTCGGTTTTGGAAATCCTTGCAAAAGGCTTTAGGGTCTAAAGTGCATCTTAGCATAGCTTTTCATCCTCAATCTGACAGACAATCAGAAAGGATAATTCAAGTGCTCGAAGATATGTTGCGTGCTTGTGTAATAGACTTTGGAAAGAACTGGGAAAAGTCTCTACGCCTAGTAGAGTTTACTTACAATAATAGCTACCAGGCATCTATTCAGATGGCACCATTTGAAGCCTTATACGGGAAGAAATGTAGAACTCCCTTATGTTGGTCTGAATTGGGAGAGAACAAAGTTTTGGGACCTCAACTGCTTAGATAAACTGAAGAACAAGTACAGATCATTCATAGCCGATTGAAGGCAACTTTTGATAGGTAGAAAGCCTATGCGGACTTAAAAAGGAGAGACATTCAATACAATGTATGAGACAAGGTCTTTCTTAAAGTATCTCCTTGGAAGAAGGTCTTCAGGTTTGGAAGAAAGGGGAAGCTCAGTCCTCGATTTATCGGACCTTTTGAGATCATTGAAAGGATAGGACCAGTGGCCTATCGTTTGGCTCTTCCTAGTGATTTCGATAAGATTCACAACGTGTTTCACATATCTATGCTAAGAAGATACAGATCTGATCCATCCCATGTCCTTGAACCTAAAAAAGTCAAATTGAATCCCGACTTGTCATATGAAGAAGAACCAATTTGGATCTTAGCTAGAGAAGTCAGAAAGCTTCGTAACAAGTCCATACCTCTTGTTAAAGTCTTGTGGAGAAACCACAAGATGGAAGAAGTAACATGGGAATCAGAGGCAATCATGAGGAAACAATACCCTCGCTTGTTTAATTTAGGTAAAATTAGAGGGTGAATTTATTTTAAGGGGGATGGAATTGTAATACCCCAAACCCGAGCCTAGTAGCATGTTACTAAAAGTGGTAACTTAATTTAAATTAGGGAATTGTGATATCCCTAAACCGGGACTAGAAATTGTTACCATTATTTAAATTTATTAGCTAGATAAATTGTGACCTAATCGAATGGAAGAAAGGAGTTAATTGTAAGAATTAAAAAGAAGAACACTCAATTATAGTAACTAAAATGAAAGATTCATTAAACATAGAGTTTGCATGTTAAAGGAAAATTAGGTGGGATTTTAACACATGTCCAATAGATAATAATATATGAGGGGGAGATGGATACTCATTTCCTTCATCATCTTCATTTGAAACCAAACAATAGAAAGAAAAATTCCTTGAGAGAGAGCCGAACATCTCATGGAAAAATTTGAAAGATTGGAGCTTTAGTAGATCATTTTTGGAGGTGCTTTTCGAACTCTTAAGAGATTAAGGGTGAGCAATCTTGTTTCCTCTTGTTTTAGAGTTTAAGTTTATGGAGAATGTATGGAATTTTTATGCACTTTAAATGTTAGTAAGAGATAGGTTCTTGATAGAGAATTTTCTTAGATTATGGATGATTTACGTGTTAGAAGAAATTGCATGTATAAAAAAATTAATTGATTTCTTAAGTCTTGGATTCTTGTTCGATTGGATTGAAGCAAATTAAACGTGGTATGATTTTATTAGACGTCATGACATGAATCGAATATGGACTGAATTGTTGGTATTGCAATTGGTTTATGTGACTTTGTTTGCTGTTAACTTCTTTAGAGACTAAGTTGTTATGGTATATATGAATGAATTAGAGGGCTATTACACTTCTTGTTTGAAGAAAAGATTATTTAAGGGCTGTTACTACATGTTTCTGTGTGTATAAAGAGTTAGGAACTGTTTTGTTAAACAGAAAAGCATGAACTTACAACCTGTCTCATTTTGTATACATAAGCATGTTCTTGAAGTTGTCTTGATTGAAAATAAAAATGTTAAGGTCTGCTCTACATCTAGGAGAAACATTAGAGACTAATTTTAAGTCCATGGACTGTTATGAGCAAGATTGTTTGTGTTTATGAACCAATTCGAAAATATTGCTTAATTGCCCTATTTTCTTATGTTTGAAACATAACTGGACTAAATTAGACATGTATGAGTGAGTATATAGGTTGAAAAATCATGTTAGAATTCTTGTCTAAGTGACTAATGAAGCTAGAATCTAGCTTAAGGAAATTTGTATAGAAAACTCTACTTCGAGCTGTAAGTTTAAAAATTTGTACAAAATCACATAGATCAAATTAGGGAATAAATATTATATGTACAGAATCATGAGTATGCCTAGTTTTGTATGCAACAAACGGAATCGAATTCAGAGTTATAAAACAGTTTGTTGAGATTAATCTCTAAGGACAGAGCAAACTGTCCAGTGGCATAATTTGGTGTATCTTAGAACTAAAAACTGTATTAATTCACAATGAGTAAAAATGCAAGGCCTATATGGTTAGAAAGACAATTAAGTTAGCTTTCCAACGGTGTAAAAGGTTCGAAATTCTGCTATACGTAAAGAAAGATATGAACATTTAAGCAAGTAATGCACATGCTGCCTGGCAGCAGCAGTCTTGATGTTTTGAAATGAATGCTTGAATGTATGGAGTCATGTAATGATTTAAATAGTTGCTGATTTTAATTCTATGGCCTTGTGTGCATTGTTAGAACAAAGAGTGGACCTTGTTGAAGAAGAAAGAGTTGTTCAAGCTAGTGGAAAACAAAAGGGGATTTGGATTCAAGACCAAAAATAGCTTGGAGTATTGTGAGTGTAGTTTGAAATAGGGTTAGGACCCAAAGATGCATGTCTACTTTCTTATTATTTCTATGCCATGTCAATGAATTTGATTTAAACTTGGTTGTGATTAAAAGGGAAGAATGACTAGTATGTGCTATGTGATATTAATAACTTAGGTCCTAAACAATGCTCATTTCAGAATTGGGTTTATAAGCTAGATGAAAGCATGAAAATTTGTACTAATTAGTTGAGTAAAAATAAGCTAATTGAATTGTTGTTAAAATGGGGAACGGCTGCCTTGTTTTAACAGGGGATTTCAAGTCTATTTGGGAGCCTAAGAATATGAGTGAAAGGATTTGTCATAAGAATAAGAAGGTCTCTAAGCTGATAGTTGAATTTGATTGTTGCAAATTGATCTATGACTGCGATAAATGAGATCACTTAATAGAGTAGTTGTATGTATTGGATAAATGAATATGTGATTTTTCTTGAATGCTTGAAGGTTGTCTAATGAATGTATAAATATATATTTGATCTAGACCCTGAAGAGATTGATGGAAGGAAAGCCTTAAGTGATCAAGTCGACAATACATAAAAACGGGTATTGATTCGAGATCAATCTTAGCTTGGAAGAAAACTGTGAGTGTAGATCGTGTTAGTTAACTTGGAATTGTCAGTTGATTTTAAGAATTAAGAATTGTTGCTTAAGGCTAAGGTGTCTATGTGTGCTTTTGTTGATAGAGCTATATAAGGTAAGTACACGAAGGTAAATGGTGTTTGATTAATAAATTCAAACATAATGTTAATGTGAGTAAATTGTATTATCGTAGTTAACAAATAGTAACTATGATTGATTGCTTATATATCTAGATAATGTAAACGGTGAAGTAAAGACATACATTAAGCCTTGATTAGTATTGATCCTAGCTTGTTTGGCATGCCAAGGTTCCTGAGCTCAGCTTGTTATGGACTACGGTCCCTTGATGGTACTACGGTACCCTTGAATATAATTGAACTATGAAAATTTCAATGGTATAGTCTACCATTGCTTGTGAATTGCTTCGAATAGAAGATTGATCCTAGGCTAGTATCTAATCAAGGCTACTAATAACAACAAATAGTTGCTTGAATATAATGGATTGTCGTATACTTGATTTACATGTTTAATCTTGATTGAATGAAAGATATATTGATAAATTCTTCACCATGAAGTTTGTTCTAAATTCAACTTCCTTAGGAGTTGAGGAATACTTGTTAATGGATTAGTGAGCGCCAAAACATGAGTTGTCTCAAATGTTGTTTGGCCTTTATAGAATTATCTTGTATAATCAAACTTATGTAGATAAGTAGCTTGTTTTAATAATTTGCACTCATATTGTCTAGTAAATTACCAATGCTAAAATTCTAATAGCTCACCTTGATTTTTTCAGGAAGAGTTGATATCTAAGTTAGTTTTGGGGAAGTTGCGCAAGGTCACAAGAAGATATTTAAGAGTATGTGAGTGATCAATATTTGGCCGAAAGGAGAAGATGTTTCTTGTACTTAAAGCAAGAGGGAAGGCCAATTGAGCAATACGTCAATGACTTCCGTAAATATTGCAAATACGGGTCGGAATACATTAAGAAGGAAGATGATAAATGAAGAATATTTATCGAGGGGTTGAATGATGAACTAAGTCCAATGTTTACGGCTCTTGAAATTACTGACTTCCAAGATTTGGTGAATCGAGCAATCGCTACAGAAGCTAAGTTGAAAGCTGCTGACAAGAGGAAGGATAATTACTCCAGAAAAGATAAGAGACCAGGGAATGAAAACAAGACCTTTTGGTCATCGAAGAAATCCAAAAGTCAAGGGGGAAACTATTCTAATCAAACTCCTACTCAAAAGGGGAATTTCTTACCCAAGCCGCAGTCTGTGATCAGAAACTCGACACCGGCCATGTCTGTTGTTAGTTCAGGAAACTCTGCTAGAGAATTCCAATCTCGTCTTTGTCAACATTGCTAGAATTTCCATTCGGGTCCTTCTATGAAGAAATCGAATGCATGCTACCAATATGGAAGTCTAGATCATTTTGTGAGAGATTGCCCTCAAGTTGGGAACAAGACTTCGGTTAAGGTAGCTTCCAATTCTATGCATGTTCAATCACCTAAAGGCAAAGGACCGAAGCAAGCATACTCGGGAAATTTGGGAGGGTCGGGGTCAAGCTCCTACATTCACACATCAAGAATCTCGAGCCCCTGCTCGGGTATATCACATCAAAGGCCGAGATAATGAAGATACACCTGATGTCATCGCAGGTACAATTGAAATCAATGATAATTCTATATATTCTTTAGTTGACTCAGGATCTACCCATTCATTTATTTTCTTTCCCTTTCTTGAAAGACTTAACATGAAATTTGAATTACTTGAACAAGGGTTAGGAGTTTCGAATCCTTTAGGAGGCAATGTAACCTTAAAGCTCATTTGTAAAAATTGTCCCCTTTTCATACCAAACATTCCTTTTCCATTAGATCTCTATGTCTTACCTTATTATGAATTTGACTTGATCTTGGGGTTAGACTGGTTAGGGAAAAATATAGCCTGGGTTGATTGTCAAAAGAGAAAACTATACCTTAGGGGGCTAGGAAAAGAATCAATACCTCTTCTTCACTCGAACCCCAAAGAGCCGAATCCCCTAATATACTTAGAGTTGTTAAAACCGAATCTGATATTAATTCAATACCAACTGTGTTTGATTTTGCTAATGTTTTTCCTGAGAAACTTTCAGGATTGCCCCCAACTCGAGAGGTGGAATTCAGAATCGAGTCTCAACCTAGAATCAACCCTATATCCATTACTCCATATTGGATGGCCCCGATTGAATTGAAAGAACTTCAAAAGCAGTTGTAAGAATTGCAAGACAAAGGATTTATTCAACCCAGCTTGTCTCTGTGGAGAGGTTCAGTACTCTTTGTTAAAAAATGACTGTTCTATGAGGCTGTGCATAGATTATCGACAGCTTAATCAAATTACAATCAAGAAAAAGTATCCTCTTCCCAGGATTGAAGACTTGTTCGACCAGTTGAAAGGTGCATCAGTGTTTTCCAAGATCGATCTAAGATTTGGATATTATCAGATGAAGGTCAAGGAATCCAACATACCCAAGGAATGTTATTGAAGTCCGGAGTTTTCTTGGCTGGTTGGTTATTTTCGAAGATTCATGAAAGGCTTTTCTATTCTTGCCACCCCCTTAACCAAATTGCTTCGTAAGGAAACACCATTTGTTTGGTCAGAAGAACAACAAAAGTGTTTTGACCAATTGAAGGAGATGCTTACTCGAGCCCCAGTTTTAACCCAACCAGAATAGGGAAAATAATTTACCGTGCTTAGTGCTGCATCTCACTTGAGTTTGGGTTGTGTTCTTATGCAAGATATCAAGGTTGTAGCTTATGCTTCTCGATAGTTAAAATCTCAGGAGCTCAATTATCCAACACACGATCTCGAGTTAGCTGCAGTAATCTTTGCCTTAAAGATATGGAGGCACTATTTATATGGAGAGAAATGTTATTTGTTTACCGACCAGAAAAGCTTGAAATACCTCCCAACTCAAAAAGAGTTCAATCTTCGACAACAAAGATGGATCGAATTGCTAAAAGACTATGATTTGGTCATAGATTATCACCCGGGCAAAGCCAATGTTGTGGCTAATGACTCAGTCGACAATATTCTAGTGGTAATTTTCGAACAAACTACTTCCTTTCCTTCTATCTGTTTGAAAGATTGAAATGGTCTATGTCTAAAAACTTGTCTTACCATTTTGTAGCTTCAAACTCTATAAATGCCCATTTTCGAGTGCCCAAAAAACAAGGATCAATGGCCACCATTTGAATTCAATCAGATCTTGTATCTAGAATTTGATTACTTCAACAATTGAATCCTGAATTACGAGAAATTGAGTTCAAACTTAAAAATGGTATCGAATTAGATTTCTCTTTAAGAGATGATGGATTACTCTATTTTCGGAATAGAGTATGTATTCCTAATGATCCTACCTTGAGAAAAGAAATTTTGCGATAGGCTCACAATAGCCCTTTCTCAATACATCTGGATCTGTGAAGATGTATAAAGATCTCAAAGACTTGTATTGGTGGTCGGGAATGAAATCAGCTATTACGGACTTTGTATCCAAGTGCTTAGTTTGTCAGAATGTAAAAGTTGAACACCAAGTTCCTTCGGGTTTGTTGCAACCTATTTAAATACCTTAATGGAAATGGGAGCAAATCACGATGGATTTTGTTACTGGATTGCCTTTGTCACCAAAGAAGAATGACGGCATTTGGGTGATTGTAGATAGATTTTCAAAATCATCCCACTTTCTTCATGTTCGAATGAATATGAGTTTGGAACAATTAGTAGAATTGTACATACGAGAAATAATAAGACTCCATGGCATTCCTATTTCTATAATCTCCGACCAGGACTCTATATTTACTTCTAGATTATGGAAGTTCCTTCAGAAAGCTCTCGGGACTAAGATCAATCTCAGTACAACCTTCCACCCTCAATCAGATAGACAATCTGAAAGAATTATACAAGTCTTGGAAGACATGCTTAGAGTTTGTATACATGATTTCAGTAAGAATTGGGAGAAAATTTTACCATTAGCCGAATTCTCCTACAACAATAGCCACCAATCTTTCATTCAAATGGCACCTTTTGAAGCCCTTTATGGGAGAAAATGTAGAACCCCTCTATGCTGGTTAGAGTTGGGAGATAACAAAGCTTTGGGACTAGAACTTCTTCGAGAAACTGAAAAGCAAATACAAGTTATTTATGGTCGATTAAAAGAAGCCTTCGATCGACAAAAAGCTTATGCTAATCGTAAGAGAAGGGATATTCAATATCAGGTGGGAGACAGAGTGTTCCTTAAAGTTTCGCCAAGGAAAAAGGTGTTTAGATTTGGGAAAAAGGGAAAACTCAGCCCTTGTTTTATTGGGCCATTCAAAATAATAGGAAGGATAGGCCCTGTTGCTTATCGTTTAGCCTTACCGGAAGAATTCAATAAAATATACAATGTATTTCATGTGTCGATGCTGCGTAGTTACTGGTCTGATCCATCTCATGTTCTCGAGCTGGATGAAGTAGAGTTGAATCCCAACATGACATATGATGAAGAACCTATTCAAATCATTGATCAAGAGGATAGAAGGCTTCGAAATAAAACCATCTCTCTTGTTAAAGTGTTATGGAAGAATCATAGAGGCAAGGAACCTACGTGGGAGCCTGAATCAATCATGAGGGATCAGTACCCACACTTGTTTTCCTCAGGTAAATTCGAGGACGAATTTCCTTGAGGGGGAGGGACTTGTAACACCCACAATTAAATTCTAGTGAAAAATATTGATATTAATATGAATGGTATAATATTAAGCTAGGTGACTAGTTTAGTGTTTTTTTGTTTGGGGGCCGAAATGTGAAGTTGAGGGATTAAGGGATTAAATGTAGGTGACCATTGTGTGAACCAACTAGAAATATAGTTTTGCATGGTAAACATTTAGAAGATTATGGTTATTCCACATGTCTTTCTCTCCTTAAGGAATCGGCTAAATGAATAAAACAAAGGAATGACCTTCTCCTTCCTTGCTCTATACCGAAAGTTAGATAGAGAGAGTTTTTGAGGGAGAAACTTTGATTGTAAGAAGAATCGGTTATAAGGAAGCTAGATAGAGATTAATTCATCCTTACCTTGCAAAATTATAGAAGGTAAGTATATATATATATCATTTCCTTAGGAGCTTTGATCGATTGTTTTATATCTATGGAATGTTGTTGCTTGATTGTTGTTCGAATTAGTGCTTTGGTGATATCTTGATGATTTGAATGGTTAGTTAGAATTCATTATTTATATGAACTCTCGTAGGAAGTAGTCAATTGATATGATGAATTATGGAAGCAGAAATATGTATGGAATGTTTCCAAATTCATGTTTTAGAATAAACTATCACAAATTTTGATCACCTAGCTAATTCTAATTTAGTTCGAATGAAAGAGGAAAATTGTTGCTAAGGAATGGCCGGATAAAATTCCCCTAAATAATGTTCATTTCAGAATTGGGTTTATAAGCTAGCTGATATATTAAATCTAGATTGTAGAAAGCATGAAAATTTGTACTCATTAGTTGAGTAAAAATAAGCTAATTGAATTGTTGTAAAATGGGGAAGGGTTGCCTTGTTATAACAGGGGATTTCGAGTCTATTTGGGAGCCTAGGAATATGAGTGAAAGGATTTTTCATAAGAATAAGAAGGGCTCTAAGCTGATAGTTGAATTTGATTGTTGCAAATTGCTCTATGAGTGTGATAAATGAGATCACTTAATAGAGTAGTTGTATGTATTGGATAAAAGAATGTGTGAATTTTCTTGAATGCTTGAAGGTTGTCTAATGAATGTATAAATATATATTTGATCTAGACCCTGAAGAGATTGATGGAAGGAAAGCCTTAAGTGATCAAGTTGACAATAGACAAAAAGGGGTATTGATTCGAGATCAATCTTAGCTTGGAAGAAAACTGTGAGCGTAAATCGTGTTGGAAAACTTGGAATTATCAGTTGATTTTAAGAATTTCAAATTGTTGCTTAAGGCTAAGGTGCCTATGTGTGCTTTTTGTTTATAGAGCTATATAAGGTAAGTACACCAAGGTAAATGGTGTTTGATTAATAAATTCAAACATAATGTTAATGTGAGTAAATTGGATTGTCGTAGTTAACAAAGAGTAGCTATGATTGATTGCTTGTATATCTAGATAATGTAAACGATGAAGTAAAGACCTACATTAAGCCTTGATTAGTATTGGTCCTAGCTTGTTTGGCATGCCAAGGTTCCTGAGCTCAGCTTGTTATGGACTACGGTCCCTTGATGGTACTACGGTACCCTTGAATATAATTGAACTATGAAAATTTCAATGGTATAGTCTACCATTGCTTGTGAATTGCTTCGAATAGAAGATTGATCCTAGGCTAGTATCTAATCAAGGCTACTAATAACAACAAATAGTTGCTTTAATATAATGGATTGTCGTATACTTGATTTACTGTTTAATCATGATTGAATGAAAGATATTTTGATAAATTCTTCACCATGAAGCTTGTTCTAAATTTGACTTCCTTAGGAGTTGAGGAATACTTGTTAATGTCTTGTTAAAGGATTAGTGAGCTTAATAATTTGCACTCATATTGTCTAGTAAATTACCAAGGCTGAAATTCTAATAGCTCACCTTGATATTTTTAGGAAGAGTTGATATCTGAGTTAGTTTTAGTGAAGTTGCACAAGGTCACATGAAGATATTTGAGAGTATGTTTTGTATTTAGATTACAGGCTCCTAGAAGGTGGCACTAGAGTGTAAATCTAAATTATGCTATTTTAAGTACCTTTGAATGCTTGTATACGGCTTTTGAGATTGTGTTTGTGATATGACTGGCCTTGTTGTTTTGTTTGAATATGGTCGATCTTGGTAGTGAATTGGTTGATGTATGTTTAGGTTGGCATAGTCTAGAGCATGCATTAATATGATAGTAGCAACCCGGTTGATAATGCTTAATTTATCTAAATTAAATTCTAATGAATCATGAGTTAAGATACGGCTAATTTTAGAAGTTAGGATACGAAATTGGTTAGTAAGAAAATCAGGAATTGCTTAAGAGTAAACATATTGCTTTCAAGTTAGGTGGTTGTTTGAGATGCATGCTTGTTTGGCCATTATTCTGGAAGATTACTTAGAACTAAATAGGATACATTGAAGTGCTCTAAAGAAAGTTATCATCTCCCTTGTTCTGATAGTCATGTATGCTTCAAAATCCTTTTATCCAATTCGATCAAAGGTTAGAACAATCATGTGCAATAAGAAAGTTTGTCAGTCCCTACTTATATTTCGATTTGGGAGCAACCTTAACATCTATATAGATTCTTACATTTGATTTCTTGATATGTTCTACGTATTCTCTAGTAGTTCGAATGTTTGCTTGGGTGTTAAGTTTGTTTGTTTTCCTCCTCTAGTTAGGTAATACCTTCTAGGTTCTTTGTGAGGGTATTACAATTCATTCTTGAATGCAAACTCGGTAGCGCTCAAACCGATGGTGACGGGAACAAATTGTCATGAGCCAAATTGCCTTGACACCAAAAAGGGGGCGCAAGCAATCCCACCGTGCAAGCCTATCATCACCAACCATTCATAATCCCTGCATCTGTACAAGAAGTGAAGGATACTACCGAGCCAAGGTACCCTCCACACAACGTCTTCATCCCAGAGATTCTTAAAAATATTTGTCCACTTTTGCTTGTTTGGCTCCTCTTGTCACTCCTTCGCAAGGTACTCTCGCAAAGGGAAAAATCCGCAAAAAAATATTCTGGGTAGAGCCATAGTCGGTGTCTTCTAGAAATGACTTTGAATCCATACTTGGAGCAACTGTGTGCACCCCCTAAAATGCCCCTCTTCATGCCTCCTGCCTGCGTTCAAGGAAATGAAAGTTTCAGTCAAGATAGCCATTACCATATTGGCCTTCTTCGTCATGCACTCGAACAAGTCCAAGATGGTGAGATCAATGTTACCCAAGACTCTAGGAAAAATGATCAAGCCATAAATACCCAAAGCGAACAAATCCATCTCCATGACCTCGTCTGGGTGCGTACGTATAATGCCTTGAATGCATTCCCATGAAAAGGTGGTGCTATCTCCTCGGTTCTGAATCAAACCTTTGATCCAATCCTCACTCATTCCGACTAAGGTTCGAAGCTTCAAAGAATAATTTTGAGACTTTGACAGCTTCATGTAAATCCAGTCCTTATGAATGTTTTTCTGATTGAGCAAAGATGTATATTCCTCCACCTTAGGCATCAGGTCTTTCCCGTTAAAAGTGAAGCAGCAGAATGCAGGATTCCAAAATTGAAAGATGGCTCGAAGCAAGGGCTGATTAAATCGGACTTACATCAAATGCACAATGTCTCCATAATTTTCTCGGAACAAATTCTACAATCGCCGATCCCATCCTTCCCAAATCTGTCTCAATTCTTGTAAATCATTGTGTTGTAAACTTATGTAAGTATACCCCCTCCACTATACGCTCTCTTGGGAAGCTGTCACCTTGCACCCTTTGGTTGACTTCTGACCAATGTCGGACGGCTGAATTGATGTCTTCTTTTTTAAGATACCTTTTATCCATGGTGAAAGATTTCAACTCGGGCAAACCACTTGAATCAATACCTTCATGATATGCAATGTATATGAAAAACAAAATAAAACACAAAAGGAAACAAGTTAGTATCGGATGGAATCAACAAATATATAAAAATGGGAAATAAAGAAAGCATCAAAACAAAGTAACCCTATTCACATCCTTTCTAAAAACCTAGATTTGACCGCATGGCTCTAAAAAAGGTGGGCTTTCTATGTTCTCTACATGGAATTTTTGTACTAAGAGGGTACCCGAACTATCCTTGTTGTCCCCTACTAAGGATAGCAAGGCCCCCGATCATCACCCATTATAGGCTCTTTTCAACCGAGTTCAATTCAAGGGGACCCATTCACTACGTCCATATAGGGAAACGATATTCCCACGAAAACATAGGGTACACGAGCCCCGAAGGTACTTACTAGGCCCATACGGAGGAACAATATATCCACGAAAGTGTTAGCGTTTTCCCCCAACTTAAAAGAACGGGTTTATGTCAAATTTTAAATGCGTTAAAATAAACTTGCATTTATAAACAAATATCAACTTAATTGTCACTTTAACTCCCAACTTCCCATATTAAATAAGCGGTAAACGTTTGTAGGTCTGACTCTCTTTTTTTGTAAAAAAACAAAAAAAAGGGTCCCCAGAGGAGTCGCCATGCTGTAGTGACCATTTTTTGCGCAAATTTTTCTTTTTTTTTGTATGAGATTTTCTTTTGAAACTTAAAGGTTCAAAATCTGGAATGGTCGCTAAAAAGGAGTAATAGGTTTCTTTTAAAAATTCGTGTTTTTGAAAATAATAAAATTTGGAGTCGCCACCGGTCACTTGAATTAGGTAGACTAGACACCAAAAATAAAACCAGAGATTCGAAGAGGTTTGGGAGTCGGTTACGAGTGGGGAAGGTTTCGCACCCCCACCACGCCTGGAAATCGGTACCAAATTAATTACCACTTTGTTAATATTAAATTTTGCGGGTTAAAATGACAATTAAACCAAAATTCAGTTATACATGCGAGTAAATTTTAAGGGCTCCGCTATTCAAGAGTAAGCGACAAAACTACCACCATTACGACTGGTACTAGCCGCGCTTACTCTCAAATAGAAGGGCACCGCATTGAAAGTTAATATCCCGGATGCAATACTTAACAACATGGCAAATAATCATAAACAAAACATAAAACAAAAGATTCACATGCTCAAATATACAAAAACATACATATACAAACATATATACATATGTAAAACCCAAGGCAGTAGTAACATATACATATAACATATACATATAACATATACTACACGATTAAATACACACATATATAAGACGTATATCGCATGCATATAAGGCATTGTATACAAATGTGCATACCTATATATACTTTTAAAATATATAAGCTATAGTATATATATATATATATATATATATTGAAACTACTTATTACATGCTATAAAAACACATACATATAGTATATATATATATATCAAAAATCAAATAGTACATACTATATAAAAGTTGTACATCATATGCCGTATAAGTTATTTTACAAATACATATATATATATATATATAATATTTCAAACTATTCATTATAACTTTTAAAAACGTATACTTATATAAAAAATTATGTATTTTAAGTAGGAGATATACACATTAAAACTATATACTATATGATAAAATATACCTATATATGTATATTGTATATCACATATAAGAATATGTTATATATTAAAAGCCATATACTATGTAAAACATATACCATAGTAACATAATATATACATACCATGCCCACATTAAGCATACATATGTCATAGCAATGCAAAAAAACAAACAAATAATATAAAGGACTGAAATAAAAAAGAAAGTAAATTATAGGGCAGAAATTAAACATGCACGAAGAAAGGGGCGAAACGGCAAAGATTTAAAAAAAACAAGGACTACGACGGTGGTTTAAAAAGGTAGAAGAACTGCGTTGGAGATTTTGAAAACACGGAAGGAATTAAAAGAAAATATCACATTCGCCGTTTTTAAAACAAGTATATAATCCATTTTTTGCTAAAACCAGAAAACCCCCCAAAAAATGATAACTCTCCCTCACTCTCTCTTTTTCTCCGAAACGGGGATGAACACCGCCGTGTGTTCATCCCCAAACCCAAAAATAGACTGTTATTCTCAGTTTCCAGCGATTCTTCTACCGTGTTGGCCACCACACGACGGCAATCGACGAACCTAAAGCTAACCAGAACGACTCTTTCTCTTCCCCTAAAACCAGATCTGAACCTTTTTCTTAAAACCGAATCCTTTTTCTTTCTGAAACCTTAAAATTGAGACTTTAACCCTAGCCCTGCAACCCCTTCAACGTCTGTCTTTCCACCGATTCACCATGTATGGCTCCGAGGAGGCTAAGAGGATTATCATCGGCGAGGCAAAGAAATGGCACAAGAGAAGCTGAACCGTCAAGGGTAAGAATCAAAAACCCTAACCCCCTTTTTGCTTTTTCTCACTCGACATGAAAATGGAAATTAAGAGCTTTTTACCTCTGATAATGCTTGAGATTGCTTCTTTTCTCTATTGCTCGAAATCCCAAAATGGGTTTACAATTGTTTTCTCCCGGGTTTTATACCATATGAGTATTACATGATAAAAAAAAGAAAAAAAGTCCTAAATATGCTATTGGTTTCTCTAAGTATTTTATATGCACTCACATGCTTCTTCTGCCATGTTGGTTTAACTTTGTTGTGGTTGCATATGTGCGTTTTGGCCGGATTTGCCTCCTCTGTCGATATTGTTTTTTTTTCGTTTTGGTGTGTTTATTGCCTTTAATGCATGTTTCTTGCATTATGACCATTTCCCTTTTTGGTGCCGCATGCAACCTGATCGGAGCGTAGAGGGAGACAGAGGAGCTGATGTCGACTGTGAAACTGAAACGCCAGGCGCGTGGAGGTGCATCGAGAGCAGAACGGTTGGAGAGTCGTTACTACATGCACGCGTGGGTGGAGCCAAAAGATCGCGCGTGGGTGCGTGAAAATTCTAGAAGTCCCCTTGCACTGATCTGAACTGTTGGTGTGCTTCCTGATCCAATGGTCACAACTGATGCAGCGCTAGGGGGTACAACCCCTGCTAGGGTTTCCATCCAAATCTGATTTGGACCGTTTGATCATTAGCCAGATCTAACGGTCTAGATTCGGCTGCAAAGATGAAGGGCCATCATCAGATTAGGGTTTATTTGGGTCTATCGATTTTGGGCCTTACTACGCCTGATGTAATTAATTAATTTTTAGGCTTTTAATTGTAAATAGACTGATATATATAAACTTGGGCTTCTTTTATGATTATGTAAATGTTCTGGTAATATAATTATGGACTGAAACTTAAAGATATGAGTTGTTTATTTAATTCAATTAGATATATACAATAATCTGTTTAACCTCCTTTTTTAATTTTGAACTTCTGTCTTAGAGTAATAATATGACTATAATAATAACCCAACATAGTATTTATAACATATATCCCTACGTTACTGTAGTAAAAATATTAGTACTAGTAATATTTTTTGTTCCTTTGAGTTTTAATAATAATATATAGTGACAATATAACACATTAATAGATAAAGTAGATAAACAAAGCTTTTTATTATAAAGATTAGATATAAATAAAAACGAATTAACACCTCAAATAAAATTAGTGATTACAACGTTACAATATATCATACGCATCTTTATTATCCGTTTCAACCACCACCCAGAGAAAACGTAAACTCCACGCCATCAACAAGCCCTCGTACACCCCCATAGTTCACCGTCAATCACACTACAAGCTCTGATAAATTTTGAGAACCCAAAGCACTAATCTGCCACCTCATTTCGCGCGACACCACCACAAGTTGTGGCCCATCCCGTTGCATGGTTTACAAAGACTTTTTTTATCAATGGTTTCAAAGACTACGTTTACATTTTTTTTTTGTTTCTTTAATGTTTGCTTTATAATTTACCAAAAAGAAAAGGGAAAATTGTTGAGTCAATGCAAAACTATTTTAGATTTTTTTTTCACAGCAAAGCATTTTTTATTCAAATTAAAAAGAGTAAGAAAACAACAGAACATAATAGTAGAAAAAAAATAGCAGAACAAAGCGAATTCAAATAAGATACTCAAGCAACATCCACCCAAACCAGCTGTATTACTACCAAGCTTTCAACATGGCTGCTCTCTCCGATATAGTTGAAAGAATATATGTATATATTTATGGATGAAGCCACGATTTAGGGTTTAAGAAAAACATAAATTTTAAGAGTAAAGGCTACAAATTAATAATTAATTTAAAAAAATTATATAAATTAAAGGTATTTTTTATGAAGGGCAAGAGCCCTTATCAATGTCAAAGTAATTCCGGTCCTACGTACATATATATACACAAACACTTAACAATTGATCATACGAGATTTATATACAAATTCAGATATTTCGTGTTTGGCTTTTAAATAATGATTTTTAAATATTTTATTTAATTTTCGGGGTACACCTTGGATGTCCTTCGTTTATCCGTATAATGGTCTAAACATAAACTAATCATTTTGGTCCTTGTTGGGCTATAAAGGCAACAAAGCTCTCCTATCAAGTATTTAATGATGTTGCATTCCAGAGGCTTTGAATATGAAACCATGGTTAATCTGAAACAACCTTTTGCTAGTTGATCCAAACACTCGGTGGTGGTTGTTTTTTTATCAAGTAGTGTTATAAAATTTTAGAGATCCACTAATTAGCAAAGTGACTAAGAATGTTCATGTTGTCTTATTTTATATGGATTCGTACTCTGACATTTGTCTCGAAAATATAATAGCTCTCTCTTTAATAAAAAAATATTATAATGCCATAATATTCTCGTCTTTGTGTTAAGGTCATGTTTGGCATTGTTATATAAATATTTGAATAGAACGCGTACATTTATTTGTCTGCCTCTATGGCACGCTGATATTGAAGACGTCTACAACCTGGTGTATGTTACAGTTGTATCTTACCGCACAACATTGCGTGAGTTGGTTGTTCGTGGAGATAACCAAGCCGTTTTTCTTTTTTTTTTTGTTGATTGGAGTAATTCAATGATCTGAGTTCTTCCAGTGAGCACTCTAAGATTATGATGTGGTAATAGATTTGAACAACACTGATGAAGATTTTATGAGAAGATTTAAATTTGTTATTCATGTTTTAATATTCTTTGATTTTCTACGTTTATTTTTATATTTTAGGGTATGCTAATCTATGTATTTCTTTTATTATGTTAATAAAATCTAGTGTTTTATTTAAAAAAAACTTTTTAAAAAATAATTTTCATTAAATTAATATATCATTCTTTAACTTTAACGAGGAGATTAATGACTAGGTTTTCAAAATGTAAAAGAAATACAAATACCACCATGTTGAATTATAATTAAAGAAACATAATATACATCATCTTATTCCAAGAGATCAACACAAAAAAATATATATTCAAATTTATTGAAAGGGAAGGCTTATAAAGCACCCACCACCTTCTTAACAAGATCAGCAAATGAAGTGCATGAAACTGTTCCATCATTCCCAGCCAATACTCTGTACTTATCTTTCCTAGTAAAATTGGTACTCTCAAACCCTAACGTATCCACCAAGATTCTTTGCACATAATTAGCGACGACTTCGGGGCTTTTTCCAGACGAACATGTTGCTTCCAACAGAAGTTGGTTCAAGAACGTTACCTCATAAATCGGTCTAGGGTTCATGAAGAAGAAGATCGGATCCAAAGCTTTCCACCCTCTTGTCGTTGTTGCATGGAAAAGCCCTACCCTGTAGTTCATGGCAACCGGGACTATTCGATCAGTTAATTGGGCGAATAGGGCACTAAACCTTAGTAAAAAGGGTTCCCTACAAGTTGTTCCTTCAGGACAAACAACTAGATCACCTTTGGCTAATTCACGTTTGATTTTTTCGGCATCTACTTCTCATTTTCTTGTTAATCTTATGTCGGAATTGGTGATAGGATTTTGAAAAATCTCGAAATGGAATATATGACTGCTGGGATTTTGCGCATTAAGACGTTGGATAAGATCACAGGGTCCATTAGGGTTCTATGAGTGCAAATGAATAGAACTCCGGAGTTGTTATGAGAGGCCGGCGGCGGTGGTTTGCCTTTGACGATGATTTTACCACCAAACTTTGGGGTATTACAATTCTCTCTCTTAAGAAAATTTATCCTCGAATTTTAGCACATACATGTTATTTCTCTAATCAATCTCCCATATGGCTTCTACCACTTTGTGATTCTTTCAAAAATCTTTTCTATCGAAATCTCTTTTATTTTTCAATTATTTGACTCCATAAGTCATGATCTTTGCCGGTTCCTCTTCATAAGTGAAATATAATTGAATCTCAACCCTTTTCTGGTACTATGATATGTGAAGAATCAAATTGACACCTCAAAAGCATTGACATATGGAAGACATTATGGATTTTAATTCTTCTTCAGAACCTAATATAGGTCAATGAATCTTAGGCTAAGATTTACTTCACGTCTGAACCGTAACACCTTCTTCCAAGATGAAACTTTTAAGGAATACTTTATCCTTAACTTCATATGAAATATCTTTTATTTCAAGATCAACATATAATTTTCATCATTCTAAAGCAATTCTAAAATTGCTTCGAACCATTTTTACTTTATTCTTCGCATCCTGAACTGAATCAGACCCAATCACCTTTTAGTTCTCATTTTAACCCATTATCATCGGGGATATAAATTATCCCTTGATAATATGAACATCCTTTAGACTTAACATCAAAGTCTTTAATTTTCCCTTTTCACCTTACTGAATTCTTTCCAAGCATATCTTATCTTTCATCTGTAAATCTTTGATCCAATTTGTCAAAGTAGACTTGAGATGATGTAATCAATACACTATTTTTTCCAAAGATATTGGGCATTTAATGCTTATAAGGAAAATAATGACTTTTGGCTAAATACACCAGTCACTACTTTAGCCTTGTTACATCAATACTATAATACCCTAATTTTGTCATGGTATACCTATATATAAATATACACTATATTCGTTATAAATAAGACCAAATAAATAAATAAAATAGACATTAGCTCATATATAGTTTAAATAAATCCTTTATAGTCCAATACAAGTGCATGTTATATCATAAAAGTCTATATAGCCCAAAATTTAAATACAAGGCCCAAATACAGTTGTACACATCCCATTTCGGGTAAAAGTCAACCAAACAAACAAAAAATTAAATTTGTGTTTCTTTTTCCCGCCCAAGAAAAGCCATGTGTCGCCCTCGGAATGGTCCAAATTAATTTCACATGGATTGAGCTCTCATGTGATGTCATCTTATGTCATCATTCTAACTCCCTAGAAATACTAAGAGAGAGAAATATCAGAAAAATTAATGACGATCATTAAAATAATGATAGTATAATAAATATGATATAATAAAAGAGAGAGAGGCTTATCGGGGAAGCTGAAACACCACCGGAAGTCAGACCACAGCGAAGCTCGTTGCCGGAGCAATGAACGGCTGTTGGAGAAGACGCTAAAACCATGAACCGTCGCTGAAGTTGGGATTAGAATAGTGAACCACCACTATCGAAGGTATTTTAATTTGATTTCTTTTCAAATCCTACAAAACAAGATAAACGTTAGTTCATATACATATAAAACACCATAAACAATGGTAAAATGAGGAGATCGGTGTTTATCTTTTGGCGGTTGGAGCGTTCACTTGCGGTGGCTGGAGTGGTCAAGGAGAAGTCAAAGAGGGAGAGGGTTACGGGTTAGATTGGGGAAAAGGGTTTTTTTGGTGAATTTTTGGCTCGGGTGGTTGTTGGAGCGGCGGTTGTTGTGGTGGCTGGCGTCGCCCGCGGCGGCCGGCTAACGGCGGGGGGTGATTGAAGCTTGGTGGTGTGAGATCAAGCAGTGGTGTCAATAGTGGTTCATGGTCGGACCTCTTGATGTTCTTCAAGTTCTTGATGAACTATGAAGAACACCAAGCAAAAGCTTGTTTTTTTTTTATCTTAAAAAAGAGGAAAATCTGGGTTTGAAGGTGTTTATTTTAGAGGATTTTGGGAGTGAGAGAAATAAGAAAGAGTGGGAGGGTATAAAATGAGTGAGTCAACTCAGATTTGGGCTTTTATTGTGAGACCGGAGTTTGACCCGTGAACCAGACCCGACCAGGATAGGATCCGCGCCTAACTTCTTTTTTTCACAGTTTTGGCCTTTCATTTTGTAAACATTCCAATTTAGTCCTTAACTCTTTGTAATTTGGCTCTTCAAGTTCGAATTTAATTTAGTCCCATGTTTCTTTAATTGTTTAATTAATGTCCTAATTTATATGTTTGATGCATGATTTTGAAATTATCATATAGAATTATTTATTAGCTAATTTAATCACTTAGATTAGTAGTTAATTAGAGCCTTAATGCTTAGGTTCTTTAATTAATTTGAATAATTTAAATAGGTGAGATCATTGTAGAAAATTAATGATTATTAAATGGAAACTTTAATGTTCTAAGTTGATTAGTGTCTCATTGTAATGAGATGTTAATCAAAGGGGGCATTTTAGTATAACATTTAATATTTCATTTGAACTTAGAAAATTGTAATCACACATAGTTAATTTAAATGGATTAGGTTTAAACTGTTAGGGTCATTAGAAATTAGGAATATTATTGATTTTGGGCTTAATATGGATAGTGCCCAAGTATTTGGGTGTCATCATATAAACCCTTAAATTCGATGATATTCTTAGATTCTTTAATTAATCCAATCGATTGGAGCCCTAATTAGGTTTGAACTTAAAATTGACAAGAAAATAAATGGACATGCATTAAAAACCTTATGTGTTGAGATATATTTTGAATATAAATTGAAGTATTCTAAAGTAATTGGCTGTTTCAGAACTTATATTCGCTAACAATGTATTTTCTTACAAAATGATTTCTCTATTTGGAATGAAAACTCAATTAACGATTAATAAATTAATTAAATTCAAATTATTGCTTGGAATGCCAAAATGCCACGTAAAATTAATAGGGTACCGATAACGGGTGTTTTTGAGGGTGCTAATCCTTCCTCACACATAATCGATTCCCGAACCCTAATTTTAAAATAAAAGAATCTATGGTTGTTTTATGGTGTCTGGTCTACCAAAGTGACTGGTGTCGACTCCAAGTTGATTTTCAAGAATAAATAAAAGGAAAATTCAGTTTAATATGAAAAAACCTAATTTTCAAGATTAAATTAAAAATAGACAAAACCTTAATCGCCAGGCTATTTTACACACTTCGGTTTTAAAAATGATCGCGACACTTGGCAACTCTGTTGGGGATTTAAAATTGAGATTCAGGCCTAACTAATTTTAAGTGGCATTTTTGGCATTCTAGGCAATAATTTGAATTTAATTTTTTCCAAGAATTGTTGGATGAATTTTCAGGAAGAATGGGGGTAGCTTTTGTGTATGATATATTTGCCATTCATGCATAAGCCTTCGACCCGGGTTTTTCACCCTTAAGTGGGAGAAAGACATTATCTGACGTGATGCTTTCTAGCTCCGAGTTTAGATTTTTGTCTTCTTTTGGTATACTAACCATATGTGTCATGGGGTCCGCGCCTCCGTTGTAAGGGACCTATACTACCGAATCGATGTTTTACTGTCGTAGTAGACAGTAACGACTGTTCGGGAACCCAAAGTCTAGAACCAAACTCACATGTTATTTTTTTAGAAACCCGCCCCACTAAAGCCAAACAGGGACCTAGGACATGGGGTTGTTTGTTTAAATACTCTTCTCTGGTTATTTTCTTTGCTTGATAAACTGCTTTGTTGTATCAATTTAAATTTTTGCCTTCGATATTATTTTATCATACTGACACTATTTTTTGTTTTGTTTTTCTTTTTTTATCTTATTTTCGTACATTCAGCATCATCTTGCATTCATTAGAGGTATCGATTTGTGGATTAGTCAAGTCAAGCACTGTTCATAATGGCCAAGGGGTCTGATAAACAAGGAGAAGGCAATACGACGGTGTAGACTCGGTCAGAGAAGACTCGGTTCAAGAAAGGAGCAGTATTTATGGGAAAGATGTGTCAGGATGCAAGCAGTTACAAAAAGTTGTATAAAGAGGCTAAAAGGGCAATGAAAGAGGAGATTCAAGAATTGACATCACAAGTTCCAAAGTTGGAGAAACTTATCAAAAGGTTGCAATAACAAGAAAAGTTGATTTTTAGTTAGAAGATAAAGAGCTGAAAAAAGATGACAGAATTGAAAAGTGTCATACAACATTTGAAGGGCCAGTTTGTAAGTGTCAGAAGGGACATTACAAATGGAGGAAAGGGAACTGAAAGGCAAGCTTGAGGTAGCCACCCAAACTATCCAAAGGCAGAATCATGAGATGGTCAATTTCAGAAGCCAAGTGCGAAGAATCGCCCAGTTTGCATAGATTTTTTTTATTGAAGCCATGAACCTGTATTAGTACGTTGACATCAACACTAAGCTAGGACAAATGCCGACCTAGAGTCTGAACGAAGTGATTAACCTAGGGACAAGGGCTAGTTGTTTTCTATAATCAAATTGGTTATTTCTTGTATTCGACCTTTTGGTTAATGAATGTTGCTTTAAAGACTAGACCTTGAAATTGATACCTCGTGCATTCATACATTGCATTGCTTAAATATTGCATTTTAGAAAAATCATCACATTTTTAATAACATCATAACATTGCATTTTATTTAAATCATATTGCATTATTTTCAGATAATAGTGTGAAAGCTGAAAACCAATATTTTACGAAGCATGGGGCAATAAGTTTGTTAGTGTCAGGCAATCACAGAAGGTTGTTGAGGACTGCCTGGGTAGTATGGAGCAAAGGGTTGATCAGTCCTAGAACGAGATGATAATTCGAGTTACAGCATTGCTTCAAATTAGGAAAGCTGAAAATGTTTCTGATGGAAAGTTCTGATATTGATGAGCAATGAGGTATCACATCTCATATGAGGATTCAATTTGAAATTATTCTTTCCGCAGAACAAAAAGAAGAGAAAAAGATGAAAAAGAAAAAGTCAATGAAAAAGACAAAACAAAAAAGACAACAAAAGAAAAAAAGTCAAAAAAGAAAAAAGAAGAAGAAAAAGAGCAGGTTCAGATCAAGATAGTTGGGGCATTTGTAAGAAATCCAGTAAACCTGAAAGAAATAATGAAGTGCTTGACCTTGATGAACTGGTGGGTAGACAAACATAGAAGGATTGTATAAAGCTAAGTTCTGGTGTTTCTGCAAAAAAAATCATGTTGATCAATTGGCTAATGGCAATTTGAGGACATGATTCTAGTAAAGTTAAGGGACTGTAGAACTTTTTTTGAATTGATGAAAGCCAGGAATCTAATTGAAGATTGAACCTTTCTTGCAGAGGAATTAACTACAAGATAAGCAATGAGCATAGAAACAAAAAAACAGAGAAGTTGGAAAATTCAGTAAGAAAAAGAAGATGATTAGCCCTATCTCAATGCCATATTCAGATCTATTACATTGCCATGTATAGAATCGCCCTTTGATGACAGTGCCCCAAGGTTTTGCAAAGTCTCGTCATGGTATGGTTTTGAAACAGAGTCAAAGATCTTATTAAAACCAGGCGTTTATGTTTCGAGAGTATAGAATCTCGATTCTGCAAGAGACCATCATTTGCTAGAAAATTGAGACAAAAGAGAAAGGGCAGAATCTACAACCAACTTTTGTGGGTAATCCACCGCAGTTCAGGGTCTACCAAAGTCATAGTAGTGTTTGGAAATATACATCTTCAATGTTTCCTTTACTGAAGAATATTCCAAAGTCAGATGCTCAGGATACTCTATTTAGCGGAAAATCAAAGACTAAAATGGAGTTCATTCATGTTTCCTATCATGAGTTGTACTTCAAATTGCTCGAAGCTCCACCGTTTCATTTGAAACCTTCAAAGCCTCATCATTCAAGTTGTTACAACATCAGGAATCATTGCAGATATCATAAAGGAGCTCATGGTCATGACATCGAAGAGTGTTACACCTTTAGGCAACAAGTTCAAAACTTTCTAAATTAGGAGATTTTGGATGTTGATGCTGATGGTCAGTCTATTAAGATTTGTAACTCAAGAGATAGTCGCCCGATTGGAGTCAATGTAATTGGAAAGTCAAGTGCTGAAAGACATTAAGAAAAGAAAGAGAAGAAAGAGCAAGGTGAAATTAATTGAGAACCAGTAGCCGACAATGAAGAAACCTTAAACAGACATGATCACTGAAAGCCTGAACACATTTAGTCAAAAGCAGGAAAAGCAGAGTTCATTTAGGCGTCGACTAGAAGAAGTTGTTAACTTCCACATGCAAATGATTGAACATTCCATGGAAAAGAGCAAGCAACTGGTTGGAAAAAGAAGACTCATAGATGGGCTGATCTTAGACTCGATGAGAACGTTAGAACATAAGCAAGGAGGGGCATGTCTTTGTACTAGCAGAGGAAAATTGAAAATTTGTCAAGGCTGAAATTCACTCGAGTAAAGATTAACAGTTTGACCGCGAGAGATCTGTCTGCACTTTTAGGAAAGTTACAAAATAATACCCTGAACCATCCCAATTGCTTTTGCCCGTGAGCATTGGGGGTCCTTTGTATGGAAGGTTATTCGGTTTATTTGTATTAGATGCTTGTTTCCTACATAATTTCTCTCAAATGACAAACAATTTGCACTTGTTGATTCTTTTAATATTTCATTTGTTCTTTGTCATGAGTTAGTTTTTGTTCTCCCATGTATATATGTATATGTCTTCATAATTGTTTTATCAGGTCCTTGAACCAAGAATCAAATTCAAATATCTATTTCAAAATGTGACCCTCTTCTAAGTTATTTAGGCCAACGAAAAGACATTAATGAGTGTTTAGGAATCATGGGAAAATCCCAAATACAAACTCTGAGTGAATTTTCCTCTCATGCATTGCTGGTTAAGGTTCTTGGATAAAGTGATAACCCTAAACATCTAACACCTGAAGATCACTTTTCTTCGAAGATATCCGTATATGGGAGGAAATTTGGCATTCCTTCATCTCCCCTCACAAAGAAGAAAAATAAGAAAAAATCATTTGTTGTCCCCTTTTGAGCCTGGTAGTTTTTTTTTTATTCAACCCAAACCAAGGATCACCCTCACAGTGGGGGCAAAAAGGATGTGAATTTGTTTACAAGTGAAATATGTTTGGTTTCAATCATGCTATGATAGTGATGCCTTATGAAATAGGGGCAAGAAACAAAAAGTGGGTGTTTTGAGTACAAGAGCAAGAAAGGCAAGTTGAATGAAGACAAGTATTCGAAATCAAAAAAAGAATAAAAGAGAAAGAAAGAGAAAAATAAGGAAAAACAAAAGCATAAAGTTTGCGTTCAAAAAGTCAACTAAATCAAGTTGAAAATTGTTGACATGAAAGTTGAAATAATTGAAAGAGAAGCACTAATTCGAAAAGTGCAAGGAAAAGCAAAGGACAAATGTGAGATCTTTCATTCCAATAAATCTCTATCTAAAGGAGTTATGGAGGATTGATCATCCTCGTACTCAAGGAGGGGAAATGAACTCTAGGGTGAAAACTCAGAAATAGGCAGTCTAGAGCCATCAAAAAAAGAGAAAAGGGAAAAGGGAAAGAAAGAGTTTCATCCGAGAGTATTCAGGTCAAAGAGTGCAAAAATAAAATTTCGCTTGGAAAAAAATTATCCTTGGTTTCACAACCCTTAAACATTTATTTGAGCCTATATATCCTTTTTTTCATAGCTGTGAACCATAACCCCATTACAAGCCTCAAAAGACCATTTTGATCATATACAAGTATCAAAGTAAGGGAAGTTTGTCTTCAGAATACATCCTGCTTAATAGGGTTAACCGTTCTTCAAGGATTTCCAGATTTCTAGTGCTTGATTGAGATTAGAAAATAGGGAAGAATTGGGTTGGTGAGTTAGTGAGGCAAAGAGAGCCACCTAAATGGGATAGAATTAGGCATATGAGAAATGTTTCTTTCATATGTCTAATAATTTGGAATGGGTCACTTTTGAGTTAATCTCGGCCAGTTTGGTTTAAGGGTTCTGTTGCATTTGAAATTTAAGGGCCTAATTTTGAGTTTTTACTTTCTCATGTTTGCATTACTTATCAAATTGTTTCATTTTTACAAATTTATTAAAATAATATTCTAAACCTTTCACTTATTGTTTCAACAAGCATCTTGCATATAAATCGATTAGATATAAGAAAAACAAAGGATTTTGTGGGTATTATTATGATGCACTAATCATTTAAGTGCAGGCAGAATAAGAGGTGGCCTCGATACTTGGTTAATGATGAAAAGTATGACGAGGAAAAGAGACGCAATTTTAAATGTCAAAAATATATGTCCAAAGCCGCAAATAAACTACACAACAAACTCTGGGGCAAAGAGAGAATATGAACCATCTTTTAGGGCTTTGCAAGATAAGAGGACCTTGTGAATGTGAAAGTGAGCAATGATGATAGTTGAATTCGAGACTGGGGCAATGCTATAAAGAACCCTATAGAAGAAGATATCTTATTCTAGTGAATAAAGTCCACAAGCTGAAGAACAGAAGTGATGATCACTTTTGGAACCATGAGAAAGAATGTTGCCAAAGATGCTGAATGAAGATGTAGCAAGAACAACTTTACAAGAAAGGAGTTGTCATAGATACTCAAGTTTTTCCAACGTGAAGTGCATGGTGAGACATGGAAAGAGAAGGGTTGGTGTATTGAATCCGTGAAAAGGCAAGCACGAGTTCCATCAACACTGAAATTAACCTTGTCTAAAACAAAAGGAGAAAGAAAAAGGAAAAAGGAAAAAGGAAAAAGGAAAAAGAAAAGAAAGAAAAAAGAAAAGAAAAAGGAAAAGAAGAAAAAGAAAAAGAATAAAAAAGAAAAGAATAAAAAAAGAAAAACCGAGGTGAAAACCTAAAAGGGCGCCTTGAGAAAAAGAGAAAAAGCCAAAGTGAAAACCTGAAAGGGCACTTTGAGAAAAGCAATCTAAAGTGAAAACCTGAAAATACGCTTTAGAGCAAAAGATGCAGAGATCCCAGAGATTGAACCTAAGTGCGAGATGGTTTATTTTGGCAACAAAATGAATGTTTGAAAAATGGAGCAAAGAAATTTTGAGCTTCCCTGAAGATGAAAGCTTACCCAAGTGGTCTTCAATTGACATCATTCATGCATTATACATAGTTAGGCATCCATAAGATAGGAGCATGCTAACTCATACATTCATAGTTTTTGCATATTTTATCAGGAATTAGTAGAGCCAACAAGGAACGAGAAAAGATGGCAACATACAGACTTGACAGATAGCTTATGCAGAAAGATTTTCCAGTTCATAATAAGAAGAGCTTGTTCAAGATTCAAAGGAAGCAAAAAGTTTTAACGTCACTTGTTGGAGCAGTTTTTAAAGTTGTATTCATATATTTTTCCTTATGATTAATACTAAAACATTAATGATAGCTTCAACTTTTGCAGGTCATATTAACATTCTTAAGAAGAACGAGGGGTTCCTAATAAGAAGAGCTCGTTTGTTCAAAACCTTTGCAAAGAGATAAATCAATATTTCAAGAACAAAGAAGAACACCTAATGTGAGAAGCTCGCCCAGCAACGACAGAGCTCCTAATGTGAAGAGTTCGCTTAGCAAAGAATGAAGAGCTCCCAATAGAAAGAGTTCACGTAGCAAAGACAAAACTTCTAACAAGAAGAGTTTGTCAGCAAATAATACAGAGTCCCTAATAGGAAAAGCTCGCAAAGCAGTGAAGAAAGAACTACTAATGTGAAGAGTTCATCCCCAGCGAAGAAAGAATTCTTAATGAGAAGAGTTCGCTCAACGAAGATAGAATTCTTAATGAGAAGAGTTCGCCCAACAAAGATAGAAAACATAATGAGAAGAGTTCGCCCAGCGAAGAAAGAACTCCTAATGTTAAAAGTTTATTCCCAGTGAGGATAGAATGAGAAGAGTTTGCCCATCGAAGAAATAATTCCTAATAAGAAGAGTTCGCCCAGCGAAGATAGAGTTCTTAATGAGAAGAGCTAGTTCAGACCCTACAATCACCCTTGATGGGAGGATTATGAGGTTCCAAATGAGAAGAATGTGAGAATAAGACCTTACAACTCAGAGCAATAGTTGACAAGTTAAGACAAAATTCTTGTATTTTCAGTCTTTCCCTATTCTTGTTCCACAGCAATGAGCAAATAGGGGCAGCTGTAATACTCTAATTTTGTCCGGGTACACCTATATATAAATATACACTATATTCACTATAAATAAGACCAAATAAATAAATAAAATAGATATTAGATCATATATAATTTAAATAAATCCTTTATAGTCCAATACGAGTCCATGTTATATCATAAAAGTCTATAGAGACCAAAATTTAAATACAAGGCCCAAATACAACTGTACACATCCCATTTCGGGTAAAAGTCAGCCAAACAAACACAAAATTGAATTTGTGTTTCTTTTTCTCACCCAAGAAAAGCCACGTGTCGCCCTCAGAATGGTCCAAATTAATTTCACATGGATTGAGCTCTCTTGTGACATCATCTTACATCATTATTCTGACTCCCTATAAATACTAAGAGAGAGAAATGTTAGAAAAATTAATGACAATCATTAAAATAATGATAGTATAATAAATATGATATAATAAAAGAGAGAGAGGCTTACCGGGAAAGCTAAAACACCACCGAAAGTCAGACCACCGCAAAGCTCGTTGCAAGAGCAATGAACGGCTGTTGGAAAAGACGCCGAAATCATGAACTGTCGCTAGAGTTGGGATCAGAATAGTGAACCACCACTATTGAAGGTATTTTAATTCGTTTACTTTTCAAATCCTGCAAAACAAGATAAATGTTAGTTCATATACATACAAAACACCAAAAATAGTGGTAAAATGAGGAGATCGGTATTTATCTTTTGGCGGTTGGAGCGTCCACTTGCGATGGCTGGAGTGGTCAAGGAGAAGTCGAATAGGGAGAAGGTACGAGTTAGATTTAGGGTTAGATCGGGGAAAAGGGTTTTTCGGTGAATTTTAGGCTCGGGCGGTTGCTGGAGCGGCGGTTGACGTGGTGGCTGGCGTCGCCCGCGGCAGTCGACTAACGGCGGGGAGTGATCGGAGCTTGGTAGCGTGAGATCAAGCGGTGGTGTCAACGGTGGTTCATGGTCGGACGTCTAGATGTTCTTCAAGTTCTTGATGAACTATGAAGAACACCAAGCAAAAGCTTGTGTTTTTGATCCGAAAAGAGAGGAAAATATGGGTTTGAGGGTGTTTATTTCAGAGGATTTTGGGAGTGAGAGAAATAAGAGAGAGTGGGAGGGTATAAAATGAGTGAGTCAACTCATATTTGGGCTTTTATAGTGAGACCCGAGTTTGACCCGCAAACCAGACCCGACCAGGATAGGATCCACGCCTAACTTCTTTTTTTCACAGTTTTGGCCTTTCATTTTGTAAACATTCCAATTTAGTCCTTAACTCTTTGTAATTTGGCTCTTCAAGTTCAAATTTAATTCAATTTATTCCCATGTTTCTTTAATTGTTTAATTTAATGTCCTAATTTATATGTTTGATGCATGATTCTGAAATTATCATATAGAATTATTTGTTAGCTAATTTAATCACTTAGATTAGTAGTTAATTAGAGCCATAATTCTTAGGTTCTTTAATTAATGTGAATAATTTAAATAGGTGAGATCATTGTAGAAAATAAATGATTATTAAATAGAAACTTTAATGTTCTAAATTGATTAGTGTCTCATTGTAATGATATGTTAATCAAAGGGGGCATTTTAGTATAACATTTAATATTTCATTTGAACTTAGAAAATTGTAATCACACATAGTTAATTTAAATTAGGATTAGGTTTAAACATTTAGGGTCATTAGAAATTAGGAATATTATTGATTTTGAGCTTAATATGGATAGTGCCCAAGTATTTGGGTGTCATCATATAAACCCCTAAATTCGATAATATTCTTAGATTCTTTAATTAATTCAATCAATTGGAGCCCTAATTAGGTTTGAACTTAAAATTGACAAGATAATAAATGGACATGCATTAAAAACCTTCTGTGTTGAAATACATTTTGAATATAAATTGAAGTATCCTAAAGTAATTGGCTATTTCAGAACTTATATTCGCTAAAAATGTATTTTATTGAAAAATGATATCTCTATTTGGAATGAAAATTCAATAACGATTAAGAAATTAATTAAATTCAAATTATTGCTTTAAATGCCAAAATGCCACGTGAAATTAATAGGGTACCGATAATGGGCGTTTGTGGGGGTGCTAATCCTTCCCCACACATAATCGACTCCCGAACCCTAATTTTAAAAGAAAAGAATCTCTGGTTATTTTTATGGTGTCCAGTCTACCAAAGTGACCGGCGGCGACTCCAAGTTGGTTTCAAGAATAAATAAAAGGAAAATTCAGTTTAATATGAAAAACCCTAATTTTCAATATTAAATTAAAAATGGACAAAACCTTAATCGTCAGGCTATTTTACACACTTCGGTTTTAAAAATGGTCGCGACAAATACACATACCAACCTATTATAGAACGTGTCATTAAATAACTTGGAATCCTTATTAACTTCAGATTGTATTAATACTAGTGCTATCATCTTAACTTTCTTAGGATCTACTCATATCCTCTTTGTTGAGACAATATGACCTGGAAATGCAACTTGAATTAATCAAATTCACATTTGAGCAACTTTGCATACACTACCTTTCCTACAAGGCTTGTAGCACTATTCGTAAATGTTTATTATAATCTTCTTTCATATTACACATTTGATGAAACCATCTTTATGCTCGATTGATAACTGTTATTATAAGAAATTTCATCAAGTGACACATACTTTTCCCATGAACCTTCAAACTTAATCAAATAGAAATTATACATATCATTCAAAATCTGATTTAACCGTTCAGATCATTCCATGGATGCAAAGTAGTGTTGAAAATTAAGCCGAATCTTTAATGCCTTGTGCAAGGAACTCCAAATCTTGAAATAACCTTGGATCTTAATCACACACAATGGAAATAGCTACATCACTTAACATTTCAATCTTTCATATGTATAGCTCGGCATATTTATTCATTTAGTAATCATTCTAAACTGAAATGAAAGTGTATAACTTGATCATATTTTATTTGCAACCACCTAAATCAAACATTTCTTACTTGGGTTAATGTCATTCTCTCTTATTTCTATAGAGGAATGAAAATCAGTTGTAGCAATCCAAAAGGCACTTGATGTTCCGTTTTTATTTGCTAGCATGTTAAGCACTTATCAGCAAATTTAGTTACAACTATTTTCATACTTGGTCACCAACAATAACCTTTCAGATCTTAATGTATCTTATTTCCTCCTGACGTGTCATCATTGAATTGAGGTCCACTTCAGTAAGAAATTATTTCCATTCATTATCATCAAAGACATAACTCTCCTTCGACATTACAAACATCCATCAGACTTAACTTCAAAGTCTTTGGTTTCACCATTTTCAATTTGTTTAATTCTATTACGACATTTCTCATCTCTCAATTGGCGATCTTTAGTTTGACCTAACTGAGTGGGTTTAAGCTAAAGTTCAGTAATTAACATACCATTCTTTTTCAATTACAATTGCACATTCATTGCTCTTAAAGTAGAGAATATCTTTCAACTAAATGCATTGGCTACTATATTGGCCTTTCCAAGACAGTAGTCAATCGCCAACATTATAATCCTTGAGGAGTTCTATCTACCTCCTCTACCATATGTTCTGATCTTTTTGGGCAATCAAGCATTTTTTGGACTTTTATAATCGTGAAGACATAACATTGCTCACCATGCAAAAGACGCCACCAAATTTTCAAAGCAAAATATCATTGCGCCTAACTCCAAATCATGATTCGAGTAATTTCTTTTATGAGTCTTGATTTACCGCGATGCATATGCCACTTGTTTACCCTTTCACATTTATATGTATCCCAATTCATTATAAAAAATATTATTGAAGGGTGTGGAATCTTTTTGTACCAACACTGGAGACTCTGTCATATTCTCTCTCTCTTTTATCCAACCGAATTCCATCGAGCCATGCAATATAGCCTAATAAAACAACTTCGTATATCCAAAATTCATATTTGGACAACCTTTCATATAATTTCTTTTTTGTAGAATCTGAAGTACTACCCAAGGGTGTAAACCATAATCTTCTCTGGTCTTTGAGTACATTAGAATATCATCAATGGATATCACAGCAAATTGATCCAAGTACTAGAGAACTCTCTATCCATTAGAGCCGTATGTGCTATTAGACCAATAGAAAAATCAAAAGACACTACCGCAACTCATATTGTCTATACTATATCCTGAATACAGTTGTAAAAATGTTATTCTCATTAACCTTTAATTGTTATCCCAATCGACGATCAATTTTTGGGAACACTACTGCTCCATTCAATTGATTGAAGAGATCATCAATCTACAACAACAATTATCTATTCTTTACTACTACTTTATTTATTTGGCAATAATCAATACATAATCTCATCGAACCATTTTTTTTCTTTTTCAAAAACAATATTATAATTCTCCAAGGTAATATATTAAGTCGTATTAAACCACAATCCAATATTCAATGTAACTGAACCTTTAACTCTCTTATCTCTATAATAGCCATTTTGTACAGTACCTTTGATATAAGTTTAGTGCCAGAGAAAACCTAAATCTTGAATTTCACTTCACGATTAGATGGTAAACCTAACAGTTCCTGAGGGAACACATCTTGTTATTCGTTGACAGTTGGGATACTTTCCATGTTCACCTTTGAATATTTATATGTTCACAACATAATTTAGAAAGTTATTACATCCTTGTGATAGCAATTTTCCTAAAAAAATATTTTTGAATCACATCGGTCTGAAAGATCTGATTTTTCCTCATCATTACAATCTTTGAACTTTCTAGTTCTTTTCAATTCGTTTCGAGCAAAAATTCATAATGACATAATAGGCGGATAATCATTCCATGCCCATCATAATCACAACTCATAAAAAGACAACTCCATTAAGCTAACTAAAAATTTGATTTCTTTGAATTACTATCGAGTAATTCTTACAAATTTGACTTTCTCTTGTGCTATATCCCAAGAGATAAGTTACTATCACATCGAGCTTTCCCTGATCATAACAACGAAGCCCTTCTAACATCATTTTTATATTTATTAAACCAATAGTCTATCAACATTGGTTTTCCATCAATACCCCACATGAAGTCCAACACTTCAAGACTTCCCAGCTTTCTAGCAATAAAAGTATAAGGAACTTGGGGTTGAATTTCATCTAAAATCACATCCAAGGTTCAAAATAATAAACCTTAGTTTAGCTGGGCATTTCCAACTTCACCAGCACATTAACATCACATTGAGCGGAAAATGATTAATGATTAACCTTGTTACTACTTTTATGGGCCTCATTCTTACCCAACTGTCTGGTCGCTCGATGCGACCTCTCAACTTCGGACATCTATAACTTTATACAATCAATTGAATAAGCAGTTGCATCAAGTCACTCAAACATCAATACAGTAATTATGACATCCTAGTGGCATGCATACACTTACTAACTAATAACAAGCTCGATTTGGATCCATAACCGGCTAAACTTGTAGCTCTAATATCATTAAATGTAACACCCCCTTTTCGACTCCGATCATCAGAGTGAAGTCTGGAATATCACAAAACCTAATACATTAAAGACAATGAAATTTATTCGAAAATACTATAAAATTTAAAACCATTGAAAATGTTTATACTGACTTGTACAAAAAATCAGAGCTCTTTTATGAAAAATAAACTAACCATTTGATAAATAACAGACATTGAACCAAAATAGACAAATTTATCTCTTTTATCCTTGCCACTAAAATTAATTAAAAACCTCAAGTAGGAAGTCATTACTGCGGTAGCTTGATGAGAATTTTCTGAACTTGATGCAACGCCTTACTTACACCAATGTCTTGGACCACCTATGTGTGCACAGGCAAAAAACGCGCTAAATACGAACTTAGTGAGGCATTATAATGTAATCATAAAATCATAAAATAATTAACTTTAGAAACATAGTATAGACAATTCTTATTCTAATCCATTTCAAATTGATATTGCTTTAAAGCAAGGATGGATAATATTCAAAAAAATCATTCTGTAAAAGTCCTTTTCACTAGCCCAAGACATACATGTGAGAGAAACTAAGTATGTGAGTCGTGTAGTCCAAACTACTAGGCCATAAAGACCAATAAACACTAGACCATAAAGGTCGATAATCAATAGACTATAGAGATCGATAATCACTAGACACATAAAGTGTCGGGCGCAACTGCTAGACTCTATGGCATGCCACTATACTATAACTCTTAATAGTAATCTTGGGCAATAAAGCAATATCATTACCTTTACTTTATGCCTGTGAAAATAATGATAGTAACACCATTATACCATAAATCATTCTATAACATATCATCAATATATGATAGTAAAATTATTATAAACAAAACACCATAGGATAGTTCAACCCCATCATGTATAAAACCATTACTTTATGCCTATGAAAATATCATATTTCATATTTCATATGAAAATTAATATTATTAATTCAATAAAATCATATAGGTCAACTTATCGCAAGTCTTCCTTAATACATTTCAAAACATATAAATACACTCACCTTGACACTTCTTATCCCAAACTAAATTGAATAACATAAGAGAACTCCAAGCTTGATATTTTGCCTTATCTACTGAATTTCCGATTTCTTGTGTTTACTTGAGTGCTTCACAATCCCTTACACGCAAAAATTAATAACACCAATAAGTACTCATTTTATAATTTGTCAGTTTGCGCTACCTTCAAAGAAATATTCCTATAAAATAATCTACAGCTCAGAATTCGATTCCGTTTATTTTGACAGAAACTAGATTCGATAAGATTTCCAACCATATAGGCTAATAACACAAATTCAAATCGTACTATTTATGATGAATTTTTAAATTCAAATTCCAGTGTTGAATTTTGAAGCAGACTGCTGCTCTGTTTTCTGACCTTTTATCACTTAAAAATTCATATATTTTGATATACAAATCGAAATCAGACACCATTTATTTTAAACGAAACTAGACTAAACCAGGAATACAATGGTATTTGGCTCAATTTCTAATCATTTTTATGGAATTTTTGGTGGATTTCCAAACTCACTGCCAACGACTAAAATTCTGGGCAGATTTCATAATTCGCATCTTTAGCATCCTTTAACCATTCGAACACCTCAAATTAACCTTTAATTATATTATTCTAACATTTTCCTTTCATGAAAAATCCAAATTCAACTTGAATCCTTAAACCCCAAATTAAACCCTAATTAACCAAATAGTATTCCATCAAGAATACATCAATTTCAACTCCAATCAAGCATGAAAATGATAGAACATCACATAACAATCATAAATCATTTGGATCCCTAAAACTTAAATTATCTCTCCTCAAAATTCAAGAGTTATCTTCAACTATTTCATGAATTTATTATACCAAATGAAAGAGAATTCAAGGGAGAACAAATTTGTATTTCATGAACTAACCTTAAATTCAACTCTAAATGTTTGAAAATTCAACTTGATAATTCTTTTCTTCTCTCACCAAAATCCACGACAGCAACAAGGAGGAATAAAAAATATTTTTGTTCTCTTCTAATTATGCTAAATGGCATAATTTATTCCACATAATACAAAATATATTTATTTAACATTCAGCTGACTATTTTATCCTTAAATCCAATGAATCCATAATATGCCAAATGTCATCCTCCTTCATCCAATGACATATATTTAATCTTGAGTTAGTAGTTTACCAATTTGCCCTTGAACTATATCAATTTCCATTTTTGCCCTTGAAACAAACTTAAATTTTAATCTTATCCCTTTGATCCAATGACTAGATTTAACATGGGAAAATTATTTAAATCCAATGGCCCAAAATTAATCTTACCATTATAACTATGTGAAATGACATTCTCACCCTTCAATCCAATGGCTAATGTTATTTTCTTGAATTTATATTCGATCCGTTTATCCAAAAAATTTTGGAAGCTTTATTGAATAATTCCTTAAAATCGAAATCCCAAATTAATTTAATATTCTCTTTTTCAACCCAGTTCTTGTAGGCGAACTACCCATTTACGAGATAAAAATTATTTCCAGGAAAATTACCTTTTTAGTACTCAAACTAGGGGTGAGCAAAATTTGACTCGACTCGAAAAAATCGATTTTTTTTTCAATTTTGAGTTATTCAAGTCAAGTTAATCGAGTCAACTCGAGTAACTCAAAAAATTTCAAGTTCGGGTCGAATTGAAATTTACCCAACTCAAAAAATCGAAAAACTAAATTTTACAGTTTTGTGATTTAGTCGTTGATTTCATTTTTCTTCAATTCCTCCTTCATTTTAAGTCTATTTTTTGACCAAATTTGATCCACATATTCCTAAAACAATGTAGAATACTTATTTAGTTTCAATTAATATTTTTGAAAATAAATTTCACATTTTTTAATTTAGCCCTTAACTTTGTATGTTTTCCTCATTTCTTCAATCCCTTCTTCGTTTTAAGTCAATTTTCACCAAATTTGAACCACATGGTCCTAATCCACTGTAGAATACGTATTTAGCTTCAATTCATATATTTTAACTTAAATTTCCTACTTTTGTAATTTAGCCCCTCAATTTTTAATAATTTCCCATTTCTTCAACTCATCTTTTGATTTATGTCTATTTTGACCAAAATTAAACCACATGATTCAATAACACTATATAATATCTATATAACTTCAATTCACATTTTTAACAAATATATTATTTTCTCAATTTAGTCCTTTAACTTTACATTTTATTCAATTCGATCATTCAACTAAAAATTTTTGTAAAGTTTTTTCTTCACATCAATTCATTGACTCATTTATACTCTCATCAATACTTTATCCCCAAAAGTTCCTTATTTAAAATAATATTATAAATATATTTTAGAAGTTTAGATGATATTTTTTATTAAATAACATTATAAATTTAGGTATATATGTGAAAAATAATATGAAGAAATTTATATACATATCTTATATGATTAGAGAAAGTCGTTTAAATTGGAGTCAAATAATACTATAACATGATAAACAATTATAATTAAATTTGTATAAGAACTCAAAAACTCGACTTGACTCGAATCGAAAAAAATTCAAATTAAGTTTGAGTTGTAAAATATGATGTGTCAACTCGAATAACTCAATTTTTTTTGACTCAACTCGACTCGACTCGATCAAACGTTCACCCCTAACTCAAACTTTTCAGAATTTCACTTTGTCCACCAAACTTTCATTTTATTCATTTTGGTCACTTCACTTTGGGCATCAAACTTTCAATCTTATCAGTTTTGTCACTAACCAAACTTTGGGGTATTACATTACCCATGCTCACAAAACCGTCAGGCTACCTGTCATCACACAGCCGTCAGGTTAATAGACCATATTAGGATCACTATAGCCACAGATACGTCATAGACATACTTGGATCATATTAGCCACAAGTAGTCTTTACTTGAGGCCACTCAGTCAATCAGGTTACTCGAGGTCACTCATCCTATCGAGCTAATTATCTTATTTGGATCACCATAGTTATGAATAAGTTTCTAACCACATCCAGATCACTCAGCAGTAGGTACTTTAGATGTACTTGATCACTTAGCCCAAAATACACATCCCCTTATATAAGTACCGTAGTACTAACTCTAGGACATCTAGATTCCTTTACCACAACATAAAATAACACATGCTCCTCAAGCATTCATATGCCTCACTAAGAGGTAGTGGCACCAAGCCAAGCCATCAACAAATGCCCCAAGGCATAACACTAACCATCACATCTATATAGAGTCATCATTTACCAAGCTATTTCACGTTACTCTTATATGTGTAGTAAAGATATACAATAAAAACACTACAAATATTTACAAAAGAAATAAATAAATAACTAAACTCATTTTCTCGATCATTAAGATTGAATAGGTGTAGTAACCTTCTTCAAGTGTCATTGGCTTGCTTTTGTAGTTCAAAATGAGATTCTAGCCATTTATGGTTGTTGGGGATGTTTTGGAGACGTTGGAAAGTCATAAAATAAAGCATTTATTGCTCACCTTCATAATGGTTTTGAAATCTTACAAATGGTTTCAAGACCTTTAACATAGATTTCATAAAACTAGTCGTTACATAGTAAAAGGTATTGAAACCTTTAGGTATGGTTTCGAAAGCTTTTAAGAAAATTATTGAATTTCATCATGTTCTTGTAATGTTGCATTTAAAAATCTCACCCTTAATAAAACATTCCATTTACAAAAGTTGTTGTATGCTTCTATAACATTGCATGGTGCATCATGTTCATCATCACTGACATCATGCTCTAGATCCATTGGCATATGGACGTCTTCTAGTTATTGAATAAACATATCTCGTCATAATCGAAATTATCCCTATCGAATCAATAAAGAACAACTTTTTCAACAAATTTGTTAATAAAGGAAGCAATTGTAACTCGATCATAAGACATGTTTCTAAAAACTAGGTAAACGACATCAAAACAAGACTGTTTCCCATAGAAGATGAGGTCATACCAGCATTAGAGATATATGTGGAATATTGTCCCAATGAGAAATCATTGAACGAGTTATATTCGTCATGATTTGTTAACATCGTTTCATGTTGAATTGATAACATCACTACAACAAAACGAGTTTTTAGCGACACTTTTAGCGGTGTTTTTCGAGCAAACGCCACTATAGACACGTACTTTAGCAGTGTTTTTGGGCAAACGCCGCTATACACGCGTACTTTAGCAGCTTTTTTGGGCAAACGCCATTATGTTGTAGTGCATCCCCACACTTTATGGATTATACGTTGAATGTTGGATCGGTGGCATGTTAAAGTTGAAGTCAAAAGCAGATATTGATGAATGCATTGCCATAAAAGAAAATGATGCACCTTGATCATTGCGTGTATGGAATGATTTGAAGTATTGTTGTAACCTTGCCATTGGGCTTTGAACATCATTATCAAAGCCGAAATCCGATCTAAACCAAGTGGGAACCCCTACATCACCATCTCCAAACGATGCATAGATCTCGAGAGGCTCTCCAATTGAATTAACGATATGGGTGTCCAACATCATATCCACGTCAACATCATCCCTAAGAGAAAATAATGTATAATATAATGTTTGCATCGGTGTGAGTAATCGATATTTCAATGAGATCAAATTTCATCTGCGACCATGTGTAATCTTCTTCGAAACGTTCTCTATCAATTAGACTAGTGATACATTCCTTGGCACCGACATGCTAACAATATTTGTGGATACAAAGCGATGTCGATTTTGCATCAGTAATCTGGGCATCATAGTGTATGAGAAAAAAATTCTTTTCGGCATTTTGGAATAATCTTTAAGCATGAAAAAATGAAAATATATTAGCAAAGTAGTACACACTTGCAACATTACATTAAATGAAAATTTAATAGAACAAATACCGACACTTATCTGAATTGGAAGAACAATGCAGTAATCACGGCAATATAAGAAATTCTACAAACTATGTCAATGAAAAAATTTCTTTTATGTCAAACACGTTTTCAGCGAAAGTCGTGTCCCGCAAGCAGCGACTTTGATGAAGTCACGCCTACTAAGCCGCGTTTTCTGTGTATAATACAATTTTACTTAATTAAAATTTTGAACTTTTCACCTACCCATGGAAGTCGTGCCCCCTCAAACGTAACTTTAATTTAAAAATAATTATATCGATTAAATTACGATTTATCAGATTCGACGATTCAAATTTTTTGAAAGTTATGTTTGACTTTTTAATTTTAATTTTATCCGAATCTAAAAAGTTCATCCACGCAAAATTGAAATTGCGTTTTCCAAGAAGTAATTCCGGAAGTCACATTTTAGAGGATGCGACTTCACCCTACTTGTTCAGAAATAGAGTATTTCTCTAAATAATTTCGAAGGAGTTATTTAAATAAATAATTAATTCAAAGGGTATATTTGGATTATTTAGCTAGTAGATTGGATCCATGTTCCTACGGGTAGATACTAACAATTAAGCCATTTATATTAATGACAATTTTTTTATAAATATTACCGTTACAGGATAAATTATATAGTTTATCGAGTGGCATTTACATACATTTTTTATATATATTTAAAGTTTTTTTGATTTTTTTTAAAATAATTAAAATAATATTTTTAATATGTCAAGTGACAACGCTGTGACATGGTGTGTTGCACCAACTGGTCCAAAAAAGTTAAATTTAATAGTTAATGTTGATGAATGGGCTTAATCGATTAATTTAGATATAATGCCTAAATATGCCCCTAACGTTTCATAGATTTGTTACTTTTACCCTTAATTTTTTTTAAACACTTTAGCCCTCAACGTTTTATTTTTTGTCAAAATAACATTTTTAAATGAAAATCGTTAATTAACTAACGATCAAAAACAAAAAATATTTATTAAATTAATTTTATTTAATTAAATTAATTACAACAAATCCAATGGTCACCGTCCGATTTGGTTTAAAATTTAACACATGAGCAACCAATCTACAAAAAATATTAATTAAATTAATTTTATTTAATTAAATTAATTACAACAAATCCGATAATCTCCATCCGATTTGGTTTAAAATTTAAATCATGAACAACCAATCTTATGTAACGACAGAATAAATTATATATCTACAACTTGTTTATAACATGCATCTGAGTTCCATTCTTCACGTTCTTTCGTACATCTCTCCAGCTCCTAGAAAAACAAAGTGAAACTCTTATTTAAATACACTTGTCGCCCTTTATTTCTGGACCCTCTTTCTTCCATTTATTTTTTAATCGCTAATTTTCATTTATTCTTTTTTACGATTGTAGCAGGTCCTTTCATGAGGACGGTGAAAGCAGCAGGCGTTGAACTATACACGGAATTCGATGTACCTGAAAGACTAGACATTTAATAAGTGTATGATGAAGATGTACGGTGGCGATTGATTGATGATATTGATTTGATTCCCATTTATCATCATCATCACCACCACCATGCTACTTCACCAGCAGACCAAAAGAAAAACTAAACCTCTTTTCCCTCCTTCTGAAATCTAGGTTGTAACTTGTAACTGGTTTTTTATATATTCGTTTAATTAAATATTATAGAAGTACATAATAAAATGGAGCGTGCTTTCTCTGTAACGACCTGAATATTGGGTTAGTAAATCTCGTCTTGGACCCGAGCTTTAGGCCTAGTGAAAAAAGAAAAAAGGAGAAGAGGATAGTTTGAATAAAAGAAGTGTGAAAGAAAAAAAAAATCTGATTTTAGATTCTCCTCTCTCTCCCTTATCTATCTTTCTTTTCTTTCTTTCTCCTTTTCTCCCACAAGTTTCCATGTTCGACCGACCGCCTTCGAAGTGTCTTTGTTTGACGAGACAATTTACCCGGTGGTCACCGTGTCGCCGTTGGAGGGGGTGAGAGAGAGAGTTTCAAGGGTTCGTGTTGAGGAGGTTCGAGTGCTCAAAACCAAAATCCGAGGCCAACACTGGAATCAGCGTGGTCGGAAATGGTTGACCATGCCACAGTTGAAGCCATCTGAGTTGAGTAGTATAGAGTCGAGCCGAGCCGCATTAACAAGCCATTGATCGCGGCGCGCCATTATTGACCGCATCGTGCCGCCGTTGACTTTTTCAGGGGACCTTATCCGGGGGTTTCTCAACGTTTTGAGTCCATTGGCGCAACCCGTTTTGCCAAATCGAACCCAATTAGCTACTTTTGCGCGTTTTATCCCCTAAAGTAATCTAATAGTGTGAAATGACTTATGTAGTCATATTTGTTTTATCTAAGGTTTTGGTGGACTCGAATATGAGAATTAAAGAGATGTTTAGAGGAGCTTGGAGGGGGATTTATCGTGTTGGCTTAAAGTTAGTACACCTCGAACTCCTATTGTTTCATGAGCATCATAAATGCGATTGCCTTATGTGTTAGTGCCTGCAAAATAGGTAGATGATTAATAAGCATGATTAGAGACCGATATTATAAGACTTGATATTTATAAGATTTAACGGGAATCATACTTAAGGGTTAAATATTCGAATAAATTGTCATGAAGCTGGTAATTAATATTAATTGATGAAATGCGTTAATAAACAAACCTTAATGACTTTCATAAGCATTAGGGAGCGAGTAAGCATTGTAAAATCGTAATTCAAGGAAATGGTGAGAACCTGTATTTAGGGTCTCGGTACGGGCTTTGGTCGTACCAGTATGTGATTGGGGGTCGTATCTATACGGGTCAACCCGTATCGGTACTTGTGAAAATCTAGGATTTCCAGTAAGCTGTTTTAGTATCGGTACACGTGTGAGTACCTGCACCTAAGGGTACCATATCGATACTCGTGTATAAGTATCGGTACCCACTGAACGGAATAATTTATAACGCTAATAAAATATGGAATTTGACATGGAACATTAATAGAGATAATTAATCAAGATGATTAATGTACAATTCTATGATAATTAATAAGTTGGTAAACATTGGGTGACTTGATGGTAACAGTAACCGTAGGAATCATTGGTGGATCGTGTGATGTTGTAATGAACCAAATATCGGGTTAGTAAAGCAGGTCTTGGACTCGGGCTTTGGGCCTAGTGGAAAAAGAAAAAGGAGAAGAGGATAGTTTGAATTAAAAAGGTGTGTAAGAGAGAGAAAAGAATTAGATTTTATATTCTCCTCTCTCTCTCCCTTATCCATCTTTCATTTCTTTCTTTTCTCTTTTTTTTTCCTTTTCTCCCACAAGTTTCCATATTCGATCTATCACCTTTGGAGTGTCCTTGTTCGACACCTCCTACACCATCGTGTTAACCTCACCGAGACGAGTCGCCTAATGGTCACAGTGTTGCCATCGGAGCTGTCGTCAGAGTGGGTGAAAGGGAGAAAGTTTCAGGGCTTCGTGTTAAGGAGGTTGGAGTGCTCAAAACCAAAATTAGAGGCAACTATTGGAATTAACGTGGCCGGAAATGGTGGACTGGAGTTCGCCGGCCGATTCTGACCACCGAACGTCGTCGGCCGCACGTGGGCTTCGTCATGCTGCATTTGAAGCCATCTGAGTTGAGCAGTGTAGAGCTGAGCCGCCGAGCCGAGCCGCATTGATGAGCTGTTGACCCTGAGCCGAGCTGTTGACCTTGAGCCGTCGTTGACTGCTACCGCGCCGTCATTGATCGGCATTAAATTTTTTTGGGATACCCTACTCAGTGGTTTCTCGACGTTCTGAGTCTGTTGGCACAACCCATTTCACTAAATTCAAACCATGTATGCTATTTTTGCGCATTTTATCCCCTAAAGTTGTTCGATAGTGTGAAATGGCTTACGTTATCGTATTTGTTTTATCTGAGGTTTTGGTGAACTCGAATATAGGGATTAAAGAGATGTCTAGAGGAACTTGGAGGGGGATTTATCGTGTTGGCTTAAGGTTAGTACACCTCTAACTCCTATTACTTTATGAGCATCATAAATGTGATTGCATTGCATGTTAGTTCCTGCAAAATAAGTAGATGATTAATAAGCATGATTAGAGACCTATATTATGAGACTTGATATTTATGAGATTTGACGAGAATCATGCTTAAGGGTTAAATATTCGAATAAATTTTCATGAAGCTAGTAATTAATATTAATTGATTAAATGCGTTAGTAAACAAATCCTAATTACTTTCATAAGCTTTAGGGATGGGATAATCATTGTTGAATCGTAATTCAAGGAAATGGTGCGAACTTGTGTTTAAGGTCCCGAATGACTTTTGGCTGTACCGATACACGATTAGGGGTCATATCGATACGGGTCGACCCATATCAGAACATGTAAAAATCTAGGATTTCCAGTAAGCTGTTTTAGTATTAGTACGCGTATGAGTACAAGTACCCAAGGGTACCATATCGATACTCGTGTCCGAGTATCGGTACCCACTGAACGAAATAATCTATAATGCTAATAAAATATGGAAATTGACATAGAACATTAATAGAGATAATTAATAAGGATGATTAATGTACAATTCCATGATAATTAATAACTTAGTAAATGTTGCGTGACTTGATGGTAATAGCAACTGTAGGGATCCTTGCTTGTACTGATATGGACACTTAGATGATTGAATCATCTTGATTGATGGGTTCAGATACCCAGTGTGAGAGATAGAGTATGTTGCAACACCATAGTTAAAGAGTTTCTGAATGTATGAACCCGATGCTTAGTGGGACCGAGACTCATTCGAAGATGCTTGATAAGAGATTTTGAGCATGAGTGTATGTATCCCGACGCTTAGTGGTACCGACCTCACCCCAAAGAGTGTATGATCTTAATGCTTAGTGGAACTGGGCCTCACTCAGAGTGTATGAACTCGATGCTTAGTGAGATCGGGCCTTACTCCTATATTTTGATATAATGCTTATATACTATGAGAAGCTTATGCTTTCTTGCTATGTTATATAATTTGGCGGCTAGAGGTAGCGACATATCTATATGATGTTATGATGCCATGTTATAAGTATAATTGGACCTTGTGTGCCATGTATGATGATTGCTTTATTGAGAGCATGTGTTTATGCGATTAGTGATAGCACACATGTTTATCTCTCCTTATTTCTTGTACTAGCTTGCATGCTTATGTTTATGATTAGCATAGAGTATAGTATAGTAGATGTATACCACTGAGCTTTGTAAGCTCAGCGCTCAGAACCGTTGTTTTCGTACGTAAGTTGATCGTTGGATCGTGGGATCATGAAGCACTACCGGTACGTGATTCTAGCATGTGGTGACCTTCGGAGTACAATCCTTGTGTTTAGTGGGCTATGTATTCATAGGACCTTACGTGGTGGAGTCTATAATTCTTTTGAAATTGTATTAAATCAAATTGAACGTTTAAATTTTTTTAAATTAAAGTGGACCTCCTTTGTAACGATTTAAATTGTTTATCTGTATTTTCAACTATTGAATTTAATATTTTTGTAAAATACCTTGTTTGGGCTAAAACAAGTTGGAAATTTTATAGTTTTTGGTTTGGGCTTGAGGCTCAAATGTGACATATGGTCGAGAGTGTTACATTTTCTTTAATTCTAGTGATTTTTGTTAGGCTAACTATACCATGCAATGGCGGTGGAAATATTTTGTTTCCACGAGCGCCTTAATTTTCGGGGTTGGGGATTTAGTTTAGGGTTTATAGTTTAGGGGTTTAGGTTTATGTGCTTAGAAATCATGGTTTGAATTTAGAGTTTATGGTAAGAATTTAGGGGTTATAAGTAAAACCCTAAATCTCTACCATATTATAATAAAACCTAAACCCTAACCTCTAAACCCTAAATTCTAACCACAAACTTTAAATTCTAAACCCCTAAACTAGATTCCCATTTCCTAAAATCAAGGCGCTTGTGAAAACAAGACCGCAATTAATTACTCTCATTAATTTCTATAAAATCTGCAAGTAGGCTAATTTTATGGTAATGCGAAACTTGCACAAAAAATTGAAAAGTTAGTTAGGAAAAAGAGATTAAAAAAAGTAAAAGATTAAGATTTACAGTTCTGCCATCTTTAAGTTTGTTGAATAATCAACATCTTAATAGGAGACTTTGCGGAAAAAAAAAGAGATTTATGAGGTCAAGTTCCTCATGGAAAAGTTTTATTGCTTAAGTTTAGGTAAGGTTGGTTAGAAATTTGAAAGCGAAAACCCTATCTAAACTTGAATGGATAATTTACATCGTTATGTACAGTCATATATAGGACTATATTTGATGCATTACTAATTATATATTCAACTACAATCGGTCATCTCATCAATAAATAAAACAAAAAAAATACATGACTTACAAATAAATATTGTTTATTATATTCATCGATATATGGCTTATTGATCGACCAATTTAAATATGGCACTATAACACCTTATATCCAACTCGATTAGTACGAAGGATCCAAGACCAAAATTGGTCACCGACAAAACCAATCATTTAAAAAAAAAAATTGCGAAAAATACCATCATCTAAATACAAATTCTAAATACCGGAATGTAAATATATAAACTAAGAGTTATACAAAATAGGAGCTCCATGGTAAAACGTTGTTTTTCAAAATATGAGTTAGGATTTACTTACATTGCGTAAAACTAAATTAATTTTATAAATTTTTTGAATCGTTAGATGATGGTAATAAATGACTAAAATTATTTTCTTATTTTTTTATCCAAGTGATAATCTTCACATTTTCTATTGTTAATCTCATCCATCCATTTACCTTCATCCAACAATACAAAAAATATGTAAAACTTTTAAGTTTTGCATAGTGTAAAAAAATATATATATATATATATATATATATATATATATATATATATATATATATATATATATATATATATATATATATATAACCCACAAAAAAGAACTAATGTACTATACTTTGAAGGAGATGTGTTGGAATTCTTCTGACTGTGCTCCTCAACAAAAGATCATACATATTAACATGCAAACTGAAACATTTGCACGTTGAGTTTCACAAGCTCAATAATACATCTCTCTATTATATTTTTTACAAATCATAAAGATAAGCATGCATCGTTGTATGACAAGGAAACATAAGTGTAATCACACAACATCTATGATTAACTATAAATCCTAATCCATTTAAAAAAAAACTATAAATCCTAATCATGCTCATAATCACACAATTATGGTATTAAAATAATCATACAATGTCTACACAACTCACATATAGGGATAACAAAAATACCCGAATTTGATGGGTCCTGACCTGCCATGCTTCGATCGGGGCGATTTTAAAAAAAATATTAAATTTCAAGACAGTGAGAAGTGGGATTTTATTAAAGATTGTTAGGGTTGGGTCGGGATCGGAATTAGGAGTGATTTGCCTTGCCCCAGATATTTAAAATTACAAGGGTAAAATACTTAAATTATCACTCAACTTTGCTCCCAGACCTATTTTTTCAAAACGCTCAATTTATTCACTGAACTTTATACATTAACCTATTTTAATCACTCCACCGTTAAATTTGTAACATGGTTATAATGTGAAAATAAAAAATAATATGTATATTTATTAGTACATGTCATTAAATAAAATATTTAAATTAAAAAAATCAAAATTTACCTTACCTCTCTCACCTTTACCCCCCCACCCCAACCCACCCCCACCCCTCTTTCACCTTCATCGACAACCAAATTCCCACTCCATTTTCTTTACCATCAAGCTGCTTACCCTTCACCATCACTCAATTCCATCATCACAATCCAATACCCCTTCAACCGAGGTCCTCCATTCCCACAACTAACCTTAATCGAGCTTTACCCTTCACCACCCTGCACCTTCATCTTCAATCCCGCCGTCCATCATTCATCACCTCCAACCACCATAAACTGGTCCCCTTTAAAAACATAGAGGAAAGAAACAATTTAAAAACCAGAAAAGTTTGGGAAAATAACTCAACATCTAGGAACAAAGAGAGGAGTTTAATTAATCGAAAAGGAAAAATTGTAACCCTCCACTACTGTTAACTCGAACCACCATTACCCTTAACCACTCAACCACAAATTGACAACCAAAAATCCAAAGTAAAACAAAGGAAATCAGAACAAATCAGAGCCTAAAAGAAAAGAGAAAATCAAACTGAGGATGGTTTTCAGGCCGATTAGACGGTGGATAGCGGCGGATCGCACTCCCAAGACGCAAGGGTTTGGACTCGTTTTGGGTTATTGAGGATGATTTTCAGAAAAGCAAACCTGTAAAAGGAAATGAGAGAAGAAGAGGAGTCTGTCGGTGGTTTTGGTTCGCCAGAAAACCCACCGGAGCAGTGAAAGTGAGAGACGGGTGGGGTGAAGGAAAAGGGTGAAGAAGTAAATTGACGATGGAGTCGACCAGTGGTTTTAAAATACAGAATTTAATTTGATTATTCATTTATTATTTTTATTATTTTTTATTAAAAATATATTTTTATTATTTTTTATTTCCACGTCATACTAGTGTTAGAGATTTAATATTATAGTGATCAAAATAGGTTAATGTGTAAAGTTTAATTAGTAAATTGACCGTTTTGAAAGTTTAGTAATTAAAATAGGTCAGAAAATAAAATTAAGTGATGATTTAAGTATTTTACTCAAATTACAATTACATATATCTTGCTTAACATATCTACAAACCCGTTCCTATATGCATATAACTTAGGGTTTTCATTCCCTTATTCCTCCCATTTCATGTAAATCGTTATTTTATTTTAATTTTTTATTTGTTCCAAATAACCACAATCACGACTCACCTTTGCTTTACTTTTCTTATATTGAAATATATATATACACGAATTTTATATGCGTTAGCTTCATTTCATAGCAGCTTTCTTTACTTGCTTCTTTTTCTGCTTCAACGATTCAATTTCCTCTCCGTTTTTATATTGGTTTTTCATGAATTAAAATAAATAGTTTTTGTTTTGGGTAAAGTTTACAAATGATAACAAAATTTTGATAAACTATTTAATTTGGTAACTAAACTTTCAATTGCTTCAATGTTACTATTAATTCATTGTTACTACTAACCCGTTAACGTTAAAAAAAGTTAAAATATTTTGTATAATAACACATTTAGTCCTCCACGTTTTTACAGTCAACATTTAGTCCTAATTCGTAAAAAATAATAAATTTAACCCTCATTATTTAAATATTATTTTAATTTGGCCATATTTTTATTAAAAATAATTTAACCCTAAACCCTACACTTGAAATCCTAAATCATAAACCTTAATCGTTAACTATGCCACTTTCATTTGAATCACCCTATTTTAATTTTTAAAGCAACATAATTGTTCATATGTGTTCAAAGGATTTTGTAAGCATTGCTCATATTTAAGTCGCAGCTTAAAAACATTTGGGGAATGGACTTTTTTAATTGTTTAGGTATTCCCTGTGTTAACAGTTCGAAGATTTGATAATCTTCTTTCACTTTGCCATACATTTTCAAGGGTACATAGACAACTACCCACTCTTGCTTACATCGGAGATTAGGTACTATTTAATCAAACACTCTGCACTCTACTGATGGACTCGACAATTATGTTTTTTGATAGATTATATGTCGAAAGATTTAACTGCTTCCGTAGAGAAGAAAACTAAAGGTTTTGGTTGTGATTGTCCACAGGCTCTTAGATATTTCACACCTTGATTTGAGAAAAGACAGGGCTGCAGCATTGAGCGGTATACCAACAAGTACAGGTGCTGCCAGGGATGACTCTTCGTTGACCATGGTTATGGGAGATGACATAGTCAAGATGGTGGCTAGGTATGACAATGAATGGGGTTACAGGTAAGCTTAAAGCAAGCAATCAAGCTAAAGTAGTTGAAAATTGTTGAGGATGCCAATTAGTCAAGTTTTAAATCTATTGTATTTGAACTTATACACTAATAATTGTTGCAATGAGATTGATGTTTTGTGATTTCTGCTAGACAAACTCAGCCGATGAAGAATGCAAAGTTTACGAGGCTTAAATGATTGCAATTTCATTTTCATTTTTAAATTTGTTTTCCATGCTGGTGGTACAATCAATAGTCAAGGTTTTTCCAATGTTGTTTGTTGGGATGATCAATCAATAATGAAAGGCCAAGAGAGGGTGAATTGGTAATTTAAAAAATCGGTGGAAAAAATTGTAAAGATAAAAAATTGGGATACAAGAATTTATAGTGGTTCAACCTTCTAACAAGGTTTACATCCACTACCTTAGCTATCCACAATAAGAATTTTCTCAAATTCACTAGATTTGCTTTCCTTTTTAGGCCAAAGGAGATAATCTTACACTCCCTTAAGACTTATACCCCAAAGTCTTAAGAATTCATCGCAAATGGAATTACAAATAAAACAAACTAAAAAATGCTCTCAAAGATAAAATATTTGCACAATTCTAAGTTCACTCAACCCCAAAACTTGAATAAAAAGATTACAAATAAGCTCTCTCATATAGGTTACAAAATTTGTATCTAAAATGCTCAAAGATTGTTGGACGTGTGCTTGAATGCTTTAGGATAAATCAATAGTTGTTGAAGCTTCGGAGACTTGTTTATATACCCCTCATTGATTTCTTGCCATTTGGGTAGTTGAGATATTAAATAGAGTCGTTGGGATACATTTTTCCCTCAATAAATGTTGTTTGGTGGCCAGACGTATCGGTACTCAAGCAAGCGTATCGGTACCAACCATAAGAAGAAAGAGTCATTGTACAAATGGGTATCGATAAATGGGAAGATATATCGATACAGAGAGTTCATTTTACAAAGGCGTACCGGTACGGTCCGTACCGTATCGTTACCAATTTTGCTCACTGGAATCCTAATAACTTGTGCAATAAAAATCGTATCGATACGCCTATAAGGGTATCGGTATGGGTTAACTTAAATTCAAAGTTATGATTCCAACAAACTGACAAGGCAACGGTCGAATATTTATTATAAAAGATTTTGAAAATCTTAACACCCGTACCGATATGCATAAATTCGTATCGATACTCGAAGACAAAATTAGTTCCCAGGTTGAATGGCGTACCGATACGACTACACGCATATCGGTACCCTATAGCCATTAAGTCTAAAATGAGATTTTAGTAGCTAAAAACCGTATCGATACGACCAAGGGCGTATCGATATTCTTGGACCAATTTGGCTATTTCGAGCATCAAAACACTTAGAAAATATTTGTGGTTTAAGGTTTTGACTTAGAAATAATTTTAAGTTCGAATCCTTGTCAATTTGTGAGTCTTTTTAAGTACTTAAAAAAATGTAGCCCTTCTACAAAATAGTCCTTGTTTTTCCTTGTTATATCAAAATAAATTATAAGTTTTACAATCTCCCCCTTTGATATAACAAAACCAAAATAAATTTTTAAGTCTTTTGAAATCATTCCCCTTTCTTTAAGGCTAAAAGATAGTTTAATTTTGAAAATTTTAAAAAAATTTGAAAATTTTATATATCTTATACTTCTCCCACATTTTTTTGTTAGATCAAAATTAATGGGTAAAGATAAACACAAGATATAAAGCAATGTAATCCAAAGATAATTGATCGGTGTGAAAACATCACACTTTTTAGTGCAAGCTACACTATCGATGCAATAATAGAAACAAGGAAAACTTGTTTGAATATCGATCCTACAAGGATGGTGAATTTCGCTTATACTTATGTGACTACAATACAATACTATAAAAGTGGTAGTTGTGGGTGCAATGGTAGTTGCAATAGTAATATAGAAAGGAGAGTAAATGATTTGAAGTGGTAGCAATAATAAAAGTAATAAAAGGTAGAGAATAATGAGAATAAAGCCTGGATCTTCTTGGTTCAGCTCGACAGAAAGATCAAGTGCACATCGAGGGGTGTAGGATAGCTTTAATAACCGATACATCGGTCAACTTGAGTGTTAACTTCCATTCAACCTTCAACTCTTGACTCAGGTACAAAGACCAACTTCAACTCTTTAGAATGCCAAATTGATGTTGAATTGAATTAGTGACCATTTTGACAATTTGTCAAAGTTAAGTGACTAAATCGAAATTGAAGTTTTGTATGAGGGTTAAATCTGATTTTTAGTTGTAATAATGGAATTAAGGTAGTAATGTTGAATTGAGGACCAGATTGCAAAGTTAAGAAGCTTGAATCCTTATCTTTGCATTTTAGTGACTATTTGGTAAAGAAGGAAAATTATTGTGAATAATTATTTGGTGAAGAATGTGATGAGTTGGTGGTTTAAAGCTAGTGATTGGACTAAATTGAATAGCATAAAAGTAAGGAGAAGTTAGTATAAAAGTTGAAGTTGTTTATGGAAGCTGTGTAGAAAAACTGGTTTATGACAGTAACTTTGAAAATTCACCATAAATTCTACAAAAATGGTTAGATGGTGAATTTTATACCGATGTAAATATTTGTTCGTCTAGTTTCGTATCCAACAAACGGAATCTGATTTCGAGTTCCGAGTCAAAAGATATGAATTTTTAAGTGACGAAAGGTCAGAAAATAGAACACCAGCCTGTTCTGAATTTCAGCACTGTAACTGGCTTTGAAAATTCGCCATAAATCGTACAAGTTGAATTTGGGCTATTAATTTATATGGTTGAAAATCTTATCGAATCTAGTTTCTTTCAGAACAAATGGAGTTGAATTCCGAGTTATAGATTATTTTATAGAAATATTTCTTTGAAGGTGCTGCAAATTGCCAGAAAATGAGAATTGATACACTTTGTATCTAAGGTTGATTAGTAAGCTTGAAAGGGGTTAATAGAAGTTCAAAGTGGTTACTAAGGACCATAATGAATTTTTGAACAATAAAAGGAAGAAAGGAAAATGTTTGGATATTTTGTATTCGAATGATTATTTTGGACAATATGTCTAAGATATTATTAGATTGGGATCTAACAAATATTTTGCTTATTTGAATTATGAAATTAAGTTCGAATCAAGGGAGGTTCGAGGTAAAATGAAGGAAAGGATCAAAGAGGACTTAGTGAGGCATACTGATAAATTGACCAGGTGAGTGCAATGCATACATAACATTATACATGGATGTTTCATACATCACCGGTAGGACTTGCGATGAGTCTACCTGGTTTATATATTGTCATGATATTTATGTCATTGATCATATATTTGACATATTTTAAATATGTCAAAGGTTGAAAATAAATGCATTGATCACTAGTTATTGATGATGATATAATATGAATGTTATTTCGGCTATGAATTGTTAAATGTTGATATATATTGATATATGTTGCCATTGATGACTTAAATGATGAAATAAAGCCCAATGTATGATATAGAGGTTCGTTGGTATAGTTGGATATCTGTAGGGTCAGAAACAGCTGTATAAATATTCTAAGAACTTCAGGTAAAGTGCAAATATTATAAATACTCATTGAGGAGTATACTCATGCATGGTTTGAGTATACAGACTTACTACGGGTGCTAAACACTTCGATGTAGTTTCATAAAAACTCAATGAGAGATATATTGTATACTCCGGTAAGTATACAGAAGCACTTCGGTGCTAAGCACTCTCGGTAGAGTGCAAATAATATACATACTCAAGAAAGGTTGGGTATGGGGGGATGACTCTTGTACATATAATCTCTTAATTCGATACCTTGGGCTAAATAAATTGAAAGAAATAAAAAAGAAACAGGAAGATAAGCTTGAAAGCTTGCAGATAGAAATGGGAAAAAAGGTATTGGTAAGCATTGAAAGCTTACGGATGGAATGGCAACAGTATTGGTAAGATCTAATCTTATCACTTTGATATACATATTTATTTATGTTAACGAGCATATAATGGTAAGGTGATCATAAGCATTGTTAATCATTAATATTAATATTATGACAATTGCACTTGAATTCGAATTATTACCTCACTAAGTAAATACTTAGCGTGTAACTGTTTTACACGTAGGAAAAAAGAAATGGTTGGAGTAAGGAGCATAAACGGAGATCATCAATCAATAATAGGTACATCAGTATCAGTAAGATATCTTTTGACACTGTTTGATATTTACTAGTTGGCATGTATATTAAAATGATATGACTTCTCTGATAGAATTTGTATTTTATGTGGTATCTGGATGAATTTTAAATCAGGCAGTTTTTAAGCAGTTTTATTAATTATATAAAGTTAAATTAAATTAATAAGTTGCTGCATGAAATTAAACTCGATTTGAAGATTAAAATATTATATTTAAACTATACGAGGTTAACTACATTTGTAAATAGAAACTAAATATATTGCAATATTTTAGAAGAATCAAAATTTTTACCGAGTTACAAATGTAGAGGGTTTTACAAATGTTTTGTGATATCTCTGACTCGTATTCAGCTATGAGTACTGGAAAGGGGTATTACAATCCAGCAAGCGGTGGTATCTAGAGTACAATGCTTGCATTTAGTGGGCTAAGTCTTCATAGGACCTTACGTGGTCGAGTTTGTAATTTTATTTTGAAATAATATTTTGATATACAATGTATAACTTAGAACTCCAATTTTGTAAATTGATTTACGTTGTTTATTTAATTATATAAAGTATTTGATGATATAACGTTTTGAATAACGACTAAATCTATGGTTTTAAATAAACTTTTTGGGTTAGATTTTTGGGTGACCCGATTGTAGTACTTTGGATCTAGATCTGGATTGGGGTGTTACATTTGGTGGTATTAAACCTTAGGTTTAGCTGGTTCTAAGAAACCATGGGTGGTATAGATGTTGTAGTAAGGTGTCTAGTGAATAAATGACTTTATATTAACTTCGTACTCCTTAAGACTGTAATCTAGATGGTTCACCCAATGTTGCGATTCTAAGATGGTTAAGATTGGGGTCGAGAGGGTCGAGTTAAGAGTTGAGCCACTCGTGGGAGCGATTTCGGTAGCGAGGTCCTCTCGAACTATTGAGATACGTGGAGGATGTATCCTCCCCCGCCACCTAAATGGTGTCTTCGTTGTGTTTAGTAGTCATTTCGAAGCCTTCAAATACATTATTAGAGTTCACATCATAGAATCTTTATCGTTATACGTGAATGATATATGTGATGTAGGTATGGATAACCCGTTCTCCAAGTTGATCGGTGGATACACGTTTGTTGGTGAAGCCTTTTTTTTGCTTAAAAATGAGCCTTGTTGATATTTGGGAAGTATCATTACCCATCTCAAAGGCATTTCTTAGATATAGTGGACTCGAGATCCACTAGTTCGTATAAGTGTGACCAAGGTGAGACATTTTTTCAAGTTCAACAGTGAACCCTTATTAAGAGTTGTACCTTGGTCATTGATTTGGTTAATCAAGCGTGACACTAGATTGTGATGTCGAGAGGTGTGCTTAAGGATTCGTGACCTCGAGGGAACCCAACCTTTGGTAATGAGAATGTTGAACCGTTGACCTTCTACCATGAATTTTTGTAGTGGTCATTTAGAGAATGGCACAACATGGTTGTGGAGTACATGTTTATTTTTCGAATTTAGTTCGAGAATAAGATGTGTATGGTAAAAGTGTTAGAGGCTATTAATTTCAAAATAATTTTTAGGATGAGGTTTACTCTCTATAAGATGTGTTGTACTAGCGTTGATGTCTACATTGACATGTAATATGTTTTAGCAACGTTAGAGTGATGACCCCTTAAATTGTCTTTTGAATATCATTTCAACATTTTTATGTGGTACGTGTGAAGATATGAGGATTATGGAAATATAAGCAATAACAAGATAATTACCCAAATGCCTTTATGTGTGGGGAAGACAAAAAGTTTGAGACTTCGTAAGTACTTCTTGATTTTGATTGCAGTTTCCTTGGAAACGGGTCGAGAAACAACAGTTGTTCTTCGAGCTACTCGATACCATTTTGTAGTGGTAGTGGTGTTGGCTCGTTTGGGGTCGAGTAAGAATTTAAAATCTTCAAGTATATTTTCTTGGGTTATCAATGATTTTTCTTTGTGAAAGAAAAAGGAATATTGTGCCTACTTCAACAACAAGAAATTGAGTATTTCTTCACCCAGGGAAATTGAAAATTTAGGGTAACGACGCGAGTTGAAGTAATTGAGAGCTGTTGATTCCGTGTTTGATTTCCACCTAGGTGAAGTGAACTTGATAAGTGTTGGAATGTATGGAATTCAGTTTGAGTTAGGGTATTATGATGTTCATGTGAACTGACCAATGATTGCAAGTGATGACTATTTGAGGGAGTACTAATACCAGCTTCATGCGGTACTAATACTCGATTCATCTAATATCAGTACTAACCAGTCTAATTAGGTACCCATGTGTTTTACTAGTTAAGCTCGGCATTGAAGATTGGTTTTCCCAGGAAGTCACAAAAAGTAACATCTCATTGTAATTAGGTGAGTATAGTGTCATGGTTGAAGTCATATACAGTGATTTTCAAATGGACCTTGAGATCTTGTTGTCTGTCCTTTAAAAGAATGATATATAGAGGTAACAAAATCTTTCATGTATAGTATATTGGTCAGTACGTGGTATATTTCGAGAGTGAAAATTTGTACAAAAACTCTCGTCATGTGTGTTGAGAGACAATATCGAGATGTGTGTCTAAGTTCGTTGATAAGTATTCAACTTGCCATCAGTTGGGAGTCAACCATCGAGTTCCTCAGAGTTAATAAGGATACTTCGAGATTTTCCCAGTGGAAATTAAATAGAACAACTGTGGATTTTGTAAAGGATTTGTGAGTACACAGTTTTATGGGATTACGTTTTGAATAACAGCATAATTTGTGGTGAGTATCATTCGTTTATTTTTGACAAGGGCAAAATCTAAGTGGAAAGTCTGCTTGGATTGATTTTGGTTTGGGTCATACGACACTAAGGTGTGTACATTCTATCGTTTGACATGATTTTTGAGTTCTACGATGGAACCTTATTCCTTGGTGGGATTTCACGAGATGACAGATCTTAGTAAGTGTGTAGATGACATGTTCCCAAACACGATATACTTTGTGTAAGAGACTCCATTGCGTTAACCAAGTTTGTGGGAGCTATTATAGTTGTCGATGCGAGTTAACATGCTGAGTTTAAAGAGACTGCTTGAGACGAGTTGAGACGTCTTGAACATTCAAAAGTCTTGCGTCGAGTAAGAAATGACATTGATAATGATGCCAATAGAGGTTGAGTCACCAACGAGAAGTCACCATGAGAAGAATCCTTTTGTTTTGGTTGTAACAACTGCTTAACCCCTATGTTTCTTTTTCTCATGTGAGGTTGTGGAAAAAATTATATTGTAGACTAACTTTTCTAGATTATAAGTTAGTTTTCCTTAATGGTGTACTCGAGTAACGTCTTCGATGAGGTAGAATTGGGTTTATTCCATGCCTTTAGTAACACATCGATTGAGAACGAGTCCCACTAAACAAATAATTAGTTGAGATTATGTTTGTACCAACAAAACACAAGGGTTATAATCGATAAGTGTTGTGTGAGAGAAGAGTAGCGTAATGGAAAGTATTTGACGATGTTGAAGAGTTATTAAAATTTAGCATTCCTTCTGATTTATGGACACAAATTCTGAGGACGAATTTTTTTAAGTGAAGAGTTGTAACAACCCAAGCTTTGGGTTAGTAAATTAGGTCTCAGATCCGAGTATTGGATCCTTAGGAGGTAATTAAATTTAAAAGAATTGAAAATTTGAAGCTCGATTTAAGGAATTTGAGGAATAAAAATTATGAGGGATAAAGTTGGGAGCCTAAAGTGGAAACAATAGGGAAGTTAAATGCTTAATTAATTGCTTGGCCCATTTTGTTGGGGAATAGTGAATTTGAATTAAAGTGGGCTGAATTGTGGATAAGAAAAGGGGTGAAGATATTTCAGGGAGACAAAAAAATGGTGAAAGAGAGAAAAAGTAAGCGGAGGAGTTTGGAACAACGTTTGGCCACCGTGCACGATATTGTCAGCACCATTGGAAAGGTTTTGCCGAGACATGTCTGCCGGTGGTCGCCATGTTGCCGCTGCCACTCATAGGGAAAAGCTCGAGAAGTTTTTGATTTGTTGGAAAACAACCCTCTATTGCTCACAGCCAAAATTTGTCGCCACCACAAAGATCCCCGTCACTTGAAGAGTCAATCTAGAGCTCGCTATTACTGTTCGGCCACTAGAGGCCACCACAAGCACCACTGCCTACACATGGCCGTGATTGGTGAACTAGGCCGGTTAGGCTGAACTGCACCACACTACCCAAACTGCTTTGCCTGACCGACCGTTGAATTTTTTGAGGGACCTTACTTGGGGGTTTTTCGATATTCTGAGTCTGTTTCTGAAACCCATTTTGCCAAATTCAGACTTGGTAAGTTGTTTTTACGCGTTTGATCTTGTGATTTGATTAGTGAATGCGGAAATTAATATATTGCGTATTCATATTTATTTGATGAATATTTGAGATCGAATATCAGAACAAGTGGAGTAATCGGGATGCTCGAATGAGAATTTATCACTATTGTTTGAGGTTAATACACCTTGAACTCCTAACGCTTCATGTGATCATAATTGTGATTGTCTTGCGTGTTAGTATCTGCAAAATATGTAGATTATAAATAAACATGTTTATAGACCAGCATTATGAGACTTGATATTTTGTGATTGCAAGATGATGTTGAGAATATTTTGAGACTCGTATGAGCTTTAGAAGTCGTGTAGGGTCGTTTGAATATTTGTATATTTTTGTGATGACTATTTGAATTGTTGTGATGATTGGGTTCTAGAGGCATGAGATTTATGTGTTCGAAGGAAATTGTGCGTACAAGATAAATATCAGAAATTATTTGATTAAATGATCATAAATTTGGTAGGTGATGTTAAATGATTAAATGCACTAGCAAACAAATCCTAATGAATTTCATAGGCTTTAGGGATCGAGTATGACCTCGTTATCTTAAGTTATGCTAAGACGTTTTAAGCTAGTGAATAGGGTATTGGTATGGGCTTTGACTGTATTGGTACGTTTTCAACGTCGTATCGGTACGGGTCGACCAAATCCTGTACTTCAGAAATTGTAAGATTTTCTAGTAGGTGATTTCAGTATTAGTATGCATGTGAGTACCGATACTCGAGGGAATCATACCGATACTCGATAAGCTAAATAATCAATAATGCTAAATAAAAATGGAATAACATGGATTAACGGAGATAATTAATAAGAATTATTATGTACTCCTCCATAATTTATTAACTCATCGATAATGTTAAATTTATGATGTGATGACGATTAGCAACAATAGGGAGATCCTTGGGATCATGTTGCTTGTATATCGGGTAGGCATTTGATTGGTTGAGTCAATGATTGATAGGATCCGAATATCCAAGATTTGTACTATAATACTTCTTCCCCCTCACGTGCACTCGATGGCTAGGTGTTTCCGAGTGGCACTTGCTTCTCAATGGTTTTGTGTTTTCGAGTATGCAACGTTCGCTACTCGATGGCTTTTTGTTTCTGAGTATGCGACATTCCTTACTCGATGGCTTTGTTTTTCTGAGTGGGTGAAATCCCCTACTTGATGGCTAGGTGTTTCTGAGTAGATGACCCTTGCTAATAATCGATGGCTGTATGTTTTCGAGTATGTAGTAAGGGGATAAATCATGATGTCTAGGTGGTTGCGGGTTTACAGGTTGACTACCACTATTTGAGTTTAAAACTTTGTGTGTCATTTGCCCAGATGATCTGGTGTGATCCCAGGTATGGTTGGGCCTTGTGTGCCATGTATGATGATTTACAAGACAAGAGCATGTGTTTATGCGACTAGTGGTAGTGCCACATGTTTATTTATCTCTCCTTATTGCTCGTACTAGATTGCATGTTTATTTTTATGATTGACATGAAGTATAGTTGAGTAGATGTGTACCATTGAGCTTTGTAAGATCAACGCTTGGAATCGTTGTTTTTGTGCATAGGTTGGTATTGTAACACCCTTTTCCCGCCTGGTTGACAATAGGGTCAGAGTATGTTACCCATGATCAATACGATGATCAGAACAGTAATTTAATTCTCCTTAGTGTATTAATGAACAATAACCCATGCAATGTTTGATTCGGTGTCTTAAAACAATACCAAGTCTATACCGTGAAGCAATGATTCGATATAACTCATTAGTTTTGAATGTAGGACTAATTTTAAACTTTTACAAGTTTTAGTGATTAATCTATAAATTTAGTAAATTAGGGCTCCTATACTAGAATTAAACTTACCACAATGAAATTCAATCTATAATTAGTGGGCATGTAAATTCTCATATTAATCAAAACTTATTTACCCCATTAGTTAAGCTAAACAATAACCAGTGACTAATATGAAATTTTCTAGAACTATTACCAAGCCTTTTAATCGAATTACATGTATCGGTACACCATGCACATTTTATAAATTATCAGATTCTAGTGACCAAAACTTGTATCGGTACGAGTGAACCTATTTTGGTACGACTTGCAGCCGTACCTATGCATTTTTCAATCCAAATTCTAGTGTTGACTTTTCGTACTAAAATGCCCTTTGACCATATCGGTACGCCATGTTGACCAGAGTTGACTTGGTCCCAATATGCATAGTCGTACCGAAACGCTATCACTCGTATCGGTATGCCCTGCTTTGTAATGACAGATTTGGTCTGATTTTTAATTAATTTGACCTATCGAACAATGTCCAAACCTTATGAAATTTTGCAGGCAAGTTTTAAATGCTATAATCTACTGTAATTTTTATAGCCATACAAATCCATTTACTAGGTTTTCACCTTTTTAGGCCAAATATGCATAATTCACCACTTTTAGCCAATACTAAGACCTCATTTAGGGCCTTTAAGACTATTACAAGCCATATGCAAAACATATACATCAAAAGGGCCAAAAGTGACTAGTCTAACTATTTTGCCACCATACTAGGAGTTTATAGGGATGAAATACATTACTTGTAGACTGGTAGTCACTTGCCAAAAGTTCCAACAGATTCTAATCTCAAACTGATAGCTTTATTAACCTGAAATGCATGAGATGAAATGAATTAGGCATACATTGCCTAGTGAGGTAGTCATAAACAATATCAAAACAATGAGATGCATTTCATGTCATGTTTTATCAATATCAATGCAATGATTCATGTTCAATGTTAAGTGTAGCAAGTTTCAATATTATTCATTGGATCGAATCAAAATAATGGATATGCAAATTCCTACACCTCACCAAATCAATGAATGGTCTAGTCCCTTCACCTCGCCAATTGACCAATATCATAAGCATCCCTCTGCTTCGCCAAAATAATGGTTGTAGCCAAGAATCGTAGTCCACTCATACCAATGAGCTCATGAATTCTATGGCATGCCAATTGTATCCAATGTCCTTTCGAATCCAAGGTTCAATGGCCAATTCAATGTCCATGATTCAATAGCAGCATCAATGATCAACATGTTCAATATCAATGTCAATGATCAATATTTTACTATCAATCTTTCAATAACAATAACGATATCAATGTCAATATCCAATGACAATAACAATGGCAATAACAATATTTTCAATGTCAATAACAATACCTATAAAAATGATTATTCCAACGACAATGTCAATGTCCAATGGTCGATGCTTTTATATTTCTATAGTTCGATGATAACAATATCGATAACAATGATGCTATGATCGGTGATTAATACAATAACTTATCGATTCTTACCAATGATCCCTCCAAAGAGGTTCGATGCAATATTCTTTAACAAAAGGATTAGCTATGCAAAAATTCAATGCAAATGAAACCAGAAAAAGGCACCTAGCCTAATACTGAGACTCTGACTACACTCACCTTGGTTTCTAAAGCTCCTACAACTCTTAGATGACAACTCCCTTGTTCCTAGCTTTAGATGGAGATTATGGTATTTTTTTTCTCCAACTCTTAAGCTAGGTAAAACAATAGGCGATTGTCACAATCAATTTAACAATATCAAAATTGATATTTAAACTTAGAATAGCTATTAGTTAAAGATTTCCCATGGATTAAAGCCTTAAGGATCATGGGTTTAACTTGTATGTTCAAAAGTTGTAACACCCCAAAATCTGGCCTAGTCGAAAATGGGTTCCGGTAATCGGAAACCTTACATCAGAATTGTTCAAATATTGTACTAACATTGACTGCAACATCAATTGTATCGGTATCAGGCTCTAATTGAGTCAAATTATTGTCTAATGATCTTTTTGGAAGTATTGAAAACCTATTTAGTGGTTAAATTATAGAAATTGAATGTTTGGGGGAAAAAGTATAGAGCATTAAGAGTTGAGGGACTAACATTACGATTAGCCCCTCCTCAATTATAATCCCCACATACGTGGGATTATCTAAAGGGATTCTTCACTTGAAGGAAAGCTCCTAGTTAAGAATATGAGTAAGGAATTGTTAAAGAGATTAGAAACTCACTCGATTAAACAAGCAAGCACCTTTCCCTTCATCTTCATCTTTCCCCCAAGCAAGTACCTCCATAGTTTAGGTTGGAGAAGTTTGAAATTTCTTTGATTTATTGACATCGAATTGTTGCTATCGATCGGGTAAGCTTAATTCCCCAAGCTATTATTGAAATCCATGGAGATACCGAGTGTAATCTTAAGCTAGGGTTTTGGTCATCCATGGAATTTAATAGCTAATAGCTATTTTAAGCTTTGATATTGATTTTGATATCGTTATAGTGATTTTGATATCGTAACATTGATTCTAACACAATCCTATTGTTTACCTAGCTCAAGAAATTGAAAGAGAGCACCCATCATCTTCACCGAGAGCTAGGAAGAAGGGGATTGCTATTCGAGAGCCCTAGGAGCATTGGATTATCGAGGTAAGTGTAGTTGGAGTCTTAAGAATTCGGCTAGGTGTCTTTCCCAGTTCCATTATCACTGGTTATAGTATGACTAACAATATTGTCAAGGATTATTGCATTAAACCACTTAAGTGGATTCCATTGGTAAGTTAAGGTAAGTCATTGCATTGAATATCGACCATTGATATTGCTATAGTCACATTCATCGCTCATTGTCATTGGATTCACCATGATATAGTCATTGAATTATTGAAGCGTTGAACATTGGACATAGAGCATAGACATTTCTATTGTCATCGTAATTGTTATTGACATTGTATATTGATATCGACAAAGTTATTGCCATCGAAATATTGTAAATGAAGCATCAACCATTGTTATTGTCATTGAGATTATTGAACATTTCCTTGCTATTGATATTGTTATTGAACATGGACATCGAAACATTGATTACTGATAAGATCATTGAACATAGCTATTGTCATTGAACATTGATTATTGACATTGCCACTGGACCTTGGATTCAAAACGACTTTGGATACAATTGGCATGCCATAGAATTCATGAGCTCAGTGTACGGGTGTACTACGGTCCTAGGGCTACAACCTATATTGATTTGGTGAGGCGGAGGGATGTGTTGTGATATTGGTCATATTGGCGAGGCAGAGGGACTAGATCATTCATTGCTTTGGCGAGGCGTAGGAATTCACGTGTCCACTATCCTGAATCGATCCAAGGGTTATTTTTGAAATATGGACTTATTGCTATTGAATATGATCATTGCATTGCTATTATTGACTCATTGCATTGTCATTTTCATGATATGACTTGGAATGCATTTCATTGATAAAGTGCTTAGTTATGACTACCTCACTAGGCAATGTATGCCTAATGCATTTCATTTCATACATTTCAGGTTAAGGATTTCACCATTGGAGATCGAAGAATCGACGTTGTTGAGAAGTCACTACAAGCCTCAAGTAACGTGTTTTGCCTTTATGAACTCCTAGGATGGTGGCAAAGTAGTTGAACTAGTCATTTGTGGCCCTTTTGACATGTGTGTATTATTCATGACATGTAAAAGTGTCTAAGGCTCTAAATGGCTTTTTGGTATAGTTTAAAATGGTTAAATATGCATATTTGGCACAAAAAGGTGAAAGCTAGTAAATGGATTCAAATAACCCTAAAATTTGATATGCAAGTAGATTATAGCATTGAAATATTGTTGGTAAAGTTTCATTACATTTAGACATCGTTTGATAGGTGAATTCAAATAAAAACTAGCTAAAATTTGACATTACAGTGCAGGGCGTATCGATATAGGTCAAGTTGTATCAATACGGCCTTGCATATTTGGCTTGAGAAGGCATGAGTTAACCATAACATATCGATACAGGTTGAAGTGTATCGATACATGTAATACCCCAAATTATAACTTAGAATCCATGACATTATTTCTTAGGTGTCTCAAATTGTTGGAAATACTTCTTAAATTAAATGAGCCTATTATGAACTTTAGGACCAAAATTGAAGGATAGAAACTTGAGTAGCTAGCTATCAAATGCCAAATTGGAAACCTATGCAAACTCATAAGTTGCATGCTAAGAAAACTATAATCTACGGTTTTGTTGTGATGTCATGTTTGTGGGGACGACATGTGTAAGGGTGTAACACCCTCTACCTAGCCTAGAAGAAATACCGACATAGAATGTGTTACCAAGCAAACCATCTGAGGTTTGTTACAAAACCAAACAAAGATTTTAAACTTGGCACAACAAGTAAAAACCAGAGTAATTTAAAACTTTTCAAGAAGAATTTACACTTTATTCTCAGACTTAACTCAAAAGGGCAACTATCATTTATACTCATAACATGAGCCCTAAGATTACAGGTTTTTAGAATGGATATTTGATCTTAAAAAGAACTTGTAAACAAATAGGAGTACAACAACTTACTTCTAACATGTATACCAAAACTTTCTTTAACTAAGTAATTTCCCCGATTCACAAATTTGTCTTGTTTAATCATTTGATCTTTGGGACATTCAGTATAAACAATTGGGCAATAAGAAGTACAAATTCATATTTTAACCTCTTATCCTGGTATTTACCGACAGCTTAGGTTAACCTACCTAATTAAGAGTAATAACGATCTTATACCTAGTGTAAGTGTGCATGCTAGTACTTTACTAGATTATTTACCATATTATGCTTATCTTTCTATTGATACGATTTATCAAACCATTTATAAACTATTATGAAAGAAACTAATACTAAGCAACCACATTAATAAATGGCCCGATACAAATTATATATAACACATATAATCAAAAGACTATAATGACCAAAATATACATGACGACCCTGTGCCACCTACTAGAGTTGCTAAGGAATTATGAACATAACTCTTGTATCAAGTTTTCATGTCCGAACTGGGAGTACTTTGAAAAGATACCTTACTGAAAGGAGAACGGAAGGATTAAATAAGCATATGCTTGAGAGGTAGTTTACATAAATAAATAACAATATCAAAACAAGACTTTTCATTCAAATATTTTCAAAGAACAAGCTTGATACTAGCTTACATATTCGAATGCTTCTAAATAAACATAAAAATTGAACTCTTAACCATTCACCCGAACCAAGAAACAGTTTTAAGATCATAACCAAATCGAATCAAGAAGAAGGAACACAAATCCTTAAGTTCATATCCGAACTAATTTATCAAGAGGGACTCGATTGTTTAGCCACTTTAATCGAACTAGTTTAACAAGAAGGACTCAATTCCTTAACCACTTTAATCAAACTAATTCAACAAGAAGGAACTAAATTCCTTATCAAAACATGAATATGTTTAACAATTAATGAGATAAAATTTCAAGATTTCATGGTGGATGTCACTTACATTAAAGACTTAACTAATCTTTTTTATACTTGTGTTAGTTCTCCTAACAACGTAATGAGTATGAGAACATATGTCATTTACGTGAAATTATCAACACCTCATTAATCTTGCCTCCATATAATATCGTAGTTAATCATGCTTATCTTATAAGTTACCAAAATTAAACATCAATACTAGACTTATAAACTTTCTTGGATTTATTCATCTTAGTTAATTACTCTATAACTCATTGATTCGTGGATTTATAAATTCCTATCCAATAGTACATCTTTACTAGCCATTGCCAAGACTATTCTTTAGTCCAATGAAATTTCTTCTAGGATTTATAGTTTATCATATTGGTTCAGTTTAAAGCTTTCTAATTTCTAGATTACAAGAAGGTAACCCCCTAAGTTAACATTAAAACAGATTAGTTCCTCAAATTTTGTCTCACAACAATTAATTTAATCATTGTATAGACAGTACATTGAACAGCCCATTACTGAACTATTAAACCTTAATTCCATTCCTAATGTCTCTTAGGATTTGAACTCAAACAAGGTAGTGATAAGGCATGCTTAACCTATTCAAAACAATTCACAATGTGATTTATTCTAGTCAAATCTGTCCATATAAGTTCATTTCATGGCAAAATAGCTTCATTAAGCATGTAAATACATTTAATCAAAACAAAACAGTCCACTTAAGTTTAATCCATGGCAAGACAGCTTCATTAAGCATGTATATACATTTAATCACAACAAAACAGTCCACTTAATTTTAATCCATGGCAAGACAGCTTCATTAAGCATGTATATACATTTAATCACAACAAAACAGTCCACTTAAGTTTAATCCATGGCAAGACAGCTTCATTAAGCATGTATATACATTTAATCACCACAAAACAGTCCACTTAAGTTTAATCCATGGCAAGACAGCTTCATTAAGCATGTATATACATTTAATCACCACAAAACAATCCACTTAAGTTTAATCCATGGCAACACAGCTTCACTAAGCATGTATATACATTTAATCACAACAAAATAGTCCACTTAAGTTTAATCCATGGCAAGACAGCTTCATTAAGCATGTATCTTATCATGCCTTTAACTACAAGAAAGTATTCAATCTAGCATGTATCTTAACATGTCCAAATAGCTTCTAATCAAGGAATCAACCATAATAGTTATGGCTTCTTTTATTTTAATCATAGCAGATTAAACTTCTCGATTATTTATACACCTTTATACTTCTTTTAATCCAGCCTTGAGACTCAAGCAACAGCCAAGATACACGAATCCAAAAATCAATGTCAAACAGGGGTACCCAAAGTACTGAAACAGGGGTACACCAAGTACCAATACAAGGGTATACAAATAATACCAAAATAGGGGTACACAGATAGTACCAGATAGACCGTTTGATCTTTAACAACAAGCGGACCGTAGTCCCGACTAGCGAGCTCGACGGACTCTATGTCATGCCAATTGTACCTACGACTGACTCGAGACCAAGGCTTTCCTCATTTATTTATTTGTTTGGTGAATAACATTTTAAACATGACCTCTAGTCAATATCAAATCACATTGCATAATACCTTTCGAGGTAAACAAGAATCACCACATGTAAAATTTTGCATTCAAGATGAGTATTATTCATATGCGTATCAACAAGGCCACCAAGGCTTAGTTTTTAATCAATCATGCAATGGATCATGAAATACCCATTGTGCCTTCATAAAACAGGTATCATTCATTTCTTCCATTCTAAAGTATTTGAATGGCACTATAATTAACCTTAGGTTCTTTTAAGTTGGATCATTTAACCTAATATATATATATATACCTTATTACAAATCACACAGATCAATCACTTTTAACTTTTCAAGACTAGCAAGAGTATCAAATTATTCAAGCCCCTGTAATTTAGCATCAAGACCTTTAGTAAAGGTAATAAATCTCTTTCAAATCATGATTGAATCTAGACTGCAAGCACCTACAATACCATCAATTTACTCATTTATAACAGAAGGTACTTTTATTAAAAGTACTTACCTCAAATCTCCAAGCTTAATTACACAAGGTTTCGTAACTTGTTTAACACGTAAGTAAATTAGAGACATTAAGGGGCTCGAGATGGATTCCGCCTAACCCGAAACTTTAAAATACTCTCACCTTTTATCCCGATGTTACGTGATACCTGAATCCTCACTTATCTATTTGTTACTTATCCCGATTCCTTCCTAGCTTCACCTTGTTTCTATGTATCATAAAAAACACATTACATATCAGAATCAATTTGATCCCTCAAACATACGCCAAGCAAAGCAGTTTACTCACACACATTTGGTCACCCAAAACTGTCCCATTAAGCATACAACATACCAAACAAGGACAGTTCATATTTACATACTCTAAACCATTCAAATCAAACTACTTATTTTCACTTCAGTCAAATCTGCCCAGCCAACTTATACATGCAATTTTGTCATTAAAAATTAGTCCCTTTATTGCTCTAACTAATCGAAAACAAGCTTAATTTCATAAGCAATCAATCATACGATTAAAATAACCCAAAACTGCCCATATTCAATTCAAAACAGTTCAGCTTGTACACAATTTGTCATATCGGATTAAAACAGTCCCAAAACATCATTCCTTCTCACATAAAACAATCAGATTTACTAATGTTATACTTACAAACATGTGACCGGTTTTTCATTAAGCAAATAGTCCATTATTATTATAAAACAGGGCTACTCTAAGTTTATTTCCATTTTCATCCAACATACCATTTAATTCAAGCTTATAGCCACCAAAACCGAGCAGATCACATACATCTTCACAAGGTCATTTAAAACAGTCCATTTGAGTACAAAAACAATCCATAAACAATTACTCAAAGCACAAACATTACAAATTACAATAGCACACCTTTAATCACTTATAACAGCCTCTTGAAAGCTTATAATCACGTTATACAATCTAGTTCTTCCATAGATTTTTATGGATTCACTCGAAACAACCCCTATTTCCTTATTTATTTCAACAATTAGCCCCCAATTTATTAGCTTACAACTACATAGTTCGAACAGTCCATATGTGACTGTTTTTGCACAAAACAGCTAGGAGATGTTATCGAATCATTCCTCCCCTGTTCGAGAGTTACTAATACAATGTTTAACATTATTTAATGTATCTATATCAATCCAATTCTTATATTTACCCGTGTTTTTTACTCATTCATTTCCATTTTCCACATCCAAACAATTTTCCAGATTTTATTCCAATCTAACAGTCCACAATTACTAGCAAATCAACCACAACATCCAATTTAATCATATGGGCTGTTTCATTCGATCAAGCAATATTGATTCAATCATAGAATTGTCAAGAACATGCAGAATTTCTAAAGCTTGGAACCATACTAGAAGAACTCATTCTAACAATTTCCATCTCACACAAGCATGGCAACATCACAACAATTTCTTCACTAAAAGATAATTCACATAGAAGTTCTTCTAATCTTAAATTATAACACATAAAAAGCATTTAATTTAGTTACCTTTCCTCCTATGCATCGATCCATTTCAAGACTCTTGAGAATTTACAGCAATCTTCTTAAGATTCAAGTACATTGCATTTTGTTTCCTCCTAACTTTCGGTTTTCTCTTTGAAAAAAAGGAGCCGACCAAATGGATTAGCCATTCCATATTGCTACACTCTTGCCCCATGGCATGGCTCAAACTTGCCATGTGTGCAAGTTCTTTTAATCTTTTCATCCATTATGCAATTACTAAATTTACTTTAATGATCATTTTAGTCCTTTGGTTATTTACCAACAATTCTACCTTTCTTTCACTTTAATCCCATTCTTGATTAGCAACAAAATTATTATAAAAAATACTTAGACCAATTTAAGTTACCACTTGTTAGATTAAATTACTAGGCTATATTTCGGTGATTTTGCTATTGAAAAGTTGTTTGTGTGCCAAAGGAGATGTAAGCATTCTCTTGCATTCTTTAATTTGAAGTTTGCTAGAGTTTGATTTGCAACTTTTGTGAAATTCCATGTTATAGAATGTTTATACATGTTTGAATTGCCATGCTTTGTAACCCTAATACATGATCATGAAGTTAAATTTGTTGAGTATAAAATTGGTGAATTTGTTAAATAGATTATGTTGGTTTGAACTCTTGAAATGGTCTCCAATGCTGGTATGAATTGAAATTGAATTTATGTTTTTGTTACACATCTTGATAGGACATTTTGAGGGCTGCCTTGTATGAAATTGAACATGTAATGGACTGTTTTGATGTTCTTGTAATAGGGGACTATTTTGTGTCCTAGTTTAGGGACTATTGTGCGTGTTTTAATAAGTTAGATGACTGTTTTGACTAGTAAATAAACAGGGGAAATGTTTAGGATATAATTGAGGACTATTTTGATTGAAAATTGTAGTGTTTAGGACTACCCTGCATCTAGGAAAAACATTAGGGACTGTTTTTAGGTAATTCGGTTAATCATGGACTCTTTAGAATGTAATTATTTGTGTGTTTGTGAATTTAGAACTATTTTGGGAAGTTGTGAAGTTAATTGAATTGTTTTAATATGTATAATTATATTGGAGAATCGTTTTGATGCACAAAAGAATGTAAATTAAGTAAATAGACAGTTTTAAAAAGGTATGGGAATAAGGGAGTGATTTGTATGAGTGCATATCAAGTGTTGTTTTGATGTGTTTAGATGTAAGCATCTATGTTAGGGATTATTGTGCTTAGATAATGGACATTGAGGGATTGTTTTTGCTGGAATAATGGATTGTTTACTTAGCTAGTGACCTGCTAAGTATTTACACAATTAAGTGCATGAAATTAGGACTATTTGGTGCATATAATAGAAGTAATGAGACTATTTTGGTTCAATAAATATATAGATATGAAGCCTGCCCTGTTTTGTATACATAAGCATGTAGATAATTGCTACAAACATGAATGAATGTGTAAAGGCTGTTTAGTGAAAGTGTGTAGGAAAATTCATACATAAAAGTATGTTCTATGAGTGTGTGAATGATTAAATGATTTTTGGGGCTGTTTGTGACCAAATGTTTATTGGTGATTTGTTTTATGATTTTTAAAGCGAAGAATAGTTTCTAATTCTAATTAAACTCTTGTTATAATTAGATAAAAGGGAATTGATCAAGTTGGTGAAAAACAAAAGGGAATCGTAATACGGGAGAAAGAATAGCTTGGATTAACTTGTGAGTGTAGTTAAAGTCTCAGGAATGGCTTGAAGCCTTCCCGAGCATCTTTGTTCTTTTAATTTTGCTATCTTATACTTGTGCTATGCAATGCTTAGTGAGCTTGGATTGAGCTAAGCACCTAACTGGTAAGAATTCTGATAAGATGTGTATTGCTTGCTTTTGAAGATGTTTTTGAAGTGAGAACAAGTTAAGCTTGTATATGCTTGATAATAGTTTGTATTGCGTCACTATTCGAATAGGATAAAAGATGTATTTGAGAATTTGCATGATTTGATTATATGCCTAATATGAAAGAGCAATAAGTTATGTTACATGTGGTGATACATGGTTGATATGAAAAGTCATAAGACTTACTTATGTATGCATAAGAAATTTGAAACTATACTTACCTTTGAAATGAATAAAAATGAACTATGTTCACTTAATACATTCTTATTCGAATGAAATAAGTGGATGAGCTTGTGATGTACTATGAAATAAGCCATGGTGGCAATGTTAATAAGGATATGGAGCAATGCTCATATATAATGAGAAATTCACATGAGGTGAATAAATACCTAATATGAAAGTCAATTAGCTTTGTGACATGATATTTGATGAGGAGCCATCCTCAATTTGTCTCTAATAAGATAAGATAAATGTGAAAGCCTTTCTCTCGAATCAGTCTTAGGTATAGTTGGCATGCCATAGAGTCCATAGAGCTCTTGTTTGGGGTAGACTACAACCTTATTTGGTGACAGTAGGAGGGAAGTTTTGTGGTTACTTGGCGACAATAGGATGGATTGACAGGTACTACGAGTACCATATTATTTGGCGACAGTTGGTTTAGGATTCGTGTACCTAGGATATAATTCGATTTTCAAGGCTATGATAAAAGACAACAATGAAATTTGTATATTAGATTAAGAACTTACCTTAATATCTTATTTGCTAAGAAAAAGATAATTATGATATGCTATAGTTGATGTCTTATGTACCAAGGAAACTTGTGTTGTTGATATGATAAATTTTGATAACTTGTATGACAAGAAATACATGTGTATGATAAGCAATGTATGCTCTTGAAAGGTTATGTTAAAGACAAAAAAGGAAGTTTGTAAATCAAGTTTAAGAATTATCTAAACACTACTTATTAGCAATAATACATGTTTATGTTACACCAGGCTTGGCAACTTACATGATACATAGCACCTATCTATCTATATGTTTATATATATTTATGATATGCAACGTTCAAAAGATAATGGACTAATTTGAGCATGTAATTTTGTGTACATGTAAATGAGACTGTTTTGCTTGAATTAGAGTCTTAATGGACTGATTTGAACATGTAATTGTGTGTACATGTAAATGAGACTGTTTTGCTTGAATTAGAGTCTTAATGGACTGATTTGAACATGTAATTGTGTGTACATGTAAATGAGACTCTTTTTGCTTGAATTAGAGTCTTAATGGACTAATTTGAACATGTAATTGTGTGTACAAGTGAATGAGATTGTTTTGTTTGAATTAGAGTCTTAATGGATTATTTTGAACACCTACATGTATATGTATGGGTGATGGACTGTTTTGAACTTATAGACTGTTTTGAATTCTATAAACTTATATACATGTTTTATGGGCAGTTTTGAATAAGATACAAGCACAAATGGACTGTTTTGGGATCTATAAATGTTTATACAAGATTTATGGACTGTTTTGAATGAAAACAAATATATCTTGGACTGATTTGAACGTATAAATCTCTACACAAGATTTGTGGACTGTTTTGAATGAGAACAAATATATTTTGGACTGTTTTGAGCATATAAACAGTTACATGTGATTTAAGGACTGATTTAAATATATATATGTAAGTACATTTTGAATCGATTTATATGTATCAATGTTTACTTACGAATTAAAGGTATTATGGATGTTTTAAACAAAAGATGTACTAATGAAATAGGATGATTGAGTCACAAGATTATGTGAAAAGAAACCAATGGCGTTTATAAGTTAAATAATGATTATTGGTGAAGACTTGTGTAGCAAGTAAAATGAATCTTAACTTACTATAAGTTCTTTGTAAGATTAGATGTGTTTAATAAAATATCTATACACTTGAATTGCTTGAAGATTCAAATGATGTGTTTGTTGGGTAACTTTGGAAGTTTGCATGTGCCTATTTGGATACGTTACCTTGGAATAGCTAAATTTTATCCAAGCTTAGAATCTTATGTGGTCAACAGACTTCGATGAAGAAATATACTATAATTTCATGATTTTAGTTACTTGAACTACCTCACTAAGCTTATGCTTACTCTATCCTTTCAAATACACTTTCAGGATAAAGTGCTTTCGGTTTCTCCTGATCTTGGACATGATCACAAAGAATTATGCATGATTTGAATCAACATCTTTAGAACTCCTAGATGGGGGCACATTGATATTAAGTTGCATAATGCATTTAGATTTCATTATGGCTTATATGTTTATAAGCTTGATAAGTATCCAATGTTTTGTAAAAGGGGCATTTAGTTTTTTATGGTTGTTGCTCTCCTTACATGATTTATTAGTTGGTGAGTTTGTTTGGTTGCTTAGATATCTATAGAAGTATTAATTTAGTAGATCACTTAATGTCTTGTGTGATGCAAGTTCATTTGTACAACCTTATTATGTGTAAATCCCTAAGTAAAAGAGGTGTAGTTCGAATGATTAGCTTAATTGTTAAAACATGAAAATGGTTGGATGTTAATTAATTTCATACTTGGTCTTTCTATGCGAAGTTATATGTGATTGGTTAGGATTAAAGTAAGTATTGAAATAATTTGATCTTAGTAATCTAAGGTGACTACTACCTGTATAAACTATCTTCTAAGCTTTATGATGGCTTAAGTTAAGTTAGATATGATGAGCAAATGAATACTTATGGGTGATTTTAAGTTAGGTAAAAACCTTGAATGCTTGTTGTTAAAGATTCATGTTGCTATCTTTGAATGGCATATAAATGTTAATTGAATATGATTTAAAAGATATAGCATGATATAGAAACGGTTCTTGAATGCATAAGAAGCTAGAAGTCATTGCTATGTCTAGGTGACCTTGGATCATCATTGAATAATAACATTTATGGTAAGGTCTGGAATTACTTTTGCATGGCACTTGTTAATAATCTGATTTCTATTATGGAGTTGTTATGACTTGTAGTCTTGCAACTTAATTAAAGGAAATTACATAGAGTGAAAATGATCTTTTGAGTGCTTGAGTATTTGAATGATTATGTTTAGGATGTGACTAAAATGAGTAGATTGAGCTAGAAGTTAAAGATCGGTTCTTAAGGTTTAATGTTTTAATTAGACCTTGTATGATAAGTGGAATTAATAAATTGATAAGTTAATGATAAATTCCATGAATTTGGTTAAAGGCTTTATACCTCCTTTCATTCAAATTAGATTTATGAATATGATCTATGATCTTCTTTGTTTAAACATTAGATCGAATAATCTTGAAATTTGTTTTATAAAGAAGATAAGATTAATTTGAATGGTATAGCTTCTTACAAATCTAGTTGGAGTTTAAAAGCTAAGCTAATGTCATATTGTAATGAAAAGAAAAAAATGGTCCCAAAAACTTTAAAGTATGGTCTTGATATTGTTCAACCTTACTCAAAAGTCCATCATAGTTTAAAATTTGTTTGTTAATTTTTAGTATCACTTCATAAATCAATTTATCTCCTAAAACGGGTAGAGGATGTTATAGGTTGGTATCGAGAGCCTAGGTTTAGTGGATTCTTGGACTAAATCGGGACTCGTTGCATCATCATAAGTTATTGTGCCACCTAGGAGTTAAATTTGATGAGTACATGTGATCTACATCTGATAAAGCTCTCTTATGTGTTAATATTTACCAGAAATATTTGAAACACGTTTGGGCCGGGATAATATATCTCGGTTGGCTCCTTCATTGAAGGAGGTAGTGTAAAAATGAAGCAGGAATAGTAAAATCTTCCGAATATTCTAACTAAATAAACATTATGCCTGGTAGGTTATTATAGAAAAAATCATTCTTCATGGATTAGGGAAATAATCCATATTATTGTTATATAAGAAACACTCTAAACTAGGTTCTGTGGAAATTCGAGGACGAATTTCTTTAAGGGGAAGGGAATTGTAATACCCCAAATTATGACTTTGAATCCATGACATTATTTCGTAGGTGTCTTGAATTGTTGGAAATACTTCTTGAATTAAATGAGCCTATTATAATCTTTAGGACCAAAATTGAAGAATATAAACTTGAGTAGCTAGCTATCAAATGGCCAAATCGGAAACCAATGCAAACTTATAAGTTGCATGCTAAAGAAAACTATAATATAAGGTTTTGTTGTGATGTCATGTGTGTGGGGACAACATGTGTAAGGGTTGGAAGTGAATACATGAATCACCAAAATCAGATTCATCATCTTTCTTCTTTCCCCTTAGTGAATCAAAAGTTTTAGAAAGAGAGAGAATGAGAGAAATCATCCATAGAGCTTGAATTTGATGCTTAAGTTTGGTGATTTTGCTATTGAAAAGTTGTTTGTGTGCCAAAGGAGATGTAAGCATTTTCTCTCATTCTTTAATTTAAAGTTTGCTAGAGTTTGATTTGCAACTTTTGTGAAATCCAATGTTATAAAATGTTCATACATGTTTGAATTGCCATGCTTTGTAACCCTAATACATGATCATGAACTTAAATTTGTTGAGCATGAAATTGATGAATTGTTTAAATAGATTTTGTTGATTTGAACTCTTGAAATGTCCTCCAATGCTGGTATGAATTGAAATTGAATTTATGTTTTTGTTACACATCTTGATAGGAAAGTTTGAGTGCTGCCTTGGATGAAATTGAAAATGTAATGGACTGTTTTGATGTTCTTGTAACAGGGGACTATTTTGTGTTCTAGTTTAGGGACTGTTGTGCATGTTTTAATAATTTGGAGGACTATTTTGACTATTAAATAAACAAGGTGAATGTTTAGGATATAATTGAGGACTGTCTTGATTGAAAATTGTAGTGTTTAGGACTCCCTTACATCTAGGAAAAACATTACGGACTGTTTTAGGTAATTTGGTTAATCATGGACTATTTAGAACATTATTATTTGTGTGTTTATGAATTTAGAAATTGTTCTGGGAAGTTGTGAAGTTAATTGGATTGTTTGAATATGTATAATTACATTGGAGAATTGTTTTGGTGCACAAAAGAATGTAAAATAAGTAAATAGGCAGTTTTAAAATGGTATGGGAATAAGGGACTGATTTGTATGAGTACAATGTAAAAAGTATTGTTTTGATGTGTTTAGATATAAGTATCTATGTTAGGGATTGTTGTGCTTAGATAATGGACATTGAGGGATTGTTTTTCCTGGAATAATGGATTGTTTACTTAGCTAGTGGCCTACTAAGTATTTACATAATTAAGTGCATAAAATTAGGAGTGTTTGGTGCATATAATAGAAGTAATGGGACTGTTTTGGTTCAATAAATATAAAGATATGAAGGCAGCCATGTTTTGTATACATAAGCATGTAGATAATTGCTACAAACATGAATGAATGTGTAAAGGCTATTTAGTGAAAGTGTGTTGGCATATTCATGCATAAAAGTTTGTTCTATGAGTGTGTGAATGATTAAATGAATTTTGGGGCTGTTTGTGACCAAAAGTTTATTGGTGATTTGTTTTATGATTTTGAAAGCAAAGAATAGTTTCTAATGCTAATTAAACTCTTGTTATAATTAGACAAAAAGGGAATTGATCAAGTTGGTGAAAAACAGAAGGGAATCGTAATACGGGGGCAAGAATAGCTTGGATTAACCTGTGAGTGTAGTTAAAGTCTCGGGAATGGCTTGAAGCCTTCCTAAGCATCTTTGTCCTTTTAATTTTGCTATCTTATACTTGTGCTATGCAATGCTTAGTGAACTTGGTTTGAGGTAAGAACCTAACTGGTAAGAATTCTGATAAGATGTGCATTGCATGCTTTTGAAGATATTCTGGAAGTGAAAACAAGTTAAGCTTGTATATGCTTGATAATAGTTTGTATTGCGTCACTATTCGAATAGGATAAATGATGTATTTGAGAATTTACATGATTTGATTATATGCCTAATATGAAAGAGCAATAAGTTATGTTACATGTGGTGATACATGGTTGATATGAAAAGTCATAAGACTTACTTATGTATGCATAAGAAATTTGAAACTATACTTACCTTTGAAATGAATAAAAATGAACTATGTTCACTTAATACATTCTTATTCGAATGAGAAAAGTGGATGAGCTTGTGATGTACTATGAAATAAGCCTTGGTGGCAATGTTAATAAGGATATGGAGCAATGCTCATATATAATGAGAAATTCACATGAGGTGAATAAATGCCTAATATGAAAGGCAATAAGCTTTGTGACATGATATTTGATGAGGAGCTATGCTTTAATTGTCTATAATAAGATAAGATAAATGTGAAAGCATTGGTCTCGAATCAGTCTTAGGCATAGTTGGCATGCCATAGAGTCCATAGAGCTCGTGTTTGGGGTGGACTACGGTCCTTATTTGGCAACAGTAGGAGGGAAGTTTTGTGGTCACTTGGCGATAGTATGAGGGATTGACCGGTACTGCGAGTACCATATCATTTGGCGACAGTTGATTGGGGACTCATGTACCTAGGTTGTAATTCGATTCTCAAGGCTATGATAAAAGGCAACAATGAAATTTGTATATTAGATTAAGAAATTACCTTAATATCTTATTTGCTAAGAAAAAGATAATTATGATATGCTATAATTGATGTCTTATGTACCAAGAAAACTTGTGTGGGTGATATGATAAATTTTGATAACTTGTATGACAAGAAATACATGTGTATGATAAGCAATGTATGCTCTTGAAAGGTTACATTAAAGACAAATAAGGAAGTTTGTAAATCAAGTTTAAGAATGATCTAAACTCTACTTTTATTAATGCAATTTGATGCATGTTTTTGTGTACATGTAAATGAGACACTAGAGTCTTGAGAACTTTTAATTTTGTGTACATTATACATGTTTGCTTGAATTAGAGTCTTATCTATTTTTGTGGACTAAGACAGTTTTGTTTGGACTCTTAATGGATTTTTGAATGAGAACAAATATATTTTGGACTGTTTTAAGCCTATAAAATTTTACATGTGATTTAAGGACTGACTTAAATAAATGTATATATATATATATATATTTATGGATAGTTTTGAATACATTATCTAACAAGATTTGTGGACTTTTTGATATGTATCAATGATTACTTACAAATTAAAGGTATTATGGATGTTTTAAACAAAAGATGTACTAATGAAATAGGTTGCTTGAGTCATAAGATTATGTGAAAAGAAACCAATGACGTTTATATGTTAAAGAATGATTATTGGTGAAGACTTGTGTAGCAAGTAAAGTGAATCTTAACTTACTATAAGTTCTTTGTAAGATTTTATGTGTTTAATAAAAATATCTATACGCTTGAATTTCTTGAAGATTCAAATGATGTGGTTGTTGGGTAACTTTGGAAGTTTGCATGTGCTTGTTTGGATACCTTACCTTGGAATAGCTAACTTTTATCCATGCTTAGAATCTTATGTGGTCAATAGACTTCGGTGAAGATATATACTATGATTTCATGATTTTAGTTACTTGAACTACCTGTCTAAGCTTATGCTTACTCTATCCTTTCAATACACTTTAGGATATAGTGCTTTCGGTTTCTTCTAAGCTTGGACGTGATCACAAAGAATTATGTATGATTTGAATCAACATCTTAAGAACTCCAACATGGTGGCACATAGATATTAAGTTGCATAATGCATTTAGATTTCATTATGGCTTATATGTGTATAAGCTTGATAAGTATCCAAAGTTTTGTAAAACGGGCCTTTAGTTATTTTATGGTTGTTGCTCTCCTTATATGATTTATTAGGTGGCGAGTTTGTTTGGTTGCTTAGATATCTATAGAAGTGTTAAGTTAGTAGATCAATTAATGTCTTGTGTGATGTAAGTTGATTTGTACAACCATATTATATAACACCCTCTTCCTAGCCTGGTCGAGAACTGGGTCAGAAAGCTTTATCGAAAATAGATTCAGAGATTGAAAGCTTAGTCGAAGTTCATAATATTGTTCAGAATATCTTATTATTCTCTTTTACAACTTCTTGAACTAACGTGCTAATAGCTTACACAATTTAGGGTCAATTTTAATGTTTTTCAAACTTAGGGACTAAATTTCAAAATTTACAAATTAAGGGACTTTATCAGAATTTCTTCTTACAAACCTTCAATTAAACTTACCAATTATTAACCTGTGTAATTTCGTTATTAACGGAGGTCGTTTATCTATCTAATTAGACAATTTAAAGATTAGTGACCAATCTATAAACTATTTTAAACTTCTTTTAACGGAATTAACTGACGTCATACCGATAAACTTAAGACTGTATAGGTACGCTAAGCCAAATTTCACAAATTCTAGATTCAAGGATAACAAGTCCGTACAGATACACCTAAGCTCGTATCGATACGCGTTGACTAGGGTTGACCTGTTTCGGTATACCCCAAGGTTGTACCGATGCAATTAACTTTCCATACCTTATTGCCGAGGACCGTATTGATACAGCCTAACCCGTATCGGTATGCTATGTTTTCCTAGGTCCAAATATGCAAGGCTGTATCGATGCAGCATGACTCTTATCGGTACGCCTGCCCTATAATGACAGATTTTATCTGGTTTTTAGTCAATTAAGCCTGTTGAACGATGTCCAAATTCTACCAAATTTTACAGGCAAGTTATAAACACATAAATCAATGGCATGTAAAATTTTAGACCAATCCAAATTCATTTACTAGGATTTTACCTTTTGGTTCCTTTAAGCTCATTTTAACTAGTTTTACCAATTCAATTCATGCCAACTTTCACATTTGACACTTAGGAACTATTAAGCTATTACACACATATCAAAATGGGCAAATACAACTTTTCAAACCATATTCCACGTTACAAGGAGTTCAAAGCAAAATATATACATACATAGTGTCGATGAGAGTGACTTGCAACTGCAACTACACGATCGAGCTTGGAATTCCTTTAAGGCCCTGAAAATGCATGAGACACTAAAATGTTAGGCTTACTTAGCCGAGGTAGTTATAATAAATACAAATAAGTTCCTACAAGGCATAAATGACATATATACATGCTTGAATGACCTAGGTGTATCATTAATCATGTATAATTATGCACGAGTCAATTATCATAATTCATATACCAAATGCAAAGCATAAACTCATATTATTTCCTTGGACATAGAAACCAATAGATACGCGGATTCCCCTATACACCAAATCATATCGAAGGTAGGCCTTAGCCTTGAGCCGTAGCTCTAGAAAATATCCCTTACACAAACCAACCTTATCTCACCACATATAGGCTGTATCCCCAGACTGCAGTCCAATCCCTTACTTACTGAGCTCAAATAACCCTATGGCATGCCAATTGCATCCAATGTCCACAAGTGTCCCAAGGATTACACATATCATCGTAGTTCTTACCTTTGTACACGCAGGCCATAACATATCAGATCACAAATTGAACTTTAGCTCTACATATCATATCATAAAATATACACATCAAAATTTACACATAGTATGTTTTAAATGTCATATACGAACTTTACAACATACCATAATGTTGAGAACTTACCATGCTTTCCATTAGCACCCACATATGCTTGCTCTACTTGAGCCCTTTAACAAATGCAATTATAACCACAAAAACGAATGAAATGGGATGGCACCTTACCTATCCCTTGACACAACTACACTCACCTTGACTCCAAAGCTTCCAAGGTTCTCAAATTACAACTCCTTGATGCCTAACTTTCATTGGAGATGTCGAGGGGTCCTTCTCCACTTTTTGAGCTAGCACAAAATTAGGGGTTGCATTAGAATTTAAACTAAGGATCTAGAAACGTTTTTCAAGCTTACCAAGTCTTGTAGACAACATCGAAACAATGGAATTAACTTCCCAATCCATGGGCTTCCATTGAACATTCAAAACCTAATCTTAAAATTAAAGCTTGAGGAATGACAAAACCATCGAATTAACTTGGGAGTTTTACTCACCGTGTTACGAGCTTTCAAACGATGTATTGAAATCAAGGAAAGGATGAAGATTGTATCAAGGTGCTTGCTTAGCTTGAGGTTGAACATTGAAATGGAGGTATGTGGTTATTTGAAGACAAAGGTGACTTTAATCTCGATGGATGGTAAACACAAAGATGAAAGCTTTCCTTTATTCTTTATTAGGGAACTATCATTCTAATCACTTTTTACCTTTCCAAGGACCAATAGGGCGCTTTCCTCTAGGCAAGGGTAAGCTTATTTAATTATTTCCATCACTTCATGCCCTTTTTACAATTCTAAGGCAATTGGCAACTATCCAATACCCTTTTCTGATCATTTACACATGGGAGGGGCAAGTAAACAGGTGATTCAACACCTTACTTCAAAACTTTACGAATTGGCTAACAAAACATAGTTTGAGAGAGGACCGTATCGATACACTTATTACCGTATCGATATGGTTATGCTAAAACAAGTAAGTTAGTTATGGATAGTTAGGTCATATCAATACTGGTCTTACCGTATCGATACGCTTGACTCAGATTTCCCATTTCCAACTTCGAATTTCTTACAAAGGGATCCAATTATTCAAATTTAGTCCATATAGCTTCATTACTAACAAAAAGGGTACAAGGATTGAATATTTACATCATTTGGGCACCCTAGATTCAAAATTTCTGATCACCGGGACCTAATTCTGACTAGGCCAATATTTGGGATGTGACAACTCTCCCCTAAAGAAAATTCATCCTCGAAATTTCACTCAAGTGAACAGATGAAGGTACTACTTTTGCATTGTCCCCTCCGATTCCCACGTTGCTTCTTCAGCTGAATGACTTCTCCAAAGGACTTTCACTAAGGGCACAATCTTGTTACAAAGCCTCTTGACTTCTCGTGCGAGGATCTCCACTGGTTCCTCCTTGTACGTCAGATTGGACCAGATCTCCAGAGACTCTTGCTCAATCACATATGAAGGATCGAATCGGTACTTCTGTAACATAGAGACATGGAACACATTATGGATCTGACTTAACTCCTCGGGGAGGACTAGTCGGTAGGCAACATGTCCAACTCTTTTGATCACCTCGAATGAGCCAATGAAATGAGGACTTAGTTTCCCCTTCTTGCCAAAAAAGTAGTACTTTATTCCATAGAGATACCTTAAGGAAGGCTTTCTCACCAACGTCATATTAAATGTCCCTTCTTTTCAAATCAGGATAAGCTTTATGCCCGTTAAATAAAGCTTTGAGCTGATCACGGATAATGGTCACCCTTTCTTCGGTTTCCCGAAGTAAGTCAGGCCCTATCACGTTGCCTTCACCAAGCTCGGTCCAAAGAGAGGGGTCCTACATCTCCTCCCAAAAAGGGCTTCATAGGGTGCCATTTGAATCGAGGCTTGGTAGCTATTGTTGTAAGCGAATTCCACCAAAGGCAGGGATTTCTCCCACGTATTCCCAAATTCAATAACATAGGCTCAAAGCATATCTTCCAGGGTCTATGAGGAATAATCAAGATTGATATGGATTATTTATACACACAAATCGAATGAAGATATAAGGTTACCTGAATAACCCTTTCAGATTGACCATCAGTCAGAGGGTGGAAAGTAGTGCTTAGGTGCACTAGGGTTCCCAAAGCCTCCTGTAGTGTCCTCCAAAACCGGGATGGAAGCGTGGATCACGATCAGAAATAATGGACATAGGAACTCCATGCAAACGAATAACGTCTTGAATGTACAACTTGGCAAGCTTAGGCAAACCGAAGTCCATTCTAACTGAAATGAAAAGAGCAGATTTGGTGAATCGATCCACAATGACCCAAATAATATCATTCTTCTTCGGTGTCACTGGCAAGCCACTTACGAAGTCCATCGTGATACGCTTCCATTTCCACTGTGGAAGCTCAATAGGTTGCAAAAGACTAGTAGGCACTTTGTGCTCGGCTTTAACCTGTTGGCAAGTCAAACACCTAGTCACATAGTCAGTGATCTTACCTTTCATACCAGACCACCAATACAACTCTTTTAGATCCTTATATATCTTGATAGCTCTGGGGTGAACAAAAAAAGGACTCGAATGAGCTTTGTTCACGATTTGTTCCCGAAGATCATCATTATCGGGGACACATATACGATTTCGAAAGCATAATAAACCTTTGGAGTTCATGGCAAAATCAGGATCCAGCTTGTCATTAATCTTGTCAATAAGGGTTTGCAACTCCTCATCAGACTCCTAGAGTGTTTTGATTTGAGACACGATGGTTGACTGAACTCTCAATTCAACCAATAACTTGTCATTTTTCTTGAGCCAGAAGAGAGCATTCAAACATCTCGGGGAGAGAGTGGGTTTCTGACTTAGAGCGCCAGTCACAAAATTGGCCTTACCAGGATGGTAATCAATGACCAAGTCATGGTCTTTCAAAAGCTCCATCCATCGGCACTCAAGAAGGTTTAACTCATTCTAAGTTAGAAGTTACTTCAGGCTCTTATGATCGGTGTACAAGTAACACTTCTCACTGCAAAGATAGTGCCTCCAAATTTTTAAGGAAAACACAACAACAACTAACTCTAGATCATGTGTTAGATAGTTCAACTCTTGGGGTTTAAGCTAACGTGAAACATAGGAAATAACTTTTCCTTCTTGCATGAGCACACAGCCTAATCCCAGATGGGATGCATTACTGTATACAGTGAAATCTTTACTTGACTCAGGTTGCACCAAGACAGAGGCATGGGTTAAGACTTGCTTAAGCTGATCAAAACTCCTTTGTTGCTCCACTGTCCACACAAAGGAAGTTTCTTTACGGAGAAGCCTCATCAAGGGCGTCGAAATCATCAAGAACCCTTTAACGAATCAACGGTAGTAGCCTGTAAGGCCCATGAAGCTATGAGCTTCTCCAACATTCTTCGGAGGAATCCAATCAAGAAACTGCTTGAATCTTCTTTGGGTCCACCTGAATTCCAGTAGAAGAAATCACATGCCCTAGAAAGGATACTTCATGTAGCCAGAATTCATGTTTAATGAACTTAGCATACAGCTGCTTCTCCTAGAGAGTCTAAAGTAGAAGCCGAAGGTGTTCTTCATGAGTGGTAGTGTCCTTGGAATAGATCAAGATGTCGTCTATGAACACAACCACGAATCTATCCAGATAGGGCCGAAACACACGGTTCATCAGGTCCATAAAGGCTGCAGGTGCATTGGTAAGACCAAAAGGCATTACCATGAACTCATAATGGCCGTATCTAGTTTGGAAGGCAGTCTTTGGAACATCAGACTCTTTCACTTGCATTTGATAGTACCCGGATTGTAGGTCTATCTTCGAGAAGATAGAGGCACCTTTTAACTGATCGAGTATGTCATTGATCCTTGGTAACGGATACTTATTCTTAATTGTTACCCTATTCAGTTGACGGTAATCAATGCATAGTCGCATCGATCCATCATTCTTGACAAACAAAACCAGTGCTCACTAGGGTGAAGAACACAGCCGAATGAATCCCTTATCCAAAAGGTCTTGGATTTGGACCTTCAATTCTTTTAATTTAATCAAAGCCATCCTATACGGAGCGATGGAGACTGGTGCAGTCCCTGGCTACACTTTAATCCCGAAAGTTCATCAGGAAATACATTAGGGAATTCTTTCACTACCGGTACATTCTCGAACTTTGGATCTTCTTTAGACTCCATTGCACACAAGGTAGCCTTACTAGGCTCAGATTCGATTTTCATCAAGGTTATGCTTTCTTTGCCAAGTCCACGGAGGTATAGCTTTTTCTTCGAACAATCTACCTAAGCCTAATGTTGAGCTAGCCAATCAAGACCTAGGATAAGATCGAATTCACGGAAGGGCAAGGCCATCAAATTAGCCGAAAACGGGATACCTTGCATCCTCAAAGAACATGCTTTATAGATTGATCAAATAACTACACTATCTCCTAGTGGATTAGAGACAACAATCTCGGAAGTGACTGGCTCAGATTCTAAGGCATACTTTGCAATCAATGGTTCACTAATGAAGGAATGCGTAGAGCCTGGATCTACCAAAGCATAAACAAGATCAGAACATAATTCCACCATACCTGCAATCACATCTGGATCATCCTCTTGGTCTCGGCCTTGTACATGATACATCTGGGCTCTAGGCCTAAGGATCGTGTCCCACTAAAAGAGCATTGGTGTTGTGAGGTCTCTCCGCGGATCCATACGTCACTTGTCTCGCTCTCCTTCCCTTGTTTGATTATTCTTAGAAGCCACAGAGGTAGGAGTGTTTGGATTCTGTGGACACTACCTCATAAAGTGACTAGACTCACCACATAGGTAACATGATCCTGACTGTCTATGACATTGTTCAGGGTGCCTCTTCTGACAAAAATTACATAAGGGAAATTTTGAACCTCTCCCAAAATTGCCCGTACTATCAACATAATCGGTACGAACAACAGATATCACCAGAGATTGGGACTGTGGCACATATACTGATTTTTGTAGCTGTTGGAAGGTGGTAGATTTCTAGTCCCACTGTCTACCTTTCTTCTGAGATAGAGAAGGTCTGGAATCATCTCGGGATATCTTGTTGGATCTGGTTTGGTTCCCCTTTCTTCTCTCAGATGCTTTCTAGGATGCTTCGATAGCAATTGCCTGGTTGACCAGGTTCTGAAAGTCCTTCAATTCCAAAGCATTTAAGAGAGGACGTAATTCATCACAGAAGCCATCGATAAACATTCTACATTTTCCTTCTCTGTACATATGATCTCTGCACCATTCCTCAAGTACTTGCAGAAGTCGTAGATATACTGCTCCACCGGTCGTCCTCCTTGTCTCAGATAGAGGAACTTCTTATACCTTTTCGTAATGTAATGGTCGCTGACATACTTCTTACAAAACTCTTGAAGGAAGGAGTCCCATATAACTTTATACTCAGGTACTGTGAGTGTCATGGTGTCCCACCATCTCTAACCCTTTTAGAAATCAATGCCAGAGCGCACTCCAGCTTGTGTTCATTAGGGCACTTCATCTGCTTGTTCAAAACTTTGAGAGTATTCTCCATCCAATACTCTACTACTTTACGGTTGTCCAGGTCTTGACCAGTAAAGGTGTAAACTGGATACTGACAGAGCTTGTCAATAGGGGCCTTCATAACATAAGAAGATGCTTTAGCAGGCTGAGGTGGTGGTTCTTGCCCGAGAGACATGGCTACCAGCTTGATCATTTTAGCCATAGACGTCAGATACTCCTACTGAGCGGGAGGCACTAGATGAGGATGAGGTGGGTCGTTCTGCCCCACTTGTTCAGGCCTAACTTCGACTCTTAGTTTGTCCCCTGTAGCTGGGGTGTGATTCGTTCACAGCACGTCTATCGGTGGGTGCAGACATTTTTGAAGCTATTCATACAAAAATGATTTAATTGTGTAAGTTGCAAGTCATAGATAACATATACAAATAAACTCCTAGGTAACATATGTACATGCAGACTCATGACAAGCCTTGGTTTAATCCTAGAATTGACTGAACTCTAGCTCTGATACAACAAATGTAACACCCTCTTCCCGGCTTGGTAAAGAACTGGGTCAAGAAGCATTATCGGAAACAGATTAGGAGATCAGAAGCTTAGCTGGAGTTCAGAATCTTGTTCAGAATATCTTATTTTTCTCTTTACAACTTCTCGAACTAATGTGCTAATAGCTTACTCATTTGAGGTCAATTTTAACTTTTTTCAAACTTAAAGACTAAATTTTAAATTTTACAAATTAAGGGACTTTATCAAAATTTCTTCTTACAAACCTTCTATTAAACTTACCAATTATTAACCTGTGTAATTTTGTTATTAACGGAGGCAGTTTACCTATCCAATTAGACCATTTAGAGATTAGTGACCAATCTATAAACTATGTTAAACTGCAGTTTAAGTCTTTTAACGGAATTAACTAACGTCGTACCGATACACTTAAGACCGTATCAAAACACTAAGACAAATATCACAAATTCTAGATTCAAGGATAACAAGTTTGTACTGATACTCCTAAGCTCGTATCGATATACGTTGACTAGGGTTGACCCGTTTTGGTACACCCAAAGGTCGTACCGATGCAATTAATTTTCTAGACCTTATAGCCGAGGTCCGTATCAATACATCCTGACTCGTATTGGTACGCTATGTTTTTCTTGGTCCAAATATGCAAGGCCGTATCGATACAGCTTGACCGATATCGGTACGTCTGCCTTGTAATGACAGTTTTTATCTAGTTTTTAGTCAATTTAGCCTGTTGAACAATGTCCAAATTCCACCAAGTTTTACATAAAAGTTATAAACACATAAATCTAATAGCATGTAAAATTTTAGACCAATCTGAATTCATTTACTAGGATTTTACCTTTTGGTGCCTTTAAGCTCATTTTAACTAGTTTTACCAATTCAAAGCATGCCGATTTTCACATTTGACACTTAGGCACTATTAGGCTATTGCACACATATCAAAATGGGAAAATACAACTTGTCTAAACCATATGCCACCTTACTAGGAGTTCAAGGCAAAATATAGACATACATAGTGTCGATGAGAGTGACTTGCAACCGCAACTACACGATCGAGCTTGGAATTCCTTTAAGGCCCTAAAAAAGCATGTAACACCCTCTACCCTGGTTTAGTAGTAAATTGGCTCAGGAGCATTACAGAGTAAACTGGAAATGAGAATCAATTAAATTTTTTCGAACTCATCCCTAATAGATGAGTTGAGTGACTAGCAAGCAACCTAGGTGTCTACAATCAATCATATATCCAAAAACATACTTTCATTCAAGGACATTCAAGGATCATAAACATTCACTTTCAATTATGCAAGCACAAACATATTTCTTTTCATTATAGGTTACCACTTTGTATTTCACTTCTAAACTATAATCAAGGATGTTTATTACTTAAACATGTGAACATGCATAGTATTTATGTATCATACTTAGACAAGGACGTGTTTATTCCTTACACATTTGGAAATGTACTAGTTCATGCGTACTATAAGTCATCCTAACATTCAACAAGTATTCACTATTGCATTCGTATGATTTTAACATTATAAGCACCAAGATTTATCAATCATTCGATTAGCCACTTCCATTTTACATTTCATTCAATGTTATCATACATATACATACATATTGCATTCGAATGACATAGATAACAAACAAGCATTCATTTCATTTCATTCTTCTTTGCATGTAACATTTCATAAAGTTTGACTAATTCATAACGATTAACGATAACATGTATACAATGGCCTAGCATTCAAATTATACCTTTAGACTAGAACATGTTTACAATAGCATACACATACCAAATTAACAAGGCAAGGTCTACTAAGATATCTTATGCAAGACATGTAAACACTTTAGGTGTTCGATTAGTATACATGGATAGCAAGGATTCATGTCATTCATTCAGGTGTTTATTTGTTCATGTAAGCATTTGTAACATTTTATCAAGTGTTTATTTTTCACTCAAGACATTCGAATAACATAGGTAAGCTAGATCATAAGCATTTTTATTCACATTTATACCTATGCGCAGCATTACCTTTTCATATACATGGAAATTGTAGTATTTACATATCAAGTTCTAGCAACCAAGTTCAATTACATGGAAGACCCATTTCAAGAACGTATAAATATACAAGATTTCAAACATCCAAAATGCATGATCTAGTGTTAACTAAATACTAGCTAGGTGCCACTAACTACTAGGAGTACTACAACAAGTGTGGATTCATACTTGTGCTTTTGCTTGTGTCTTACTTCAAGCTCAAGGAGTCTGGCTTCAAGGTCAAGTAGTCTTCTTGAAGCACTCTTAACATGGGGTTAGGGAAGAAAGAAAACAAGAGTGATAAGTACAATTTGTACTTAGTGAGGTAGAATCTAGATTTAACCAATTATTGAATCAAGTCTTAATTAATCAAGTAGACCTAAAAAGGTTAATAGCATCTTAAGTCAACAAAATCATGAAATCATGTATTGTCATACCTAAGGCATTCGAATATCAAGACAAGCATAGCAAGTAAGTGTCAAGTAACCACATTGCCGAGTAAATCAAGTAGCATGACTAGTTTATCAAGTAATTATCAAGTTACCAAATTCTAGTTCCATTCAAATAGAGATCAAGCATAACAAGCATGTATTAAGTAAAACAAGTTTACATGTCAAACAACAAGTATTTCATTGCTTTCATGACAAGTAACAAGCTTTACATATCATGTACAATTATATCAGGTGTACAAGTATTCAATTCAAGTAATATGTAAGCCTTATTTATTGCTTGTTTACTTTCCTTACTTTTAAGCCTTATTACTTAGCTGTCCATTATACATGTTTATACATTTTTATCATCACAGAACAATCTCTAATGTTCACACATAGATGAAACAGTCCCTATGACTTGCACACACAATTTTATCATCACAAAACAATCCCTAAGGTTCATACATAGTTAAAACACTCCCTATGACTTGTATACACAATCTTATCATCACAAAATAATCTCTAAGGCTCATATATAGTCAAAACAGTCCCTATGACTTGTATACACAATCTTATCATCACAAAACAATCTCTAAGGTTCATACATAGTCAGAACAGTCCCTATGACTTGTATACACAATCTTATAATCACAAAACAATCCCTAAGGTTCATACATAGTCATAACAGTCCCTATGACTTGTATACTGAATCTTATCATAACAAACAATCCTTAAGGTTCAAACATAGTCAAAACAATCCCTATGACTTGTATACACAATTTTATCATCACAATCCTTAATTGCATGTATAAGTTGTACATGGCAGCCTTACTCATGTTACATAGTTTAATCACAGAAAATAGTCATTAAATTGCATGTACAAGCTGTACATGGCAACCTTACTCATGTTACATAGTTTAATCACAGAAAATAGTCATTAACTGCATGTAGAAGTTGTATATGGTAGCCGTACTCATATTACATAGTTTAATCACACAAAATAGTCATTAACTGCATGTACAAGTTGTACATGGCAACCTTACTCAAGTTGTACAAGTTGTACATGTGTAAGTTATACATGGCAACCTTACTCATGTTACATAGTTTAATCACACAAAATAGTCATTAACTGCATGTACAAGTTGTACATGGCAGCCTTACTCATTAATTCGAGTAAGATCGAGATCTTTTTCAAGTAACAATCATACAATACAAGGTCCAAGCATATGCAATTACCATTTCATGAATTTCATGTCAAGGATCAAGCATTTCATGTTAAGCAATTTGAGTATTTCAAGAATTCTTGTTAAATGATTCAAGTGTTCAAGATTTTCTTTTGAATTTATTATTAGATTTCTCAATAAGGTTCATTTGTTTTAACATGTTTGCCTTGGATCACAATTGGTTATGGATGACATTGGTCCTTGTTTGACCATAAAGGTCCAAGAATCCTACACTTCTCACTAACCAACCAACTGTCGCCAATCTCTGTACAACTCCCCCGTTACCTCCTACTATCGCCAATAACATATTGCATGTAATGGGGCGTCCCCCCAAGCCGTGGCTCATGGACCGTAGTCCCAAGAATACCAAGTATCATACAAATGTATTCAAGGGCTTCCATTTAAGGTAACTTAAGCCTTTTAAATCTTTAACTTTCATTAGAGTATATCTTATGCACAAGAATTCTTATTTTACTTTAAACCTTGTTGTTGTTTCTTGTTTTTATGCTTTCATAATCAAGTTAAGATAATTGTGTTCAAGAATCGCATTCAAGCATGTTATAGCAATATCATGCTTAGCCCTTAGGCTAGTTGAGCCTTAGCTCCTCAATTCACTTTTTATCTTGTCATTCAAGCAAATATTCGATTTTATGCCCTTAGGCAACAAGAAATGTCTTTATTTCATGGTTCAATTCGTACTATTGACACGTACATCATAGAGTATTATCAAGCCAACATTCGAATACAAGCTTAGCATACTCAGTTCAAGAAATTTAACATGTATAAACATTATACATATTTCACAAGTCAAGTAAAATATGCTAATTCAAGCAAGCCATTTTGAATACATGCCATCTTTGGCATCAAGCAAGTCAAGTAAATCGCAATCAAGGTACAAGGATCAAGCAATGCCTTATAATTCATAAATCACATCTTGTTAGTAAATGTTAGACCATGGAGAACATACAAGCAAGCATTCACATAACCATCTCATTCATCAAGTAAACATTTAGCATATACTACCTTAGGCATCAAGTAGGCATTCGAATGAATAGCCACATTAAAGAACAAGAATTCATACTTTTGTTTTCACTTTTCTTTTTGAATATCTAGTCAACTTTAATGCTTTTATTCACTTACAAGTTTAGATTAGCCAATCTTCCCTTTATGTGCATGATCAAGCCTATATTAAGTCTATTTAAACAATACAAGGATGGAAAGTAATTTAAGCATGCATATTTGGTTTGTACCTAAGTCCTAACCCTACAAAACTACACTCACAATACTCCAAGCTTAGCTAGTATGGGATCCACACTCATTTGTTCTTAGCTTTAGGATGATCAACCCTTTCCTCTTCCACCAAATTCAATCCTGGTTATTGTTTTGCAAGATAACCTATCTACCAAGGTTGATGACAAGTTGGCAATGGTGAGAAAGAGTGAAGAAGATGACAAGTTGTCATCCTTGTTTATCCATGCATTGCTAAGTGGTTAGATGAGATAACACATGTTATTTCATTTAACTTACATGTGGCTTATTTGATATTTCCATGGATTTTACATGCATTTCCCCTAACTTTCAATTTATTCATTTAGCCATCTTATTTTGGTCACCAATCATTTATTTCTTGCATTTAAGTCACTAGATATTCTAATTAGTTTAGGATCAAGCTCAATTGAGCTACCAAATTGGGTGACTTAGTTTGATTACTTCTACGGTGTGTTTTAGGGTATTACAATTCTCCCCCCCTTAAAAATAAATTCGCCAACGAATTTCTCTCGAGCTATGAAACCAAGTCAATCGTTTAGATAGAACATAAGAAGTTCAATTAAGTAAGAACACAAGCCTGTATAGTACAATAATCTCCTAGGCGGCACACTAGACTTATGACAATGCAATGAGTCTTGGTTTAGTCCGAGAATCGACTAAACCTTAGCTCTGATATCAATAAATGTAACACCCCTACCTCGGTTTAGTAGTAAACTGGCTCGGGAGCATTTTAGAGTACACTAGAAATGAGAATCAATTAAAATTTTTGAACTCATCCCTAATAGATGAGTTGAGTGACTAGAAAACAACCTAGGTGTCTACAATCAATCATATATCCAAAAGCATACTTTCATTCAAGGACATTCAAGGATCATAAACATTCACTTTCAATTATGCAAGCATAGACATATTTCTTTTCATTATAGGTTACCACTTTGTATTTCACTTCTAAACTATAATCAAGGATGTTTATTACTTAAACATGTGAACATGCATAGTATTCATGTATCATACTTAGACAAGGACGTGTTCATTCCTTAGACATTTGGAAATTTACTAGTTCATGCGTACTATAAGTCATCCTAACATTCAACAAGTCTTCACTATTGCATTCGTATGATTTTAACATTATAAGCACCAAGATTTATCAATCATTTGATTAGTTACTTCCATTTTACATTTCATTCAATGTTATCATACATATACATACACATTGCATTCGAATGACATAGATAACAAACAAGCATTCATTTCGTTTCATTCTCCTTTAAATCAATGCATGTAACATTTCATAAACTTTGACTAATTCATAACGATTAACGATAACATGAATAAAAAGACCTAGCATTCAAATTATACCTTTAGACTAGAACATGTTTACAATAGCATACACATACCAAATTAACAAGGCAAGGTCTACTAAGATATCTTATGCAAGACATGTAAACACTTTAGGTGTTCGATTAGTATACATGGATAGCAAGGATTCATATCATTCATTCAGGTGTTCATTTGTTCATGTAAGCATTTGTAACATTCTATCAAGTGTCCATTTTTCACACAAGACATTCTAATAACATAGGTAAGCTAGATCATAAGCATTTTCATTCACATTTATACATATGCGTAGCATTACCTTTTCATATACATGGAAATTGTAGTATTTACATATCAAGTTCTAGCAACCAAGTTCAGTTACATGGAAGACCTATTTCAAGAACGTATAAATATACAAGATTTCAAACATCTAAAATGCATGATCTAGTGTTAACTAAATACAAGCTAGGTGCCACCAACTACTAGGAGTACTACAACAAGTGTGGATTCATACTTGTGCTTTTGCTTGTGTCTTACTTCAAGCTCAAAGAGTCTGGCTTCAAGGTGAAGTAGTCTTCTTGAAGTACTCTTAACCTGGGGTTTGGGAAGAAAGGAAACGAGAGTGATAAGTACAATTTGTACTTAGTGAGGTAGCATCTAGATTTAACCAATTCTTGAATCAAGTCTTAATTAATCAAGTAGACCTAATAAGGTTAATAGCATCTCAAGTCAACAAAATCATGAAATCATGTATTATCATACCTGAGGCGTTCGAATATCAGGACAAGCATAGCAAGTAAGCGTCAAGTAACCACATTGTCAAGTAAATCAAGTAACATGACTAGTTTATCAAGTAATTATCAAGTTATCAAATTCTAGTTCCATTAGAATAGTGATCAAGCATAACAAGCATGTATCAAGTAAACCAAGTTTACATGTCAAACAACAAGTATTTCATTGTTTTCGTGACAAGTAACAAGCTTTACATATCATGTCAATTATGTCAGGTGTACAAGTATTCAATTCAAGTAATATGTAAGCCTTAAGCCTTATTTACTGCTTTTTTACTTTCCTTACTTTTAAGCCTTATTACTTAGCTGTCCATTATATATGTTTAAACATTTTTATCATCACAGAACAATCCCTACTGTTCATACATAGTCGAAACAGTCCCTATGACTTGTATACACAATTTTACCATCACAAAACAATCCCTAAGGTTCATACATAGTCAAAACAGTCCCTATGACTTGTATGCATAATCTTATCATCACAAAACAATCCCTAAGGTTCATACATAGTCAAAACAGTCCCTATGACTTGTATACACAATCTTATCATCACAAAATAATCTCTAAGGTTCATACATAGTCAAAATAGTCCCTATGACTTGTATACACAATCTTATAATCACAAAACAATTCCTAAGGTTCATACATAGTCAAAATAGTCCCTATGACTTGTATACTAAATCTTATCATCACAAACAATCCCTAAGGTTCATACATAGTCAAAACAGTCCCTATGACTTGTATACACAATTTTATCATAATAATCCCTAATTGCTTGTACAAGTTGTACATGGAAGCCTTACTCATGTTACATAGTTTAATCACACAAAATAGTCATTAAATTGCATGTACAAGTTGTGCATGGCAGCCTTACTCATGTTACATAGTTTAATCACACAAAATAGTCATTAAATTGCATGTACAAGTTGTACATGGCAGCCTTACTCATGTTACATAGTTTGTCATAAAAAATAGTCATTAACTGCATGTATAAGTTGTACATGGTAGCCTTACTCATGTTACATAGTTTAATCACACAAAATAGTCATTAACTGCATGTACAAGTTGTACTTGGCAGCCTTGCTCATTAATTCGAGTAAGATCAAGATCTTTTTCAAGTAACAATCATACAATTCAAGGTCCAAGCATAGGCAATTACCATTTCATGAATTTCATGTCAAGGATCAAGCACTTCATGTTAAGCAATTCGAGTATTTCAAGAATTCATGTTAAATGATTCAAGTGTTCAAGATTTTCTTTTGAATTTCTTATTATATTTCTCAATAAGTTTCATTTCTTTTAACATGTTTGCCTTGGTTCACAATTGGTTATGGATGATATTGGTCCATGTTTGACCATAAAGGTCCAAGAATTCTATACTTCTCACTATCCAACCTACTATCGCCAATCTCCGTACAACTCCCCCGTTACCTCCTACTGTTGCCAATAACATATTACATGTAATGGGGCATCCCCCCGAGCCATGGCTCATGGACCGTAGTCCCAAGAATACCAAGCATCATACCAATGTATCCAAGGACTTCCAGTTAAGGCAACTTAAGCCTTTTAAATCTATAACTTTCATTAGAGTATATCTTATGGCACAAGAATTCTTATTTTACTTTAAAGCTTGTTGTTGTTTCTTGTTTTTATGCTTCCATAATCAAGTCAAGATAATTGTGTTCAAGAATCGCATTCAAGCATGTTATAGCAATATCATGCTTAGCCCTTAGGCTAGTTGATCCTTAGCTCCTCAATTCACTTTTTATCTTGTCATTCAAGCAAGTATTCGATTTTATGCCCTTAGGCAACAAGAAATGTCTTTATTTCATGGTTAAATTCGTAGTATTGACACGTACATCATAGAGTATTATCAAGCCAACATTCAAATACAAGTTTAGCATACTCAATTCAAGAAATTTAACATGTATAAACATTATACATATTTCACAAGTCAAGTAACATATGCTAATTCAAGCAAGCCATTTCGAATACATGCCATCTTTGGCATCAAGCAAGTCAAGTAAATTGCAATCAAGGTACAAGGATCAAGCAATGCCTTATAATTCATAAATCACATCTTGTTAGTAAATGTTAGACCATGGAGAACATACAAGCAAGCATTCACATAACCATCTCATTCATCAAGTAAACATTTAGCATATACTACCTTGGCATCAAGTAGGCATTTGAAAAAATAGCCACATTCAAGAACAAGAAGTCACACTTTTGTTTTCATTTTTCTTTTTGATTATCTAGTCAACTTTCATGCTTTTATTCACTTACAAGTTTAGCTTAGCCAATCTTCCTTTTATGTGCATGATCAAGCCTATATTAAGTCTATTTAAACAATACAAGGATGGCAAGTAATTTAAGCATGCATATTTGGTTTGGACCTAAGTCCTAACCCTACAAAACTACACTCACAATACTCCAAGCTTAGCCAGTCTACGATCCATACTCCTTTGTTCTTAGCTTTAGGATGATCCACCCTTTCCTCTTCCACCAAATTCACTCCTGGTTACTATTTTGCAAGATAACCTATCCACCAAGGTTTATTCAAGCTCAATTATTATTTTTTATGGCTGAATTCTCTTCCTCTCTTTCTACAATTTCTTTCTCTCTTTATTTCTTCAACTTGACAATGGTGAGAAAGAGTGGAGAAGATGACAAGTTATCATCCTTGTTTATCCATGCATTGCCAAGTGGTTAGATGAGATAACACATGTTATTTCATTTAATTTACATGTAGCTTATTTGATATTTCCATGGATTTTACATGCATTTCCCCTAACTTTCAATTTATTCATTTAGTCATATTATTTTGGTCACTAATCATTCATTTCTTGCATTTTTAGTCACTAGATATTCTAATTGGTTTAGGATCAAGCTCAATTGAGCTAGCAAATTGGGTGACTTAGTTTAATTACTTCTAGGGTGTGTTTTAGGGTATTACAATGCACGAGACACTAAAACATTAGGCTTACTTACCCTATTGAGTAGTTATAATAAATGGAAATAAGTTCCTACAATGCATACATGACATATATACATGCTTGAATGACCTAGGTGTATCATTACTCATGTATAATCATGCACGAGTCAATTATCATAATTCATATACCAAATGAAAAGCATAAACTCATATTATTTCCTTGGACATCGAAACCAATGGATACGCGGATTCCCCTATACACCAAATCATATCGAAGGTAGGCCTTAGCCTTGAGCCGTAGCTCCAGAAAATATCCCTTACACAAACCAACCTTATCTCACCACATATAGGCCGTAGACCCTGACAATATTCCAATCCCTTACTTTATGAGCTCAAATAACCCTATGGCATGCCAATTGTATCCAATGTCCTCAAGTGTCCCAAGGATTACACATATCATCGTAGTTCTTACCTTTGTACCCATAGGCCATAACATATCAGATCACAAATTGAGCTTTAGCTCCACATATCATATCATAACATATACACATCAATATTTACACATAGAATGTTTCAAATGTCATATACAAACTTTACAACATACCACAATGTTGAGAACTTACCATGCTTTCCGTTAGCACCCACATATGCTTCCTCTACTTGAGCCCTTAAACAAATGCAATTATAATCACAGAAACGAATGCAATAGGATGACACCTTACCTATCCCTTGACACAACTACACTCACCTTGACTCCAAATCTTCCAAGGTTCTCGGATTACGACTCTTTGATGCCTAGCTTTCATTGGAGATGATGAAGGGTCCTTCTCCACTTTTTGAGCTAGCACAAAATTAGAGGTTGCATTAGAATTTAAACTAAGGATCCGAAAATGTTTTTCAATCTTACCAAGGATTGTAGACAACATCGAAATAATGGAATTAGCTTTCGAATCCATTGGCTTCCATTGAACATTCAAAACCTAATCTTAAAATTAAACATTGTGGAATGACGAAATCATTGAATTAACTTGGGAGCTTTACTCACCGAGTTACGAGCTTTCAAATGACATATTGGAATCAAACAAAGTATGATGATTGTGTCAAGGTGCTTGCTTAGCTTGAGGTTGAAGATGGAAATGGAGGTGTGTGGTTATTTCAAGACAAATGTGAGTTTAATCTCGGTGGATGGTAGAAACAAAGATGAAAGATTTCCTTTAGTCTTTATTAGGGAACTATCATTCTAATCATTTTTCACCTTTCCAAGGACCAATAGGTAATGTCTCGATTTTGGGCCTAGGAGTTAGCCGGGTTAAGTTAGGTGGTCCATTTGAACCGTTTCGGCAATTCAGGCTAGTTTTAGGAATAATGTAGTTTAAATGGTTCTTGAATGAAATAGATTATGAAAAAATGTTTTAAAATACTTATTTAATATGTAAGTTATTTTGGTGGAATCAATTTTGGAAAATGTAATTTGGAGGTTTGACATTTTGGAACTAATGACCAAAATGTAAAATGTGCAAAACTATTTTTAGTGACTAATTTGTAAAAGATCAAGACTTAGAATCTTTATTGAGCTTTGAACAAGAGTCTTATTAAGACTTTTTTCCCTTAATTGACTATTTTTAAATTATTTTAATAAACAAAACAAGTTGGAGAGAATTAATTGGTCATTATTTCTTAAAACATATTTCACGTAACTAACTTTTCTCTCAACTATTTTCCTCTCAATTTTTCTCCTGCCAAACATCAGATTTTCTTCAAAGATTTATGGTAAACCTTTTATTTAGTTCATTCTTTTAAAAATAAAAGATTTCTTATTGATTTTCTTTTAAAGCCTTATGATTTTATCTTTGTTTTCTCATGAAAAATCATTTTAATTGGGGAAAAAGCATCATTAGAGGTAAGGTGTCATTCTTCTCCTCTAATGAAAGGTTATTTATTGAAATTCCCAAGTTCTTGTTCTTTTATGAATGTTTTCTAATGGGTTTTGATGGTATAATTATGGAAAGATTATTTAATTTAGGTTTAATTGCTTTAATTGATGGATATTTGTTTCAGATCTGATTTGCTGGGTTTATAATGAGTTAATACTATAATTATGATGTGATGATTTAAAACAATAGAATCATGAAACTATGTGAATTGCTAGGTTTTGGTGTTGATATCTTTGGGTTTGTGGCTTGTTTATGGGGTTAATTGGTTGCTGGTGGTTCTTTAGTGTTGAAGAGATGTTTTTGGATGTAAATTGATGTTGTTTACTGTTAATCTCATTAGGTAATAGCTGGAGAATAGTTAGTAAGGTTTCATCGATGATTTCGGTTGTTTTTGTTAGACAGAGGCTTGGTTGTTGTGGGAGGAAAGTGTTGTTGTGTGTTGTTGGGGATTTTGATGTAAAGGAATGCATTAATCCTCTGTTTTGCTTTGGTTAGAAGTAGGGGATGATGATCCGATAGCTTCAGAAGGAGTTGCGGTTGATCCATAAGCTTAATTTCGCCTCGGTAAGGCAAGCGAGGTGTGGTTGGTGAGTGGCACTGGTTTTAAAGCTTTTCAAAGAGGTTTGAAAGTGATTTTGGGGAGTTTAAATTAAGCTTGAAATGCTAGTTTAAACTCAGAAGTAAGTATGATCGAATTCACTCTCGGTTCTTGACTTTTTCTATTTTTTGATAAATCATCCTCATGTTTGAAGATGATATTTTTTACTTACTGTTATGCATGTTTTTATGAATTAAGAAATGATTCATGTTATCCCATGAGATTGATTTATTGTTTTCAAGAAGTTGCATCTTGATGAGAAAATGCTATGCCTTGATTATGTTTTAAAATGGGATATGCTATGGTTTATGTTGATGCATTGAAAAATAGTAGGTTAACATGGTTTTAAAGTGTATATTGGCAAGTGACGGAGCCTTTAATAATCAGATATAATTGGTTGACCAATAGGATAAGAGTGCATCTTACGGGCATTTAAGGTGCGAAGCAACACCTTGTGAACCTTGGTGCGAAGCAACACCATGTGTTCTTCCGTTCTTATGGTGTGCAACCACACCATGAGATGTATCCCCATATCCGATGTGTTGGGGCATAGCCCTCCCACATGTTGTTTAGGACGTAGCCCTCCCATGTGTTTGATCAGGACGTAGCCATCCCGGGTCACTTGAGTACCAATGTAAAAGATTGCATGTATCTTTGATTTAAATGGTTTTTGTATGATGAGCTTTATATATAAGATTCTACTTTGAACATGGTAACAAATGTTCATGATTTGAAAAGCTAGTTTGAGGTTTGCATTGGTTTAGTGCATGAGCCTTAATGATGCATGTGTTAAAAGCTAAATGATTTGCTTTAGAGAGTTTTAAAGCATGAGCCTATGTTGAGCATGATGAGAAATAGTTTATTGAGGAAGAAGATTTTCAAAGGCATTGTTAATGGTTTGTTTTGAGCATTCCTCACTAAACATATTGCTTACGCTCTCTTTTCTCAATAATGCAAAAAAATAGATTGTTCGGGCTACAAGAAAGCAAGTGAAGAGGTTCAAGAGTAGCTCAAGCTCAAGTATGACTTTAACCCTCCAATAGTAATAAGTTTGGCAATGGGTGGATACTTTAATGATTTGGGAGTGTATGTTATGAACTCCCTGGTTTGGCACAAGTTTGTAGTGCCTAAATGGTTTTGTAAATGGCCTTTAAAGTTGGTTTGAACTTTGATATGGTTTTTTGATGTTTAACTTGGTTTGGCAATAGGGTGCATGCCTATAGATTTCCTTTTTAGAATGTGAACATGCTTGATGATGTTTATGATGCTTTTGACAGTGGTTTGATCCTTGAATGTGTTGTGGTTACCTAGGAAGCATGTTAGAATGGTTTGGCTATCTTTATGGTGTGTTTAAACAGTAATTTGAGACATTTTAGGCCCAGACATATCGGTACATGGGGTACTGTATCGGTACGAGTAGGCGAAATCAGGCTTAGCACATCGGTATGGATAGACCCGTGTCGATACGATCTTAGAGAAAAATGGCTGGGTGTATTGGTACACGAGGTCGTATCGATACGGTCCTGTGTTGTCTTTGAATCTGCCAAGTTGCTTGCCGATACAGAGAGCAGGTGTGCTGATACGGTGTTAGTTAAATTGGTTATTTGGAATCTTCTAATGTTCTATTTTCTTACGTTTTAGTCCTTGAATGTTGGAAATGCAATTGAATGAGTTTGGGTGATCAAATCAAGTTGAAATTTGACATGTGAGCATGAAACCTGATCAATTAAATATTTGTAACTTTAATTTGGTGATTAGTATCGATACGGGTCCCCTGTTTTGAATATGTTCGAAGCCAAAATTGAAAGGAAAGTAAGCAAGGTGCTTACTCACCTCCTTGCTCTACCACTCCCATGTGAAAGACATCAGAAAAGTGAGAAATATCAAATAAAAAGGAGTGATTTGATGGATGGCTTGGGGTTGAGCAAACCCCCACCCGAGGGAAATGTTTCCATTGGCTTAAGGTTAGGTGGGCAATTATTAAGGAGGTTAAAGAGAGTTTTAAAACAATTTGGTAAAAAGAGAAAGCTCACATCTCTGTTCTTGCCATCTACTGAAACTAAGCCCACCTTACTATCAAAAGAAGCACACACCTCCATTAGTGTCTTGAACCTCTAGCTAAGCTAGCACCTTGGTGCAATCCTCGATCATCATTCGACTTTAATACCCCGTTTGAAAGCTCATAACTCGGTAAGCAAAACCCTTCATTCAATTTAATGATTCCAACCTTTGTTGGAGCTTAATTATGAAATTAGGTTTTCCAGGTTAATGTGGGAACCCATGAATTAAGGGTTTGATTTTGTTAATTCAATGTTGTCCTTAAGCTTCAGTGAGCTCAAAATATGTTTCTGAATCCTTAATTCAAATTCTAATGTAATCCTAACTTTGTGCTAGCTCAAGTGTTGGAGAAGGATCCCTTGTCATCTCCGAAGGAAGCTAGGCACAATGGAACTGTAATCTGAGAGTCCCGTAATCAAGATGAGTGCAGTCGTGCCAAGGGAATGGCTAGGTGCCCTCCCGTTGCATTTGTTTTATGATTATGATTTTCATTTTGATTAAGGGCTCAAGTAGAGCAAGCTATGTGGATATTATTGGTAAGCATGGTAAGTCTATATGTGATATCTGAAAGATATTATGCATGTGAAATTGATACGAAAATGCTATGAGATGATATGACATGAATATGATATGGTATGATATGTGGAAATTAAGGTAAACAAACTCTGATACGTTATAGAGCTAAGGCTCAATTCCGTTTCGATATGAAATGGCCGATGGGCATAAAGGTAAGAACTATGACATAATATGTGTAACCTTGGACATGTGGATTTTGGATACAATTGGCATGCCATAGGATTATTTGAGCTCGTATAAGTAAGGGATTGGACTATGGTCTGGGGCTACGACCTATATGTGGGGAAGAAAAGGATGGATTATGTAAGGGATTTATCCAGAGCAACGACTCAAGGCTATAACCTACTTTCCGATATATGTGTTGGTGTAAAGGGGAATCCATTTATCCATTTGTTACTATGTCAAAGGGATTGGTATGTGTTAGACTTTGCTATACTTATGTGAAATTGGGATAAATTACTTAAGCATGAGACTTATGCGATTAACAATGTAATTATGATATTTAAGTATTATGGTATGTTGTTCATAATCATAGTATGCTATTCATGTCACTATATTACCTTACGCTTGTTATGACTACCTCACTAGGCTAAATAAGCCTAACATATGTGCGTGTCTTATGCATTTCAGGATCTTGAGGTCTTCCAAGCTCGATCGTGTAATCTCTCGATTGCAAGTCACTTCCGCAAGTTATATGTATGTTTACTTTGTTTTTGAACTCCTAGTAAGGTGGCATAAGGTTTAAACCTGTTATAATGGCCTATTTTGATATGTTTGTAATAGCCTAATAGAGCCTAAGTGATGTATGTGTAATATGGCATGCTTTGGGGTTGGTAACCTAGTTAAAATGAGTTTAAATACGCTAATTGGTAAAATCCTAGTAAACGAATTCAAAATGCTTTAAAAATTTCCGTACTGTTAGAATTATAGTTTAATGGATTGCTAGTAAAATTTTGTAACACCCCTACCAGGGTTAGTAGTAACTTGGTTCGGGAGCATTACTTAGCAAGCAAGCAATAAAAAACAAGGCATGGCATTCGAACTATACTAGAACATATACAAGGCAAAGACAATACATGCATTACACATTCAAACTTGATTCAATAATCAAGCATTACATTCGGCAATCAACAACTAAGAAGAAACAATCATTCATACTTGTTTACTTAGCTAACAAGAAGGCTCCCACTTGACTCCTAAATCATCCTAACATTCGAACTAAGCAAGCAAGGAGGAAGCATGCATTCAAACAAGGCATAATCAACCATTCAAGCATTTCTTTTCATGCAAGTAATCTCAAATGTATCTTCAAATTTCATTCTAAGCATTCGGCTATACTTAGTATACCATTAGATTAAATTCATTTTTGCTTACAATTCAAATTACTACTTTCATGTTTCATTTTAAAACACTTATACATTGTTACCTATCCTATTTGAACTACTTAATATTATATGCTTCCAATTCAATTTGGTGTTCCTTATCTAGTATACAATTAGTCATTTCATTCCTTCAATTACTAAGCATAGTTATCTAACCTTTAATAGCTTGTAACTAGTTCCATTCAAGCCTAATTCAATAGACTACCATTCGACCAATTACACAAAACATATACAAAGCGTGAAAATAGATCATATCAACCTTATCCTACTACCATGCATTCGGCAACCTCAAAACCATCACACAACAATTCTTTCAACATGGAAATTTTCATACAAGACATGAAGCATTTAACTGGTTGGTCATACAACATGGTTCATCTTAATCTACATTCATTTCAAGCATACACTAAAGCATAACAAGGTTATCATATCTATCATAGTCAATTAGATCATCATGTGATCATTCCATATCATCCAAATATGCGCAGCAAAACATTCAACCATTATAAGCTAATTAAGTTCATTACAAACCTTAAACTATATACATAACATAGATAGGCCATCAAGCATTGTATACAATCTTTCAAAATGCATGTTCAAGCTACTTCGATACATCTAGTGCCACCATTCTAGGAGAATACAAAACAAGTATCGAATCATACTTTAACAAAGCTTGTGTAGGATGCTTCTTGCTTAAGGAATCAAGCTTCAAGATCAAGCAATGTTGAATCCTAACTAGTCTATCCATTTTGTTATTTCATGATTCATGTCTTTTAGATCAAGTGTAGACCTAGTTAAGGCTTCCAAGCATTAGAGTAGAGTTAGCTAGTCTTTCAAGTATCAAGAGTGGCCTTATCTAGTCTTTCAAACATCAAGAATATCCTATCTAGGATAGCATGCATTCGGCCAACAAGATTAGGCATCAAGAAATAATAATTCATAAATCAAGCAACATGCTTGCAAACCAAGAAACCAAGGAGTCATGCTTTCAAATCAAGCAAAATACATTTCATGGCATACAAGACAAGTATCATGTATAATTGAATCTTATTTCATTTGTTATTTCATTAAACAACCCCCTTGGTACTTAGTTTGTATAGGTAATCGAGTCTCTAACCAACTGTCACCACAATATGCACCGTATTGCTGGTCAACCCTCCTACTATCGCCAAAGACCACATACGTACCCTCCGTCTGTCGCCAAATAAGGGCCTTAGCCCTGGACCGTAGTCCACCCGTACACAATGAGCTCTAGACTCTAAGGCATGCCTTTCTACCTAATCCAACTAGCTACCAAGGTTGTTCGAATTACCATTTATTCAAGTTATCAACTTCAAGATCATGTTCATGTCAATCAAGATCATTTCATGTTAAGCCCTTAGGCTATTGAGCCTTACCTCACAAGTCAAGTGGTTTCAAGATTCATTTTATCAAATGAGATAACATCATATCCCAAACAAGTCATTAGCATTCAACCATGTTGCATCATAGCACATACAAGCATTCAAGCTATCATCAATCATGCTTAGCAATTCGAAATAGACATGTACATAAGACTAGGATCATGTTTCATGTGTTTCTTTAATCATCCTTCCCTTATTAAGTCAAGTTCAATATTAGATTCATTTACATGTCAAGATTGAAACAAGAATGCATTGGTTAGGATCTAGTCCTAACCCTAGAAATAACTACACTCACTATACAATCCAAGCAAGCTAGCAATTGTCTTGTATGGCTATCCCCTTGTTCTTAGCCCTTGAATGATTTCCTTTTTCTTCCTCCATCAAGTTCAAAGCTGGTTCTAAAACATTATACAAGCAGATGCATATTAAAACAAATCTTACATGACCATTCAAGCAAGGCAATATTGCTAGTACTTATCATACACAATTCTGGCAGCAAGATTATGCTCATATAAGTACAATTCAATCAACATTTCATTAAACAAAGCTAGGCAGAATTCATTTATCCCAAACCGTTACAAAACAGTCCAATAAAAATGTGCACAAAACAATTCTGGCAGCTTGCACACTACCTGCTTAAATAGGCATATCTTTCAATTCCTACGTCGGAATTTCTATTAATTTATACCGTTGGAAATCTAGAGAAATTGTATTTAAAACCATAATAGGCTTGCATTTTAGTTATTATCCAATTAATACAGTTTATTGTTCAAAGACAGGGCATTTTACACTGCCTGGACAGTTTGCATTGTCAAGCTATTTCTATTTACAGTTTCTAGTATAAGACCCAGTTTTCAGTTCTGTTTTCTCCTAATGAAAGTAGACATACAAAGGATCATGTCACTAAAATTTCAGCCCTGAATTTGATCTCTACAATTGTTAGTGAATTTTCAAAGTGACTGCCCAGAACAGAGCAATTCTAGGCAGCTTACTCTAGGTTGCAATTCTAGTTCTTTATTTCATTCTAGCAAGGTCCTATCATGACAATTTCATTCATAAACATGTTCATACATATTTAGGCCATCATAATTCACCTAACAATGTTCTCAAAATAGGTCATAGTCATTTTGAACCTAGTTTAATCCATTTGGTCACAATTACACATCAATTCATCAACTAGGCAGTTCATTACCTAATTTACTAGTTCAATTACGTGTAGTCATTTTTCCAGCATGTTACCAATTCAATTAAATCTCCATTTTACCTATCAACATGTTCAAAACAGAGTTTTAAGCTCATTTAGCATGCTCACACAATTTTTCAATCAAAATAGTCCCCTAATCTAAACTGTTTTGAATCATGTTCATGATTCTAAATTTTCCAGCAATTACACATGAGTTTCACTAGCCATTTGATTACTAGAAATAAATTTCAAGGTTCTAATTGCACATAGCATGATCTGAACACATAAAGGAATCATCTAATTCATCAATACAACCAAGAACATCATCAAATAATCATTCAATCAAGCTATAACATGTTCATCACATTTTCTAGCATCTATCCACTTAAACTTACTTTTCCATTTCAATTCAAACAATTCAAACATGAAATTTACAAAGGAAACAAGTAATTACCTTAATCACTAAGCTATCTAGATTTAATTTGGAGCTAATTCAAGATTGTAGAGCATGAATTCAAGCTTTCTCCCTCAAGCTTTCTTCCTCTCTTTTTCTCTAGTGATTTTCGGCTATTTGGTATAATGGAAAAGATGACAACATCTAATCCATGTTATTGGATTTGTGCAAAGTCTAAAATGTCCCTTAATTAATCCTTAATATTAACTTAATCAAGGGCATTTAAGAGATGTAGGAATTTTAGCATGCATTCCTTGGAATTGTTGGAGTTTACAAGTTGGTCATCTTAATTTGGTCAATTGTTCTTTCATTCATTCAATTAGACCCTTGTCTAATCAATTTAGCTTAATTTCTAGATTCAATTAGGCTATCAACTTAAGCATTTGATTTTAGTACTTTTAGGCTAGGATTTAGGGTGTTACAATTCTCCCCCACCTCTGTAGCTTTTTAGAACAACCATAGCAAAGGAAGAGGAACAAATCAAGTGCAAACTGGATCAGCAGGGAGACCTCGCAACACCAATACCCCTCTGGCTAGTCGTGACCCTCAAACTTCAACCCATATGTACCATGTTCGGGGTCGTGAGTAGGAGGATGATCCTGATGTGATTACAGGTATGGTGGAATTATGTTCTGATCTTGTTTATGCTTTAATAGATCCAGGCTCTACGCATTCTTTTATTAGTGAACCTTTGATTGCTAAGTATGCTTTGGAATCTGAACCGATTGCTTCTGAGATGGTTGTTTCTAATTTGTTAGGAGATAGTGTTGTTATTCGACGGGCTTGCAAAGCTTGTCCTTTAAGGATCCAATGGATCCCATTCCCAGCCAATCTGATGGCCCTGCCTTTTCGAGAGTTCGATCTCATACTAGGTCTCGACTGGTTAGCCGAACACCAAGCATGGGTGGACTTCTCAAAGAAGAAATTGTATCTCCGTGGGCTCGGTAAAGAAAGCATAACCCTGATGAAATTTGAACCTGAGCCTAAGAAGACTCTCATGTATACCATGAAAGATCTAAAACCTGGAAATGTACTTATTGTGAAAGAATTCTTCGATGTGTTTCCTGATGAACTTCTGGGACTCCCTCCCACTCGATAAGAAGAATTTGGGATAGAAGTGCAACCTGGGACTACTCTAGTCTCTATCACTCCATACATAATGGCTCCGGTAGAGTTAAGAGAGCTAAAAGCCCAAATCCAAGACCTTTTGGAGAAGGGATTCATTTGATCGAGAACCTCACCCTGGGAGCACTGATGTTGTTCGTTAAGAAGAAGGATGGGTCGATGCGCCTATGCATTGACTATCATCAGTTGAATAAGGTGACAACTAAGAACAAGTATCGATTGCTGAGAATTGACGACCTTTTTGATCAGTTGAAAGATTCTTCTGAAAGATTACAACTTAATTATTGATGCAAGAAGGCAAAGTCATAGCTTATGCTTCGCGTCAACTCAAGCCATATGAGCTAAATTATTTGACTCGCGATCTGGAATTAACCGTAGTTGTTTTGCTTTCAAGATTTGGCGACACTATCTGTATGGTGAAAAGTGTTATTTGTACACCAAAAGAGTTGAATCTTTATCAGCGTAGGTGGATGAAACTTCTGAAAGATTACGACTTAATTATTGATTACCATCATGGTAAAGCCAATATCGTATCCGATGTTCTTAGTCGGAAACCTACACCTCTACGTGACATTTGAATGCTCATTTTCGACTCAAGAAGCATGGAAAGTTGTTGGCCAAACTGAGAGTTTAGTCGACCATTGTATCCCAAATCAAAGCACTCTAAGAAAACGATGAGAAGTTGCGGCCTTTCATTGCTAAGCTCAAGGATAATGTAGATCCTGACTTTGCTATGAATTCTGAAGGCTTGTTATGTTGCCGCAACCGTATCTATGTGCCCGATGACGATGATCTTCGGAATTAGATTCTGAGTGAAGCTTATTCTAGCCCCTACTCCATTCACCCGGTAGCTATTAAAATGTACAAAGATCTAAAAGAGCTATATTGGTGGTCTAGAATGAAGAATGAGATCACGGACTTTGTGACTAGGTGTTTGACTTGCCAATGAGTCAAAGTTGAGCACAAGGTGCCTACTAGTCTTCTACAGCCTATAGAGCTTCTACATTGGAAATGGGAGCACATTACAATGGACTTCGTAAGTGGCCTACCTATGACAACGAAGAAGAATGATGTTTTTTGGGTCATTGTGGACCAATTTACTAAGTCCGCTTATTTATTTCTAGTAAGAATGGATTTCAATTTGCCTAAGCTCGCAGAGTTATATATTCGTGGAGTCATACACTTACACGAAGTTCCATTATCTATCATTTCCGATCGTGATCCACATTTTGTTTCTCGGTTTTGGAGGACCTTACACGAGGCATTGGGAACGCGAGTGCACCTTAACACTGCTTTCCATCCTCAAACCGACGGTCAGTCCAAAAGGGTTATTCAGGTAACCTTATATCTCCCTTCTATTCGTGAGTATAAGTAACCCATATGAATTTTGATTCTTCCTTGTAGATTCTAGATGATATGCTCCGAGCTTGTGTTATCGACTTTGGTGATATGTGGGAGAAATCCCTACCCTTAGTCGAGTTTGCATATAACAACAGATACCAAGCTTCAACCCAAATGGCCCCGTACGAAGCTCTATATGGAAAGAGATGTAGAACTCCTCTTTGCTAGACCGAACACGATGAAGGCAGGATGCTAGGTCCTGACTTACTTTGGGAAATCAAAGAAAGGACAACCATTATTTGTGATTGGCTTAAGGCTGCCTTCGATCGATAGAAATCATATACTGTTTTGAAAAGAAGAGATGTCTAGTACGAGGTTAGTGAGAAGGCCTTCCTCAAGGTATCTCCGTGGAAGAAGATCCTTCATTTTGACAAGAAGGGGAAGCTAATCCCTCGTTTCATTGGCCCGTTTGAAGTGATTGAAAAAGTTGGACCTGTAGCATACGGATTAGCTCTTCCCGAGGAGTTAAGCCAGATTCACAATGTCTTCCACGTATCTATGTTACGCAAGTACCAGTTAGATCCCTCCTACGTGATTGAGCTGGAGTCTGGAGTTTTAGTCCAATCTGACGTACGAGGAGGAACTTGTACAGATCCTTGCTCGAGAAGTCAAACAACCTCGTAATAAGTCTATGCCCTTAGTGAAAGTTCCTTGGAGAAGTTATTCTGTTGAAGAGGCAATGTGGGAACTTGAAGAGACCATGCGAAAGCAGTACCTACATCTTTTTGCTTGAAATGAAAATTCAAGGATGAATTTCTTAAGGGGGAGATTTTTCACATCTCAAAAATTGGCCTAGTCATAATTAGGTTCCGGTGATCAGAAGTTTCGAATCTGATATGTAAAATGTTGTAATGAATGACCATTGTACGCTTCTTTTGTAATGAAATTACAATTTGGTCCTATACGAGCAAAGGGACTTCCATGTATGCAATTTAAAGCCTAAAATGCAAATTCCAAGCAAGGCGTATCCATATGGTCAAGCCAGTATCGATACAGCCCTACTATCAATAACTAACTTATCTATTTGGGCATGAGTGTATCGGTACAGCCACGAGCGTATCGATACGGGTCCCCTATTTTGAATATGTTCAAAGTCAAAGGAAAGTAAGCAAGGTGCTTACTCACCTCCTTGCTTGACCACTCCCATGTGAAAGGCATCAGAAAAGTGACTAATACCAAATAAAAATGAGTGATTAGATGGAAGGCTTGGGGTTGAGCAAACGCTTACCCGAGGGAAATGTTTCCATTGGCTTAAGGTTAGGTGGGAAATTATTAAGGAGGTTAAAGAGAGTTTTAAAACAATTTGGTAAAAAGAGAAAGCTCACATCTTTGTTCTTGCTATCTACCGAAACAAAACCTACATTGCTATCAAAAGAAGCACACACCTCTATTACTGTCTTCAACCTCTAGCTAAGCTAGCACCTTGGTGCAATCCTCGATTATCGTTCGACTTCAATACCCCGTTTGAAAACTCATAACTTGGTAAGCAAAACCCCTCATTCGATTTAATGATTCCAACCTTTGTTGGAGCTTAATTCTGAAATTAGGTTTTCTGGGTTAATGTGGGAACCCATGAATTAGTGGTTTGATTTTGTTAATTCAATGTTGTCCTTAAGCTTCAGTGAGATCGAAATATGTTTTCGAATCCTTAATTCAAATTCTAATGTAATCCTAACTTTGTGCTAGCTCAAGTGTTGGAGAAGGATACCTTGTCATCTCTGAAGGAAGCTAGACACAACGAAATTGTAATATGAGTCCCGTAATCGAGGTGAGTGTAGTTGTGTCAAGGGAATGGCTAGGTGCCCTCCCGTTGCAATTTTTTATGATTATGATTTGCATTTTTATTAAGGGCTCAAGTAGAGAAAGCTATGTGGATACTATTGGTAAGCATGGTAAGTCTATATGTGATATTTGAAAGATATTATGCATGTGAAATTGATATGAAAATGCTATGAGATGATATGACATGCATATGATATGGTTTGATATGTGGAAATTATGGTAAACAATCTCTGATACGTTATAGAGCTAAGGCTCAATTTCGTTTCGATATGAAATAGCCTACGAGCATAAAGGTAAGGTCAATGACATAATATGTGTAACCTTGGACATTGTGGGTTTTAGATACAATTGGCATGCCATAGGATTATTTGAGCTTGTATAAGTAAGGGATTAGACTACGGTCCGGGGCTACAGCCTATATGTGGGGGAGAAAATGATGGATTGTGTAAGGGATTTATTTGGAGCTAGGCTCAATGCTATGGCCTACTTTCCAATATATGTGTTGGTGTAAGAGGGAATCCATGTATCCATTTGTTACTATGTCCAAGGGATTGGTATATGTTAAACTTTGCTATGCTTATGTGAAATTGGGATAAATGACTTAAGCATGAACTTATGCGATTAACAGTGTAATTATGATATTTAAGTATGATGATATGTTGTTCATAATCATAGTATGCTATTCATGTCACTTGATTACCTTACGCTTGTTACGACTACCTCAATAGGCTAAATAAGCCTAACATATGTGCGTGTCTCATGCATTTCAAGATCTTGAGATATTCCGAGCTCGATCGTGTAATCTCCAGGTTGCAAGTCACTTCTGCAAGTTATATGTATGTTTACTTAGTTTCTAAACTACTAGTAAGGTGGCATAAGGTCTAAACCTATTCTAATGGCCTATCTTGATATGTTTGTAATAGCCCAATAGAGCCTAAGTGATGTATCTGTAATATGGCATGTTTTGGGGTTGGTAACCTAGTTAAAATGAGTTTAAATACACTAATTGGTAAAATCCTAGTAAACGAATTTGAAATGCTTTAAAAATTTGCATACTGTTAGAATTATAGTTTAATGGATTGTTGGTAAAATTTGGTAATATTTGGACAATTTTTGCTTGGTTAATTCGAATAAAAATCAGTAAAATTCTGTCATTACAGGCCAATGTGTATCGTTACAGTTGATGGCGTATCAGTATGCCTAAGCATAAATTGGCTTAATAAAGAAGGGGGTATCGATATAGCTAGGGCGTATTGGTATGGATTTTGTTCACTGGAATTTGATGTAGAAAATGGTATTGATACGATTTAGAGCGTATCGGTATGGGGTCAACGCGGTTAGCCTGTATCGATATAGGCTTAGCTGTATCGTACGTGTTGGTCAACCTGTAAATTTGGAAATCTGAAATTAGGCTTAGTGTAACGGTACGGATCAAAGGGTATCGATACAATATTAGTTAATTCGGTTAAGAATGCTTAAAATGAACCTTGGACAGTTTACGAGAAGGTCACTAAATCCCGAGTAGCTTAATTGAGTAGGTAAACGATATCCGATAGTAACAAAACTTCACAGAGTAATAATTGGTAAGTTTAATTACAAGTTGGTAATAAAGAATTCTGATTAGGATCTCTAATTTGCAAAATTTATGATTTAGTCCCCTAAGATTGAAAAGTTCAAAATTGTCCTTAATTTTGATAGGATTAGTAATGACGGGTCCACTAAACTTTATAATTGACTATTAAGACATTCCGAATAAAGATCTGAACTCTGATTTTGTTTATGAATTTCCAATATGTTCTTCGATAACACTTTCTGACCCGGTTTCCTACCAGACCGGAAGGGGTATTACATGTGTAGTTTGAATGATTAGCTTAATGGTTAAACAGGCAAATGGTTTGATGTTATTTAATTTCGTTTTTGGTCTTGCTATGCGAAGTTATCTGTGATTGGTTAGGATTAGAGTAAGTATTGAAATAATTTGATCTTAGTAATCTAAGGTGACTACTACCTATTATAAACTATCTTCTAAGCTTTATGATGGCTTAAGTTAAGTTAGATATGATGATCAAATGAATACTTATGGGTGATTTTAAGTTAGGTATAAACCTTGAATGCTTGTTGCTAAGGGTTCATGTTGCTATCTTTGAATGGCATATAGATGTTAATTGAATATGATTTAAAAGTCATAACATGATATAGAAACAATTCTTGAATGGATAAGAAGCTAGAAGTCATTGCTATGTCTAGGTGACCTTGGATCGTCATTGAATAATAACACTTATGGTAAGGTCTGGAATTACTTGAGCATGGCACTTGTTGATAATCTAGTGTCTATTATGGAGTTGTTATGCTTTGTAGTCTTGCAGCTTAATTAAAGGAAATTACATAGAGTGATAATGAGCTTTTGAGTGCTTGAGTATTCGAATGATTATGTTTAGGATGTGACTAAAATGAGTAGATTGAGCTAGAAGTTAAAGATTAGTTCTTAAGGTTTAATGTTTTAATTGGACCTTGTATGATAAGTTGAATTAATACATTGATAAGTTAGTGATAAATTCCATGAAATCGGATAAAGGCTTTATACCTCATTTTGTTCGAATTAGATTTATGAATATGATCTACGATCTTCTTTGTTTAAACACTAGATCGAATAATCTTGAAAATGGTTTTATAAAAAATGATAAGCTTAATTTGAATGGTATGGCTTCTTACAAATCTAGTTGGAGTTTAGAAGCTAAGCTAATGTCATCTTGTAATCAAAAGAAAAAAATGGTCCCAAAAACTTTAAAGTATGGTCTTGATATTGTTCAACCTTACTCGAAAGTCCATCACAGTTTGAAATTTGTTTGTCTTTGTTTGTTAGTAACACTTCCTAAACCGATTTATCTCCTAGACGGGGTAGAGCCTATTACAATACAGGTTTTGGCAGTAAGGTTGGGGCATTTAAATGCATCGATGTGATCTTGGAGTGTATCGAAACGGGTCATGTACCGATACGAGTTCTTGAATTACTGGGAATTGGGTTGATACCCTTGCATGTGGTACTGATACGAACCTCGACCATATCGATACGTGTTTAGAAAGTTTCATTTGGGGCTCAAATTCATGTACACCCATACCGATACGGCACCAAGGTGTTTCGGTACGGTGGTAGTTAATTTAGTTAAAAATGCATTGAACACAATTTTAAATAGTTTACAGAATGGTCACTAATATTGTATGGTTTAATTGGATGGTTTAATGTTATTAGAATGACATGAAAATTCATGAGTATACCATTATTGCATTGAATTTCATTGTTATATAGTAAATTGCATTAAAGGACCCTAAATTATCAGATTTACCATTTAGTCCCTAAAACTCGTAAAAGTTAGAAATTGGTCCTAACTGGTTTGTTATTGTTCCAAATGGGACAAATTGAGCTAATATTGGTATTGGGTAATGTTTGGAAGTTATAATGTCGATTAAGTGTTGTTCATTATCAAAATTTTATCGCACCGATCACCGTTATGTTCATCGGTAGCATTCTCCGATTCGGTTCTCGACCAGCCCGAGAAAGAGGTGTTATATTTGTGGTATTAGAGCTAGAGTTTAGTCGATTCTAGGACTAAACCAAAGTTTATTGCATTGTTATTGTGTTACTTTGCCACCTAGGAGTTGTATATTGTGTATACTGTGACTTGTCGACTAATATGATCTCTTTATGTTTTTGATATGACTGAGACTAATCAAACTCACATCAATGAGCCTGCTACCGGTTCCTCGACTTATGGCGAGGAGGAAAGGGGAGAGACCCAATGAATCCATCAAATCTCCCACCATAGAATGTCAAGTAGGAGCTGCCTAACACTCAGGCTAAGTGTTATCAGAAAATGGCTGACATGTTCAAATAATTTATGACGTCTATGAGGGCTGAGGTGGTAGTGTAGCTGTCGCAACCTTTCCAAGCTTGACTTTTTAAGAAAACAAAAACACAAAATCGCCACCATTCTTTTAGAGGTGTGATCGGATCACCTAAAAATAGGTTATTTTAATAAAACATTTTACTTTATTAAAACAATGGTTTTGGTTTATGGAAACAAGAAAAATGGGTTCGAGAGTCGATTACGCATGGGGAAGGGTTAGCACCCCCACAACGCCCAAAAAATCATACCTAACCGATTACAAAGAACGTTTTAGAACTGGAATTTGCAAGTTCATGGAAAACTCAATTTATTCATCCATTCTATGAATATAAATATATTTTAACGGTTTTACCGCCTGAAAAATAAACTATAATCACCGCCAGCACTCATGGCGCTAACCCGTAATTTTTGTTTGGTAAGAAGCCACATTAGTTAATTTTTTCTTTTAAAACAAGCCAACAAGAAACAATTTAATGTGTTGTAACTTTTATTAAATCTAATTAGTGATTATTAACCCTAAAAATATCTACAACAATTTTACCTATTAGGGTTAAAGTGTAATTAAGTGTATCTTATTTTTAAAATATTTGAAGGAAATTTTACTGCACATATGGGCTCTAACTAGGTTTTTGAGAACCTATTCCTAAGGTCTATTTGACATTCATATAAATAAACAACAAAGCATATAAAATAATGAAATTGCTAAGTAAAAATAAAAAAGCAATAAGTAAAATGGGTAAAAAAAACCTTATCTTAGGAGAAAATAATAACAATTTACAAAAGGGTTTAAGGACCAATTTGAAAGGAAAATGAAATTCGGAAGCCAAATTAAAACGAATTAGACAAAACTAAAAGAATTAAGAATTAGAGTGTTGTGGTATGAGACCCACTAAAATAGGGCGCGAGTTTAATCCGGGTTCGGGTAGGTGAAACGGATCTATATAAAATCCCAAAATCAGAAACAAAAATCATTTCCTCCCTCTTTTTCAAATAGATCAAACCGGTTCTCCCCAATTTTCTCTGAGCCCATTCTTCATTTTCTTCATGGATTAAAGAACACAACGAACATTCGTCGTGTCGACCACAATCCCTTCGCGTCGGCCATCGTGCTGGCGGCAAAAAGTTCCCAGAAATCCCTTTTTCCAAAATCTGGCAGACCCCGAATCATGCATTCATCATTAGAGACACGACCAAAACACATGCACGACGAAGTTTTGTAAAAAAAGGTAAAAACTTATCCCTTTTCCTTATTTTTTTGAACTTCGAACATGGAAAAAAAAGAAGTTACCATACACTTGCTTGCTTGCCTTGAATATGCTATTTTATGAGTATGTTTTTGTGTATATTCTCTATATATTGTGTGTTGATACATGAAAATTACAGTGTTTATATAGGTACATGTCAGCTTGAATTACGCGAATGAATCCCTAATTTCCATCCCGAATTGCTTCTGATTTGATTCGGATTTTAGCTTGATTTTGGCTAGGGCTTCAACTTCGGGATTTGACCCCTTTTGCTTTGATTTTGATCCTTGCTTGTTTTTGTTTCCAGTGATTGCAAATGACAAGGGAAACACTAGATAGAAGTAGTCCATGATGGAATCAGCTCGGGCGTTCATCAGAAGAGATGAAACGGCTGGTGGAAGCTCAAACAGTGGGCTCATGTAGTGATCTGAGTGCTTTCTCTTTGATAGATCCGGGATGTTAGGTTACTCCAAATCTAACGGTTGGGAAAGTGCGGCACTTCCTCCTCTAGCTAGGGCTTCTGGTGCGTTATCTTCGCCATTGGATTAGCCCTTGATCTAACGGCCTTCCACTGGCTGCATAAAGAGGAACGAATAAAGGGGATTAGGGTTATGGCCTTGGGGTCAAATGGGCCTAAAAATTGGGTTATTAAATTGTATACATATGTAATGGACTCTAATGTAATGAGTTTTATTTTAATACAAATGGACTTTATAGACCTATTTCTTTTAGCAAACATTTCTTTTTTGGGTTTTATAATTATACTAACTTACTAACTATGTTACAATACTAACACTAAATAGTAGAGTAAAAAACAACAATAAAACGAAAACAATGTAAACAAATAAAAGTTTAGGTGAAAATTCAGTGACAATAGCTGCCCCTCTTTGATCATTCCTGGTGAAACATGAGTAGAACAAATAACAAAAGGACCCTAATTTTCACAAATTACCAAACCGAGACGAGATTCTCTACTCAAATAAACTGGTGGGTTCTATTCTTTTTATGCTTGAATGGATAAACGGATTATATTCTCCTTAAGCCTGAATAGATAGGCAGGCTCTATTCTCCTCATGCCCAAATAGATAGGCGAGTTTTATTCTCCTCAAGCCCGAATAGATAGGTGGGTTATATTCTCATCATGCTCGAATAGATAAGCAAACTCCATTCTCCATATGTCTGAACGAATAGGCAGGTTCCATTCTCCTCAAGCCTGAACAGATGGGCAGGTTTTATTCTCCTCAAGCCTGAATAGATACGTTGGTTCTATTTCTCCTTAGGCCTGAATAGATAGGCACGTTCCATCCTCCTCATGCTCAGATAGATAAGCAAGTTCCAAACCTGTCAAAAATAAACAGATGCTATGATTATGATGAGCATGCTCCTTAAGCATAGCTATCACATGAATGTATGCTTTTTTTCTTTTTCTTCTTGAATTCTTTTTATCAAAGTTAGTTTTTCCTTTAGTTTTTGAATTTGCACATTTTCTTGCTCAATCCAGAAAGATAATTGTGCTTTTCACTGTACTTCTTCGATTCATCTGATACTTGCATATTTGCTCACTCAATCCAGTTATCTTGTACTCTTCGTTGGGAAGGACTAACTTTTATCGTCAGATTCTTCAACACTCTTTTAGCCTTTGTCCAGTCAAGGGAATCGCCATGTCTCTAGCATTCTGATTAGCAAGTAGGATGAATCAACTACCAGACTAGGTCAAACTATCATTATAGTTGATACATCAATATTCAGTGATAAGCCTCCTTGAGTGGCTTTGAAACTCGAATGAAAACCCCAACATCTTAGGACTTCTCCTCCAATGTCTATAATATTGTTCTTATTGTCATGGAAGAAGCACTAATGAACGAGTAGGCACCTCTATTTTGCAGCATATTGCCGTAAAATAATATCAAGAACCCTCAAAGCCTCTAGAGAGTTCCAAGATTTCGCGCTGAGCACTTTGAACTACTTGCACGAGAATCTTTGCAAAAAAGCTTATTTCTATCTTGACTGTCTTTGGGTATTAAAGCTTCTTCTCGAACCTCATGCCCCAAGTTCAAAACTTAACCACAAAATGCCTCATAGTCCCCGTAATTTTTAAAACAAATTTCAGAGTAATGCTCAAAAATCTTTTGCATGTTTCGAATGATGTCAAACTTATTAATTCTCATTTCAAAGTACGATGCTCATGCGAATGGGGAAAGGGTATGAGCAAAGAAAAGGTATATGAGACAAAGTTTTATTAATACTATGGCAAACGGAATAGAGGTTACAAAAAGAGATGAAAACAAGTTTTCAAATATCAGCTGTCCAAATTTCTCCAATTAGAACGCTGCAAGATGACTTAAATGTTGCCCATGCTCTGTAGACATCAAAAATGATGACAACATATAAAGATATGAATTTTTTCCCAAATGTCAAGTCCCAAGAGAATCAATCTGTAACATGCTTGTCATGCAAACTACCTGAGCCGCCCTTTACGGGTTTTCAACTCAGATCCACCTTTGGTTTCAAAATGCCCTTTATGGGTTTTCATTTTGAACCATCTTTTTCTTTTCTTCTTTTCTTCTTTCTTTCTTTCTTTCTTTTTTCCTTTATCTTTTCTTTTCTTTCTTCTTTCTTTTTCTTTTTTCAGGCATAATACTTCTTGACCGAATCTGAGTTTATCAGGTTTTGAAGTTCATCTCTATCAATTTTAGCCAAGATCAATGCTCCTCCTGAGAAAACCTTTGTTACAATGCAAGGCTGTTCCCAATTTGACGCCCATTTTCCTCGAGAATTACTTTGTGTTTGCAATTTTTTCTTTAATACTAAATCCCCTTCTTAGAATTCTATTGGGCGAACTTTTTTTTCATGAGCCCGTATCATTCTCCTTTGATACATTTGGTCATGACATAGTGCTTCCAATCTTTTTTCGTCAATTAATTCAACTGGTCATATCTTGGATGAACCCATTCTGCATCCTCTAGTTTTGCTTCCATCATAACACAAAGCGATGGCATCTCTACTTCAATTGGTAGCACCGCCTCTGTTCCATACACGAACGAAAATGGTGTTGCCCCGACGGATGTTCTTACTGCAGTCTGGTAAGCATATAAGGCAAACATAAGCTTCTCATGCTAGTCTCTATAAGTTTCAACCATTTTTGCGACTATCTTCTTGATGTTTTTATTTGCAGGCTCTACTACCCCATTCATATTTGGGAGATAAGTCACTAAATTATGATGTTTGATGTTGAACTGCTCATAGACTCCAGCTATCATTTTGTTATTCAGATTGGAGGCATTATCAGTGATAATACTCTCAGGTAGGCCATACCGGCAGATAATTTCCTTCTTTAGGAATTTACAGACCATGGACTTGGTGATGCTTGCATATGAGGCAACTTGTACCCACTTAGTAAAATAATCAATGGCTACCAGAATAAATCGATTTCTGTTTGAAGCTTTCGGATGAATTTGACCGATGACATCTATGCCCCACATGGAAAAAGTCCAAGGAGCTATCATGACATGGAGAGACTGAGGAGGTGTATGAATCTTATCGGCATAAATTTAACACTTGTGGCATTTACAGGAATAATTGATGCAATCCCCTTCCGTGGTTGACCAGTAGTATCCGAAGCGCATGATTCTTCTAGCCATGGTGAAACCACTAGGATGGGTTCCACAAACTCCTTTATGAACTTCTTCTAGAATCATTTAAGCTTCTTTTACATCCACGCATCTCAAAAGCACTTGATCTCGACTTCTTTTGTACAAGATTTCTCCATTGAGAACATATCATGATGCCACTTTCCTGATCATTTTCTTTTCATTCTCAGTTGTTTGAGGCGAGTACCGCTGAGATTTTATGTACTGTTGAATATCGTGATACCAAGGAAGGTCGTCTACTTCTTCTTCTATGCCATAACAGTGAGTTTGGGAATTTGATTGGCATCATCTCTGAGCCTTCACTTGCTTTAAACATGGTGGCTAAAGTGACTAAGGCATCAGCCATCTGGTTGTCTTTTCTAAGAAGATACTTAAAAGTGATCTCACCAAATTCTTTGGTTAATTCAAGGACCAACTTGTGATATTTTATCAACTTTGCATCTTTTGTCTCCTATTCACCTCGTATTTGATAGATAACCAACACATAATCCCCAAAAACTCTTAGTGTACGGATTTTCCTCTCGATAGCTTTTCTTAGACCCAAAATGCAAGTCTCGTACTCTACCATATTATTGGTGCAAAAAAACTTTAGTCGACTGGTGAAAGGATAATAATTTCCTTCTGGTGAAACCAAAACTACCCCAATACCTCGTCCTAAGGAATTTACGGCACCATCAAAGTTCTTGACCCATGATTCTATTGGGGTCTCATCATCCACCGAGATACACATCAGATCTTCATTAAGGAAATTAAAATTTAGTGCCTCATAGTCGTCACATGCGCGACTTGCCAAAAATTCAGCTATGGCACTCCCCTTTATTGCCTTCTGGCTTACGTATTGGATATCAAACTTTGATAATAACATCAGCCATCACGCTAATCTTCCAGATAGAGTCGGGGATTCCATCATGAACTTTAGTGGGTCTAACTTTAAAATTAACCACATAGTGTGATATAACATATACTGCCTGAGCATTTTTGTTGCCTAGACTAAAGTGCAACACTACTTTTCAATCGAAGAGTATCTAGTTTCATAATCAGTGAGTTTCTTGCTCAAGTAATATATTGCTCTTTCTTTCCTTATTGTTTCATCATGTTGTCCCAATACACAACCCATAGAATTTTTATATGTTGTCAAGTATAGAATTAGTGGTTTCCCTGAAATAGGCGGTACCAATATAGAAAGATTGGTCAACTGCTCTTTGACCTTCTCTAAGGCTGTCTGGCATTCTTCATTCCACGTCCCTGGGTTATTTTTTCTAAGTATCTTGAGCATTGGATCACACCTATCAGTTAGTTGAGATACGAAGCAGGCAATGTAATTTAATCTCCCAGGAAGCCTCGTACCTCTTTCTGTGTTCAGGGTGGTGGTAGTTCTTGTATGGCCTTAATCTTATCAGGATCGATATTGATTCCCCTCTTGCTTACCACAAAGCCTAATAATTTTCCAGATGTCACCCTAAATCTGCACTTGGTAGGGTTGAGCTTCAGTTGAAACTTTCTCAACCTTTGGAAAAGTTTTTCCAAGTTCACCAAATGCTCTTCTTCAGATCAGGATTTGGCAATCATGTCATCAACATATACCTCTATCGCCCTATGCATCGTATCATGAAAAAGGGTCACTATATTTCTTTGGTAAGTTGCCCCGACATTCTTCAAACCAAAAGGCATCACCTTATAGCAGAAAGTTCCCCAAATTGTTACAAAAGTAGTATTCTCTATGTCTTTTGGGCCATCTTGATCTGATTATATCTGAAGAATCCATCCATGAAAGAGAAGAGAGAATGACGTACTGTGTTGTCTATTAAGGTGTCAATATGCAATAGCTGGAAATTATCTTTGGGGCTTGCCCTATTGAGATCCCTATAGTCAATGCACATACACACTTTTCCATCATTCTTTGGGACCGGGACAATGTTAGCCACCCATTCAGGATAGTTAGCTACATCGAAGAATCCTGCATCATACTACTCTTTCACTTCATCTCTAATCTTTAGAAGATTCTCAGCCTTCATCATTCAGAGTTTTTGCTTTACGAGCCTACATCCTACCTTTATAGGAAGCCAATGTCCAACGATATTAGTGTCAAGACCTGGCATGTCTTCATATGACCAAGTGAAGATATCTTTGAATTCCTTCAGAAGCTCAATCAGACTTTGTCGTGTCTTGGCTGTAATGGTGGTACCAATCTTTACCTCACACTTATCTTCTTCAATGCTGAGATTCATGATTCCCAATTCCTCTTTGTAAGGTAGAACTTGCATTTCCTCTCCTTCTACCATCTTGAGCAAATCACTAGGCAAGTCATATTCTTCCTCATCGTCAACATTTTCAACTTCTTCTAAGCATAAAGATAGTTCAAAGTCAACCACTGGGTCCGAACCAGAGTCATTTACACTATTGATATCTGAAGACCTAAAAAGAAATAGGTGAAGAGTATATACCAAGGAAGAGAGGAATGGAATGATTTTTTTTATGTTTCACGTTTTGGGTTTATTTAAAGTTTTAATTTTGTTTGTGGAAAGTGTTTTCCACACAAGGTTTATAGGAAAAGAGCATCTTTATTGAAATTTTAAAATCATAAGTTTGACATAGGCCCTTTACAAAAGATCCCTAATTGCCTCCAAGACCAAAGACAAAAAAGGTTGGTTTTGAGAATTACTCTATAACTGCTTTAAAAGCTACAAGGGTTTCTTCAGCAGTCCAGTTGTCAAGTTCAACGCAGGGGGGAATCATGGATAAGTACTTGTTCTCTCCTTCCTCATCCATCACAGTATTGAAGCTCAGGTTCTCAAAGGCCTTACACATATCATTCTTTCCTTTCTCTTCCTCATCAACTCAGGCATTAGGGGTGGAAACATCATTGGTTCCTATTCAATCTCTTTACCTTTTACTCTTGCCCTTCTTCTTCCCTAGTGCTTCCTTATTTCATATTTTCTCTGCCAATTACTGGGTTTGAAACCGAATCCAAATATATCCTTCTTCACAGAGATAACTACGGGGTATAGCCTCCCCTGGTGTTTTTTTTTCCAGAATCCATTCCCAATCTTTGTCCCTTTTCTAAGGGTTTCCTTCACTTACATCTTCGTACAACTAGATAACTCTGGTTCGGGTACCTTGCTTCCCTCATTGACAAAGGTTGCATTGACTAGCTTCAATGTCCTGAAGTGACATTCGAGCGTACCCTCATCGATCTCGATGTAAGGTGCATTAGTAGCTACTGATGCAATGATTTCCTCCTCAGCACCAATTGTGATCAACTGTCCATCAATCACGAATTTCAATTTCTGGTGTAGGGTAGAAGGGATCGCGCCTGCTACGTGGATCCATGGGTGCCCAAGCAAACAACTATAGCTGGGCCTAATGTCCATGACTATGAAATCTACATCAAAAGTTGATGGCCCTATTTGCAAATGTACACCAATCTTCCTTAGCACATCTCCTTGAGTCCCATTAAATGCTCTTACGGTATTTTGATAAGCTCTCATATGCGAGCTATCCACTGGTAGCTTCTTCAGTGTTGCTAATGGAAGGACATTCAGGGCTGACCCATTGTCGATAAGAACACCTGGTAATATATGTCATTTGCATCTCGTAGAAATATGAAGGGCTTTGCATGATCTCATCCCTCCTTTTGGAATTTCTTCTTCGTTGAATGCGATGAAATTGTTCACTGCAATATTGTTGACCAACATGTCCATTTTTTTGCTCGTAATCTCCTTTGATACGAATGTTCGGTTCAGAATTTTCAATAAGGCATTGCGGTGACCCTCAAAACTTAGGAAAAAAGATAGTATAGAGATTCTGGCCGGGAGCTTATAGAGCTGCTCTACCACACTATACTCATTGTGTTTGAGAATTTTTAGAAATTATTGAGCCTCTAACTCCTTCATGGGCTCATGATATAATGGTGGCTTCTCCTAAAAGAAATCACTCTCATATCCTTTTCCTAGCTCATCAATGGCAGCCTTTCTTTGTGTCACATCCCTGTATTCAGCTATCGACAAGGAATAGAGCCTTCCGCTCTTTGTGAAATGGCTTACCTCATTAACTGATTCTTCTTTTGTCTTACCCTTGGCTGATGCATTTCCTAGAGCCGCTACCATGCAAACATAATTCTAGGGGACCTGCTTGTTGTCCCTATAAGGAAAAGGGCTGGTGCCTTTATAATTAATTGTGGGGTTATACCCCTCGCGGGTTCACTAACTCTTGCTTTGGCGTTGATCACCAAAGGCTTCATTCCTGCGTAGTCCTTTCGTGAGGAAGACTCCTCTGACGCGCATACATCCATCATGTGCTTTGTGTTTTTTTCGAAGAACACAAGTTTCTTGTTGCTCATTTTAACTTGGACCAGCTGCATAAACTCTTGGCAACACTGGACCTCATGTCCTTTTGCCTTATGATACTCATAGTAGGGTATTCGCATTGTGCCTTCTCATCATACCAAGCTGATATGGGGGAGAGAAAGGGGGGACATGTCGTGGTAGCACCATTTGAGATTTTACTAGTTCAACAATTAACTCCACATATGCCATGGAAATAGGAGAAAAGTATGTTTTGAGTTCCCTTGATGTCTCCACTCTTCCTTTAGAGAATTTGTTGTGATTGGTGATGTGGTTAGAACATTGGGCTTGTCAAAAACTACATCCTTCGAATAGTTGAGATTATAAACAATTGTTGCATTGACTTCATTCTCCTTTTCTTGTAGGGCTTCTTTGTTTCTCCTTCATCCAGTTTTTCGTTCTTCACAGCTGCCAAGATCAACTCCCCGTTCATTAGCATGTCTACGAAACTCTTTGTTGCATGATGTATCATGCGATCATAGAAAGAGCCCTTCAGGGTTTCTACAAACATTGGGGTAATCTCGTTCTTTAGCAATGGCGGTTGAACTTGGGCAGCCATATCTCTCCAACTTTGTGCGTACTGACGGAAGCTCTCTGATGTTTTTGTTCCATTCCTTGAAGAACCAACCGATTTGGAACCTTGTCAGTTACATGTTTGTATTGCTCACTAAAAGCCCTAGACAAATCTTTCCATGATCGAATATTAGTCTGGCTCAGTTGCGTGTACCAGCATGATGTTGACCCTATTAAGTTGTCCTGGAAGCAGTGAATGAGTAGCTTTTCATTGTCCAAATACATCGATATCTTTCTACAGTACATGGTAACATGCGCTAAAGGACACGTATTCCCGTTGTATTTTTCAAAATCTAGGGTTTTGAATATTGGGGGAATCACTAAGTCCATTGCCAAACTTAGGTCCTTGGTGTCCAGACCACCACGGATACTTTCTTCATGGAAGGATTTAACCATTCCCTCCAGCTTTTCATAGCGGTCCTTCCAATTCTTATCGGCCATAGCCTTGTCAGTAATTTTATCAAGATTAGGTACTTCGCAATTGTGAACCTCATTAGTGCTGGCCTTTAACTCATTACGGACGGAAGATTCTGCAAAGTGGGGTGAAATCTTGACTTTAGGTGAGGCCACTTATTTCTGCATCCCCAGATAAACAAAAGGCATCCTCGGGAACCGATGCAATATATTGGCTTCTTCTCCAGATTCAATTGCGACTGGGTCTTTGAATCCCAGCATCGCTGCTATCTGGCTAATTATTTTCTGATGAACTAGCTCTATGTCCTACTTTAAACCAGTCTCAATCATGTCTACCCTATCCTGAGTGCTTTAGTGATTATCTTCCAAGGTTGCTACCCTGTCTTCCATTGCTTTTGTTTGAGAATGGGTACCATACTTATTAGTTGTCTTGGCTATTTTGGTAGTTCTGTCATGCATTTTATTTTAAGTTATTGTTTTATCAAGTTATGAATGTATGCCATGACACATATTAAATAAATGCAAAGAGATTCAACAAAACACTCAAAGAGTGATGCAAATGCATGAGTGCAAAGGAAGAGTCATTGATCTCATAAAATATTTGCTTTAGAAATAGGTTTTATTCGGATACCAAAGGTCCTTATTAGAAGAAACTTTATTTTTCTATGAATATATCTCAGCTCTAAAACCCAATTCCTTGATTTCCTTGATTAACCACACTAGTCTCGGTCCTACTTCTCCCACTAGTTTAATGCATTGGGGAAGGGTTGCAGCTTCTTTGGCTAACATCATCACGTGCCTGGCTATATCTTGAATCTAAGCCATGACAGTCTTGCCAAACTCATCTCGCTCTTGGAATCTTCTAGCATTGTCTCTGAGATGAGTGAACCAGTAGTCATTGCCCCCGTCAATAATATCTTTAAGTACAAGGATCTTTGTTCTGTATTCTTGAATGACGCCGTCCATTTCTTCCACTTGTTCCTTCAGGGTGTCATTCTCACTCAAGCTAGCCTGTAGTTCAATATAAGCATGATAATTTTGAAACTTGTGCAGAGAATGGTGTAGGTCGACCACCTTGGTTTGCAACTCAGTAACGAAAGCATGCTTTGTTTCGACTTCTCACTGGTCTCATCATATGATTCATGTAGCTCCAACAAACGGATTTTGTTGTCGTGGGTCTTCCTTTTCCATGCAGCTATATTCTTTTTTTCTTTCTCAATGACCCGTTTGCCATTCTTATTTTCAGCTGCTTGTTACCCTCTTTCTTTTCAGCAAGTGCCCGTCAGTATTTCTCAATTCCCGTTCGCCACGCTCTCTCTCTTTTCCCACAGCTTGTTCAATTTTCTTGCTTCCACTATTTTGGGCTTTTCCTCAGATCAACATTTCGAACTGTGGTCTGGAACTTGAGGAAATTGACCCTCTGGATTTCATACTTTTTTCTAAATCTTGATACAACTTTATTACCCGGTCTGTATCCCCTTGTACTTTTCTACATCGAGGCTCGATTTGATGTTGTCTCACTGGTTCTGTTCTCACAGAGCTTCTATCTCCAACTTGGCTCTTCTCAACTCATCTATTAGAATATCAGCTTTTGAAGGAACTATCTTCAAGTGTTCTTCTAGAGACTTGGCTTGTTCGGGTGTTTGTTGTATAACCTTGTCGTTCATTCTTGTGTGCCTTCAAACATCGTAGTAGGGGTGAACATGCAATAACTGTCAAACTCCAACTTCATGTAATAACAATTGTTCCACGAATCACTGATAGTCTGTACCTTCTGCCTGAATTCACCCTGAAACTCAAACTCAGACGAACCGAGATGAGTAGTAAAAGGGACAAACTATTGGGAGCCATATTATCGTGACACCAACAAAGGATCACACCCAATTCTACCCCATAAACCTAACAACATTAGGTAATTGAAATCTCCACATTTGTACATAACCTTGGCATGGCCCATCCATGGTACCCTCCACTTGATGTCTTCATCACGACATCTCTGAAAATGTCCACCCATTTTCCTTTCTTGACCACTGGCCAATCTTTTTCCAGAAATTCTTAGAGAGGAGAAAAGTTTGGGGAGAACACATTTGAAAAAGTCAGAGTCAGGCATTTCCGTAAGTGACTAAGGGCCCAAACCTGGAGTAAAGGGGCACACCCTTCGAAACACACACCTTTTACCTTTCGGCATGCATTCAAGGAAATGAAAGTTTCTACTAACATAGCAGGAATTGGATTGACTTCCCTCTTTAGTTGCTCAAAGAAATCTAACAAAGCCACATCAATGTTTCCTATGACCTTCAGAAAAATAACCAGGCTATAAGTTGCAATAGCCAGGATGTCCACTCTCTTTTCTTTATCTGGGTGACCAAGGATTATTTTTTAGATGCTTGACTAAGGGAAATTAAAATTGCCCATCTCTTTCATATTAGCCCTTTTGCAACGTCCTCAACCCGGCTCAGAAGAAAATCTAAGTTAAGAACGTTACTATAGAGAAAACCAAAATCGAAACCAGAAAATTTCAAATTTCTTTTTAACAAATCATAGACTAACATGATGGTTTCTTGTTTTACAAGTCATAATCAGAAGACCTTGTTAAAAACTCAAGCCATTAACCGTAGATAATTTAACACCATTTCCATCTTTAACCAATTAGACCAATACCCATTAATCATATTTAACACATGATTCGACCTACTAAAATCGTTCCTCAGAACCTTATGGAAACATTTGATTCTCTTAACAATTTACATCAACAATCTAAGACATAAGAAATTTTATCAACCATACATAAGAGCATGCACAACTTCAATCAAGTAACCAAATGATTTTAGAGATATAAACTTGTATAGACAATTATCATAAGTCCTTTTTAAGATATTACAAAACAACAGTCTCTTTTGTTTCTTACTTAAAATAGCAAAGTAGCATTCATACATGCACATATTTACAATTACACATTAAAGGATTATACAATACATAAAATACATATCTTATAATAGACAAGTATTGTGCCACCATCCTAGGAGTAAACTATCTAAGATAGTTTCCAACACCATAGGAGCTTCGGACCAAGACTTGTAATTCTCAACCACAATAGAAATAAGCACACTTCATTACCTGCAATGCATGACATGGAATGTATTAGGCTTACCCAGCCTAAGTGAGGTAGTAAATCAAAGTATTTATACAAAAATCTTAAAGAATCATGCATCCAGTTACACAATCATATATTAATGCATGTTGTCATTGTCTTAACTTAGCTTATAGATTTTATACTATACAGTAGCTTATCCAAGCTTCCTTTTACAATAAGTTGATCTTGTTAAGAACAACTTGGCCCATTGAAGTCTTCTTGAGACTTGGTAATTATTCATAAATTTTAGATTCTTTATTAACAATGACAAAGCTTTCAAAGTTGACAGAGCTACTCGAAGCTTTTAGATCTTTTAGGGATTGTCAGATCTTTCGGCCTTTTTTAGAAATTACAGAGCTTATCAGGGCCTTTGAGGCTTTCCCCGAATGCTATCAATATCTTTTTTGTATTCTTATTTGTTTTCTCATTAGGTTCCGGTCTTTCACTTGTTTGCCTTGGATCACTATTGGTGATGAATATCATTAGTTCAGGCGATACTTAACTCAGAGCATATAGCAGGGGCTAATATCGAACCATATCAAGAGGGCGTCCCCTAAGCAATTACTTAAATGAGAGTACCAGAGGTACTAAAAGATCATTTGATCTTAAACAAGAGACCATAGTTTAACATCTCATGCATCATCGAATAGATCCAACGTCTTCATTTTCAGAGGCAACTTATATATTTTATCTTAGTTTGTCATTCGAGAAGTTGCTTGTTGTACAATTAACTTTTCTTTCAATGTTAACAGGGATTACTTAAATTATAAGTAACCTTGCTTATCTCTTTGTCTCAATAACTTATAACATGATTCAAGCTTCCTTACTTCTTAACTCCTTAGAGTTAACTAATTAGTCTTTCGTTCTAAATCTTATTGCCATTAGTTAGTAAGTTAATCCATGCTTATTACAAGTACACAGTTCTTATCACTATCAAGGACATTCCATAGCCAATCATTCAAGCATAGCAAGGCATTTTAAACACAACAATTGCTATATCCTTCAAAACAAAACATGAATGCCATGTTATGAATGTATTCTCATAATCAATTAGCTCTATTTGAGTCTTTTTCACAATGTGCATGTAATGCATTTTATTCATAATCTTAATAAATTAACATCGAGATAACTCTGCGTTACCCGAGACTCAAGTGACTACACTCACATGTTATCCCAACATTATGGGATACCTGAACCACAAATAATCCTAGCTCCCAATCGACTTCTTTTAATGTCCCATAGCAAGGTGCGTACCTCACAAGAATAACACATCATTAAAAACCAATTCGATTCATTCCATATACAAAATAGTCCCCTAATCGCATGTATACAAATACACAAGCAAAACAGTACACGGTGACCTCTAATTTATTCAAATCTGTCCATTTTACATGTTTATACATTTTAACATTTCAAGACAGCTCATATTTTCATGTACAAGGTATATATGACAGCAACACTCAAGCAATACACATTTTTATCAAGTCAAGTATAACCATAATGCATTTCAAGCTTTTCATTCAAGACAAGTTTACAAATAGTACTCATGAATTCAAGTAAGATCCAGATCTATTTCAAGTAATAATCATGTAGCAAGAAGTTCAAGTATACAAGTCAAGTAGCAATAGTTCAAGTTTACATGTTTGTCATTTCAAGAATACATGTCAAGTAATCCAAGTAGAAAGTTTACATGTCAAGTAATTCAAGTCTACATTCCAATTTGGGAAAAATAGGGCAGTAACCAAACTGTCCAAAACAGTTTACAAAACTGTCCAAGACATCTAAACTGCTGCTGCTAGGCAGCAGGTGCACTGCTTACTTAAATGTCCATAACGTTCATTCCGTACGCAAGAATTTCAAACCATTTACACCGTTAGAAAGCTAACTTAACTATATTTCTAACCATATAGGCCTTGCTTTTTTTATTCTTTACCAATTAATACAGTTTTTAACTTAAAGACAGGTCAAGTTACACCACTGGACAGTTTGCACTGTCCCTAGAGTTTCATTTCTATAATCTGTTTTACAATTCAGAATTCAATTCCATTTGTTTCTAATGAAACTAGACATATTAAGGTTCTAACCATATAAATTACAGCCTTTAATTCAACCATTACTATTTATGGTGAATTTTCAAAGTTACTGCCCAGAATAGAGTTTTCTGGGCAGATTTCACCAAGCTAGATTTTTAGCTTCATTAATCACTTAGATGGTACTTCTAACATGTTAATTCAACTTATATACATACTCAATACAAGTCTAGGTCAGTTCAAGTACATGTTAAACATGTGAATTCAGGGCATTATTGATCAATATGTTCGGTCACTCTATTAGGGCAACATTTCAATGCTACTTTCCAGTAATGTGTTAACATTTCTCAAGCAATTTGGTTCTATTACAGCCCCTTATAAGCTCCTAAAACAGACCTAATTCATACTCACATACATACATGCTCAGCTCAATCCTTTCATGCTTTTATATATATACATAAAATCGAACAGTCACATGTATACATTTAATCTGACTATGAACGACCAAAACTATGTTCAATGATTCACCAACCATATCAATCAAACAATTAACAAGAATCAACGACATGGATGAGTTTCTCATAGAATCCAGCAACACATTTCATGGAAAATCTCATGGGAATTCAACAGAGTTGCAGCTAAAGGAGATAGAAACATTAACTCAAAATAGTCCACTATTACTCAACTTACACAAAACAGTCCGCTTATTAGCAAACAATGTTTCCCCTGTTTTTAGATCACCAAATCAGCCTTTAATTCATTTCATACAGCCCCTAACATGTTTCATTTAAATACATAACAACCCAACAGATTTTTTATTCAATCCACATCACATTTTGATTTCCAAAATAGTCTTTAATATTGCAAAACAGTTTACATCCAGGTTACTAAAACAATCTCCTTGCGTTTACTACTCAAAACATGGCATTACCATTTCTACACACATATATGTATTTCCAAACAGTCCATCCTATATCGAAGTACCACAAATCAGTCCAATTATCATTTTCTCCATTTATACAATCTTCAAGTTCCTTTAACAGTTTTAGAGCTGCAAAATCAAGCAATTTAGCAATTTAGACTTAAACTAAAATTCACAAAAACATGACAATCCATTAAGCATAACAATCGAACAAAGATCTACATTTTTAGCCACATTTCTCTCTAACATATCTATCATCAAAATCTGTTATCACACAAAATTTCCATATATAATTCACTATAGTTATCACCTAACCAAAAAATGAACTCCCTAAAACACCTTCTCAATCTACTTAATCGAAAATATAAAGGAAGCATTTTACCTCATCTTCTAAACCAGTCGATCAATTGCTCCCCTTTTCTCCCATGGTTTTCGGCTAAGATTCCATGAATCAGATGATGAAGACAAGAGTCTTCTTCTTTTTTTTTCTTTGCCACCTAGCCGTTTCTATCTTTCCTATTAACACATGGTTTTTCCATGCACATGACACCTAGCAAGGTCACTTGTTTTAATTTTCTTTACATGCAAGCTCTCAAGGGTTAGAGCTTTATGGAATGATCATTCTAATTTAATCATTAAACTCTTCAAGAATTCTACATTGGTCCTTAACTCATTCCATTATCAATGTTAAGGATGTTTTTAATCTAAATTGAATTTCAATACAAATTGCTCATGCTTATGGACTATATTTTGGGATATTACACCTTTGACCCAACCTTCACTCATGCCAGCGAAAGCTTGGAGCCTTGAGTGCGGGTTTTTGTTTTTAGGAGGCTTAGCATAGACCCAATTTTTCTTCACTTCACGCAAATTGAACAAATCCAAGTACTCCTCCAACGTGGGCATCATGTCTTCTCCATTGAACGTAAAACAGGAGTATCCTAGGTTCCAGAACTAAACCAAGGCCTTTAGAAATGGCTCGTCTACCTTCACATATAGTAGATAGGCTATATCACCATAGGTTTCATAGAATAACTATTCAGTTTCACAGTCAAAATGGTCCTAGATTTCTCGTATCTCATGCACACCATTCTGCTTGACACTGATATAGGCGTACTTCGACGTCTTTGTCTCGTGATCAGCAGTCAGACTATCCCCAAATGCTCACTGGTTAACCTCAGACCAGTGTCGCACTTTTAAATTCTCATCCTCCTTCTTCAAGTACCTTCCATCCATGGTAAGGACTTTTCTAATTGAGCAAGAGCTTTGGGAACCAACCCCTTCTATATATAGAATGATGTTGTAAGTATGAACATGCAAAACAACACGAAGGAAAGGGAAACGATTAGTGAAAGAAAAACATATAATTTCATTGCATGAGTAATTCTAAGAAGCACATCCCAACACTCCAGAACATGTCTCCACGGATTATCCCTACGAAAGAATTTTGACCAAACTAAAGACCTAAGGTTTTCCACATGGCTCTATTGGGGTAGGCTCCAGATTATCACTCATAGTTTTGTTATAAAAGGGTACTCAAGATGTTCTTGTTGTCCCCTACTAAGGGTAGCAAAGCCCCTGATTCTCACCCATTATAGGCTTCAAACGAATCAAGTTCAACTCAGGAGGACTCATTTCCTATGTCTTCTCGAAGTATCAGTATCCTTATGAAGACAAAGGGCATATGAGTCCCAATGGTACTTGCTAGGCTCGTACGGAGAATCAATATTCTAACATGAGCAAAGAATTTTCCCCTCACTTAAACAAACGGGACGAAGTTCGGGTATAGAGCTTTTTAACCAATTTTAGAATGCGTAAAAGAGAATTATATTCATTAACGATTGAATAAAATGAATTTTTGTGAACTTGCAAATTCCAAACTTTAAAACATTTTTTGCAATCGATTTGTGGCATGAATCTCTTTTGTTTTTTAAAAAACAAAATGTACCCATCGGAATCGCCAAGCTGTCGCAACCCTTTTGAGCTTGACTTTTTAAGAAAATGGAAACACGAAGTCACCAACAATCTTTTAGAGGTGTGATTGGATCACATAAAAATAGGTCATTTTAATAAAACATTTTACTATATTAAACAATAGTTTTGATCTACGAAAATAAGAAAAATGGGTTTGGGAGTCGGTTATGTGTGGGGAAAGGTTGTGTTAAGTGTGTAAAAGTACTAAATTTCTACCCGTTTTACTCGTTATTATTGATAGACTTAGGCTTATTCTAGTTGATTTTTTAGCCATTTATGCATATTTGGATTGTTTCATTTGTGGTGATGCTTGATTATATGATTTGGTTAGTTTTGGTGGAAAAGGTGCTGTTGGTATATGCTTTTATGTGTGTAGGATTAATTGCCTGGGCAAGCTAGAGACTGCCGAAGCAACTAAGGAAAGAAGAAGGAAACCACCGACTTTGATAGGATAAGCCTAATTAATTTGAGATAATCATGAAAGAAAAAGAAAAATCCTAAAAGAGTTGGAGTTTCATGAAGAGATCAAGAGGAGATTAAATTCCAAGAGTTTAGGAGGAGTTTTTGGAGGATAAATAAAAAAAAAGATTTATCTCTTTTATCCTATTTTATTCCAACTCGAACTCTTCCCTATCCAACAAATAAGTTGACCAAGCCATCTCCTATAAATAGAAGACCTAGCCACAGCCAATGGGGGGCGATTTTTAGAGAGAAAACCCAAGAGGCTGTTCGACATCTTCATCTTCTTTCTCTTTTGTTCGATTAGATTCATGCTAGTGAATTTTTATCTTGTATTTATTTTGCACCTGGCCATGAACTAATTTTATTTGGCTTGGGTTATTGTGTTTTTGTGGTTGTGAGAACGATTGGATTTCTTTAGGTATTTGAGTTTGCAATTTCAATTCAAAGTTTGTTCATTTTTGGTTCTTTATTTTACGAGTGAATTGGGAGAGGATCTTGTAAATTCATCCATTTATCTAAAATCGGGAGAGTTAGATTCAAGAAACGAATGAGCATGGTCTTTATTCAATCAATCAATGGTGAAGATTAATTCAACTTAGGAATAAGTTGCAAATTTCAACGGCTAAACGGAGCGCAAGATAGGTTGTTGTCCTCCCTTGACTTACGCAAGGATGCATTGTCAAGGCATACACAATTAACAGTGTTTCGAGTTAAGGATAACGAGAAACCATTGAAGAATGCTTTGTCGAACTTTGAAGGTTGTCGCCCAATTGCCCAGGCAATTGCTCCATTCCCAATTGCCCAAGCAATCGGAGAATTGCCCAAGCAATCTGACTGGATTCAATTGAAGAGCAATTGAGATACTCTCTCTTATTCAATTACATCTCTCTTTAATTTAATTGCTCTTTTACTTTACTCGTTAATTAGAACTCCTACAATCACCAATTCGTGTTTTTACTTTCAGTGCGAGAAGTTAGAATCTAGAAGTAGCACCAACCCCTATGGAGACGATATATATTCTATACTATAACTTGCGATGTGTACACTTGCACCAATTGCGAAACACTTAATATGCGCAACAGGTTAGCACCCCCACTGCGCCCAAAAATTTGTACCTAACTGATTATAAAGAATGTTTTAAAACCGGAATTTGCAAGTTCATGGAAAACTCAATTTATTCTTCCATTCTATGAATATAAATATGTTTTAATGGTCTTACCGACCATAAAATAAACTCCAACCACTGCTAACACTCTTGGCGCTATCTCGTCATTTCCGTTTGGTAAGATACCACATTAGTTAATTTTCTCTTTTAAAACAATCCAACAAGAAACAATTTAATGTGTTGTAACTTTTATTAAATCTAATTAGTTATTATTAACCCTAAAATATCTACATCAATTTTACCTATTAGGGTTAAAGTATAATTAATTGTATCTTATTTATAAAATATTTGAAGGAAATTTTACTGCACACATGGGCTCTAACTAGGTTTTTGAGAACCTATTCCTAAGGCCTATTTAACATTCATATAAATAAACAAAAAGCATATAAAATAATGAAATTGATAAATAATAAAAAAACAATAAGGAAAAGGGATAAAATAAACCTTACCTTAGGGGAAAAAATAACAACTTACAAAAGGGTTTAAGGACCGATTTGAAAGGAAAATGAAATTCGGAAGCCAAATTAAAACGAATTGGGCGAAATTGAAATAATTAAGAATCAGAGTGTTGTGGTATGAGACCCCCTAAAATAGGGCACGGGTTTAATCCGGGTTTGGGTCAGTGAAACAGGTTTATATAAAAGTCCAAAATCATAAACAAAAATCATTTCCTCCCCTTTTTTCAAGTGGATCAAACCAGTTCTCCCCATTTTTCTCTGACCCTGTTCTTTGTGTTCTTCATAGATTGAAGAATACGATGAACATCCATCGTGCTGGCCGCCATGCCTTGGTGCCGCAAATCATTTCCGGCGGTGGAAAATTCCCAAAAATCCCTTTTTTCTAGAATCTAGCAGACCTCAAATCATGCATTCATAATCGGAGCCACGACCAAAACACATGCACGACGGCGTTTTGTAAAAAAAGGTAAAAAATTATCCCTTTTCCTTATTTTTTTGAACTTCAAACATGAAAAAAAAGAAACTACCAGAAGAGAAATGCTTGTTTTATTTCACTGAAAAGTATAATACACTTGCTTGCTTGCCTCGAATCTGTATGCTATTTTCTAAGTATGTTTCTGTGTATATTCTCTATATATTGTGTGTTGATGCATAAAAATTAAAGTATTTATATAGGTACATGTTTGCTTGAATTACACGAATGAATCCCTAATATCCATCCTAAATTGATTCTGATTTGATTCAGATTTTAGCTTGATTTCAGCTAGGGCTTCAATTTTGGGATTTGACCCATTTTGCTTTGATTTTGATCCTTGCTTGATTTTGTTTCCGGTGGCAGGAAACGATGAGGGAACTGTCGGCAAGGAGTAGTCCGTGATGGAATCAGCTCGGGCATTCATCGGAGGAGACGAAATGACTAGTGGAAGCTCGAAGGGCGGGTGTGTGGCTGCCACACGCGTGTAGCAATTTGAGTGCCTTCTCTTTGACCGATCAGGTCGTTAGATCACTCCCAATCTAACGGTTGGGAGAGTGTGGCTCTTCCTCCTCCAGCTAGGGCTTCTGGTGCGCGATTTGCGTTGTTGGATCATCTCGTGATCCAATAGCCCTCCAGTGGCTGCTCAAAGAGGAACAATAAAGGGGATTAGGGTTCTGGCATTGGGGCCAAATGGGCCTAAAAATGGGCTATTAAATTGTATACACATGTAATGGACTCTAATGTAATGGATTTTATTTTAATACAAATGGACTCTACGGACCTATTTCTTTTAGAAAACATTTCTTTTTTGGGTTTTATAATTATACTAACTTACTAACTATGATACAATACTAACACTAAATAGTAGTGTAAAAAACAACAAGAAAATGAAAACAATATAAACAAATAAAAGTTTAGGTGAAAATTCAGTGACAACAACAGCCTACCCCACTAGTTGTCGAATAGGCTCGAGCCCCTATTGACAAGTTGGCATCGCTACGGGCATATACCTTCACTAGTCAGGATAATGATAATCCTAAGATCACCGAGTATTGGTTGGACAACACATTGAGAATTATAAACAAGCAATTATAGTCTTCTGAAGAGCACAAGCTAGAGTGCGCCCTTGCATTGCTAGCAGATGAAGCACTTTAGTGGTGGGAGACCACTATTCTTACCATTTCTAAGGAAACTATCACTTGGGAGTTCTTTCTTCAAGAATTTGAAAGAAGTATGTTAGTGTTCTTTCTTCAAGAATTTGAAAGAAGTATGTTAGTGAGTACTACCTTGCAAAAAGGCATAGTATCTTCCTTCATCAGAAGTAAGGTGGTCGACCTATCGAGCAATACATCCATGATTTCTACAAGTATTATCGGTATGGTTTAAAATACATCAAGAAGGAGAAAGATAAATACAGGATGTTCATTGCCAAGCTTAGCAACGAGCTACGCCCTATGTTTACTGCTTTGGGCATCAACGACTTCCAGGACCTTGTAAACTGAGTTAAGGCCACCGAAGCTACACAGAGGGCTCAGAGATCGGATGGATCTAGTAAGTTTGCGAAAAGGGTCAAAGATGATCCTCGACCTCCCAAGTGGAACAAGAAGAGAGATATCAGGGATCCAAGCAAAACACGTACTCACAGCCTTCTCGTTCTCAGAATATTGAGATACCTCCAACTGTAACACAATATTTTGCTAAGACGGCTTAAGTTGAAAGCACTGGAGGCTCCAACTGAAGTCTACAGAATCCAGTTTGCAACCATTGTTAGAAACGGCATCCAGCAGGTCCGTGTCGTAAGCAAACTGAAGCATGCTTCTATTGTGCAGAACAAAGCCATTTCATCGGTGATTGTCCTCTTGGTGCCACCAAGTCTACTGCTACACCGACAAGTAATGCAACCCCTACTCAATCCTTTCAAGGTAAGGGGTCAAGGAAAAGTTCATCGAGAGCTACAAGGAGACCTAATGGCTCTGGCAAGGAACCGAGTAAGCAAGAATCCAAGGCTCTTGCTTAGATATATCATGTGAGGAGCAGGGAGGAGAAAGATGAGCCTGATGTCGTCGCAGGTATCATTGAACTATACTCACATTCTTTATATACATTGATTGATCCTTGTTCTACTCATTCCTTCATAAGTACTATGCTAGTTAAGAAACACAGATTATCATCTGAGCCCATGGCACCGAGGGTCACCGTAACCAATCCACTTGGTGATTGTGTCACCATAAGCCTTCTATATAAGAATTGTCCCTTAGTAATTCAAGGGATTCCTTTTGTGGCCAACCTATTGGCTTTACCGATCCATGAGTTTGATGTTATATTAGGTTTAGACTAGCTCAGTGAGCATCAAGCGTGGGTAGATTGTAGTAAGAGGAAACTGTATCTCTGAGGCCTTGGCAAGAAGAGCGTCGAGTTGATGAGTTCAAGAAATCCTTCCTTGTATTTTTTGACACTGGAAGTCAAAAATGAATCTCGATTATAAGATATTGATATTGTGTGTGAATTTCTTGATGTCTTCCCTGCTGAACTTCAGGGCTTACCTTTAACCCGTGAAGCTGAATTCAGTATCAAAGTGCAACTTGGAACTGCCCTAGTTTCTATTGCACCCTATCGAATGGTAGTCGTTGAGCTAAAGGAATTGAAAGCCCAAATTCAAGATTTACTTGATAAAGGCTTCATTCAACTGTATTCCTCACCTTCGGGAGCTCCGATTCTCTTTGTGAAGAAGAATGATGGTTCCATGAGGCTATGCATCAATTACCGACAATTGAATAAGGTGACCATCAATAATAAGTATCCTTTTCCAAGGATAGATGACCTATTTGATCAACCTAAGGATGCATACGTGTTTTCCAAGATCGATTTAAGGTCGGGGTATTATCAGATGAGAGTCAAAGAATGTGATGTACCCAAGACAACTTTTCGAACAAGATACAGACACTACGAACTCTTGGTGATGCCATTTGGGCTAACCAATGCACTGACAGCTTTCATGGACCTAATGAATCGCTTTTACAGGCCCTACCTTGACAAATTCGTAGTGGTATTCATTGACGATAATCTGATTTATTTTAAGAACCCTGTCGAGCATCGAGACCACCTTCATATTGTGCTTCAAACTCTTCGAGAGAAGCAATTATATGCCAAGTTCTCTAAGTGTGAGTTTTGGCTTACCAAAGTTGCCTTCCTTGGGCACATTGTATCGGCTTTAGAGATCCAGGTGGACCTGAAGAAAATCCAGGCAATTGTTGATTGGCATCCACCAAGGAACATTGGTGAGGTAAGTAGTTTCCTTGGTCTTGTTGGCTATTATAGGAGATTCGTCAAAGGATTTTCTATGTTAGCAGCCCCATTAACTATGTTGCTAAGAAAAGAAGCTCTATTTGTTTGGACCAAAGAACATCAAAGGAGCTTCGATCAATTGAAACAAGTTTTGACTCATGCACCGGTTCTAACCTAATATGAATCTGGAAAGGCAACTAAAGCCACATGAGATAAATTATCTTACTCATGACTTGGAATTAGATGCAGTTGTCTTTGTATTGAAAATTTGGAAGCATTATCTCTATAGAGGGAAATGTTACCTCTTTACTGATCATAAAAGTCTCAAGTATCTCTTGACTCAAAAAGAGTTAAATCTTCGGCAACAGAGATGGATGAAACTCCTCAAGGACTACAATATTGTCATTGACTACCATCCGAGCAAGGCCAATGTTGGAGATGATGCACTTAGCCGCAAACATTTGCCTTGGTAAGTATTTTTATTGATCATTGAGTATAATATGTTGATTGATGTAATGACTCATTGCAAGTCCTTGTATTGTAGCTCCCCAAGCTATCAATGCTCACTTTCGTCTTTAGAAGCATCGTTGTTTAGTGGTTGAGCTCCAAGTTCAGTCTACCGTTATATCAAGAATTCAAGCATTGCAAAATCAAGATCCTAAGCTTCATGTTAAAAATTCCAAGTTGCAAGATAACCCTGACTTCAGAATGAATTCTGAAGGGCTTTTATGTTTTCGTGATTGTGTTTGTGTACCCAATGATGAATCTCTTCACACAGATATCCTTAGGGAGGCTCACTCGAGCTCTTTCTCTGTTCACCCGGGGTCAGTAAGAATGTACAAGGACCTATGGGAACTTTACTGGTGGTCGAGCATGAAGCAACCATAGTTGACTTTGTGACCAAGTGCTTTACATGTCAACGTGTTAAGGCTGAACATCGTGTTCCTACTGGCCTACTGCAAACCATCGATCTACCGTAATGGAAGTTGGAAAAGATCACTATGGATTTTGTTAGTGGTCTATCATTGACTCCTGCTAAACATGATGCCATTTGGGTCATTGTAGACCGTTTCACCAAGTCAGCACATTTCCTACATGTTCGTATGGATTACGATCTTCCTAAGATAGCTGACTTGTATGTTAAGGAAGTTATTCGACTTCACAGAGTGCCCTAGTCTATAATTTCTGACCGAGATCCTTGATTTGCATCTCGGTTCTGGAAGTCATTGTAAGGAGCTCTAGGTACCAGAGTTAATCTTAGTACAACTTTTTACCCTCGATCTGATGGCCAGTCGAAAAGGGTAATCAAGTTTTGGAAGATATGCTTTGAGCAGGCATCATTGATTTTGAAAGCTCTTGGGAGAAATCCCTACCTCTTATTGAGTTTGTTTACAATAACAACTATCAAGCTTCCATCAAAATGGCACCGTATAAGGCACTATATGGTAGGCGATGTAGAACTCCATTATGTTGGTCTAAACTCGATGAAGGCAAGGTGTTGGGCCTTGACTCACTTCAGGAAACTGAGGAACATGTTACCATCATCCATGATCAATTAAAAGCTTCCTTTGACAAACAAAAGGCCTATGTTGATCACAAGCGAAAGGATATACAATATGAGGTTGGTGAGAAGGCCTTTCTTAAAGTCTCACCGTAGAACAAAGTTCTGAAATTTGGCAAGAACGGGAAATAGTTCATGGTGGTGGTCGAGGGCAGTTTTAGTGTGGAGATGTGGGTATGCAAGTAACTATTTCTTTCAGTGAGACGGTCGTTACGAGAATGTTGTTCAAGAGATATCCTTTGACTGTTCAAGGTCATGTGTTAGCAGTTTATTTGATGGAGTTTCCATTTCACGGTTTTGATGTAATCCTAGGTATGGATTGATTGACCGAGCATAAGGTTGTGGCTGATTTTGAAACTAAGCGAGTTTTCTTGAACATACTAATGATTATGAGGTGTTAATCGTGGGTGAAAATGCTAAGTTCTTGCCTAATGTTGTTTAGGCTCTAGAAGCGAGTTGTTTGATGGATTTTGGATGTCAGACATTCATAGTATATGTTATGAAATCGGGATCGAAAGAGGAATGTGTACTGGACATTCGTACCGTATGTGAGTTTCTGAGTGTTTTTTTAGAGGAGTTGAAGGAGTTAAAAATGCAACTTTAGTAGTTGCTTGATTAAGGGTTTATTAGGCCTACTATTTCAATGTTGGGTGTTCCAATATTGTTTGTAGAAAATAAGGATGGCACAAATGCGAATATGCATCAATTACTGGCAACTGAGAAAGTTGATGATTAAGAATAAGTATTTATTTGCCACGAATGGATGATTTGTTTGATCAGTTTAGAGGTGCTAGTTTAGAGGTGCTCCGGTGTTTTCTAAAATTGATTTGAGGTTTGGGTATTATTAGTTGAAGGTAAAGGACGGGGATGTGCCTAAAACTGCCTTTCATACGAGTTACGAGCATTGTGAGTTCTTGGTGATGCCGTTTGGTTTGACCAATGCACCGGTTGCGTTCATGGATGTGATAAATCAAGTATTCCATGAGTTTTTCGATCAGTTTGTTGTTGTGTTTATATATGATATTCTCGTGTACAAAGGTACCAAGAAGTATTTTGATCGGCAGGTATGAATGGTTTAGTAGGCTTTTGTAGAGGAGTGAATGGTTGTTCTTTATTTGGGAAAGTACGAGTTTTTGGTATGTTGGAAAGAATATTGGTTTTGAGAATGTTATTAGTAAGTGTGAACAGTTAAACCTGCACAGTGAAAAAGCACTTATATGTATAGATATATAAATATGCCAGTACATGCATACATTTGGGTATGACATTAGAGGTTTTGCATACATACACATAGACATCTATAAGGGCATTCAAGTAATCATGCATACATATGTTCACACTTACAAATAACTGTTCGGGGGTCGATGGAGTGATTGTGTAAGCAAGGTATCTTATGTAAGTAGATTTAATAATGTGGTTCTTTGGAATTTTCAAGGGTTGAAGAGGGTGTTAAAGATTGGTTCTCGAAAGTTTGATTGTGCTAGTTTTGAAGCAACCAAGGTTGGAGTTAGAATTCATGGGTTTTCTAGATTCAGTTGCTTAATATCGAGGTTTGTTGAGGAATCCTCTAAGATTGTTTCGTTGTTAGCGAAGTTGTGGCTTGTGCATCTAGATAGTTGAAGGTGCATGAGTGTAATTGTCCTACACATGATGTTGAGCTTGCCGCGGTTGTTTTTGCTTAAGGGATTTGGAGACACTATCTCTATGGTGAGAAGTGTGTTGTGTACATGGATTATAAGTGTTTGGAAAAAAATGATGACGCAAAAGGATTTGGATCTTAAGCATCATAGATGGTTAAAGTTGCTTAAGGATTATGATTTGATGATTGAATATCATTTGGGGAAGGTGAATGTTGTAGCCGGTGCTCTGATTAGGGAAGTTGTGGTAGAGTTGAGGGTGATGTTTGCGTGGTTAAGTGTAATGTGGGATGTGTGACACCCCTTCCAGGCCTAGTAGAGAATTGGGTCGGAGCTTGTTACCGGTGTTCAAACAATGATCAAAATTGTATTTTAACCTTTAATCTATGATTCAAGGAGTCGACAACTACACAATAGTTAATTCAGTGTCATATGACGATACTTAAAAAATACAATGCAATAATGAGTCGATATAACTTACTACTCTCAAATTGGGACCAATTTAAAACTTTTACAAGCTTTAGGGATCAAACTCTAAATTCAATATTTTAGAGGTCCTTTTCTAGAATTAGCTTCATCACAATAAAATTCAGTTCCTAATTTGTGAGCATGTAAATTTCCATATCAATCGGAACTCATTTACCATATCAATTACAGTAAACAATAATCAGTGACCAATTTGTAAGGTTTCAAAACTATTTCTTAAGACTTATAACTGAATTACTTGTCTCCGTACTGATACTCGAAAGGGTCATATCAGTACAATATGCACAATTTAAAAATTACAGATTCCAGTGACCAAAACTCGTATCGGTACAGTTCTAGTCGTATTGATATGAGTGGGCCTATTTCGATACACCCTGAAGCTGTATCGATGCAATTTCTAAAACCAAATTCCAGTATTGACTTTTTGTATCGATACACAAAAGTTTGTATCGGTACACCTTGTTGACCAATGTTGACTTGGTCCCAAAATGCAAGGTCGTATCTATACGCCTATACCCGTATCAATATGCCATGTACTGTAATGATAGAATTGGTCTCGTTTTATCCATTTTGACCTATCGAACAAAGACCAAATGCAATGAAGTTTTACCAGTAAGTTTACAATGCTACAATCTACTAGCATGCCAAATTCCATAGCAATATGAATCCATTTAGTAGGTTTTCACCGTTTATGAGCCAAATATGCATAATATGCCACTTTAGTCAATTCTAAATTCACTTTTACGGCCTTAGACCCTTATACAACCCATAAGCATTATATACATACAAAAAAGACCAACAATGACTAGTTTAACTACTTTGCCACCCTACTAGGAGTTCATAGAGATAATATACATTACTTTAGCTTTGTACTGACTTGCTAAAAGCCTTTGACTTCTCCGATCACTCAACGATGATCCCTTTAACTTGAAATGCATGAGATGAAGTGCATTAGGCATATTTGCCTAGTGAGGTAGTCTTGAAAAATAAAAAATACAATAAAATACATTCCAAATCATGTAATGATAATGACAATAGTATTATAATGCACAATAAAAATAGTAATCATATTCCATTATTATCCCTTGGATCGAATCAAGATAGAGGATACACGAATTCCTACGCCTCGCCAAATCAATAAATGGTCTAGTCCTTCCGCCTCACCAAATAACCAATATCACAATCATCCCTCTGCCTCGCCACAATAAAGGTCGTAGCCAAGGACCGTAGTCCACCCATACCAATAAGCTCATGAATTCTAGGGCATGCCAATTGTATCCAATGTCTTTTCGATTCCAAGGTTCAATCGTAATATCAATGTCAATGTTTCAATAGCAATAACGGTGATCAATATTTTCAATATGAATACCAATGATCTATGTTCCAAAAACAATGTCAATAATCAGTGTTTCAATATCAATGCTCCGATGTTAAAAACAATACCAATTCTAATGTTCAATAACAATATCTATGACAATAACTATAACAATGACGATGTCAATGTTCAATGACCTATATTTCTATAGTTTGATGACAACAATATTAATGATAACAATGCTATGTTCGATATTCACTACAATAGCTTATAGATGGTTACCAGTGATGCCTCCAAAGAGGTTCAATGCAATATCCTTTAACAAAAGGGTTAGCCATGCAATAATTCAATGTTAATGAAACCGGGAAAAGGACCTAGCCTAACCCGAGACTTTGAATACACTCACCTTGATAGGTTCAATTTCTAAGCTCATAATAGCTATTACCTATTAGATAGGTTCATGGATTGAAGCTTTGAATAGCAAGGGTTTAGCTTAGCAACTATAACTTAGAATTAACATTCAATAGTCCATGGAATCGATAATAGATTGGGGGTTTCAGCTTACCCAAACGGTTGCTATTCGATGAAATCGTTAAATTGAAGAAAGCTTAAGGTTTATCAAACCCAATAACGAAAGTGCTTTCTTGTGGAAGAATGAAGATGATGACAACAAAGCTTGTTTTGGGGAAAAGATATAAATCGAGTTGACTTTCCTATTACGTTATTATCAAAGGCTTAAATATTTCCTTACGGTGAAGGAAACTAATTCCTATCATCCACGTATGTGGTGATTAGAGTTAGAGAAGGGCTAATTGCAAGGTTAGTCCCTCAACTTTTAGTGCTTTATAATTTTGTCCTCAAACTTTGAATCTATACGATTTAGTCACTAAATGACTTTTAGTATATTCTATAAGGTCCTTAAGCGATAAATTGACTCAGTCAAAGTCCAATAACAATGTAGTTGACCATATAGTCAATGTCAATGCAATATTTGGACCTTTCCTATCTAGGGTTTCTGATCGTTGGAACCCAGTTTTGACTAGACTAGTTTTTAGGGTATTATAACTCTCCCCCTTTAAGAAAAATTCATCCACAAATTTTACGTGAACTGAAGATATGAGGGTATTGCTCCTTCATTCTCTCCTCTAATTCCCATGTTGCTTCCTCAACGATGTGGCTCTTCTAGAGCACTTTGACTAAGGGAACAGATTTGTTGCGAAGCCTTTTAACTTCTTTTGCAAGAATTTGAACTAGTTCCTCTTCATAGGATAAATTAAGTTAGATTTCTACAGATTCAGGCTCGATGATATGCAAAGGGTTAGATAAGTACTTTTGGAGCATCAATACATGGAATACATCGTGGATCTTGCTAAGTTCTGAGGGCAACGATAATCGGTAAGCCACAGGGCCAACTTTTTCAATAACATCGGAAGGTCCAATTAATTGGGGACTAAGCTTTCCCCTTTTACCAAAACTTAGAACTTTCTTCCATGGTGAAACCTTAAGGAAGTCATATCGTATATCCCTTCGCTTTAGGTCGGCATAGGCCTTTTGTTGGTCGAATGCAGCTTTTAGGAGATCATGGATGATGGTAACACGTTTTTGGTTTCCTAAAGTAGGTCAGGGCCCAACACCTTGCCTTCACCAAGTTCAAACCAACACAAAGGAGTTCTGCAATGTCTATCATACAATGCTTCATACGACGCCATCTTAATGGTAGCTTAATAACTATTGTTGTAGGCAAACTCGATGAGAGGTAGGGATTTCTCCCAAGACCCACCAAAATTGATGATGCATACACGTAGCATGGCTTCCAAAATCTATACAGAAGGGTTCAGTAATGATACACAATTTCAATGATTCAATGGGAGGGGTTTTCAATGATTACCTAAATTACCCTTTTCCAACTGGCCGTCAGATTGAGGGTGAAAAGTAGTACTGAGATTAACTCTAGTACCAGAGCTCCTTGCAATGTTCTCCAGAATCGAGAAGCAAATCGAGGATCCCGATCAGAGTTAATTGATTGTGGTACTATGTGGAGTCAAATTACTTCCTTGATATACAGGTCAACCAAGTTAGGAAGACTGTAGACCATTCTAACCGGTAAGGAATGTAATGACTTGGTAAAATTGTCTACAATAACCCAAATAGCATCGTGCTTAGGCGAAGTCAGGGGTAGACCACTAACAAAGTCTATAGTGATCTTCTCCCACTTCCACTGTGGTAATTCAATGGGTTGCAGTAGTCTAGTTGGAACATGGTGCTCAGTTTTAACATGCTGGCACGTAAGGCACTTGGACACGTAGTCAGATGTAGCTTGTTTCATGTCTAGCCACCAATAGAGTTCTCGAAGTTCCTTGTACATCTTTACAGAACTCGGGTGCATAGAGAAAGAACTCGAATCAACTTCTTTTAGAATATCAATACAAAGAGATTCATCGTTGGGCCCACAAACTTGATCATGAAAACATAAGAGTCCTTCGAAATTAATCTTGAAGTCAGGATTACCTTGCAACTTAGAGCCAATAGATTGAACTCGGGGTCTTGATCTTGTAATGTTTTGTTTCTTGAAACAATGGTAGACTGAACCTGAAGTTCAGCTACGAGACAACAATTTTTCTGAAGTTAGAAAGAGCATTAATAGCTTGAGGAGCTACAATACAATGACTTTACGATGAGTCGATGTACTAAACAATACATAGGATTTAATGTTCATTAACAATACTTACCAGGCAGAGGTTTGCGGCTGAGTGCATCAGCAAACAACGTTAGCCTTGCCCGGGTGATAGTCAATGACAATCATAATCTTTAAGGATTTCCATCCATCTTCGTTGCTGAAGATTCAGCTCTTTTTGAGTCAAAAAATACTTGAAACTCTTGTGATCAGAAAAGAGAGCACTTCTCTTCGTAGAGATAGTGTCTCCAGATTATCAACGCAAAAACAACTGCAGCCAGCACCAAGTCATGAGTGGGATAATTCATCTCATGTGGATTAAGCTGCTTCGAAGCATAAGCAATGACATTGCCTTCTTGCATCAATACACATCCTAACTCGAGATGCGAAGCACCACTGCAGACTATGTAGTCCTTTCTAGACTCGGGTTGGGTTGGGACCGATGCACAAGTCAAGACTTGTTTCAATTGATCAAAGCTTCTTTGTTGTTCCTTGGTCTAAACAAAATGAGCTTTTTTTCTCAATAACTTATTCAATGGGACTGCTATCATAGAAAATCCTTTGACGAATCTTCTATAATAACCAGCAAGACCAAGAAAGCTTCTCACTTCACCAATATTCTTGGGTGGATGCCAGTCAAGAATAGCTTGAATTTTCTTTGGGTCCACCTGAATGCCCGAAGCTGATACAATATGCCCAATGAAGGAAACTTCGGTGAGCCAAAACTCACACTTAGAAAACTTGGCAAAAAAATGCTTCTCCCGAAGGGTTTGAAGCACGATGCGGACATGATCACAATGTTCAACAAAATTCTTGGAGTAAATCAAAATATAATCGATGAATACCATTACGAACTTATCAAGATAGGGTCTAAAAATCCAATTCATTAAATCTATAAAAGCTAACGGTGCATTGGTTAGCCCAAAGGGCATTACCAAGAATTCGTAGTGACCGTATCTCATACAAAAAGTAGTTTTAGGTATATCACATTCCTTGAATCTCATCTGATAATACCTAGACCTTAAATCGATCTTGGAAAACATGGAGGCATCCTTAAGCTGATCGAATAGGTGGACCAAAGCTCTCCAAGGTGAAGAACTCGAACGAATAAAGCCTTTATCAAGCAATTATTGAATATGGGTTCAGCTCTACGACTGCCATTTGATAAGGTGCAATAGAAACTAGGGTAGTTCCAGGTTGCACATCAATGCCAAATTCCACTTCACGGGTTGGAGGTAAGCTCGGAAGTTCATCAGGAAAAACATTAGGGAAGTCACACATGGTGTCAATGTCTGGAAACTATGGTTCATCCTTGGCTTCCAAAGTCAAAGCATACAGTGTAGGATTTTGCGAATTCATCAAAGCGATACTCTTCTTGCCAAGGCCTCGAAGGTATAGCTTCCTCTTGCTACAATCTACCCAAGCTTGATGTTTACTAAGCCAATCTAAACTTAGTATAACATCGAACTTGTGGATCGATAATGCCAATAAATTGGCCTGAAATGGAATCATTTGAATCAATAAAGGACAATTCTTATATACAATGCTCACGGTGAGACAACCACCCAATGAATTGGTTACAGAAATTCTCGATGCTATATGTTTAGAGGACAATCTATGACTTTTAACTAACACAGTGCTTACAAAAGAATGAGTAAAGCCAGGATTAATCAATGCATATAAAGAATGTGAGTACAATTCAATGGTACCTGCAATGACATCAGGTTCATCCTCCTCCTCTATGCTCCTCACATGGTGCATATAGGTAGGGGCCTTTGATTCTTTAATATTCAATGTATTTCTAAAGCCACTAGGTCTCCCCGCGGCTCCCGATGCTCATTGTCTTGATCCCTTGCCTCGAAATGATTAAGCAGGGGATGCAACGTTAGCCGGTGTAGTAGAAGATTTTCTTATATTAAGAGGGCAATCTTGGATGAAATCTCCTTGCTCACCACAATAAAACACAAGCTCCAGAATGCTTGTGACATTAACCCGCTGGATATCGATTCTAACAATAGTTTCAAATAGGATATTGAGAACTTCAATTTGAGCTTCTAGTGCTATCAACTGAGACTACTTTGGCAAATGACTGAGTCATGGTTTGTGTCTTCTCGATGTTTCCCAAATGGGAAGGTTGTGGAAACACATTCTGTTTAGGGCCTTGATACTTCCCTTTTTATTCCACTTGGGAGGTCAAGAATCATCTCTGAATTTCTTTTTTGATTTCCCCGACCCATCGGTCTTCTGGGCTTTCTGTGCTATTTCGGTGGCTTTGACTTAGTTCACGAGATCTTGGAAATCAATAATACCCAATGCGGTGAACATAGGGAGTAGCTCGTTACTGAGCCCAGCAATAAACATTCAGCAGTTCTCTTCCTCCTTTTTAGTGTATTTGGCATCATACCTGGAGTATTTGAAAAATCATGGATGTATTGCTCAACATGTCGTCTACCTTGATCAAGATGGAGGAAGATGTTGTGCCTTTCTTTTAGATAAACTCACTTATATAATTCTTTCAAAATTCTAGAAGAAAGAACTCCCAAGTTATTGTATCTTCAAAGACCGTAAGGGTAGTAGTCTCCTACAAGTGAAGTGACTCGTCAACAAGTAACATGAGGGCACACTCCAGCTTGTGTTCATTCGAGCACTGCAACTATTTGTTCAAGATTCTCAGTGTGTTATCCAACCAGTATTCAATAGTTTTAGGATTGTCATCATCCTCACCGGTGAAGGTATAGGCTCGATGCTGAGATAGCTTGTCAATAGGGGACTGAGCGTATTGGATAACATGTGCAGTAGGTTGCACAGCCTGTTCAGCTCTCATCGAAGTCATGAATTGTTTGAACAAGTCAGCTATGTCCCGATAACATTCAACTTGAGCATTTGGCATTCCTTGTTCAACATTTTGAGGTGGGGGATTAGGTAGATTTGAAGGATCTAGCCCTCTTATCTCTTTGCCATGTGTTGAGGAGCCAATGGCAGGCTCATTGAAATGAGCTTCGTTAGTCTCAGATATATCTATAATATAAAGAGATCAAGGTAGTCGGTGAGTGATGATATACACAATAAATAACTCTTAGGTGGAAAAGTAATACAATATAAATGCATTACACTTTGATTTAGTACTAGAATCGACTAAACTAGCTTTGATACCACAAATATGACACCCCTTCTTAGCCTTGCAGAGAATCAGGTCGGAGTATGTTACCGGTGTTCAATACAATGATCAGAATAGTATTTTAACCTTTAACCTATGATTCAACGACTCGAGAACTACACAATAGTGAATTCAGTGTCATAGGACGACACTTAAAATATAAATGCAATAATGAGTCGATATAACTTACTAATATCAAATTGGGACCAATTTCAAACTTTTACAAACTTTAGGGATCAAACTATAAATTTAGTATTTTAGAGGTTCTTTACTTGAATTAGCTTTACCACAATGAAACTCGGTTCCTAATTAGTGAGCATGCAAATTTTCATATCAATTGAAACTCATTTACCTTATCAATTAGGCTAAACAATAATCAATGACCAATTTGTAATGTTTCAGAAACTATTTCTTAAGACTTATAACAGAATTACCTGTCTCCGTACCGATACTCGAAGGGGCCTTAGACCCTTATACAACCCACATGCATTATATACATACCAAATATACCAAAAGTGACTAGTTTAACTACTTTACCACCCTACTAGGAGTTCATAGGGATAATATACATTACTTTATCCTTGTTGTGACTTGCAAAAAGTCTTTGACTTCTCCAATCTCTCAACGATGATCACTTTAACCTAAAATGCATGAGATGAAATGCGTTAGGCATATTTTGCCTAGTGAGGTACTCTTGAACAATAACAAATACAATAAAATGCATCCCAAATCATGTAATGACAATGACAATAGTATTATAATGCACAATAACACAGTAGACATATTTCATAATTATCCTTTGGATCGAATCAAGATAGAGGATACACAAATTCCTATGCCTCGCCAAATCAATGAATGGTCTAGTCCCACCCTCGCCAAATCAATAAAGGCCATAGCTAATGTCCTTTACCAATGACGTCTTGAATTCTATGGCATGCACTTGTATCCAATGTCCTTTTAATTCCAAGGTTTGATCATAATATCAAAGTTAATGTTTCAATAGTAATATTAGTGATCAATATTATCAATATCAATATCAATGATCTATGTTCTAATAACAATGTCTATAATCAATGTTTCAATATCAATGCTCCGATGTCAATAACAATACCAATTCCAATGTTCAATAAAAATATATATGACAATAACTATAACGGTGACGATGTCAGTATTCAATGATCAATAACCTATATTGCTATAGTTCGATGACAACAATATTAACGATAACAATGTTATGTTCGATGTTCACTACAATAGCTTACTGATGCTTACCAATGATGCCTCCAAAGAGGTTGAATGCAATATCCATTAAAAAGGGTTAGCCATGCAATAATTCAATGTTAATGAAATTGGGAAAGGCACCTAGCCTAACCCGTGACTCTGACTACACTCACCTTGATTTTTGAAGCTCCTACGGCTCTCAAATTGTGATTCCCTTGTTCCTAGCCCTTGACAGAGATGATGGATTATCTTTCTCCTATTCTTGAGCTAGGTAAAACAATAGGAGATCATTAGAATCGATATTATGATATCAAAATCAATATAACAATATCGAAATCAATTTCTAAGCTCAAAATAGCTATTAGCTATTAGATAGGTTCATGGATTGAAGCTTTGAAGAGCAAGGGTTTATCTTAGCAATTACAACTTATAATTAACATTCAAAAATCCATGGAATTGACAATAGATTAGGGGTTTTAGCTTACCCAACCGGTGGCTATTTGATGAAATCGTTAAATTAAAGAAACCTTAAGGTTTATCAAACCCAACAATGGAGGTTATTGCTTGTGGAAGAATAAAGATGATGACAGCAAAGCTTGTTTTTTGGGAAAAGATATCAACCGGGTTGACTTTCCTATTTCCTTATTATCAAAGGCTTGAATATTTCCTTACAGTGAAGGAAACTAATTCCTATCATCCACGTATGTGGTGATTAGAGTTAGAGATGGGCTAATTGCAAGGTTAGTCCCTCAACTGTCAGTGCTTTATAATTTTTCCCTCAAACTTTGAATTTATAAAATTTAGTCACTAAATGACTTTTGGTATATTCAGTAAGGTCCTTAAGCGATAAATTGAATCAGTCAGAGTCCATTAACAATGTAGTTGACCATATAGTCAATGTCAATGCAATATTTTGACCTTTTCGATGTAGAGTTTCTGATTATCGAAAACCAATTTTGACTAGACCAATTTTTAGGTTGTTACATGATCGAGGTTTGTTAGCCGAGTTACAAGTAAAGCCATCTTTGTCACAGTTGATTAAGTAGAAGCAACCTTACGATGATGCGTTGGTACCACATGTTAAGGATATCATGGATGGAAATCTGACGGATTTTCACTTTAATGATGATGTTGGGTTATGTTTCAAGGATCGAATAGTGGTGCCTAGTGATGATGAGTTGAGGCATACCATTTTGTCTGAGGCACGTGCTAGTCCTTTTGTTATGTATCCCGGTAGTACAAAGATGTATCGGGGTTGAACGAAGAGTACTATTGGATTGCTTTAAAGAAAGGTTGTGGCTGATTTTGTTGCTAGATGTATGGTATGTCAGCGTGTTGAGGCTAAGCATCAGTTCCCTTCTAAGTTGTTGCAACCATTAAGGATACCATAATGGAAGTGGGAGAGAATCACCATGGATTTTGTATCTGGGCTGCCAATGACGCCCACTAAAAAGGATTCCATTTGGGTGATTGTTGATCGATTTATGAAGTGTGCACATTTTGTGCCTGTGCATACCACTTATTCTTTGGATAGGTTGGCAGAGTTGTATATTTCCGAGATTGTGCATTTGTACGGGGTGCCTAAGTCTATAGTTTTGGATAGGGATCTGCGGTTTCCAATTTTGTTTTGGGAGTGCTTGCATCGAGCTTTGGGTACACGGTTGAAATTTAGTACTTCATATCATCCTCGGACGGAAGGTCAGTCTGAACGTGTGATCCATGTCTTGGAGGAGAAGTTAAGGTGTTGCATCATTGAGTTCCAAAGAACTTGGGAGAGGCAGTTGCCTTTGGTGGAGATTGTTTGTAACAATAGTTATAAGGTTGGTATGCAAATGGCACCTTATGAGGCTTATGGTAGGAAGTGTTGTACGCCTTTGTATTGGGCTAAGGTTGGAAAAAAGCATGTGTCTATGCCAGATGTGTTGAAAAACACGAATGAGAAAGTGAAGCTTGTTTGTGATCACTTGAAAGCGGTTTGGATCGCTAGAAATCCTACACGAATTTGAAACGCAAAGAGATTGAGTACACGGTTGGTGATCGTGTGTTTTTAAAGGTGTCACCTTGGAAGAAGGCGATCTTGTTCAAACATAAGGGTAAGCTTAGTCTAAGGTTTATTGGAGGTTGTGGAGCATGTAGGTCATGTTGTTTGTCATTTGAGGTTGCCTCCTGAGTTGGAGAGGATTCATGATGTATTTCATGTGTTGATGTTGCAAAAGTATCGGTTAGATCTATCATATGTTATACCTGTGGAGGGCATTGAGTTGCGATCGAATTTGTCTTTTCATGCGAAACCTGTTGAGATCCTTGATTCGTGTAATAAAGTTCTTCGTGGTAAAATGATTGAACTTGTGAAGGTGTTGTGGCGACATTGTGGAGTTGAGGAGGCCACATAGGAGAGTAAGGCGAACATGATGAAACAGTTTCTGCACTTGTGAAGGTTTTGCAGTCATACCGATGCAATTTTTAATCCAAATTCCACTATTGACTGTAATGCCCCGATTTTGGGTCTAGTGGTTTTTAGGCTAATTAGACGGTCTGATGGGCCGGGATTAGAGATTCGAGTCATATTCAGGATTTAAAAATTGGAATAAATATTTTTTTGGTGCGAGAAAATATGAGAAAAATATCTAAAAATCATTATTTAATATATAGATATTTTTTGTAAAGACAATTTTGGAAAATGGAATTTGAAAAGTTGACATTTTGGCTTGTGACCAAAATGTAAAGAGTGTAAAACTATTTTTAGTGACTATTTTGTTAAATGGTCAAAACTTTGAATTTTTAAGGAGATATTTGCCCAAAGTCTAATATCAAACTTTCTTCCTCAATTGTCTATTTTAAAAAGGATTTGGGAAGAAAATAAATAGATTTGGAGAATTAATTTCATAATTAATTCCTAAGTAAATTTCACGTAACTAACTTTTCTCTAAAAGATTTTCTCTCAAATTCCCTTTAGCCAAACGCTCTTTGCTTCTTCAAAATATTTAGGTAACTTCTTGATTCCTTTAATCTTTTAATTTCATAAGAGTTCTTGATTGATTTCTATCAAAACCTTATTGTTTTAATCTTGTTTTCTCATTGAAATCAATACAGTTAAGGAGGAAAGTCAACATTAGAGGCGACCTTCGCTCTTCTCCTCTAATGAATTGTAACATCCTAAATTATGATTAGAGAAGTTACCCTTATTAATTGATAAGGAATTTGCCTAAGTGGCTACTTGATAATTCCATGAGTGGCCGATTTGATAGGAATACAAATTGAAATACTAGATTAAGGTGACTACTTAGTGAACTTTCACAAAGCTTGGTATTGCATGGTAAGTTATAATTTGAAAAAAGCTTAACGATGTGGCATGCTATGAAGAGGCCATTTGTAGTTAATATAATTCTATTGGGACACAAAAAATTAATCTCAACATCCTTCTCATTCTCTTAAAAATCGAAGAAGAGAATTGAGAGAAAAGAAAGAAAACCTTCATAGCTTGCTTTGGAATCGGGCATATTTTTGTGTTTGAGTTGTTGTTGAGCCAAAGAAAGTAAGTTCCTTCATGTTTGTATCTTTGTTCTTGAAACTAGGCATGATAATTGATGTTTAGATTTGGTTCTTGCGTAATCAAGATTACTTTATGAATTAGGAGCTTTGGTTGATAGAATTTTGTAGAGTGATGAATTTAAGATCGATTAAAACATGTGATTGGTAACATTGTTAGTTTTAGTGTAAATTAGAACCTTGAAATGATTTGAATACTGAAATTTCAGGAATAGAGTTTATTAGATCAAGTATCTAAATCGAATTGGACATTATAAAACTGCTCGATTCAAGCTGCCCATAAATGAATCTATTTTGGAATTGGCATAACATAATTGACTAAATTGTGAGTTGGTGCCTAGAATTGAGCTACTCAGATGTTAGAATTGAAATGAAATTATGAAAATGGATGCTTTGAGTCTTAAAGGCAGCTTAGACAAATCAAATAAGACCAGAACTGTCATGTTTCGAACAAGACAATATGCGATTGTTTTGTGAAGAATTGGTTCAATTAACCAATTCATTAAAATAACCTAGGTGGTAAATTGATAACTATATTGAAGGACGGTCAGTTAAGAAATTGTAACAATGTATGTTTCATAAGAGGATAGCTTATTTGAATAAAAAGGAGCGTTGAAAATCTAGCAAAGGCAGTTTCGAATTAAGGGAAAGCCTTAGGGGACTGTTTTGGTTTTATTAGATTATTATGTGAATTGTTTGTCAATGAGCTAATTCTAATGCTTTATTAATGGTTATTAATCTAGATAATAAAGGGATTAATCAACGGGAGGAAAGACAAAATGAAATAGTGACCCCAGAATCAAGAGTAACTCGACATATTTGTGTGTGTAACTATGTTAAATTAAGCACGGATTGTTGATCTAGTTAAATTACTTGATTGTATTATGAGGCTTAAAATGCCTATGCTTGCTTTGAGTTGCCAAGGCTTGGCAAGGTGACTATATACAGGTATGTATGGATAATTATTTTTGTAAATTAGGAAATGAGTATGTATTGGTTGTTTATAATGCATAATGTAGCATTTTGTGCATGTGACTAAGTACTCGAAGGGTTTAGGAGTATATGAGTGAATAATTGAAATGATTAAATGCTCCAATAGTCATGATACTATTGCTTGATACTGTTCGATTCAAAGGATTAAATGATTCAATGGTATAAGCTACCATTGCCTGCCATTGCTCGATTGAAAAGACTATATGTTACAGTGGTACATGATTCCATTGCCTGATATCATTTGGTTGGAAAAGTTATATGATTCAAGGGTACATATTACCATTGCCTGATATGGTTTGATTGAAAATATTATATGATTCAATGGTATATGCTTCCATTGCCTGATAGTGTTCGAGTGATGATACTCTTCTAAACATTAACTAGCCTTAGCCGGATTATACAATTTAGATTGCTTTCAATAGATTGGATTATGAAACTGATCAACTCTAACGATTGCTTGATGAAGCATCCTCGTTAGAAGTATGTCATTGCTATGCTATAATTGTGCTTAAAATAAGCTTTTTGCTAAGAAATGTTGAGAGCATATATTTACCTTATTATTGATTAAATTTCGAAGCTAGCAATCTAATTACTCACCCTGATGATGGTACAGGAGAAACTGATTGTTGATCAAGCTTTGGGAGGATTTTTCCAAGGTCACCAAAGGCACCAAAAGCATGTTTTGTTTGTTAAATTAACTCCTAGAAGGTGGCACTAGTTTGGAATGTTAGATTATAACATTTTGTCTATTATAAAAAGGGGGTTTGTAAATAGTAACTTCTTAAGGGTTTGTAAATATATATATATATGCATATCTATGAGTTTGGCTTAATATGTCTATTAGTGGTTGGTCTTGCTTAACTTGACATGGTTGCTAGATTCAATTGATTTAGAAGATGTTATATGCTTATTTATTCAAAAGAAGTTGATGATATAATCGTTGTGTGTAATTAAAGTTTGTGATTACCTATCCAGTCAAAAAAATTGAACTGAACAATACTTGTTTAGCTTATCACACGACTTATAAGTTGGATGTCCTTTTTCACATCCGATAAAATTGGTTAGATCATATTGTTAGGGAAGTCTTAGATTTATAATGTTACAAGTAACATTAAAGTCCTTAAAATTGGTATGCCTTCATAATCGGTTCTTATTCATTTAGTAAGACTTAAAGTAACTAAGACACTTGTTGTTAACATCCTTGTTAAGTTTAAACTATGGAAAGATCACATGTTTCCTATCTCTTATTGTGATGTTTGTATTCTGATGTCTTGATGATTCATAGATGATCTGTTCGAATGATTTGTGCTCTTAAGGTTTCACCATGAGTCCTTACAGTCGATTACTAACTTGTTAGACAAGTTAGATTGTCTTCTCCTAGATAATGCTATCTTCTCGGCCTGGGGGTTGGGGTATTACAACTTTGGTATCAGAGCTAAGATTTAGTCGATCCTAGGACTAAAAAAGTTTAAGTTATGTTATATGTTGTTTAAGTGCCATCTATGAGTTGAATTGAATTGTGTATGTGACTTTGTTTGATGGAACCTTCCTTAAATGCTTATTTCAGATGTCTGAGACACATCTGGCTCAGGATAGAGATAGCCCGGCTGGCTCCTCCAATGAAGGAATGAGTGTCAAATTGTGTCAGGAGCAAGTAGACCCTCAAAAGGCTACAGAACCACAGCCTGAAGCTCCACAAGATAATCAAGTTCAAAAAGAATGCCTTCTCAGCATAACTGAGGTGTTCAATCAACTTGTTACTAACCTGAAGCGAAATGATCCTTCTGCACCTGTAGGGATTCAATCTAGGGCCCCAATTGATAAACTGGCTCAACATCAAGCCTATACATTCGCGGGATCTGAAGAAGAGAATCCGAAAGCAGCAGAATACTGGCTGGAAACTACCATTAGAATTATGACTAAATAACTTCAGTGATCTGACGAACATAAATTGGAGTATGTGGTGGCTTTACTTGCTGATGAAGCTTTGAACTGTTGGGAAACTACAATCCTTACCGCCCCTGAAGACTCTATCACTTGGTAATTCTTTCTAAAAGAATTTTGGAAGAAGTATATGAATGAACAATATCTAGCGGAAAGAAGAAGATGTTTCTAGCATCGAATGAAAGGTGGTAGACCCATAGAATAATATGTTAGTGATTTTTGCAAATACTGCAAGTATGGGTCTGAATACATTAAGAAAGAGGAGGATAAATGCAGCATATTCATAGAAGGACTGGGTGATGAGCTGAGCCTTATGTTTACGGCTCTTGGAATAACTGATTTTCAAGACTTGGTGAACCGAGTGATTGCCACCGAGTCTAGGATGAAAGCAACTGACAAAAGAAAGAAGAGTTTTTCTAAGAAAGACAAGAGGCCACTGAATGATGGCAAGTCTTAGTGGCCTTTCAAGAAGCCGAAAAATCAAGGAATGGATTCCTCAAGCTATGTTGCTTCTCCAATGGGTAACTTCATCCTGAAGCCTCGAGCAATAATCAAATCCACTGCACTGCCAATCTCTATCAATAGCTCGGGGAATTCTGGCAAAGATCCACAGGCACAAAATTGTAATATTTGTCAGAATTATCATTTTGGTCAATGCAGAAAGCAGTCAAATACCTGTTTCTGGTGTGGAAGCCTAGATCATTACGTTCGGGATTGTCCCCAAACCTTGGATAAATCTTTGGCTAAAGTGGCCTCCAATTCAAATCAATTCCCATCTCCTAGGGGCAAGGGGCCAAAACAAATACATTCAGGGAACTCAGGGAGAACTCGACGCCAAGCTCCTACTACTTCTCATCAAGAGTCTCGGGCCCCTGCTCGAGTGTATCACATTCAGAATCGTGATGATGAAGAGGCACCTGATGTTATAGCAGGTACTGTTGAATTAAATGAAAACTTCGTTTATGCTCTAATTGATTCAGAATCCTCCCATTCATTTACCAGTTCTCCCTTGCTTGTGAAATTAAACCTGAAATCCAAAACTGTTAATCAAGGGCTGGTAATTTTGAATCCTATAGGAGGAGTTTTGACAATAACTCTCATTTGTAGAAGTTGTTCCCTATACATCCAAAACATTCTTTTCCCTATTGATTTGTATGTGCTACCCTTTTGCAAATTTGATTTAATTCTGGGATTAGACTGGTTAGGAAAATACCAGGCTTGGGTAGATTGTCAAAAACAGAGACTTTTTCTCTGTGGCTTACGTAAAGAATCCATCCTTTTGATTGATAAGAAACCCACCTCAATCTTTTCTGTTATGATCAAACGAGATGAATTTAACTTTGGCCTAAAATCCATTCCAACTGTATCTGAATTTATTGATGTTTTTCTTGAGGAACTTCCGGGACTGCCACCAACACGCGATGTGGAGTTCAAAATTAAAACTCAAACGGGAGTCAATCCTATATCCATTACCCCTTATAGAATGGCTCATTTTGAACTAAAAGAACTTCAGAAGCAGTTGCAAAAACTGCAAGACAAAGGATTCATCCGACCAAGCTCATCTCCCTAAGGAGCCCCGGTACTCTTTGTCAAGAAGAAGGATGGGTAAATAAGATTGTGCATAGATTATCGGCAGCTTAATCAAGTTACGATTAAGAATAAGTACCCTCTTCCAAGAATTGAAAATTTGTTTGACCAATTGAAGGGAGTTTCAGTATTCTCCAAGATCGACCTTAGATTTGGATACTACCAAATGAAGCTTAAAGAGCCTGACATACATAAAACCGCTTTTAGAACTCGATATGGTCACTACGAGTTCCTAGTGATGCCATTCGGTCTGAAAAATGCCCCTGCCGCATTTATAGATCTCATGAACCGAGTTTTTAAACTCTATTTAGATAAGTTTGTCGTGGTCTTCAGACAACGTCCTTGTCTACTTGAAAGATGAAGCTGAACATTCAAAGCATCTCAGAATTGTGTTACAAACTCTTAAAGATAATCAACTCTATGCCAAATTCAACAAATGTGAATTTTGGTTCCCCGAAGTATCTTTTCTCGGACATGTAATTTCGGCCTCTAGAATTAAGGTTGATCCGAAAAAGATTCAATCGGTGATTGAATGGAGAACTCTGAGGAATGTTAGTGAAGTACGAAGTTTCCTTGGCTTAGCTGGACATTATCGGAGGTTTGTTAAAGGATTTTCGATTTTGGCCACACCCCTAACCAAGCTACTTCGTAAAGATGTACCATTCATATGGTCTGAAGAACAGTAAAGAAGCCCTGACCAATTGAAGTAAGTACTTACCCGAGCTCTAGTGTTAACTCAACTAGAATCAGGGAAAGAATTTATAGTGTTTCGTGATGCTTCTCACTTGGGGTTGGGATGTGTTTTAATGCAAGGAGATAGAGTGGTAGCATATGCTTCTCGATAATTAAAATCTCATGAATTGAATTACCCAACCCATGATTTAGAACTTACTACGATAATCTTTGCCTTAAAGATATGGAGACACTATTTGTATGGAGAAAAGTGTTACCTTTTCACCGATCACAAAAGCTTGAAATATCTCCTTACTCAAAAGAAGCTCAACCTTAGACAAAGACGTTGGATCGAGCTACTTAAAGACTATGATATAATCATAGATTACCACCTAGGAAAGGCTAACATTGTGGCTGATGCACTCAGTCACCAACATACATGTGGTTAGTATTCGATTTAACCAAATCTCCCCTTATTCCTATTCGAAATTTGTATAGATATTATCTAATGTTACCTTGTACATATTTGTAGCCTTATCCTCCATCAATGCTTGCCTTCGAATTGGTAGGAAGCAAGGGACCTTGGCTTCTATTCAAATTCACTCTGATATAATATCAAGAATTCGATCATTGTAACAGTCAGATTCTGAATTACAAGGAATTAAGCTCAAGCTTGATGGAAATGCTGAATCAGACTTTGTTCTAAAGGAAGATGGATTGCTTTATTTTTGAAACAGGGTGTGTATTCCCAATGATTCAAATTTAAGAAGAGGGAATCCCTTCAAGAAGCTCACAATAGTTCTTTCTCAATACATCTCAGATTAGTGAAGATGTATAAAGATCTTAAGAGTCTTTTCTGTTGGCCTGGAATGAAATATGCTATAGCTGACTTTGTATCTAAATGTTTGGTTTGTCAGAAAGTGAAGGCAGAACATCAAGTTCCTTCGGGATTGCTTCAGCCTATTGAAATTCTATGATGGAAATGGGAGCAAATAACAATGGACTTTGTTAGTGGATTGCCTTTATCACCAAAGAAGAATGATACAATATGGGTGATTGTAGATAGGTTCTCAAAGTCATCTCATTTTCTTCCTATTCGAATGAACATAAGCCTAGATCAGCTAGCCGAACTCTACATTCGAGAGGTCCTCAGGCTACATGGTATTCCTACGCCAATAATTTCTGATCGGGGCTCTAGATTTACTTCTAGATTCTGGAAATCTCTATAGAAAGCTCTTGGAACTAAAGTCAATCTCAGTACCACCTTCCACCCTCAATCAGATGGTCAATTTGAAAGAATTATACAAGTGTGAGAAGATATGTTACGAGCTTGTTAATTGATTTTGGGAAAAATTGGGAGAAAGTTTTACCCTTGGCGGAATTCTCATACAACAATAGCTACCAATCTTCTATTCAAATGGCCCCCTTTGAAGCCCTTTATGGAAGAAAGTGTCAGACCCCACTGTGCTGGTCAAAGTTAGGGGAGAATAAAGCTTTAGGACCTCAATTGCTTCGAGAAACAAAAGAACAAGTGTAGATTATTTGCAATCGATTGAGATAAGCTTTTGATCGACAGAAAGCTTATGCTGATCGTAACAGATGGGATATTCAATCTAATGTGGGAGACAAGGTGCTTCTCAAAGTATCTCCGTGGAAGAAGGTGTTCAGATTCGGTAAGAAAAGAAAACTTAGTCCTCGATTTATTGGACCTTTCAAAATCATTGAGAGGATTGGGCCTGTTGCATATCGGTTGGCCCTTCCAGATGAATTCAGCAAAATACACAATGTGTTTCATGTAACACTGTTACGTAGCTACCAATCTGGTCCTTCTCACATTCTCGAGCCGGATGAAGTTGAATTGAATCAGGATTTATCCTACGAGGAAGAGCCAATCCAAATTCTTGATCACGAAAGTAGAAGACTTCGAAACAAAACAATCTCCCTTGTCAAAGTCTTATGGAGGAATCATAGGAGTAGAGAAGCTACTTGGGAACTTGAATCTGCCATGAGAGAACAATATCCGCAATTTTTCTCTTCAGGTAAACATTCAGGGACGAATTTCCCTTAAGGGGGAGGGATTTGTAACATCCTAAATTATTATTAGAGAAGTGACCATAATTAATTGATAAGGAATTGCCTAAGTGGCTACTAGATTATGGTGACTACTTAGTGAACTTTCACAAAGCTTAGTTTTACATGGTAAGTTATAATTTGAGAAAAGCTTAACGATGTGGCATGTTTTGAAGGAGCCACTTGTAGTTAATTTAATTCTAGTGGGACACAAAAAAATAATCTCATCATCCTTCTCATTCCCTTAGAAACCGAAGAAGAGAATTAAGAGAAAAGGAAGAAAACCTTTATAGCTTGCTTTGGAATCAGGCATATTTTTTAGTGTTTGAGTTGTTGTTGTGCCAAAGAAAGTAAGTTCCTTCATGTTTGTATCTTTGTTATTGAAGCTAGGCATGCTAATTCATGTTTAGATTCGGTTCTTGCTTAATCAAGATTACTTTATGAATTAGGAGCTTTGGTCGATAGAATTTTGTAGAGTGATGAATTTAAGATTGTTTGAAACATGTGATTGGTAATATTGGTAGTTGTAGTGTAAATTTAGAACCTTGAAATGATTTGAATACTGAAATTTCAGGTATAGAGTTTATTAGATCAAGTATCTGAATCGAATTGGACATTATAAAATTGCTCGATTGAAGCTGCCTATTAATGAATGTGTTTTGGAATTGGTATAGCATAATTGACTAAATTGTGAGTTGGTGCCTAGAATTGAGCTACTCGGATGTTAGAATTGAAATGAAATTATGAAAATGGATGCTTTGAGTCTTAAAGGCATCTTAGACAAATCAAATAAGACTGGAACTGCCCTGTTTCGAATAGGACAATATGTGACTATTTTGTGAAGAATTGGTTCAATTAACCAATTCATTAAAATGAGCTAGGTGGTAAATTGATAGCTATATCGAAGGATGATCAGTTAAGAAATTATAACAATGTATGTTTCATAGGAGGATAGCTTATTTGAATAAAAATGAGCGTTGAGAATCTAGGAAGGGCAGTTTCGAATTAAGGGAAAGCCTTAGGGGACTGTTTTGGTTTTATTAGATTATTATGTGAATTGTTTGTCACGACATGATTCTAATGCTAGATTAATGGTTATTAATCTAGATAAGAAAGGGATTGATCAACGGGAGGAAAGACAAAAAGAAATAGTGACTCAGAATCAAGAGTAAATCGACATAATTGTGAGTGTAACTATGTTAAATTAAGCATAGATTGATGTTCTAGTTAAATTACTTGATTGTATTATGAAGCTTAAAATTCCTATGCTTGCTTTGAGTTGCCAAGGCTTGGTAAGGTGACTATATCCAGGTATGGATGGATAATTATTTGTGTAAATTAGGAAATGAGTATGTATTAGTTGTTTATCATGCATAATGTAGCATTTTGTTCATGTGACTACGTACTCGAAGGGTTTAGGAGTATATGAGTGAATAATTGAAATCATTAAATGCTCCAATATTACATGATACTATTACCTGATACTGTTCGATTCAAAGGATTAAATGCTTCAATAGTATAAGCTGCCATTGCCAGACATTGCTCGATTGAAAAGACTATATGTTACAGTGGTACATGATTCCATTGCCTGGTATCGTTTGGTTGGAAAAGTTATATGATTCAATGGTACATATTACCATTGCCTGATAAGGTCTGATTGAAAAGATTATATGATTCAATGGTACATGTTACCATTGTCTGATAGTGTTTGATTGATGATACTCTTCTAAACTTTAACTAGCCTTAACCAGATTATACAATTTAGATTGCTTGCAATAGATTGGAGTATGAAACTGATCAACTCTAACAGTTGCTTGATGAAGCATCCTCGTTAGAAGTATGTCATTCCTATGTTATAATTGTGCTTAAAATAAGCTTCTTGCTAAGAAATGTTGAGAGCATGTATTTACCTTATTATTGATTAAATTTCGAAGCTAGCAATCTAATTACTCACCTTGATGAAGGTACAAGAGAAACTGATTGTTGATCAAGCTTTGGGAGGATTTTTGCAAGGTCACCAAAGGCACCAAAAGTATGTTTTGTTTGTTAAATTAACTCCTAGAAGGTGGCACTAGTTTGGAATGTTAGATCATAACATTTTGTCTATTATAAAAGGGGGTTTGTAAATAGTAAATTCTTAAGGGTTTGTAAATATATATATACATATCTATGAGTTTGGCTTAATATGTCTATTAGTGGTTGGTCTTGCTTAACTTGACTTGGTTGCTAGATTCGATTGATTTAGAAGATGTTATATGCTTATTTATTCGAAAGAAGTTGATGATATAATCGTTGTGTGTAATTAAAGTTTGTGATTACTATCCAGTCAAAGAATTTGAACTGAACAATACTTGTTTAGCTTATCACACGACTTATAAGTTGGAAGTCCTTTTTCACATCTGATACAATTGGGTAGATCATATTGTTAGGGAAGTCTTAGATTTATAATGTTACAAGTAACCTTAAAGTCCTTAATATTGGTATGCCTTCATATATCGGTTCTTATTCGCTTAGTAAGACTTAAAGTAACTAAGACACTTGTTGTTAACATCCTTGTTAAGTATAAACTTTAGAAATATCATATGTTTCCTATCTCCAATTGTGATGTTTGTATTCCGATGTCTTGATGATTCATCGATGATTTGTTCGAATGATTTGCGCTCGTAAGGTCTCACCATGAGTCCTTACAGTCGATTACTAACTTGTTAGACAAGTTAGATTGTCTTCTCCTAGGACAATGCTATCTTCTAGGCCTAGGGGTTGGGGTATTACATGTATGGTTCTTTATTGAAATTTTCAAGTTATTGATCCTTTATAAATGTTTTCTAATGAGTTTTAATAATTGAAGTATGAAAATTGGTTAAATCAATGTTTAATTGATGAGATTAAGTGATTTTCGGCTTGGATCTATTTTGTTGAGTTCTTAATTGTTTATAATAATTATTTTTTATAACGTTGATAAGTTGATTTTAGCATTGGAATCCCGAAACTATGTGAATCTCTAATTTGTTAGGTTGCTAGTGTTGTGTTTTTGGCGAGTTTAGGTGTTTAATGACTGCTAGAAGAATAAGGATGTTGTTAGGTTGTTTTTTAGATGTTAATTGAAGATAATTGATGGATTAAACCTTTAGGTTTTGGATGGGTTAAGTGTGGATGGTTTTTGATGTTGATTTCGATAGTTTTGGTAAGGTTTCGGCTAGAGTTTGTAGAGGATTGTTGTGGATTGATGTTGCTAGGTTTGTGGATGATTTTGATGCATTTGATCCTCTATTTTATGGGGTGAAATTAGGGGAGGTTGATCCTCAAACTTGAAGTGTCGCTTCGGAAGCTTTAGAGGGGTATTTCGCATCGGTGAATGAGGCTTTGTGAAGTTGGTGGGTGAGAACGTGAATTTCAGCTTTGAAATGGTTTAAAGGTTATATTGGGAGTTTAAACTTAGCTTGAAACGCTGGTTTAAACTCATAAGTAAGTATGAAAAGATTTCTCCCTCGGTCGTACTTTTATAAAATGGATTTTATGCACTTGTTATGAATGACATGGTACCTACTTTTTAAGCATGTTTTAAAGTATGTTTAATACTATTTTTGATCATATTATAATGATGGATGCATTTGGTAAATGATCCATGTAAGTATGTGAGATACTTGTTTTAAAGCATGGTTTGTTGCTTTGGAAATGGTTTTGAATTGATGCATATTAAAACAGTGAGGTACATGGTTAATAATGAATTATATTGGCAAGTGATGTGGCTTAAAATGTTATCGAATATAGTTGGCCGGCCATAGGATTGATAATGCACTATAAAAAGTTTCCTCGAGTGTTGAGGGGTTGTAAGGTATTGAAAACTCCACCATGAGTACCCTAACGGTTGAGATGTTATATGCTACCGAAAACTCCCGTTAGTGGATTATACACCTAACCAATGATTGTACCATGGTTGTGATTGTACCATAATTCTGGTTGAGGTTGTATGAAGTGTTGAGAGGACGCTTGTTGAATCTGTGTATCCAATGTAATATTTTGTGAAATGGAACTTGGTTCGTGATCACTTGAAAGCCAATATAATTGTTAATGTATCACGTTGATAAATTGTGATGTATAATGTTGGTTTATAAATGTTTACTTTTTAAGTCTTGCATATGGGTTTTTATGCATGAGAAAGCTTAAATTGAGGGTTAGCAAATGGAATTTTACTGTTAATCCACGATACATGTTGCATATGGTTTAATATGCTATTTTTGGAAATGTTAAGTGCATATGGTTTAATATCCATGATACCTGCCAGGGCATGATGTTTTGTAAAATAATTAAAATGGTAATTTCAATGTGATTTGAGAAAAAAAGGATTTTAAATGCATTGGTGGCATTTTGTTTGAGCACTCCTCATAAGCCTTGTGTGCTTACACTCTTTTTATCCATCAATGCAGAGAATTAAAGGTTGGAGGCAGCGAGCAACAGAGGGGAAATCCAAAGGACTTCGACTATTTGAAAGTATGATTTTACCTTAGACTAGTAGAAATAAAGACAATGGGATCATTGTTGTTTTGGGAGAGTTTTTTCTAAACTCCATGTTTGAGCAAGTTTGCTATGTTTTCTTGGAGTTGTAATTGGCCTTATATGTTTGGTTGTTGCTTCGGATTTATGTTTCATATGGTGGTTGGTTGTTTTCTAGGAAGCATGCCTCTAGATTTCCATTTGAAGTATGATGTCATGATTTGTTCATGTTTCTGTAATGTTTTAAAATGGTTTGATCTTTATAATTGTTGTGTATATGTTTGGGGTTTCATAAAGCATGTTTGGATCCTTGATTGTATGAAAAACTAGCAAAATTGGACATTTCAGGCCAAGGTGTATCGATACATGTAGAGGTGTATCGATACGGGCAAGTGTATTTTTAGCCCGAGTATCAGTACGGGTAGAGGTGTATCGATACAGTTTTGAGCTATTGGAATTTTGGGAAAATGTTTTGTAACCCGCGTATCTGTACACTTTGGGACCGTATCTATATGCCTGGTCATTATGACTATTATTTGATATTAAAGGTTTTAGATTCTTCCATTGTGGTTCATGATTGTTATGCATGCAATTAAATGAGTCCGGATTGAAATTTGACAAGTGAGCATGAAACTTGACTAATTGAGGTTTGGTAATTTCTGATTTAACTAAGTCCCTATAAGTTTTCCAGAATTGCAATTTAGTCCCGAAATTGCAATTGCGTGCTATTGGATGTCGATTTGACGCCTGCTTTAGTTGAGATTTCACCCGCTGCCAGTATGTACACTATAGGTTACAATGATGCATCCAAATAAGATAAAAGAAAAAATGGACGTAATTCAAGTTTAACTTGTATGGGTTTGTTTAGGCAAACCCAATGTAGCTTAGTTCGGTTTTGCGTCTAGACCGGGTCAAGGGCTTACATTGACTTTTCGTTCCGAAATTCCCTTGGACTGTATCAGTACGCCATTTTGACTAGAGTTGACTTAGTCCCAATATGCATAGTCATACCGAAAATGCCATCACCCGTATAAGTACGCCCTACTCTGTACTAACATATTTGGTCTAATTTTTAATCAAATTGACCTATCGAACAATGTCCAAAGCTTATGAAATTTTGTAGGCAAGTTTTAAATAAAATAATCTACCGTCATGCCAAATTTTATAGCTATACAAATCCATTTACTATTTTTTTACCTTTTTAGGCCAAATATGCATAATTCACCACTTTTAGCCAATACTAAAACCTCATTTAGGGCCTTTAGGACTATTACAAGCCATATGCAAAACATATACATCAAAAGTGCCAAAAGTATAACACCCCTACCCGGTCTAGGAAATAAATCGATTTAAGAAGTGGTACTAAACAAACATGAACAAGACAACAGACTACCAGATAAACAATCAAGTCAATCTAATAATGATAAAGGCATTCTTTATCATTATAGGCGCTAATAAATTTCTTATGTTCTCTTGATAAAAGTGTGACTAAATTTTTTTATTCTAGACACCAAGAGTTCGTATTAAGATTTACCAACTCAAAGATTTACTCAATACATACGAAATGAAGAGGTGCAACTTAAATCTCAAGCAATTTAATAAATCTTATATATCTTTTAGACACCATTAGAAATATATCAACCTAGAATTAGCTTATTTTGACATCTCTCTCTACTTTGTTTGAGCTTTTTAAGAAAAGCCAATGGTATCCACTTCTAACAGACCGATTAATTTAAACACACGAAGCGAACATAAGGATTATCCATACTCACAAAATGTAAGATACTTACCAACCTTAATTCAATAAATCTAACTCATATATAAGGTTCATTCGACCTAATGATTAAGACATCTTTGCATTCCAAAACCTACCTCTTAAATTAAGAAGACACTCATGTATGGTTTTGAAAACCATATTCAAAATTTTGGCATGGATAAAGATTAGACAAGCTAGGCCGAGAGGTTTATTTCCAAATCAATTAAAAAATGTATCAATTAAGATTATTATCTTATTAACCAAATTATTTACTATTTCGATTTCAAACCTAGTATGAACTCCTCAGGTTTAAGCCTAACTTCTGACATGCTATGTTAATTATATAGCCAATCAAATCGAAATCCTTTTATCTAAAATTTAGCACCGAGAATTAAGAGGCCATTTACACGTTTAAATTATACAACCCAATCAAATGATTGCTAGCAGAAACACAAAACTTAACAAATGTCTATATGCAATTTCAATCATGTGCCACTCTACTAGGAGATCTAACAGAGGCTTACAAAGCATGCATCTTGTACTTGTGATCTTGAGCGAGCTCCGAGACAAAAGATCACCACTTAACGTAAAACAATGACAGAAAGTGTGTAACACCCTTAAATGTATCACCCTTAATTTATACTCGTAAATCGAAATACATTAAAGATATTACAGAGTCGTTTAAAGAAATCTTGACTTATAAATTTATTTTTACAAGTATTTACAAATTTTAGTTTGTAAATCTAATCCTTTCTCGGTTTTCTTGAAAACATAACCTATGTGCAGTTAGCTAGTTTCAATCCTGAATTAGTTATTTTAAAACATATTTGGCAATTATTGAAAAACATAACCTAGGTTCGCTATCTAGGCCCTTTCTTGACTTTAAAATCTTTATGCGGTTACCAATTATTCTTATTAGCAAAGTACCCTTTCTACCTTAGCTTTACTATGTTACAATGCTAATGCCTTATTTTTCTTTATTCATGTACGATTCATCATCAAAACTGATTACTTATCTATCCTTTAGTCTAATTTAATGCATCATACTCTACTAGCAATTAAATAATTACATGCCCACTAGAGATTATCATAAGATATAATATCTTACTAATGTTTTGCAGATTGAAGCTTGATCAGCATGCTCGACTCCTCTTCAAATACTCCATCTTAATCACGTGTGAAACAAGCACACGCTAAGTATGAACTTAGTGCGGCAAAACTTATAAATCAAATTAAAGCACTTTAATTTTAATAAAAATTGCATAATAAATAAGATACAGAATAAAATTACTTGTTGGGGAAATTTACACTTTAGTCCCCAAACTTTTCCAAGGTTTATACTTTAACCCCCTAAACTTTCAAAACATACAATTTAGTCACTAGCCCAAATTTGGGATATTACAATTCCTCCCCCTTAAGAAAATTCATCCTCGAATTTTCAATGCGTACCTGTTCCAAACATTTGCGGATATTACTTCCTTATTTTCTTCTCAGCCTCCCAAGTGGCTTCTTCGACCTTGTGATTTTTCCTAAAAACTTTAGTCAATGAAATTTCTTATTCCTTAATTCTTTAATTCCATAAACCGATATTTCTACTAACTCCTCTTCATGTATCAAATCTAATTGCATCTCAATTTATTTAGGAGTGTTGACATGTAAATAATTCAGACAATTCCCCCAAAACATAATTACATATACTATAGACTTTTGCTCACTTCTGAAGATAAGATCCATTAATATGACCTTGGCATATTGGCTTAACCCACTGATCTCACACTATTCCTCATAAATAATGTGAGTACCTTGTCAAAGTTCAGAAATCAGTGAAATAAATTCCTTATGAACAATTCACCATATCCAATTCTTTGTCATTTTTCTAAGAAGTTTTCCAAACTTCCTCCTCCGTATCAACATTACTTTTTCTAACTTTTCAATATTAATACATCTCAAATCTTCTATAGAAGTTTTGCCATTTTTTGCCTTCAAATAAGCAGTTATAAATCCTCTTTCATCATAACCTTTAAGGTTCCCAAAATTTAAAATTTTTCACAGTCAATGCTTTATTATATACAGATGCCGGAAGTTAAAACCTCTGACTGATTCATACCTAACATCTTCTTTTTGAGCTTCAAATATAATCTCTTTATAGATCAATTTCTTTCTTAGTTTCTTTTCTAATCATCTCAGTAGTATTATTACTTAACTTTCCAACTCTCCCTTATGTATTGACAGTACAAACATCTTATAATAAGATACACTGAGTTATTTCCATCATAACTTAAATCCTTAATTTATCTTGAGTATATCGCCAGATTACATCTGCGGCATCTAGTGACATTGTTATCTTCAAACATATATATTTCTAAAGTAAAGATACTTCATCTTCTTACTCCTTCATATCCGAGTATCTTATAATTATTGTATCATATCCTCTATGGGTCCTTTCTTAACCTCTAAGATTCGTCAACTGACGAAATCCATTATCGTTTTACTTTCCTTATTCTGGTATCATTTCACCTTATACTAATGAGGAGCAGCATCAAGTCATACAATCAGTACATCAATAATATGACATCCTAGGGGCATGTATTTACTATTTAGCATCCATAACCGGCTAAACCTTTGCTCTGATACCATTAAATGTAACACCCTTAATGTATACTCATAAATCGAATATACATTAAAGATATTACAGAGTCGTTTAAAGAAATCTAGATTTATAAATTTATTTTTACAAGTATTTACAAATTTTAGTTTGTAAATCTAATCCTTTCTCAGTTTTCTTAAAAACATAACCTATGTGTAGTTAGCTAGCTCAACCCTTAATTAATTATTTTAAAACATATTTGGCAATTATTGATAAACAACAGTTCAATTCAGGGTGAAAACTAGGTTCGCTATCTAGGCCCTTTATTGACTTTAAAATCTTTATGTGATTACATATTATTCTTATTAGCAAAGTAATTATCCTTTCTACCTTAGCTTTACTCTGTTACAATGCTAATGCCTTATTTTGCTTTATTCATGTACGATTCATCATCAAAATTGATTACTTATCTATCATTTAGTCTAATTTAATGCATCATACTCTACTAGCAATTAAATAATTACATGTCCACTAGAGATTATCATAAGATAGAATATCTTACTGATGTTTTGCAGATTGAAGCTTGATCAGCATGATCGACTCCTCTTCAAATACTCTATCTTAATCTACGTGTGAAACAAACACACACTAAGTACGAACTTAGTGAGGCAAAACTTATAAATCAAATTAAAGCACATTAATTTTAATAAAAATTGCATAATAAATAAAATACTGAATAAAATTACTTGTTGGGGAAAATTACACTTTAGTCCCCAAACTTTTCAAGGTTTATACTTTAACCCCCTAAACTTTCAAAATTTACAATTTAGTCACTAGCCAAAATTTGGGATATTACAAAGTGGCTAAGTAAGTAATCTCTTGGTGAGGTAGTTTAAAGTATCCAAAACTTGATATAACAATCTATCATTTCACCTATATCAAAAGGAATCATATCATTTACATATGATTCTAAGCTCAGACTAGGAGTTAGCCATTCTAAGACAAACTTTTGATCAAGCATTTATGCTTATACAAGGATAATTTGATTCTGCTTTGATCATATGTACAAATTGTTATTTGAATGGAACATAACAAATCATGTACATAATTACCTAAGAATTCGAACAAGCGAAAAATGTACATAATCAATTAAGCATTTGAATGAAGCATTGCATGAGTACATTCACATAAGTATTCGAATGAAGAACTCTATTTTCCCATTTGAATACTCAAACTCAATACCACCATTTCTTATACTTTAAGATCTCAAATATAACATATCAAAGTCATAAATTTCTTAACTTTTAAGAATCTCAAATATAGCATATCAAAGTCATAAATTTCTTATCTTTTAAGATATCAAAGTAATACTTTAATTTATTTTATAGTTTCATTTCTTGTCATTAACATAGCCTTGAGAATCGAATTATAGCCTAGGTACACGAATCCCTAACCAAACTATCGCCAAAAGATGGTACTCGCAGTACTGGTTAATCCTTCCTACTGTCGCCAAGTGACCACAAAACTTCCCTCTTATTGTTGCCAAATAAGGACCGTATTCCACCCTAAACACGAGCTCTATGGAATCTATGGCATACCAACTATGCCTAAGATTGACTCAAGACCACGGCTTTCATATTTATCATCTTTCATTAGAACATGGTGAGCATAGCTCCACATCATGATATCATATCAAAACTATTGCCTTTTATTTTATGCATGTATTCACTCCTATGAATTTCTCATTATCATATCTCTTTAAAAAGGATTGCATCATAGCCAAGATTTCTTTTATCATGTATGGTTCCAATTATGTCTTATCAAAGAGCATATCTTATTACTTAATAAAGTGAGCATCTTTCGAATTAATGTATCGAGCAAGGATTAGTTCATACCATAACAAGCTTATAAGTATAAATATACGTGTGCATAAAATTTTAACCATATGCATGTCTTTAATCAATTAGCATACTTTCAGCCTTATAACATACTTTCAACTAATTTAACATCATAAAGTACTTGTCTATAAGTACTTACCCGGTATCCAAGCTTAGCCACACAAGTACAATTTAACCTCGAAAGCAAGTCGAATCAATTTAAACTCAATAAAGATGCTCGGAATAGATTCACTCTATTTCGAGACTTTAAACTACACTCACAGTTAGCTTTGCTTCTGTATCAAACTTCCCTTTTGCCTATCCACTAGTTTATCTACTTAGCTCTTACTTCTTTGATTCCCTTCTTTGGTCTAAATGTGACAAGGTGTTTAACCATGAATTAGAACAATTCTTAACAATCATCTACTTGTAAAACTATTCACATACGCACACATATATTTAATTTCACCCAAGGCAGTTTATTAAGATTCATACACGTACAAGGCAGTCCAAGTTTCTACTCACACATGTACATACTTAAAAACAGTCCACTAAAATACAATTACTTACCAAATATGTCCATTCATTTGTATACATACTTATCTCCTTCATAACAGCCCTTAACATGCTTATGTACATTCAAAACAGTTCCTAATGCATATATATACATATACACATTCAAAACAGTCTATTTCTTAGATACGCAAATACGAAAGTCCCAAATGTTCCTATACATTCATAGCAGTCCCCTACTCATTACATATACATTTTACACTCTAAAATAGTCTTTCAAAATTTATGTATACACACAAAGCAATTCAGACTTTATATACATCCATATATTTCATTCAAAACAGTTCTCCAAGATTGCATTCATGTCAATTTAGTCTTTTTGCAAATGTATGCATGTTTTTATACTAAACAACCCATCTAACAGTCCACTAACATTTTTATCAATGCATACCGGTCCCTTAACTTACATAATTGCATATATGCACTAACAAAACAGGCTACACATTGGCATACATGGTCAATTACATCAAAACAACCTTCATGCTCTCATCCATGCACAAATCAGTCCCAATTTACTCATGTTCACGAATATACATACCAAAATAGTCCATATAAAGCATTTATAGCTCCTTATACTTGTAAAACAGCCCTTACATATTTTCTCTAAGCAATCCCCTGTTTTAATTTATTAATTCTGTCCATTTTTCTTTTATCAAAATAGCACCAAACATTTCTTTATTTCCCCAAAATAGTCCCAGCTTTTAATACAAAACAACCCTTTAATTTAAATGTACAAACTGCCTTGTTTTTCCCCAATTACAAAATAGTCCCTTAGAATTACTAAATTAGTCCGATATGTTTACAAAACAACTCCGTAACAGCCTTAGAATTATAATACAGCCCCTCCCCTACTTATTTCTTTATCACTTAAAAAATAGTTTCAAAATGATTATAAGTGCATAAGACTGTCCATGGCATTCACAAGTATCCAAACCAGTCCCTAATTCATAGGTATTCAATTTTAAATGTACACAACAGTCCTCTAATTTATATGTATATATAGAAAACAGTTCCACATAGAATTATTAGCAAGCAATATCACCCAAATTAAGTTCCAGCATCAATCATCCAACAAAAATCTATTTGGTCACTATAGTGTCCAACAAATTCTCATAGCTAAGTTATATATTTTCATAGAACATGAAATTCACCACTCATATCATTCGAATGTTTCAAACAATATATCTAATATGAATTCGATTTCTTCCTAACACTTCTAGTCACAAAATACATGAAAAAAAATTCTAACCAATACTTCAATAGAAACTTGGATTTAAAGAATAAAGGAGAATTCCCACCTCTAATCTCAAGATACTCGAATAGGACTCAAAATTTGGACCAAATTAAGCTTCCATTCCCAACACCAAATTCAAGCCCTCACACTCTCTCTCTATAAGTAATATCTTGGCCTTTTTTAGGGAGGTAGAAGATGAATGTTTTCATTCATTCTTCTTTCCTCAATTGCCATGAATCAACTCTTAACCTGAAATGCATGACATCAAATGCATTAGACATACGTTGCCTAGTGAAGTAGTCATAAACAATATCAAAACAATGAGATGCATTTCAAGTCATGTTTTATCAATATCAATGCAATGATTCATTTTCAATGTCAAGTGTAGCATATTTCAATATTATTCCTTGGATCGTGTAACATCCCAAAAACTGATCTAGTCAGATTTGGGTTCCGGCAATCTCAACCGTACACCAAAAAGACTAAACATTGCACTAGTATAGACCATAATGTCAATTTTATGGATACTGGACTCTAATTAAGTACGAATCCTGGTTAAGGGCCTTATTAAATGTTAAATGCTGAGTTTGAGCTAGGCGTATCGATACTGTAAGACCTGTATCGGTACGGTTCAACAACCTTCTAACTAACTTACCTAATTGGGCTTAGCCATATCGATGCGGCTATGAGGCGTATCGATACGGGCATCTGACAAAAAATGATTTTTTGTGATTAAATTAAGAGAATTAAAGAGGTAGAGGTGAGTCACCTCCTTGCATGTCCCTTCCCACGTGAGCCATGGTCATTTGTTTGAAAAAAGATGCCATTGGAGTAAGGAAAAGAAAGTTTATTGATATTAAATAGGTTTCCTCCCAAGCTAGGAAACCATGTGATTGGTTACTTGGGAGGCAACCCTTGTGTAAAGGAAACCATCGACTAAATCCCTTAAGAGGTAAAAAGAAAGGGGTTAAAACATGTTGTAAGTAAACCGAGGCTAAGTTCCTATTTCTTCATCCTTTTTCCCATTAAAAAAGCAATCAAGCACCACCATTTCCATCTTCTTCCTTGAGCTCAAGCAAGTATCTCCCTTGGTTGCCTAGGTTTTCTTGAATTTCTCTACACCGTTTGATAGCATTTGATTGGGTAAGATGAAAACCTCAAACAATTGGTCGAATCCATGGATATATTGAAATTAAATTCTAATTGAAATTATGGAGCTTGTAAGCTAATCTATGAAAAGTCCATTAATCTAATAACCAATTGCTATTTCAAGCATAGATATCGGATTTGGTATTGTTATATTGATTTTGATATCATACTACCAATTCTAATCAATTCCTATTGTTATAACCTAGCTCAAGAAGTTGAGAAGGATCCCCTGTCATCTCCAACGAAAGTTAGAAGCAAATGAGTTGTAAAACGAGAGCCTTGAAAGCTTCAGAATTGAGGTGAGTATGGTCAGTGTCTCGGGATTGAGCTAGGTACCTTTCTCAATTCCATTGTTATTGAAACTATCGTTGCTAACCCTATTTGCTAGGGATATTGCATCGAATCACTTAGTGGGTGTTGTGGTAAGTATTGGTAAGTTATCACGTTGAGGATTGAGTATTGTCACCGTTATCGTCATTGTTATCGAATATCGGACATAGATAACATCATTGTCATCATGTACTGTTATTTCCATTGTCATGGTCATTGCCATTGAATAATGGAAATATGAAGGATTGATCATAGAGCATTGTTATTGCCATTGGACATGTATATTGAATCATTGCTTACTAATAAAGTTATTGAAAACAATGAACATTGTTATTGCTATTAAGCATCGATCATTGATATTGTTAACAGACCTTGGATTCGAAGGACATTGGATATACTGGGCATGCCATAGAATTCATGAGCTCAGTGTATGGTGGACTATGGTCCTAGGGATACGACCTATATTGATTTGGCGAGGTGGAGGGATGTGTTATGATATTGGTCATATTGGTGAGGCGGAGGGACTAGACCATCCATTGATTTGGCGAGGTGTAGGAATTCGCGTATCCACTATCCGGAATAGATCCAAGGATTATTGCTAAAATATAGAAATATTATTGTCAATCATGACCATTGCATTGATACTAATAGTTCATTGTATTACTATTGTCATCACTTGAATTAGAATGCATTACATTGCTAATGACACTGTTTATGGCTACCTCACTAGGCAATGTATGCCTAATGCATTGCATCTCATCCATTTCAGGTTAAGGGACTCATCGTGCGAGATCGGAGATGTTGAGGTATTGGACAAGTCACAAACAAGCTTAAAGTAATGTATATCGAACCTATGAACTCCTTGTAGGGTGGCAAAGTACTTGGAATAGTTATATAGGGCTCTTTTGATATGTATATGTTAAGCTTGTTGTGTAATAGTGCTTGAGGCTCTAAAAATGCATAGTTGGCTCCTAAACGTGAAAACCTAGTAAATGGATTCACATTGACATGTAACTTGACATGCTAGTAGATTAAATGGTTATAAACTTGCTAGTGAAGTTTCATTGTATTTCGACATCGTTTGGTAGGGCAAATCGAATAATAATTAGATAAAATCTGTCATTACTGTGCAGGGCATATCGATACAAGTGGTGGTGTATCGATACGGCCTTGCATATTTCATCAGGTCAATGTTGGTCAAAAGAGGGCGTATCAACACTACTTAGGCATATCGGTACAAAATTTGGTTACAAAAATGGTAGCGATACAGGTTCAGGGCATATCGATACGAAGTCAATGTGTCAACCTGTATCGATACAATTTCAAGTGTAACGATACGAGTTTGTTCTTTTAATCTGGAATCCTTGAATTAAGCATGGTGTATCAATACAGTCTCCAGGGTATCGAGACGGTGGCAGGTAAATTAGTTATAAATGATAAAGAACAGCTTTTAACTTTTTTTTGCAATATAGTCACTGAAATCTTATAAGTCTAATTGATAGGTCTAATGAACTCTGATTAGCATGAAATTTTACAAGATCACTATTATTGCATTCAATTTCATTTTGGTAATGTTAATTACAGAAAATGACCCCTAAATTATCAGATTTATAGTTTAGTGCCTAAAACTTGTAAAAGTTATAAATCATTCCTAATTGAACGATTATTGTTCCATACAGGATAAATTGGACTAATGTCTGTACTTGGTAATGTTCAAAGACTATAATATCAATTGAGTGTTAGTCATTGATTGAAATTTTATAGCACCCATCACCGTATCGTTAAATGGTAGCACGCTCCCACCTGGTTCTCAACCAGGCCGGGAAGGGGGTGTTACATTTGTGGTATTAGAGCTAGAGTTTAGTCGATTCTAGGACTAAACCGAAGCTTATTGCATTGTTATTTTTTTTTTACTTTGCCACCTAGGAGTTGTATATTGTGTATATTGTGACTTGTCGACTAATTCGATCTCTATGTTATAGATTTGTCTAAGACTAACCAAGCTCACATAAATGAGCCTGCTACCGGCTCCTTAACCCATCGTGAGGAATTAAGGGGGAGACCCACCAAATCCTCCATCTCAGAATGTCGAGCCAGAGTTGCCTAATGCTCATGTTGAGTGTTACCAGAACATGGCCGACATGTTCAAGCAATTCATGACATCGATGAGGACTGAGACAGTAGTGTGGCCTACTCCGTCTGCTATCCAGTATGCTTGGGCCCCAATTGATAAATTGGCATCGCTCTAGGCCTATACTTTCATTGGCCAAGATGATGATAACCCTGAGACTATGGAATACTAGCTGGACAATACATTTAGAATCCTGAATAAATAGTTACAGTGTTCTAATGTGCATGAGCTAGAGTGCGCCCTGGTATTTCTAGTTGACGAAGCACTCCAATGGTGGGAGACCACCATTCTAATTGTTCCTAAAGAGACCGTTACATGGGAGTTCTTTCTTCAAGACTTTTGAAAGAAGTACGTTAGTGAGTACTACCTTGTAGAGAGGCGTAGTATCTTTCTTCATCTGAAGCAAGATGGTTGACCTATCGAGCAATACATCCACGATTTTTGCAAGTACTGCCGGTATGGTACAGAATACATCAAGAAGGAGGAAGACAAATGCATGATGTTTATTGCCAGGCTTAGTGATGAGCTACGCCCTATGTTTACTGCCTTGGGCATCACTGACTTCTAGGACCTCGTGAATCGAGTTAAGGCCATTGAAGCTGCACAGAGGGCTTAAAGAATGGGTGGATCTAGTAAATTCGAGAAGAGATTCAGAGATGACTCCCGACCTCTGAAGTGGAACAAGAAGGGCAAGTACCAAGGTTCTAAGCAGAATACATACAACCTTCTCGTTATGGAAACATTGAGAGACCTTAGACTGTAACTCAATCTCTTGCCAAGATGACTTCTGTTGAAAGTACTGAAGGCTCTAATCGAAGTTTACAGAATCTAGTTTGCAACTATTGCAAGAAGTAACATCCAGCGAGTCAATGTCGTAAGCAGACTCGAGCATGCTTCTATTATTAAGAACAAGGTCAATTTATCCGTGATTGTCCACTTGGTGCCAGCAAGTCCACTGCTGCACTGGTAAATGTTACCTCCCTGATTTAATCCTTCCAAAGCAAGTGATCGAGGCAAGGATCATCGGGAGCTACGGGTAAACCCAGTGGCTCAGGAAAACCATCAAACTGGAAGGAATCTAAGGCATCTTCCCAGATGTACCATGTGTAGAGATGGGAGGAGGAGGATGAACCCGATGTTATTGTAGGTACTATTGAACTTTATTATCATTCTTTGTACGCATTGATTGATCCTGGCTCTACACATTCCTTCATCAGCACTGAGTTAGTTAAGAAGCATAGGATGTCTAGTGAACCTAGAGCATGGAGAATCTCTGTAACGAACCCATTGGGTGATTGAGTCACTGTAAGCATGACGTGCAAGAATTTTTCTTTGATGATTCAAGGGATTCCATTTTCGGCCGGTTTCTTGGCCTTACCGATCCATGAGTTTGATGTTATACTAAGCTTAGACTGGCTTAGTAAGCATCAAACTTGGGTGGATTGCAATAAGAAGAAGTTGTATCTTTGAGGCCTTGGCAAGGAGAGCATTTTCCTAATGAAATCTCGAAATCCCTCATTGAATGCTTTGACGTTGGAAGCCAAGGATGAACCTCGAATATCAGACATCGATATTATGTGTGAATTTCTAGATGTCTTCCCTAATGAACTTTTGGGTTTACCTCTAACACGTGAAGTTGAATTTAGTATCGAAGTGCAACCTGGAACTACCTCAGTTTTCGTTGCACCCTATTGAATGTCAGCCATTGAGCTAAAGGAATTGAAAGACCAGATTCAAGATTTGGTTGATAAATGCTTTATTCGACTGAGTTCCTCACCTTGGGGAGCTTCGGTTCTCTTTGTGAAGAAAAAGGATGGTTCCATGATACTATGCATCGACTACCGATAGTTGAACAAGGTATGCATCAAAAACAAGTATCCATTGCCATGGATCGATGACCTATTCGATCAACTTAAGGATGCCTCTATTTTTTCAAATATCGGTTTGAGGTTCAGGTATTATCATATGAGAGTTAAGGATTGTGATGTACCCAAAACTGCTTTCCGTACCGGGTATGGTCACTACGAATTCTTGGTGACGCCTTTTGGGCTAACGAATGCACAAACAACTTTTATGGATATGATGAATCGGGTTTTTAGGCTCTATCTCGATAAATTCATGGTGGTATTCATTGATGACATTCTAATTTATTCCAAGAATACTGCGGAGTACCGTAATCATCTTCATATTATGCTCCAAACCCTTCGTGAAAAGTAGTTATTTGCTAAGTACTTCAAATGTGAGTTTTGGCTTACTGAAGTTGCCTTCCTTGGACACATTGTATCGGCTTCAGACATCCAAGTAGACCCAAAGAAAATTCAAGCCATTCTTTATTGGTATCCACTAAAGAATGTTGGTGAGGTGGGAAGTTTCCTTGGCCTTGTTGGCTATTGTAGGAGATTCGTCAAGGGATTCTCCATGTTAGTAGCTCCATTGACTAAGCTATTGCGAAAAGAAGCTCCATTTGTTTGGACCGAGGAACAACAGCAGAGTTTTGACCAGTTAAAACAAGTATTAACTCATGTACCAGTCCTAACCCAACCTGAGTTTGGAAAAGACTACACAGTTTATAGTAATGCATCGCATCTCGGGCTAGGATGTGTGTTGATACAAGAAGGCAAGGTTATTGCGTATGCCTCAATATAGCTTAAGCCACATGAGATGAATTACCTTACTCATTATCTAGAATTGTCCACGGTTGTTTTTGCATTGAAGATTTGTAGGCATTATCTCTACAGAGAGAAATTATATCTTTTCAATGATCACAAGAGCCTCAAATACCTCTTGACTCAGAAAGAGATAAACCTCCGGCAACAGAGATGGATGGAACTCCTTAAAGACTATGATCTTGTCATAGATTACCACCCGGGTAAAGCCAATGTTGTAGCTAATGCTCTCAGCTGCAAACCTTCACCTAGTAAGTATTGTCATCAATTATTGAGTCTCACGTATTGTATTGCAAGTGAATCCTTGTAAAACCATTGTTTTGTAGCTCCTCGAACCATTAATGCTTACTTCCGACTTCGGAAACATCATTGTTCCATAGATGAACTTTAAGTTCAATTTACCATTGTTTCGAGAATCAAGGCATTGCAAGTTCAAGACCCAGAACTTCAATCCATTGTCTCTAAACTTCAAGATAATCCTGATTTCAAAATCAATTCTGAAGGACTCCTATGTTTTTGTGATTGTGTTTGCGTACCTAATGATGAATCACTTTGTAATGATATTCTTAAGGAAACTCATTAAAGTTCATTTTCTATTCACCTAGGGTCTGTAAAGATGTACAAAGACCTCCGTAAGTTATATTGGTGGCCAGGCATGAAGCAATCCATAATTGACTTCGTGTCCAAGTGTCTCACTTGTCAATGCATTAAAACTGAACATCGTGTCCCTACTAGATTATTACAACCCATCGATCTACCGCAATGGAAGTGGGAGAAGATTATTATGGACTTTGTTAATGGTCTACCCTTGAATCCTGCTAAACATGATGCCATTTAGGTCATTGTGGACCGTCTTACCAAGTTATCACATTTCTTACCAGTTAGAATGGACTACGGTCTTCCAAAGTTAGCTGACTTGTATATCAACGAAGTCATTCAGCTCCATGGGATGCCACAATCTATCATCTTTGATTGAGATCCACAGTTTGCTTCTCGATTCTAGAGAAAATTGCAAGGAGCTCTAGGCACTAGAGTTAACCTTAGTACCGCCTTCACTCTCAGTCTGATGGCCAATCAGAAAGGGTAATCTAGATTTTGGAAGACATGCTACGTGCATGCATCATTGATTTTGGCAGATCGTAGGAGAAATCCATACCTCTCATTGAGTTCTTTTACAGCAATAGCTACCAAGCTTCCATTAAGATGGCACCGTATGAAGAATTATATGGTAGACGTTATCGAACCCCATTGTGTTGGTCCAAACTCGGTGAAGGCAAAATGTTAGGCCCTAATCTACTTCGGGAAATCGAAGAATAGGTTACCATTATCCATGATCGCTTGAAAGCTGCCTTCGACCGACAAAAGGCCTATGTCGATCTTAAGTGAAGGGACATTCAATATGAAGTTGGCGAGAAAGCCTTTCTTAAAGTATCATCGTGGAAGAAAGTTCTTAAGCGAAGGCATACCTGTCTATCTGGACTAAGTGAGCAGATATGCAAATAAAAACAAAAGAAAAAATTCTGATAAAAAGAATTTAGAAAGCAAAAGAGAAAATGCATGCATTCATGTGTTAGGCATCTCTAGAAGCATGTCCATAATAATCATAGCATTTATTAATTTTTGACAGGTGTAGCATGTACTTATCTATTCAAACATGAGGAGAATAGAACATGCTTATACATTCGAGCATAAGGAGAATGGAACCTTTTTTCAGCACCTGCTTTTCTATTCGAGCATGAGAAGAATAGAACCTGCTTATCCATCTGAGCATGAGGAGGATGGAACCCTTTTTTAGTCTGCTTATGTATCCGAGAATAAGAAGGATAGAACCTTCTTATCTATTCGAGCGTAAGGAGAGTAGAACCTACTTATCCATCCGAGGGAGGATGGAACCTTTTTTTTCAGTCTGCTTATCTATTCAGGCATGAGGAGGATAGAACTATTTTTTAGTCTGCTTATCGATCCAAGCAAGAGGAGGATAGAGCTTGCTTATCTATTCAAGCATAATGAGAATAAAACATGCTTATCCATCCGAGAATAAGGAGGATGGAACCTTTTTTCTACTTATCCATCCGAGGATAGAACCTGCTTATCTATTTGAACATGATGTGAATAGAATCCGCTTATCTATTTGAGCACAAGGAGAATGGTACCCGCTTATCCGTTTGGGAAGAGAATCTCGTTTTGAGGCCCAACGATTTGATCGGTGACAATTAGTGTCATTTGTTCTTTGTTCTATTCCAGTTTCACTAGAATGACCAAAGAGGGGCAGTTGTTGTCATTGAATTTTCACCCTTTTTTTATTATTATCACTGTTAGCGTATTATATTATGTATTATTAACATTATCATCATTATTATTATTATTATCATTATTATTAGTAGTAGTAGTAGTAGTATTAGTAAAAATTTTAAAACCCAAAAAAATAAAGAGTCCATTTGTTAAAAATAGTCCAATACAATAAAAACCCATTTTAGGCCCAAAATAAAACCCTAACTATCCATTTCTTTTTCTCATATGCAGCTTAGATCTCAACCGTTGGATCTAGGGTTAGATCCAACGGTCCATGTTGGATCAGAAGGAATAAGAAGTCATCCCCTCACTCCCGCGTTGTCATGCACCCCTATCCCCACGCGAGTGTGGACCACACAGCTGAGGCGCAGGCTATTCGTCCCTTACAAGCGTTATGTTGCGCCCTTGCAATGCCTTCCCGGTGCCATTCTGACGTCGCCCGGCCACACTGAACTAGCCCACAGCGTGCCGTGCCGCCACTGCCCTTGCCTCCAGCTGATTACCTACAAAACAACGGGTAGAAAAAAAGATTTGAATATGAGGAAAATCAAGAAAATCAAGACCCCAATCAGAACACAAATCAGATCAAGCAAAAGAGGAAAAATCAATCTGAATCCAAACAAATATGGAGGGAGCATTCCACCGGATTTTAGGGATTTGAATTTTGATTTTTTTCTTGTAATTTTGGCAACCAAAAAGCCTATAAAAACCATACATCCACTTTATTAAGGACAACAAGAATTTACACGATTCTCACTTAAAAATTCACTAAAAAATATTGTGCTCTGATCTAAAGTTGGAATGCAAGTTTGAAGTTTTTCCTTGATGTATTTCTTTACTATCTTTTTATATTATTGTATCTTCTATTTTATTTCGAATATATCAAAGAAAAGGGGGGAATGCATTTGCCTTGTCCGAGCCTCGGACCGGTACCGTCGTTGGTAGATTTTAAAGGGGTGGCCGGATCTAGAAATTTATTAAGTGGGGTGGAATTCAATTTTTTTTTAAAAAAAAGGTGAGAATGATTTTCTTTTTGTTTTGGTTATTTTACAAGGATGATTCGTATTCAATTTTTTTTTTAAATTAAAAACTTTCGCCGTCGGCAACGGCGGCTGATACTGTTGTGTGCAGCTGGCATGGCAGTGATTCACCATGTTCTTCAATCCACGAAGAACATGGATGAACACTTGAGAGAAAATGGGTGTTGTTGTTTCGATCCAAAATATTTGAAATGGAAAAGTTGAAATGTGTTTTAAAAATTGGGTTTTATGCCCACATGTTTTAAAATTAATTGGGCTTATTACACTAATTAAATCCCCCTTCCCATTTATTTTTACCCCGCGAGAAACCCTATTTGCAAATCTTTTAATTCGGTCACCGATTTTTTTAAAATCTTGGATCAATCTTACAGACATAAAAGTATATGTATAGCTACGTGGAAATAGTCATCCAAGCCTCAAGGAGAATGTTGGAGATTACATTCCCTAGACGAAGGTTAAAAGAGTGTTGAAGAATATAAGGACAGACAAAAAGTCCTTCAAGGATGAAGTACAAGATAACTGGATTGAGAGAGCAAATATGCAAAGAACAGATGTTTTCTACGAATCAAGGAAATACAATGGCAAGGCACAACTGCCTATCTAGACCAAGCAAGCAAATGTGCAAAGAAAAACAAAAGAAAAAAAATTCTGAGAAAAAGAATTTAGAAAGCAAAAGAGAAAATGCATGCATTCATGTGTTAGGCATCCCTAGGAGCATGTCCATCATAATCATAGCATTTGTTAATTTTTGACAGGTGTAGCATGTACTTATCTATTCGAGCATGAGGAGAATATAACATGCTTATACATTCGAGCATAAGGAGAATGGAACCTTTTTTCAGCACTTGCTTATTTATTCGATCATGAAAAGAATATAACCTGCTTATCCATCTGAGCATGAGGAGGATGGAACCTTTTTTTTGCTTATCTACCCGAGCATGAGAATGATAGAACCTGCTTATCTATTCGAGCATAAGGAGAATAGAACCTACTTATCCATCCGAGCATGATAAGGATGGAACCCTTTTTTTCAGTCTGCTTATCTATACGGGCATGAGGAGGATAGAACCTGCTTATCTATTCGAGCACGAGGAGAATAGAACTTGTTTTTCCATCTGAGCATGAGGAAGATTGAACCATTTTTTCAGTCTGCTTATCGATCCGAGCAAGAGGAGGATAGAGCTTGCTTATCTATTTGAGCATAAGGAGAATAGAACCTGTTTATCCATCCGAGAATGAGGAGGATGGAACCTTTTTCTGTTTATCTATCAGAGGATAGAACCTGCTTATCTATTTGAGCATGAGGAGAATAGAATATGCTTATCCATTCGAGCACAAGGATAATGGAACCCGCCTATCTGTTTAGGAAGAGAATCTCATTTTGAGGCCCCAGGATTTGATCAGTGAAAATCAGTGTCCTTTGTTCTTTGTTCTATTCCAGTTTCACTGGAATGACCAAAGAGGGGCAGTTGTTGTCACTGAATTTTCACCCTTTTTTATTATTATTATCACTGTTAGTGTATTATATTATGTATATCATCATCATCATCATCATCATCATTATTATTATTATTGTTGTTGTTGTTGTTTTTATTATTATTATTATTAGTAGTAGTAGTAGTAGTAGTAGTAGTAATTTTAAAACCCAAAAAAAAATAATTCCATTAAAATAAAGAGTCCATTTGTTAAAAATAGTCCAATACAATAAAAACCCATTTTGGGCCCAAAATAAAACCCTAACTATCCATTTGTTTTTCTCATTTGCAGCTTAGATCTCAACTGTTGGATCTAGTGTTAGATCTGATGGTCCATGTTGGATTAGAAGGAATGAGGAGTTGTCTCCCCCACTCTCGTGTCGTCACACGCCACTATCTCCGTGTTTGTGCAGACCACACAGCCGAGGCCCAGGCCATTCGGCCCTCGCAAGCATGACGTCGCGCCCTTGTACGGCCTTCCTGGTGTCGTTTTGACTTTGCCCGGTGTTGATGTAATATTGCATGGAAAAAGATTAAGTATTTAATGCAAATAAACAAGTAAAAACAATGCCAAGAATACACCTTTTACGTGCAAGTATACACGGTCAGCAAGTAATATAGTAGTGAGTTGAGTATCATCTCCACAGGGATTGCCTAGGGGAATTAATTGTTACGATTAATACTTGTGAACTAGAAAATAAAAGTGATGGCAATTGATTGAGGGAATGAGTAAAATAAAAGAATTAACGAAATAAAGATGATAAAAAGAATTGAAGTAAATTGAAGATTACAGTAATAAAATGATAACAGTCTGGCAAGCAATGGGTGCAAGAATGATAACAAAGATTTGGCATAGAATGTCTGAATTTTATGATTGCAATGAAGGATAGTAATAATTTCATGCCTTGGCATTGATTGCCGAGTAGATTCAAATTGGCAAAGCCTCTCTCGATGGTCATTGCCCTAAATCGACCATGTAAAAACCCCTATATCACTATAGTGCATGTTTTTTCATAAACCGGTTTGATTAAGATCCAATCTATATTCCTAAGGGGTAGATTTCACTCCCGAAGTAAGTTCATCTACTTGAACATCTTCTCTCGAAGAATCTCGCCTTAGTACCCAACAACTTGATCGTTGCCACCCAAGTCTATAAGATATTAAGGTGCAATAGGCCAACTATGTCAGCTCTTGCTTGGCACTGTATTTAAGAAAGAGTAAAGTATGCCATATATAACAAACAATGCCAAGGCAATTGAATTATTAACAACTAAACATAAAACGCAACAAATAATAGTTTGAAATCATTCTTAAGCACAGGAAAGAAATACGAAAATCAACAAAGAACTAAAACAAGGAAGGAGTTCTCCCAATGCAGCCCTTCAATGGATTCTCGATGTATCATGGGATCTTCAAACCTTTGATCTTGTTGTCTTTAATTCCTCCTTCTCCATTATTGTAGACTGATTCTCAAGTTCAAGTCTTCATCTTCATCATTGTCTTTTTCTCCTTCTCCAATTCGTTTTCAGTGATGATCGATCTCCTCTTTAAATAGGCTTGTGTAGAAGCCCTAGGATAAGCCTTGGAGTTTTGAATTTGAATGCACAAGGGATAAGGCTTGCGAACACTTTATCTTTTGTTTGGAGTGTAAGGCTGATCAGGTGATAAGGTGATACATTTATCAGGCTAGGGCTGACATCTTCATACCGATGTTGCCTTGGCACACAAGCTTGGCATGTCCTTACCAACATAGTTTGACATCACCTTATCTGTTATTTTTTCAGAAGTTAATCCATTTGCGATCTTTTAGGAGCCTGACCATATCCTATTTTCTTGGAGTTCAACAGCCTCTTGGCATGGCATCAAGGTCACTTCTTTGCCAACAAGTGCTTGGCACTATCTGGTCCTTCTATGCCAACAGCACTTGGCATTCTCCCTGGCATTCCTTCCTACGTTGCTTTTCTGTGCCAAATACTATGCCAAATCTACAAAATTGCCAACAAAACAACCTTTCATACTGCCATAGACAAAATTCCTAACTCCCTATGTAAATGCATGATTTTATCATCCTAATGCAACTAAATGTACCTAAAAACAAGCAAAAACATTGTAAGATAGACATTAAAAATAGTACTTTTGGAGAGGTAACACCAGACCACACCGAACCAGCCCACACCGTGTCACGCCGCCACTGCCCTTGCTTCTGGCTGATTACCTGCAAAACAATTGGTAGAAAAACAGATTGACTATGAGGAAAATCAAGAAAATCAAGACCCCAATCAGAACACAAATCAGATCAAGCAAAAGAGGAAAAATCAATCTGAATCCAAACAAATATGGAAGGAGCATTCCACCAGATTTTAGGGATTTGAATTTTAATTTTTTTCTTGTAATTTTGGCAACCAAAAAGCCTATAAAAACCACCCATCCCCTTTTTAATAGGACAACAAGAATTTTAACGATTCTCACTCAAAAATTCACTAAAAAATATTGTGCTCGTATCTAAAGTTGGAATACAAGTTTGGAGTTTTTCCTTGAGGTATTTCTTTATTGTTTTTTATATTATTGTATCTACTCTTTTATTTTGAATATATCAAAGGAAAGGGGGAAAGCAGTTACCTTGTTTAAGCCTCGTACTGGTACCGTCTTCGCTAGATTTTAAAAGGGTGGTCGAATCTGGAAATTTATGAAGTGGGGGTGGAATTCGAAAATTTTTAAAAAAAAAATAGTGAGAATGATTTTCTTTTCGTTTTGAGTATTTTAAAAAGAGCATTCGTATTTGAATTTTTTTAAAAAAATATTTTAAAAATCTCCTGTCACCGGCAACGGTGGATGGCGGCTGGCATGGCGGCGGTTCACCATGTTCTTCAATCCATGAAGAACCTGGATGAACACTTGAGAGAAAATGGGTGATGTTGTTTCAATCCAAAATATTTGAAATGGGAGCGATGAAAGGTGTTTTAATAATTGTGTTTTATACCCACATGTTTTAAAATTAATTGAGCTTATTACACTCATTAAATCCCTCTTCCCGTTTATTTTTACCCTGCGGGTAACCTTGTTTGCAAATCTTTTTATTCAGTTACCGATTTCTTTTAAATTCGGCCATAGTTTTAGTTTTCTTTTAATTCATTCACTTTCTTTCTTTTTTCTAAAAAATCTGTTTTTTAATTATTTAATCATTTTTTAAATCAAATTTTAATTTATTTTCTTTTTAAAATAATAATAAAAGCTTCAGATTAAAAATTAAACGTTGACCCGATCCGAAAAGATGCACTCCTTTTAAATTAAACCCACACTCCAATTTGCATCATTATTTTAATTTATTCTTTGCATATTTAATCTTTGCAATTTAATTATCTTGTTGTCTTATTTTGTCTTTTAATATTTTCTTGATTATCTAACAAAAGAAACATAATTAAGTGTCTTATCAAATGGAGATGACAAGTTAGCTCCAAGAGTGTTGGCGGTGATTAGAGTTCATCCTCCAGATGGTAAGACTATTAAAATGGCTTTATATTCATAAATGAACAAATAAAATGAATTTTATACGAATTTGCAAGCTCTGGCATCAAAACGTTTTGCAATCGGCTAGGTACCAATTTGTGGGCGCTGTGGAGGTGCTAACCTTTCTCCACGTGTAACCGACTCCTGAACCCATTTCTGTGTTTCGCAAACCAAAACCGTTGTTTTAGTAAAATAAATGTTTTTGTTAAAATGACCCATTTTTAGGTGATCCAATCACACATTTTAAAAGATTGGTGGCGACTCCGTTAATTTTCCGTTTTTTAAAGTCAGGCTCGAAAGGGTTGCGACACTATGAAGTGGTTCAACTATACCTTTCTAGGGGGTATATCAAATGCCTAGGGTATTGAGCAACTTTCTAGGGTGTTATCAGCTTACTAAGAAGTAATACTCAACAGGGGTTATTCCCCAATACCTGGAGGCCTAGGTCCAAGTTGTAATGATTCTTCTTTCCTCCGTTTCGGTGTCGAAAGGCTTCAACAACTTTCCCAAGCTCACGTAGGATAACATTTGAGGTGAGGAAAAACATGCTGCAAGATCACTTCCTTACATGTCAAACCTTGGCTGCTCGCAAAACTTTCAACCTCTAGACGGTATGCTATGGCTTACACCGTGAGTACTCCAGCAACACCATGTTAGATGACTAGAGGCTTCTACACTACCGCTTCATGTTTCTAAGGCCTACTTGGGGCTACACTTCGCATACACCTAACATGAGCTGTCAAGAGCTGCATGCAAAGTGTTTCTAGAGTTCCCGTGACGGATCACATGGATAGGGGCAATGTGAGGTGTTATTTTGGTTAGGCAAAGTTCTTGTCTTATGATCCCAGACTTTCATCGGACAATCAATATTTGCCAGCTGATGTGTCGAGATGTTACCAGCCAATTGCCTTTTCATCACACCTCTTGGAAGTGAGTAGCAAGAAGTTTTCAACCCATCTATTTTACTTTATTTCGGCTGAGATTCGAAAATAAAGGCTTGCATTGCGATTATGGCACTTCCAAAGCACGTAGTCGTTGTTAGTTTGGCCATTAAAGGCGTCGATCTCTAAAATTTGAGGTATTACTCGTACAAGTAGGAGAGGCACCATGAATTATTATCTTGGTCAGGGGATCTCCATGCTCACCAAAGTAATTTTTGACGTCAAAATGAGAAGACACTGAACAAAGGAGCTAGAGATGGTGGACCAAGGTGGTTGTGGTAGATTCAGGTGGTTCGGCCCCTATAGATTTGGGGCAGAGAGCCACATACATTATGATGGTCGTAGAGGTGGATATGAAAGGAGGAAGACAAGGGGTGCAACCCTCTATATTTGGTCATGTACGGATATCATGTCGACGTTCCTTGCCTCTCTTTCGCCGGGGATATAATTTTTTATATTCCTCCTTAGCATTGTTGATGATTGAATAGTTTCATGCCCCTGTGATAGCCTTTAGATAACTTGGCAAAGATAGGCACAACTTCCTAGTAGTAGGCTTTGCATGTTGGCCAAGTGGATGATGTGCCGCGTTACCTTTGTTTCTAAGGAAAGTTGAGGACTTTGATAATATAATTCTTTGGAGGAGCTGTTGTGATTGACTAGCTTAGGAGTCTTCTAAATGTGTTGGTTCTAGGGGATATTTTTAGAATTACATGGAGGCAGATAGATTTGGGTGTAACAAGATTAAACCTAAAATGGTAACCAACTTTATTTATTATGAAACTCATACTATTTTAGGTTCCAACCTAAAATGTTACTAAAATGGTCAGAAAAAAGGTTTCAACCTAAGTTGTAAGAATACCCGTTTTGTTTCTAGAATGCTAACAGGTTGAACTTTACAACCTTTTACATTTCTTCTCTTGGCATAAATTCAAAAAATTCCTACAACGTTTGACTAAATAGTCATTTTGGCCTATATTCTTTTTAAGCAATTTAACCCTCAATATTTTTTAGGTCAAAATAGCCCACATGCAGATAAAAACTATTAGTCAATTAACATAAATGACTTGAAATGACATGACAAACCTACATTGTAACATCCCCCAACCCGGATGCCACAATTGGGCCTCCAACCCAAACCAAAACCATAAGATTTTTTTGCAATTAAATTTAGCCCAACATCATTATTTCATAAAAGCCATTGAGTTAAAACATATTAAGTCGATAAACCATTTAAAACGTTACATGAGGAGCTCCACTTTAAATATATAATTTTAAAAGCATTTGACACATAAGCTTAAATCCCAAATACAAGTTACAACACACATATGGTCCTACTGATACATGGCCAGCAAATCTAAGTATTATACTTGGACTCTAGTCAATGCTGAGGTCCTACTCCAATGGTGCTCCAAGATGTACGCCAACCTACTAACTTGCGAACGGAAACAACAATTCCAAATGTTGAGCTAACAAAGCTTAGTGGATACACTTACACTCAACCATAATTCATACAAATCATAAAAGGGGCATGCTACAGTAAGATATCATGACATGAAAAGTAATGGTGCTACCCTATTCTCCTAAACACAATAATCAAGGATATACAACCTCAAACTCAAGCATAGAATCACAATATCAAACTTGAGGGGAGACCTGGTATTACACGATCTTGAATATGTGCACCCTTGCTCGAAATCTCACATCGAGCATCAACACTCAGAATCTTACATCGAGTGGAAAGGCTCGAAATCTCGTATCGAGCATCATCACTCAGAATCTCACATCGAGTATCAACACTTAGAATCTCACATCAAGTGGTCATCTCATGTTGCAATACTTTCTCATTGGGTATCAGGATCCCATAAACAAGGGTTAAATTCCATAGTGCCCTCACCTGTCACCTTCACCCATGACCCATAAAGGATCTTCAAGGTTTGCAAACATACACATGTAAATTCTCTCTTATCAAACACATTATTCACCATTTAGGCCACATACGAATTAAAGACTTAGTTTCTTGTTATCATTATTCATTTTACACCTTAGAAGATCCATCGGGCCCTTACTCTCGAATTATTGAACCCTCGAACTAAAAATGAAGTTTTTGGGCAGATTGCCCAGGCCGTATCGATACACCTCATAAGGGTATCGATACGCCCATCTATATCGGTATGCTCACCTGCGTATCGATACCTAGTTACACTCACGTGGTCTCAGCCAAGCCACCCCCTACCGATACACGAATGTGTGTACCGATAATCCAAGGCGTACCGATACACCTTGGAAGCATATCGGTACTGAGATTTGCTACTAGAATCTGGTTGGGGAAAAGGTATCGATACCCTCCCCAGCGTACCGATACGACCTTCAAGAATTCAAAGTGTTCTTGACATTTTAAGGTAGTCCGCATACCGATACCTAGTTACACTCACGTGGTCTCAGCCGAGCCACCCTATACTGATACACAAATGCGTGTACAGATAATCCAAGGCGTACCGATACATATTGGAAGCGTATCGATACTGAGATTCGCTATGGGAATTTGGTTGGGGAAAAGGTATCAATACTCTCCCTAGCGTACCGATACGGCCTTCAAGAATTCAATATGTTCTTGACATTTTAACGTAGTCATACTGATATGTGCATAACCATATCGATATGCAAGCCCATAAATCAGTTTATGGAGGTCGGATTCATCCCAAAAAACCCTCCAAAACTTTAAGGCTAGACTCTAGACTAACACTACAAGTTATGGGTATGTTATGAAGTGAATTTCTACCATTTTTACATCAATTGAACACCTAATTTAGATTTTACCATTGATAATTTATAAGCTCTAGTTTCCTAACCAAAGCATCATAAAGCAAGCATCCAATCAATGATTTCCAAGAATATGTAGGAGTTAGTAGTGTACTAATAAGTCTAATATTTGCATATTTTTCACATATATATACCTATATTTTACTGTTCTAATCCAACTATAAATCTATGTTTTAACAAGTGTTTGATTTTTGTAGGGATTTTGACAACTAAAGGATAATACATGCTTAAAAGAGAAGATTCAGTTGGATTTGGATTTTAAAGAGCACTTAACATAAGAAGACGAATTCTACTTCAAGTTGAACTTTTATGTTTTATATTATATTTAGAGTATGATAGAGTTTTAAATTAAATCTTATTGTAATTCCCTCTCTTAGTTGATGTAAATGACCTCTATTATAAATAGGGTCATGAGGAGAAGATAAATCATTCATCCCCATAATTCTCATTTTCTCTTCTTTGTTGATTTCTCTTCTCCATGAGTTGCTAAACTCTTTTTCTAGTTAAGGTTTAGGTTTAAGGTTATTAATAAAAGTTTTTAGTGAGATTTCTTGTTCTTCATCTTCTTCATCTATTTCAAGTATTTTTATATCTTTTGCGCTTATTCAACACGTATATATTGGATTATATATATACGACAACCAATTGAGGCATCCTAGATACAAGTGATAAGTAACCAAGCAACGGGTTAGAAGGTATGAATTCATATTCTTGATAAGTTAACGAATTAGTGTTTTATAGTTTATGTTCATTGAGTCTCTTAATTTAGTAAAGCTATTTGATAGGTTTTTATTCTAAGTGGATTATCTAAGGATTTTAATCTTGATAATAAGAGTTAGTCATTTATGGATTATTAAGTGATTAGCTACTAAGTAAGAGAGATTGGGTTTAATTGTGGAATATCAATTAACCTATAACCAATCTATTTGAGATTGATGCAGGTTTATCTTTTGTGAAGTTCGATGATCTAAAACTTGGATTAATATACCGAGATCTACCTTAACTAGAGTTTCTTTTAATATAGAATTCTCATTTACTTTAAATTGCTTTCTTTAATTCTACTCAAATTCAAACTCCCCCCAATTTACTTTTCTATTTATAAAATTAATGTCTTACCATTCCTTGTGGATTCGACCCTACTTACCGCTTCTACAAGTTACTTTGAGCAGGTTTTATTTTTGACAGCTTCGACAACTGCTATCAAAAATTGGCGCCGTTGCCGGGAATGGTGTCAACTAGGTTGATTTTATTCAATTTTATTTTATTTTGTTCCTTTTTATGCTTTCTTCTTCTTGTGTTAGAAAACTTGAGTACGATCCTGAAATTGAAATAACTGCACGCCGAATGAGAAAAGAAGCAAGAGAATGCAAGCAATCTTCGACTGAGAAAGAAAGCTCAACGCAAAATCTAGTGAAAGAAGGCAAGATGGTCGAACAAACCCTATGCCAACGCATTGCCCCCGATACCGCTTCACAACCATTATGCATCAATTACCAAGATCCTGAGGTACCATTTGAACTCAAGTCTGGACTAATTCATCTTCTTCCTACTTTCAGGGGACTTGAGAATGAAAATCTACACAAGTACTTGAAGGAATTTCATGTGGCATGTTCGAGCATGAAACTAAACAATGTCACCATAGATCAAGTCAAGCTTTGAGCCTTCCCATTCTCTTTGGCCAATCATGCAAAGGATTGGTTGTAGACATGGAGACACTTTTCCTTGAGAAGAACTTTCTTGCTTCAAGAGCCGCTAACATTAGAAGAGAGATTTGTGGGGTTCAACAAAGAGATAATGAGACACTTCACGCTTATTGGGAAAGATTCAAGCAACTATGTGCAAGCTGCCCACAACATGGTGTATCCGATCAATTACTCATCCAATATTTTTATGAAGGTTTGTTACCTATGGAGAGAAGGATGATGGATGATGCAAGAGGAGGAGCAATCGTTAACAAAACTCCCACCCAAGCCAAAGATTTGATCAATGTGATGGCTGCGAACTCCCAACAATTTGGTGCATATCATGACACCATCTCTAAATGATTTAACGAGGTAAATATTTCTTCTCTTGAAGATAAGATTTCAAATCTGACCTCTCTTGTTCAAAGATTGGCAGTACGTAGTACACAACAAGTGAAAGCTTGTGGGATTTGCACAAGTAGCAAGCATCCAACCGATTCGTGCCCTACACTCCAAGATGGAAATGAAACCGCCAACACCATCGGAGGACCTTACGGCCAAAGAAAGTACAACCCATACTCAAACACTTACAATCCAAGGTGGAAAGATCACCCAAATTTGAGCTACAGACAGAGACCACAGAACAACATGTCGTATCCAAACCAACAAGGTGATTTCCACGAGCCGCAACCATCATCATCGATAAAACCTCATTTGGAAGACATTGTGTACAAACTTGCGCACAACTTGGAGCAATTCCAACAAGAGACAAGGTCAAGCATCAAAAATCTCGAAACCCAAGTAAGCTAGATCGTTTCGTCTCTTAGTCAATCCGAATCTCGAGGTAAGTTACCCTCACAAACCATTTTCAATCCTAAACAAAATGTGAGTGCTATTACTTTAAGAAGTGGCAAGAATTTGTAGGAACCACCCACCAAAGCCGGTAAAGGAGACGAGAAGGCTAGAAAATCGACAAAATTTTGGCAAACTCCTTTTCCCAAAAAAAAGTGCAAAAACACAGCAAAATCCTGAAAAGGAAGAAGATGACGCACAAAAAGACATTCAACCGATAGTGATCCCACCTCCCTTCCTTCAAAGGGTTGCGCAATCCAAGAAAGACGAACAAGAAAGAGAGATTCTTGAGACTTTTTGCAAAGTTGAGGTAAACATTCCCTTACTAGAAGCAATCAAGCAAATTCTTCGCATGCAAAATTTCTCAAATAATTATGCACCAACAAGTGAAAGCTCAACGGGAACGAAAATGTAAGAATGAGTGAGAATGTATCTGCCGTACTTAAATAGAAACTCCCTAAAAAGTGCAAGGATCCAGGTATGTTCACTATCCTTTGTCAAATCGGAAGCATTAAGATTAAAAAAGCAATGCTAGATTTAGGAGCATCTATTAATGTTATGCTATGTTCTATATATTGTGCTAAGAATATGGGTTATCTGAAAGATACACGTGTGATTATATAGCTTGCCGATAGGTCGAATGTTTATCCGAAAGGAGTTTTGGAGGATGTTTTTGTGCAAGTCAATAGACTTGTATTTCCCGCTAATTTTTATGTTTTAGATATAGAGGAAAATGATTCATCTAAACATAGTCTAATTTTATTAGGAAGACCTTTCATGAAAATATCAAAAACAAATATTAATGTACATCATGGTAAACTTCTAAGGAATTTGATGGTGAAATTTTGGAATTTAAAATCTATGATGCCATGAAACACCCTGAAAATGTATCTTCACTATTTGTTTTAGATGTAACTGAACCTTTGATACAGGAAGCCTTCCAAAATCTTGAAGATGAAGTTTATGATGACGACGAGGAAATACAAGCATCAGTGGATCAAAAAGAAGAATTCATGGCAATATCACTTACTAAATCTAACGAAATTTTACCTTCAATCTTGCAGGCACCAAAACTTGAATTAAAGAACTTGCCAAGCCACTTGAAGTACGCCTACTTTGGTCCAAAAAAATGCTACCAGTAATCATATCCAGTAAACTAAGCGAGAAAGAGGAGGCAAAACTCCTACAAATACTTGGGGATCAGAAATCGGCCATAGAATGGACAATTGCTGACATACACGGGTTAAGCCCCTCCTTGTGCATGCACCGCATACTACTAGAAGGTGAGAGCAAGCCCTCACGGCAAGCCCAAAGAAGATTGAACCCACCAATGATGGAGGTAGTAAAAAAAGAAATTGTGAAACTACTCAAGGAGGGGTGATATTTCCTATCTCAGATAGTAAATGGGTAAGTCTCATTCATGTGGTTCCAAAGAAAACTGGCATTACGGTAGTTCAAAACCAAGATGGAGACATAGTACCTACTCGAGTTCAAAACAGATGGAGAGTGTGTATTGGTTATCGAGAATTAAACAAGTCAACTAGAATGACCACTTTCCTCTCCCATTTATCGATCAAATGCTTGAGAGCTTAACAGGTATGTCCCATTATTGTTACTTAGACAGATATTCAAGATTTCACCAAATATCTATAGCCCCCGAGGACCAAGAAAAAACGACGTTCACATGCCCATTTGGAACCTTTGCATATCGTCACATGCCATTTGGGTTATGTAACGCTCCGACTACTTTTCAGCGATGCATGGTGAGTATTTTTCTGATTATGTTGAAAATATCATTGAAGTTTTTATGGATGATTTTACCGTCTATAGAAATTCCTTTCATGCATGTTTGGCTAATCTTGAAAAGGTCTTAAAAAGGTGTATAGAAACCAACCTAAAGTTTTACTATGAAAAATGTCACTTTATGGTCGACCAAGGAATTATCTTAGGCATATAGTATCATCTAGAGGAATCGAAGTAGATAAATCTAAGATAGATATTATTTTTTCAATACCCTACCCCACAAATGTGCTGGAAGTTCGTGCTTTCCTTGGTCATGCAAGTTTCTATAGGCGTTTCATCAAAGACTTTTCAAAGATCTCCATACCACTTTGCAAGCTTCTTCAAAAAGATATCGAATTCAATTTTGATGAACCATGCAAACAAGTATTCAACATATTGAACGAAGCCTTAACCACTGCACCCATAGTCAAGTCACCAAATTGGAATTATCCGTTCAAGATAATGTGCGATGCAAGTGATCATGCGGTAGGAGCAGTACTAGGAGAAAAGATTGACAAACATCGCATGTGATCCATTACACATCCAAGACACTAGATACCACACAAGGCAACTATTCAACCACAAAGAAAGAATTATTAGTCGTGATCTTTGCGCTATTGAAATTTCGATCCTACCTATTAGGTGTAAAAGTCATTGTGTACACTGATCATGCGGCTCTAAAGTATTTATTCATAAAGAAAGACTCAAAACCCTGACTAATGAGATGGGTATTGCTCCTCCAAGACTTTGATCTAGAAATTCGTGATAAAAAGGGAACTGAGAACTCAGTGCCCAACCATCTAAGTAGAATCCTCCAAGATGAAAATCCCAATCCAATCAAAGAAGAATTTCTCGACAAACAACTTTTTGTGTTGGATTAAAAGGAGTTACGTCTAGCCAAAGATGTTAAACAAAAGCCCTTCGTTGGAGGTAACCCATGTTTTATTTTTCTTTATTCTTTTATTATTCTTTTGTTATGAGTTTTTACAGTTTTTTCTCCTTTTAGGTACAATGAGTAGCACTTATGGAAAAAAATGCAACCGCGCCTCATGTTCTTCAGGCAAAACAAACCACGATTTAAATATGCCCACGCTTTTTTTCCCATCTACGCCCTGAACCATTACATGTTGAATAAGGGAGTATTCTTTTCCTTTAAAACTTCTATTGCTTTATTTTATGCATGGTGATTTTAACATTAAGGATAATGTTTAGTTTAAGTGTGGGGGTGGAGGCTTTTGGTTGAAAATTTTTGTTTAAATCTTGATTAGTTTTGCCGAAAATAATAGGAAGAAAATATGTGAAATTCATGCTTATTGATGACTTATAAAAATTCCTTTCACATTAAAACTTTTTCTTAGAATCAACATGTTGAAATTTTTGAGATTCGGAATCCTAAAGTAAAAATGAGACTGATATGAGGAGTAAATTAGGATTGATAAGAACTTTTTAGCCTTGCAAATCGTTGCTTGATTAATTAATTCGATAGTTGGATGGATAAAATTGGACACAACATAAGTCACTTTTATGAGATTTGAGACTAATAAGCATACATCTTTTATGCTTCATATTTTTTCTTTCATTGAGTGATTGTCAAGCATGATTAGTTTCTTCTAGAACTTGCAATGTTATACATGTTAAGACCATATAGGATCGAATTACTTGAGATGATTAAGGCACTTAGGAATGAACCTTGAGCCAAAAAACCTACCTTGGTAAATATGACCACTAGTGAACCACTTTTGAGCCTAAGCCTTTTATTTCGAAATTAACCATATTACAACCTAATTCCTTTTTGTTGATTTGCCCAATTTGCACCCGAATTTGGAGAACTACACACTTTCCTTACTTGAAAAAAAAAGAAGAAAAATCAAGCAAAATAAATAGAAAAGGGAGAAAATCTTGAAAACAAGGAAACGAAAAGAAGAAAATCAAAGAAAAAATTGTCTTGCTTGTTCAAATAAAGAAGATTAAAAAGAAAATAACAGACAAAAAATTGAAAAATTGTTTCTCCCAAAATTACATTTGTGCAAAAAGCTTGATACAAAAGAGAAAATGAGTATGAAGTTTTTTGATTCAAAAATCCTAAAAGTCCTTCTCATCATACATTGTCCTAAGCCCCGTTACAACCAAATTCAAAGACCTTTTGATCTTGTAATTCGACCCAACTAGTGGTGGAGATGTGATGTATTTGCAAACCTATGGTAAGACTCTTTTACGTGCTTTGACTTGAGTGTTGTTGTCCTTTAAACACCTTGAGCGAAATGAGGGAATCCTTTGTGAGTGTGTTTAATTTTATTCCATCTTTGACTTCAAGATAATTAATTTGGTGATTATTTGCTTGTGCTAAATTGCAATCATTAACTTATTACTTCTCTTATCCTTTCTATTTACCAAAAGGACCCTAGGTTTTGAGTTTCAATATGCTAGAGGACAACCATATCCAAGTGTGGGGGTATATGATAAGTCTACTATTTGCATATTTTTCACACATATATACCTATATTTTAGTGTTTTATTCCAACTATAAATCTATGTTTTAACAAGTGTTTGATTTTTGCAGGGATTTTGACAACTAAAGAATAATACATACTTAAAAGAGAAGTTTCAGTTGGATTTGGATTTTAAGGAGCACTTAACATAAGAAGAGGAATTCTACTTCAAGTTTAACTTTTATGTTTTATATTATATTTGGAGTAGAATAGAGTTTTAAATCAAATCTTATTGTAATTCTTCTCCTAGTTGATGTAAATGACCTCTATTATAAATAGGGTCATGAGGAGAAGAGAAATCATTCATCCCCATAATTCTTATTCTTCTCTTCTTTGTTGATTTCCCTTCTCCATGAGTTGCAAAACTTTTTTTCTAGTTAAGGTTTAGGTTAGAGGTTATTAATAAAAGTTTTTAGTGAGATTTCTTGTTCTTCATCTTCTTCATCTATTTCAAGTATTTTTATATCTTTCGGGCTTATTCAACACTTATATATTGGATTATATATATACGACAACCAATCGAGGCATCCTTGATACAAGTGGTAAGTAACCAAGCAACGAGTTAGAAGGTGTGAATTCATATTCTTGATAAGTTAATGGATTAGTGTTTTGATAGTTTATGTGCATTGGGTCTCTTAATTTAGTAAATCTATTTGATAGGTTTTAATTCTAAGTGGATTATCTAAGGATTTTAATCTTGATAATAAGAGTTAGTTATTTATGGATTATTAAGTGATTAGCTACTAAGTAAAAGAGATTGGGTTTAATTGTGGATTATAAATTAACCTATAACCAAGCTATTTGAGATTGATGCAGGTTTATCTTTTGTGAAGTTCGCTGATCTAAAACTTGGATTAATACACTGAGATCTACCTTAACTAGAGTTCCTTTTAATATAGAATTCTCATTTACTTTTAAATTACTTTCTTCAATTCTACTCAAATTCAAATTCCCCCCAATTTACTTTTCTATCTATAAAATTAATCTCTTACCATTCCCTGTGGATTCGACCCTGCTTACCACTTCTACAAGTTACTTTGAGAAGGTTTTATTTTTGATGGCTTCAACAACCGCTATCGTGTACTAACCTCGATTTAGGACTGATGAAGAAACTCCCAAACACAAGCTTCAAGCCTCGCTCTTTCCTCTAGCTTGAGATGCCTCCCCAACCTCTTTCACTACAAATAGAGGTTACAAAACGTGTTAATTATTGTTGGGGAAATCTAAAGAGGTTAAGAACACTAACTTAGACCAAAGATTGAGCTTCCAGCACTCAATCTCGTTCTTTCTTAAACACCCCCACCCAAACTATTCCTTTACCATTTCAATCCATTCTTACCTTGGATTAAAAATTTCTGAACGCTCAACAACTCTTCCTCAAAGCTCACAACCCAATTCATTCCCTAAAGCTCAAAGATTCAACCTTTCACTTGGCTATGGAGCATTTGGGAGATGAAAGAAAGGGAAGAAGAAAGAGACATGGAACAAATTAAACATCGCCATCAAATACCCTTCTTCCATCTTCCTACCTAAAACCCACACCAAGCCCCAAAGCCCACAACCAAGGATAGCTTACAAAAGCTCTTAAAGCCCACTACTTGACCCAAAGGCGAAGCCCATGCTTCGGGTTAAACCGACTCTCGAATTCTGAAATCTGAGTCGTTACAACTCTCCCCTCCTTAAAGAAAAATTTTTCCTCAAAATTTACCTTTTGGAAACAAATGTGGATAGAGCAGCTTCATATCCTCCTCAACTTCCCACGTAGCTTCTTCGATCCTATGGTTCCTCCATAACATCTTTACCAAAGGAATGCACTTGTTACGTAGCTCCTTGACTTCTCTATCAAAGACTCTTATTGGCTCTTCCTCGTATGTCAAATTGGTGTTGATCTTAATCTCCTCAAGTGGGATAACATGGGAAGGGTCAGAGCGGTAACGTCTCAACATAGACACATGAAACACGTTGTGGATGTGTGCCATCTCCGGAGGTAAAGCCAACCGATAAGCCACTGGTCCAACCTTATCAAAGATCTCTTATGGCCCTATAAACCTTGGACTCAACTTGCCCTTCCGACGGAAACGGATCACTCGCTTCCACAAAGATACCTTAAGGAAAACTCTATCACCAACTTCATACTCGATGTGCTTGCACCTACGATCCGCATAAGCTTTCTGACGGTCAAAAGCTGCTTGTAATCTTTCCTTGATTATTTGTACTTTTTCTTCGTCTTTTTAATCAAATTTGAACCCATTATTCTTCTTTCATTAAGCTCGGTCCAACACGAGGGTGTTCTACACCTACGCCTATATAAAGCCTCAAAAGGAGCCACCTTGATGCTTAACTAAAAGATGTTGTTGTAGGCAAACTTGACAATTGGTAACTAATCTTCCTGACTTGTTCCAAAATTGATAACACAACAACGAAGCATGTCTTCAAAATTTTGGATAACTCGCTCTGACTGGCCATTAGTCTGAGGATGGAAGGCCATGCTAAAATGTAACTGGGTGCCCAAAGCCTCGTGTACCTTCTTCCATAGCCTTGCGTGAAATATGAATCTCTGTCTGATATGATCGATGATGGCATGCCATACAACCTTACTATCTCTCGGATGTACAATTGCGACAACTTCTCAAGCGTAAAATCCATATGCGCAGACAAAAAGTGGGCAGACTTGGTCAACTGATCCACAGTCATCCATATGGCATCATGCTTCCTTTGCGTCAGCGGCAGACCCGACATGAAATCGGTGGTCACTCGATCCCATTTCCACTATGGAATCTAGATGGGTTGAAGCAAGCCTGAAAATCCTGATGCTCGGCCTTAACTTGTTGACAAGCTAAGCAACTTGTTACAAACTTAGACACATCTCTTTTCATGTTAGGCCACCAAAAAAATGACGTAGATCTTGATACATCTTGTTACTCTCCAGATGTAAAGCAAATGGGCTACGGTGTGCCTCCCGAAGGATGTGGTCTCTTAAATCCTCAAATGCTAGAACACATAGCCGACCTTTGAAATATAAGACCCCACCGTCTCGTCCTCAAAGTTGGTTACCTCACCTCCCTAAACCAGCTCGATCTTTGCTACCAACTCTTCGTCTAACACTTGTGTCATCTTGATTTCTTGCACCAAGGTAGGTTCTACACGAAGCTCGGCCAACAACCCACCATCCTCGATCATCCTTAACTGGGAAAACATTACTTTTAAATCTGACATAGACTTCTTACTCAAAGCATCAGCCACCACATTCACTTTCCCAAGATGGTACTCTATGATGCAATCATAGTCCTTTAACAACTTAATCCACCACCTTTGCCTCAAGTTCAACTCCTTCTGGGTGAGAAGGTATTCCAAACTCTTATGGTTGGTATAAATATAACACTTTTCCCCATACAGATAATGTCTCCAAATCTTTAAAGCGAAGATAATTGCGGCAAGCTCAAAATCATGAGTAGGGTAATTTCTCTTATGAGGTTTAAGTTGCCTCGAAGCATAAGTGACCACCTTACCCTCTTGATTAAAAATGCAACCAAGTCCATTCAACGAAGCAACACTAAACACCATATAATCTTTCCCTGGTTTAGGTTGCATCAAAAAGGAGCCTCAGTGAGGTAAGCCTTTAACTGCTCAAAGCTTCGTTGCCTACTCTCATTCCAAACAAATAGAACTCCCTTTTGTAACAGTTTGGTCATCGGCGCTGCTATAATGGAAAAACCCTTGACAAAGTGACGGTAGTATCCGGCAAGCCTGAGGTAACTACGAACTTCTGGGATAATCATTGGTGGTTTCCACTCCACCACAGCCTGAATCTTTTGAGGCTCTACTCGAATCCCATCCGAAGTAACAATATGGCCCAAAAATGCCACCTCAAATAGCCAAAACTCACATTTACTAAACTTAGCATAAAGTTGCCTCTCCCTCAAGGTCTAGAGGATAATGCGGAGATGATAGTCGTGTTCTTCTTCTGAGTTTGAGTAGACCAAGATATCACCAATGTACACCACCACAAACTGATCTAGATAAGGTTGGAAAATTTGGTTCATCAAGTCCATGAAAGTTGTTGGTGCATTGGTAAGCCCAAAAGGCATTACTAAGAACTCATAGTGTCCATACCGCGTTCTGAAAGTGGTTTTTTAAACATCTTCTTCCACCATCTTTAACTGATAGTAACCCGACCTTAAATAAATCTTAGAGAACACACGAGCACCTCTCAACTGATCAAATAGGTCATCAATCCTCGGTAGGGGGTAACAATTCTTCACCGTTACCTTGTTGAGCTGGCGGTAGTCGATACACATCCTCATTGACCCATCCTTTTTCTTGACAAACAAGACCGGTGCACCCCAAGGTGAGATGCTTGGTCAGATAAAGCCTTTTTCTAGCAACTCTTGGATCTGGTTCTTTAACTCCCTCAACTCTGTAGGTGCCATACGATACGGAACAATAGATATTGGTGTCGTGTCGGGTATCACATCAATCCAAAACTCTAACTTACGATCTGGGGTACCCTGGCAACTCTTCCGAGAACATGTCGGTGAACTCTCTAATGGTCCAAAGATTTTCAAGTGTCGGACTCCCAATGCTCCTGTTTACAACATTAGCTAAAAAGGCCTCACATCCTTGTTGAATCATCCTTTGCGCCGCCAAGGCCGACACTACACTAGAAAGGTAAGGGTTCCTTTTGCCCTTTACCATCAACCTTGCCCCATCAAAATCACGAAGCTTTAGACTTTTGTTCTTCAACCCAACCATGCATCATGCTCAAACAACCAATCCATCCCTAAGATAACATCAAACTCCTAAAATAGTAACACCATCAAGTCGGCCGGAAAGACTAAACCCTGAATCTCAATCAAACACCTCTAGTACACTTGATCCACTAAAACATCATAACCCAATAGGCTCATCACACGAACCCCAATTTCAAAGTCCTTGTCTAGAATACCCCATTATTGAGATATCCCACTATGGATGTAGGAGTGGGTAGACCCCGAATCCATAAGAGCAACAATAGAAACCGAAAACAAGGTAAACATATCTGAGATAACATGGGTAACTTCACATTCCTCCTAAGCCCTGACTGCATACTACCTAGTTGGTGCCCAAGCGGTGAACTGGATTGTACCCCCACTCTAATGTCCCTACACCCACACTGGTTGCAAACTGGAATACCTACACTCTATTGTGATCCTTACGGACTCTTCATAGGTGAAGATGATGAAGGCCTCCTACGGCTAGCAGACTCTAACCTGTGTCTGATCTCGAACTCTGATTTGAAGCTCCCCTATCTTGGCCCCAACGATTTTGGTTCTTTCTAGAGTAGGACTATGAGCGTTTGAGGAAGTTTTGGTTCCTCCCACTCGAGCTTCCTTGCCCAATAGATGAGCCATAGGCCAAACCTTGCACTTGCTCAAGGAACTTAGCACTAACAGTCAATTTTGAAAACACTTTTGGTGGGGCAACAGTCAAATAGGTCTGAATTTCTTTCCTCAACCCTTTCAAGAACCTTTTACACCTCATCTTCTCAGTAACAACCAATTCAGGGGAATACCTACTTAATTGTAAAATCTCTTGCTCATACTTAAAGACTGACCGGTCCCTAGGACCAAGTGGATGAACTGATCTCTCAAGCTATCAATGTGGGCTTCCCCCACATACTTCTTCTCTAACTCTTCTAAGAAATCATCCCATGTAGACCGATTAGGGTACCAACCCATCTCTACAGTTTCCCACCATTTACGAGCATTCTCTTTCAACAAGGAAAAGACACATGTTAGCTTGTCCTCAGATCTCAACCTCATCTGACGCATGATCCAATGGGTATCCTTCAACCATTAATCTTCCTTGATCGAATTGTTTTAATCCAAAACAAAGAAATCTGTGGCACCATGAGGTCACACCTTCTTGATAAGTGCCTCGTGTGGAGTATCTGAAGGCCTCGGATAGCTCTCATAATCCGGTGAAGAGCCGGTGTAAATGAGAGAAGTAGTTGGTCTCTCGACCCCTATCTTCCTCGGACACCTCCTCCGAGCCAGGATTGTAATCCTCATCATAGCTTTCCTCTCGAGAGCCTTAACTCTCCTCACGATCACGTGCTCTCCTTGGCATAACTTCCCTTTTTTGCATAAGCAAACAATTTAGGTTACACCATCGAACACTCAGGCTAAACAAGTACAACTTCGATCCATGAGCAACGTATCCGCTAGACACCTATACAACACTCTAAACTCCCTCGGGGTTTCCTAGAACAAGCTAAACCTACGATCAGATACCAACCTTGTAACATCCCCCAACACAGATGCCACAATTGGGCCTCCAACCCAAACCAAAACCATAAGATTTTTTTGCAACTAAATTTAGCCCAACATTATCATTTCATAAAAGCCATTAAGTTAAAACATATTAAGCTGATAAACCATTTAAAACGATACATGAGGAGCTCCACTTTAAATACATAATTTTAAAAGCACTCGACATATGAGTTTAAATCCAAAATACAAGTTACAATACACATAGGGTCCTACGGATACATGGCCCAATAAATCTAAGTATTGTACTTGGACTTTAGTCGATGCTGAGGTCCTACTCCGATAGTGCTCCAAGATGTACGCCAACCTACTAACCTGCGAACGAAAACAACAATTCCGAACGCTAAGCTAACAAAGCTTAATGGATACACTTCCACTCAACCAAAATTCATACAAATCAAAAAAGAGGTATGCTACAATAAGATATCATGACATAAAAAGCAACGGCACACAACCCTATTCGTCTAAACATAACAATCAAGGATGTACAACCTCAAACTCAATAATAAAATCACATTATCAAACCTGAGGGGAGACCTAGTATTACACGGTCTCGAATATATGCAACTTTTCTCAGAATCTCACATCGAGCATCAATACCCATAATCTCATATCGAGTGGAAAGGCTCAAAATCTCGCATCGAGCATCATCACTCAAAATCTCACATCGAGTATCAACACTCAGAATCTCACATCGAGTGGTCATCTCGTGTTGTAATACTTTCTCATTGGGTATCTGGATCCCATAAACAAGGGTTAAATTCCATGGTATCCTCACCCGGCACCTTCACCCATGACCCATAAAGGATATTCAAGGTTTACAAACATACACATATAAATTCTCTCTTACCTAACACGTTATTCACCATTTAGGCCACATGCGATGTTAAAGACTTAGTTTCTTGTTATCATTATTCATTTTCCCCTTAGAAGACCCGTCGAGCCCTTACTCTCGAATTATTTAACCCTCGAACTAAAAATAAAGTTTTTGGGAAGATTGCCCAGGCCGTATCGATACACCTCATAAGGGTATCGATACACCCATTTGTATCGATACGCTCACCCGCGTACCGATACCTAGTTACACTTATATGGTCTTAGCCAAGCCACCCTATATCGATACATGAAGGCGTATAACGATACTCCAAGGCGCACCGATACACCTTGGAAGCGTATCGGTACTGATATTTGCTACCGGAATCTGGTTGGGGAAAAGGTATCGATACCCTCCCCAGCATATTAATACAACCTTCAAGAATTCAAAGTGTTCTTGACATTTTAAGGTAGGCGTACTGATACGTGCACGACTTGTAACATCCCAAAACTGGGCCTAGTCAGAATTTGATTCCGGTGACTGAAAATCTTACACTAGAAAGTCAAAATTATGTAATTGACCTTTGACCAAGTGGTCAATTGTTGGATTATGGGATCCCAATTGAGCATTGGTATTGTTTAAGGACCTCATTGTAAGCTTTAAACTTGTTTTAGTGACTTAATTGTGGAAATTGGAAGTTTTGAGGGTAAAGATGTAAAGAATAGAAAATTGAATGACCAATCTTGTGATTAGCTCCTCCTCAAGCTTAATCATCATACACGTGGGATGATTGAGTTAGCTTCCTTCAATTGAAGGCAAGCTCAATTAAGCAAATAGTAAAAGAAAGAAAGGAATATGAAGCTTACCGGTTACCAAAATTAAGCCAAGTAGCTTAGTCATTATCTGCTTCCTTCTTACATCAAGCAAGCACCTCCATTAGAGAGATTGTCCAAGCTTAGTTTTCTTCATTTTTCAATCCTATATTGTAGCGATCGACCGGGTAAACAAAAGCCCTCAATTGGTTTATTGATTCCAAGGCAAAAATTATGTTTAATATCAAGTTTAAGAATCAAGGAACCCTAGAAATTCTCTAGGGATATCATAGCTTAATTGTTAATGTTTTTCATAGCTATTGAGTTGCTATGAATTTATTATTGGTATTGAAATCCTTATAATCTCGATTTTGTGTAGCTCAAGATAACCAAGGTGAATAATCACCAAATCCTCGCAATTCCACCAAATCCAAGAACAAGGGGGTGTCATCCGGGAGCCTTGAAAGCCTCAGAATCATCGGTGAGTGTAGTCAGAGTTAAGGGATTGGCTAGGTTTCTTCCCATAATTTATGGATGTTGATTTATTGTGTTTCCATTATTGGCCAAGGTATGTTGTATTGAAAACCTCGTAGGAGGGATCATCGATAAGTTTCGATAAGTTTATTATGTTACCTAGTTGATCATTGAGTTTTCATATGATCGTTGATATTATGAGAATTTGATTAAGTCATATTGAACATGTCATAGGATCATTGTCATTGCTATTGCATTGTTATTACTATTGGTATTGCTATTGTTATTGATATTGACAAGTATTGATATTTATGAGTATCGAATCCTTGGATACGAATGGACATGGGATACAATTGGCATGCCATAGAATTCATGAGATCATTGGTAAGGAGTGGACTATGGTCCTTGAGCTAAGGCTCTCATTGGCGATGTTGGCAGGATGTGGTTGAGCTGGTCTTATTGGCGACGTTGGCGGATATTGACCATTCATTGTTGGTGATGTTGGTTGGGAATTCGCGTATCTACATTACATGTTGATCTAAGGAAAACATGTGAATAAGTATTGCTAGTATTGTTATGATATGTTTTGAGATGCATTTTCATTGTTATACATGTCATGGTTTTCATTGATGTTCATATTGTTGTTTATGACTACCTCACTAGGCTAAGTAAGCCTAATGCATCTCATTTCCATGCATTTTTAGGTTAAAGCATAGTTGGATCGAGGTTCAGAGCAAGGAGCATTTTGAAGCAAGTCACATTCCCTATTGTAATGTTAATCTAGTCCTTGAAATCCTAGAATGGTGGCATAGGGTCTAGACAAATTAGTTTAGTCCCATTTTGCATGTATATGTGGTCCACTATGTTAAAAGGGTTAAAATGCCTATTTTGGTTATGTTAGTGTTTTAGTTAAAAGCACCAAATATGCATATTTGGCCTAACTAGTGAAAACATGGTGAATGGATTCATTTGATCATGAAATTTTGCATGCTAATAGATTTTAGTGTTTAAAAGTTGTTGGTAAAAATTTATTACATTTGGACATCATTCAACGGGTCAAATTAAGTAAAAACTAGAAGAAATCTGGCATTATAGTGCAAGCGTACTGATACAGGTGCTATTTCGGTACGGCCTTGCATATTTGGTCAGTCAACTAGGGCGTACCGATATGAGCCCAGGACGTTTCGGTACGGAAGTTGACAGTAAGGTTGGGGAGGTTAATTGTATTGATACGGCCTTGGGGCGTATCGAAACAGGTCAACCATAGTCAACCAATATCGATACAACCCAGTTGTATCAAAACAGGTAACCATCGTTAGCATTTGGGATTTGAACCTGTGCAAATTGGTTTCGATACGGCCTTAAGCGTATCTAAATAGGGGTCAACAGTCAAGTCAAATTAGTTCAACCCGTATCGATACACCCCTTAGGTTTTTCGATACGGTGTCTATTAATTCCGTTATCTCGTACCGATACTAGTTAAGCTGTATCAAAACAGAATCTGACAGCTTCAAATTAAGGCTTAAATTGTGCATACTCGTATCGATACAGCCCCTTGGTGTTTCGATACGGTGACAGTTAATTCTGTTAATGGGCTATGAACACTATTTTAAATAGTTTACAGATTGGTCACTAAGTATTGCATGGTTTAATTGAACTAGTAAGTGAACTCCGATTAATTCAAAAATTTCTATGAATATTGATCATAGATTAAATTTCATTATAGTATAGTTAATTATAAGCAAGGACCCTTAAATTACAGAAATTATAGTTCAGTCCCGAAAACTTGCATAAGTCTGAAATTAGTAATTGAATTGTAAATCTAAGTATATTATTGAGTTTGTAGCCTATTGTACTAATTATACATGGTTAGTCAAACATGTTATTGTTTGATTATCGGATTATGATTCAATTTCATCGTACCATTCACCATTTTGTTCACGGGTAGCGTTCTCCGACCCGGTTCTCTACCAGGCCGGGGGGATGTTACACAACCGTATCGATACGCAAGCCCATAAATCAGTTTCTGGAGCTCAGATTCATCTCAAGAAAACCCTCCAAACCTTCCAGGCAAGACTTCAAACTAACACTACAAGTTACGGGTAAGTTGTGAAGTGGATTTCTACCATTTTTACATCAATTGAACATCTAATTTAGATTTTACCATGGATAATTTTCAAGCTCTAGTTTCCTAACCAAAGCATCATAAAGCAAGCATGCAACCAATCAATGATTTACAAGAATATGTAGGAGTTAGTAGTGTACTAACCTCGATTTAGGACTGAGGAAGAAACTCCTAAACACAAGCTTCAAGCCTTTCTCTTTCCTCTAGCTTAAGATGTCTCCCTAACCTCTTTCACTACAAATGAAGGTTACAAAACGTGTTAATCATTGCTGGGGAAGTCGAAGGAGGTTAAGAACACTAACTTAGACCAAATATTGAGCTTCCAACATTCAATCCCGTTCTTCCTTAAACACCCCCACTGAAACTCTTTCTTTACCATTACAATCCATTCTTACCTTGGATTAAAGATCTCTGAATGCTCAACAACTCTTTCACAAAGCTCACAACCCGATTCACTCCCTAAAGCTTAAAGATTCAGCCTTTCATTTGGCTATGGGGCATTTGGGAGATGAAAGAAAGGGAAGAAGAAAGAGACATGGAACAAATTAAACACCTCCCCTCAAATACCTTTCTTCCATCTTCCTACCTAAAACCCACACCAAGCCCACAACCAAGGATAGCCTACAAAAGCTCTTAAAGCCCACTACTCGACCCAAAGGCGAAGCCTACGCTTCGGGTCAAACGGACTCTCAGATTTTGAAATCCGGGTCATTATATACATGACAGTGCACGATGGCATGAGATGACAATGTCATATACACAAATGTATTGACTTGAAAGAATGTCACATTTGTCAATATAATAATTATATAAAGGCATAATGCCAAAAATGCTCATAGCGTTTGACTGAATAAGCATTTTGGCCCGTATTCTTTTTTTAACCAATTTAACCCCCAACGTTTCATTCTGGGTCAAACTGGCTCCTCTACCGATGAAAACTGTTAGTCAGCTAACGATAAACTGCTTGAAATAATTTGACAAGATGACACATCAGTAGAAAAAAATAATTTTATATTTTATAAACTTTATAAAATTATTTTGACTAGTATGACATTCTTTTAAGTCAATATTTTAATCTATATAATACATTAAATGTTAAATTATTTAAAAAATAAAAATTAAAATAATTATTCATTTAAAACGGGGTAGTATTTGACTTTATGTCTTATCTCTTTTATTTAATTGAATGGCTGAAATTGGATTTCATCACCGAATACCCCCCTCCCTCCGGTTGATTTTGTAACGATTTTTTTAGGCTTAAATTAGTCCATTTCAGTTTAGGCAAAACCCCTAAAACGACGAGGTTTCTCATCGGTAAAATTGTAACTGGACGTGGATTTGGAGAAGATACAGCAAGAACCGGAGTCCAAACTCCATAAAACGCTTGCAGGCAGACAAAAGGAAGATAAAAGATGGTCAAAATTCCAAAAAAAAAAAAAAATCCATGGCAGAGACAGCAAGCAACTCTAAACCTAAAAACCCAAGATGGTTTCTCAATGGAATGACTGCCCTTGTCACTGGTGGCACTCGAGGAATTGGGTTGGCTTCTTATTCAGTATTTTCTCCTATCATTTCCCCCCTTTTTTCCCCTAATTTTTTAAAAGCTTTTTAAATGGTCAAGTTGTGATTTTGGATAAAACCCGTTTTTTTTTCGAACCATAAACCCTTTGTTCAAAGTTGCATTTTTATTGGTTTCAATGTTTTTGTTCCAATATTTTTCTGGTTATTTTCTTTAAATGGTCATTGATTTTTTGGATAATACCCAATGTTTAAAGTTGCATAATTTTTTTTATCGGTTTTTAACTCTCTCTCTCTTTGCTGATTGTTGCTTCAAGGCATGCTATAGTGGAAGAACTTGCAGGGCTTGGGGCTGTTGTTTACACATGTTCAAGGAATGAAGTTGAGTTGGATAAGTGTTTGAAAGAATGGGAATGCAAAGGGTTTTTGGTGAAAGGGTCAGTTTGTGATGCTTCATGTAAAGACCAAAGGCAGACATTGATGGACAAGGTTGCTTCTGTTTTCAATGGAAAGCTTAACATTATTGTAAGTATCTTTGCCATTGTTTGCCTTGTCTTTGAAACACTTGTATGAATCATTTTTGGGCTTTTATGAATTATTTTCTTCATTACACCATTGGATGTTAAACTTTATTTTGTCAAATCTCTCTTTACTCTTCTACTGTATGCTTCTGTTTGATTGTTTGTCCTATCCCTAAGTTTAGTCTAGTTAAAGGATTTTGAAAATTGCTACTTTGGATTTTAAGTTTGCTAGTGAATAGATTTCAACCAAGTCTCGAAAAGGATACTACTATTGAACATGAATATGATACTTCTATTGAACATGTTGTGTTTATTGTTATGTTTTTACGCTTATTAAACATGTATATTTGAATCATGTCGTAATTTAGGTCAACAATGTGGGAACAAACATCAGGAAGCCAACAATCGAGTACACTGCTGAAGAGTGTTCAAAGCTGATTTCTACGAACTTTGAATCTTCATTCCATTTATGCCAACTTGCGCATCCTCTTCTAAAAGAATCTGGAAAAGGAAGCATTGTGTTCATTTCATCTGTTGCTGGTCTGATCCATATTGGCAGTGGGTCCATTTATGCACCAACTAAAGGTAAGTTATATTCTTAATTGTTCCCCCTCAACTTCCCCTTCTATTGTTCCCATATTTGTAAGTGAATGTCAGATATGTATATATCTCCTACAGCTTTTCCATATATTTGGAGATCCTGCACTCACAACCTATATTGCTCCAGCTTCTCATTTTCTAAAAGTAGTCATATCTGGACATGGGTATAGAGAGAGATATAATCCTCCAAGGATTCTCCAAATATATGAAAATAATCGAATATACCCTTGTTTGACTCTCACGACTGAGTCCAAGTAACATAGCTAATAATCATGTCTGAATATGTGCCTTGATTGGATGTTCTTCAACTCTGTTGTTGCTTGTCAGCTGCTATTAATCAACTTACAAAGAACCTGGCTTGTGAGTGGGCAAAGGATAATATAAGAACCAACTGTGTTGCTCCGTGGTACACCAGCACCTCACTTGTCGAACATGTAAGATTTTCTCATTCCTGTTGAAGTTTTTTTTTCCACATTTCATCATCACTTTAGAGGATATGTTTACATGTTTTGCATTGTATTTTTTAGTTCCTTACCTGTGTCTGGTTTGGGCCAAGCTTGTAGTGGCCCGTTACTCCGTATCACTATTTATAAAATAGTTATAAAAACTGAGTTGAGTCAGCTAAAACAAATGATATTACGAATGATATAAATTCAGAATTAAGGTTAGACTTGGATATTTATTTGACTTGAGTTTGAGAATCTGTAATTCTAAATAACCTCTGATATAATTTTTCATGAGAATATGATCTTTTAAGAACTCATTAAATACGTGAAAAAACTTGAAAATGGTTGAGCATATCCGTGTCAGAAAAATTCCCATACCCCATACTTACACCCGAATTTGAGTGACACGAACATCAACGGTGAATCTGACGGGTTATCTCATACTGATGATCAATCCTTCCTTTCTGTTGCTGTATGTTTTAAGTTGCTTGAAAAGAAGCAATTCCTGGAGAAAGTAATATCTCGAACACCACTTGAACGTGTTGGAGAAGCAGAAGAAGTGTCATCCATGGTGGCATTTCTTTGCCTTCCAGCTGCATCTTACATCACTGGGCAAATTATTTCTGTTGATGGAGGATTCACAGCTAATGGCTTCAATCCTGGCATGAGTTGGATTAAACAAAACGGAAACCTTCATAAATGTTGATCGTCCTCAGTTTGTAATAGTGCAATAATAATAATAGTTTTGGTGTTGATTTCGTCCTGGATATTAGTGTTTGATATTCGGCTGTTTTCTTCAAATAAATTTAAAGTTTGAAGTTAAATATTCAGTTCAAGTTAAGCCTTTGAATTTGAACTTCAAACTTTTTGGTTGGAGATGAGTTCAAAGCCTCTGAACTGTAATATTCTTGTTTTTTTAAAAGGGTAAATTATCCTAATGTTCACTTTTGTTTTTGAAGTGTTTACTTTTACTCATCGAATTTAAAAAGGTAATGTTTTGGTCACTAATGTTATTGTTTTATTTTATAATATTTTGATAACCAACGTTATTGTTTTATAGGTTATATGGAGGTGTTGTTAGTTTGATGACATTCTAGTAAAAGTGGTTAATTTTTTTTGGTTGCCTTTTGGTTTTTAGGGCTTCGCCTGACTAATTCGGACTGACCCGCGTTGTATGTGTGGCTTTGGTGGGTGAGTCTCCTAGTGGAAATTTTTTACATACACAACGTTTCGAACTTGAAACCTGTTTAAACGGAACTAAATTGCTTATCACTTGGACCAATATCAGTCGATTAAAAGTAATTAATTTTAAACTTATTCCTTAAATTTTAGAAAAAAATTATTAATTTGATCTTTACATTTTAAATAAAATTAACATTTAATGGTGCTGCAATTTGGACGTAGAAATTATATTACGAACTCATTTTTTTATGAACAAAGGAGTAGAGCCAGTGATTAGCTCAGGGAAACAATACAATATACGAACTCATATTTTTATCATCTTCAGTTGCAACCAAAGAAGCAGCAAAATAAAAATTACTTTGCATCAGAAAATTTGAATCCAACATTCCCCATACAGACAAAAACGGAAAGGTGACATGGCAAACATGTGTGATGATGCATACTTCTTTTTGTCGACAGGGTATCTACGAGTCATCCACATCATTTTTTTTTATCTTCTTCTTCAAAAGATGAAGTCATAGTCTTTCATTTTTGTTGCACGCTGGCGCTGGAAATCACCATTTTTTTGTGTCTTCTCTAACTACTCGATACATTAATGAACTCACTCATCGTTTCTTATCCCTCTACAAGTTTAAATTTCTCCAAAACCACTTTAAAACCGACAAAAACCAAATTAAAACCTAAAACTCACAAAACCCAAAATTACTCTGACCTACAATCTCCATCATTCGATTAGCGTAAAATCAAAATATACAGCTTGCTTCCTCTTTCTCCACTTCCCTATCGTTGGGATTTGAAACAAGATACTTCATCGTAAAAAAATTAAAGGTAATTCGAGACCAGAGGTTTTTCACAAAAAAAATAAAACAAAGTTTTTGTAACACCCTGACCCCATCAGATCCGAGACTCTACATTCGGGCTATCAGTAACTCATCTATAAAATTTTTGTTCAATTTAAAACTTCAAGTTTAGTCATAAATCATAATTAAGCAAGTCATAAATAAGGGTTTCCATAAATAAGTTCAAATTCAAAATAAAAGAAGCTTCATACGAATTTAAAACATCGCGTTTCAAAATAAAGTAATTTAGAGTTACAGATTAACTACAATAAGGTTCTATGGACACATAGCTCAACTACTAAAATTAAGGTATTGTACTCGAGTTGAATCAGTGCTGGTGAAATCCTCGTTGATGTGCTCCTCCAAGCGAGTGACCTGTCAACCTACGCACGAGACAAATCTGCACGTTGAGCTAACAAAGCTCAGTGGTACAAGTCTACTCATGACCTTCATAAAAGAAAGCATGCAACATAAGCAATGAGTAATATGGCACGAAGAGGCAAATCAATCATCAATCACCATAAAAGTAGTAACCAAACCTGTTTAGCCCGGGATCACCTAGAACATCAGGCTAGCCACTCATGTACTCGAGATCACCTAGAATATCAAGTACTAACCACAAGTATTCGGGATCACCCAGAACACCGAATAATTTATCATGCCACCCACTCGAGATCACAAATGCATCAGATGGTGCATGTCACATACCTGTGATCACCTAGAACATCAAGTGCACAAAAGGAAAAGTGTATCGCAGTACCATATTCGGGTATCCAGATCCCATAAAATTAAACCATGAAATAACTCAAGGTTCACAAAGCCCATCTACAATACAAGACAAGGAAAGACCATTCATTAAGGACGTCCAAAGTCATAGTTCAACCAAAGGTTCGATATTACAATTCATTAGATACGATTAGTTCCATTGAAGCCCTTACCACGCCTCGTATTAAGTCCTTATTAAAATCCATCCTAATTGGGCAATGGCATCAGTTGGTACCGGTACGACCTAGTGACTACCGGTACTCAGCCCAAGGGGATGGATACTCAACTACCTGTATCGATACTAAAATACATTACTGGAATTTGGGAAAATCAGCCCGTACTAGTACTAGATCAACCGTACAAATCCTCAGGCTCGGGTATCGGTAAGACCCCACTGTTTCGATACCAAAATTGATCATTGGAATCTTACAAAACCCGCGAGTACTAGTACGAGTCGACCTGTACCGATATTGCTTGAGTGGCATATCGATTCTGGTTGAAGCCTGTACTAGTACGCTACACTTAGTTTATCATGGTTCTTCATATTTGATAAGGGGTACCAATACGGGTCGCGTATCGGTTTTGAAGCCTAGAAATGACTTCCAAGCTATGGGATTCAACTCAAAACTTCAAATTCAACATAAATCGCAAAACCATTCCAAAAAAAACTTATTTTCTCATCTTACCCCTATTTTCAAAGACTTTTACCTCAAAATGTAAATTGCAAGAGGGAGATAGACATACCTAAATCTTGAATCTCGGATAGAAATATTGGGTGGTAAAGTTTGGGCCTTTAGCTATGGGCATATATAGTGTTCTTGCTAGAAAGGGAGAGAATTTTGGGGATGAAGAAGATGAGTAATAAGGATGATGTAATGGCCAATTTTTGTCTAAAAATGACATGGTAAGTTCAGCCAAAAGATAGGAAAATCGAATCCTAAGCCCTTTCTCTTTCATATTTATGCCAACCAAGTCCATTCTAAGCCGAAACATCATTACTTAAGGCCCTTTTGGTTTATTACTCACCTCAAACCCAAAGCCCAAGACTCAAGATATTGCTAACTCGTTGATGCAGAAAATCTAGGACTCTCCATCCTTATAGAAAATTTCATCCTAGAAATTTACTTAATTCGAATAGACGAGGATACAACAACTTCATGTCGTCTCTAGTCTCCTAAGTGGCCTATTCTACGTCATGGTTCCTCTGCATCATCTTTACTAATGTTTTACTCTTGTTGCATAATTCCTTGACTCCCCAATGAAGGACCTTAACCTGTTTTCCCCATAGAACAAATTGACGCTCACCTTGATTTCCTCAACATGAATAATATAGGAAGGGTCAAAATGATATCGCCAAAGCATCGAAACATGAAACATGTTATGAATCTACTCCAAGTTCGATGGCAAACCCAGCCGATAAGCAACTAGTCCAACTTTCTCCAGGATCTCATATGGTCTGATGAACGTCAGACTCAACTTCCCTTTACGCCCAAAGCGTATAACCCTTTTCCATGGTGACACTTTAAGGAATACTTTGTCACCAACCTCGTACCCAATATGTTAAACCAATGTTTGATTTTGATATAACAATGACTTAATTGCAAATAAATAAAATTTTAAGGTATTGGAAATTACTTACTAAAGGAAAAGCATTTAAACAAACTTAACTTATTTTTGAAGAAAATATTTTGTATAAGTCATATCTCTGAAAGACAAATAATTTCTAAGTGTTTTGGTACTCAAACAAGCTATTTTGGTAAGTGAGTACCCGTACGGTCATATGCGTACCAATACGTGTTTTCAGTATTGCCATCTATTTTATTTCTAAATGGAAAACAAGTACCGATACAACTATACATATATCGGTATGTGTTTTCTTCACTATAAATCCAAATGGTAACTGAGTACCAGTACGACATTTGGTGTACCGATGCGGGCTTTAAATATTTTAAATGTTTGTTAGATTTTTGGAGCAAAAACATATTTTCAAACAAAATTAGTATAGATATAAACTTATGCATATCGATATCCGAGCTCCTTAAAGACTTTCAAGAATTCCAGTGAGTAAATTTAGTACTGATACGGAACGTAACATACTGGTACCCCTTATAAAATTTTCACTTCATACCGGTACGCAAACCTGCGTATCGGTACCCTTTCTTGTGATGACTATTTCCTCTTTGAGCAAGTACCGATACGGAAGACCGCATACCAATATCCACTGTTGCCAGACTGTATTTAATTCGGGAAAATTTGTTCCCAAAGTAGTTTGCATATAGCTTGCACGTAGTTAGGGAGTTACAATTCCTGTGCTTAAATTATATATATATATATGGTGCTCTTAATGAGAAAGGTAGTGTTTTGTGGTACATACGCAGGGTCTAGTAGAAGCTGAAGGAATGCTGGAGCGAAAGGATGACATATCTCTCAGTTAAGAGCTGACGAGGCAAGAAGAGTTGGAGATAAATCTACCTTTGACCCACGTGGACTCTCCTTGGATACAGAACTCATTAAAGATAGCAGGAAAGCAAAGATCCTCTTAAAGGAGGCCACATGCTTTAGGGTTATGAAACCCTAGTTTCCCCACCTATATAAGGAAGACTTGGAATACAATTCAAGGGAGCGTGATTACAAACGATAGTCCTTAGTCTTCAGCTACCGGAGAACCACCAGACTTGAAGTGCTAAAGGAGTCTCCACATGACAGAAGCCAGGGAGAGAGGTTGAAAGGCTGTGGGACCTACAACAACAGTTGGAAAGCATGGAGGAAGATCGTCGAGGACGCTTGACCCTTCTATCCCTTGTTTGATAAAATGCTTATATTTTTATCTTTTATTATGGATGTTTTAGGCTCAGACATGAGCTAAATACTTTAGTTAGGTTTATTGCTTATTAGGATTTTATGTTTTGAATACATTGTTTTAATGCTATATTTCTTTTCCCTTTATCTATTTTGTTTATCGTTCTTCATGCATAGTTATTGTAAGAGCAATCGAGAGAGGCCTTTTAACTATTGATTCATGGCTTAATATCGAGAGAGTTAGGTTAAACAAATATGAACAATAGGGCTAAGCTATTAACTTAGTCTTAATCTGGCTTAGATATATGTTTACAGTTTTAATGACTAATAGGGAGAACTTAAACAAATAATAGAATTGTTAGGGTTCATGCAAACATGTATCACCTTAGGTTCTAGGCATTAAGAGAGTCAGAAATTCATTAGAAAATCTCGTCGAGTAGATAAATATTTTAATGGTTTAAGTAGACATGTATTGACAGTCGATATAGCATTGAAATAAGTAGTCAAGCATATATCCTAGGCAATAAACCCTGCTTCCATTATTATTTGTTAATTGACGCAGCATTTGTTTGTCTTGATCATAGCTACCTTTACTTTAGTTCATTTAGTCTTGATAAATTGACATCAATCAATACTTTCTCAAACATTCTTAAGTACGATAACTTTGTATTTATTGATCCAATCCTCGTGGATTCGATAGTCTACTCTATCACTTTATTACTTGATCGACAAGTATACTAGCTCTAAAGTGCATCACTATTTGACAAACATTATTTTTTTTGCACTATTGTTAGGGATTGACAATTGACAATTATGTATTAGTAGCGCTTAAGATTTTATTTTATTTTATTTGCATTTAATTTTTGTTTTTGTAACGACCCGAATTTTAGAATCTAAGAGTCAGTTTAACCTGAAGCGTGGGCTTTACGTTTGGGCCGAGATGGTTAGGCCTTGAGGGCCTTTGTATGCTTGTTTTTGGGTTCTTGGGCTTGGGTTTTAGTTGGATGATTAGTTGGGAATATGAAGGATGGGTAACAAGGTACTTTCCTCTTTTTGAAGAGAGTAGAAAGGGGCATCTTTTTTCTCTACATAAAAAGGCTTCTTGGTGATATCACCATGTCCCCTTTTCTTCTCTCTTCATCCAAGCTCATCTCCCTCCCAAGAACCCAAGTCTAAAGGTGTGATCTTTGAGTTTAGAAGTGGGAATCTCGAAATTATTATTGAGGGAAAGTTAATCATCATTCAAGGATATATCTACCAAGGTAAGAATGGTTGGTTTTGGTGGAGGTTGGAAACATTGGTGTTTGTTGGGGGTTGAAGGAGAAGAACATGAATAAAGGATTTGACTACATTTCTTGTTGTAGAATTCTTCCGTTTCATATCTTAAGTTCCAGCTATCGCATCCCTAAAACCGGCCTAGTCAGAGTTTGGTTTCGGTGACCAGAAATTTTGTACCGGATATGCTCGAAAATATAATCTCTCAATCCTTGTACCCAATTTTGTAGCAATGGAAGTTAGTTGAACTTGATTTAAGTTATGGGGATCTTTTTGTAAGAAATTCAAAGTCAAAAATTTTGATTTTGAGCTAGGCGTATCGATACGGCTGTACTTGTATCAATACGATTTGAACTAGGCATTTCGATACAGTAAGACCTGTATCGGTACGGTCCTAACTAACTTACTAAACTTGGACCAAACGTATCGATACAAATAGAGGCGTATCGGTACAGCTCAATGATTTTAACTACCTACGGTTAACCTTATCGATACGGTTAAGAGGGTATCAGTATGGTACCCTATCTAAAATCTGATTAAAGGCTAAATTGAAAGAAAAGGGAATTTGGGGTGATGACTCACCTGCTAGGTTGCCAACCCACGTGAGAAATAATTAGAAAAGATGACTAAAGCCATCAATTGCCTTGAATTGTTAAAAAGGAATGAAAAGATAGTGAATGATTAAGGTAGGCAAACCCTTAGGAGGAAACCTTTTCATTGGTTAGTTTGAGAGGTGAGGATTAATTAATAAATTTTCTATTGTCTTAAGAATAAGGAGAGGAGCTTTCTTTATTGTTTGCTTTAACCGAGAACCAAAATCCAATCATTTGTCATTTTCATCTTCAACCCTTAAGCAAGCACCACCATTTGTTATCTTCTCCACCAACAAGCACACACCTCTCCATTTGAACTCCTTAAGATTAAGCTTTCCTTGACTTAAAGACTTCAATCCATAGCTATCAATTGGCTCAAGAATTGGAGGAAACTAATCCATCATCCCCAATCAAGTATAAGAGCAAAGGCATCAAAATCTGGGAACCCTAAAAGCTTCCTTACACTAGGGGAGTGTAGTCTTGTCAAGGATAGGCAAGGTGCCATCCCGCTGTATTTGTTTTGTCTTATAATTTGCATTTTTAAGGGCTCAAGTAGAGCAAGCTTGTGTGGATGCTAATAGTAAGCGTGGTAAGTTTCCGACATGGATTAATACGTGTAAGTTCATATACGATACTTGAATTTTGCTATGTGTGAATTTGTATTGGATATGCTATGATATGATATATGGAGCTAAGGCTTAATTTGACGTTTGACAAGATATGGCTTACGAGCACAAAGGTAAGATTATGTTGTGATATGTGATCCGCATTGTCGTAGTCGAGATTGGGCACCTTATGCTAAATGCAGATGGTGGAAATGATGGAGTAAAGCAATGCCATCTTGTCCTTCATCATTGTTTCATTGTGAGTGGTTGGCATTAGACAGGCCTTTAGGAAATGGTTCTGTAACACCCCAAATCCTAGCCTAGAAGTATTGAAACCAATTGCATAAGTTGATAGCTTAATTGAACCTAGAATTTAAGCTAAATTGATTAGTCAAGGATCTAATTGAAAGAATGAATGAAATAATTGACCAATTTAAAGTGACTACATTGAATTAAATAAGAAAGATGGGGAATGCATGTTAAATTCCTTATTTCCCCTAATGCCCTTGATTAAGTTAATAATAAGGATAAATTAAAGGCCATTTTAGACAATTCACAAATCCAATAACTTGGATTAGATGTTGGCATCATCTTCTTCATTATCCTATTGGCGAATTGAATAAGAGAAAATAGAGAGAAAGAGAGCTTGAGAGATCAGCCATTGATGAAGGAAAATTAAGCTTGCATGTATAGGATTTTGTAAGGAAATTAAAGCTAGAAGCAAAGTAAGTGTGAATCTACTCATGTTCAATCGAATAGGCAACTATACTTATTGAATTGGACTGTTTTGATGATTATAGATGAAATTAACTATTGAATATGTTGTTAGATGATTTAATGGTTGTAGAATTATGAAAATTTGAAGAATGAACACTAGGTATTATGCTGGAAATTATGTGTAAGTAATGGTATAACAAAACTAGGTTGTTGGAAATTTGAAATTAGATGTTGATGTAAGAATTGAATGGTTAGAACTTGTAATTGAGCTATGGAATTAATGAATTGGACATGATCATGATTAGGTAATGTAATTAAGGTGTTAAACAAGCTGAATTTTAGTAACCAATGCTGGAAATGAAAGATAAATGTATGAATATAGTCTTATAACATAGAAATTGTTTTAGTAAGAACCTATTGTGTAAACATGAAAAATTAAGCATTGTAACCAACTTACTCTGTTTTGGCTGCCTTGAATAATGAGTTAACATTGACTAAACATGTTTAGGATGTCATATGAAATGAGTTATAGGGCCAAAACATTGGTTAAAATGAATTTAAGGAATTAAAATGTGAATATGTGCAATCTACCCAAAATTGCTCAATTATAGGCTATAACTTTGAAAATTCACCAAAATTTGTATAGATCAAATTCAGGGCTGAAATTTTAGTGACATGATCCTTAGTATGTCTACTTTAATTAGGCGAAAAGAGAATTGAAAACTGGGTCCTATGCTGGAAACTGTAAATAGAAATTGCTGGACAGTGCAAACTGTCCAAGCAGTGTAAATGCCTTGTCTTTGAACAATAAACTGTATTAATTGGATAAGAACTAAAATGCAAGTCTTATATGGTCTTAAATACAATTTTGTTAGATTTCCAATGGTGTATAGTAATCGAAATTCTGACATACGAATTAAAAGATATGACCATTTAAAGGGACAGTGTGCAAACTGCCAGGAAGCAGTGTCCTGGGCAGTTTGGAACTGTTTTTAAACCTAGAAGCAAATTGTTTCCAAAACAGTTTTGGGACATTATAGCCTGTCCAGTTATGTCTTAAAATGAGGTGATAACAATATGGAGATGAACTAGTCAGAAATGCTTAAAAGAAAGCATAAAACAGTAGCTAAACATTAGGTACAATGTGGTAACATTGCTACTATATATGTGTGACGTTATGTGCTTGTTTTGATGATTTGGATGTTTTGTGCTTGCTAGACCAAGGGCAGCAAGTTGTGGAAGAGGAAGATAAGAGTGGACATCCCAAAGCTAGAGGCAAAGGGATTTGGATACAATACAATTGATTAGCTAGGAGTATTGTGAGTGTAACTATCCTTAGGGTTGGGACTAGGTCCTAACCAACCTTGTTATTCTCTTAATTCAATGTCATTGCCATGTAACATGACCTAATACATATTTGGCTAATTAAGGGACGAATGACATATATGACAACTTGTTTGATGCCATGATCTATTTGTTTACTTGAGTGTTAAGCAAATGAAATGAAATGCTTGACATGTTGCATTGCTTATGTCAAAAGTAAGAAATGGCATGCTTGCTTGGAGAATAAGGTACGCACATTGCATACATATGCATGTGTTTGTGATTGATATACATGGCTGGTTGAAATGAAATGAACAATGGTACCACTTTGTATTCATTCCATTCGAATGGCATGGATAGATTTGTCTTGGGAGTTAAGACTCCATAAGCCTAAGGGCTTGGCCTTTGAATGGCATAAACTTTTATTGAATAATGAATTGTATAAAGCTTGAATGAAATGGATAATCAACAACCTTGGTAGCTAGTTTGGATAGATAGGAGAGCATGCCTTAGAATCTTGAGCTAATATTGGCACTACGGTGCATATTGGTACGACGGTACATATTGGCACTATGGTGCATATTGGCACGACGGTGCATTTTGGCACTATGGTGCATATTGGCACTTCGGTGCATATTGTTGAAGATTTGATTATCTATTAAAATAAATACCAAGGGTGTTATAAGATGAACTAAAAATTGAAATGAACATTGTTGCCTTGGATGTGTGATATGAACGTTGCTTGTTTTGTAAGTTCTTAAATGAACATCCTTGCCTTGGAAGATAAAACATGAATGATTGTATGACTAGTTACTTCACATGAAAGTTATGCATGATTGATGCTTGTTGTGCAGAAATGCATACTTGGTACTTGGTGTATATGGCTGCTTGTCTTCTAAGCAAGATATTCGAATAGTATGTTATGATATATGATAAATGTTACAATGTTGAATGTGTGTTATGTGAAGTTTGCCTAAGTTTACCATATTTAATCGAATAGCATGTGTCATGTAATGATGATCTTAATTCTTTGAAAGACTTGTAAATTTGGATATGTATACTTGAAATTGGCTAGACTTAGTGTTACCTCACTAAGTACATAACTTGTACTTACCACTCAACTCTTCATTCTTCCCATAACAGATTAAAGACATTATCAAAAGGATATCTTGAGATCGAAGCAACATCTTGAAGCAAGCTTGAAAGTATGATTCATACTTTTTGTATACTCCAAGTTTGGTGGCACTAGAACTTGTAATAGGTAGTCTTGATCATGCATTTTGTTGTGTTGTTAAGACTAGTAAATGTAATGTTTTGTTGGGCCTATCATGTAACCAACTTTGATGATTTAAACTATGTATATAACCTTGTTGATATGTATATAAATTACTATAATTTTGCACAAATTATGAAATAATTCAATGTTTGATGAAACCTTGTATGATTTGAATGTTAGACTAAAATGGTATGATCATGCATTTGTTCTTATGGCTATTGGCATGATTCGACAATGTTGAGATTTAAGCTAAGATATGTTTAAGCATGCATTAACAATGTACTAACCAAGATGCCATGAAATAGTATGTCTTGATTGAAAAAGAAACAAATGAAATATGATTAGGGATCACCTTATAGTTCGAATAGGTGTATGAATATGTAATAAGAATGTAAGTTGGATGCTTTGTATTGATCATGTTAATTGATTGAATAAGTAGTATCTTGAGATGCAAGTAAGCTAATTGAAATGAGTTAAGTGACCTCCTTGTATCATTTGAATATAGTACATGAATTTGTAGTAAGAATGAAAGTTGAATCATGTCTAATAGTAACCTATTGTGAAGTATGCCACACTTGTGATTGTTGTTTGAATGATGTATGTGAATTGAATGGAATGGTAATATGATAATGGTAACTTAGGATATAAGTATGAAATGAAACAAATTAGTACCTAAATTAGCATGCTAAGTATGTTGGTTTTGTTTAATATGGATTGCTTGTATGTTTTGAATGGTTGTGTTTAGGTTACTTGTATTACAAGTCATGTATATCGAGGTTACTTGTTCGACAAGTAACCTATCTATTACTTTGTTATCGTATTAGTAACGCTCTCGAACCGGGTTACGGCTAACCTAGGGAGGGGTGTTACAGGTTCCACCCTCATGGATGTGGTCTTAATTCCAGCCTCTTCACTATCCTCTTATACTTGGAGGATACGAAAAACTTGGTGCATGGTTCGAATAGGTCATCCAAGAGAAGTAGGTGCTTGGTATCATATATGGATTTTGAAAATGCCAACTGCTCCTCTCCCACACCATCTATATTGAACATTCGATTAATAAACCCTTTATCAAATTGAACACATTTGCCCTGAACAAACACGAATAACGATGCCTTGGTGGTCAAGTAGGCATAAAATTCTCGAACGATGGTTGAGTGGACATCCTCAGGGTGAAGGAAAAAGATCTCTTAGTTGTGTTTCTTGACGATGGTAGTCACCTCTTCCAAATACCCCATGCTGGGCTCGTTCTTGAAATCAAACCCCTTCTTATAGCAAAAGGTTCATGTCAAGTAGTTCTCTTCATAGTTCTTCTTCGTCTCATCGTTGAAGAAGATTTAGAGAGGAGCTGATGAAGATGCCATTGAAGAATTTGGAAAACAAGGTTTGATCGATGTGGAAGATGAAAAGAAATTTAGTTATTACTTTTTCTTATCTGCATGAAAGAAAGGAAAGGGGAAAAGTTCTTGATTAGAAGAATAAAAGGGAATTAAATAGGGTTTATTGGGGATGATTGGGATGGATTAAAGTGTGTTTAGTGGGAGTAATCATAATCTAGCAGTTAAGACGTGTGTGAGAGAGTGGGATAATCATGGTTGTGCTAGATGAAGTGTGTGAGAGAGTGGCGGCGCAAGAAATGAAGCATGGAAAGTAGTAGGTTTAAATTTTAAACCACAAAATTCCAAGTTGGGAGACGGCTGCTAGGCTTTCTCGCTCAGCAAAGAATTAATCTCCTTTTGGCCTGATCTAAAGAGGGGCCACGTGTTATCTAGACTTGTGATGATGGGTGTTCGAATACTAGTGGGGCTTGGCACAATGCCTTGGCAAAATTACATGCGCTAAAACTCACAAAAACCATTCAAAGTAGAAAAAAGAAAAACTAAAATACAAAAAGTAAAATAACTATCCTAACTATTTACAATGATCAAGCTAAGATGGGAAAATTTACTAAATCTCTGTAAGGAGAATTGTCTCCTTGGTATTATTTTGACTTCCTTCCCAATAATGCTTCAATCTCTAACCATTTACTTTGAATGTTGTCCCCATTTTTAAGTCCTTGATGGATACTGCTCCATGAGCATAAGGCTTGAAAACTTCAAAGGGTACTGACCACCCGGATTTGAGTTTACCTGGAAACAACTTAAGACTTGAATTGAACAACAATACTTTTTTCCCAACTTCAAACTATCTTGGCAATATTCTGCTATCATGCCACCTCTTGTTTTCTTCTTTATAAATCTTGACATTTTAATAGGCTTGTGCTCTAAACTTCTCCAGCTCATTCATATCTAACAACCGCTTATGTCTTGTGGCCTTCCATTCCATGTTCAACTGCTTGGTTACCCAATAAGGTTCGTGTTCTAACTCCACCGGGAGATGGAATGGCTTCCCAAACACAAGCTTGTATGGGGAAAACCCTAATGGTATTTTGAAAGCTGTTCTGAATGCCCACAATGAATCATCTAGTCTTAATGACCAGTCCTTCTGAGTTGGGTTCCGAGTTTTCTCCAAGATGTTCTTTATCTTCTTGTTTAAAATTTCTGCCTGGCTATTTCTTTGAGGGAGGTAGGTCGTGGCAATTCTTTGACGGATTCCATACCTGCACAGAGCTTTGTTGATTAAATGGCATTTAAAATACGTACCTTTATCATGTATAATGGCTCCGAGGCACCGGATCTGGTAAAGATGTGCTTCTACAGGAACTTAGTGAGTATCTTGGCATTATTTGTTGGGAGAGCAATGGCTTCAAGCCACTTCGAGACAAAATCTATTGCCACAAGTATATATAAATTGCCAAACGATAGTGGAAAGGGACCCATGAAGTCTATTCCCCAAACGTCAAACAATTCAATAGACATGATATTTTGATGTGGCAATTGATGCCTACTAGAAATGTTTCCAGTTCGTTGGTACCTATCATATGACTTGAATAATGTTGGCCAGAAAAATCTTGACTACAACACCTTGGTTGCTATCCTTATTCCGGCAAAGTGACCTATATATGGTGCTGCATGGAAGTGTTGAAGAATGTTTTGTTCTTCATCTTCTGGCACACAACAATGGATAACATGATTGGCACACTATTTGAACAAGAATGACTCATCCCAATAGTATTGTTGGATATCTCTTAGGAATCATTTTCTGGACAAGTCTGATGGCATTATATTGCTAACCAGGTAGTCGATTATGTCAACATACCATGTAATGGTAATGGTCACAAGCAACTGTTCATTAGGGAAATCATCTCTGATCGTGGTGGTGTTGCCATCCTCATGGTGGTGCTCTAAACAAGACAGGTAATCTGCCACCAAATTCTTATTTCCCTTCTTATATCTTATCTCGATAACAAACTCCTATAACAATAGTGTCCATTGGATAAGTCTGAGCTTGGCATCTTTCTTGACAATGAGGTATTTGATTGCTGAGTGGTTTGTGTATACCACAACTTTACTACCCACAAGGTAAGATCTGAATTTATCGAATGCAAAGACAATTGCAAGGAACTCCTTAGTTCTTGTGTCATTAAGTTGGGCTTCATTCAACATACGGTTGGCATAATATATGGTATGGAAAATTTTTCCATGCCTTTGTCCTAACATAGCTCCAACGGCGTAGTCCCTGGCATCCCACATGAGCTTGAATGGCTCATTCCAATATGGTGCCACAACTATTAGGGCATTGACTAACCTGTCTTTCAATTCCTAAAAAGCTTTATAACAAGAATCATCAAATGCAAAAGTGATATTCTGTTCCAAAAGTAAGCGTAAGGGTTTGTAAGTTTTTGAAAAATCTTTAATAAAACGACGATAAAAACTGCATGACCCAAGAAACTTCTAATACCTTTGACACTCGTGGGTGGTGGAAATTGTTTGGTTACCTCTACCTTTGCCTTGTCTACTTCCAATCCCTTCTTGGTCACTTGATGCCCATGAACTATGCCCTCCATCACCATAAAGTGGCATTTTTTCTAGTTGAGGACCAAGTTGGGTTCAATGCATCTCCGAAGAACAAGTTCCTAACTCTGAACGCATTCATCAAAACTTTTACTAAAGATAGAGAAGTCATCCATGAAGACTTCTAAGTTATTTTCGATCATATCAGAGAAGATAGACATCATGAAACGTTGAAATGTTGTTCGGGCGTTACACAATCCAAAAAACATCCTTCCCTACCAGTGTGTCCAACATCTGATCGATGAAGGGCAATGGGAAATGATCCTTCTGGGTGGCATTATTTAGCTTCTTGTAATCCATGCACACCCTTCATCTTGTCACGGTCCTCGAGGGGATTAGTTCATTATTGTTCTAAACCAAGGTCATTCTACCCTTTTTTGGCATACACTGCACTCGGCTAACCATGAGCTATCTAAAATAGGAGAAATTATCCCGACATCTAGCCATTTTATGATTTCTTTCTTGACTACCTCCTTCATTCTAGATTCAATCTCCTCTGGGCCTCAATTGTTTTGCCATGAGTATCTTCCAGAATAATTTTGTGTATGCAAATTGTTGGGCTTATCCCTCGGATATCAACTATGGTCCACCCTAGGGCTTGCTTATAATTGCTCAGTGTCTTTAGCAATCTTTCCTCTTGGTCTTCCATCAAATCATCAGCAATGATCACTAGCAAAGTGGAATTATTTTAAAAAAAAGCATATTTAAGGTAACTTGACAATAGTTTCAGCTCCAAGTTTGGCAGTTCCTCAAGGGATGGTTTTGGTGCTTTGATCTCTCTGCCAGCCAACTCAAGTGGCTCAGGTGTCCTGTAATAACTCATGACTTCATTCAACATAGTTGGTTCTTCAATTTCTTTACTCATCATATTTTCTTCATCTGGCTCCATGGCATCAACTTCAGTTCCCTAGCAGATATGTGCTTTGTCCACATTAAAAATGGACTCCATTTGCTCAACAACTTAGTGTTCCTTAGGTTCATTACACACTTACGAGCTTGCAATACGTTAAACGTAACCTACTGGTCATTTATATGCATAGTAAGCTCGCCTCTTTTAACATTAATTAAGGTCCTACACGTTGCAAGAAATGGCCTTCCCAATATTATTGGGACATCAACATTAGCCTCATATTCTAAAATAATGAAATCAACTAGGAATATAAATTTATCTACCTTTACCGACACGTCCTTAATCTTACCCTTGGGATATGCATAAGATCGATCTGCCAGCTGAAGTGTTACTATCGTAGGCCTTGCTTCTCCAATACCAAGTTTCTTGAAGATGGACATTGGCATTAAATTTATGTTGTCACCCAGAACACACAGTGCTTTACCCATGAATTTATTGCCAATTGTGCATGGGATAGTAAAACTCCAGGATCTTTTAGTTTCGGTGGCAATCTTTTGGTTATCATTGCACTGCATCCCTTAATAAGTGCGATAGTCTCAAAATCACCTAGCTTCCTCTTTTTGGACATGATGTCCTTCATGAATTTAACATAGTTGGGCATTTGTTCAAGAGCTTCCACTAATGGTATATTAAGGTACACTTTTCTAAGGACTTCCAATAGCCACTTGAACTGCTAATTTTGTTTGTGTTTTTGGAGCCTCTATGGAAAAGGTGGTGGTGGATAAGCAAACGCTGGCTCTGCTAGTTTTACCGAGGTGATGTTGGCATCAGATTGAGATTTCACATTGCTAGTGCTTGCTTCCCGTTTCTCAGCTTCATTTGTTTCTTCCGCTGACACTAAGTTATCTTCCTCGTATACAACTAGCTATTTAGCAGGTGTTTCATTTTCGACTTGTTTTCCACTCTAGAGGGTGACTGCTTTGCATTGTTCTTTTTGTCAAGCATTCTCTTATTACTTGGAAAAGTTCCTTGAGGTCTGTTATTGAGTGCATTAGCAATCTGTCCTAGTTGAACTTCCAAGTTTCTCATTGATATTGTTAAACTCTAAACAGTGGCATCATTTCGCTCCATGTACTCCGTTAGGTTACTCCCCTAGGTAGATCTCTTCCCTGGATGGAAATTATTTTATGCTCTATGTGGCATCACATTCTAGTTGAAACCTAGATGTGCATTGTTGTTCTGACGCTGGGCATTATATTGGTTACCTCCCTGATTTGCCCATGAAAAGTTCGGATGCTACTTTCCATCCTGCATTATAAGTATTTGAGTGTGGGTTAATATGATGATTTTACTTACCAACAAAATATATTGATTCTGGGTTTGTTGGGCATTCTTTCATATTATGATCATTTCCACAAATAGTGCAGAATGGTTCCAATGCCCCACTTCTCAGACTTCAGTAGGCTTTTGCATTATTTTAACTATATTACTGAGGTTTGAACTTTGAGCGTTGAGAGATGAAAATGCATCAAGCTCTAATTTTCCAACTACTTTCTTCTTGGTACCCAATCTGGCAGTAGGGTGTTGAAGATTATTGGCCAGGCTCAACTCGGCTTGGAAACAGTATTATTGGGATCAGTTGGGGCTCGAGGCTCATCGAGCTTAAAATTTTAGGCTCAACCTCAACTTAGAAACAATACTATTGGGATCGGCTCGGGCACGAAGTTTGTCGGGCTCGGCTCAGCTCGACTTGAAATGAATAATTTTGCTATAATTTTTTTAATAAAAGATAGGGCCTCATTAAAAACCCCTTTCATAACAAACACTGAAATAAAATTCAATATCGTGAAAGGGGAAAAGAATGCCCAAAAATTAGACTAATCGAAATAAACAAGAAAAATTCTTACAATACAAACACATAATCAAAGAAAATACAAAATCAAACAACAACCAACTAAGGAAAATGAAACCGCAAACATGCATTAGTGGATTTCCCCTAATTTATTTTGTTTCTTTTATTTTGCTAAACATATTACTTTTAGGGCATATGTAGATATATATAATATATATATATATATATAATTATTCCAAGCTTTTTCACGAGCTTTTTGAGCCAAACTTGGGTTAGCTCGGCTTGGCTTGTTAAGGCTTTGAGCTGAGTCTGAGCTCGAGTTGAGCTCACTCGAGCCGAGCTTTGACCGAGGCGAGCCTGAGTAGCTTGCGAGCCAGTCTGGCTCATTATCACCCCTAGTCTTAGGCATCTCTATAATTTTTGTCTAGCAAAGAACCAATTGTTGAAGCATCAACAACAGTCCTGGCATGAGCATTGAGTCCATTATAAAAGGTCTCCATCTGGGTCCAAGTAGGGAATTCATGCATGGGGCATATTCTCAATAGGTCCTTGAATCATTCTCAATCATCATATAGAGTCTTGTCATTAGCCCGACTAAAAGTAATGATGTAACACCTCTAACCTAACTTAGAAGTAAACCAAATTAGGAAGTGTTTCGAAACATACAAAAGAGATAGTTTACATACTTCTAAGCTACAAGATAAAACATTGGAAGAGACGAGAGCAAAATTTAACAACTAAATACACATAACAAGCAAACCAAAACAAAAAAACCAATGTTATCGAGAAGAACACAAACAAATCAAGGAATTCATAATCATACTCTACAAAAGTTTAGAGTAAAAATTTTGCTTTACCCTTATGCGATATCAAAAACTGATTTAACTCGAGTAACCTTATAAGATTCTAATACTTAACTTGTTCATCAAGTAACAAATTATGACTTTTCTTGATGCAAGTATTCAAAATCTTTTACTATTAAAAGCATTCACCATTCTTAACAACTGTAGCATAGACTTCGATCTTAATCCTTTAAGATTCATAACACGTTAGGCCAATTGACTTACACCAGATTATTCATTAGTGAGACATCTTAAAATCCTTAGCTATTAACTACATCTTTGTTGTACCAATACCGTCTCTTGAACTAGAACATAAGAGCATCAAAGATTCATAGGTCATTACCTTAAGGCTAAAACGACTATTATCTAATCCCATAGAATTAGTATTAGTTTATTAGAACCATCATTATTTAGAAAGTATAAAACAATCGAGTCTTTTAAACCTTAAGACTTAATCCTTGAAACCTGACATATTATAATCAACAAAAACTTTGCATCTATTCATTAATTAAACCAATCAAGTCATACATTGCAAGATACTAGCAAAACAAGCAAAAAACGACCACCTAAGGACCAGTCTTTCAAGATGGTCTAAAAAGCATAGTCGATTCCAATGCACATAACTAATTAACCAACCTTCTCATAGCATAACAAGCTCTTTGATTATAACCTTTAATCTTAATCGGTCCATATAGGTTTCTCCATTTATTCATGATTTTACTCATTCAAACGCAATATCTAACATAACTTAGTCAACATACAAACATTTTTAAATATAACTCTAGCATGGCTTAGTTGACAAGTAACTATACAAATACCATATTAAACAGAACTTAGCCAACAAACAACCAAGAAGCATAATAGGCCATTAAAAATAGCGATCGCTACTTACTAACTTATACATATGTGAGATCAAAGAATTAACTAAATGCATTATGCATAGCCAACAATTATGTGAGATAGCTTCAGGTATCAAAAATACAAGGCATACAATCTCAACTTCATGTGATCTTGTCCAAGCCCGAAAGCTAATCAAGCACGAACTTAACCTAAAAGACAATGAAAGGATAAATAAGCATGAATAATTAGTGAGATAGCTTCAGGTATCAAAAGTATAGAACAATAACCCATCCTTTTACCTAGATTAATTACTCATGTACATATATTTTAAGATTGGACAAGAAATTATCCTTTCAAGGGCAAGACATTCAACCAAGTAATCGCACTTAAACATGGGTGATTCAACTTAGGCATGCTCATACATATACTAATGGATATTCAGGTAGAGCATAACATGTACATATACACATGGATTCTTAAGCAAGGCATTTCCACAAGGATGTTCGAATACTTCACACACACACACACATATATATATATATGAATATTCGAACTACCACATCTATTCACTCATTTGGATACTCAATAAAGACATTACTTACTATGCTAGACATTACCATGATTCATTAGTTAACTTCTAAACTTTCTTGACTTCTTTTATCATAATCTTGTAATTCAAACACTCAATTTCCCTTATACTTTTTTGTTTAAAACATCCACAATGCCATTAATTCATGAGTATACACTTATATATATATATACAAAAATAGACCACAATGTACTTATATAAATATATACTTATCTCAAATAATCCTTAATTCATGTATATAAAATTATTCATTCAAAACGGTCCACACATGCGTGAATTTATTCAGAACAACCCACTTATCATGTATATACAATTTTACATGTTCCAAATCAATCCACAATTCAAAAGCATATTTATATATGTTCAAAACAATCCCAAGCATACTTGTATATTTTTAATTTTTATCTTTCCTAGATACTTAATTATTATCCTACATGTACATGTTTGAAGCGTGTAAAATTATGACTTGATCGGGCATCGAATTGACATCTAATTGTCCAATTACGAGATTAGAGACCAATTTGCGAAACCAACGTTTATAGAGTCTAATGACCAAATTAAAGTTTCCAATATTTAATTGATCAAGTTTCATGCTCACATGTCAAATTTCAACTTGATTTGATCACTAAAACTCATTCAATTGCATTTACAACATTCAGGGACCAAAACGTAAGGAAACAGAACATTAGAAGAATCCAAATAACCAATTTACCTAACCTCGTATCAGTACACCTACTCTCCGTATCGGTACGCAACTTGGCAGATTAAAAGACAACACAGAAATGTATCGATACGGCCCCGTGCACCGATACGCCCAACCATTTTTCTCTAAGACATTATCGATACGGGTCTATCTGTACCGATATACTAAGCCTGATTTGGCCTACTCGTACCGATACGGTACCCCGTGTACCGATACGCTTGGGCCTGCAATGTCTCAAATTGCTGTTTAAACACGCCATAAAGATAGCCAAACCATTCTAACATGCTTCCTAGGCAACCAGAACATATTCAAGGATCAAACCATATCAAAAGCATCAAAAACATCATAAAGGATGTTCACATTCTAAAAAGGAAATCTATAGGCATGCACCCTATTGCCAAACCAAGTCAAACATCAAAAAACCATATCAAAGTTCAAACAAACTTTAAAGGCCATTTACACAACCATTTAGGCACTACAAACTTGTGCCAAAACTAGGGAGTTCACAACATACACTCCCAAATCATTAAGGTATCCACCCATTACCAAACTTATTACTATTGGAGGGTTAAAATCATACTTGATCTTGAGCTACTATTGAACATCTTCACTTGCTTTCTTCCAGCCCGAACAATCTACTTTTCTGCATTGTTAAGAAAAGAGAGCATAAGCAATGTGCTTAGTGAGGGATGCTCAAAACAAACCATTAACAATGCCCTCGAAAACCTTTTTTCCTCAATAAACCATTTCTCATCATGGTCAACATAGGCTCATGCTTTAAAACTAACTAAAGCAAATCATTTATCTTTCAACACATGTATCACTAAGGCTTATGCATTAAACCAATGCAAATCTCAAGCTAGCTTTACAAATCATGAACATTTGCTACCATGTTCAAAAATTGAATTTCATGTATAAAGCTCATTATACAAAAACCATTTAAATTAATGATACATGTAGTCTTTTACATTGGAACTTAAGTGACCAGGGATGGCTACGTCCCGATCAAACACATGGGAGGGCTACGTCCCAAACAACACGTGTGAGGGCTACATCCCAACACACCGGATATGCAGATACATCTCAAGGTGTGGTTGTGCACCAGAAGAACGGCAGAACACATGGTGTTGCTTCGCACCAAGGTTCACAAGGTGTTGCTTCGCACCGTAAATGCATGTAAGTTGTTGCTTCACACTTTATGGTGACTCAGATGATGTTGTTGCGCATCATGGAGGTGGCTCACGCACGGACAATTTCGTTACATATTATAGTGCACCCTCATCCTATTGGTCGACCAATTATATGTGATTATTAAAGGCTCCGTCACTTGCAAATATACACTTTAAAACCATGTTAACCTACTGTTTTTCAATGCATCAACATAAACCATAGCATATCCCATTTTAAAACATAATCAATACATAGCATTTTTCTCATCAAGATGCAACCTCTTGAAAACCATAAATCAATCTCTTGGGATAACATGAATCATTTCCCAATTCATAAAAAACATGCATAATAGTAGGTAACAAATTCTATCTTCAAACATGAGCATGATTTATCAAAATAATGGTAAAAGCCGAGAATCGAGAGCAAATTGAATCATACTTACTTCCGAGTTTAAACCAGCGTTTCAAGCTTAATTTAAACTCCCCAAAAATCACGTTCAAACCTCTTTGAAAATCTTGAAAACCAGTGCCACTCACCAACTACACCTTGCATGCCTTGCCGAGGCGAAATCAAGCTTTCGGATCAACCGCAACTCCTTCTGAAGCTATCGGATCATCATCCCCTGCTTCTAACCAAAGAAAAATAGAGGGTTAATGAATTTCTTTGCATCAAAATCCCCAGCAACACACTACAACACTTTCCTCCCACAACAACCAAGCTTCTACTTAACAAAAACAACCGAAATAATCGGCGAAACCTTACTATCTATTCTCCAGCTATTACCCGACGAGATTACCACTAAAACAACATCAATTTACATCCAAAAACATCTTTTCAACACCAAAGAATCACCAGCAACCAATTAACCCCATAAACAAGCCACAAACCCAAAGATATCAACATCAAAACCTAGCAATTCACCTAGTTTCAGGATTCTATTGTAAATTCACTTAAATCAACATATCAACACATCATAATCATAGTATTAACTCATTATAAACCCAGCAAAGCAGATCTGATACAAAGATCCATCAATTAAAGCAATTAAACCTCAATTAAATCATCTTTCCATAATTATACCATCAAATCCCATTAGAAAATATTCATAAAAGATCAAGAACTTGGGAATTTCAATAAAAAACCTTTCATTAGAGGAGAATAACGAAACCTTACCTCTAATGATGCTTTTTCCCCCAATTGCAATGATTTTTCATAAGAAAACAAAGATAAAATCATAAGGCTTTAAAAGGAAATCAATAAGAAATCTTTTGATGCTAAAAGAATAAACTAAATCAAAGGTTCACCTTAAATCTTTGAAGAAAATCTGATGTTTGGCTGGAGAGAAATTGAGAGAAAAGTTAGTTACGTGAAATATGTTTTAAGTAATAATGACCAATTAATTTTCTCCAACTTGTTTTGTTTATTAAACTAGTTTAAAAATAGTCAATTAAGGGGAAAAAGTCTAAATGAGACTCTTGGTCAAAGATCCCTAAAGATTCTAAGTCTTGATCTTTTACAAATTAGTCACTAAAAACAGTTTTGCACATTTAACATTTTGGTCACTGTTCCAAAATGTCAATCCTCCAAATTACATTTTCCAAAATTGATTCCACAAAAATCACTTATATATATTAAATAAGGATTTTCAAGCATTTTCCATAATTTATTTCATTCAAAAACCATTTAAACTGCATTATTCCCAAAACTAGTCCGAATTGCCGAAATGGTTCAAACATACCACCTAGCCTAACCCGGCTAACTCCTAGGCCCAAAATCGGGGCGTTACAACTCTCTCCCACTTAAGAAATTTCATCCTTGAAAATTTACCTGATGGAAAAAGACAAGGAAACTACTTATTCATGTCATCCTTTCTTTCCCGCGTAGCTTCCTCGACACCTCAGTGTTTCCCCAACACTTTGACCAGCTCAATGGACTTCCCCTGACGCACTTTACTGTCCACATCCAAGATTTTGACCAGTTCCTCATCATTGGTCAAATACGGATTTAACTCAACTTCCTTAATAGGCATAACATGCAACATATCCGACTGATGCCTCCGAAGCATGGATACATGGAAAACATCATGTATCTTCTCCAACTCAGGTGGCAACCTAGGCCTATAAGCAATAGGACCAACTCATTTCAACACCTCATATGGTCCAATAAACATCAGACTCAACTTGCCTTTCCGACCAAACCTCATCACCTTCTTCCAATGCAAAACCTTCAAAAACACTTTATTGCCCACACCATATTCAACTTCCTTACGCTTCAAATCCGCATAAGACTTTTGCCGATCTAAGCCTCTCTCAAACAATCACAAATGATCTTTACCTTCTTCGTTGTTCCCTTGAGAAAATCGGGCAAAGAAACCAACTTTTTCCCCACTTTTGCCCAACACAAAGGCATTCTACACTTCTTTCCATACAAAGCCTCATAAGGCGCCATTTGTATACTAGCCTGATAACTGTTATTATAAGCAAATTCCACCAAAGGCAACTGTTTCTCCCAAGAACCTTGGAACTCGATAACACAACAACGCAACATATCTTCCAACACTTGGATAACTCGCTCAAACTGTCTATCCGTCTGAGGATGATAAGATGTACTAAAACTCAACCGCATACCCAAGGCTCGATGCAAACATTCCCAAAACCTCATCGTAAACTTCAGATTCCTATATGACACTATTGACTTAGACACACCATGCAAACACACAATATTAGTGATATACAAATCCACCAACCTATCCAAGGTATACGTCGTATGCACCGGCAAAAAATGTGCAGATTTTGTCAAACGGTCCACAATCACCCAAATAGAGTTATTCTTTGAGGGGGTCAAAGGCAAACCGGACACAAAATCCATGGTGATTCTCTCCCATTTCCACTCCGGTATCCTCAACGGTTGCAACAACCCATATGGAAACTGATGCTCAGCTTTTACCCTTTGACAAACCATACGCTTTCTCAAAAAGTCTGCAACATCCCTTTTTAACCCAACCCAATAGTACTCATCTTTCAACCCACGATACATCTTGGTACTACCGGGATGCATAGCAAAATGACTACTATGTGCTTCTGTCAAAATAGTGTGCCTCAACTCAACATCTTTCGGCACAACTATTCAACCTTTAAAGCATAAAACATCATCATCATTAAAGCAAAACTCCGTTGGATTACCTTCCGCAATGTCCGTAACGTACGGTACCAATGAATCATTAAGCAACTGGATCAAGGAAGGCTTCATTTGCAACTCAGCCACCAACTAGCCATCTCGCGATACACCCAATCACGCGAACATGGCCCTCAACTCTAGAGCCACTTTCCTACTCAAAGTATCGGCCACCACATTAGCCTTGCCTGGATGATACTCAATTGATAGATCATAATCCTTAAGTAACTCCAACCACCTTCATTGCCTAAAATTCAACTCCTTTTACAACATTAAATATTTCAAGCTTTTATGGTCCATATACACCACACACTTCTCACCACAAACGTAATGTCTCCAAATCCTTAGCGCAAACACCATCGCAGCCAACTCAATGTCATGTGTAGGATAATTGTGCTCGTGCACCTTTAACTGTCTCGGTGCATAAGCTACCACTCTACCATCTTGCATCAACATACACCCTAGCCCCACATAGGATGTATTGCTATAAATCACAAACTCTTTTCCTGATGCGGGTTGAATCAAGATTGGAGCTCGTGTCAAAGCTTCCTTCAACTTCTCAAAAGCTTTTTGCCTCACCTCTGACCACTCAAACTTAACATCCTTTTGCAACAACTTTGTTAACGGGGTAGCAAATTTAGAGAAACCATCCACGAAACGACGATAATATTCAGCTAAACCCAAGAAACTGAGTACTTCTGTCACCGACTTAGTTTCATTCCAACTCATAACCGCTTCAATTTTTTGAGGATTCACACGAATCTCTTCAGCTGAAACAACATGACCAAGGAACACCACTTCCTTAATCCAAAACTCACATTTACTTAGCTTAGCATGAAGCTGATTGTCCAACAAGGTATGCAAAACAATCCGCAAATGCCTATCGTGATCCTCCTTGGTACGAGAGTACACAAGGATGTCATCAATAAACACCACCATAAACTGATCTAAGAATTCATGGAACACTCTATTCATCATATCCATGAAAGCTACAGGTGCATTTATTAACCTGAAAGGCATCACTAAGAATTCATAAAGCCTATAGTAAGTGTGAAATGCTATCTTTGGTACATCTTTATCCTTCACTTTCAACTGGTAATATCCCGATCTCAAATCTATTTTGGAAAACATCGTAACACCACGGAACTGATCGAGTAGGTCGTCAGTTCGCGGCAAGGGATACTTGTTCTTTATCGTCAACTTGTCCAGTTGCCGATAATCGATGCACATTCTCATCGTGCCATCATTCATCTTCACAAACAACACTGGAGCTCCCCAAGGTGACACACTAAGCCGAATGAACCCACGGTCTAGCAACTCCTAAAGTTGCATCTTCAACTCCTTGGGTGTCATGCGATATGGTGCAATGGACACTGAAGTCGTATCCGCATACATTTTAATACAGAACTCTACCTCCCTATCCGGCGGTACCAGATAACTCTTCTGAAAACACCCTCGAAAAATCACAAACTGTCTGGATATCCTAGGGATTGCCTTCTTCATATTTGAATTCATAACATACAACAAATATACATGACATCCTCCTTTCATCAACTTTTTGCACTTCCATTGCCGAAACAATATTGGACAATAACTTTACATTTTCACCCACCGCCACAACTTCATAATCATTGGCCAGCTTCAACGATACATGCTTGGCTTTGCAATCTACCACAACACTATGCTCATTCAACCAATCCATCCCAAGAATAACATCAAAACCATAGAAAGGTAACTCCATCATGTCCATAGCAAACACATTCCCTTGAACCATCAACGGACACCTCCTATACAACTTCCTAACCACAACTGTCTTGCCAAAAGAACTCTTCACTTGCATACCCACATCTAGATACTCAACTGGTATATCAAGCAATTGTGCATGCTCATGCAAGATGTATGAATGCGTGGAACCAGAATCAATCAAAAAAAGGGGAGGTATATCCTCATTACGCTCTTCTTCAACCACATTACGTACATTCACCCTTTGCTCTCGTCTCGGTCCCATTAAGAAAACATAATGAATCTCTAACATATAAAATGCAACAATGGAAACAGTTAAGCTAACAAGAAGTAAGGGTCCAAGACGCTCAATTCTTTAAAAACAAATCTCTTTACATCAATAGTAATAATGGAAATGGGTACCCCAATGTCTATCCCAAAATCATCACATAACATAACAGACAACATGCTATCAAACACCGTACATATCAACATCAAGAAATCAACCATCTTACCTCCCAATTTTTTGTAACCCTGGCTCAGATACAAACAAATGTAACCTCCTTAACCCGGTCTAGTCGTAAGACTAAACCGAACGAGTCACACGAGGAATATTGGAGTAAACCGGGAAGGTTTACCCAATAAACAACCCTTGTATATTTTTTCTTTTTAACTTTCCTAGATGTTTAATTGTTATCCTACATGTACATGCTGTGAAATTACGACTAGATCAGGCATCGAGTTGACATCCAATCATCCCGTTACGAGATTAGAAACCAATTTGCAAAACCAATGTTTTACAGGGACTAATCCCAAATTAAAGTTACGAAAATTTAATTAATCAGGTTTGATGCTCACATGTCAAAGTTCAACTTGATTTGATCACCCAAACTCATTCAATTGCATTTACAACATTCAAGGATCAAAACATAAGGAAACAGAACATTAGAAGATTCCAAATAACCAATTTATCTAACACTGTATCGATACGCCTGCTCTTCGTATCGGTACGTAACTTGGCAGATTCAAAGACAACACAGGACCGTATCGATACGGCCTTCTGTACCAATATGCCCAACCATTTTCTCTAAGATTGTATCGATACAGGTCTATTTGTACCAATACGCTAACCCTAATTTGGCCTACTCATACCGATACAGTACCCTGCATACCGATACGCATGGGCCTGCAATGTCTCAAATTGTTGTTTAAACACGCCATAAAGATAGCCAAACCATTCTAACATGCTTCCTAGGCAACCACATCATATTCAAGGATCAAACCACTATCAAAAGAATCAGAAACATCATCAAGCATGTTCACATTCTAAAAAGGAAAACTATAGGCATGCACCCTATTGTCAAACCATGTCAAACATCAAAAAACCATATTAAAGTTAAAACCAACTTTAAAGGCCATTTACACAACCATTTAGGCACTACAAACTTGTGCCAAAACCAGGGAGTTCACAACATACACTCCCAAATCATTAAAGTATCCACCCATTGCCAAACATATTACTATTGGAGGGTTAAAATCATACTTGAGCTTGAGCTACTCTTGAACCTCTTCGCTTGCTTTGTTGCAGCCCGTACAATCTACTTTTCTGCATTGTTAAGAAAAGAGAGCGTAAGCAATATGCTTAGTGAGGGATGCTCAAAACAAACCATTAACAATGCCTTTGAAAACCTTTTTCCTCAATAAACCATTTCTCATCATGCTCAACATAGGCTCATGCTTTAAAACTCACTAAAGCAATTCATTTAGCTTTGAACACATGTATCATTATGGCTTATGCATTAAACCAATGCAAATCTCAATCTAGCTTTTCAAATCATGAACATTTGCTACCATGTTCAAAAATAGAATCTCATGTATAAAGCTCATTGTTCAAAAACCATTTAAATCAATGATACATGTAGTCTTTTACATTGGCACTCAAGTGACCCAGGATGGCTACGTCCCTATCAAACACATCAGAGGGCTACGTCCCAAAAAACACGTGGGAGGGCTACGTCCCAACACATCGGATATGTGAATACATCTCATGGTGTGGTTGTGCACCGTAAGAACGGCATAACACATGGTGTTCCTTCGCACCAAGGTTCACAAGGTGTTGCTTCGCACCTTAAATGCCCGTAAGGTGTTGCTTCGCACCTTACGACGACTCATATGATGTTGTTGCACATCATGGAGATGGCTCATACATGCATGATTTTGCTACATATTATAGTGCATGTTGTCACTAGATTTTCTCCTTGGTTTTAGCTATTATGTTGTAGTATAGACAATATTATAGTTGTAAATATTAAAGTGACTAATATTGTAGTTAGGTATAGTATTGATAATTTAGTTGTAAATATTTAGTTAATGTTAGAATTGTTGAGGTGTCGTATGATATGTTGGTGTGTTATAATTAGTAATTGTTTGTTAAAATTTTTAAATATGTCGTATGTTTTAATTATAGTATATAGTTGTTTATATAGAATTAACATAGGTTATATGCATTAGATATTAAAACTACAAATATAGAATACATAGCCCAATTTTAATTAGAAAATAAATAAAAGGTCTATTGGATTTAATAAAAATACAAAAAAGTCCAATATACAAAGGCCTATCTGGCCCGTTTATAACCCAAAAAAAACCCTAATCTCGTTTAATTCTCTTGCCTAGCTGAAGTAGGACCGTTGGATCAAAGGGCAGATCCAACGGCGTAAATCATACCAGCTAGGAATGATATAGCGCCTCAACTTCTCAGTCGTTCGATTAGAATGCTATCCAATGGCCAGATTACTTTGGGGTATATCACGTGGATAACCGCTCACGCATGGCAGCCACACAGACGATGATTCAGCTCTGGCTGTCTGCTTCATCTTCTCCGACGCTCCACTCGCTCCGTTTGTTCCTCACCGACGTCGTTTGAATCATTAAAAACATATAAACAAAGGAGCAAAAGGGTTAAATCCCTAAATCAAAGCCCAGCAATCCAAGATAAAGACAAAAGGGAATTAAAATCCCTAAATCAAAGCCCTAGCTGAAAGGTCAGAAGCAAAATGGGGAGGGATAATCCCTAATTCAAAGCCCTAGCAAGAATTAAGCTATCATCAGATATGCAAAAGGCAAAATCGGAATGAAAAGGGAAAGGGATAATCCCTAAATTGAAGCCTCTGGCAAAGATCAAGCAAATCAAGATAATCCAGGGAAGAAATTAGGGATTCAATTCAAGCAATTCTTGTACTATATAAACCCTAGTGTAAATCATTGTAAGACAGGAACAATGCAATAGAAATCACAAATAGCAATAGCATTCGGAATTCATAGGAGCAAGCAGTTTGTAATCATCATTCGGAAACAATAAAGAGAAGCAATTTATGGTAATTTTCCTATCTATTTACTTTATATTTCAGTTTAAATAAAGAAGAAAGAAGTTGTTTTACCTTTCTTTGTTTGAAATGTCGCCGGAACCTGGAAATTTCATCAGAATCTGGGAATTTCACCGCCGACAATGGCGGCCGGTGCAGGTGGAAGGCGGTTGGCACGATGGATGTTCATCGTGTTCTTTATAAAATGAAGAACACGATAAACTCGACAGAGAATTTAAAGAAGGGGCATTTTGATCTGTTTTGGTGAATAAGGATAAAATGAAATCTGTTATGATTTTAGCTATTTATAGTGACCCGTTTGACCCGACCTAAACCCGAATATAACTTGCACCTTTCTTTTCCGGATCTCGTGCCGCAACTCTTCAGTTTTGAATTGTTTCAATTTCGTCCTTTTTCTTTTCAATTCAGCACCTAATTTTAAATTATTTTCAAATTAACCTCCACATATTACTTTCTTTCAAATTAATCCCTAATTCAGATTTTCTCTTTTTAAAAAGATAAAAATCTAATTCACTTTTCTTTATTTAATCTTAACAATTGCTTAGTTGTTTATTTTATTTACCTAATTAATTATTTCTTTTATGCCTTTTATGTATATATTTGTATGTATGTTAAACCATAGGACTAGGGACTTAAAACTTAGATTAGTGACATGTATGTTGTAAAATATTCTTCATTTCAATAAAATACACTTAACAATATTTAAACCTTAATAATTAAAAAGAATATAGACATTTCTAGGATTATTCACTATTTAGCCTTAAAATTAAAATTCATTAACACGTTTAATTTTCCTATTTATTTGTTTAAAAAGTGAAAACTTAATTAATGTGGTGTCTTATCAAACGGGAATGACGGGTTAGCGCCAGGTGTGTTGGCGGTGATTAAAGTTCATTCCCCGGGCGATAAGCCCTTTAAAATAGATTTACATTCATTTTATGGACAAATAAAATCGAAATTTTGTGAACTTGCAAATTCCAGTTTTAAAAATGCTTTTTGAAATCAATTAAGGTACCAATTTTTTGGGTGTTGTGGGTGCTAACCCTTCCCCACACGTCTTCAACCCCCGAACATGTTTTCTCTTGTTTTCGTGGACTAAAATGTAATTTTGATAAATAAAACATTTTATCAAAATACCCTTGTTTTAAAAGTGATCCAATCAGTCTTTTTTAAAAAAGATTGGTGGCGACTCCGTGATTTTATTAAGTTTTCCAGAACGTCAAAACCTTTTCCTAAAAAGGGTTGCGACAGCTTGGCGACTCCGCTGGGGATATTTGTTTTTTTTAAAAAACAAAAGAGGGTCAGGCCACAAATTGTTTTCAAAAAAAATATTTTTAAAAGGGATTTGCAAGTTCACAAAGGTTTCGATTTATTTGTATGCTTAATGAATGTAATTCTATTTTACGCATTTTAAAAAATGTTGCAAAAAATCATTATTTCGAGCTCTACCCAATTGTTAAGTGAGGGAAAAATGCTTCGCTCATGTCAGAATATTGATTCTCCGTATGAGCCTAGCAAGTATCTTCGGAATTCATATGTCTCATGTCTTCATAAGGATATTGATTCTTCGAGAAGACATAGGAAGTGAGTCCTCCTGAGTTGAACTTGGTTCATTTGAAGCCTATAATGGGTGAGAACCAGGGGCCTCATTACCCTTAGTAGGGGACAACGAGGACAGCTCGAGTACCTTTTAGAACTCAACTGTTTGAGAACTTAGAGCCCACCCTAATAGAGCCATGCAGAAAACTTAGGGTTTTAGGTAATAAAGGGAGACATTGTCCTGGAGTATTGGAATGTGCAAGAATTATAGGAAATCTAGGAGCACTTTGATTATGAGACCAAGCAGTTGTTCCATGAAGTCTATGGTGACATAACCTACCTCTTGTACGTAAAGGTTGATGAACAGTTACTAAAAGCCTTGGTTCAATTTTGGAATCTGGGATATTGTTGCTTCACTTTTAATAAAGAAGACATGATGCCTACATTTGAGGAGTACTTAGCCCTGTTCAACCTGTGCAAAGTAAAGAAGAACTGGGTTTATGCCAAACCACTTAAAAACAAAAATCCACATACAAAGCTTCAGGCGTTCACTGGTATGACTGATGGTTGGGTTAAGGGGTTGATATAGAAGAGGGGATGTACTTTTAATTTCCCTTGGTCAAGCATCAGAAGTATAATTTCAATCCACCCTGACAAGGAAAAAAGGGTTGATCTCCTAGCCATTGCAATTTATGGTTTAGTCATCTTTCTGAGAGTTCTAGGAAACATTGATGTGGCGCTACTTGATTTCCTTGAACAACTAAAAAGAGGAGTCAATCCGGTACCAACCGTACTTGCTGAAACCTTCATTTCCCTCAATGTCTACCGGAAAGTTGAAGGTGTTTGTTTTGGAGGATGTGATCCGTTTCTGCAAGTTTGGGCCCCCAGCCATTTCTGTAAGTGCCCGACATTAGCTTTATCAAATGTATTTCCCCGAACTTCTCACCTCTTCAGGAATTTTTGGCAAAGGAGTGGCCTGTTATTAAAAGAACAAATGGATTGATATATTCAGGGATCTTCGTGACGAAGACATCAGATGGAGGGTTCCTTGGATGGCTCACACCAAGCTTTTGTACAAATGTGGAAATTTTAACTTCCTAATGCTGCTAGGTTTTTGGGGAGGAATTAGATGTGCCCCTTTGCTGGTATCTCGTCAGTATGGGTCTCAGTAGTTCATCTCATTTACTACCGATCTTGACTCATCAGAATTCGAGTTCCAAGGTTCAAACAATCAGCGATGCATGGAACCATTGTTATCACATGAAGTTAGAATCTGATAGTCGCTGCATGTACATCCCGGACTATAACATTTGGAGGCATACGAGAATGAATGACAAAATCATAGCACCTACATCCGAACAGGCCATGTCCCTGGAATAACACTTAAAGGTAGTCCCTACAGAAGCTAACATCTTAAGAGAAGAGTTAAGAAGGGCTAAGCTAGAGATAGAAGCTTTACAAAAGCAGAACCAAAAAGGCAAGTTTGAGTCAGGTCTCGATGTAGAAAAGTATAAAGGGGAAACAAAATGAGTAGTGAAGCTGTATGAAGACTTGGAAAAGAAGTTTGAGATCCAAAGGGTTGACTTCCTCAAGCTCTAGACTGCTATTCAAAATGCTAATCTAAGGAAGACTCCAGAGCAGTGGAAACAAGAGATCGAGCACGCTATAAAGAAAGAAAAGGAACGAGGAAGATGGGAGGTTGAGAAATACAAATGAGCTCTTGCTGAAGAAAAGAAGAAGGGTAAGCTAGCAACTGAAAATGGAAATGGCAAACGGGTCCTAGAAAGTGAGAAAGAAAGCATGGTTGCATGGAAAAGGAAGGCCCACGACAACATGATTCACTTATTTGAGTTGCATAAGGCATATGATCAGATCAATATGAAGCTAAAGCAGGGCCAGGCTTGTGTTGCTAACTTGCAAGCCAAGGTAGATGATCTGAACCACTTGTTGCACAGACTTCAGAGCCATCACACCTATATTGAGCTTCAAGCCTGTCTAAGTGAGAATGATCCCTTGAAGAAATAGGTTGAAGAAATGGATAACATCATCCAGGAATATAGGACAAAGATCTTGGTCATTGAAGACATCGTTTAGGGAGTTAATGACTACTGGTTCACTCGTCTTAGGGACATGGCTAGAAGATTCCAAGAACAAGATGAGTTTGATAGGACTGTAATAACCCAGGTGCAAGATGTGGCTCGACACGTGATGATGCTAGCCACTGAAGCTGCAAGTCTTCGTTAGTACGTCAAGCCAACATGAGAAGTGGGACCAAGGCTTATGTGGCTCATTGAAGAAATCAAAGAACTAGGAGTTCAGGCTAAAAAGTACTTGTAAATAAAATGAGATGTAATATAGGCCACTTTAAATCCAATAAAAGAGTTGTTTCTTGAGCAATTGTTTTATGGAATTGATGACCCTTCGCTTGCATTCATGCATTTGCATTTTATTCTTTTGTGTTTAATAGTTTTTCTTTGCATTTATGTTTGCATTTGAGCATGCATACATGACATAATAAGAATCTAACTTAAGTAAAAATGATAGAAAAATCAAAAATAGCAAAAACAAACTACAAGTACGGTGCTCGGTCTCAAGTCAGAGCAATGGAAGACAAAGTGACAGACCTAGAAAGCAACCACAGGAGTACCCATGATAGGTTAGACAAGCTGGAGACAGATGGAGCTTGTTCACCAAAAGACGGTTGGTTCAATTGCAGCCATGCTAGGCTTTAAGGACCCTGATACAGTGGAAACTGGCGAAGAGGCAAATACTGTGCCAAAATTTCAAGGGATGACCTTCGTTCATCCAAATATAGCTCAATCTTCTAAGGTCAAGATTTCACCACATTTTGCTGAAACCTCAGTACGGAATGATAGGAAGATAAACTCTAAGGAAGTCATCGAGGTGCCTAATCTCGATGAAATTGCTGACAAGCTGAAAGCTGAGAAGAAATTGGAGGATCGTTATGAGAAATTAGAGGGAATGATAAAATCATTCCAAGAAGGAGGTATATATGGAGGAGTGGATGCCAAGGATTTAAGCTTAGTGACTGATCTGATAGTACCACCAAAGTTCAAGGTCCCTGACTTTGAAAAATACAATGGAACAACGTACCCTGTAGCACATTTGACTATGTATTGCAGGAAGATGTCAATGTATTTGGAGAACGAAAATCTACTTATCCATTACTTCCAAGATAGTCTAGTAGGGCCAGTTGCACACTGGTATACGCAACTAAGTCTAATAAATGTCAGATCATGGAAAGATTTGTCCAGAGCCTTTAGTGAGCAGTACAAGCATGTTTCAGACATGGTTCCAACTCGCTTAGTTCTGTAAGGATTGGAGCAAAAGCACCATGAAAGCTTCCGTCAGTACACGCAGAGATGAAGGGATGTAGCTGCCCAAGTCCAGCCACCATTACTATAGAGTGAGATCACCCCAATATTCGTAGAGACTTTAAAGGATTCTTTCTATGATCGCATGCTCAATCATGCCACAAAGAGTTTCGCAAACATGCTTATAAATGGAGAATTGATACTTGTAGCCATGAAAAATTGAAGGTTGGATAGTGGGGAAGTAAAGAAACCCTACAAAAAGAGAGACAATGAAGTTAATGATGTTAATGTCTATAAGCCCAGTTACTCGAAAGGGATTGTCTTCAACAAACCCAATGTCTCGACCACAGCTCCAGCAGTCACAAACTCACCAAAAGAAGAACGAAGGTATCAAGGGAGCTCGAAACCATATTTTCCTCCTATCCCGATGACATACACAGAATTGATCAAATCCCAGATGGTGCTGCCAAGACATGTTCCTTTATTCTCACCACCGTATCCACAATGGTATGATGAGAAGGCACAATGTGAGTATCATGCAGAAGTTAGGGGACATACCGTTGAACATTGTACTGCATTCAAAAGGGTGGTAGATGACTTAAGAAAATTAGGGATGCTATCATTCGATACGTTGGAAGATAAAGGGAACCCCTGCCAAATCATCAAAAGGCAGAAGTGAATGCAATCATTAAGGAGGAAGATAATGTGGTTAAGGAATATGTTGCTGAAGTTAGAGCTCCCATGAGGTGGATATGGGCTCAAATGGTGGTAGTAGGGATGCTGGAAGAAGGAGCCCAAAAATTGAAAATTAAATCATATTGTGAGTCCCACGTGAAGGAAAGACATGAGATTGATTGTTTCTTAGAGTTTAAGCAACTAGTTTAGGACAAGATGAATAAGATGGAATTTGAATTCTTTAAAAAGAAAGACAAGGAATGTTTGCTGGATGTATGTACATCAGAGGAGTCATCCTCTAGAAGGGATTATGCTGGAATGAAGCCTTTAGTTAATAAGGCTAAAATAAGAGTTGATGAGCCAGCAAGGAGTGTGACCCCACGGCTCATAATTAAGGCACCAATGCTGTTTCCATACAAGGATAGAAAGCAGGTCCCTTGGAATTACACTTGCAAGGTGAAAGCCCCAGGAGAAATGTCTGCCCAAGAGAAAGAAAAATTGGTTAATGAGGTGAGCTATTTCACAAGGAGTGGAAGGATCTATTCCCAACCAATAGCAGAGGATAGACATGCGGCGCAAAGAAAGGTTGTTGCTAAAAAGCCTGAAAAAGAAGATGACAGAGGCTTCTTCAAGGAAAAACTGACAACATATCACGAACCTGTGAGGGAATCAAAGGCTCAAGATTTCTTGAAGATCTTAAAACACAATGAATACAGTGTCGTGGAGCAACTCCATAAGCTTCCAGCTTGAATTTCTATATTTTCGTTGCTATTGAGTTCTAAGGCCACCGTGAGTCCCTGTTAAAGATATTGAACCGGACATTTGTGCCAAAAGTGATCACAACTGATAAGATGGATATGTTAGTGGGAAACATTGTTGTCAACAACTTTATCTCGTTCAATGATGAAGAGATACCAGGTGAAAGAACAGGATCTTACAAAGCTTTACACATAACCACCAGATGTAAGGGGCATATGTTACTAGGTGTCCTAATTGATAACGGGTCAGCGTTGAATGTTCTACTGTTAGCCACTCTGAAGAAACTACCAATAGATAGTTCTCATATGAGAGCTTACCAAAATACGGTTAGAGCGTTTGATGGAATTCAGAGGGATGTGTTAGGAAAAATTGAGGTGTATTTGCAAATTGGATCAACGACTTTCGATGTTGAATTTGTGGTTATGGATATAAGACCTAGCTATAGCTGCTTGCTTGGGCACCCATGGATTCACACAGCAGGAGCAGTCCCATCTACTTTACACCAAAAGTTGAAATTTGTGATCGATGGTCAACTAATAATTGTCGATGTAGAGGAGAAAATCATTGCATTAGTAACCACTAATAATTGTCGAGTGTCATTTCAGGACGTTGGAGCTAGTTAATGCAATCTTTGTCACCGAAGGAAGCAAGGTGCCAGAACCGAAATTATCAAATTGTGCGAGGATACAGGTAAAACAAACACTTGGGGAAGGAGCTAAAATCGAAAAAGGATTCAAAAAGAGACATCAAGGAAGGTTATACCCTATAGCAATCCCAAAAAAAGGATCGGTTACTGAACTAAGTACGGTACTCAGTCTCAAGTCAGAGCAATGGAAGACAGAGTGACAGCCCTAGAAAGCAACTACAAGAGTATCTAGGATAGGTTAGACAAGCTGAAGACAGATTTGAAGCAATATATGGAGCTTGTTCACAAAAGACGGTTGGTTCAATTGCAGCCATGCTAGGCTTTAAGGACCCTGATGCAGTGGAAACCGGCAAAGAGGCAAATACTGTGCCAAAATTTCAAGGGATGACCTTTGTTCATCCAAATATAGCTCAATCTTCTAGGGTCAAGATTTCACCACATTTTGCTGAAACCTCAGCACGGAATGATAGGAAGATAAACTCTAAGGAAGTCATCGAGGTGCCTGATCTCGATGAAATTGCCGACAAGGTGAAAGCTGAGAAGAAATAGGAGGATCGTTATGAGAAATTGGAGAGAATGATAAAATCATTCCAATAAGGAGGTATATATGGAGGAGTGGATGCCAAGGATTTAAGCTTAGTGACTGATCTGATAGTACCACCAAAGTTCAAGGTCCCTGACTTTGAAAAATACAATGGAACAACGTGCCCTATAGTACATTTGACTATGTATTGATGGAAGATGTCAATGTATTTGGAGAACGAAAAGCTACTTCTCCATTGCTTCCAAGACAATCTAGTAGGGTCAGTTGCACGCTAGTATACGCAACTAAGTCGAATAAATGTCAAATCATGGAAAGATTTGTCAAGAGCCTTTAGTGAGCAGTACAAGCATGTTTCAGACATGGTTCCAACCCGCTTAGTTCTGCAAGGATTGGAGCAAAAACACCATGACAGCTTCCGTCAATACGCGTAGAGATGGTGGGATGTAACTGCCCAAGTCCAGCCACCATTACTGGAGAGTGAGATCACCCCAATGTTCGTAGAGACTTTAAAGGGTTATTTCTATGATCGCATGCTCAATCATGCCACAAAGAGTTTCACAGACATGCTTATAAATGGAGAATTGATACTTGAGGCCATGAAAAATGGAAGGTTAGATAGTGGGGAAGTAAAGAAACCCTACAAAAAGAGAGACAATAAAGTTAATGTTGCTAATGTCTATAACCCCAGTTACTCGAAAGGGATTGTCTTCAACAAACCCAATGTCTCGACCACAGCTCCAACAGTCACAAACTTTCCAAAAGAAGAATGAAGGTATCATGGGAGCTCAAAACCATATTTTCCTCCTATCCCGATGACATACGCAGAATTGATCAAATCCCAGATGGTGCTGCCAAGACATGTTCCTCCATTCTCACCGCCATATCCACAATAGTATGATGAGAAGGCACAATGTGAGTATCATGCAGGAGTTAGGGGACATACCATTGAAAATTGTACTACATTCAAAAGGGTGGCAGATGACTTAAGAAAATTAGGGATGCTATCATTCGATACATCAGAAGATAAAGGGAACCCCTGCCAAATCATCAAAAGGCAGGAGTGAATGCACTCATTAAGAAGGAAGATAATGTGGTTAAGGAATATGTTGCTGAAGTTAGAGCTCCCATGAGGTGGATATGGGCTCAAATGGTGGTAGTAGGGATGTTGGAAGAAGGAGCCTAAAAACTGAAAATTAAATCATATTGTGTGTACCACATGAAGGAATGACTTGAGATTGACTGTTGCTTAGAGTTTAAGCAACTAGTTCAGGACAAGATGAATAAGATGGAATTTGAATTCTTTGAAAAGAAAGACAAGGAATGTTTGTTGGATGTATGTACATCAGATGAGTCATCCTTTAGAAGGGATTATACTGGAATGAAGCCTTTAGTTATTAAGGCTAAAACAAGAGTTGGTGAGCCAGCAAGGAGTGTGAGCCCACGGCTCATAATTAAGGCACCAATGTTGTTTCCATACAAGGATAGCAAGCAGGTAACTTGGAATTACAATTGCAAGGTGAAAGCCCCAGGAGAAATGTCTGCCCAAGAGAAAAGAGAATCGATTAATGAGGTGAGCCGTTTCACAGGGAGTGGAAGGATCTATTCCCAACCAATAGCAGAGGATAGACATGCGGCGCAAAGAAAGGTTGTTGCTAAAGAGCCTGAAAAAGAAGATGATAAAGACTTCTTCAAGGAAAAACTGACAACATATCACGAGCCTGTGAGGGAATCAGAGGCTCAAGATTTCTTGAAGATCTTAAAACATAGTGAATACAGCATCGTGGAGCAACTCCATAAGCTTCCAGCTCGAATTTCTATGCTTTCGTTGCTATTGAGTTCTAAGGCCACCGTGAGACCCTGTTAAAGATATTGAACCGGACATTTGTCCCGAAAGAGATCACAACTGATAAGATGGATATGTTAGTAGGAAACATTGTTGTCAACATCTTCATCTCGTTCAATGATGAAGAGATACCAGGTGAAGGAACAGGATCTTGCAAAGCTTTACACATAACCACCAAATATAAGGGGCATATGTTACCAGGTGTCCTAATTGATAACGGGTCAGCGTTAAATGTTCTACCATTAGCCACTCTGAAGAAACTGCCAATAGATAGTTCTCATATGAGAGCTTACCAAAATATGGTTAGAGCGTTTGATGGAACGCAGAGGGATGTGTTAGGAAAAATTGAGGTACTTTTGCAAATTGGACCAATGACTTTCGATGTTGAATTTGTGGTTATGGATATAAGACCTAGCTATAGTTGCTTTCTTGGGCGCCCATGGATTCACACAGCAGGAGCATTCCCATCTACTTTACACTAAAAGTTGAAGTTTGTGATCGATGGTCAACTAATAATTGTCGGTGTAGAGGAGGAAATCATTGCATCAGTAACCATTGATGCACCCTTCATCGAAATTGATGAGGGTGCGCTCGAGTGTCATTTTAGGACGTTGGAGCTAGTTAATGTAACCTTTGTCACCGAAGGAAGCAAGGTGCCAGAACCAGAATTATCGAACTGTGCGAGGATGCAGGTAAAACAAACACTTGGGAAAGGAGCTAAAATTGAAAAAGGATTTGAAAAGAGACATCAAGGAAGGCTATACCCTATAGTAATCCCAGAAAAAGGATCGGTTCAGTTTGGGCTTCAAGCCCAACAAATGGCAAAGAGGGGCCGAAATTAGAAAGCACCAAGAAAGGAGAAGATCTAGATTGAAGGGAGAAGAAATTGAATGGGAATCGATGATCTTCCCTCCCCTAAACCACAACTTTATATCTGAAGGTATGCTGGATCCAAATACCTCAGCCAATAAAGAAGGAAAAGGAGAGAGCACTCTGTGTGAAGCATTTGAAAAATTGAGTATCAATGTTGTGACTGACAATAAAGAAGAGAACCAGTACCTATCAATGATCCGCCCTTGCTCTGAGCTTGACAATTGGACTGCTGAACAAATTCTTGTAGTCTTTAAGACATGTTTAGAGTAATTCTCAAAACCAACCTCTTTGCTCCAGGATCGGAGACAATAAGGGATCTTATGTAAAGGGCTATGTCAAAATTTAATTTGAATTCAATAAAAGATGCATTTCCCTAAATCTTGTGTGGCAAACTTTATTTTCTTGAATAAACTAAAACCAAATGAAAACCATAAAATTAAAAGCATAAAAAACATTCCATTCATTTTGTTTATTCCCTTTGTATATACCTTTTGCCCATTCCTTTTTCAGGTCTTCAGATATCATTAACATAAATAAATCCGAGTCTGACATCAAGGTTGACTTTGAATTGCCTCTATGTTTGGAAGAAGTTGGAAATATTGATGATGATGAAGAATATGATGTACCCAGTGATATGCTTAGAATGGTAGAAGGAGAGGAAAAGCAGATTCTACCACATAAAGAGGAATTGGAAACATTAAACCTCATAACTGAAGAAGAAAAACGAGAGGTGAAGATTGGTACTACCATAACAGCCGAAACTAGACAAAGTCTAATTGAGCTTTTGAAAGAATTCAAAGATATTTTTGCTTTGTCGTACCAAGATATGCCCGGCCTTGACACTGACATCGTCATGCACAGGCTCCTGATAAAGGAAGGATGTGAACCTGTAAAGCAAAAGCTTAGAAGCATGAAGGCTGAAAGACTTCTTAAGATCAGGGATGAGATAAAGAAGCAATATGATGCAGGATTCCTCGAGGTGGCCAAGTATCCAGAATGGGTGGCGAATATTGTTCCGGTACCGAAGAAGGATGGAAAAGTAAGAATGTGTGTTGATTACAGGGATATCAATAAGGCAAGCCCAAAGGACAATTTCACGCTCCCGCATATTGACACTTTAGTCGACAACACAGCTAGTCATTCACTCTTCTCTTTCATGGACGGTTTCTCTGGGTATAACCAGATCACGATGTGCCCAGAAGACATGGAAAAGACAACTTTTGTGACGTTATGGGGAATTTTTTGCTATAAAGTGATGCCCTTTGGACTTAAGACTGCAGGGGCAACCTATCAGAGGGCCATGGCCACCCTTTTTCATGATATGATGCATAGAGAAATAGAGGTAAACGTTGATGATATGATTGCCAAATCTAGATTTGAGGAAGAACATTTGGTCAATTTAGAAAAACTCTTCCTAAGACTAAGAAAGTTCCAGTTGAAGCTTAATCCGACTAAGTGCACATTTAGGGTCACATCTGGAAAGTTATTATGTTTTGTGGTGAGTGGAAGAGGAATTGAGATTGATCCAGATAAGATAAAAGCCATACAGGAACTTCCCCTACCTCAAACACAAAAGGAAGTTCGAGGTTTTCTAGGGCGATTAAATTACATCGCACGCTTCATTTCTCAGTTAACTGATAAGTGTGATCCAATGTTTAGGTTACTCAGGAAGAATAACCCGGGGACTTGGGATGAAGAATGTCAAGCGGGTTTGGAAAAGATCAAAGAACAACTGGGCAATCCTCCAGTATTAGTATCACCTGTTTTAGGGAGACCACTGATCTTGTACTTAACGTTCTATGAAAATTCCATGGGCTGTGTGTTAGGACAACATGACGATACTAGAAGAAAAGAAAAGGCGATATACTACTTGAGCAAGAAATTCACTGAATGTGAAACCAGATATTCGTCAATTGAAAAACTATGTTGTGCTTTGGTGTGGGCAGCTAGAAGCCTAAGGTAATACATGCCTTATCACGTTACGTGGTTAATCTCGAAGTTAGACCCACTGAAGTTCATGATGGAAGCTCCAACCTTATCAGGAAGGTTAGCGCGTTGGCAAATGTTATTTTCAGAATTTGATATCCAGTATGTGAGCCAAAAAGCGATTTAAAGGAGTGTCATACCAGACTTTTTGGCAAGTCGCGCTTATGATGACTATGAAGCATTAAACTTTAATTTTCCTGACGAAGACTTGATGTGCATCACAGAAGATGATGAAGCTTCAATAGAATCTTGGATTATGAACTTTGATGGTGCAACAAATGCATTAGGAAGAGGTATAGTGGCAGTTTTGGTTTCGCTAGAAGGAAATTATTACCCTTTTACCAGTCGTTTGAAGTTCTTCTACACTAATAACATGGTGGAGTATGAGGCTTGTATAATGGGGTTAAGAGAAGCTATAAGATGGAAAATTCATATTTTAAAAGTTTTTGGGGACTCGGCATTAGTCATTTATCAGATACGTGATGAATGGGAGACAAAAGATGCAAAGTTGTTGGGATACCACTAGCTGGTCCTTGAATTGACCAAGTAATTTGATGAGATTACTTTCAAATATCTCCCTAGAGAAGACAACCAAATGTCTGATGCTTTAGCCTTAGCCACCATGTTTAGGGTAAATAAAGGTTATGAGATAATGCCTGTCAGGTTATATATGCTTGACTCTCCGGCTTGTTGTTATGATGTGGAAGAAGAAGTGGATGGGTTGCCATGGTATCATGACATCTTACATTATATAAAATTCCAGCAATACCCGCCTCAAGCTGCAGAGAATGAAAAGAAAATGATTAGGAAGATTGCATCAGGGCACGTCCTTGATAGAGAGATTTTATACAAGAGAAGTCGTGATCAAGTGCTTCTAAGATGTGTGGGGGCAAAAGAAGCTCAATTAATTGTGAACGAAGTTCATGAAGGAATCTGCGGAACCCATCCAAATGGTTTCACCATGGCCAGAAGGATCATGCGCTTGGTATATTATTGGTCAACAATGAAAGGTGATTGCATCAATTATTCTCGCAAATGCCATAAATGCCAAATCCATGCTGACAAGATTCATACGCCACCTCAACCTCTCCATGTTATGATAGCCCCTTGGCCAGTTTCCATGTAGGGCATTGATGTCATCGGTCAGATTCACCGTAAGGCATCAAATGGGCATTGTTTTATCCTGGTAACCATTGATTATTTCACGAAATGGGTAGAAGCAGCCTTATATGAAAACGTTACTAGATTCACGATTTGCAAGTTTTTGAAAAAAGGAAATTATTTGTTGATTCAGCTTGCCTGAGAGTATCATCATTGATAATTCCTCTAATTTGAACAATGGGATGATAAGTGGAGTTTGTGAGAAGTTCAATGTCAAGTATCATTATTCGGTGGTATATCGCCCAAAGATGAATGGGGCAATGGAAGCTGGGAATAAGAACATTAAGAAGATAATTGCAAAAATGACTGATACTTATAAAGATTGGCATGAAAAGCTGTCGTTTGCCTTATACGCTTATCGAACTGTGGTAAGAACTTCCACTGGGGCAACACCTTTCTCATTGGTATATGGAATAGAAGTAGTGCTACCTATTGAAGTTGAAATACCATCGCTCCGTGTCTTAATGGATGCAAAGTTGGAAGAAGCAGAATGGGTTCAAGCAAGATATGATCAACTGAACTTAATTTAAGAGAAAAGACTAAAAGAACTATGTCATGGGTAAATGTATCAGAGAAGGATGATAAGGGCTCATGAGAAGAAAGTTCTCCCAAGAGAATTCCAAGAGGGAGATTTGGTGTTGAAGAAGAAGCTACCAATCCACAGTGATGCTCGAGGAAAATAGGCACCAAATTGGGAAGGACCTTACATTGTAACAAAGGTTTTCTTAGGAGAAGCATTAATTATAGCCAAAATGGATGGAGACGAACTCCAAAGCCCGATTAATTCAGATTCGGTTAAGAAGTATTATGTTTGAAGAAGAAAAAAAAGAAAAAGAAGAAAAAGAAAAAAGAAAAAAGAAAGAAAAAGAGAAGAAAAAAGAAAAAGGGGGTTCAAAATGAAAATCCGCAAAGGGCGTTTTGAAACCAAATGAGGTTTTGTGTTGAAAACCCGTAAAGGGCGGCTCAGAAAAATTTCAAATAAGACCTTCCTCGGGGATTGGCTTGGGAGCTTCATATCTTTTCGCATAATCATTATATTCAGGGTCTACTCAGTATAGTGGACATTCAAGGCATCTTATGAAGTCATGACGAGAGGAGTTTTGGTTTCTTGTAATTTCTTTTTGTGTTTGCCACAATACCAATAAAATTTTGTTGTATAGACCTTTTCTTTCCTCCTTTGACATCTCTCCATAAAGCATCTTACATTGAAATGAGAATTAAAGTTTGACATTATTTGAAATATTCAAAATATTTTTGAGCATTACTTTGAAATTTGTCTAGAAGGGTATTGGAACTAAATAAGCAAGGAAGTGCTAAGAATAAGAATGGTAAAACAGAAGTGAAGGAGATGACTATCTATGATTATTTAGTCAAACATCAAAGCATACAGTCACAATTTTTAGATGATTTCCCATGCATTAATGATGGCAAACTGATGTATTCCCCATATCTCCATGCAGTTTTTCTCTTAGGTGTCATAGCAACAAAGCGCCTCCTTGATTGAAAATCAAGGCAAAAGTCACAAGAAGGGATGAATAAACTAAGTAATGTTTAAACAATAATAAATGAAGAAGGCAATGGTGAAGATTACTTTCCAAGGAATAGACGACGAAATTTTAGCAACAAGAAATTGGTGAAGCCAACTAGTATTGAAGAACTATCTTTTCTGAAGGGATGGGCCAAAGCAGGCAATGGTGAAGATTACTTTCCAAGGAATAGACGACGATATTTTAGCAACAAGAAATTGGTGAAGCCAACTAGTATTGAAGAACTGTCTTTTCTGAAGGGATGGGCCAAAGCAGGCAATAGTGAAGAATACTTTCCAAGGAATAAATGTTTGAGATAATATAATCCGAGTTTCCTAGAGCTTCATAGTTCTCTTCTGTGCTAATTAAAAAAATGTTAAGAAAAGAGCAAAAGAAATAAGACATTCATTCATGATTAGGCATCCCTAGGGACATATGCATCTTAACTCGGTCATTTGCAAATGTTTTTGATAGGTTTTTGAATTCGCTTATTCATCTAAGCGTATAGAGGATGGAGTCATCTTTTGGAACCTTCTTATCTATTCGAGCATGAGGAGAATAGAACATGCCAATCCGTTCGGGCATTTGGAAAATGGAACCCGCTTATCTATTCAAGCATGAGGAGAATAGAACCTGCCTATCCGTTCGGGCATTTGGAGAATAGAACCTGCTTATCTATTCGAGCATGAGGAGAATAGAACATGCCTATCCGTTCGGGCATTTGGATCTATTCGAGCATGAGGAGAATATAACTTGCCTATCTGTTCAGGCATTTGGAGAATGGAACCTGCTTATCTATTCAGCCTAAGGAGAATAGAACCTGCCTATCCATTCGGGCATTTGGAGAATGGAGCCTGCTTATCTTTTCAAGCATGAGGAGAATAGAACCTACTTATCCGTTTGAGCATTTGGAGAATGGAATTTGCTTATCTATTCGAGCATGAGTAGAATAGAACCTGCCTATCTATTCGGGCATAAGGAGAATAGAACTTGCCTATCCGTTCGGGCATTTGTAGAATGGAGCCTGCTTATCTATTCGAGCATGAGGAGAATAGAAACTACCTGTCTGTTCAGGCATTTGGAGAATGGAGCCTGGTTATCTATTCGAGCATAAGGAGAATAGAACATGCCTGTCTTCTCAGGCACAAATGTTTTGGTAATCGGTGAAAATTAGTGTCTTCTTTTCTTTGCTATATTCTTGTTCCACCAGAATAACCAAAGAGGGGCAGCTGTTGTCACTAGATTTTCACCTTGGTTTTAGTTGTTATGTTGTAGTATTGACAATATTATAGTTGTAAATATTAAAGTGACTAATAATGTAGTTAGGTATAGTATTGATAATTTAGTTGTAAATATTTAGTTAATGTTAGAATTATTGAGGTGACGTATAATATGTTGGTGTGTTTAATTAGTAATTGTTTGTTAGAATTTTTAAATATGTAGTATGTTTTAATTAGTATAACATATAGTTGTTTTTATAGAATTAACATAGGTTATATACATTAGATATTAAAACCCAAAATATAGAATACATAGCCCAATTTTAATTAGAAAATAAATAAAAGGTCTATTGGATTTAATAAAAATACAAAAAAGTCCAATATACAAAGGCCCATCTTGCCCGTTTATAACCCAAAAAGCCCTAATCCTGTTTCATTCTCTTGCATAGCTGAAGCAGGACCATTGGATCAAGGGGCATATCCAACGGCGTAGATCATGCCAGCTGGGGCTGATATAGCGCCTCAACTTCTCAGCCGTTCGATCAGGATGCTATCCGATGACCCAGATTGCTTCGGGGTATATCACGCGGATCACTACTCGTGTGTGGCAGCCACACACTAAACGATTTGGCCCGTCTACTTCATCTTCTTTGTCGCTCCACTCGCTCCGATTGTTCCTCGCTGGCACCGTTCGAATCATCAAAAACATGTAAACAAAGGAGCAAAAGTGTTAAATCCCTAAATCAGAGCCCAGCAATCCAAGATAAAGACAAAAGGGAATCAAAATCCCTAAATCAAAGCCCCAGCTGGAAAGTCAGAGCAAAACGGGGAGGGCAAATCCCTAATTCGAAGCCCTAGCAAGAATTAAGCTGTCATCATATATGCAAAAGGTAAAATCAAAATGAAAAGGGAAAGGGATAATCCCTAAATTGAAGCCTCTGGCAAAGATCAAGCAAATCAAGATAATCCATATAAGAAATTAGGGATTCAATTCAAGCAATTCTTGTACTATATAAACCCCAATGTAAATCATTGTAAGACATGAACAATTCAATAGAAATCACACATAGAATAACATTCAAAATTCATAGGAGCAAGCACTTTGTAATCATCATTTGGAAACAATAAAGAGAAGCAATTTCTGGTAATTTTTCCTATTTATCTACTTTCTATTTCAGTTTAAATAAAGAAGAAACAAGTTGTTTTACCTATTTTTGAAACATCGTTGGAATCTGGAAATTTCATCAGAATTTGGGAATTTCGCCGCCGACAATGGTGGCCGGCGCCGATGGAAGGCGGTCGGCACGGCAGATGTTCATCGTGTTCTTCATAAAATGAAGAACACGATGAACTCGACAGAGAATTTAAAGAAGGGGCGTTTTGATCTATTTTGGTGAATAAGGATAAAATGAAATATGTTATAATTTTAGCTATTTATAGTGACCCGTTTGACCCGACCCGAACCCGGATCTAACCCGCGCCTTTCTTTTTCGGATCTCGCGCCGCAGCTCTTCAGTTTTCAATTGTTTCAATTTCGTCCTTTTTCTTTTCAATTCAGCCCCTAATTTTAAATTGTTTTCAAATTAACCTCCACATATTACTTTCTTTCAAATTAATCCCTAATTCAAATTTTCTATTTTTTAAAAGATAAAAATCTAATTCCCTTTTCTTTATTTAATCTTAACAATTGCTTAGTTATTTATTTTATTTACTTAATTAATTATTTCTTTTATGCCTTTTATGTATATATTTGTATGTATGTTAAACCTTAGGATTAGGGACTTAAAACTTAGATTAATGACATGTATGTTGTAAAATATTCTTCATTTCAATAAAATACACTTAACTATATTTAAACCTTAATAATTAAAAGGAATGTAGACATTTCTAGGATTATTCACTATTTAGACTTAAAATTAAAATTCATTATCACATTTAATTTTCTTGTTTATTTGTTTAAAAAGTGAAAACTTAATTAATGTGGTGTCTTATCAAACGGGAATGACAGGTTAGCGCCAGGAGTGTTGGCGGAGATTAAATTTTATTCCTTGGGCGATAAAGCCTTTAAAATAGATTTACATTCATTTTACGGACAAATAAAATCAAAATTTTGTGAACTTTCAAATTCCAATTTTAAAAATGCTTTTTGAAATCAATTAAGGTACCAATTTTTTAGGCGTTGTGGGGGTACTAATCCTTCCCCACACGTAATCGACCCCCAAACCTATTTTCTCTTGTTTTCATGGACCAAAATGTAATTTTGATAAATAAAATGTTTTATCAAAATACCCTTGTTTTAAAAGTGATCCAATCACACTTTTTAAAAAAGACTGGTGGTGACTCCTTGATTTTATTAAGTTTTCCAAAACGTCAAAACCTTTTCCTAAAAAAGGGTTGCGACAATGCACTCTCATCCTATTGGTCGACCAATTATATCCGATTATGAAAGGCTCCGTCACTTGCCAATATACACTTTAAAACCATGTTAACCTACTGTTTTTCAATGCATCAACATAAACCATAGCATATCCCATTTTAAAACATAATCAATGCATAGCATTTTTCTCATCAAGATGCAACCTCTTGAAAACCATAAACCAATCTCTTGGGATAACATGATTCATTTCTCAATTCATAAAACATGCATAATAGTAGGTAACAAATTCTAACTTCAAACATGAGCATGATTTATCAAAACAATGGAAAAAGCCGAGAACAGAGAGCGAATTCGATCCTACTTACTTCTGAGTTTAAACTAGCATTTCAAGCTCAATTTAAACTCCCCAAAAATCAATTTCAAACCTCTTTGAAAAGCTTTAAAACCAGTGCCACTCACCAACTACACCTCTCTTGCCTTGTTGAGGCGAAATCAAGCTTCCGGATCAACCGCAACTCCTTTCGAAGCTATCAGATCATCATCCCTTGCTTCTAACCAAAGCAAAACAGAGGATTAATGCATTTCTTTGCATCAAAATCCCCAACAACACACTAAAACACTTTCCTCCCACAACAACCAAGCTTCCGCCTAACAAAAACAACCAAAATCATCGACGAAACCTTACTAACTATTCTCCAACTATTACCCAGCGAGATTACCACTAAAACAACATCAGTTTACATCCAAAAAACATCTCTTCAACACCAAATAACTACCAACAACCAATTAACCCCATAAACAAGCCACAAGCCCAAAGATATCAACATCAAAACCTAGCAATTAACCTAGTTTCAAGATTCTATTGTTAAAATCACATAAAACAACATATCAACACATCATAATAATAGTATTAATGTGAGTTATCCGAGAGAAATTTTAGTGTTTGTAAATAATGTAGTAATTATCCTACTTAAAGTTTATCTCACTAATAGATTAGATTTTATCCTTAGTAGGACTCCTTATTGTAGTTAGAGTCTATCAACTTAGTAGATTAGAACTAGAAGTTATCTTAAGAAGGTCTTCTTAATGTACTAAAAGACCTAGAGCCTATATAAGTGTGTATCGAGAGATGTAAATTATTATTGAGCAATAGCAGAAAAATTCTGCATTCTTTTCTGCATTCTGTTTTTTCCTTTTAAGCAGAAACTTCAATTCTGTTTTTCTGCATTCATCAACAATTAACTTATTATAAGCCTGGCAAATCAGATCCGAAACAAAGATCCATCAATTAAAGCAATTAAACCTCAATTAAATTATCTTTCCATAATTATTCCATCAAAACCCATTAGAAAATATTCATAAAAGATCAAGAACTTGGGAATTTCAATAAAGAACCTTTCATTAGAGGAGAAGAATGAAACCTTACCTCCAATGATGCTTTTTCCCTAATTGCAATGATTTTTCACGAGAAAACAAAGATAAAATCATAAGGCTTTAAAAGGAAATCAATAAGAAATCTTTTGATGCTAAAAGAATGAACTAAATCATAGGTTCACCTTAAATCTTTGAAGAAAATCTGATGTTTGTCTAGAGAGAAATTGAGAGGAAAATAGTTGAGAGAAAACTTAGTTATGTGAAATATGTTTTAAGAAATAATGACCAATTAATTCTTTCAACTTGTTTTGTTTATTGAACTAATTTAAAAATAGTCAATTAAGGGGGAAAAGTCTGAATGAGACTCTTGTTCAAATATACCTAAAGATTCTAAGTCTTGATCTTTTACAAATTAGTCACTAAAATTAGTTTTGTACATTTTACATTTTGGTCATTAGTTCCAAAATGTCAAACCTCCAAATTACATTTTCCAAAATTTATTCCACAAAAATCACTTATATATTAAATAAGGATTTTTAAAATATTTTTCCATAATTTATTACATTCAAAAACCATTTAAACGACATTATTCCTAAAACTAGTATAAATTGTTGAAACGGTTCAGTCAGACCACCTAGCCTAACCCGGCTAACTCCTAGGCCTAAAATTGGGGCGTTACATATCCATTTATAAATTCTCACAACAGTCCATTTAATACTTATATTTGCACAAAACAGTCCTTATGAAGTATTACAGCCTCTCCCATGTTTTATATTAATCCAAAATGGTCCTGATTCATATACATGTTCATATATACACTCGAAACAGCCTATCATGCTTTTCTAGTATGGTAAGATAATCCATCACACATGTAAATACATTCATACACCTTTAAAACGATCCTCTAGTGCCTTTAAGCAATCGAAACAGGATAGTTTACATATGTGGACATTTGTTCACTCAAAACAATCTCATATGTTCATGTACATTTGACACAGCCCTAAATTTTCTTACCAAGTAATGTAAGCACAATTTTGTTTTCGATCACAACTTACACATGTATCAAGACTTCGTCCAATGCTCAATCTATTTAATAATAACATTACTCAAAAGTTCAGCAACCAAACTACTTCTATAACATAAGGAATCTATAACAAGCCACCCAACCTTCAAAGTTACATTACATGAATCATGAAAGCATAACAATTATACATAGGCACCATTCGAATAACGTAACATTTCCTAACAAAATTGCATTACAAAGTTTATAATTAAACTCATAGCATTTATCACATCCCAAAAATTGATCTAGTCGGAAGTAGGTTCCGATGATCAGAGATATTGAATATGATGTGTTAAACGTTTGTAATGATTGACCTTTGTACTCCTATTGCATAATGATGTTACGTTTTGGCCTTATTTTGAATACCAAAGTCTCCCTTGTATAAAATATAAAGCCAAATTGCAAATTTTAGGCAAGGAGTATCGATATGGTCAAGCCATTATCGATACGTTCCAACTGCCAATAACTAACTTACCTATTTTAGCATGTGCGTATTGATACGATCACAAGTGTATCAATACAGGTTCCCTGTTTCAAATCTGTTTGAAGCCCAAATTAAAGGAAATTGAAGCAAGGTGCTTACTCACCTCCTTGCTTGTCTTTCCCCACGTGAAAGTCATCAAAAAAGATGACTAATTGTCATTCAATCGACAATTGAATAAAAGGAAGAAAAGTAATTGAATTGGGTTAAGCAAACCCTCAAGGATAGGAAGGCTTCCTATTGGTCTATGTGTTGGTCGGACAATGATTAAGGGTGGTGTGTAGTTCTAAATCAGAAACAAAGGCTTTCGCCTTACCTTTGAATCCTCTAAAAGAAAATTCTCCCTTGTCATCTTCATCTTTAACTTTTAAGCTAGCACCTCCATTTCCATCATCAAGCTCAAGCTTAAGCAAGCATCTCGGTTCCATCTTAGACCTTTGTTCAACCTCGATACTTCGTTTGAAACCCTACAACTCGGTGAGTAAAACCCCTATATTGATGAGTTGATTCCATATTCGTTGAGATTTAATTTCAAGACTAGGTTAACTATGTTCAAAAGGGAAACCCATGAACTAGGGAGTTAATTTCGATATTCTGATACTGCCTACAAGTTTTGGTAAGCTTGAAATATGTTTCCAAATCCTTAGATCTAATTCTAATACAACTCCTAATTTTGTCCTAGCTCGAATAGTGGAGAAGGACCCCTTGTTATCTCCAAAGGATGCTAGGCACAATAGAATTGTAATCCAAGAATCCCGTAGTCAAGGTGAGTGTAGTCGTGTCAAGGGATCGGCACAGAGCCACCCCCATTGCATTTGAATTGTGATTTTCATGTTAATATGTATCTTGCTAAAGGCTCAAGTAGAGCAATGTTTGTGTTAATGCTAAAGGTGAGCATAGTAACCCTTTAATATGGTTGATGTTCCATAAGCAAATATGTGATAGTCGAGACATGTTACATGTGAAATTGTGATGAGAAAAACATGATATGATTTGCTAAATTTGATATGAATATGTTATGATATGAAACGATTCCGATATGATATGATTATGCTTTGATATGATATGGAGCTAAGGCTCAATTTCGATTTCGATATGCTATGGCCTATGGGCATAAAGGTAAGTTATATGATGAAATATGTGTAACCTTGGACACTTGTGAGTTTTTTTAAACAATTGGCATGCCATAGGGTTGTTTGAATTTATATAAGTAAGGGGTTGGACTACGCTCCGGGGCTATGGCCTATATGTGGGGGAGATAAGGATGGATTGTGTAAGGGACTATCCGGAGCTACGGCTCAAGGCCACGGCCTACTTTCCGTTATATGTGACTACGGCCTATTTTCCGATGTATGTATAGTGTAAAGGGGAACCCGCATATCCACTTGTTACATTGTCCAAGGGAATTTAAATGTGTATAAGCTTCATTACGATTATGTGAAAGTATGATAAATGACTTAAGCATGTGATTTATGTGATTAATAGTGTAACTATGATATTCAAGTATGATGTTATGTTACTCATGACCATAGTATGTCATTCATGTCATTTAGTTGCTTTACATCTGTTATGACTACCTCACTAGGCTATGTAAGCCTAACATATGTGTGTCTCATGCATTTTTGGGTCTTGAGATTTCTGAACTCCGATCGTGTAATCTCCCGGTTGCAAGTCACTTTCGCAAGCTATATGTACGTTTACTTTTGTTTCCGAACTCCTAGTAAGGTGGCATAAGGTTTAGATGTGTTGTAATAACTTATTTTGATGTGGTTGTGTAAGCTTAATAGTAACTAGTTATGGTATGAGTATAATGGTATGTTTGGAAATGGCTAAATGGACTAAAATAAGCTTATAGGCCCTAATCGGTAAAAATCGTAGTAAATAGACACGATTCGCCCTAAAATTTGACGTGCTATTAGAGTTATTGTTTATTAGTAAGCTGGTAAAATTTGGTAATATTTGGACAATGGTTGCTAGGTTAATTCGAATAAAAAACAGTAAAAATTTGTCATTATAGGTTAGGGGGTATCGATACGGGTGATGGCGTATCGATAATGCCCTTGCATAAATGGTTTAGTCAGCTTTGGTCAAACAAGGCGTATTGATACGATTTGGGCATATTGGTACGGAAATTGAACACTGGAATTTGGATTGAATATAGTATCAATACGGTCTTATAGCGCATCGATACAGGGTCAACGCAATTAACTCGTATCAATACGGGCTTAGCTGTATCAGTACGGGCATTACGTCCTTCAACTCTGGAAATCTGAAAATTTGGTTTAGCGTATCGATACAACCCTTAGGGTATCAATACGGTGTTAGTTAATTCTGTTATGAAGAATAAAGAGAATTTTGGTCAGTTTACAAAATGGACACTAATGTTCTATAGTTTAATTATTTAGGTAAATGATGCCCGATAGTAATGAAACTTCACAGATTAATAATTGGTAGGCTTAATTATAAGATGGTAATAAAGAATTTGGATTATGATTGCTAATTTATGAAATTTGCAATTTAGTCCCTAAGTTTGTAAAAGTTTAAAATTGACCCCATATTGAGTCAGTAATTGATAATTAGGTTCACTAAGCCTTAAATAAGAATATTACAACCTCTGAATAAGTTTTTGACTCTGATTAAGCTTCTAATTTTCAAATATGTTTTCTAATAACGCTTTTCAACTTGATTCTCTACCAGACCGAGAAAGGGGTGTTACATTTATGGTATCAAAGCCAGGTTTAGTCGATTCTAGGACTAAACTGAAGCCCGTTACGAGTTTGTACGTGCTTATGCCACCTTTGAGTTATTTGTATATGTTATCTGTGACTTGCAGCTTACACGATTTAATCTTTATATATGATTAGATCTGAAAACGCCAGCGCCTACTAATAGACGTGATATTAATGAACTGAACCCCAGTTCCTCCTCGACTCAGGGATAATTTGAGGGCCGAAGCCAGGCTTGAACAAGTTGGGTAGAATAACCCACCTCATCCTCCTCTGATGCTTGTAGCTCAATATGAGTACCTTATGTCAATGGCTGACATGATCAAGCAAGTGGTTGTGTCACTCCGACAAGAACCACTCCTTCAGCCTGTTGAAGCACCTCTACTTGTATCGAGAGCTCTTATTGATAAGCTCAAGCGGTATCCGATTTATACCTTCACTGGCCAGGACTTGGATAATCCTAAAATCGCAGAATACTGGCTGGAGAATACTTTTAAAGTGCTGAATAAATAGATGAAGTGCCCTGAAGAGCACAAGCTAGAATGTGCCTTGGCCTTGATCGCGGAAGAGGCCCAGAGTTGGTGGGATATTGTGACGCTCACCGTGCCTGAACACCAAGGTATGTGGGACTTTTTCCTTCAGGAGTTTTGTAAGAAGTACATCAGTGACCATTATAACGCTGAAAGACGTAAGAGATTCCTCCATCTGAGACAAGGAGGAAGACCCGTGGAACAGTACATCCACAACTTTTGCAAATATGCAAGATATGGTACCGAGATCATCCGCACAGAGAATGAGAAGAGTCGGATGTTCATAGACGGCTTGTGTGATGAATTACGTCCTCTTTTCATTGCTTTAGAGATAGAGGTCTTTCAGACTATTGTCAGCCGAGCCATCGCTATCGAAGCCTTCCAAAAGGCTTATGAAAGAAGAAAGGGGAACCAAGACCAGTCTGAAAAGAGATTTCAAGATGATTCCAAACCTCATGTGCCTCAGAAGAAGGGTAGACAGTGGGATCTGAAGACTGTAGCGATGTCCTCTTTTCGCTAAAAAAGTGGATTTTCGAAGTGTTTGTGATTTTTCGAACATAAAATATTTATTCCGTGGGGGTTTTAAAAACCGCATTTTATTTAAAAATTGGAGTCGCCACCAGCCACTTAGGTAGGCCGGACACCATAAAACCAGAGATTCAAAAACTATTGGGTTCGGGAGTCGGTTACGTATGGGGAAGGATTAGCACGCCCACACCGCCCAAAATTGGTACTTTAATAATTACCGCTTTATTAATATTAGATTTTCCGGATTAAAGTGACAATTAGTTTAAAATTCGATTATAATTGCGAATAAATTTTAAAGGCCCCGTTATCCGAGGGTAAACGCTCAACCACTATCACTACGCCTGATACTGGCCCCGTTTACGCTCGGATAAAAGGACACCGCATTGACAATTTATATATCCCATTATGCAAACTTAGTGAGCAAAATATAAAACATGGCAAATAATTTAAATACAATGCAAATAAATATTAACATAATAAAATACTAATCTAATAAAATATTAATCTAAAACATACATACATAAATATTAATCTAACTCATAAATAAAAACATATCTAGCATAAATAAAATACTAACATTCATAAATATTAATCTAACACATAAATAAAAACAAATTCAACATAAATAAAATATTAATATAAAACACAAATTTAAAACATATTAAATACTAATCTAAAGCATAAATAAACATACAAAGTAAAAAATAAGACTACAATTTTAAAATAACTAATACTTCATTAAATTATAAAAATTACAACACTAATAAAAAGGGAAGAAAATATACCTAACTAGGAGCTCGAATGACGAACCCCGATTGAACCCCACCGAGATCTACCGCGACCCCTCCAAAAATATTAACTAGATCGGACCTAAAATAGGATCCCGATCGAATGTTGGATCGAACCAACTGGGGTCGTGGGCACTGTCCCCAACCCCGGCCAGCTTTGCGGCCGGCCTAGCCCCCACGATTTGGGGGTGCCAATTTCAATAAAATTGGCGTGCCAATTTCTTTGGCAATTCAACGTTCAATTGGCCTCTAATTTGCCACCCCTTGCCTCCTATTTATAGGCAATTGGGGGTGACATGGCCATCCCAAAGCCACTCAAATTTTTTTTGATTTTGATTTTGATTTTTTTTAATTATTATTATTATTTTTTAATTTTTTATATTAATAATATTACTATTATAATAACACTAAAACCCGATCAAAAATGAGTTATTACAGTTGCCCCTCTTTGCTTGTTCTTGTGAAACGAAGACAAAGCAAAGATCAAAAGCACTCATTTTTGACCTACTTTCTCGTCTTTGGCTTCGGAATCACGTGTTCTTCTGGAACTATCCGCTTTTCCTTAGCTGAATCTTCAGGCTCGTAAGTTCTTCCTATATAGAGCTTCGTCACCTTCCGATCTTGGAGTTATAGGCTCTTTCTACATAGAACCCTTCACTCTGAAGCCTCGAGTTATGAGTCCCTTCTATATAGAACCTTTCATTCTGAGACGGTGCAGCTTGGAGTCCTTCCTATATAGGACTCTTCGCCTTCAACGCTGGTTTCTCCTATATAAAACCTTCTACGTCGCTGATGGATTCTTCCGACTGGGAGTTCCTCCTATATAGAACTGCTAATCTTCAAACCCTGGAGCTGTCAGTCCTTCCTATATAGAACTTTTTAGCTTACGAAATCTCGTGAGCTACAGTTTCTTCCTATATAGAACCTTTCACTGAGATAAGAAAAGCTCGAGCCCTTCCTATATAGGACTCTTCGCTTTCAACACAACAAGTTTTCCCTATATAAAACCTTGCGTATCATGGGTGAATTCCTTCGGCTGGGAGTTCTTCCTATATAGAAATGCTAGTCTTCACCCTGGAGCTGTAAGTCCTTCCTATATAAAACTTTCAGCTTCTGAAATCTTGGAGCTAATGGATTCTTCCTATATAGAATCTTTTACTCTAAGACAGTGAATCTCGGAGCCTTTCCTATATAAGACTCTTCGCTTTCAACACAACAGGTTTTCCCTATATAAAACCTTGTGTATCATGGGTGAATTCCTTCGACTGGGAGTTCTTCCTATATAGAACTGCTAGTCTTCACCCCGAGCCGCTAATCCTTCCTATATAGAACTTTTAGCTTCTGAAATCTCAGAGCTACAGGTTCTTCCTATATAGAAGCTTTCACTCTAAGACAGTAAAGCTCGGAGCCCTTCCTATATAGGACTCTTCGCTTTCAACACAACAGGTTTTCCCTATATAAAACCTTGTGTGTCATGGGTGAATTCCTTTGGCTTGGAGTTCTTCCTATATAGAACTGCTAGTCTTCACCCTGGAGCTGTCAGTCCTTCCTATATAGAACTTTCAGCTTCTGAAGCCTCGGAGCGGCAGATTCTTCCTATATAGAACCTCTCTCTCCAGGCGCGTTTGTATGTAGAACCACTGTCTTCACATTTGGGATTCATACCACGATGGCTACCGATGTCTCTTCAGATTCGGGGATTCACACTGAAAATGGCTACCAAACTTTCTTTAAATTTGGGGACTCATGCCGAAGGTGGCTGCCAAACTTTCTTCAAATTTTAGGGACTCACGCCGAAGATGGCCGCCAAAACTTCTTCAAGTTTAGGGACTCACGCCGAAAATGGCCGCCAAAACTTCTTCAAATTTAGGGACTCACGCCAAAAATGGCCGCCAAAACTTCTTCAAATTTTAGGGACTCACGCCGGAAATGGCCGCCAAAACTTCTTCAAATTTAGGGACTCACGCCGGAAATGGCCGCTAAAACTTCTTCAAGTTCTTTTGATAATTCTTCAGGTACCTGTCCAAAATAAGCAAAAATTGACATGCCCCTATCTATATGATGCATGCAATGTAATGGTTTCTTTCTTTTCTTTTTCTTTTTTCTCTCTTCTCATTTTCTTTTTCTTTTTTTCTTTTTTTCTTTTTTCCTTTTCTTTTCTTTTTTCACTTTTTCTCTTTCCTTCTCTCTTTTTCTTTCAGCCTTTTTGTTCTAAAGTCTTACACCCTGAAAGGTCGTTCCTTAGATTTCTTCATCTCTTTACTTCTTCGTTGTAGGCTCTTAAATCCTCATTTGAACCTGCTTTTAAACCTTTTATGTGGAAGGCTTTCTTGTCTTCAGGGTTATCATCCGTCTTCATAAATGATCCTCTGGTTCTTATATTATTCTTATAAGAACCCTTGTCATCTTCTTCGCTTGGCGTTGCCCCATTCAACCACGGGCTCCATTGCTTTGAATTTCCTGATCCATCATACAGAGCCTTGATTTTTTTCTAGTCACCAGGGTGAGCCAAAATGCTTCCATCCCCTGAGCTTATCCTTGATCTTCTTGTAGCACTTCGACGGGAACTAACTCTCGGTCTCTATGCTTTAAAACTCATCATCATTCATTTTTAAAGTAATGCAAAAGGCAATTTACTTGTGTATATTTCAAAAAATAATGATTGTTTGAAAAGATAACAGTCATTTCGAAAATCACAACTTGGACGGGATACCAAACATTTTGGAAACATTATTTGGAACAAATGGTAAACATCTTTTTCTTTTCTTCTTCTTTTTCTAAGGACCAGACATTTTTTATAAAATAATGCTTGGAGAATGGTAAACAAAACTCGAAGTGTATTGCCAAACATTTTTTAAAAACTAATGTTTGGGGGAAATGGTAAACATCAAAACTTTGGGAGAAAATGTCAAACCTTTTAAAACATGTTTGCCCCCGAAATATCAAACACCATAGCGCATTTGCTTCAAGTTGCCAGAGATCAACTCTAATGAAGCGCCTATTTAGAAGATCTTGACCAATGTGGAGATATATGCCATTGTATAGTTTCTTCTGGTCTAATAGGCTTTTGAGAGGAACAACCCTACCTAGTTTCTACCCCGTTTAAGGTGGCTCTCTTAATCTCACTATCTCACCATGCCCCATCCTTCCCTCATTTGGTTGTTGATTAAGCACTTCGAAGTTTGACGTTCCTTGAAGAAAAGTTAACCCTTATAGGCGGAATGAAATCTGAAGACATTCTCATTCAACTTTGATATCTATGGATGACCAGAATGGTCTTTGGGGCTTGTAATGTAGGCCTTTGGTTTATGGTTAAGTGAAACAATATTTCTGTACTTGTGTAACTTGGATATGCCCAGTATTCCTTCTCTTTTTTTGGATCACTCTAGACTGCCCGTTTTCGGGTTTTCACCCTAGAGTTCATTTCCTTTTTTATTGTATGCTGCCTTGCATTCTGGCTATATACTGATGTTCGTTTTTTGTTCAAGAATGTTTGATCCTCCAAAGCTCCTCGGAACTGAGATTTCTTGAAGGACTACGAATACATTTCTGGGAATTCTTGTGATTGACACGCCCAGATGAAATGTTATTCTTGCTTTCTTTTTTCTCTCTTTTTTCTTTTTTCTTTTTCACTTTTTCTCTTGGATCGCTCTAGACTGCCCATTTTTGGGTTTTCACCCTAGAGGTCACTTCTTTCAGTGTGTTTTGGTTGGATATTGATGCCAGCAGGCTCAGGTAGACTACTCTTTTTCTTTATTTTTAGGATCACTCTAGACTGCCCATTTTTGGGTTTTCACCCTAGAGGTCATTTCCTTTTTTCAAAATTGGCAATCTTCGAGCCGACTTGTCTTGACTTGGCTTCAATTCGAGCTTCTATACTAATTTTCAAAACTGATGTTTACTTGAAATATGGATTCCTTCTGTCTCTTGCTCATAGTTGAAGTCTCGTTCTTGTATTGTTTGATCTGTGTATGAAACATATACAATATTCTTTCTTTCTTTCTTTTTCTTTTTTCTCTCTTTTTTTAGACTGTTCATTCTGGGTTTTTAGCATTGAATCTCTTTCTTCTTATTCGAGTCTATGAATGTATCCTTGAATCAACACGGATCTATACTGGGTATTGATGCGATCTTCCGCTCGAAGTTAATTGCCTCTCTGCAACTCTTCTGATATTTACTCGATCTGGATTGCTTCGGCCTTCTGATTACCATTTATCTTCTTTTTTGGTTTTTCGTTTGGACATATCCATGTTTTCAACCACTTTCTTCTGGTGATTTTCTGATCTTCGTATCCAATCTGTATAGTCCCATATGTGTCTTCTGGTAAAGTAAAAGAACACCATCCATTGTCATATTCACAAATGTCCTGAGAATGCCTTCAGGGGGTAGAGGTTTAGGGTCAACTTTCGTTTCAAGGATCTTAAACGACAAGCGCCTGAGAAGATAAATTCCTAAAATGGGAACTGCCCATTGTCTAAACACTCGCCTTTGTTCCTCTGTTGGCCTAAGTAAACTAGCAGATACTCACATTTACAGTATCACCACAACATTCAATCTCTTCTAAATATATGCAACTTAGAGTTGATCTTTGGGTTTGAAGCAAATGTACTGTTGCATTCAAAATTCGAGGACCTGGTATAGAAATGATATATACATACGTCCATTAAAAAATGCATGTATATGCATATGGGAAAACTACCCCATAAAAATAAAATGTTTAAAGAATCAAGAATGTAAAAATGCTTTTCTAAATGGAAATGTGATTTTTTTAATTCTAATAAACAATGATTTTTTTGTTGAGAATTTCTTTGTGAAATGATGAGAAAACCGTAGGGACCTTTGGATTATCTCCAGGGTACTAACTCATTATGCCCCTTCCAAGGTAGTGTAGGCTTGCCTCTTCTCTTGTTTTTCCACCGTTGGATCAATTCTCTCGTCATGACTCCCTCATCGACCAGCTTCTTGATTTTTTTAACGACCCCAAATTTTTTAGTGTCATGCCCCATCGCCTCAATGTTTTGAAAGTGGTACCCATTTATCTCTTTGTTTCCTTCTGCTCCTAGGCAGGTATGGTCTTTAAACTTAGGTCCCGGAGTGCATGTTCGATTCTCTATCCAACTGTCATGAAGTCCTCAAAGCTGGTATTCATTTTCCCGGGCACCTTATCAAAGAAGAAATAAGAAAGATGCCATGGAATTCACTTTCCTCTTCATCTACGGGAGGCTGCACTTGGGTCGCTAAACACATACACATCAAAGCACATTCCTTGAATCATCAGGTTTCATCTTCGTACCCTGGAGATACTGACGACTTGGTGCTGGGTGCAAAGCATATCATATCACGGTAGGTCCTGCTAGACTGTTGGGGAAGTGGTGGATCAGCAATTTTCAATGCAACCCTTCATCCTTTTTGCAGAATATGGTCACGCGAATCTTGGGGCATCATTTCCTTTATTATGCGCAAATCTGGAAATCTTTGGAATCCGGAGGAACGACCAAATCAGGTTCAAACAGAGCTTTCTTGCATCAAAGGCATCAAACTTATTTTTTTTTCTCTCTTTTTCTCTCGAGTCCATCTTCTAACTGCTCGAATCTTGATTTTTGAGTGTCTTGAATTCTTTTATTCACGATAAAACTCTAATTGTTCTTTGGATTACCCCCCAAAAATTTTATGCAAGATAATGATAATGTTATGTAAAAATATGTCATGACTGTATGCAATGCAATGCAATGCAATCCTAAAATATAAACATGAATGCAATAAGGTATTGATTCCAAAAGTGATCCTCATAGAACGACGTTCATTGAGGAAAAAAGGTTTCATTATATCATATATTAGATATTCACAGTTACTGATAAGCTTCAGTGCCTACTTTCTTAACTTCATCTAGTAGTCCGGTCAGCTTGCCTCTATAGTCCAACACTTGATCCACGTTCTGATAAAGCCTGCCACCTTGTTAAGCCGCCTTACCTGCTCAAGTAATATCGATCTTTGGGTCTTCATCTATCCCCTGCTTAGTCTTTCGTAGCTTGGAAGTTGCCCTTTCCAACTGATAACATCCTGACTTGATTCTTGCTTGACTAGTTTTTCTTCTTTCAATATTCCGAGTCGTCTTTCAACTAGACAACACCGTTCATCTATTCATTAAAGGTGACCCAATCTGATATTCTTAAACACTCGGGAAAGCTTTTGATGATCATTCTGCAAATTCAATTTTATCCAAGTTATCTCTCTCATCTGAGCTGGCTGAACTCGAAATAATATCCCTCTCCTAGGATGCCCCTATCTCTGATCTTCAAATTTAACTCGCTTGAGTGACCCACTTCGGTATTACTCAAACTTTGTCCTGGATATCGATTCCTCCTCAACTTTGCCCCTCGGGTGATTGTTAGGTCACTATAGAATTGGGGAACTCCGTCTTCGAAACCTAAAATCCTCATCGCGATAAGATCTTGAACTCATTCCTCAGGGCCTCGCAATCCTCAATACCGTGACCCAAACTTCCTAAACGGTAACTGCCTCTAGCACGTGTGTAGTAATCTCTTGGATAAACGGTCTCTTCGCTAGACTTCAATGAGGTAACAAGGGTTCAATTTGTCGTATTTGGCTGACTTGGAGGTAGAATTCTGACTATCTCGCTCTCTATTCTGATCCTTAATCGGTTCTTCTTTCGTTTTGATGGATCCCTTACCTTTCGTTTTGATGGATCGCTTACCTTTTGTCAAAGTATTCATCTGATTCATCACGTCTTCCTTCTGCTTCTTTCAACTCTTGCACTTCACTTTGCTCATTACCAGTACCGTGTCTCCTTACCGTGTTTGACCTGAAGTCTTCAGATGGTTCTTCTTCTATTGTCTCCGATCTTTTTTGGGACAAAACCCTGGATCCGTGCCCTCTAATATCTGACCAGACGACCCTTTGCCGATTATGAACGATTTCTGAGATTTGAGGGACCACTTCGGGAATCAATACCCTATAAATGCGATAATGCATGCAAATGCGATGTTGATTCTCGAACAGTCTTTGAAAAACTTTCAATAGAGAAAATGTATGTTTGCAAGAAATTAATAATGAATTACAGAAAACAGTTTGAATTTATTCTGGAGGCCTTGACTTCGGGAAACAAAACCTGTGCTCCACGTCTCGACGTCGTCTTCAGGATGATGGATGACTCCGTCTTCTCCTCTTATTCTATTCTATGGACTCGTGACGTCGTGATCTTTATTTTTTTGGCTTCTGAAAAGGACATCAGAAAATATATTTTCTTCTGTAGATCTGGGTACGTCTAAACAGGGATGGATTCTATTGATCCTAGGGGAGTACTTTAAAACTTTTTAGGGTTTAAATTAAAATTTTCAAGGATCATTTGGTTTAAAAATTTCCCCTTTTTATTATCAAAAAGTTTTAACTTACTTAAAAAATGAAACTTTTAGGTTTCTTTTTGTTATTATTATTATTCTGAAAGTTTTATGAGGGAAGAAGTTTCAAAGCAAAATAATAATATTTTCATCATTTTTTTTAAATGAGTTAAATTAAAATCTGAGATTTTTTTTAAAATGGTCAAATGTAAAGATTTAAAATTGGGGTTCTGCGGCCCTGACTGAATCTTCTGCGTCGCACGTGCCTTACTATCGTACCGTCTTCTTTCGCGATTGGTCTTTGCTCGGCCTAACTTGATACTGTAATATTATCGTTTCTGGCAAAACAAACTTTTCTATTTTGAAAGCCTTTTAATGAACTGTTCTTGAATCAACACCATGTCATGATATGCAACATGAATGCAAATAAAGGCGTTGATTCCGCTGGTAATCACCCTTTCGAACGACTTTCATGGGAATTAAAGGGTCCATATTACAAAAAGGTTCATATTACAAAAGTAGTCCCTATTACAAAAAGAGTCTCTATTACAAAAAGTCTTAATTACAAAACAAAGTTCTACACATAAGCCCTAGCTCTACCTCCTAGCTCATCGACAGCTCTGAGCAACTTGATAAACATTGGTGCTTCTTCCATGTCTAGGGTTACGAAAGGTCGGAGAGCTGCGACTTCAGTAGCTAAGTCATTCATACGCCTTGCAACTCGTCGTATGTCCACCATCAGGGTCTCGTGTGTATACTTTGGCATTACACGCTTGCTCGGCAAATTGTTACTTCGGATCTGTTGATTAATCTCTGACCGATGTCGCGCGACTGGATTGATGCCGTCCTTCCTAAGACACATTTTTTCCATGATGAAAGATTTTCTAATCGGGCAAACCACTTGAATCAACGCCTCTATGTAATGTGGATGAAATGATAATGCAACAAATGTATGTGTAAAATAAAATAAAAATAAAACATAAAAAGAAATGAGTTGGTATCGGATAAAAATAATAAATACATAAATAAAAGGACAAATAAAATAAGGTAAACAAAAAAACCCTATTTATCCCATCTAAAACACCTAAGGTTATCTGCATGGCTCTAAAAGGTGGGTTTCTATATGTTCTCTACATGCAGTGTTGGTGCTAGGAGGTACCCGAATTGTCCTTGTTGTCCTCTACTAAGAGTAGCAAGGCCCCCGATCATCACCCATTATAGGCTCCTTTCAACCGAGTTTAATTTAGGGGGACCCATTCGCTTATGCCCGTACGAAGGAACGATATCCTTACGAAAGCATAAGGTACTCGAGCCCCGAAGGTACTTGCTAGGCCCATACGGGAGAACGATATCTCCACGAAAGCATTAGCGTTTTCCCCCACTTAAAAACGGGTTTATATGCCATATTTTAAATGCGTTAAAATAAACGCGCAATTATAACCGAATGTTAATTTAATAGTCACTTTAACCTGAAATTTCTAATATTAATAAAACGGTAATTATTTTACAAAGCTTGACTCTCTTCTTGTTTTCGAAAAGCAAAAAATTGTCCCCAGCGGAGTCGCCATCTGTAGCGATGTCCTCTTTTCGCTAAAAAAGTGGATTTTCGAAGTGTTTGTGATTTTTCGGACATAAAATATTTATTTCGTGGGGGTTTTAAAAACCGCATTTTATTTAAAAATTGGAGTCGCCACCGGCCACTTAGGTAGGCCGGACACCATAAAACCAGAGATTCAAAAACTATTGGGTTCGGGAGTCGGTTACGGATGGGGAAGGGTTAGCACCCCCACACCGCCCAAAATTGGTACTTTAATAATTACCGCTTTATTAATATTAGATTTTCCGGATTAAAGTGACAATTAGTTTAAAATTCGGTTATAATTGCGAATAAATTTTAAAGGCCCCGTTATCCGAGGGTAAACGCTCAACCACTATCACTACGCTTGATACTGGCCCCGTTTACGCTCGGATAAAAGGACACCGCATTGACAATTTATGTATCCCATTATGCAAACTTAGTGAGCAAAATATAAAACATGGCAAATAATTTAAATACAATGCAAATAAATATTAACATAATAAAATACTAATCTAATAAAATATTAATCTAAAGCATACATACATAAATATTAATCTAACTCATAAATAAAAACATATCTAGGATAAATAAAATACTAACATTCATAAATATTAATCTAACACATAAATAAAAACAAATTCAACATAAATAAAATATTAATATAAAACACAAATTTAAAACATATTAAATACTAATCTAAAGCATAAATAAACATACAAAGTAAAAAATAGGACTACAATTTTAAAATAACTAATACTTCATTAAATTATAAAAATTACAACACTAATAAAAAGGGAAGAAAATATACCTAACTAGGAGCTCGAATGACGAACCCCGATTGAACCCCACCGAGATCTACCGCGACCCCTCCAAAAATATTAACTAGATCGGACCTAAAATAGGATCCCGATCGAATGTTGGATCGAACCAACTGGGGTTGTGGGCACTGCCCCCAACCCCGGCCAGCCTTGCGGCCGGCCTAGCCTCCACGATTTGGGGGTGCCAATTTCAATAAAATTGGCGTGCCAATTTCAATAAAATTGGCGTGCCAATTTCAATAAAATTGGCGTGCCAATTTCTTTGGCAATTCAACGTTCAATTGGCCTCTAAATTGCCACCCCCTGCCTCCTATTTATAGGCAATTGGGGGTGACGTGGCCATCCCAAAGCCACTCATTTTTTTATTATTATTATTTTTTAGTTTTTTATATTAATAATATTATTATTATAATAACACTAAAACCCGGTCAAAAATGAGTGATTACAAAGACTCCTACCTTCCATCAGCTACCAAAATCTCTTTATGCAACTTTTATCAGAGGAGGCACCCTGGGCAGTGCCGTAAACAATCTAGAAAATGCTACCTCTATGGTGAATCTGGCCACTTCATCGGGCAGTGTCCGCAGAATCCAAATGTCCCTACTAAAGTGGCTTATCAGAATAATCCTAGTAAGTGGAGAAGAGCAAAGCAAATGCGGTCTGGATCAACGGGGAGACCTCACAATACCAACGCCCCTCCAACTAGTCATAACTCTTAGACTTTAGCTCAGATGTCCCATGTCTGGGGCCGTGAGTAGGAGGATGACCCTGATGTGATTTCATGTATGGTGGAATTATATTCTAACCTTGTTTATGCATTAGTAGATCCAGGCTCTATGCATTCTTTCATAAGTGAACCTTTGATATAAAAGTATGCCTTATACTTTGAACCTGCTGCTTCCGAGATTATTGTTTCTAACCCACTAGGTGATAGTGTGGTTATTCGGTTGATCTGTAAAGCTTGACCTACAAGGATCCAAGGGATCCCATTTCCGGCCAACTTGATGGCATTACCCTTTCAGGAATTCGATCTCATTCTAGGCCTTGATTAACTAGCTGAACATCAAGCCCGGATGGACTGTTCTAAGAAGAAATAATATCTCTATGGACTCGGTAAGGAGAGTATAACCTTGATGAAATCTGAACCCGAGCCTAAGAAGACTATTTTATGTGCCATGGGGTCTAAAGAATATTTAAAACTTGAAGAGGTACTAGTTGTGAAAGAGTTATCTGATGTGTTTCCTAATGAACTTCTGGGACTCCCTCCCAATTGATAAGTGGAATTCGGGATAGAAGTGCAACCTGGGACTACTCCAGTCTCTATTAGTCCATATAGGATGGCTCCGGTAGAGTTAAAAGAGCTAAAACCCAAATCCAAGACTTTTTGGTTAAAGGATTCATCCGACCCATTTCCTCACCCTAGGGAGTACTGATTTTGTTTGTTAAGAAGAAGGATGGATCAATGCTCCTATGCATTAACTATCGTCACTTGAACAAGGTGACAATCAAGAACAAGTATTCGTTGCCTAGGATTGATGACCTTTTTGATCAATTGAAAGATGCTTCTGTCTTCTCAAAGATAGACCTTCGATCCATGTACTATCAAATGTTAGTAAAGGAGTTTGATGTTCCAAAGACTGTCTTCCAAACTAGATATAGCCACTATAAATTCTTAGTAATGCCAGTTGGGCTTACGAAAGCACCTACAGCCTTCATGGATTTGATGAACCGTGTGTTTCGGCCTTACCTAGATAAGTTCGTGATGGTCTTCATAGATGACATTCTAATCTATTTGAATGACACTGCTACTCATGAAGAACATCTCCGAATTGTGCTTCAGACTCTCTGAGAGAAACAACTGTATGCCAAATTCAGTAAATGTGAATTCTGGCTATCTGAAGTGTTCTTCTTAGGCCATGTGATCTCTTCTGAGGGGATTCAAGTCGACCCAAAGAAGATGCAAGTAATCCTTGATTGGATTCCTCCGAAGAATGTTGGAGGAGTTCGTAGTTTTCTGGGCCTTGCAGGCTACTACTGTAGATTTGTTAAAGGGTTCTCACTGATTGTTGCACCCTTGACGAAGATTCTTCGTAAAAAAAACTCCCTTTGTATGGACAGTGGATCAACAAAGTAGTTTTGATCAACTTAAGCAGGTCCTTACTTATGCTCCCATTTTGGTACAACCTGAGTCGGGTAAAAACTTCATTGTGTACAGTGATGCATCCCACCTGGGATTAGGCTGTGTACTGATGCAAGAAGGTAAAGTCATAGCTTATGCTTCATGTCAACTTAAACCTCATCAGTTAAATTATCTGACCCTTGCTTTGAAGAATTGGTGGCACTACTTCTACAGTGAGAAGTGTTACTTGTACACTGATCACGATAGCCTAAAGTACCTCCTAACTCAGAAGAATTTAAATCTTCGGCAACTTCGTTGGTTGGAGCTTTTGAAAGACTACGACTTGGTTATTGATTGTCGTCTCGGTAAAGCCAATATTGTGGATGAAGCTTTAAGTCGGAAGCCGGCTCCCTCTTTGAGATGCATGAATGCTCATTTTCAACTCAAGAAGCATGGGATGTTGTTGGCCGAACTGAGAGTTCAGCCAACTATTGTGTCTTGAATTAAAAAACTCCAAGAATCCAATGAGGAGTTGCGACCTCACATTGATGAGGTTAGGGACAGCTCAGATCCCGACTTTGCTATGAACTTCGAAGGCTTGTCGTGTTTCAAAAACCATATCTGTGTTCCTGATGATGATGATCTTTATAATCAAATCCTAAGTGAAGCTCATTCTAGCCCTTTTCTCTGTTCATTTGGGAGTTACCAAGATGTATAAGGACCTAAAAGAATTATATTGGTGGTCAGGTGTGAAGAATGAAGTTATGGACTTTTTGTCTAGGTGTTTGACTTGCCAATGAGTCAAAACTGAACACAAGGTGCCGATTGGTCTTTTTTAGCCTATCGAGCTTCCATGGTGGAAATATGAGCATATTACGATAGACATTGTAAGTGGTTTGCCAATGAATCTGAAGAAGAATGATGCTATCTGTTTTGTGGTGGACCGATTCACCAAACTTGCTTATTTCCTTCCAGTGAGAATGGATTTCAGTTTGCCTAAGCTCGCGGAGTTGTACATCCGTGAAGTCATTAGTTTACATAGAGTCCCAATATCTATTATCTCCAATCGTGACCCTCAGTTCGTAGCATGATTTTGGAGTACTCAACATGAGGCCTTGGGAACTCAAATGCACCTAAGCACTACTTTCCATCCTTAAACCGATGGCCAATCCGAAAGGGTTATACAGGTAGCTCTAAATCTTCCTTTGAACCGTGTGCATAAATATTTTGTACCAATTCTGATTCTTTTGTGTAGATTCTGGAGGATATGCTCCGAGCTTGTGTTATCGACATTGGGGATACGTGGGATAAATCCTTACCCTTAGTCGAGTTCGCATACAATAACAGTTATTAGGTTTTGATCCAAATGGCTCCGTATGAAGCTCTCTATGGAAGGAGATGTAGAACTCCTCTTTGTTGGACCAAACTCGGTGAAGGCAAGATGTTATTTACTTCGGGAAACCAAAGATAGGGTGACCATTATCCGTGATCGGCTCAAAGAAACATTCGACCGACAAAAGGCTTATGCTGATCTGAAAAGTGTCTCAGTGGAAGAATATCCTTTGTTTCGGTAGAAAAAGGAAGTTAAGTCCTTGTTTCAATGACCCATTCGAAGCGATCAAAAAAGTTGGACCTGTTGCGTACCGATTAGCCCTCCCTAAAAAAAGTCGGCATAAAGCCTTCTATCTTTTGAAACATATTCAGGGAGATAAAGGTTTCAGCTAGCACAATAGGTACTGGATTGACTTCCCTCTTTAGTTGTTCAAAGAAGTCAAGCAAGGCTATATCAATGTTTCCTAGGACCCTTAGGAAGATAACCAATCCGCATACTGCAATAGCTAGAAGACCCTCTATCTTTTCTTTGTCTGGGTGAATTGGGATTATGTTTCTCATGCTTGACCAAGGAAAGGAGAAACTATCACCTCTTTTCCATATTAGTCCCTTAACTCATCCTTCACTCAAGCCAGTAAATGCTTGATGTTTTGAGTGTGGATTTTTGTTCTTAGGAGGCTTAGCATAGACCCAATTTTTCTTAATTTTGTGTAGGTTGAACAAAGCCAAGTATTCTTCAAATGTGGGCCTCATATCCTCTCTATTGAAGGTAAAGCAACAATACCCTGGATTCCATAATTGGACCAAAGCCTTCAAGAATTGTTCATCGACCCTTACGTACAACAAATATGTTATGTCTCCGAAAGTTTCATAGAATAGTTGTTTGGTCTCATAGTCAAAGTGCTCCCAGATTTTCTGTAGCTCCTACATGTTATTCTCCTTAATGCTGATATGAGCATATTCTGAAGTTTTTGTTTCATGATCAGTTGCCAAGCTGTCCCCATACGTTTGCTGATTAACTTTATACGAGTGACGAACTTTAGCATTCTCTTCTTCAAATTTTAGGACCCTTCCATACATGGTAGCCTCTTTTCTATCTGAGCAGATATTTTAAAGAACCAAATCCCTTTGTCACATCCCAAAAATCGGTATAGTCAGAAGTAGGTTCCGGTGACCGAAGATTTTGAATCCGATGACTTAAACGTTTGTAATGATTGACCTTTGTACCCCTCTTGTATAATGAAGTTACATTTTTGGCCCTATTTTGAATACTGAAGTCTCCCTTGTATAAAATATAAAGCCAAATTACAAATTCTAAGCAAGGCGTATTGTTACGGTCAAGCCAGTATCAATACGGTCCAACTGCTAATAACTAAATTACCTGTTTTAGTACGAGCATATCGATACGGTCACGAGCGTATCGATACAGGTTCCCTGTTTTGAATCTATTTAAAGCCCAGATTAAAGGAAATTGAAACAAGGTGCTTACTCACCTCCTTGCTTGGCTTTCCCCACGTGAAAGTCATCAGAAAAGATGACTAAATGTCATTCAATTGACAATTGAATGAAAGGAAGAAAAGTAATTGAATTGGGTTAAGCAAACCCTCAAGGATAGGAAAGCTTTCTCTTGGTCTATGTGTTGGTGGGACAATGATTAAGGGTGGTGTATAGTTTTAAATCAGAAACAAAGGCTTTCTAATTGCCTTTGGATCCTCCGAATGTAAATTCACCCTTGTCATCTTCATCTTTAACTTTTAAGCTAGCACCTCTATTTCCATCTTCAAGCTCAAGCTTAAGCAGACATCTCGGTTCCATCTTTGGCCTTTGTTCAACCTCGATACTTCGTTTGAAATCCTATGACTCAGTGAGTAAAACCCCTATATTGATTTGTTGAGGCTTAATTTTAAGACTATGTTTTCTATGTTCAAAAGGGAACCCCATGAACTAGGGAGTTAATTTCGATATTCCGATACTGCCTACAAGTTTTGGTAAGCTTGAAATATGTTTCTGAATCCTTAGAACGAATTCTAATACAACTCCTAATTTTATGCTAGCTCGAATAGTGGAGAAGGACCCTTGTCATCTCCAAAGGAAGCTAGGCCCAACAAAATTGTAATCCAAGAATCCCGTAATCAAGGTGAGTGTAATCGTGTCAAGGGATCGACACAAAGCCATCCCGTTGTCTTGGTTTTATGATTTTCATTTCAATATGTATCTTGCTAAAGGCTTAAGTAGAGCAATCTTTGTGTAGATGCTAAAGGTGAGCATGGTAAGCCTTTGATATGGTTGATGTTCCATAAGCAAATATGTGATAGTCGAGACATGTTACATGTGAAATTGTTCTGAGAAAAACATGATATGATTTGATAAATTTAATATGAATATGTTATGATACGATAAGATTCAAATATGATATGATTATGCTTTGATATGATACGGAGCTAAGGCTCAATTCCGATTTTGATAAGCTATGGCCTACGGGTATAAAGGTAATTTATATGATGAAATATGTGTAACCTTGGACATTTGTGAGTTTTGGATACAATTGGCATGCCATAGGGTTATTTGAGCTCGTATAAATAAGGGATTAGACTACGGTCCGGGGCTACAGCCTATATGTGGGGGAGATTAGGATGGATCGGGTAAGGGACTATCCGGAGCTACGGCTCAAGGCCACGACCTACTTTATGTTATTTGTGGCTACGGCCAATTTTTTGATATATGTATGGTGTAAAGGGGAATATGCGTATCCACTTGTTACATTGTCCAAGGGAATTTAAATGTGTATAAGCTTCATTACGATTATGTGAAAGTATGATAAATGACTTTAGCATGAGACTTATGTGATTAATAGTGTAACTATGATATTCAAGTATGATGCTATGTTACTCATGACCATAGTATACAATTCATGTCATTTAACTGCTTTACATCTATTATGGCTACCTGAATAGGTATGTAAGCCTAACATATGTGTGTCTCATGCATTTCAGGGTCTTCAGATTTTCAAACTCCGATCGTGTAATCTCCGGGTTGCAAGTCACTTCCGCAAGCTATATGTATGTTTACTTTTGTTTACGAACTCCTAGTAAGGTGGCATAAGGTTTAGGTGTGTTGTAATAACTTATTTTGATGTGGTTGTGTAAGCTTAATAGTGACTAGGTATGGTATAAGTATAATGGTATGTTTGGAAACGGCTAAATGGACTTAAATAAGCTTATAGGTCCTAATCGGGGAAAATCATAGTAAATGGATTCGAATCGCCCTAAAATTTGACGTGCTATTAGAGTTATTGTTTAGTAGTGTGCTGGTAAAATTTGGATAATGGTTGCCAGGTTAATTCGAATAAAAACCAGTAAAAACATGTCATTACAGGTCAGGGGGTATCGATACGGGTGATGGCGTATGTTTGTGATAGAGCAATGCATGTGTACATGCTAAAGGTGAGCATAGTAAGCCTTTGATATGGTTGATGTTCCATAAGCAAATATGTGATAGTCGAGACATGTTACATTTTGAAATTGTGATGAGAAAAACATGATATGATTTGCTAAATTTGATATGAATATGTTATGATATGAAACGATTCCGATATGATATGATTATGCTTTGATATGATATGGAGCTAAGGCTCAATTTCGATTCCGATATGCTATGACCTACGGGCATAAAGGTAAGTTATATGATGAAATATGTGTAACCTTGGACACTTGTGAGTTTTGGATACAATTGGCATGCCATAGGGTTGTTTGAGTTTATATAAGTAAGGGATTGGACTACGCTCCGGGGATATGGCCTATATGTGGGGGAGATAAGGATGGATTGTGTAAGGGACTATCCGGAGCTATGGCTCAAGGCCACGGCCTACTTTTCGTTATATTTGTCTACGGCCTATTTTCTGATATATGTATGGTGTAAAGGGGAATCCGCATATCCACTTGTTACATTGCCCAAGGGAATTTAAATGTGTATAAGCTTCATTACGATTATGTGAAAGTATGATAAATGACTTAAGCATGAGATTTATGTGATTAATAGTGTAACTATGATATTCAAGTATGATGTTATGTTACTCATGACCATAGTATGTCATTCGTGTCATTTAATTGCTTTGCATCTGTTATGACTCCTCACTAGGCTATGTAAGCCTAACATATGTGTGTCTCATGCATTTTTGGGTCTTGAGATTTCCGAACTCCAATCGTGTAATCTCCCGGTTGCAAGTCACTTTCGCAAGCTATATGTACGTTTACTTTTGTTTCTGAACTCCTAGTAAGGTGGCATAAGGTTTAGATGTTTTGTAATAACTTATTTTGATGTGGCTGTGTAAGCTTAATAGTAACTAGTTATGGTATGAGTATAATGGTATGTTTGGAAATAGCTAAATGGACTAAAATAAGCTTATAGGCCCTAATCGGTAAAAATCATAGTAAATAGATACGATTTGCCCTAAAATTTGACGTGCTATTAGAGTTATTGTTTATTAGTATGCTGGTAAAATTTGGTAATATTTGGATAATGGTTGCTAGGTTAATTCGAATAAAAACCAGTAAAAACATGTCATTACATGTCAGGGGGTATCGATACTGGTGATGGCGTATTGATACTGCCCTTGCATAAATGGTCTGGTCAATATTGGTCAAACAGGGCGTATCAATACGGTTTGGGTGTATCAATATGAAAATTGAACATTTGAATTTGGATTGAAAAATAGTATCGATACGGTCTTATAGCGTATCGATACGGGGTCAACGCAGTCAACTCGTATCGATACGAGCTTAGCTGTATCGGTACGGGCTTTACGTCCTTCGACTATAGAAATCTAAAAATTTGGTTTAGCGTATCGATACAGCCCTTAGGGTATCGATACGGTGTTAGTTAATTCTATTATAAAGAATAAAGGGAATTTTGGTCAGTTTACAAAATGGTCACTAAAGCCTATAGTTTAATTAATTAGGTAAATGATGTCCGATAGAAACGAAACTTCACAGATTAATAATTGGTAGGTTTAATTACAATTTGGTAATAAAGAATTTGGATTAGGATACCTAATTTATGAAAATTTCAATTTAGTCCCTAAGTTTGTAAAAGTTTAAAATTAACCCCATATTGAGTCAATAATTGATAATTAGGCTCACTAAGCCTTAAATAAGAATATTAGAACCTCCGAATAAGTTTTTGACTCCGATTAAGCTTTTTATTTTCAAATATGTTTTTCGATAACATTTTTTTGACATGGTTCTCTACCAGACTGGGAAGGGGTGTTACACTCTTCTTGAAATGGAATGATGATGCAAGATTAGACATGCAAAACAACAAAAAGGAAAAGATTAGATACAAGAAAACAAGAGGGCCCAAAATAGTCTCATTGCATAAATAACTCTAGGCAGGCATTCCAACACTCCCACACATGTCTCCACGGATTATCTTTGCGAAATGATTTTGACCAAACTAAAAAGAACCTAAGTTTTCCACATGGCTCTAATCGGGTAGGCTCTAGATTCTCAAACTTGGTTATGTTCTAAAAAGGTACCCGAGCTTTCCTTGTTATCCCCTACTAAGGGTAGCAAGGCTCCTGGTTCTCACCCATTATAGGCTTCAAACGAACCAAGTTCAAATCAGGAGGACTCACTTCCTATGTCTTCTCGAAGGATCGGTATTCTTACGGAGACATAAGGCATATGAGTCCCGAAGGTACTTGCTAGGCTCATATGGAAAATTAGTATTCTGACATGAGAAAAGCGTTTTCCCCCCACTTAAACAATTGGGACGAAGCTCAGGTATAGAGCTTTTTTTGAACAATTTTAGAATGCGTAACGTAGAATTATATTCATTAAATGGACGAAAAGATTGAAAATCTTGTGAACTTTCAAATTCCATTTTTTTAAAAAATGAAACCAATTTGTGCCCTAACCCTTTTTTATTTTTTTTGAAAAAAAAACAAAAGCATCCCCAATGGAATCGCCAAGCTGTCGCAACCCTTTTCTTAGGAAGGCTCGACATTTTGAAAATTAAAATACACGGAGTCGCCACCAATTCTTTTTTTAAAAACTGTGATTGGATTAGTTTTAAAACGAAGTTAATTTAATAAAAAAAAATTATTTATTAAAACAACATTTTTGGTCTACGAAAACAAGAAAACCAAGTTCGGGGGTCAGTTACGAGTGGGGAAGGGTTAGCACCCCCACCACTCCAAAATATGGTACCTTATTGATTTCAAAAAGCATTTTTAAAACTATAATTTACAAGTTCACAAATTTTCAATTTATTCGTCCGTTTTATGAATATAAATCTATTTTAACGGCCCTACCGCCCAGAAAATAAACTCTAATCACCACCAACACTCCTAGCACTAATCTGTCATTTCTGTTTGGTAAGACACGGCATTAATTAGTTTTCACTTTTTAAAATGAACCCACATAAATGATTAAATGAGTTGTAGCCTTTTAATTAAAACCTAATTAGCGATTAAAAACCTAAAATTGTCTACATTTATTTTAACTATTAGGATTTAAATAAAGTTAAGTGTGATTTATTAAGAATATGAAGGAAATTTTACTTCAAAGACGTCTCTAATCTAAGCATATTAAGGAACCTATTCCTAGGGTTTTAACAAACATATATGCACATAAAAAACAAAAAAAACCAATTAGAATATTTAAATTAAATTAAATAACTACTAAATTTTAAAATAAAGCAAAATGGTAATTAGCTTTTATTTTTTAAAAGAAAATCTGAATTAGGGACTAAATTGAAAGAAAGTAAAATATGATGGTCAAATCGATAGAGAAAAAGAATTTGGTGGTCAATTTAAAATAAAAAAGGATGAAATTGAATAAAGTAAAAGTTGGAGTGTCGCGGTAAAAGATCCAGCAAAGTAGGGCGCGGGTTGAAAACAGATACGTGTCGGGTCACCGGGTCAGTATATAACACATATATCAAAAACAAAAAATCATTTCCCACCTCTTCTCAAAACGAATCAAATCTGGTTCTTTAAAAATCCTATGAAGTGTTCTTCGTATTCTTCATGAATTGAAGAAAACAATGAACATCCGTCATGCCAGCCACCGTTGCCAACGGGGAAATTTCCAGAAACTTCCTCCTTTTCCAGAATCCGGCGAGTTCCAAATTAAGTGCATGTCATCGGAGGTAAAACCTCAGACACCGTACACAGCGTTGGCTACCAAAAAGGGGTAACGAATTCCTTTTACTTATTTAAATTCGTAATATAAACCTGAAAAAAAGAAAAAGAGAAATTACCAGAAGAATGCTTGCTTTATTTCTGTAAGAAATGTTTACAACCTTTGCTTGCTGCTTCTACAATCCGTGTGCTACTTCAGTATTTTATGCCGATTTTCTCTTGTATCTATTGTGTATTGTTTGTGAATCGTGTGTTGTGTGTAAAATTGCATGGTATTTATAGTTACAAGAATGCTTGGTTTTGAAGCTCAAATCCCAGATTTCTTCCCTTGAAATTCATCCTTTTTTATTCAGATTGCTTGATCTTTTCCATGGCATCAATTTAGGGATTTAATCATTCCCGCTTTGGTTGACTTTGCTTTGATTTGGTTCCAATTTCCAGCTAGGGCTTCAATTTAGGGGTTTAACTCTATTTTTAGTTCGATTTTAGCCCTTGCTTTTTTTTTGTTTCTGGTGATTACAAATGGCAACAAACCTGTCGGCGAGAGCAATCGAAGTGACAAAAGACAGCCTAAGCCTTGTCCGAGAAGATGAAACGCTCGCTGAAAGCTGAAAACACGGGCGTGTAACTGCCATGAACGAGTGGTGATCTGTGTGTCTTGCTCTAGAGCGATTTGGGCTGTTAGATCTCGTCTAGATCTGACAGTTGGAAGAGTGTGGCGCTATCCCTTCTCCAGATGGCGTGATCTGCGCCGTTGGATCAGACCCCTGATCCAACGTTTATCCTTCAATTGCGCACAAAATAAAGAAAGAAGATTAGGGTTTAGCTTTGATTAGTATTGGGCAGAATAAGCCCTTATTGTATAAACATGGTCTCTTTGTTTATTTTTTTAGTATGGAACCTTTGAATTTTAATACAAATGGGCTATGTATTTTTTTATATTTTGAGTTTTATACTAACTAACTATTATACTAACTATAACACACTAATTAAATTTCTTTGTAACAACTACTTTATTAACAACATTATATGACACCAACACATAACAAAATTACTAATACTAATTACTACATTAAAATTACATAACACTAACATATAACAATTATACTAATTATGAAAACAATAATAATATAACAAAAGTGAAAATTCAGTGACAACACAATCATGTATAACCTTTAGTAGCTTACAAAAGAATAGATTGGTTCCATAATAATAATCGCTTTGATCTACCTTGCTAAGCTTATGCTTAATGTCTGATCCAACGTTTATCCTTCGGCTGCGCACAAAATAAAGAAAGAAGATTAGGGTTTAGCTTTGATTAGTATTGGGCAGAATAAGCCCTTATTGTATAAACATGGTCTGTTTGTTTATTTTTTTAGTATGGAACCTTTGAATTTTAATACAAATGGGCTATGTATTTTTTTATATTTTGAGTTTTATACTAACTAACTATTATACTAACTATAACACACTAATTAAATTTCTTTGTAACAACTACTTTATTAACAACATTATATGACACCAACACATAACAAAATTACTAATACTAATTACTACATTAAAATTACATAACACTAACATATAACAATTATACTAATTATGAAAACAATAATAATATAAAAAAAGTGAAAATTCAGTGACAACACAATCATGTATAACCTTTAGTAGCTTACAAAAGAATAGATTGGTTCCATAATAATAATCGCTTTGATCTACCTTGCTAAGCTTATGCTTAATTGATTCTTTCAATTGCATTTCAAGTAGAATTGCTTGGGTATCCCTTGAGCTCGGACATGATCTTTGGTGTCAAGAATTATGTTCATAATCTCTTTAGGAACTCCTTGTTGGCGGCACATGGTATATATGTAGGCATTGATCATTTAAAGCCTATTGATCGTACATTTGTTTATATATATAAGTTGTGTAATGGTCCATTCAGTCTTTTATGGTTGTTTGGTTATGAAATCTTCATAGTAGTTATGTCAATGATATGGTAGATTAGATTTATGGATAGTAATTCTTAAAATGGACAAACATCTTGGAGTGCTAGCATGCTTACTAAAGAGATGCTTGTGTGATATGTGCTAGTCTTGGATAAAAATGGGGTAGCCCAAGCACTTGAATGTTAGATTGATAGACTTGATGGACGTTTTGTTTATAAATCCACACTTGAAAATGCTTAAGTGAATAACATTGGTCCAACTAAAGATTGATGAAATAAATAAAATTTAAATGTAGAGTTGAATAACTATGTGGGTTAAAAGGAGTCATTGAATGTACTTATATACATGTTGTAATCCTTGACTTAGATGCTTGTGTGTTAAGTGATTTGCAATCCTTAACATGCTTGGCTTAAATAGGTATTGTATCTACAAATGAGTTTCCCAATGCTTATCTGAGTTAGAAGGAGATTCACGCTATCGTCGTTTTGCCTAACTTGTTAAGAATTGCCGATATACACTTAGCTAAAGTCAAATTTCCATGCTTAAACTAAACTTGTATAGGATTCTGAGTCCTTAAGTGTTTTGATGTTAAAGTGATAATTAAAATTCAATGCATAAGTTTTTAATCGAATTGGAGTCATATTATGAGATCAAAGGTCAATTATTCTTTGGTGATAAGATATAAAAGTTTGCTATGATACTGATAAAACGCATTGTTAATGCATGTATGTTGGACCACACATGATATGTGGTTGTAGATATACTTATCTAATCATTTAAAAAGTTTGTCTCGATTTTTTATTCATCATTTTCACCATTTAATCGCACCATTAAAACCCTCAGCCGTTACTTTCTCCTTCTACTTAAACCTCAACTTTTCCCTTAGCCAAATCTTTACACTTTCTCTTCATTTTTTCTCCTATGACAATAATGCAAAAATCACTTTTCTTTTCCCAAAATTTTTCTGATTTCTCCAAAAGTTTCTCCATATCATCTTCTTCAACACCTTTCAAGATTTTCATTAATGGAGAAATTCAAAAGAAGTATAAGGAGAACTTTGTCGCATGAACGTTTTGTTATGAGAAGCATTTTGAGTTCAAGAATGAACCCAAACTTGGCTTATTCACCAGAATTCATCATGGTGGTCGACAAGCACAAGTGAGCTTTTTTTGCCAGCAAGGTAGGAGAAGTCTATTCCAATTTTGTTAGTGAGTTCTTTGCCCAGCTCACCACCAAAGATTCACCTTTCTTATATGTACGAGGTACGTGTGTTAGATTTGATGAGGGGTCTATTAATATTATGTTTTAATTGGATGGTGCAGGGGAAGAGAACTCTACGTTTGCTGAATCATTGGATGCTTCCAAGAGGTAACTGTTGTTCAAGGATTTATGTGAGCCAGGAACCAAATGGAATGTGTCATCGAAAGGCCACCAGATGGTGAAGCAGTTGGCACTGAAACGACAACCAAGGGGTGGAGCCACTTCATGAAAGAAGTCTTATGCCACCCATCCATAACGAGACTATTTTGGAGGAGAGGATGGCTTTACTACATTCGATCATCGTAGGCTACAAGATCAACATCAGTCGTATCAGTATAGATGAGACTTATAAATGAGCTGGTAAGGGCAGTGGTAGTTTGTCTTTCCCCTTATTAATCTATACTATTTGCATGAAGCACAGTGTTCCACGACTTGATTTGGACAATGTCCAAGAAAGCAAAGGAACAACTATCACTCTTTCCCTATGAAGGCAACTCACTGCCATAGAGTCCAAAGAGAAAGGCAAAGGAAAGGCTGCAAAGCCGGCATCCAAGGCCAAGGTACCCAAGGCAAAACCTGAGACTCCTATGCCATCTGTTAGTGGCAATGCTTTCTCAAATCTACCAATGCCATGAGCTCATTCTTCAAAAGCTGGAGAAAACAGATGAGTAGAATACCAAGCTCTGGCAATATACTCATGCCTTGGACTATACCCTCAAGAAAACTCTTAAAGGAATGTCCGCACATACATTACCAGTCTTCCCTGAGTTCCCCGCTAACCTCCTTACCAAAGATGATACGTCGGCCAGTCCTCATTCTATCCATACTCCAATGCAATCAGATGCCATCATACCAGTGTCCCTTGTCCAAGTCGAGTCCGCATGAACAAATACGTCGCCTGAATTAAATGAAGAAGGAATCCAAGCTTGAGCTGCGGCAACACTTGTTGCACTTGCTTCATCTACTGCCATTGTCGTCCTTGTTGCCTCTGAGCAAGTAAAGATTGTTGAGGAGGTCGTTCGTGACATCGGAGCCACCACAACCTCATCATATCCCACCCTCAAGTGTAAGAAGCATGTGGCTCCCAACCGAGGGAGCTTTGCCAAGAGAAAGGCCCGTGTATCACGCCCAGAAAACTTTGAAGGGAGTCATCTTCCCCTTAAAACTCCTTACATTCATTTTGTTCATTTGTTCATGCATTTCATTTTATTTCATATGTATACATGTCTTCCTGCATTGAGGACAATGCACAACTTTAGTTTAAAGGAGTGTGTTGCCCCACATCTTTTGCCATGCATTCGTGTTTATGTTTCTATTTGTATTCTGTTTCCATATAGATTAGGAATAACCATGCATACCAAACCACTAATTTTTTTTTTGCCTCGGTTATATTTGGAATTTTGTCAACACTTTGCTAGCATTCTTAGCATTTGCTTTAGTATACTTTGTCCGATGACGAAATTTGGAAATCCTTAGTTTGCATGTGCTAGCAGGATAATGTAAGGACTGCTTAGCAATTGATCACTAGTCTGGAAAACTAAAGTCTCACTTGACACGTAGTATGCATCTAGTTCCCAAAACAAACTTAGGATTCTTAAAAGTAAACTCAGAATGAAAAATATAAACTATAAAAAATGATGCCAGAGTAAAAAGAAAGAATAAGGCAACACTGTTTTGCCAAAGGCAAGAAAATATAGAACTCCTCTTTGCCTTAGAGACCATAAGTAATTTGGGGCTTTGTGGCTTGCTCCCTCTTAGTTCTCAAGTCAAAAACTTTAGGGTATGAGTTGAAGAGTAAGATTAGTAATATCAAGATTAACATAGGGGTTCATGGTATGCTCCCTCTTATTTATCACGCCAAATAGTATTACAAAGCAAGCCTGAAAATATTGCCAGGAAAAACCCTTGGTAAATAAAAGAAAAACTAATAATTATGAGTTTGGGTAGTAAATCTGATTAATGGAGTAAAAGGGTACTTGATGCCTATTGCTTGCACTTCATGCAAACTTCATGACCTTAGACTACAGTTATATTGCAGCACTTGAACTTGCTTATTTGTTATCATTATTGCGTTGGGATATTTGAGGAAAGAACTAGGGCCAGATTCTGCTTACTAGCATTTGTTGACATTCAAAACAATTTTGTCGCGGTACTCTTTTCATTTTTTCTGTTTACTTAATTGCATAACTTGAGGACAAGCAATGAGCTAGGTTACTAGGTTAAGAGAGTGCTAACTCCTAGAAAGTATTGATTTACAATAGAAGTCATTTACATCAACTAGAAGAAGGAATTACAATAAGATTTAATTTAAAACTCTATCCTACTCCAAATATAATATAAAACACAAAAGTTCAACTTGAAGTAGAATTCCTCTTCTTACGTTAAGTGCTCCTTAAAATCCAAATTCAACTAAAACTTCTATTTTAAGCATTATTATCCTTTAGTTGTCAAAATCCCTACAAAAATCAAATACTTGTTAAATATAGATTTATAGTTGGATTAGACCACTAAAATATAGGTATTTATGTGAAAATATGCAACTATTAGACTTATCAACATGGATATTAGGAAGACTTGCAATAAGTCTACCTTGTTTATGTTAGCATCAAATTTATGTCATTAATTATATATTTGACATTTTCTAAATATGTCAAAAGTTGAATATAAATGCATGGATCACTACTCTAGAAAATTGAAGTCTCACTTAACACATAGTATGCATCTAGTTCCCAAAACAAACTTAGGATTCTTGAAACTAAACTCAAAATAAAAAAATATATAAATTATAAAAAAACAATGTCAGGGTAAAACGAAAGAATAAGGCAACAATGTTTTGCCAAAGGCAAGAAAATATAGAACTCCCCTCAGCCTTAGAGATAATAAGTAATTCGGGGCTTTGTGGTTTGCTCCCTCTTAGTTCTTAAGTAAAAAACTTTAGGGGTTCGTGGTTTTTTCCCTCTTATTTCTCACACCAAATAGTATTACAAACCAAGCCTGAAATATTGCTAGGAAAAACCCTTGGTAAATAAAAGAAAAACTAATAATTATGAGTTAGGGTAGTAAATTTGATTAAGGGAGTAAAAGGGTACTTGATGCATATTGCTTGCACTTCATGCAAACTTCACGACCTTAGACTACAGTTATATTGCCGCACTTGAACTTGCTTATCTGTTGTCATTATTGCTTTGGGATATCTAAGGAAAGAACTAAGTCAAAATTCTGCTTACTAGCATTTGTTGACATTTAGAACAATTTTGTCGAGGCACTCTTTTCATTTTTTATGTTTTCTTAATTGCATAACTTGAGGACAAGAAATAAGCTAGGTTGGGAGAGTGCTAACTCCTAGAAAGTACTGATTTTTATGTATATTTCACAGTGCTTTAGCTTGTCTTTAGGTATATATTTTTGCATTTAGTTAGTAAAATCATGTATTTGCATTAAGGAGTTAGGAGTTATTATTTTGCCAGTTTGAAGGGCTGTTTTGCTGGTATTGATGCATGATCGGAGTAGGGCAGGCTTGACAGAGCAACCCAAGAACATGAAGCAAGAAAAACAAAATAGAATTGTCTTGTCGCAGTTGGCAAAGTTGGACTAGAGATTGCCAAGCTCAGTTGGCAATAAAATGATGTCCGATGCCCAATCAATGTAGCTGTTGAACAATTACACACCAACCTTAAAATTCAAAAGAGGATAACACGCTTATCTTGTTGTGTAACCAAAATTCAAATTTTAAACCCATCATAGGGTTTTCACGAGTGCCTATTTAAAGTAGCTCAATCATTGATCCAAAGAGAGCACCATGGTGAAAGTGGAAGCTACATGCAACATGGTTCAACCACTTTAGACTGAGAGCTCTAGAGCATTTGAAGGGATGCATTGACAGTGTTACCCCCTCAACTCGGCCTAGTCGCAAGACCAGACTGAACGAGTCACACGGGGAATATTGAAGAAAAACCTGAAAGGTTCACTTCAATAAACGACCCTCTCTTTATTTTTTACTTTTTTATCTTCTCTAGATGCAACATTATTATCCTAAGTGTACGAGCTCGCAACGGGTGAATTTACAACTCAATCGGGCATCGATTCGACATCCAATTGTTCCAATTATCGTTAGGGGGCCATTTTGTAAAATTGAAAAAAATAAAGGAACTTATTGTGAAATTAAGGTTACCAATATTCAGTTAGTCAAGTTTCATACTCACATGTCAAATTTAAACTCAATTTGATCATCCAAACACGCTCAATTGAATTCACAATTTTTAAAGGCTAAAACGTAAGAAAATGGAACATCATAAGATTCCAAATAACCAACTTACCTAACACCGTATCGGTACACCTATCCCACGTATTGGTACGAGATTTCCCAAAATCACAGGTTGCACGAAACCATATCGGTACGGTCACATGTACTGATACATCTAGCCATTTTCCTCTAAGAGCGTATTGATACGGGTCTATCCGTACCGATATGCTAAGCTTGATTTGGCCTACTCGTACCGATACGGTACCCCGTGTACCAATACGCCTAGGCCTGTAATGTCTCAATTTGTTGTTTAAACACACATCATGGATATTCAAACCAATCTAACATGCTTCTAAGGCAACCACAACATATCCAAAGATCAAACCTCAACCAAAAGCATCAAAAACATCAAAATTGTTCACATACTAAAAGGGAAAATCTATAGGCATGCACCCTATTGCCAAGCCAAGACAAACACCAAAAACCATAACAAAACTCAAACCAAACATTAAAGGCCTTTTACAAATCCAATAAGGCAATACAAACTTGCCACAGACCAGGGAGTTCACAACATACTCTCCCAAATCATAAAGGTACCCTCCCATTGCAAAATTTATTACTATCAATTAGTTAAAAACCATACTTGAGCTATGTGAACCTCTTAGACTTCTACTCTTGCCTCTGTGTTTCTCAACAAGCTATTTATCTTTATTGTTAAGAAAAGAGAGCATACGCAATAAGCTTAGTGAGGGATGCTCAACGAAAAACCATTAACAATGCCTTTGAAATCCTTTTTCTCAACAAATTGTTTCACATCATGCTCAAATATAATCCCATGCTTTAAAACTCAATAAGCGAAATCATCTACCTTTCAAAACACATGTATCATTTAGCTCATGCATTTAATCCAATGCAAAACTCTATGCCACTTCTCATGCTTAAATATTACAAAGCATTTCTCAAAATAGAATCTCATGTATAAAGCTCATTATACAAAACCATTTAAACCAATGATACATGTAGTCTCATATATTGGCTCTCAAGTAAGCAAGATGGCTACGAACCCATCCTTTAAATGTTCAGATATGCGGACACCTTGATGGCTACAACCCCATCAAGTCTTATGGTGATACAACTCACCATATTGCACACTTCGGCCGGTATAGCACTACCCTCATTGCTCGTGGTGATGGCACTACCCCCATCAGTCCACAAATTACAACATGTGTTACCAAATAATTTAGCTCACGTATGAATTTTGTATACATTATAGTGAACTCTCATCCTATTGGTCGACCAATTATATCCGACTATAATAAGCATCATCACTTGCCAATATACAATTTAAAAACCATGTTACCGTATTGTTTTCAATGCATAAACATAAACCATTTTTCAACCCATTTCAAAAGCAAAATCATTGCATAGCATTTCCTGAACAAGTTATAAACTCTTTCAAAACCACATGTTTATCTCACGGGATCACATGAATCATTTCTCAATTTATAAAAACATGCATAATAGTAGGTAACAAATTTTATCTTCAAACATGAGCATGATTTATCAAAACAATGGGAAAAAGCCGAGAATCGAGAGCGAATTCAATCATACTTACTTTCGAGTTTAAACTAGAATTTCAAGCTTAATTTAAACCCCCCAAAGTCACTTTCAAACCTTTTTAAATCTCTAAAACTCGTTTCCACTCACCGACATGCCTCGCTTACTTTGCCGAAGCGATTGAAGCCTATGGATCAACCGAACCCTCTTCCAAAGCTATTGAATCCAACTCCCTTTCTTCTAGCCAAGCAAAAATAGAGGATTAAATGCATATCCCTGCATTAAAATCCCCAGTAACACAACACCACACTTTCCCTTACTTGACAAACAACATGTCGCTATCCGAAACTACCGAAACACCGGTGAAAACACTCTAATTGATCTCCAGTCCATTCCTAACGAAAACAACAACAAAATATCATCAAGATACATCTAAAAGCATCTCTTCAACACCAAGATATCATCAGCCACCAATTGACCACTTAAACAAGCCAAAAACTCTAAGATCTTAACCTAGGAATCAAACAATTAACCTAGTTCAGGGATTACCACATTAAAATCTATTAATCCACAATTTCACATATCAAATTTAAAATAAACCTCAATCATAAACCCAATATTAACAAATCAAAACAAATCTTAAACAATTTCACCCATTAAACCTCAATTAAACCAATTTTCCATAATTGTATCATCAAAACCCATTAGAAAACATTCATAAAAGATCTATAACTTGGGAATTTCAATAAAGAACCTATCATTAGAGGAGAAGAACGAAACCTTACCTCTAACGATGACTTTTCCCTTCAATTGTATAGTTTTACATGAGAAAACGAAGATAAAACAATAAAGTTTTACTTGGATAACATTAAGAAATCATTTAATATTAAAATGATGGATTAAATCAAATGTTTACCTGAAATATTTGAAGAGAAATGGATGTTTGGCTGGAGAGAATTTGAGAGAAAATGGTTGAGAGAAAAGTTAGTTACGTGAAATGTGTTTTAAGAAAGGAAATGAGCAATTAATTCTCTCCACCATTTTTACCAATTAAGACCACTTTAAAATCAGTCAATTAAGAGGGAAAAAGTAAGAATTAGACTCTTGGTCAAAAGCTCCTTAGAGATTCAAAGTTCTGATCTTTTACAAATTAGTCTCTAAAAACAATTTTTATGCTTTACATTTTGGTCACTTGTCCAAAAATATCAAACCTCCAAAATTCATTTTCCAAAATTGATTCCACCAAAATTATTTATATATTAAATAATTATTTTAAAACATTTTTACACATTTTATTTCCTCCAAAAACCTTTCAAATCAATTTAATCTTGAAACTAGCCTAAATTATCGAAATCGGTTCGACTGGACAGTCTAGCCTAAACTCGGCTAACTTCTTGGCCCGAAATTGGGGCTTTACAACTGTCCCCCACTTAAGAAATTTTGTTCTCGAAATTTACCTGGTGGAAAAGGGTAGGGAAACTGCCTCTTCATGTTATCCTTCCTTTCCCATGTAGCTTCCTCAACACCCCGATGTCGCCACAACACCTTCACCAACTTTATGGTCTTCCCACGAATAACCTTGGTGTATACATCTAAGATCTTAACAGGTTCCTCATCATAGGTCAAATCTGGATTCAACTCAACTTCCTCAACCGGCAACACATGCGACAGATCTAATCTATACCTCTACAACATGGATACATGGAAAACATCTTGTATCATCCCTAGCTCAAACGACAACCTCAACCTATAAGCCACCAGTCCAACACGCTCAAGACCTCATATGGTCCAATAAACCTCTGACTTAACTTGCCTTTCCAACCAAAACTCATCACCTTCTTCCAAGGCGAAACTTTCAAAAACACCTTATCACCAACCACAAACTCGACCTCCTTACGCTTCAAATCTACGTAAGACTTCTACCAATCCAAAGCCACTTTCAACCGATCACTAATGAGCTTCACTTTCTCCGATGTTCCTTTTAACATAGCCGGTAAGGACACAAACTTTTCTCTTGCTTCCGCCCAACAAGGAGGCATTCTACATTTCATACCATACAAAGCTTCATATGGAGCCATTTGTATACTTGCTTGATAGCTATTATTATAAGCAAACTCCACCAAAGACAACTATTTCTCCCAAGATCCTTGCAAATCTACAACACAACATCGCAACATATCCTCAAGCACTTGGATGACTCGCTCAAACTGACCATCCGTTTGAGGATGATACGAAGTACTAAAATTGAGTCGTATACCCAAAGCTCCATGCAAACACTCCCTAAACCTTAACGTAAAATGGGGATCTTCGTCTGACACAATGGACTTAGGCGCTCTGTGCAACCTCACAATCTCCACGATGTACAACTCCGCCAACTTATCCAGTGTATACGTAGTATGCACAGCTATTAAATACGCACACTTCATAAATTGATCCACAACCACCCAAACAAAGTTCTTCTTTGACAGGGTAAAAGGCAAACTGTCACGAAATCCATCGTGATCCTCTCCCATTTCTATTATGGTATCTTTAAAGGTTGTAACAACCCAAAATGAAACTGATGTTCAGCTTTCACACGCTGGCAAACCATACACTTACTTAGAAACTCAGCAACATCTTTCTTCAAACCAACCCAATAGTAGTCATCCTTCATCCCACGATACATTTTAGTACTACTAAGATGCATAGCAAAAGGACTACTATGTGCCCCAGTCAAAATAGTGCGCCTCAACTCAGCATCTTCCAGCACAACTACCCAACTTTTAAAACACAAAACACCGTCATTATTAAAACAAAAGTCTGTCCGATTAACTTCTGCAATGTCCGTAACATGTGGTACCAACGAATCATCCAACAACTGCTTCTCCTTTATCAACTGAACTAAGAAAGGTTTCACTTGCAACTCAACTATCAACTCGCCATCTTGCGACAGACTCAACTGCACAAACATGGCCCCCAACTCTACTGCTACCTTCCTACTCAAAGCATTGGCCACTATATTAGCCTTCCCAAGATGATACTCGATTGTTAGATCGTAATCTTTAAACAACTACAACCATATTCGTTGCCTATGATTCAACTCCTTCTGCGACATCAAATATCTCAAGCTTTTATGATCCGTGTACACCACACACTTCTCACCATAAAGATAATGTCTCCAAATCTTTAGCGCAAACACCACTGTAGCCAACTCAATATCATACGTAGGGTGATTGTGCTCGTGCACCTTCAACTATCTAGATGCATATGCGACAACTCTACCATCTTGCATCAATAGACATCCTAACCTCACATAAGATGCGTCACTATAGATCATAAACTATTTTCCAGATTCAGGTTGAATCAAGATTGGAGCTCGTGTTAAAGCTTCTTTCAACTTCTCAAAAGCTTGTTTCCTTGCCTCCGTCCACTCAAACTTAACATCCTTTTGCAACAACTTCGTTAAAGGAGCAGCATCCTTATAAAAACCATCTATGAAACAACGATAATATCCTACCAAACCCAATAAACTACAAACCTCCGACACTGCCTTAGGTTGCTTCCAATTCACAACCACCTTAATTTTCTGGGGATCTACACGAATCTCTTCCACCGATACATAATGACCAAGAAACACCACCTCTTTAATCCAAAACTAGGTTCAACATGATTATGCCCTGTTTTAAGAACATTGCCAGGTGAATTATGATGACCTAGAAATGTATGAATATAAACATGAATGAAATTGCCATGTTAGGACCTTGCTAAAATGAGTTAAGAAGCTAGAAATCCAACCTAGTGTAATCTGCCCAAAATGCTCTGTTCTAGGGTTTGAAAAATCACTATAAATTGTGTATAATGAATTTAAGGCTGAAATTTTTATGGACAACACATTGGTATGTCTAAATTCATTAAGAGAAAACAAAACTAAACACTGGGTTGTATACTGAAGTGTAGAGAAGAAACACTAGGGATAGTGTAAACTATCCAGTAAAGCAAGATGCCCTGTCTTTAAGTTAAAAACTTTATTAATTGGAAAAGAACTAAAATGCAAGCCTTATATGGTCATAAAGACAATTTTTTACCTTTCCAATGGTGCAAATCATTTGAAATTTTGATGTACGGAATGACAGATATGCATGATTTAGTGACTAGAGTGTAAGCTGTTTGACAACAGCTGTATAGGCAAATGCACACTATTTTGTGGCATTTTGCAAACTGTCTTGTAAACAGTTTTAGGCCTTGAAATATGCCTTGTTTTACATGAACTAGAATGTAGAAAAGTGTAGTTAAAAGTAATGGAAAATGTACATGAGCATACTGCCCAATATGTGAATGTTATATGCTTGTAGCATTGCTTGATTTAATGATCTTGTCATGAATTGAATGACCTTGTGAACTTGTCTTGATATGTGTTTGCTTGTAATGTGTTAGAACTAGAATTGAACTTGGTGGAAGAGGGAAGATTGTAACAATCTAATGCCAAGAACAAAGGAGTGTGAATCCAAGACTAGCTAGATTGGAGTATTGTGAGTGTAGTTATCTCTAGGGTTAGGACTAGGTCCTAACCAAATGTATACATGTTTATACTCTTGAATTGTTAAATGAACCTAATCATGGACATGACCTAATAAGGGAAGAATGATTAGTAATGCATGAAACTAGATCACATCTTGATTTACATGATCAATTCGAATGCTAGCATGGTTGTATGGTATATTGTTGCTTGGATGTGGCGAGATACTTGTGATTGAATGCTAAAGAACATGATTGAGATATCATCTCATCTTGATGACATGAAACATGAAATTACATGACATGTGAGCTATGGCTTAATGGCCTAAGGGCCTAATATAAAATGAACTTGTTTGACATGATCTTGATCTTGAAACACTTGAATAAATGGTAAGGGCATGCCTTAGAGTCTAGAAGTCATTGTGTAAGGGTGGACTATGGTCCAGGGCTAAGCCCCTATTTGGTGACAGACGGAGGGTACGTATGTGGTCCTTAGCGACAGTAGGAGGGTTGACCAGCACTACAGTGCATCTTGTGGCGACAGTTGGTTGGAGACTCGATTACCTATACAAACTAAGTGCAAAGGGGTTTTTTAATGAATAACAATTGAAATAACTACCTACATCATATGTTACTTGTCTTAAATGCTATGAACTTGTATGTTACTTGACTTGAAAGCATGACTCCTTGATTTCTTGTTTTGCAAGCATGTATGCTTGATTAATGAAATATGATTCTTGTTTCTTGCCCCTTGTGACCGAGTGTATGATATCCTTAGATAGGATAATCTTGATGCTTGAAAGCCTAGATAAGATCACTCTAATGTATGAAAGCCTTAGCTAGGTCTACACTTGATTAAAAGACATGAAACTTGAAATAACAAATGGATAGACTAGTTACTACATCACTAAGTACAATCTTGTACTTATCACTCTTGTTTCATTCTTCCCAACCTACAGGATAAAGGATATGAGTTTGCTTGATCTTGAAGCTTGTTACCTTGAGCAAGAAGAAACTCACACAAGCTTAGTTAATGTATGATTCCATGCTTGTTTTGTATATCTCCTAGAATGGTGGCACTAGGATGTACATAGTTAGCTTGAACATGCATCTTGAAGCTTGCATATAATGTTTGATGGGCCTACAATGTTATGTATCGAGTAATGAGTATGTAATGAACTTAGATAACATGTAATGAATGGATGTTTTGCTACACATATGGTGATTTAAGAATGAAATGATCTACTATTGATCTAGATTAACTTGAAACAAATGAATGCCTTGTTTAGTGTACATGTTTTGATTGGAATGAAAGTAGTATGAGACAGACCATGTTGATTGCTTCCCATTCGAATGACATGAACCTAAAGGGTTGCTTGTATGTGAATATACCTTGATGTATGTGTTATGTATGCTTGTATAGTTGTTTGCCGAATGCATAAGGATTGAATAAGCTTGAATGAAACTAGTTTCATGCTATTGAATGTTAGATAATTATGCTTAGTAAGTGTAGGAATGAAATGACTAAATGCATACAAGATAAGGAACTTTGAATTGAATTGGAAGCATGTAACACTAAGGTAGTTCGAATAGGATAGGTAACAAAGAATGAATGTTGTAAAATGAATCATGAAAGTGGTAACTTGTAATGTAAGCATGAAAGGAATTAATCTAATGGTCTTGTATAGATAGCCGAATGGTTTAGGTTGAATAAGAGTCAAATGTGAATTGCTTGCATGATAAGTAATGTATGAATGGTTGCCTTAGCCTTGTTTGAATGACTTAGTTTCATTTGAAAACAAATGAGAGCTTACTTGTTAGCTAAACAAGTGTGTGATTGCTTGATTGATTCTTGTATTGTATTGTTTGCCATGTTCATGGTCTTGTATAGTCCTTGCTTGCTTGTTAAGTAATGCTCCTGAGCCGGGTTCCTACTAGCCTAGGTAGGAAGTGTTACATTTTAATTGGTAATCAAAGCTTTAGATTTAGTCGATTCTAGGACTAAACCGGGCTATCATTTATCATATAGGATACTTGTGCCACCTAGGAGACTTGTATTGAATAGCTTATGTCTTGCTTATTAAACCGAACCCCTAATTATTCTATTTGAACATAGAATGTCTAAAATAAGACTTGGTCGGGATAATGAAAGTCCTGAAGGCTCCTCAAATGAAGGAGACAGTGTGAGGATGGAGCAGAATCTTTCACAACAACAAACTCAAACCCGAGCTCAAGTTGCTGCTCAACAAGAAGCTCATACTAACAATTCTATGCAGCAAGAATTATTCTAAGTATGAAGGAGATGTTCAATCATCTAGTATTTGCTTTGAAACAAGATCATCCTATTGCTCCTCCTGTTGTTGTTCCAACTAGAGCCCCGATTGACAAGCTGGCTCAACACTGGGCCTATACTTTCACTAGCACCGATGAAGCTAATCCTGAAATAGCTGAGTACTGGTTAGAGGCCACTACTCGAATCTCAACCAAGCAACTACCTTGTCCCGATGAACACAAGCTTGATTGCGCCATAGCCCTATTGGCAGATAAAGTCTGAAGCTAGTGGGAAACCACTGCCCTGACCGCCCCTACTAAAGCTGTAACTTGGAAATTCTTCCTCGAGGAATTCAGGAAGAAGTACATCAGTGAACAATACCTGGCCAAGCGTCAAAAACGTTTCTTGTACCACAAGCAAGGTGGTCGACTCATTGAACAGTACGTGAGCGACTTCTGCAAGTATTGCAAATACAGGTCATAATACATCAAGACTGAAGCTAATAAATGTCGAATGTTCATCGATGGACTGAATGATGAACTAAGTCCTATTTTCACTACCCTGAGTATCACTGACTTCTAGAATTTAGTGAACCAGGTTATTGCAACCGAGGCAAAGATGAAGGCCTCTGAGAAACATATGAGTGGTAATTCTTGGAAAGATAAACGATCCAAAAATGACGACAAGCCTCATTGGCAGTCAAAGAAAGTTAAACACTCCATAGATCACTCTTTGAATTACACTAATGTTTAGAAGAGCAATTACATATTGAAACCTCAAACGGCAATCAAGTTTTCAACCCTGATCATCTTTATTGATAGTACGGTGAATTCTGGTAAAGTTGTTCAATATCCTATTTGCAAGTTATGTCAGAAGCACCACACTAGGCAATGCAGAACTCAACAAAACTTGTGTTTCCTATGTGGAGCCTCCGATCATTATATCCGGGATTGTCCTCAGAATCCTAATAAGGTTCCAACTCGAGCACCTATGAATGCTAGTTCAGCTCAGTCTAACAAAAACAAGGGCTCGAGACAAGCTCAGTTCGGGAATCAAAGCTAGGGTAGAGGCCAACATTCGGCACCTACACACCAAGAATCCTGAGCCCCTGCTCGAATCTACAAAATTCATGGAAAAGAGGAAGAAGAAGCACCCGATGTTATCGCAGGTACTGTTGAATTAAATTCAAGTCCTACATATACCTTGATTGATTTGGGATCTACCCACTCTTTTATATGTTATTCCTTGATTGCTAAGTTAAACCTAAAACCTGAACTTGTTAAAACAAACCTTGTAGTTTCGAACCCTATAGGGGAAATATGCCAATTAACTTCATTTGCAAGCAATATCCTATAAGCATTCGAAATGCAACTTTTCCTATGCACCTTTATGTCTTACCTTGTTAAGCAAACATAAAGCTTGGATAGGTTGCCGAAATAGGAGTTTGTATCTCTAGGGTTTAGGAAAAGAATCAATCCTCATACTTGATAGAAAACTGACCTTAATCTTTGCTACCATGGCTATGCAAGATGAATTTGAATTCGGCTTACCTAGTATGCTAATTGTGTCTGAATTCATTAATGTTTTTCTCGAGGAACTCCCTGGTCTCCCTCCAACCAGAGAAGTAGAGTTCGGGATTAAAGTTCAACCTAGAACAACTCGGTGTCCATCACACCTTATCGAATGGCACATGTTGAATTGAAAGAACTTAAGAAGAAACTCCAAGAGCTACAAGATAAAGGCTTTATTTAGCCTAGCTCCTCTCCTTGGGGTGCTCCAATCTTGTTCGTGAAGAAGAAAGAAGGGACTATGAGACTCTAAATTGATTACAGACAATTGAAGAAGCTTACTATCAAGAATCGATATCCTCTTCGAAGGATAGAAGATCTCTTTGATCAACTCAAGGATGCTTCAGTTTTCTCAAAGATCGATCTTCGATCGAGATACTATCAAATGAGGGTAAAAAAAGAAGATGTACCCAAGATAACCTTTCGTACTCGATATGGTCACTTTGAATTCCTTATAATGCCATTTGGGTTAACGAATACTCTGGCTGCTTTTATGGACCTCATGAACCGTGTATTCAAGCTCTATCTTGACACGTTTGTGGTCGTCTTCATAGATGACATCTTGGTGTATTCTCAGAATAAAGAAGAACACTCTGAACACCTTCGAATTGTATTGCAAACTCTCAAAGAATGACAATTGTTTGTAAAGTTCTCTAAGTGTGAATTTTGGCTATCAGAAGTCTCGTTCCTTGGCCATGTCATCTCGGTAGAAGGAATTAAAGTAGACCCAAGCAAAATTCGATCTATCATGGATTAGAGACGTCCGAGGAATGTTGGTGAAATCAGAAGCTTTCTTAGTGATTTTGCAGCTATCATGCTTTCTCTCATAAATATGGAGACATTACTTGTACGGGGAGAAATGTAATCTATTCACAGACCACAAGAGTCTCAAATATCTCCTCACTCAGAAAGATTTGAATCTGAGACAAAGAAGATGGCCAGAATATCTTAACGATTACGATTTGGTTATCAACTACCATCCGGGGAAAGCAAACGTGGTTACTGATGCCCATAGTCTTAAACCATACTCGGGTAAACCTCTAAATCTAAACATTTCTTGTAATGTAAGTAACTACTCGAAAACCCTATCATAATGATCTTGTTCTTTCATTTGTAGCTTCCTTGGCTATCAATGCTCATTTTCGTTTATCCAAAGGACAAAAATTCTTGTCTGAACTTCAAGTTCAATCTAGCTTAATCTCGAGAATTAAAGAACTCCAGCAAACTGATCCAGATCTTCAGAAGATCATATCCAAGCTAGACTCAGAGTCTAATTCTGACTTCTCCCTTAAGTCAAATGGACTCCTCTATTTCAAGGATAGAGTATGTGTTCCTAACAATGAGGAACTAAGACAAGAAATGTTACAAGAAGCTCACCAAAGCTCATTCTCGATTCACCCGGGATCAGTTAAGATGTACAAGGATCTTAAGCCACTATACTGGTGGTCGGGTATGAAATCAGTTGTTACAGACTTCGTATTGAAGTTTCTAACTTCTCAAAGAGTTAAAGTTGAGCATCAAGTCCTTACTGGATTGCTCCAACCTATCTAATTCCCTTAGTGGAAATGGGATCGGATTACAATGGATTTCGTTATGGTTTTCCTTCCACTCCAAGAACGAATGATGATGTATGGGTGATTGTTGATAGATTCACAAAGTCTATTCACTTCATCCTTGTTTGAATGAACATGAGCTTGGAAACCTTAGCCGAGCTATGCATCTGTGGAGTGATTCAATTACACGATGTACCTATAGCTATAATCTCTGATCGTGATCCCAGATTTGCTTCTCGATTCTAGAATTCCTTACAGAAGGATCTAAGAGCTAAAGTGCATCTTAGTATAGCCTTCCATCCACAATTAGATGGACAATCTGAAAGAATCATTCAAGTACTCGAATATATGCTACGTGCTAGTGTTATAGACTTCGAAAAGAATTCGGAGAAATTTCTACCCCTAGTAGAGTTTGCTTACAACAATAGCTATCAAACATCTATTCAAATGGCTATCTTCAAAGCTCTATATGGAAGAAGATGTAGAACTCCCTTGTAATGGTCTGAATTGGGAGAAAAAAAGGTTTTAGGACCTCAATTGCTTAGAGAAACCGAAGAACAAGTGAAGATCATTCACGATCGATTAAAGACAGCTTTCGATAGGCAAAAAGATTATGATGACTTGAAAATGAGAGACATCCAATACAATGTTAGAGACAAGGTCTTCCTCAAAGTATCTCCTTGGAATAAAGTCTTCAGATTCGGAAGAAAAGGAAAGCTCAGCCCTCGGTTTATCGGACCATTTGAAATCATTGAAACAATTGGTCCAGTAGCTTATTGATTGGCACTTCCTAGTGAATTCGATAAGATCCACAATGTATTCCATGTTTCCATGCTCTGAAGATATAGATCTGATCCATCTCATATTCTTGAACCCGAAGAGGTGGAATTGAATCCCGATCTATCCTATGAAGAAGAACCTATTTAGATACTTGACAAGGAAGTCAGAAGACTTCGAAACAAGAATGTTCCTCTTGTCAAAGTCTTGTGGAGAAATTACAATGTTGAAGTGGCAACATGGGAATCTGAAGAGGTCATGAAGAAGCAATATCCTTACCTATTTGATTCAGGTAAATTCGATGACAGATTTATTTTAAGGGGGAGAATTGTAACACCCTAAAATTGGCCTAGAAATGTTACTACAATCTAAACTATAGGCTAATTGAATTCTTGAGTTAATCAATTTAAAAGAATAAAGAATATTGGCTAACAAATAACTAAAGGGCTAAAATGTTATAGCCAACAAGTTAGTATGCCAAATTAAAAGGACCATCTTGAATAATAGGCAAACTAGAGCAATTGCATGGTGAATTTAAATTGAATTGGACAATTGAAAGGTGTCAATAGGAGAGGAATTCACGTTGGTTGCTTGATGAGTAATCATGCAAGTATTATCATCTTCTTCATCTCTCATTACACCGAATCAAGCTAGAGAAAGAAAACAAAGCTTTGCTCAAGAATTTACCATGTATTTGAATGGTCCTTTAGTTGCTTGAATTGTAGCTGCTTGATTGTGAATGTAAGTTCTTCTTCTTTCTACTCTCTTGTTCAAAATGAATGATTGATGATGTTTTTGTTGTATAAATTGAATTGAATGATTTCTATATGTGTTACGGTCATGCTAGTTGCAATTAGAACCTGGAAATTTAATGCTAGTAACTAAATTGCTAATGAGATGTATATGTAGTTGCTGGAAATCTGGGAATTATGAACATGATAGGAAAATAGTCTTGATTAGGGACTGTTTTGATTGAGAAATTGTGTAAATATGTTAATGAGCACAGAAACCTGTTTCGATCATGTTGCTAGGTAAAATGAATATTGAATTGAATACATGTGTTGCTGGAAAAATGACTACACCTAATTGAACTAGTTAAATTAGGTAACGGACTGCCTAGTTGATGAATTGGATGTGCAAATGTGATCAAATGGATTAAAGTAGGTTCAACATGATTATGCCCTATTTTAAGAACATTTCTAGGTGAATTATGATGACCTATACATGTATGACTATAAACATGAATGAAATTTCCATGTTAGGACCTTTCTATAATGAGTTAAGAAGCTAGAAATCGAACCTAGTGTAATCTGCCCAGAATGCTGTGTTCTGGGCAGTGACTTTGAAAAATCACTATAAGTTGTGTATAATGAATTTAAGGCTGAAATTTTTATGGGTAACACATTGGTATGTCTAAATTCATTAGGAGAAAACAGATAAAAACTCTGGGTTGTATACTGAAATGTATAGAAGAAACATTAGGGACAGTGCAAATTGTCTAGTAAAGCAAGATGCCTTGTCTTTAAGTTAAAAAATGTATTAATTGGAAAAGAACTAAAATGCAAGCCTTATATGGTCATAAAGACAGTTTTTTAGCTTTCCAAAGGTGTAAACCAATTGAAATTCTGATGTACGGAATGAAATATATGCATGATTTAGTGACTAGAGTGGAAGCTGCCTGGCAGCAGCTGCATCGGGCAAATGCACGCTGTGTTGTGGCATTTTGCAAACTGTCTTGTAAACAGTTTTAGGCCTTGAAATAAGCCTTGTTTTACATGAACTAGAATGTAGAAAAGTGTAGTTAAAAGTAATGGAAAATGTAAATAAGCATACTGCCCAATATGTGAATGTTATATGATTGTAGCATTGCTTGATTTAATGGTCTTGTCTTGAATTGAATGACCTTGTGAACTTGTCTTGATATGTGTTTGCTTGTAATGTGTTAGAACCAGGATTGAACTTGGTGGAAGAGGAAATATTGGAACAATCTAAAGCCAACAAAGGAGTGTGAATCCAAGACTAGCTAGCTTGGAGTATTGTGAGTGTAGTTATCTCTAGGGTTAGGACTAGGTCCTAACCAAATGTATACATGTTTATACTCTTGAATTGTTAAATGAACCTAATCATGGACATGACCTAATAAGGGAATAATGACTAGTTATGCATGAAACTAGATCACATTTTGATTTACATGATCAATTCGAATGCTAGCATGGTTGTATGGTATATTGGTGCTTGTATGTGGCATGATACTTGTGATTGAATGCTAAAGAACATGCTTGAGATATCATCACATCTTGATGAAATGAAACATGAAATTACATGACATGTGAGCTATGGCTCAATGGCCTAAGGGCCTAATATGAAATGAACTTGCTTGACATTATCTTGATCTTAAAGCACTTGAATAAATGGTAAATTGAACAACCTTGGTAGCTAGTTGGATTAGGTAGAAGGGCATGCCTTAGAGTCTAGAGCTCATTGTGTAAGGGTGGACTACGGTACAGGGCTAAGGCCCCTATTTGGCGACAGACGGAGGGTACGTATGTGGTCTTTGGCGACAGTTGAAGGGTTGACTAGCACTACGGTGCTTCTTGTGGCGACAGTTGGTTGGAGACTCGATTACCTATACAAACTAAGTACCAAGGGGGTTGCTTAATGAATAAAAATTGAAATAACAATCCTAAAGGGTTGTCTATATGTGAATATACCTTGATGTATATGTTATGTATGCTTGTATAGTTGTTTGCCGAATGCATAAGGATTGAATAAGCTTGAGTGAAACTAGTTACATGCTATTGAATGTTAGATAATTATTCTTAGTAAGTGTAGGAATGAAATGACTAAATGTATACATGATAAGGAACTTTGAATTGAATTGGAAGCATGTAACACTAAGGTAGTTCGAATAGGATAGGTAACAAAGAATGAATGTTGTAAAATGAATCATGAAAGTGGTAACTTGTAATGTATGCATGAAAGGAATTAATCTAATGGTCTTGTATAGATAGCCGAATGGTTTAGGTTGAATAAGAGTCAAATCTAAATTGCTTGCATGGTAAGTAATGTATGAATGGTTGCCCTAGCCTTGTTCGAATGCCTTAGTTTCATTTGAAAACAAATGAGAGCTTACTGTTAGCTAAGTAAGTGTTTGATTTCTTAATTGATTCTTGTATTGTATTGTTTGCCATGTTCATGGTCTTGTATTGTCCTTACTTGCTTGTTAAGTAACCCTCCTGAGCCGGGCTCCTACTAGCCCGGGTAGGGAGTGTTACATAAGGTCCTTTTGATATGTATATTTTGTGCCTGTGGGATGTTAATGCATATAGCTTAAAATGAACTTCTCACTTGGCTTAAAAAGGACTAAAATTGCATATTTGGATCTAAAAGGTGATAACATAGTAAATGGATTCGGATCAACGCGAAATTTGTCATGCAAATAGTTTATAATGTTTAAAAACTTACTGGTAAAATTTCATTACATTTGGACCTTGATTGATAGGTTAAATCGAATAAAAACCAGCAAAAAATTGTTATTACAAGGCATGGCGTATCGGTACGGTTGATGTCGTATCGATACGACCTTCCATATTTGGTCAGGTCAACGATGGTCAACAAGGGGAGTATCGTTACGGCCTAGGCATATCGATACAGATTTTTGCTACTAGAATTTGAGTGTAAAAATGGTATCGATACTGGGTCAAGACGTATCGATACATGGTCAACCAGTACTGGTACGATCCTCAACCGTATCAATACGGATCTATTAAATTGAATCTGGAATTTGGTAATTAGGTTAAAGCGTACTAATAAGGCCATAAGGGTATTAGTACGGTGACAGTTAAATATTTTAAGAGATGAAGAACCCAGCTTTGTATTGTTTACAATATGGTCACTGATTAATGCATGGCTTAATTGAATGGGCAAACGAACTCTGAATAGTATGAAAATTTGTAGGCTCACCATTTGTATGATGAATTTCATTTTGGTAAGGTTAATTTTAGAAAAGGACCACTAAAATATTGAAATTATGATTAAGTCCCTAAAACTTGTAAATGTTATAATTTGGCCCTAATTGGTTAATCATAGACTCGTAACAGATTAATTGAAATGTTATGTTACTCAATCTTGAATGTTGGGCCTATTATCATCACTTATTGTATGAAATTACCGTATCGATCATCGTTTAGTTCATCGGTAACATACTTTGACCCTGTTCTCGATCAGGCCGGGAAGAGGGTGTTACACCTTACCTCTAACGATGAATTTTCCCTTCAATTGTATAGTTTTACATGAGAAAACAAAGATAAAACAATAAGGTTTTTCTAGGAAAACATTAAGAAATCATTTAAGATTAAAAAGATTGATTAAATCAAATGTTTACCTAAAATCTTTGAAGAGAAATGGATGTTTGGCTGGAGAGAATTTGAGAGAAAATGGTTGAGAGAAAAGTTAGTTAAGTGAAATGTGTTTTAAGAAAGAAAATGAGCAATTAATTCTCTCCACCCTTTTTACCAATTAAGACCACATTAAAATCAGTCAATTAAGAGGGAAAAAGTCAGAACTAGACTCTTGGTCAAAAGCTCCTTAGAGATTCAAAGTTATGATCTTTTACAAATTAGTCACTAAAAATAGTTTTTAAATTTTACATTTTCGTCACTTTTCCAAAAATGTCAAACCTCCAAATTTCATTTTCCAAAATTGATTCCACAAAAATCATTTATATATTAAATAATTATTTTAAAACATTTTCCGCATTTTATTTCCTCCAAAAACCTTCAAATCAATTAAATCCCGAAACTAGCCTAAATTGCTGAAACTAGTTCGACCAAACCGTCTATCCTAAACCTGGCTAACTCCTAGCCTCAAAATCGGGGCGTTACAGAAATAACTTTTTCTTTTCCTATTCTCTTATTTTAATTTTTATTTAAATGGTAATTTTGAGATACGATTTTTGTAGATGGACCCCCCAACCATGAACTAAGCTTTTACAGTTGGTTGGGGAAGTTTACGATTAACGCTTAGTTTATTTTTGGTTTTAATAATTTGACTGGATTGCCATTATTTTCTATCCGGCTAGCACTTCATTTCCTTAAATTCTTTATCATGTGACAATTGGCATTGTATGTTTATTATGCCTTAATATCTTAACAGACTTAAGGGGTAACGATCAATTGCTAGGTACTAAGGAGAGAAACTTCGAAAGATGATGTTCAAGTAGATGAGCTTACTTCAGAAATGAATCTACCCCTTAGGATTATAGATTGAAACTTAATCAAGTTAATCTATGAAAGGTTGCACTATAGACATATAAGGGGTTTTATCATGGTTAACTTAGGGTGTTGCCATCGAAAGAGGTCATACTATTCTTGAAATTTTCTCAGTAATAAATCTAAGCCGGGACATTATTAATAACTGACATAGATAGCATAAAATTCAGGCATCCCTTGCCAACGCTCATCATCCATTTGAATACTTTTTGCTAAACTGTTTTTATTTTTACTACATTGTTTTAGCCATTGCCTAAATCTAAAATCCAAATCAATTTCAACATTCTTGAATCCTTTAACAAATAAACCATTGAACACTTAAATTCTTGGTCAATCTATGTGGATACGATACTCAGCTTACTGATGTATTACTTGCTGACCGTGTATACTTCACGCAGTAGACTCAGTTTTCACATTATTTCTTACATATTTACACCGCATTCTCAATCTTTTCCCAAGCGTTAGCAAAGCCGACACTTATTTTACATAAGTTCTTCTTATTCCATAAAATTTCTATCATAAGGAATTCCATACCCGAATTTAACTAAACTTAATTCATAGAGAAATTAATATCACAGTAGAGTCTTAAGCATAAACTTGCCGATTGTGAACTTAAATTGCAAAAACTAACGACCAAGATGTAGAAATTTCAATTTTTTTAACTTCTAAAGTTTAACGTTTCATCGATGATGAGGAGATCCTTTTTAGAAGACAATCTCCTCTTTCTTTTCTTTTCTTTGCTTTAGCCGAATGGCTTAGCCTATTTTTGTCTTAATTTCTTTTGGTTTCCCTATTTTTAATTAACTTTACCTCGACAGCAAGTCATTGTAAAGGCACGTTGCCAATTGAGGTAAAAAGGGAGCACCTACGTTCACCAATTGTCATGCATGCCTGTCACCAAATCCACATTCACTAACCAAATCCCTTTTGTGTCTAAATATAGCTTTTTGTCACAACTTGCCAACATTCACAAAGGCAAGCTCAACATCCTTGGGCGTTTTTGTAGCAAGCAAGCACCAAGGAAGCTTCTAGAATGGCCTAGAGTGGCCTACATCCATCTTTAAAGGTTACCACAACGTTCTAGGAGGTTCCAGGAGGTTCTACCCAAGTCTACACACATCCAGAAGGCCTTAGAAGACCCTGGAAGATCTTGGAAAGATCAGGCCAAGTCTGGAAGTCTCTAGAACTCTCTAGAATCTTTTGGAGAATCATCTAGAACTCTCTACCATTTGTAAATGTCTACTAGCTACTAGGATAATCTAAAAGCATCCCTTAAGGAGGTGGAGGCCTATAAATAGCGCTACCCCCTTCATTTGCACAACACATCCCAATACACTCAAGAATCCAAGCATTCTCAAGTATTGTAAATCTCTCTCTCTCCTTTATCTTTAAGTCCTTCTTGCCTTCTCAAGTTCCCTTCTACTAGCCATTGCGTTTGTGTGAATTAAGGCTTGTTAGCATAGTTCGAGAGTGCTAACGCTGCACGGATAGCTTGGAGAAGTTTAGTCTGTTATAGTTGGTATCCAAGTCACATTCAAGACGTGGTGAAAATCAGAAAGAATCAAGTTGTTAGCTCATTTGAGATGGAGATCACATAAGAGCAACGAGCGCGCGAGGAGACGGTCGATCCTAGTATGGCAAGGCCGCGAACCAAGTCAAAGTATCTAATCTCTAGCTTTTAGTCTCGTATGGCCTATGTGGAGGAAAACATGGGGGCATAGGTGCTCAAGTGGAAGACCTTTAGTAGAGGATAGGAGGCCTCGAGGTAGAGGATGCCAAGATCCACATAGCCATGAAGGCCATGATGATCAAGCTAGAGGGGACCATGCAAGTAGAGATGGGGGATATCAACGGCCTGCTCATGGGGGAGCTCTCGAAAATGCGCGATTCCTTCCAACATGAGATTGACAACACTCATTCCCAGCTTGAGGAATTACAAGGTGACGTTGCCTTATGTAAAGATGCCTTGGTAACAGGGCCAAACACCATGGTCAAGGCTAGAAAGGTCGATGTGCCCAAGATAAAGACCTTTGCTGGATCAATGCAAAAGTAGTAGATAACTTCTTATATGGCTTAGAACAATACCTTGTAGCTATCAACATTGTGGAGGAGACCTCCAAGATTCAAACCCCAGCTCTATATCTCACCGACACCACCATGCTTTGGTAGAGGAAAAGGCGCAGTGATGTTGAGAAAGGTATATGCACTATCTCTACCTTCGATGACTTTAAACATGAGCTTAAATGACAATTTTATCAGAAGAATTTCGATGATGAGGAAAGAGCCCGCTTGCAAAGACTAAAACAATCAGGGAGCATTAGCGACTATGTCAAAGAATTCACCAGCTTGGTGCTTGAGATCCATGATCTCTCCGAGAAGGAATCACTCTTTAATTTCATGGATGGACTCCAACAATGGGCCAAACCCGAGCTAAGGCATCATGGGGTACAAAACCTTGTTGATGCCATAGCCGTAGTTGAGAGTCTCATTGACTACACTAGTCACAAAGAGTCCACCACCAAGCCAAAGGATAGGAAGAGAGGTCAAGCCAAAGATGGGTGTAACACCCTGAAATCCAGCTTAGTCAAAATTGGGTTCCGACGATTAGAAACCTTATATCAGAAAAGTCCAAATATTGTACTGATGCTGACTACAAGGTCAATTGTATCGGTAGTGGACTCTAATTGAGTTAAATTATTGTTTAAGGATCTTATTAAAAGTATTGGAAACCTTTTAGTGGCTAAATTATATAAATTAGAAGTTTGGGGGACAAAAGTATAAGGAAATGAGAGTTGAGGGACTAATCTTGTGATTAGACCCTTCTCAATTATAAATCCCATACGTGGGATTACCGGGAGAAGTTTCTTCAACAGAAGGAAACCTATTGCTATTAACACAAGGTAAATAGCTAAGGGAAGAAGAACAACTTACCCGAGTCTTGAGAAGCAAGCACCTCCCTTTATCAACTTCTTCACCTAAGCAAGCACCTCCATTAGAGCTTGATTTCAAGTTAGCTTTTATTTGATTTATTGTTATCAAATCATTGTAATCGATCGGGTAAGCCATAATCCCCAAACTATTGTTGAAATCTAGATAAATCAAGCTTAATCCAAAGATAGGGTTGTCATTGTTATTAAACATCGAACATAGCTATCGTTGTTGTCATTGAGTATTGTTGTTGTTATTTTCATCACCAGTCATTGAACCATGAAAGTAAGGATATTGATATAGCATTGATATAGACATTTTCATTGATTATTGATGTTAAGATCGTTATTATTATCGAAACATTGTAAATGAAGCATCAACCATGATTGATGTCATTGAGACCATTGGATATTGCCATTGTTATTGATATTGTCATTGAACATAGACACCAAAATATTGTTTATTGGTAAGAACATCGAATATGGCTATTGATATTGAACATGAATTATTTATATTAGAACCAGAAATTGGATTCGAAGGACATTGGATATAATTTGCATGCCATAGAATTCATAAGCTCAGTGTACGGGTGGACTACAGTCCTAGGGATACAGCCTATATTGATATGGTGAGGCAGAGGGATGTGTTTTGGTATTGGTCATATTGGCGAGGTGAAGGGACTAGACCATTCATTGATTTGGAAAGGCGTAGGAATTCACGTACGAAATATCCTGAATCGATCCAAGGGTTATTGATAAAATATGGATTTATTGTTATTGAACATGATCATTACATTGCTTCCACGAATCTATTGCATTGTTATTGTAAAGATATGAATTGTAAAGCATTTCCATATTCTGGTGTTTATTTGTGACTACCTCACTAGGACACGTATGCCTAATGCATTGCATTTCATCCATTTTAGGTTAAGAGATTCAACGTCGGAGATCGGAGAAGTTATTGCATTGTACAAGTCATAAGCAAGCTTGAAGTAACGTATATCGAACTTATGAACTCGTAGTAGGGTGGGAAAGTGCTTAAAAGGGTCATATAAGGCCTTTTTTATATGTATATTTTGTGCTTGTAGTATGTTAGTGCATAAGGCTCTAAATGAACCTTATACATGGCTTAAAAAGGACTAAAAGTGCATATTAGGCCCTTAAAGGTGAAAACATAGTAAATGGATTTGGATTAACATGAAATTTGGTATGCTAGAAGTTGTAATCACTCATTTTTATCCAGTTTGTGAATATTGTTAATATAATAATTAAAGGGTATTATTATTGCATGTGGGCATGTTATACTATGTGTTTATATGTACGTGTGACTAGTGTATATGAGGTATGTGTGTGTGATGTGTGAATGCATGTATAACATATGTAGTGTATATACGAATGCATTTATAATGTTGTACGTAGCGTGTGTGTTTACATTTTATGTCACGCCAATTTTGTATTATATATGTGTACTAATGTATATGTTTATATCAATTGTGTGTAAATATATATAGATGTGTGTTTGCATTTAAATGTATGTGGTATATGTAAATATTTGAACATATGTGTGTTATATGTTTGGGTGTTCGTATATGCGTACATGCATGTGTATGTGGTATCATATTATTATTATTATTATTATTAGCTATATATATATATATAAACAAGTCTGGAAATAAAAACCCAATTAAATTAAGTCCAATCCATAATATTACCAAACCCACATAAGTTGTTATAGCAGTCCAGTCCAGTTACATATAAGGCCTGAAATAATTACTGCACAAAACAAATGATCCAATATCCTAAAACCCTATCTAATGTCCTATATTTTCCTTGCAGCCACCCAAGATCTGACCGTAGGATCTGATTGAAGCCAGGAGTCCTTTCATCTGCCGCGCGTGGAACTCACCCCCGGGCACGCGCGAGACCGTTCAATCTCCTTTGCCACTTGTCGAGATCAGAGTCAGCTTTGCTCATTCCAAGACCAGATCTAGGCCATTCATTGCCCATGCAATCACAATCGTTGGATCATATATGATCCAACGGCCGTAAATGAATCTGACAAGACGGACAACGCCACCATTCACCCTCTGCCGTCGTACACGCCATCCCTCACCGGCTCTCACCAAACGGACATGCACCAGACAGGAAAAATTAAAAAAAAAGATTTCGTCAGTACCAAATCTAATAAAAAAATATGTATTTTTATATCTTGTTTCAATCAAAACAAATGGGGGGATATATGTAAACGAACCAAAAAAATTGTAACAACAATCAGTTTTTGAGAAGGAATACAAAAAGTTTCCAGTGGTACTCTCTACTTCTAGTTTCTTTCTTGCATGTTGGTTTCGAGAATATAATATTAAAAAGAGAAGACATAAAGAGTTTAGAATTTACCCAAACCTCCGGTGAATTTCCTCTGGTCGGCGGTAAGCCCTCATGGGGTGAGCTGATCGAGGGGATGATGTCTTTGGTCGGGGTATTTTTTTAAAAAATATTTCTTTTGCTTCGGGTTTTCCTATATCTAGGTTAATAAGGGGTTGATCCCTAAAATCCAAGGTTGGATTCGGGCTTAGATGAAAGCGAGGAATTGTTTAGGGTTTTTTTGTAGTCTCCAGCACAGGCGAGCAGCAGCTGGCGACGGTGTGCACGACGAAAACTCGCCAATTTCATAAAGCAAGGTGGCTGGAGTTTCTTTTTGGGTGGTTATTTGGTTCAGTTGAGAGAATAAAGAGAGGGAGAGTTTTTTTTCATATCCAAAAATTTTAAATGCCTAAAGTCTGAAAATCGAGCTAATTAGGCTGTTATATAGAGGTTTAATGTTTTAAAAGTGGGCTAATTAATTCATAAATCCCCCGGATTTCTGCACTTTTCAAAATGAGTCTTCCCCATGGTTAAATTACAAACCGGGTCCCCCTCTGTTTTTGAAATTTCTTAATCTAGTCCCTAAATTAAACGAGTTTCGAATTCAAATGGTAAAATTACCTGTTTAGCCACCCCGTATTTTTTAAGATTTCATTTTGAGCTCACCTCTTGGGTTAATCACCTCTCCAGTCCTTGTAGCTTCGTATCAGTTTTTATTGGGTCCCTGAATGCTCCTTTTGTTCACTTAAATTTGGTTTTATGATTTTTTTTTCTTTCCTTTCGGTCCCCGTTGTGATTTAAATGTTTATGTTTTATTATTGCTCCCTAGTTTTTACATGTTTTTATATTTTATGTTTTTACATGCGTATATTTTTTTTGATCTCATGCTTTTGTGATTTACTATATCTTGTTGATATTATATACATATTTAGGTTATGTTTTGTTTTAATTTACATTATGTTTATACGGTTCGTCATGTTTTTATGTATTTTGGTTGCCGTATATGTGTATTTATTTATGTTTTCGTAACGTGTGCATCATCATATTAATTTATTATTTAACTCTTTGTTCATGTTAGCATGCACATCCAGTTTATATGTGATATTTAGTTTAATGTGAATATTAGGTTTATATGTTAGTTTTTTTTATATATTCGTTTTATGCATTTTGTTTTATTTTAATTGGCACACTATGTTCATGTTTTTTATGATCGTTTTCGCATCTTTAGTCATATGTGAGTTTTTGGGTAATTTGTTTAGCATGTGATAGGTTTTTTTCTTGCATTGTTTAAATGTGTGTCACGTTCCTTTTGCTTTTGTCATGTTATTTATTTTATGTATGTTTTCTTTTTATTCGAATAACATGAGAGTTTTTCTAAAATAATTTATCTGTTCATGTGTTTTGATCTTTGTTTGATTCTCACCGTGACCATGTTAATATTTGGAAACATTTATGATGCAGATAATTGGTGTGTTGTTTGATAAGGTTTTAATGTAATATCTTAATATTTTGCTTTTCTTGCCTAGTATCATATTATTTCTACGTCATGCATATGTTGCCTTGTGTTTTCTTTTTTTTCATATTTTAACATGTATATATGTGACTAATTAATTCTTGAAGTATGATCTTTCCTTTTTATTCTTGTTTTAGTTTAGGTCTTGTCGTTATTTATCATGATATGTTGTGTTTTTATGTTCATGCATTTATTTTATTGTTTAAATTTCGTAATATTCATATGTTATGTTTTTTTAGTATCATGTCAATACGAATTGTATGTTATGTCTTGCTTTCTAAGGTCGCACAATGGAATAATATTTGTCAATGTGGTGCCCTTTTATCCGAGCGTAAACGGGGCCAGTATCAGGCGTAGTGATGGTGGTTAGGCGTTTACTCTCGGATAACGGGGCGTTTAAAATCTACTCGCACTTATAACCAAATTTTAAATTAATCGTCATTTTAATCCGGAAAGTCTAATATTAATAATGCGATAATTATTAAAGTATCAATTTTGGGCAGTGTGCGGGTGCTAATCCTTCCCCATCCGTAACCAACTCCCGAACCCAAAGTTTTCAAAATCTCTGGTTTTTATGGTGTCCGGCCTACCTAAGTGGCCGGTGGCGACTCCATTTTCTTAAATAAAATACGATATTTTTAAAACCCCACGGAATAAATATTTTTATATCCGTAAGACAACAAACACTTCGAAAACACCGTTTTTTAGCGAGCGGGACATCGCTACAGATGGCGACTCTGTTGGTGACCATTTTTGTTTTTTTTCAAAAACAAAAAAAAGAGTCAAGTTTTTTCAAATAATTACCGCTTTAATAATATTAAACATTTCAGATTAAAATAACGATTAAATTAAAATTTGGTTATAAGTGCACGTTTATTTTAATGCATTTAAAATTTGGCATATAAACTAGTCCTTTTAAGTGGGGGAAAACGCTAATGCTTTCGTGGAGATATTGTTCTCCCGTGTAGGCCCTAGCAAGTATCCTTTGGGGCTCGAGTACCTTTTGCTTTCGTAAGGATATCATTCCTTCGTGCAGGCATAAGCAAACGGGGCCCCCTGAATTGAACCCGGTTGAAAGGACCCTATAATGGGTGATGATCGGGGGCCTTGCTACTCTTAGTAGAGGACAACGAGGACAATTCGGGTACCTCCTAGAACCAAAACTGCATGTAGAGAACACATAGAAACCCACCATGTTAGAGCCATGCGGATAACTTAGGTGTCTTAGATGGAATGTAAATATGATTGCCTTGTTTGTTTATCACATTTAATTTGCCCTTTTATTATGTATTTATCGTTTTTGTCCGGTACTGACTTGTTTTCTTTTTTGTTTTGTTTTTACATATCGTCGCATTCGCATTACACAGGGCATTGATTCCCGAGTGGTTTCTCCCATAATAGAAGATTGTTCATGATGGACCAAAGGTTCTTTGACCTGAAGGAAAGGGGTCCAGTTCCAGAGTTCCATCCCAAGACTAGGCCAGGGATAGCCGGAGAAGAATTGTTCAAGGACTCCAGAACAGATTCGGTAAGCACTGTCAGTTCTGGTAACAAGCAAGATGAAATACAAGAACTAAAGAAGCAGATGTCCGAGATGATGGACCGGATGAATGCTATGATGAAAGGCAAGCAGCCTGTCGAACTCAAAAAAAAATAGATCAAGCATCAGAATGTGGAATAGAATGGTCATAATGTCGAGATCGACAACACCGTTAAATACGACAAATCGAATCCCTTTGTGATCAATCTCAAGAAACAGACAAGCGGCATATCTGGGGTAGATACCAAGGGAATAGAAGCAAGACCAGGGGAAGCTCGAGAATCCAACGACATCAGAAGGCATTATTCTATACCCATGAGATACACCGAGCTACTTTCGTTGCTTGTCGAAAGGAGCCTTATCGTACCGGTAAAGTCTGTACCAAAGAGGCCTCCTTATCCAAAGGGTTACAACAGTCGTGTCTGGTGCAGCTACCACATAGGTTATTCGAGTCATCACACTGAAAATTGTAGGGCCCTGAAGGACAGAGTTCAAGATCTTATCAGAATGGGAGTTTTGGGTTTCGAAGACGAACAACCTCGATTGTACAGCAAGCCAATCGTTGCCCGAGGGGCAAAGTCGAAGAAGACTTAACGCCCAACCCAAGGTTCGGGTAACGCAGAAGTAGGTTACTCAAGCGGAATAAATTCAGGAGTCAAGAATAAAGGCGTCTCAGAAGACGAACTTGCATGCAAGTACAGCCAGCTTGAGCATGAAAGGCATGATCTGAGCATGAAGTTAAAAAGTATACAAGACGAGTACTGAAAGTTGCACTTTGAATTCAAGAATGCCGATCTGGGTGACACCACTGAAGAATGGATTCATGGCAAGATTCACCTGAAGAATGATGTGGAACGTTGGAAGCAGAAATGCAAGAATAGTAAGAATAAAGTCAGATCATTGACAAAGAACTGGAAGAAACGGAGAGCTAACGCGATATTCTCCAAAATGAGTTGGAAAGTAGTCTAGCCATGGACGATATCCTAAAATCAAGTCTGCAGCAGGAAAGGGAGGAATCATAAGCCTTTCAAATGGAAAACACAGCACTCAAAGAACAGATAGCGATGTTCAAGACATCTTTACGTACCAGCGAGATTCGTACTGAGGCAGTGACTGTCAAGTTACAAAAGGCCGAGCAGACAATACAGGAGAAAGACTGAGACATAAAAATCGTTACGACTCAAGCCCGACAAGTAGCTCAACAGGTAGCAGACTTAGCCGATGAGGTAGCGCTGATAAGCCAGAATATGGATCCAGCGTTGGACCTCGAATGAAAGCTGGCGGAACTATTGAATGGGATCAAGAAATTAGGTGCTAGGGCTCACCGCTATCTGTAAACCTCTAATACCGGATGTAATGAAACCTTTTAGTCTGAATGAAAGATGTCCTATAGGGACAAATCACTTGCGGAATCAATGCCTTATTGCATTCATGCATTGCACTTGCATCACATCCTTTGCATTGTTTAATAGTTTTATCATCGCATGGCATTTCATCATTTATTACTTGGGGTTCGATGGCAGAATTAGTTGGAAAATGGAACAAACTAAAGTGTCGAGGCTTGACCAACTAGAAGAAATAATCGAGAAAGAGCTGAAGAAGAAAGAAAAGATAAATGTTTTCAATAAGAGGGAACACTGCCTAGTCCCTGATTTGGTCATTCCTTTGGATTTCAAGGTTCCTAGATTTACGTAATATGACGGAACTAGCTGCCTGAAGATTCACTTGACTATATATTGTAGAAAAATAGAGGGATACATGAAGAATGAAGAGTTGTTGGTCCATTACTTCCAAGATAGCCTGACGGGACCTACAGTAGTGTGGTATAACCGTTTGAGCAGAAACAAAGTTAGGTCATGGGGTGACCTTGCTAATACCTTCTTGAGTCAATATAGATATGCTTTAGATTTAACTCCTTGACGTCAGTTTCTTCATAATGATAAAATGAGGCCAAATGAAAGCTTCAGGGAATAATCACTAAGGTGGCGATGTTTGGCGACCCAAGTCCAGCCTCCTATAGCGGAAGAAGAGTTGACTCCCCTATTTCATGCAACGCTTCCCTCTCTTTTCTTTGATGTGATGTTGGAGAAATCGAGAAACGAGTTCGAAGATTTCATGACGATTGGAGAGAGGATAGAATACGCAATCAAAGAAGGAGAATTGGGGTCTAAGTCCAAGGACCAAATCGAAGATAAGATAGATCAAGACGGAGAGGTCAATGAGTGTTATCTCCGGGGTTCACATGGTAGTAAAAGAAGAAGACATAATGACACCTCAGGGACATCAAGGAAAATTCCTCAGACGAGCGCAAATTTGGAAGTTTTCAAAACATCCATCTCATACATATGGCCTCATTTGGTAGGGGGTCACTATCTTGCTCCTAGACCGATGAAGATGGCACCTGATCCATCTACCCATAGTTTTGACTCGAGTAGCACATGTGAAATCTATATGGGGGCGCCGGGGCATCCCACCAGAAAATGTAGACCCTTATTGGAGGAGATCAAGAAGCAAATCCATGATGGGACCGTGACACAAGAGCTGATCCAGCAGTGGAGGACCAAGGATGAGATGTAAGTCTACATAGTGCTAAGGAAGCCAAAGATGTCTCTACATTAAAAGACTTTCTTGAAGTAATACAAGGAAACGACTTTACTACCTGTGGCCCACATGTGGTAAAGATCTTTTGTGAAGGGGCATGTTTGTTGATTTTTATTCCAATGAAGAACACATTTCGCTTAACATATAATGTTCTTGAAAGCACATAGATGTATATTTTTCTCGCCATTGTAGGACGCTGGATATCAATTGCGAGATGTGACATTAGATAGATATTGTGACAACGATGAGGTGTGATCTTTCCTACCAGACTCTGGTCAGCAAAGCAAGATTACTACTCTTTTGATGATGTTCAAGAATGAAAGAGCTCTGAATGTCAACCATGTATAGTTGCTTGAAATTGAAACTCTAGGCATAATCTTCTAGGTAGTAAAAGAATTAAAAAAGGAAATAATTGAAGAAAAAGAAGAAAAAAGGAAAAAGAAAAAGAGAGAAAATATTAATAAAAAGCACTCCTATGTTCGAAACTTGGTAATAGGCTTGCTCGGATAAGAGTATGGAAATTTTGGGGTACTCCGCTGAAGCGATGAGGTTGCAATACAACATCCAACTCAATAAACCTTAGCTTCATGAGTGATGGTAATATTTTCAAATCGTGACTATGCCGAGTAACTTGGGGCAATGTTGTTTGCTCCATCGTTGTCCTCAAGGCAAAGGACTGTGACGAGTTGATTTCCTCAAATAATGATAAAAGCAAAAAAAGAAAAGAAAGAAAGAAAAAAGAAAAAGAAAAGAAGAAAAATGAGAAAAAAAGTAGAAAAGAAAAGGAAAAAAGGATGAAAAAGGGGAAAAGGAAAAAGAAAAAAAGAGAAAATGAAGAAGAAGGGAAGAAGAAAAATGAAGAAAATAGAAAAGAAAGAAAAATAAACGATAGCATAGGTAAAATTAAAACTCGCACCACCTAGAACTCTATTCCTAGAGTAATATTTCTGCGCTCGAGTGGCCATACAAGGCCACTTTTTTTTTGGGCGAAGCAGATAATGAGAATGGAGAAAGAGTAGTATTCTGCAGCAATGCGGTAATCATGAGGATGAACCGAGTCACCTAGGAAGATTTCACAGCCTTAAATTACTGAATGGTTGAATCTAAGTCGCTCTTGCACTTGATATCCAGAGCTCCTATTCTGTGATTTCAAGATCATGTATGTTAATCTAAATGATACCCTTCAGTGGAATACCAATCAACAAATTGACAAGTTAAAGAAACAAAGATTTCCATGTATTACTTCAGAGATAAGATCCAAAACACAAGGTTGCGGATATTATAGGAGCACCTAACCAGAAACGACCCTACAATGAATAGGATGAAGATGGTGAAAAGAGCATATGCGTCAGACAGCTCAAAAACAAGAAGCGGATTTCAACTATGATGCCTTGGTTGGTTCAAGAAAATGAAGGACGAACCAGGACGAGAATGAGATTACAAAATACGGGGGAGGGTAAGAGGTAAACATTGAGTCTTCGAAGAATTAAAGCATAGAGATCGAGAAATGGTTCCCATCAAGAGGCAGCAAGAAGATTGAGATTAAGTTCAGAATATAGAAGCATTTTGCTCAACCAATGACGAAACTAACAAATACTTAGAATGTTGGGCCAAAGGAATCGGAAGGTAGCCGAGTTCATGATCGGGTGGGGCAATGCAGAACAAGAATAATGGTAAGAATCTCTGCACATGCATGATATAAAGTTTGTTTGTGAAGCGGGAAGAGACCCCGAAGAAGAAAGGCAAGTGCTCATGTAAAAGAACAAGAGCGGGTACTCCTTTAACAAAAATTGACAGAAATGAAGATCAAAAATGAGAATACTGCAAAAAGAAAGGAAACAGAGAAATTCGAAGAATGACTTTTTCGGGGCATAGGATTTTAAAACATGTCTAAAAAGAAAAAGAAAAAGAAAAATAAAAAAAGAAAGAAAAAAAAAGAGAGAATTATATCACAAAAGGGTTAAAAGACATGAATCAGATAAATAACTGATCAAAGGACATACTACAACAGGAGAGAAGGAAAGAAATTTGATAAATAACCTTCCAGGGCGTAAGACTTTAGAATAGAAAATGATGATAAAAAGACAAGAAGAATAAAGAGGTAAAAGAGAAAAGGAAGAGAAGAACAAGAAAAAAAGAAAAAGAGAAGAAAAAAACACGATATTGCATCATATAGATAGAGGCATGTCAATTTTTGCTTGTTCCTAGACAGTTATTTGAAGAATTGTCAAAGAATTTACTAAAGAAATGAAAGATGACGGTAGCCATAGCGGCGTGAGACCAAACGTTAAATCCTTCGGGTCATCGGTAAGTCTTTCGGGTACGATGTTAAGTCCTTCAGGCCACCAATAAGTCTTTTGAGCATGATGATAAGTCCTTCGGGCCATCAGCAAGTCCTTCGGGCATGGTGCGGCATCCATAGTAGTGTGAGGCCAAATGACGGCAGCCATAGCAAAGTGAGACTAGATGTTAAATCCTTTGGGTCATCGGTAAGTCCTTCGGGCATGGTGTTAAGTCCTTCGGGCCACTAGTAAGTCTTTCGAGCATGGTGATAAGTCCTTCGGGCCATCAATAAGTCCTTCGTGCATGATGCGGCAGCCATAGTAGCGTGAGGCTAGATGACGGCAGCCATAGCAGCGCGAGACTAGATATTAAATCCTTCGGGTTATCGGTAAGTCCTTAGGGCACGGTGTTAAGTCCTTCGAGCCACCAGTAAGTCTTTTGAGCATGGTGATAAGTCCTTTGGGCATCAGTAAGTCCTTCGGGCATGATGCGGTAGCCTTAGTAGCGTGAGTCCAGAAAATCGGCAGCCATAGCACTGTGAGGCCCAGATGTTAAATCCTTCAGGTCATCGATAAGTCCTTCCGGCACGGTGTTAAGTCCTTCGGGCCACTAGTAAGTCTTTCGAGCATGGTGATAAGTCTTTCAGGCCAACAGTAAGTCCTTCGGGCATGATATGGCTGCCTTAGAGCATGAGTCCAGAAAGATCGGCAGCCATAGCAGCGTGAGACCGGATATTAAATCCTTCGGGTCATCGGTATGTCCTTCAAGAATGGTGTTAAGTCCTTCAGGCCACCATTAAGTCTTTTGAGCATGGTGATAAGTCCTTCAGGCCATCAATAAGTCCTTCGAACATGGTGCGACAGCCTTAGTAGCGTAAGTCCAAAGATATCAACAACCTCGTAAAAAAGGAGAAGAGAGGCAAAAAAGAGAGAGAAGAGAAAAAGAGAAAAAAGAAAAAGGAAAAAGTAGAAAAAAAAGAAACAAAGAAACAAAAAAAAGAAAAAACAAAAAGCAAAAAAAGAAGAGAAAAAGAAAAAAAAGAAAGAAGAAAAACGAAAAAGCAAAAAAAGAAGAGAAAAAGAGGCAAAGAAAAAAGAACAGAGAAAGAAGGAAAAAGGAAAAAATGGGAAAAAAGAAAAAGAAAAAGAGGAAAGAAAAATCGAAGACAAAGGTTATATAAATGAGAAGCCTATGTTTTCGAACCCCCGGTGAAAGGCTCCATATAGGAAGAGCCTAACTCCAGAATCTCAAAAAAGAACCAAAGGTGAAGAAGTTCTATTAGAGAGAACTTACGAGCCTGAAGATTCGGCCGAGGAAAAGCGGAAAGTTCCAGAAAAACACGTGATTCTGAAGTTATGAGCAGGGAAGTCGGTTAAAAATGAGTGCTTTTGGTCTTTGCTTTGTTCTCGTTTCGCAAGAACAAGCAAAGAGGGGCAACTGTAATCACTCATTTTTATCCAGTTTATGAATATTGTTAATATAATAATTAAAGGATATTATTATTGCATGTGGGCAAGTTATACTATATGTTTATATGTACGTGTGACTAGTGTATATGAGGTATGTGTGTGTGTGATGTGTGAATGCATGTGTAACATATGTAGTGTATATACGAATGCATTTATAATGTTGTACGTAGCGTGTGTGTTTACATTTTATGTCACGCCAGTTTTGTATTATATATGTGTACTAATCTGATCTCTTTATGTTATAGATATGTTTGAGACAAATGAGGCTCACATTCACAAGCATGCCACCGGCTCCTCGACTCATGGTGAGGAAGTAAGGGGGATCCACCGAACCCACCTAATCCCTCACCTCAGCATGCTAAGTCAGTATTGCCTGATGCATAGGCAGAATGTTATGGAACATGGTTGACATGTTCAAGCAATATGTGACCTCGATGAGAGCTGAACCACTCGTGCAACCAGCTCCAGCTGTTGACCAGTATACTCGAGCCCTTATTGAAAAGCTGGCGTCACTCCGAGCCTACACCTTCACTGGACAGGATGATGACAATCCTGAGACTACAGAATATTGGTTGGACAATGTGCTATGGATCCTGAATAAGCAACTACGGTGCTTATATGAGCACAAGCTGGAGTGCGCCCTTGCATTGCTAGCTGACAAAGCATTGTAGTGGTGGAAGACCACTATTCTTACCATTCCTGAAGAATCAGTCACTTAGGAATTCTTCCTTCAAGAATTCTGAAAGAAGTACATTAGCGAGTATTACCTCAAGAGAGACGCAGCATATTCCTCCATCTAAAACAGGGTGGCCGACCTATCGAATAATATGTCCATGACTTTTGCTAGTATTGTCGATATGGTGCTGAATACAACAAGAAGAGGAAGATAAATGTAGGATGTTTATTTTTGGGCTTAGCGATGAGCTACCCTGTAACACCCTCTTCTCGGCCAGGTTGGGAACCGGGTCGAAGTATATTACCAATGAACTAAGCAGTGGTCGATACGAAATTTCCATGCAATAAATGATGTTGTTGAGCTTAGCATTCAAGAATAAGCACTACACTAATGCAATTTTAATGTATTACAAGTCAGATTAGCCAATTATGACCAATTTACAATATTTACAAGTTTTAGGGACTTAATCATAATTTCAATGTTTTAGTGGTCCTTTTCTAAAATTAACCTAACCAGAATGAAATTCAATCTTCCAACAGTGAGTATACAAATTCTCATATTATTCAAAGTTTGTTTGCCCATTCAATTAAGCCTTGCATTCATTAATGACCAAACTACAACCAATACAAAACTGCGTTCTTCATCTATTAACAGATTTAACGGTTACCGTATCGATACCCTTATAGCAGTATCGGTAAGCTTTAACCTAACTCCCAAATTCAGTTCAATTATAAAGACCTGTGTCGATACGCTCTAGACCGTATTGATACCTTTTTTTCAATCCAGATTCCAGTGATCAAATTTTGTACTGATACGCCCAAGGCCGTATTAATATGCCCTGTTTATTAAGCCAAATTAAGCCTAATCGTACCGATACACTATTAACCGTATCGATACACATTGACATGTAATGACAAAATTTTGTTGGTTTTTATTCGAATTAACCTGTTGAACCTTGTCCGAACATTACCAAATTTTACCAGCAAGCTTATAAACATATAATCTATCTATATGTCAAGTTTCATGCCATTCTCAATCCATTTACCACGTTTTCCAACTTTAAGCCAAAACTATGCATTTTATGCCATTTTTAGTCATTACCAAAGGTCGTTTAAGGCCACTTAGACTTATACAATGCATAGCCATTACACACATAGTCCAAACATAAACCAACTAATTTAACTACTTTGCCACCATTCGAGTTCGTAAGGACAAAGTACTTTACTTTAGGCTTGAGGTGACTTGCCGAACTTCTAACTATTCTCGATCTCGATCTGATATACTTCTTAACCTAAAATATTATGGAATATGAATGCATTAGACTTATATAGTCTAAATGAGGTAGCCATAAAACATAAGCAAATACGTTATGCATCACAACATGCTTCAATGACATACTTAATAACATCTTCCACATATGTAACATATATACATGTCATGGCATCAATGAGTCGCATATTCCTCAATAATCAATATCATAGCATCATAACAATAACAATAACAACAATCAATCATTTCTTTGGATCGATTCAACCGTAACTGGATAAACGAATTCCACCACAACACCAACAATAACAATAATGGTCATGTCATATACATCATCCCTCCGCTGCACCAATTGACCAATACACAAAACATCCCTCAGCCACACCAGGGCCGAAGCCCAATACCCGTACCAATGAGCTCATGAATTCTATGGCATGCCAATTGTATCCAATACTTCGATCCCAAGCTACAATACACAATAATTCAATACAATAGCTTCATAGCAATAAACTCATAACAATAGTTCATTAATCTCATATCGATAAGTAGTGGCCATAGCATATATCAATAATTTTCCCTAATAATAAACATATCAACATATCCAATGCTTTTAACAATAATCATGTCTATGAAATACTCTTGAATTCAACACAATACTTACTACTTGCTTGCCGAACATATCTTACAATAGTATAATATGCATAAACCTTCATTTTGATGGTTAGTAATATCAAATTCAATGTTCTATGATTCGATTTGGGCACCTAGCCAACTCTTAAGACACCAACTACACTCACCTTGGCTACAAGACTCACGGATAACGATTCCTTTATCCCTGGCTTTCGATGGAGACGAGGGATTAGCTTCTTTCGATACTTGGGCTAGAAGAAGACAATAGAAGATTATTAGAATCAATAGAATAGCCACTAGCTACTCATAAATTTAAGGCTTGAAGAACAAAAGCTTATCTTGAAATTAAACTTGTAAAGGCTTATGAAATCATTAATAGATTTAGGGCTTACACTTACCCAAACATTAGCTATGGAATAATGCTTTCAAATAGAAGGGGGCTTAAACTAAAAGAGCTCTAATGGAGAGGTGCATGCTTGCTTGGTGGAGAGGTATCAATGGAGGTGTATGCTTGGTAGAAGGTGTAGTTAACAAAAGAATAAATTAGTCCCGGTGATTGTAAAGCAAGGGTGAGAGCTTCACATTATTCATTTTAATAGATTAAGAGATCTAATCATGATTCACCTTTCAACCAACCAATAAAAAGGTTTCCTACACTTAAGGGTTTTCTAATCCTAACTCACCTCCTTAATGACCAATGAAATGTTTTTCCTTGGCTATAGGGTTTGCTCAATTCAAGATGATTGATGACTAGTAGTCACCTTATCAGGTTATTTTCACGTGGGAGGGTAGCATCCAGTAGGTGAGTCATCACCAAACCCTTATTTCTTTTAATTCAATATCCTAAAATTATTTTTTGCAGGGACTTGTATCGATACGCGTAGACTTGTATCGATACGACTAGACCAAATCCCAAAAAGGTAGTTAACCTTTGGATTATGCCGATACGGTACCTACGGTATCGATACCCTTGACTTATATTCAACATTTTAACTTTTCAATAAGGTCTTGATTCAAGGATTAAACTCAATTATGGTTCAATATTAACAAAATGGATCATATAGTCAACATTAATGTAAAATTTAAATCTCCCAAAATAAAATTTCTGATCCTCGAAATCCAATTCTGACTAGACCAATTTTTGGGATGTGACAACCCTCTCCCTTAAGAAAAATTATTCCTCGAATTTTTTTACCTGAATTAGCATGATGATCATTTCCTTGTTCCGTGGCTATCATATGGTACATCTGAGCAGAGGCTTTAGATTCAGGCTGGTATGATGATTTTGTTGATTCTTCAGACCTTCTTTAAGATCCTTGCTTCATTCCCTTGCCTCGAAAGGATTGAGTAGGGGACGGATTAACTGATGCAAAGGTGGACTTTTTCTTAGGAAAATCTCGGATGAGGTGACTCATTTCACCATAGAAGAAACAAGCTCCCGATCTCTTACAGCATTGCTTTTTGGGATGCCTATGCTGAAAAAAGTTACAAATTGGATACTTCGTTTCTTATCTTGAGAAATCAAAGCTCTCAATTGGGTCAGTTCTGGAAAAGGATTGAGTTACAAACTAGGCTTAGCAAAATGTCCATACTATAAGGGTTGTGAGTACATATTTTGCTACAGACTGTGGTGTTTCCTTTCTTAAAAGATTCATAGGAATGGGAATCATCTCAGTGCCTCTTTTCTGATCGAGCTTGGTTCTCCTTTCTCTTTTCATAAGCCTTCTAAGAGGCTTCAGTAGCAATGACTCGATTAACAAGGGTTTGGAAGTCCTCGATCTCCAGAGCAACAAAGAGAGGACGTATTTCATCACAGAGGCCATCCATGAATGTTCGACATTTTTTTTCTCTATGCATATGATTTCAGCACCTTACCTTGCATATTTGCAGAAGTCTTGAATATATTGCTCAACAGGTCTTTCTCCTTGTGTCAAGTGAAGGAACTTCTTATGCCTTTCAGCGATGTAGTGATCACTAATGTACTTCTTACGGAACTCTTTGAGAAAAAGGCCCCACGTAATCCAATGTTCAGGGACAGTGAGAGTTTCAGTGTCCTACCAACTTTGGGCTTCTTCCATAATCAAGGCCAAGGCACACTCTAATTTGTGCTCTTGAGGGCACTTTATTTGTTTATTCAGCAATTTTAGGGTATTCTCTAGCAATATTCTGTGACCTCGGGGTTATCCAAGTCCTGGATGGAGAACGGGTAAACTGGGTATTGCTTAAGCCTATCAATAGGGGCTTAGATATTTTGAGGAGCCGATTGAAGAATTGACTCGTCTCTGATCGAAGTTATAAGTTCTTTGAACATATCGGTTATGCTCTTAGGACACTCGATCTGAGCAAACTACATCCCAGCTTTGGAATTCTGTACCAATGGATTTTGCGGATTCATAGGCTCTTTTCTTCTAACTTCCCCACCGTACGTGGAGGAGTCAGCAATATGCTCGTCCATTCGAGCTTGATTAGAGTTAGACATCTATACATTAACATAAAGATATCAGATCAGTTGGCAAGCCACATTATATAACAATATAAATACTAGGTGGCAAAGTAACACAACAATCAATACAGACAAACATAGATTTAGTCCAGAACCAACTAAACTCTTGCTCTAATACCACAAATGTAACACCCCCTTCCATGCCTGGTCAGGAACTGGGTCGGAATGTGTTACCGATGTACTAAGCAGTGGTAGATACGAAATTTCCACGCAATAAATGATGTTGTTGGGCTTAACACTCAAGAATAAGCATTACACTAATGCAATTTTAATGTATTGCGAGTCAATGATTAGCCAATTTGGACCAATTTACAACATTTACAAGTTTTAGGGGCTTAATCATAATTTCAATATTTTAGTGGTCCTTTTTTGAAATTAACCAAACCAAAATTAAATTCATCATTCCAAAAGTGAGTATACAAATTCTCATATTATTTAGAGTTTGTTTGTCCATTCAAATAAGCCTTGCATTCATTAGTGACCAAACTGCAACCAATACAAAACTGTGTTCTTCATCTATTAAAAGATTTAACGGTTACCATACTGATACCCTTATAGCAGTATCGATACGCTTTAACCTAATTCCCAAATTCCTATTCAATTATAAAGACCCATATCGGTACGCTCTAGACCGTATCGATACCTTTTTCAATCTAGATTCCAGTGATCAAATTCCATACTGATACGCCCGAGGCCGCATCGATACGCCCTGTTTATTAAGCCAAATTAAGCCAAACTGTACTGATACACTATTAACCGTATCGATACACATTGATCTATAATGATAGAATTTTGTTGGTTTTTATTCGAATTAACCTATTGAACCTTATCCGAACATTACCAAATTTTACCAGCAAGATTTTAAACATATAATTTATTTGTATGTCAAGTTTCATGCCATTCTCAATCCATTTACCTTATTTTCCAACTTTAAGCCAAAACTATGCATTTTATGCCATTTTTAGTCATTACCAGGGGTCGTTTAGGGCCACTTAGACTTATATAATGCATAGCCATTACACACATAGTCCAAACATAAACCAACTAATTTAACTACTTTGCCACCATTCTAGGAGTTCGTAAGGACAAAGTACTTTGCTTTAGGCTTGAGGTGACTTGCTGAACTTCCAACTAATCTCGATCCCGATCTGATATACTTCTTAACCTGAAATGTTATGGAAGATGAATGCATTAGACTTTTATAGTCTAAGTGAGGTAGCCATAAAACATAAGCAAATACGTTATGCATCTCAACATGCTTCAATGACATACTTAATAACATCTTCCACATATGAAACATATATACATGTCATGGCATTAATGAATGGCATATTCTTCAATAATCAATATCATAGCCTCATAACAATAACAATAACAAAAATCAAACATTTCCTTGGATCGATTCAACCATAATTGGATACCCGAATTCCACCACAACACCAACAATAAGAATAATGGTCATGTCATCTACATCATCCCTCCGCCACACCAATTGACCAATACACAACACATCCCTCCTCCGCACCATGGTCTAAGCCCAGTACCTGTGCCAATTAGCTCATAAATTTTATGGCATGCCAATTGTATCCAATACTTCGATCCCAAGGTACAATACACAATAATTCAATATAATAGCTTCATAGCAATAAACTCATAATAGTAGTTCATTAATCTCATATCGATAGGTAGTGGCCATAGCATATATCAATAATTTTCCCTAATAATAAACATGTCAACACATCCAATGCTTTCAACAATAATCATGTCTATGCAATACTCGTGAATTAATGCAATACTTACCACTTGCTTACTGAACATAGCTTACAATAGTATTTTATGCATAAACCTTCATTTCGATGGTTAGTAATATTAAATTCAATTTTCTATGATTCGATTTGTGCACTTAGTCAACTCTTAAGACACTGGCTACACTCACCTTGGCTACAAGACTCACGGATAACGATTCCTTTATCTCTAGCTTTTGATGCAGACGAGGGATTAACTTCTTTCGATACTTGGGCTAGGAGAAGATAATAGAAGATTATTAGAATCAATAGAATAGCCATTAGCAATTAGAAACCTTATATCATAAAAGTGAAGCTGAGTCTCCGATACATTGGGCTCTTCGAGGTTACAGAAAAAGTTGGCCTTGTGTCTTATCGCTTATTGTTGCCCTCATAAATGACTAAAATCCATGATGTTTTTCATGTATCCATGCTTCGAAAGTATCGTTCTGATCCCTCCCACATCATTGATCCTGAATCTGTAGAAATTCAATCCAACTTATCTTATGAAGAATAACCAAATCAAATTCTTGCAAAGGAAGTCAAGAGACTTTACATCAAGACTATTCCATTGGTTAAAGTGCTTTGGAAGAGTCATACCGCTAAGGAAGCAACATGGGAGTTAGAAGAGATAATGAGGAAGCAGTATCCTCATCTCTTCGATCTAGGTAAAAATTTAAGGATGAATTTTTCTTAATGGGGGGAGTTGTAACACCCTAAAATATGGCTTAGTCAGAATAAGGTTCCAACAATCAAAAACCCTATATCGGAAAAGTCCAAATAGTGTATTGATGTTGACCACAAGGTCAATTGTATCGGTAGTGGATACTAATTGAGTCAAATTATTGTTTAAGGGTCATATTGAAAGTATTGGAAACCTTTTAGTGGCTAAATTATATAAATTAGAAGTTCGGGGGATAAAAGTATAAGGAAATGAGAGTTGAGGGACTAATCTTGTGATTAGCCCCTCCTCAATTATAAATCCCATACGTGGGATTACTAGGAGAGGTTCCTTCAATAGAAGGAAACCTATTGCTATTAACACAAGGTAAATTGCTGGGGGAAGAAGAACAACTTACTCGAGACTTGAGAATCAAGCACTTCCCTTTATCATCTTCTTCACCTAAGCACACACCTCCATTGGAGCTTGATTTCAAGTTAGCTTTTTCTTCAATTTATTGTTATCGAATCATTGTAACCGGTCGGGTAAGCCATAATCCCCAAACTATTGTTGAAATCCATGGATAAATCAAGCTTAATCCTAAGCTAGGGTTTGGCCATTAATGGAGTTTGATAGCTAATAGCTATTTTAAGCTTCAATATTGATTTTGATATTGTTATATTGATTTCGGTATCATAATATGGGATCTAACTGAATCTTATTGTTTTTACCTAGCTCAAGAAGTTGAAAGAGATCATCCACCGTCACCAAAAAAAGCTAGGAACAAGGGGATTTCCATCCGAGAGCCTTGAAAGCTTCATAATATCGAGGTGAGTGTAGGCAGAGTCTCGGGATTAGGCTAGGTGTCTTTCCCAACTTTATTGTTAATAGTGTCATTGCTTACTTTGTTGTTGAGGATTATTGCATCGAATCACCTATCGGACATTATGTTAAGTATTGGTAAGTTATCACATCAAGTATTGAGCATTGTCAATGCCATCGTCATTGTTATTGAACATCAGACATAGCTATCATTGTTGTCATTGAGTATTGTTATTGTTATTTTCATCGCCATTGTTATTGAACCATGAAAGTATAGGATATTGATATAGCATTGATATAGCCATTGTCATTGATCACAAATGTTAACATCGCTATTGCTATCGAAACATTGTAAATGAAGCATCGACCATTATTGATGTCATTGAGACCATTGGATATTGCCATTCTTATTGATATTGTCATTGAACATTGACAACGGAATATTGTTTATTGGTAAGAACATCGAATATGGCTATTGATATTGAACATGAATTATTGATATTGTTACTGGACCTTGGATTCGAAGGACATTGGATACAATTAGCATGCCATAGAATTCAAGAGCTCAGTGTACAAGTGGACTACGATCCTAGGGCTACGGCCTATATTGATTTGGCAAGGCGGAGGGATGTGTTATGGTATTGGTCATATTGGCGAGGCGGAGGGACTAAACCATTCATTAATTTGGCGAGGCATAGGAATTTGCGTATCCACTATCTCGAATCGATCTAAGGGTTATTGACAAAATATGGATTTATTGTTATTGAACGTGATCATTGCATTGCTTCCATGAATCTATTGCATTGATATTGTAAAGATATGAATTGTAAAGCATTTCCATATTATAGTGTTTATTTGTGACTATCTCACTAGGAAACGTATGCCTAATGCATTGCATTTCATCCATTTTAGGTTAAGAGATTCAACATCGGAGATCGAAGAAGTTGTTGCGTTGTACAAGTCACAAGCAAGCTTGAAGTAATGTATATTGAACTTATGAACTCCTAGTAGGGTGGAAAAGTACTTAGAAAAGTCATATAAGGCCTTTTTTATATGTATATTTTGTGCTTGTAGTATGTTAGTGCACAAGGCTCTAAATGAACCTTATACATGGCTTAAAAATGACTAAAAGTGCATATTAGTCCTTTAAAGGTAAAAATGTAGTAAATGGATACAGATTAACACGAAATTTGGTATGCTAGTAGTTTATATTGTTTAAAACTTGCTGGTGAAATTTCATTACATTTGGACCTTGTTGGATAGGTTAAATCGAATAAAAACCAGCAAAAAACTGTCATTATAGGACAGGGTGTATCGATACGGTTGAGGGCGTATCGATACGGCCTTGCATATTTGGTCAGGTCAATGATGGTCAACAAAGGGCGTATCGATATAGCCTAAGCGTATTGGTATGATTTTGGCTACTGGAATTTGGTATCAAAGTGATATCAATACGGGGTCAAGGTGTATCAATACAAAGTTAACATGGTCAACTTGTATCAGTACGACCCTCAACCGTATCGATACGGGTCTATTTTAATTAAATCTGATATTTAGGAATTAGGTTTAGTATACCGATATGACCATAAGGGTATCAGTACGGTGACAGTTAATTTGGTTAAAAGATAAAGAACACGGTTTTGAGTTGTTTGTAGAATGATCACTAATTATTGCATGGCTTAATTGAATGAGCATATGAACACCGAATAATATGAAAGTATGCTTACTGTTTGCATGAAAAAATTCATGGTAGTAAGGTAGGTTTCATAATCGGACCGTTAAAATACTGAAATTGGGATTAAGTGCCTAAAACTTGTAAATGTTATAATTTGGTCCTAAATGTATGATCATAGACTCGTAGTAGAGTAATTGGAACCTTTTATTAGCTTACTCTTGAATGTTAGGCCTAATTTCATCGTTCAATGCATGGAACTATCGTATCGATCTCTGTTTAGTTAATCGGTAGCATACTCCAACCCAGTTCTCACCCAGGCTGGGAAGGGGGTATTATAGTGGGGATGAAAAAAGACAACGCAAGGAGTGCCGCTAAGAAGACAACACCTCTAAGCACAAAGAGTCATCCTCATGGAAGGACAAGGATAAAGGTAAATCCAAGGACTCTCAAGGCACAAGAAGACCACCGGCCAATAAGTGTTTCATTTGTGACGGCAATCATTGGGTTCGAGAGTGCCCATAATGGCAAGCTCTCACTTTGCTCCAAGCAAAGCATCAAGAAGGCAGTGACGCCATAGAGGTGAAGGAGCACACATGGGATCCATGAAATTATTCAACATCATTCAATTTGCCCCAAAGACTGAAGCCAAATTGTTGTTATATGTGGATGTCACTGTCAATTGAAAAGCAACAAGGGACATGATAGACATAGGTGTGTCCCATAACTTTATCTCTCTCGATAAAGCAAAAAGGCTCGGTCTTAGAGCAATGAAGGGAGGAGGATCTATCAAGCTAGTTAACTCTACCACATGATCCATCCATGGCATCGCTCGAGGGGTCAAAACTAATGTTGGAGCATGGACTGGGCACATGGACTTCTCAATAGTACTAATGGAAGACTTCAAACTCGTCCCAGGACTTGAGTTCCTTGACAGAGTCAAAGCAATGCCAGTGCCGTTTGCCAATAGCATATGCATCATGGATGGCAACCAAGCTTGTGTGGTACCAACAACCAGGGCCACCAAACAGGAGACTAAAATGCTCCCGGCACTTCAGTTCAAGAAGGGCATCAAGAGAAATGAGGAAAGCTACTTAGCCATCCTCATTGACTATGATGACGAGGAGTTAAAGCCCAATGAATATCTGCCAAAGAAGGTTTCCCAAGTCCTAGAAGAATTCAAAAACGTTGCACCTCCAGATTTGCCAAAAAGGTTACCACCAAGGAGAGAGGTGGACCACAAGATCGAGTTAGAACCAGGCACAAAGCCACCAGCCATGAGTGCCTATCGTATGGCACCACGTTAGTTGGAAAAGCTCAATAAGCAACTCAAAGAACTACTCGATACAAGGTTCATCCGACCCTCCAAAGAACCTTTTGGGGCACCAGTCCTATTCCAAAAGAAGAATGATAGGTCAATATGGATGTACATCGACTATCGAGCATTGAACAAGATCACTATTAAGAACAAGTATCTGATTCCTTTGATTTCAATCTCTTTGATCTGCTCATCCATGCACGTTACTTCTCAAAATTAGATCTTCGCTCGGGGTACTACCAAGTGCGTATAGTAGAAGGTGACGAGCCAAAAACATGTAGAGGGTTTATCCGACCCTCCAAAGCACCTTTTGGGGCACTAGTCCTATTCCAAAAGAAGAAGGACATGTCACTATGGATGTGCATCGAATACCGAGCACTAAACAAGATCACCATCAAGAACAAGTATCTTATTCCTTTTATTTCAATCTCTTTGATCAGCTCAGCCATGCACGTTACTTCTCAAAATTAGATCTTCGCTTGGGGTACTACCAAATGCGCATAGTGGAAGGTGATGAGCCAAAAACAACATGCGTCACAAGGTACGGTTCTTATGAATTCCTAGTCATGCCCTTTGGACTAACTAATGCACCAGCAACATTTTGTACTTTGATGAACAAGTCGTTTCATCCTTACCTCGATTAATTTTTGGTCGTCTACCTTGACGACATTGTGGTGTATAGCAACACCTTGGAAGAGCAGTTGGGCACCTAAGGGAAGTGTTCAAGGTTCTACGAGAGAACCAGCTATACATCAAGAAGGAAAAGTGTTCCTTCACCAAGCTCGAAGTAATGTTCTTAGGGCATAAGATTAGGGATGGAAAACTCATGATGGAAGATGGAAAGCTGAATGCCATCCAGGAATGAGAGCCGTCCACCAAAGTACATGAGCTAAGATCTTTTCTAGGGTTGGTGAACTATTATCCTCGGTTCATCAAAAGATATTTGGTGAGAGCTACACCACTAACAGTGCTCTTAAAGAAGAACAAGCCATGGGTATGGACACCAAATTATTAAAAAGCCTTTGAGGATTTTAAAAAGGCTATCTGTGAAGAACAAGTGCTTAGCCTACCCGACCACAAAAAGACCTATGAAGTGCACACTGATGCTTCAGACTTCGCTATTGGGGGGTTCTTACGCAAGATGGGCATCTGATTGCTTATGAAAGTCGGAAGCTCAACAATATCGAGATATGCTATACTATAAAGTGCCATCTGCAAAGAACAGATGCTTAGCCTACCCGACCACAACAAGACATATGAAGTGCACACTGATGCTTTAGACTTCGCTATTGGGGGAGTTCTTATGTAAGATGGGCATCCGATTGCTTATGAAAGTCGGAAGTTCAACGATATCGAGAGGTGCTATACTGTTCAAGAAAAGGAGATGAGTACCATCATTCTTGTTGCAACAGCCACTTGCCCAAAGTATTATTACCTTGGTAAAGAAGGCAAGACACGACGGCTTTCACTAATCAATAGCCTACTCTACACCAAAGGAAACTATCTTTATGTACCAAAGTAAGGCAACTTACAAAAGGAGATAATCAATGAGTGTCACGACTTCTTGTGGGTGGGCAACCCAGGTATGTGACGAACCCTCGCACTCTTGAAGTCTACATATTATTGGCCTCAAATGCAAGATGCAGTGGAGGAATATGTGCAGACATGTCTTGTATGCCAACAAGACAAAGTAGTCCAACACCAACCAGGTGGGCTCCTAGATTCGATGCCAATACCAAGTTATTCAAGATGCTAAGGTCTGACTTAAACTTTTCGACAAGCTTCCACCCTCAAAACGATGGGAAAATGGAGCGTGTCAATGCCATCTTGGAGCTGTACTTGAGGCACTATGTCAGTGCCAACCAATGAGACTAGGCCAAGCTTTTGGACATGGCACAATTTTCTTATAACTTGCAACAAAGCGAGGCCACCAACCGAAGTCCCTTCAAGATCATCATGGGAAAATAACTGAACAACCCACTATCCCTTGCCACATGCTATGAAGGGAAGAGCCCAGCAGCCTTAAAGTTAGCTAAGTTATGGCACGAGCAAAATGAGCTAGCTCGAGCAGCACTACACAAAGCTACCAAAAGAATGAAGAAATGGGCCAACAAGAAACGAAGGCACTTGGAGTTTAAGGAAGGCGATATTGTCTTGTTAAAACTCTTGCCCTAACAATTCAAGACCTTAAGAAAGGTGCATAAGGGCCTAGTACGCAAGTACGAAGGACCATTTCCGGTCATCAAGCGAGTAGGCAAAGTATCTTACAAGCTTTAAGTTCCACCAAGACTTAAGATTCATCATGTCGTCCATGTGAGTTTGTTGAAGCCATATCATGGAGACATGGATGATCCCTCACATGGAGTTTCCAAGAGAGCACCCACAACCGTAGTCACTTCCTTCGACAAAGAAGTAGAGGAAGTGTTAGCAGACCGAGTAATTTGAAGGAGGTGCGTACCAAGCTATAAAGAATACTTCATCAAATGGAAGGGTCTGCCCATCACAAAAGCAAGCTGGGAGTCAGAGGAAGCACTTTGGCAATTCACAGTCCAACTCCAACAGTTCAATGAAGGCACGATGAGGGCATAGCGAGCTTAGGTGAGGGAGAATGTCACAACCCGTCAACACTCACAAAGGCAAGCTCAACATCCTTGGGCATTTTTGTAGCAAGCAATCACCAATGAAGCTTCTAGAATGGCCTAGAGTGGCCTACATCCATCTTCAAAGGTTACCACAATGTTCTAGGAGGTTCCAAGTGGTTCTGCCCAAGTCTACACACATCCAGAAGGCCGTAGAAGACCTTGGAAGATCTTGGAAATATTGGGACAAGTCTGGAAGTCTCTAGAACTTTCTAAAATATTTTGGACACTTATGGACATATGTAGATCCTTGTAGAATCATCTAGAACTCTCTACCACTTGCAAATGTCTACTAGCTACTAGGAGAATCTAGAAGCATCCCTTAAGGAGGTGGAGGCCTATAAATATGGCTACCCCCTTCACTTGAACAACACATCCCAATACACTCAAGAATCTAAGCATTCTCAAGTCTTGTAAAGCTCTCTCTCAAAGCTTTAATACAACGCTCATTTCTCTTTAAAGTCTTTGCGTTCTCAAGTTCCCTTCTACTAGCCATTGCATTTGTGTGGATTAAGGCTTGCTAGCATAGCTCGGGAGTGCTAACGCCGCACGGATAGCTTGGAGAAGTTTAGTCCATGACATTTTGCTACCAACTTCACCAATAAAATATTCAAGGGCATAACCCCATTACTGATCATCCTATTTTCCTTCACTTTACACTTTTACCAATACTTTTCCATCTTTTACATTTTAGTCACTTTGGACTATTTTTATTTTAGTCCCTAAATTGCTTCTTCATATTAATGACTCGCAAGTCCTTGTAACCCCAATTGTTTAAAAGTTGAAAGCTTAATCGAATACCGAAAAAGAATTTTTTGATTATCGAAAGCCAAAAAATTCAAGACTAATTTTTAGGGTATTATAGAATCTCTAAAAACAAGGCTATTTAATTTTTTAAAAAAATTACCTAAAATTGACATAATATCTATATGGGATAGTACTCCTCCAAACTTGAGAGAATCATTGTCCCCAATGCAAAAGCAAAATAAGCATGAAAATATGCAATATGAAAAACTAAAAAAAGAAAAGAAAACTAACTCATGGAGTTACTAGTGTTGGTGAAGGTTCTCGGATGATGATGCACTTGCCTTTGTCCCGAGAGGACTTTGCTTTCTTGATAGAGCATATGGAGGCACCAGCTTCAGTATCTGGCTCTCTTCTGCGGCGAGTCTAGGTGGAGGGTGGTCAGGCATCGTGGTCTCGATGCTTAAGTGGTGGTGCAATAGAAACAATGGTAGAGAGATGTTGGTGAGAGAGCAACATAAACTCCACCGGTGAATTCAGAAGAAGCTCATTAAAGAGTAATTGCTCAACTATGTCTCTTTGTTGGACATATTGAAGCTCATTAATGGAAGGGTTAGGGTTCTGAGCCGGAGCGACAGATGTGTTGGCGTGACCTCCAAAGCCTTTCATGGTTTGCACTTGGTGAGGGAGCCATCTTGCTAGGCATTCCATAATTTAATCATATCTCATTCATCCATTCTGAGCCTCTAAAAAGAGGTTATAATGAGATTAAGGAAAGTAAGGTCCCTAAACTTTTTTCTCGAGGTTACCCTCGCCATGATCGACTCATGGATCAATACGAACGGATCAAGTTGTCATCCATTAACCAGGGAGTGGAGGAGCATCAGTTGTCAGTGTGAGACAGTAGAATGGTTTCTAGTTTGCATGATGCGATTGTTGATGAAATGCACCTAAAACTTGGAGTACGACTTGAGTTGCTCCCAGCCACTACCTAGCGTTCGACTCTGTCCGTACCCAAGTGGTTCCAGGGATACAGAGGTTGCATAGGACATGGGCATTTTTCTCGTTAGTGGCACTGGCCACAAAGTCATTATGGTTGCTATAACACCCCATTCCCGGCCTGGTCGAGAACCAGGTCGAAGAATGTTACCGGTGAACGATGTGGTGATCGGTGCCATGATTATAAACAATGGTCAACATTTTATTGTTGTCACGCTTAGCAAACAACACAAAACAATAGCACAGGCTCAATTAAACCAATACGAAACTGTGATTATCCATTCATGACCAATTTTAAACATTTATGAACTCTAGGGGCTAAATTGTAATATTAGTGTTCTAGGGGTTCTTTTTCAGAATTAACTTTACTATCATGAAATTCAATCTATAAACATCGAATTTATAAATTTTCATGTAAATCAGAGTTCAATTCCCTTTCCAATTAAGGTCTATAACATTCAGTGACCAAAATGCAATATTTCAAAACTATTTCGTAACACTTATAACTGAATTACCTGTCACCGTACCGATACTCGAAAGGTCGTATCGGTATGCCAAGCCTAATTTAAAAGTCCCAAATTCAATAGAAATAGACTTGTATCGATACGAGTTGACCAGGTTGACTCGTATCGAATACACCCTAAGACCGTACCGATACCTTTAATTTTTCAAGATTCTAGTGACCAAAATATGTATCATCGATACACACTATGTAGTATCGATATGATTTGTTTACTAATTCCAATTATGCATACTCATATCGATACGTCCAATTATGCATTAGGCATATTTTGCCTAGTGAGGTAGTCATAAACAATGCAATTAACAATGGAATGCATAACAACTCATGCTCAATAACATCAATGCCATATCTCATGTTCAATATTAATCCTTGGAATCGGTTCAACATAGTGGATACACAAATTCCCTATGCCTCGCCAAATCAATGAATGGTCTAGTCCCTCTGCCTCGCCAAATGACCAATAACACATCATACCTCCACCTCACCACAATAATGGTTGTATCCAAGGACCGTAGTCCACCCGTACCAATGAGCTCGTGAATTCTATGGCATGCCAATTGAATCCAATGTCTTTTGAATCTAAGGTCCGGTGACAATATCAATAATGAATGTTTAATAACAATGACAATATCCAATGTTCTTATCAATAAGCAATGTTTCGGTGCCAATGTTCAATAGCAATATCAATGACAATGGAAGTGTTCAATGATCTCAATGGCAATGGCAATGATCGATGCTTCATTTTCAATGTTATGATAACAATAACTATATCAATATCAATGTTCAATAACAATGACAATAACAATATAAATGACTATGCTCTATGTTCGATGTTCAATGCTTCAATAATTTATTGACTATATCGGTGGCGAAATCAATGACAATGATCGATGGCAATGACCATAACAATATCGATGTCCGATATTTGATACAATAACTTACCTCTACTTACCAACAATATCCACTAAGTGGTTCGATGCAATATTCCTTAACAACGATGTTAGAAATACTATATACAATGACAATAGAATAGGGAAAGGCACCTAGCCTAATCTTGAGACTCTGACTACACTCACCTCAATAATATGATGCTCCTACGGCTCTCAGATAGCAATTCCATTGTTCCTAGCTTTCATTGGTGATGATGGATGATCTCTATTCAATTCTTGAGGTAGGTTAAACAATAGGAATTAGTTATAATCGATAATATGATATTGAAATCAATATAACAATATCAAAAATCAATATCAAAGCTTAAAATAACTATTGGCCATCAAATTCCATGGATGACCAAAATCCTAGCTTAAGATTAAGCTTGATTTATCCATGGATTTCATTGATTGTGTGGGGATTATAGACTACCCGATCATAGTAATGATTCGATGCTAGTGAACTAAAGAAAACTCAAACTCCACAACACTCAACAATGGAGGTGTGTGCTTAGGTGAAGATGAGATAAAGGCAAGGGAGGTGCTTGCTTCTTTAGAAATTGGGTAAGCCTTTCTCTCTTTGCTATTCATTCTATTTTATTAGAATTAGCTTTCATTAAATTGAAGGAAAGTATTCAGATGATCCCATGTAGGTTGTGATTTTAATTGAGGAGGGGCTAATCGCAAGGTTAGTCCCTCAATTCTCAATTCTTTATACTTGTATTCCTAAAATTTCAATTTCTATAATTTAGCCACTAAATGATTTCAATACATTCAATAAGGTTCTTATACAATGAATTAACTCAATTAGAGTCCAACATCGATGTAATTAATCTTGCGGTCAAAGTCAACACAATATTTGGACCTTCTGATGTAGGGTTTTCGATCGCCGAAACCCAATTCTGACTAGACCGTATTTCGGGGTGTTACAAAATATCCTATGCATGGTTATCCATCATGGACACTAATGAAGTTTTTTTAATGACATGAATCTGCAATCGATGAGGGTTGTTGATGCCTCAACTAATGGAACACTATTGGACATGAGTTATGCTGAAGCTCTTGATATTATCAACATGATTGCTGAAAATGCTGGAACTAAGACTTTGAAAAATCATTCCTCCAACTTCAAGTGATTAGATTGCTCCTCCAACTTGAGGGTTTAAAGCTTTGAAAAATTAAAGTTCTCTTTAACTTGACAAGTATAAATTGAATAAAACTGGATTAATCTACTCTACCGCATCTTGGATAGGGAAGAGCTAGAAAAGGGTAATTATTCATTAGCATTCATTCATTTATTGTTCAAAATATTGTCATTCGTCATTTTCTTTTTTTTCTCTTTAAAATAAATCTCATCACTCCCGAATGTGATGACCCTAAGATCTTAATATTTCTTGGAAATCATAAAATTTTATGCCTCTATCTTAGGGTGTCAACATTTGAAAACATTTCATCACTCATGAAAGGTGATGTCCCGAAGGTTTTAACATCAAACTTCAAGATGATGGCCCGAAGGTCTTAAAATCATCAATATTCTTACCATTATCTTAGGGAATCAACATTTGAAAAACTTCATCATTCCTGAAGGTGATGGCTCGAAGTTATTAAAATCATCAATATTTTTACCCTTATCTTAGGGTATTGACATTTGAAAATTTTCATCACCTCCGTATGTGATTGCTTGAAGTTCTTAACATCATAGCCGATGGTGATGGCTCGAAAGTCTTTAAATATCAATATTTTTACCCTTATCATATGGGATTGACATTTGAAGAACTCTGTCACTTATGAAGGTTTTAACATCATAACTGATGGTGAGGTCTGGAGGTATTAATCATCATGTCCGAAGGTAATGGTTTGGAGGTCATAAAATCATCAATATTTTTACCCTTCTCTTAGTGCATCGACATTTCAATCTTCATTCGAAAAAACTAATACATTGATTTTAATTTCAAAATTCTAAATCTTCCAATTTTTACATTGATGATAGTTTTATGTCTGCAACTATCATTTTATTACTAGATAATGGGAGAACAAAATTGAAAAACCCATTGGGATACTCAGCTTCAAGGTATATATTAGACAGTGAGAAAAATGAGATTTGAAGGAAATTAAGATTTAGATGGATTATTTTGGTTGAAAATGTAGGAAAATTTTTATGATATGTTGATTAGTTTTATATTAATGGAAGAAACAATGACTGGAGGAGAACATTAAAGAGTTTTAGATTAGTGGTAAAATGGTGAGAAAATGAAGGAGATGAATGTTTTTTATAAGTTTTACATTAATGTAGGAAATGATGATTGAAAAAGAATATTTGCAAAACTGTTAAAATATTTTGGGTTAGAAGGATCAGGAGTTTGATTGGGTTGGGTTTGAACTGGTTGAACTCGATTAATCAGTTAAATAAGTTTTGCGTAAAATAAATATTTTAAAAATGCGATTTTGTTAAATTGATGATTATTTTGACTTTTGAAAATGTTTAAATATTTTATTAAACATTTTCTTATGAAAATTAAATGTTGATTAAATTGATTAAAGTGACATTTTGGTTTTAGTGACTAAAATGTAAGATTTACAAAATTGTTTTTATAGTGATTAAACTGTAAAAGGGCTAATACTAAGAATCCTTAGAGATATATATTTTCGAAGTATTTTAAATGAGTTTATCATCTTAATTTACTAAAGATTTTGATGGTTAATTGATTTCTCAAAATCATTTTTCTATTTTCCCAACTTCGTAAGATTTTCTCTCCATATTTTCTCTCATTTTCTTTCTTACTTTCTTTCTCATAATTTCCATATTTCTTGTTGGTTTTCAATGGAAATTATCTTATTTGATTCATCTTGTCTTCTTTACAAAACCTCATAAAAAATTTAAAAAATCTCTTTAATTCCCATTTTCTTTTTCAAAGAAAAGTTACGCCAACTTTTGGTGGAAAGCTTCAAAGATAAATTTATTGTTCTCTCTTAAAACTAAGGTTCTTTATTGATATTCCCTAGTAATTGGATCTTGTTTATTGTTTTGTAACTTGGTTTTGCAATTTAATTCAAGAAATGAATGTTAAATGGTAATTTTGGTGTTTTGCCTAAATTCTTGATTGAGATGATGAATTTTGATGATTTCAATTGGATTAATTCATATTTTAGTTTTGTAATCATAATATGAAATGATGTTTTTGATTTAAATCTCAATACTTTTTAATTGTTTAATTTTTAGGTTGATATTTAGTTTGTTTTGGGGTGTTTTTGGTGACTTATGTTTGCTGGAGGTATAAAGATTGTTTGATTGTGTTTGTAGATGATTATTTATTAATTTTGGTTAATAAAATCATAGGTTTGAGGCTGGTTGTTGATTGGACGAAGTTAGAGGTTGTTTTTGGTGTTTTTAATAGATTTTGGATGTGTTTTGCTAAAGATGCAGGGAAATGCTTAAGGCTAGTGTTTGGATGCATTTTGATGCATTATACCTCTAGTTTTATCTTGTAGAAGCATGGTAGGAGCATGGAGAAGTTGCCTTGTAAGTGTCGAACCATTTCGGAAGCTCACGATGCGTCGACAAGTAAGGCGATTGTGTATCGGTGAGTGAAAATGACTTAAAAGGATTACAAAGCTTTAAGGCTCTGTCTTGGGGACTTAGGAAATGTGATACCCTAAAAATTTGTCTTTTAGATTAAATTTTTGAATTCGAAATGATTGAAATAATATAGCTCATTAAAACCGTTTCTTAGGGGACAAAAATGGGAGAATAGAACAGTTAAGAGCTTAATTATAGGGACTAACTTATTATGTTTGTCTAATTAAAGAATTGCATGCAAAGATATCAAATAAGAAAAGGGTATGGCCACATATCTTCCCCTCGTTTTCAACCGGTTAAGGAAAAATTGGACCATCTTTGTTAGAGAACCAAAAGCTAGAGGAAATTTCTTGAGTGAGAAAGCTTAAAAGAATTAGGAGAAAAGCTAGTTTGTTGGTGGAATCCTTGAATAATTCTTGGTGATTACCAAAACGGAAGGTAAATGCTCTCTTTAATTAACCTTAATTGTTCGAATGATTGGGGAATATCTTTGAATTGTGATGTTTGTTAGGTTGAGGTTAGTTCATGTGATTCTTTAGATTGAATTGAACAAGAATTGATGATTTTTTTTTGTTAGAAAGTTTGGTAATGTATCGTTGAAATGAAATTAGGAAGAGTTGTTCATGGATAGTTGTATTGAGAAATTGATTGAATGGTCACTAATCTAAATAATTGATTCGAAATGTTTAATTTTCTTAGAATTGACAAATAATCTCAAATGATATCATGCTCAAATAGAGATGTTCGAATGCATGGGAATTGAAAACATTCTAGGAGAATGTTATGTTAATAAATTCGATTGGATAAAGTGGTTAATTGTTGTAACAGTTTGTGTTAACTTAGGGGCTGGAAATGCTTGATCAAGTATGAATTTAAAGAATGGAGTATTGTCATGAAACAAATAATGAAACATTGTTAATTGTTTTGTGGAAAAGATTAAAAATTGATTGCTGGGAACTATTTTCTTGATAAGAGTATAGGAAAGAATCAAAATTCGTTCTATATTGGACTGCCCTGTTTCGGGCAGTGGCAGGGGTTTGGGGCTGTAAAATTGGTTTAATATTGACTAGTTAGTTAATTATTGGTCACATAATTAAGTATATTGTGATAATGGAATTAATGCTTAAATTTTGTATGATAATTGAGGTGTATTATTAATGGTTATTGAGTATAAACAATGTTTAGTGAGATTGAGTTTTCAAACAGATTATGGTAACAAGTATTTGGTGTTATGTCTAATAAGAATAAAAATTTATGTGATAAATTAGATTGGGGTGAAATTGAGGAAAAGAAGACAACCATAGATCAACAAGCTGATAGACAAAAAGGGGTCGTGATCCAGGATCGTTGATAGCTCGGAAACAATCTGTGAGTGTGGTTAAAGCCTCAGAAAGGAATTTAACCCTTTCCGAGCATTGCTTTGCTTTTATTTTATTCTACTTAATATTTCTTCTTGAATGCTTATTGCACATAAAGGTATTGATTAAGCTAGCAAGGGAGTCAGGTAAATATTCCTTATGGAACACTTGGGTGTAAAAAAAATTTATTGAAAAACCATGTTTGAAGTTAAGTAAATTGCTTTGATATGAAACTGATATGTGAACCACTTGAGTGGCAATATGTTTCATAAGAATTAGAAATGAAAGTTGGTAGAGGAATACTTATGTAAGGTGCGAATCTGGTACACCATGGATCATTGATTATATTGATATAGACTATTGAATACAATGATATTGCTAATAGAATTAAATATATTTATATAGAAGGGTTGATTATTAATTAATGTTTATGAGTATTGATATTGAAAATTGATTATGGAAGTTGATATTGAACCCTTAATTCAAAAGGATATTGGCACTTGAAGTGCATATTGATTCGAATGATACTCTAAGAATGATAATATTGATGATTATTGTAAGCCTTGATCTCGAGTCAGTCGTAAATATAGATGGCATGCCATAGAGTCCATAAAGCTTAGAGTCGAGGTGGACTACGGTCCGGGATAGTGGTTCCTATTTGGCGACAGTAGGAGGGAAGTATGTATTGGTCATTTGGCGACAGTAGGAGGGATTGACCAGTACTTTGAGTACAATATTGTTTATTGGCGACAATTTGGTTGGGGACTAGTGTATCTAGACTGAGACGTCGATTCTCAAGGCTAAACCAAAGTGAATTTAAAAGAAATCTATTGAAAATGAAACATATTCATGGATTAAATGAATACTATGGTATGGCTTAATTATATATATATAATTAAAATTGATTGGTAAACAAACGGATTGATAATGTAATGTATTGAAGGATGTTAGACAACTGTAAGGCTTCATTGTTTCCATGAATCATGTTCAAGGCTAGAAACTTGTGTGATACTCGAACATTATGCCCTTTGATTCTATCATTTGAATTGGAATATGATAGAGTACTATTTTGATAGGCTAACTTGACGTAGTGAATGTAAAGAAGCTTATAAGAATGATTGAAATGATAATCACGAAGTCTAAGTTAACTTATGATCTTGTTTGATTGATTGTGGTAGTGAAAGGCTTTTATGTTTTAAATTGAATTTGTTATGCTTTAACCCTCTCACTAAGCCTTTGCATATTTAAGTCTTACCCTACATCCCAGGTTAACATTTTGGACACTGAAACTTTGAGAAGCTTGATCAAGTCACTTTTTGGAGCTAAGAGTATGTAGTTAATTTTTTAAAGAACTCCTAGGATGGTGGCACTAATGTATAAATTGATGTGCTTGTTTGGTTTTGTAAGGTCTATAATGGATATGGTATGTAAGTATTAACTCTTGTTCTTGTGGTAGCCTATGGTTGATGTGGTGGCGTGATTTTCATCTGATTATAGTATTTGAACTAGTTCCTAGATGATTTTGCTTGAGTTGTTTATGTTGTTGCCTATAATAAAGACTTAGTTAATTGAAAGTAGTAATGATCAATCTCAATGGACATAGTTTCATTCAAATCAATGATAAGATTTTGCAAATTGTATATAGACTAGGTTTTGTTTTGGATTGGAGATCGATTGTTGTAAAATGGATTTGTATAGGAATAAAATGTCTTAATTGCTTAACTTGTTTGTAAACCTATAGGTAAAAATTAGAACCTTGATATGCATTGATTTGGAACATGTTTATAAGTCTTATGCTTATGTAGGAAATGTGAATAATAATATATGATGGTTAAGAATGTAGAATTGTGATCATTTGGCTGAAGTTGGTTACTATAGTATCTATAAAAAAAAGAAATGATCCATTTGAACCCATGGGTATCCTTTCTTATTCGAAAGTAAACTTGCTCTCTAAGACAAATCCTTAATTTGTTCGAATGCTTGTGTATGGTAAGCATGTCCTTGATTGAATGCCTTATATCGAATGGTTGTTTCTCCTAGGCTAGTTTTAAGGTGTTACAGGAAAAGTGTGAAAAGCTTTCTTAAGTCCAAGAGTAAGTTGAAATGGTTTATTTGGAATTATTTTTGCAAAGTTTGATATTATGATGCATATAAATGATTTGTCATTGATTTGAATAAATGCATAAGGATGACTCTTGCTATTACAATGCATCTTAATCATGATTTTCCATGTTTATAAACATGAGATTTGGTTTAAATGAGTAAGCATGATATTCTACAATTGATTTAAAATGCTATGAACATGTGTTTGAGTAAATAAATGATATGAATATGTGTAGCATTGAAAAACAATAAGTTCTCATGCATGTATGATCTATATTGACTATGTGACACACTAAAAAGGTATCATATATAATTGGTATGTCATAGGATGTAAAGTGTTCTATAAAAAGTAAAGGGCTTAGAGCCTAATCTATTGATCATTCTGTGGCTTTAAGGTAATTGAAAGACATTACCCGGCATGGAGGCAAGAAAAATGTGATTGAAAGATATCACCATCAGGTTCCATGTATCCTATGAAAATTGAGAATGAATTATGGTTTTAATCTAGTCATATTGATTGTCAATATATGTGTATATGATGGAATGTAAGAATGAAAGCATGATGCATATGTTTTAAACAAACATGATTTTTATAATATGCATTTATGATTATGCTAATGATTTGGAATTGAATTGATGAATATTTGTTGAGCCTTCTCAGTAAACATGCATTACTTACGGTCTCGTTTCATCTCTATATAGAAATAGGGTTTCGAGGTGGCATTCATGGCAAAGGGATTCCAAGAACTCTGAGTTATCTTGAGTATGAAAACTAGTTTTGAATTGTGGTTAATAAGGTAATGTGTTATTTCATTTTGGGGAGTTATAATATGGTTTATGTTGATTTATAAACCTTTGTTTCTTGCTGTTTAGGTTGAGTTTGGAGCATGTTGGTAATGTGGTATCCTAGTTGAATCAAGTATGAGAACCATGTGCCTTAATATGCTATGATATGCAAATAATGGTTGGTTGCTTAATTTTGAGTTTGGAGGTCAAATGATGTTGTATTGGTATGGCTGAAGTTTGAGCATGTTTTAAATGCATAATAAGTCATTTGTGACTTCTCCAAATAGGTAAAAGATCAAAATTGAATAAAATGAGTACTTGAGTTCTTCATATTGGATTGATTATACGATATTTGACTTTTAGGTTGACACTTTGACGTAGTGGTTCATTCATGGTAAAAATTGGTATACATTTGTTTTTTTATATGTTTGATTTGCTCATAATTCATTGGAAGAATGAATAGGTCATTTGGATATGTTTAGGGAAGGTTTATAGTGTTTAAGATCTACATTTTCTACAAATATTCATGTATACAAGTTTCAAAATCAGATGAACAGGTTTCAAAACCTATCAAAGTTGGTATCGAAACCAAGACTAAGGCTTCAAAACCAGTAGGCCAATTTTGGTTACTAGAAAATGGTTTGGAAAACATGAGGAAAGGTTTCAAAACCTTTTGTGGGGATGGTTCCGCAAAGCTAAAAAACAGTTCAAAATGTTATATTTTGGTCTTAAAACATAAGTTTATCAATTCAATGAGTTCTAAGTGTCCAATTGAGTTGAAATTTTGCATGTGAGTCTAAATGTTGGTTATTTTCAGAATGGTATCTTTAATTTCGAGTAATTCCTTTTAATTCTATGAATTTGTAATTTGGTCCCGAAATGCTAGATTTTGCAATTGAGTGCCTAATCAGTGTCTGTTTCGAATGATAATTGAACTACTGCTTATATGTAAACCATAGGACTTAATACTTCATCTAGATAAGATAAAAGAAAAAAATGAAATTGTAACACCCCCATTCCCGGCCTGGTCGGGAACTAGGTCGGAGAGTGCTACCGGTGAATACTACGGTGATCAGTGCGATAAAATTCCAATTAATGATCAACTCTTATTCGATGTTATGCTTCTTAATCATTAACCAACATAATCATTAGTCTAATTATTCAACATAAAACAAAGATCCATTACTTAGGACCAATTCTTAACTAATACAAGTTTTAGGGACTAAACTATAATTTCAAAATTTTAGGGGTCCTTTCATCTAATTGGATACGCAACAATGAAATTCAATACAATAAAAGTGAACTTATAAATTTTCATGTCATTCCAATATCTTTTACCTTTCCAATTAAGCCTAACATTATTTGGTGACCATTCCGCAAATAATGTAGAACAATAATCTATGTCTTTTAACAAAATTAACTACCACTGTATCAAAATACCTTGGTGTTGTATCGATACAGATGCACATGAATAAGAATTTTATTTGCGACTGCCAAACCCCGTATCGATGCAGCTAAGCTCGTATCGGTACGGGTTGACCAACTTTGACCCGTTTCGGTACACCCTACAGTTGTACCGATACAATTTATTTCTCAAACCTTATTGTCAAATTTCGTATCAATACACTTTAGACCTGTATCGATACGCTATGGTTGACTCACCTTTGACTTGGCCAAATATGCATAACTATACCGAAACAAGTGAACCCGTATTGGTACGCCCTGCACTGTAATGACAGATTTTATCTGGTGTTTAGCCAATTTAACCTATTGAATGATGTCCAAATCCAATGAAATTTTACCAGAAAGATTCAATCACCATAATCTACTATCATACCAAATTTTAGAGCCATATGATCCCATTTACTAGGTTTTCACCTTTTAGTGCCCAATATGTTGTTTTAACCATTTTTAAGTCAAACCAAAATACCATTTAGGGCCTCTAAGGCCTTTATACAACAAAGACAATGCACACATAGCAAACATACAAAAACAAACTGGTGCAACTACTTTTCCACCAATCTAGGAGTTTATAGGGACAAAATACGTTACTTTAAGCTTGTGGTGACTTGACAAACTACCAACTAGCTCTGATCTCGAACCGATAACTTTCTTAACCTGAAATGTATGGAAGATGAATGCATTAGACTTATATAGTCTAAGTGAGGTAGCCATATACAATGAATGAACATAATATGCAATATGGCATACCTTAATGATATATTTAAGGGCAACTTTAACATACATAACAGGTAATATGGCATAAATGATTAACATAACAGCAATGATCAATATCAATACATCACAACCATGATCACTAGAGTTATTCAATAATTTCCTTGGATTGATTCACAGTGTATGGATACACGAATTCCTCCTCCGCACCAAAGCAACAGTGATCTAGTCATATCCCTCTGCCGCACCAATTTGACCAAATCACATCAATATCCCTCCACCGTACCACAATAAAGGTCGTAGCCTAACCCGTACCAATAAGCTCATGAATTCTATGACATGTCAATTGTATCCAATACTCTCAAATCCAAGGTTCAATAATCAATAATTCAATAACGGTATTTCAATAGCAATAGTTCCATATCAATATATCAATAGCAATGATTCAATAACCATGTTTCAATACGGTAATTCAATAACAATAGGCATATATCATTAATTCAATAGCAATATGCAATATTCAATGTCCAATACTCAATGGCTCCATGTAACAATGATTCAATGATTTCAATGGCAATAACAACAATGCTTCATACATGAATTCAAAGAATACTTACCCATACTTACCACTATGGCTTTTCGATAATGTTTTAAGAAAAATCATTCAATACAATGGTTAGCAATGCAATAATAGATATTCAATGATTTGAGTTAGGAACCTAGCCAACTCTCGAGACTCTAACTACACTCACCTTGACTTTCGATGCTTCTACGGCTCTCAAACTATAATTTCCTTATTCCTAGCTTGTGTTGGAGATAACAGGGGATCTTTCTCCAATCCTTGAGGTAGGGAAATCAATAGGAGATTGTTACAATCAATATAACAATACCGATATTCATTTCTAAATCCAAAATAGCTATTGGATTACTCATAGGTCAAAACTTGAGGAACGAGGGTTTAGCTTGAGAACTATAACTTGAAATTAAACGTTCAATAGTATATGGAATTAATAATAGATTAAGGGTTTCTACTTACCCAAACCCTAGCTATTCAATGGAACTCTTGAAGCAAAGAAATCTTGAGTTTAAGGGATTCAATAAAAGAGGTGTATGCTTGAGCTTAGTGAAGAAGATAAAAATGGAGGTGTGTGCTTGCTTTCTCCAAACTAAGGATAAGTTTGATTTCGGTAATAGGTAAAACAAAGGAAGAGAGCTTTTCTTTATTCCTTTTTAAAGAAACCAAGACTTTAATCATTTTCTACCTCACCAAAGACCAATGAGAATGCTTCCCTTAGCAAAGAGAAAGCTTAATTTACCAATTTCTATCTTTTCATGCCTTTCCACAATTTAGGCAATCAAAGTGTCATTTTTTATGACAAAAGATGACAAACATCACGTGCAACGGCGAGCAAGTAGGCGACTCGTCCCCAACTTTCAATCTTCTCAAAATGGTCACTAAATCAATTTTATACAAGTACTCATACCGATATACCTATGGTCATATCAATATGGCTAAACCAAATTTGGTAATTTAGTTAAGAGCAGTTGAACCGTACTGATACAAGACCTACTATATCGATGCGCCTAGCCAATTTTCAGAGCTCAAACATTTCAATAAGATCCTTCACTAAGAATTGGACTCAATCGAAGTCCATAACCAATGCTATTAACCATGTAGTCAATAATAATACAACATTTTGACTTTTCGGTGTAGGGTTTCCGATTGTCGAAACCCGATTCTGACTAGACTAGTTTTCGGGGTGTTACAGGAACTAAAATCAAATATGTTAGCTCAGGTTTACTTTTGTAAACCAATATGATCTCCTCGGTTTAGGTCTAATAGTTGTAGTTGGGTGCATGTTCAGTCGCCAACACTTGTAGTGGCTGTCAATCCTAGATTATGATTAGAGCGTCTTCGTAGCTTGGGAGGTGTTAAGTTTAGAGGGTTGAATCCTGAAACAATAGAGGAATTGTTTTCGAGCATTGAGCATATTCTTGGACATATGGAGTGCATGAATGCACGAAAGCTCTATTGCACTATATCTTTGTTGCATGGTGATGCTTATCATTGGTGGACGACCACCATAGCTGGAATACATGCTCCTTATGTGATTTGTGAGTTCATTCGAAGAGCTTTCAGGAGAAAGTATCTTTAATTGCAGTATCATGATGCAAAGAAAAAGGAATCCATGGCTTTAGTGAAGACCATATTTTAGTAGCTGAATACAAGGTGAAGTTTGTTTGTTTGAGCCAATATGCTCCTAAGCTAGTTTTTAATGACCGTTGTAACACCCCTTTCCCGGCCTGGTAAAGAACCAGGTCAAAGTATGTTACCAGAGATCGAAACGATGATCGGTACAATATTGGATGTTCTACATTGATTTAGTGAGCTAAAAACCATGCACGAATTATATCAGTGTTCCAACACAATACTATGGCTATGCGGTGAATTAGTGATTTGATAAGACTCGATAATCTGGAATATAAGACCAATTTTAAACCTTTACAAGTTTTAGGGGCTAATCTGAAAATTAAGTAAATTAGAGGTCCTTTACTGAAATTAACCTTACCACAATGAAATTCAGTCCATAAGTAGTGAGCATGCAAATTTTTATGCTAAACAGAATTCATTTACCCCTATAGTTAAGCCAATTACTACTAGGTGACCAACTTGTAAAATTAACAGAGTTATTCAACATCTTATAACCAGATTACCTGAATCGGATCGATACTCAAAAGGCTGTATCGGTACACCATGCACATTTAATAAATGATTAGATTCCAGTGACCAAAACTCGTATCGGTACAGCCCAGTTGTACCGGTACGGATAGACCAATATCGGTATGCCTTGAAATTGTATCAATGCATTTTTTTACAACCAAATTCCAGTGTTGACTTTTCGTACCGATAGCTAAAGTTCGTATCGATATGCCTAGTTGACCAGCATTGACTTGGTCCAAATATGCATAGCCGTATCAATACACCATCACCCGTATCGGTATGATAAGGCCTGTAATGACAGATTCAGTCTGTTTTTTATCCAATTTGACCCATCAATCAATATCCAAATCTTATAAAATTTTGCGGACAAGCTTATAACACCATAATCTACTAGCATGCTAAATTACATAGCCTTATGAATCCATATACTAGGTTTTTACCTTTTAGCTCAAATATGCAAGTTTTACCACTTTTAGCCAATTTCAAAACAATATTTAGGGCCTTTAACACTTATGCATACCATATACAATGCTTACACAACAAAAGGGCTAAAAGTAACTACTTTAACTACTTTGCCACCATTGTAGGAGCTCTTAGGGATAATATAGATTACTTTAAGCTCGTAGTGACTTGCCAAAACTTCCAACGATCCCCGATCTCGCAACGGTAACTTTCTTAACCTGAAATGCATAATATGAAATGCATTAGGCATACTTTTCCTAGTGAGGTAGCCATAACAATAGAAAAAATGGTGATATGCAATACAAATCATGCTATGATGATAGCAATACTATAGTTACATCACAACTATGGCAATATCAATACTACGACAATATCAATGTTGTGACAATATCAATGTTGTGACAATATCAATGCTATGACAATATCAATGCTATGACAATATCAATGCTATGACAATATCAATGCTATGACAATATTCAATGTTATGGCGTGTTTAACATATATGTACAGTATTCCCTTGGATTGAAAAAAGATAGTGGATTCGCGAATTCCTATGCCTCGCCAAATCAATGAATAGTCTAGTCTCCCCACCTCGCCAATTGACCAATATCACAACATCCACAATAAAGGTCGTAGCCAAGGACCGTAGTCCACCTGTACTAATGAGCTCATGAATTCTATGTCATGCCAATTGTATCCAATGTCCTTTTAAATCCAAGGTTCGATAGCAATAACAATAGTAATAACGATGACAATGAAAATGGTGATGACAATGTCAATGGTAATATTTCAATAGCGATGACAATAACAATACCGATATTCAATGGCAATGGCAATATCAATATCAATGACTATGAAATGCCTATATCAATGTCCATAACAATGACTCTATTAATAACCAATAATCAATATTTCTATATTCCAAGGTTCCAATGATGACAATGACAACAACGATGATGCTATGTTCAATGGCTCGATGCAATAACTTACCAATGCTTACCAATAAAGCCTTCAAGAAGATTCGATGCAATAACCCTTAGGAAAAAGGTTAGCTAGGTAATATTCAATAACAATTTAATCGAGAAAAGAACCTAGCTTAATCTCATGACTCCAACTACACTGACGTAGACTTCTGAAGCTCTTACGACTTTCAAACAGCAATCCCCCTTGTTCCTTTGTTTGGTGGATTCTGGTGGATGGGTTGTTTCCTCACTAAGAGCATTTTAAGTTTATCAAAACAATAAAGGAAAAGGAATTACTATGATTCCAATACTTTTATAGTAATTAGCACATCTATAGCTACAATTAGCCATAGAACCGATAAAAGCATAACTTGAAATTTTATGGAAGTTTAGCTAAATTTCGATAGTTTTCCATAACTCAATTTCTCCCTATAATTCTTATGGAAATTAATAGAACAACAATGAGCTTACCTTGATATATCAATGGAAATAATCTAGAATCAATAATACGAAGAAAATCAAAGCTTTAGAGATCCTCCATTGCTTGCTTTCAAGGAAGAAGATGACAACTAAGGTGATTGCTTCTTTACTTAATCGAGTATTTTCTGCAACTCATTCTTACTTCCAATTTGTTTTCAATACTCAAAAGCTTTCCTTCAAGTGAAGGAAACATTCTGAGCATTCCATGTAGCAGATGATGGGGCTTAGGAGGGGCCAATTACAAGGTTGGTCCCTCAAGTTCCTAGACTTTGCAGTCTTGCTCCCAAACTTTCAAATTTTGCATTTTCGTCACTAAACAATTTTCCAATAAATTCAATAAGGTCCTTAATCAATAAATTAACTCAATTAGAGTCCAATATCAATGTAATTGACCACATGGTCATGGTCAATATAATATTTGGACCTTTTTGGTGTAGGGTTTTTGATAGTCGGAACTCAATTTTGACTAGACTAATTTTTGGGGTGTTACAACCATAAAAGATATGGCACATTCAGATATAGTCTTGTGAAAGATATCAAGATATACTTGTTGGCCACTGATTACATTGACTTTGATGTGTTTGTCAATGGGGCCAAAGATATTGAACAGTCCTTCTATTCTTCTTCTCGGATGATGTGTGTTGATTCAAGGAAAAGAGTTACTGAGTTTGATCGTGCCATAAAATAGACAAAGAGGTCATGTGGTAGACGATTTAAGTCAGATCGCAGACGCAATGGTGGTGGATGTGGTTAGAATGTCCAAAATACAAATGTTGATGTTGTAGAGTGTGAGCATTGTGGGAAATGCCATTAGTGTAACACCCACTCCAGACCTAGTAGAGAACCGGATCAGAGTATGTTACTGATGAACAATACGGTGATTAACACAACTTTAACCATACATCGAAGATATATTATGATACTATACAATAAGAAAAAGTCGGTAATTCAATATGAAGCTATAATTATCAATACATGACCAGTCTTAAACTTTTGTAAGTTTTAGGGACTAATTGGTAAATTTGATAAATCAAGGGTCTTATACTGAAATTAATTATACCACAATGAAATTTAACCTATATCTAATGATCATACAAATATTCATGACAATCAGAGTCCAATCACTCATTCAATTAGGCCAATTAACAATCGGTGACCAATGTGCAAAACTTCAAACTCATTTCAGTGACTTATAACTGATTTACCAATATTGGTATCAATACTCGAGAGGCCGTACCAATATGCCTGTGTCATGACCGCTAAAACGCTTAAGAGCCATTTAACCCATATTGATATTGTACCTATCTGTATCGATATGCAGTGCATGTTTTTTGAATTATCAGATTCTAGTGATCTAAACTCGTATCGATACAGCTCTAGCCGTATCAATATGTGTATACCTATTTCAGTACACCCTATAACCGTATTGATGCAATTTTTACAACAAATTACAATGTTGACTTTTTGTATCAATATGCCCTTTGACGTATCGATACGCCATGTTGACCAAAATTGACCATGCCCAAATATGCCTACCTATATCGATACGCCATTACCCATATCGATATGCCATGTAATGTAATGACAGATTTTATATGGTTTTTAATCAATTTAGGCCATCAAACCCTATCCAAATCCAATGAAATTTTACTAGTAAGTTTATAACATTATAATCTACTAGAATGCCAAATTTCATGTCAAAATGAATCATTTTATTAGGTTTTCACTTACTTAAACTAACTATGCCAATTTTGCCACTTCTAGTCGAACTTAAAAGGTCATTTAGGGCCCTTAAGGCTTATACATGCTATAAATAAAACATACACATTAAAAGGAGCAAAAGTAACTAGTTCAACTACTTTTCCACCATACTAGGTGTTCATAGGGACAAAATACATTACTTGTAGACTTGTAGTGACTTGCCAAACTTCCAACGATCCCCAATCTCGCAACAGTGACTTTCAACCTGTAATGCATTAGATGAAATGCATTAGGCATACTTTGCCTAGTGAGGTAGTCATAAACAACAATAAGTTCAATGGTGTGCAATTCAAATCATGCTAGGATAATATCAATACTATGGATATGTCAATCTATGATAGTTCCAATACTATGACAATATCTATACTATGGCAATATCGATGCTATGACAATACTCAATGCTATGACAATATTCAATGCTATAACAATGTTCAATGTAATGAAAATAACCAATGCTATATCCATATTCAATAACATATTTAACATTTATCAGTAGTTTTCCTTGGATCGAAATAAGATAGTGGATACACGAATTCCTACGCCTAGTCAAATCAATGAATGGTCTATCCCTCTACCTCACCAATTGACCAATAACACAAACATCCCTCTGCCTCGCCACAATAAAGGTTGTATCCCAAGAACCGTAGTCCACCCGTACCAATGAGCTCATGAATTATATGGCATGCCAATTGTATCCAATGTCCTTTCGAATCCAAGGTTCAATACCAATTTCAATATCTATGTTTCAATGGCAATATCAATAATCAATATTTCCAATACCCATGTCTATGATCAATGATCAAATGACAATATCAATATTCAATAGTCGATGTTTCAAAGTCCAATTTCAATAATTAATGTTTAATATCAATGATCAATGTTCCAATGTCGATGTTTTGATGACAATAACAATGTCAATAATCAATGACCTGTATCAATGTTCAATGTTCCAATAACAATGTTTCAATGACAATAACAATTTCAATAATCAATGACTTATATCAATGTTCAATGTTCCAATAACAATGTTTCAATGACAATAATAATGTCAATAATCAATTACTATATCAATGCTTAATTCATTGTCTAATGTCTATAACAATGATACCCTATTATTCAATGGTCAATGTTACTAGATTTTCATGATTCAATGTGACCGATATCAATGGCAATGCTTCTATGGTCGGTAATTCAATGCAATGGCTTACCAGTGCTTACCAATATGATCATATTGGAATAAGCATATAGCCTATTTTTGAGACATCAACTACACTCACCTTGATTTCTGATGCTCCTACGGCTCTTAGATAACAACTCTTTTGCTCATAGTTTTAGTTGGAGACGATGGATTCTCTTTCTCCAATTCTTGAGCTAGGTAAAACAATAGGAATTGTTATAATCTATACAATAATATCCAAATCGATATTCAATCTTGAAATAGCTATTAGCTATTGAATTTCCATAGATTAAATCCTTATGGAATATGAACGTAGCCTAAAGGCTCTATATAATTTCAACTTGAAAATAAACTCAATATATCCATGGAATCGAGAAATCGTTTGGAGGCTTTTACTTACCCAAACGATAACTACACAGAGGGATTAGGAAACCAAATAAATCCTAAGAGTGAAACCAAGCTCCAATGGTGGTGCTTGCTTGAAGGAAGGAGATGGTAGTGAGGCGCTTGCTTAATAAAGCTAACTGGGTAAGTTTCTTTCTCCCTTTTCCTTTTTCTTTTTATTATTCAATAGTTTAGGATATCCTTTAAGTGAAGGAATTCAATTCCTTGTACCCATGTGGAAATTGAAAAAGCTTGGGGAGGGGCTATTGAATAGCTTTATACATTTACCCCCCCCCCCCACACACTTTTAATTTTTGCAATTTAGCCCCTACAGGATTTTTCAATAAATTCAATAAGGCCCACAATCGATAAATTGACTCAATTAGACTCCAATATCAATGTAATTGACCATGCGGTCAAAGTCAATACAATAATTGAGCCTTTACGATGTAGGGTTTCTGATCATCAAAACCCAATTCCGCCTAGACCTGTTTTCAGGGTGTTACAATTAGGATGTGTATTGGAGTGTATATAGAGATTGTTTTGTGTTAGGCTCACGGGAACATCATAAGCGAGATTGCTCGTGTGTCAATAGAGATGTACCAGTTTAGACAGCTATTGGTCAAGGTCGTGGAAGGGGTAATTTACAAAGGCATGATGAGGGACAGAGGATAATTGCTCATACTATTGCCATTCAGCTTGAGAAAGGAGAACATATAAGGGATTCCTCACTAATGATTATGCATTTATTATCATGCAAGTGATTTGAAATTATATTGATGAACATTTGTTGAGCTTCCTCACTAATCATGCATTTCTTACGATCCTGTTTCATCTTTGCAGAGAAATAGAGGTTCGAAGCGACTTTCGTGGCAAAGGGATTCCAAGAACTCCGAGTTATCTTGAGTATGAAAACTAGTTTTGAATTGTGGTTAATAAGGCAATGTGTCATTCCATTTTGGGAAGTTATGTGGTTTTTGTTGATTTTCAGACCTTTGTTTCTTGTTGTTTTGACTGAGTTTGGAGCATGTTGGTAATGTGGTGTTTTAGTTGAATCAAGTATGAGAACCATATGCTTTAATATTCTATGACATGCAAATAATGCTTGGATGCTTAATTTTGTGTAACACCCTGGAAAACGGGCTAGAAATTTCAGGTGAATTATCGGAATCGGGTTTGAATTTTGGGTTAGGCTTTACCTAATTAATTAATTTCAAAAAAAATTGGGTTGATTAAATTGGTTTTCGATAAATTTATCGTAACAAGTATTTGTGAAAATATATTTAATGAATTTCATAAAGGGAGAAATTAAGTTTGGGTAATTTGAAATGGGTTGTTTTAATATTAATTAAATGTTGACTATTTTGCAAAAGGTTGTAAAATATTAATAATGACAATTTTGTAAAAAATGTTAAAGTGGTATTTTTAATGGAATTATTAAATCAAATAAAGAAATATCTTTTCCCTCTTGTTTTAACAAAAAGAAGTTGACAGTTGTAATTTTCTAAAAGATGAGAAAGACATTTCTAAGGTTTCTCTCAATTTTCTCTCATTTTCTTCCAAACAAAACTTAGGGATTTCTTGATTCCTTAATTATTTTTACTTCAATTTCTTCTCCATTTATTTCTAAAGAATTGTGGATTAAGGATTTTGATTTCTACATCATCTCCACTATTTTTCTAGTTGAAAATCAAGATGGGAGTTCATCTTCAAGTTGGTTTTTCATCAAGCAAGGTGAGAAAATGTTCTTTAATAATTTTCTACATGATTTTGATTCATAATCTATGATTTCTCATGGTTTGGGGATAATTAAAATGAATTTCAAATGAAATTATTGGATTTTAATGGATTTTCTCATAAGTCTTGATTAGATTATAGTAATCTAACGATTTCTATGGAATTCTAATGTTTTGTGCATGAGTAATAATAATCTAAAGTTGACTTTCTAATTTAATTCTCGAAATTAATCTAATTAGTTTAATTTTTAGATTTGAGTTCTTAGATGGACTAATTGGTAGAATGGATGAATTAGTGGTTTATATATGAGAGTGGATCATATATGTTCGATGGAATTCTTACAAGAGATGCGATGTTAAAAAGAAAGGGGTTTGAATGGCGGAATGAGGGTAGATGCGCGAACAGAGCAAGGGCGCTATTGCTGTCGTCCCATTCGTGTGGCCTATTGGTAATAATAAAAAAAAAGAAATGAAAGAACAGAATTAAACGGGAATTGAATGGTGAACAGAGCAGTAGGCATGAAAAAAAATGATTTAAAGGAGTGGAACTTGGTGCCAGGCGATACATGTGAGGGGAAGTGAAAAGGGAGTGTTGGTTAATAATAGAATAAAGGAGAATTTAGAATTTGGATAGTTACTTTAGTATGGTGTCAAGGCGTTTAAATTCTTGGTATTTGAGCCTTGGATTCGAGAATTTAGAATATTGAGCCTCGCATTTTTTTGTGGAAGATGTTAAGTACTTGGACGTTTTTCGGTTAGGTGTCGAGGCGTTAGCGTTGAGACGTTGATACCAAGATAGTGGCATGTTTGTGGGTGAAATTTTAAGTTGGTTCTTCAAATAAAGTTTGAACTAAGGTTTGGGGGTTTGATTATAGCCGAGCGAGCTTAACTAAGATCAAAAGTAAGTTTTTCCTGTTTCGCCTTTCGAATATCAGTTCGATATGCGTATTGATTTATATGATTTAATTTCAAGCATAATTTGTTATCTACTATTTTATACATGATTTTCCATGTGGAATGCATTATAAATGATGTTATAAATGGATGCATATGAGGTTTGGCAAATGATTTTCGAAAGGAGAATTCATGTTGCTTAGAAATATGGTTATTACATTGGTAAATGGTTTGAATAATGCAAATGAAAAAACATAGAGGTAACATGGTTTCAAAGTATATATTGACAAGTGACAATGGTTAAATGTTATCGGATATAGTTGGTATGCCATAGGGTTTAAAGTGCACTATAATAAGTCGCCTCATGTGTATCGAGGGGTTGTGAGTGTACCGTCTCTCCACCATGGGAACCCCAATGATAGAGGGATTAATTATGCCATATTCTCCTGTTAGTGGATATTATTTACCTCATAAACCGTTGAGGGGTTAATTTTGTTGAAGCCTCAGGTTAGGGATGTATGTGAAGTGGTCTTGGGAACCACTTGTGAAATCCGTGTATCCGATGTGTTTTTACAAATGGAAAGGTTTGGTTTTGGGTCACTTCAATGCCAATACATGAATTAATGTATCATGCTAAATGAATTATGTTTTGTGTATTGTGATTTATACATGTTGCACTATTTAAGTTTTACTTTTGGAAGAATAAGCATGTGGAAGCTTAAATTAAGGTTTTGCATTGGGATTATGCTCGAAATTCAAGATACATGTTTATGCATATGAGTTAATATGTTTTGAGAATTATGCATAAATGATTTAGAAAGTTTAGCAAATGATCTTTTATTTCCAAAGATTGGTTTTATACATTTGTTTAAATGCTTTGGAAACTGCGAATTTGCCTTGCTTTGATATGGTTTTCTAATATCAGTTTTGATTTGAAAATGCATTGATGTTTTACATTTTAAGCACATTCACTAGGCATTATATGCTTACACTCTCTTTTCTCCCGTCAATATATTGAATAAAGCAAGTGCTGGGTTGTGGTCCGAGGCAAGGTGGGATCCTAAGACAAATGTATTAAAAGAGTATGTTTATGAAGATATTGTTATTTGTAATAAGGCAATGTGGGTTGATCTTTGGGATGGATTGTTTTACTTAAGAAATGATAACTTGATTGATTTTGTATTACATTAGATGATGGTTGAAATAACAATTGAATTCTTTGATTGATTCTAAGTGTACATATGGTCGTATGCTTTAAATTCCTTAATTAATCTATAGCCTATGTTGAGGTCTTGACCATTTGGTGCCTTTTGGATAATGCTGTATATTGTTAGGAAAGCATGCCTCCAGATTACTTGTATAAATATGAATTGTGTTGAATAATTGGAATGTAATTATTTGAGCCTATGTGTTAAATGGTGGTATAATATTAGAAGCATATCAATGTTGTTCAAAAGTTTTTGGACAAGTTCGAGTTGGGATTCAAATCCCCAAAATACATTTTAGTGTAGCCCATGTATCGGTATGGCTGGTGGTTTATTCAGTTAATGGATTTTACCGAGTTTAGATTTTTTGCACTTTGATAACCATATGTTGTTGCATCAATTGAATAAGTAATGATGTTCATTTAACCTGAGATTTTTTCAAGCATGTTTTAAATGTATCCAATTGCTGTAAGAAGCTTTAACAAACGTGTTAGTCCCTATATTTTGGCAGTTTTATGATTTAGTCCTTAGTTTCATATTTTGCTAAATAAGATGCTTAATTGTTATCTGTTGAAGCTGTAATTTGACATGATGCCATGAAATATGATTAATTAACAATTGGTAACCTGAAACTTCTATAAGTCCTTGTAATTCTTCGGATTTACATTTTGGAACCTAAAGTATTTGTTTTACAATTGATTGGCTTATCGATATTTGTATTGAATGAAATTTTAACTAATGCTTATATGAACACCTTAGGTCTTAATAATGTATATAGACAAGTTAAAAGAATAAAATGGACCGTTATTCGGGTAAGACAGTTCGGGTTTGCTTCAGCAAACCTAATATGATCTTCTTGGTTTAGGTCTAACGACTAGGCTGGGTCAAGGCGTTACATTTTGAGTTTGGAGGTCAAATGCTGTGGACAAATTTTGAAAATTTTTGAAATTCATAATAGGCCATTTGTGACTTGTCCAAACAGGTAAAAGACAAAACATGCATAAAATGACCACATGATTTCTTCATATTGGATTGATTATGCAATCTGACTTTTAGGTTGACATTTGGATGTAGTGGTTCATTGATGTTGAAAATTGGTGTACATGTGTATTTTTATATGTTTGATTTTCTCATAATTTATTGGAAGCATAAATTGGTTATTTGGATATGTTTAGGAAATTTTTAATGTGTTAAAAATATGCATTCTCTACAGATTTGGATGTACGTTCTAGAACTAGATGAACATATTTTGAAACTTATTGAAGATGGACCATAATTCGGGTAAGATAGTGTGGGTTTGCTTTAGCAAACCTAATGTGATCTTCTTGGTTCAATTCTAACAACTAGGTCGGGTCAATGGGGTTACATTTGGTGGTATTAGAGCCAGGTTCACGACCTCGGACGGATAGAGTTTAATTTTGTTATTTTAAGAAATTGATAAATGTGTTTTGTATGTGCTCTTAATGTTAATTTCTTATGTTGGGGTTAATCAGGAACGCATTGCCTATTACAAATGTTTTTTTAAAAGGTTTTTACAGGGTTGTCTTGGATCCCTTTCCGAGCCTACGCCTCAACTGTCAGGTTTAAACACCAGTACTAAATTTGATTTTAAATGAGAAATGATTCATTTAGTAATTACTTTCGAGCTTAGTAAGTGTTGTCTGGGTTGTTGATTGTATAAGAAAAGTGGTTTCTGATCTTGAGTTAACTTGGTCATTGATCAAAAGTAGTGAAAAAGTGGTCTCTAAACTTGAGTGACGATGTCCTCATTCGTGAGTTTATAGGTGGCGTTGCTCCACTATTTTGAATATTGAAAATAGTTGTTACCATTGATGTTAATGATATAGATCTTGAAGACAAGAAGTTAGTATAGTGATGTAAATGGAAATGAGTATGACATAAGGTGTCGTATGTTTGATAATAATATCAGTTTTCGTAAAGTATGCATAAGAAAGCTTCTACCGAGATTCTAATGAAGATTTTGGAGTGTTTGAGTTGATAAGGTTATAATATATGCATCAAGCGAGAAAGTTGATGTTCAGGATTGAAACTTAACCAATAATGTTGATTGTTAAGGAGAAATTTATAGTGTCCCTAATGTCATTCTATGAGGTTGGTCAAGGTAAGGAATAGCCATAAGGCATGGAATGAATTCTCATCTTTGAAGATTAGGGTGCGCAGCGAAATTGTGGAATATGTATGTTGATTAAGGAAAGATTGTGTAGTCTGTTTATCTTTCCCTGTTGCATCATCTAGTGGATTCTAGCTTTATGCAATTATGCATATCAATTAAAGGTAGTTGTTTGGGTGTGATGAAGTTTTGAAGATTGGAGTTTATTCTAGTAGTGGAGTTGTCCAAGAACAGACTGATTTAAGTTGATGAGATTTTGGCTACGTGGGGAACCAAGGTTTAACGATGTTCGGGTTTTGAATGTTTGTGTTGTTCAGGAATTCTTTCTTGGAGTACTTTTAAGGGAGTTTTCTCATGTTGGCCTATGTTTGTAAAGTTGAGTTTGGTGTAGAGACGTTGGTGGTATGGCTCTCGAATCCTTTTTGTGTCGTGTTGACGAGCATTAAGGAATGTATGAGTTAAGAACGTAATTGTGTTAATGGTTGGTCTGTATATATGTTTGGCCAGAAATTATATTTCTAAAGCATCAGCGTGGTTGTTAATGAAAATGGTGTTTGAGAGTGTTTGATTGTACGAGTTTTTAGTTTTACCGTGTAGACAGCGAATACAATAGTGGCATTCGAGGCGGGGGTGAGTTGAGTATTCTATGAATACTTGGTGTCGTGAGTAGCAAGAGTGGTGGCATTCTCTTGTACAATGGTACCGAGAAGGATCTTGATCGACAACCAAAAGTTGTTTTTTATGCTTTTATGGCAAAGCGAGTGTTTGTTCCTTATTTAGGTAAGTGCAAATTTTGGCGTGTTGGAAGGAATATTGATTCCGGGAATGTTATTAGTAAGTGTGAACAATTAAACATGCACATTGCATAAACACTTATATATATGTATATTTAAATATGTCAGAACATGTATACATTTGGGCATGACATTAGAGGTTTTGTATACATACACATGGATATCTATGAGGGCATATAAGTAATCATGCATATATTTGTTCACGCTTACAGATGAATTCTCGGAGGTCGGTGAGGTGATTGTGTAATCAAAGGAGTTTGTGTAAGTTAGCTCTAGCAAGGAGGTTCTCTGGGGTCTCAAGGTTTGTAGAGGATGTTAAAGGTTGAATCTTGGAAGTTGGAATTGTTTTGGATTTGAAGTATGTTGTTCTTCTTGGTCGAGTTGGTTGTTATCGAGGTTTGTTGAGAAATCTTCTGAGATTGTTGCACCGTTAGTGAAGTTGTGGCGAAAGATGTTCTGTTGAAATGGATGTTTAATGGTTTCTGTTAGGGATCGTGGATTGAGTTTAGTTCGTTAATTAATTCTGGGTTAATAATTGAATGTGTTTTAAAATGAATTTGGTGAATTGGACACGACTAATGCTTTGGAAGGTTATTTAATTGGTTTATCAAATAACAATAATTATGTTTTTGATGACTTTTGAAACAAAGAGAAATAATTTGGGTTTTAAAAGTGGTTTTGTGAATTAAATAGAGAGGGTGCACATGCTAAGAATCTTTAGGGAGCAATTGCACCCTTTGTATATTAACAACTCAATTTTATTCTTTTAAAAAAACTACTACCAATTGGTTAATATTTTCTCTAAAATGTGGATTCTCAAAATTTTCCGTCAACTAAAATCTATTGTTTTGTATTTTCTACTTTCCTAAAATATTTTCAATGATCAAATAATTTTTCGGTCTCATTTCTAATATATTTTTCATATAAATGAATTTTTAACTTAAGAAAATCGGTGGATTTTGGTCAACAATAATTTTTCACGTTAGAATACAAGGGGAAGGTTATTTTGGTTGTACTCCTATCAAGCAACGTGAGCTATGGATTCTTATTGACATTCCACAGTCTTTGTGTCCTTAATCTATTATTTCTACTAACATTTGTGATTAAAATGAATTTAATTGGGTTTAATTTGGTTGTAATGGCTTTAAGAACAAAATTATGGATAGGTTGTTCCAAACCTAATATTTTAGAATGGGTACTAATGATTTCTTATTGGTTGATAATAATCTAAAAATTGATTTTTTTTTCAAGCTTGATCCCAAAATTAGTTTAATTAATTAGGTCAAGATAGTTGTTCTCCATGATTTATGGTGGATGTATGGATTAGATGAACTTTTGTTTTAAGATGCTTTTGTTGGGAGTTGTTTGATGATCTAAGTTGAGATTCGGATAAGAAGAGTTGATTTGAGGTTAGAAATGATTGAAGTATGCTAAAGGCGGGTTTCGGTAAATTGATGTTGATCTGGAGTAGAAATTAGATAAGCTTTGTACAGATTGAGATGACGAGAAACTCGATATCATATGGGTGGTTTAGTGTTTCTCGATGTTTCTCCGTGGATGAAGGTTGTAGAGAATAGTTTGGAATGAGGTGTTGAATCAAGTCTTAATAGACAATATGTAAATAAATGGGAAGATTGGTTTTGTGACATGTTGTGTCGAGATGGTTTGAGCTCAAATGTGTAATTGATGATTTGCTTACATTTAAATGGCGAGGTTCGATTGACCCTTTGGTTTATTGTCCTTGTAATGGGAAAGTTGAGAATTGTTTGCTTTACCATGGGTAAGGGATGTTTCCGGTTTGGTCTCTAATAAGTAGGTGTTGCTCATCGAGACGATTGAATTTGTAGAAGCTACGCGGTGTAAATGTAATCGATGAAGTAGTTTGGATAAGAAAGTTCAGTTATTGTTTTGTTTCCTTAGGAGAATTTTGAAAACAAAATTTATTTTAGAGGGGGAGCTGTAACACCCCAGAAAATAGGCTAGAAGTTTCAGGTGAATTATTGAAATCGGGTTGGAATTTTGGGTTAGGCTTTAACTAATTAATTAATTTTAGAAAATAATTTGGGTTGATTAAATTGGTTTTTGATAAATTTATCATGACAAGTATTTGTGAAAAATATATTTAATGAATTTAATAAAGGATGAAATTAAGTTTGGGTAATTTTGAATGGTTGTTTTAATATTAATTAAATGGTGACTATTTTGCAAAAGGTTGTAAAATATTAATAATGGCAATTTTGTAAAAAAGTTAAAGTGGTATTTTTTATGGAGATATTAAATCAAATAAAGAAAGATATTTTCCCTCTTGTTTTTAACAAAAAAGTTGACGGCTGTAATTTTATAAAAGATGAGACAAACATTTCTAAAGTTTCCCTCAATTTTCTTTCATTTTCTTTCAAACAAAACTTAGTGATTTCTTGATTCCTTAATTATTTCTACTTCAATTCCTTCTTCATTTATTTCTAAACAATAGTGGATTAAGGATTTTGATTTCTACATCATCTCCACTATTTTTCTTGTTGGAAATCAAGAGGAGAGTTCATCTTCAAGTTGGTTTTTCATCAAGAAAGGTGAAAAAATATTCTTTAACATTTTTCTACATAATTTTGATTCTTAATCTATGATTTCTCATGATTTGGGGATAATTAAAACGAATTTCTAATGAAATTATTGGTTTTTAATGGATTTTCTCATAAGTCTTGATTAGATTATAGTAATCTAGTGATTTTTATAGAGTTCTAATATTTTGTGCATAGGTAATAATAATTTAAAGTTAATTTTGTAATTTAATTCTCGAAATTAATGTAATTGGTTGAATTTAAATTTGAATTCTTAAAAAGGGTAATTGGTAGATTGGACTAATTAGTAGTTTATATATTAGAGTGCGTCATATATGCTCGATGGAGTTTTTATATGAGATGCGAAGTTAAAAAGAAAGGGATTCGAATGGCCGAATGAGGGCAGGGGCGCAAACAGAGCAAGGGCGCTATTGTTGTCGTTCCATTCGTGTGGCTTGTTGGTAATAATAAGAAAAACAGAAACGCAAGAAAGGAATTAAACGAGAATTGAATGGTGAACAGAGTAGTATGGGTGAAAAAAAAAGGATTTAAAGGAGTGGAACTTGGTTCCAGGCGGTGCATGTGAGGGGAAGGGAAAAGGGAGTGTTGGTTAATAATAGAACACAGGAGAACTTAGAATTTTGATAGTTACTGCTTGGATTCGGGAATGAATAAGGGTAATGGTTATTCGTATGCAAGTTGAGCCTTGTATTTTTTTTTTGGAAGATGACAAGTGTTCGATCGTTTTCTAGTTTAGTGTGGAGGCGTTGGCATTGAGACGTTGACATCAAGACAATGGCATGTTGGTGACTGAAAATATAAATTAGTTCTTCAAATAAAGTTTGAATTAAGGTTTGGGGGTTTGGTTATAGCTGAGCAAGCTTAACTAAGCTCGAAAGTAAGTTTTCCCTTTTTCGCCTTTCAAATATCAGTTTGATATGGGTATTGATTTATATGATTTAATTTCAAGGATGATTTGTTATCTATTATTTTATACATGATTTTCCATGTGGAATACATTATAAATGATATATAAATTGATGTATATGAGGTTTGGCAAAAGATTTTTGAAGGGAGAATTCATGTTGTTTTAAACATGGTTATTACATTGGTAAATGGTTTGAAAAATGCATATGGAAAAACAGTGAGGTAACATGGTTTGAAAGTATATATTGGCAAGAGACAATGGTTAAATGTTATCAGATATAGTTGGCATGCAATAGGGTTTAAAGTGCATTACTATAAGTCGCCTCATGTGTATCGAGGGATTGTGAGTGTTCCGTTTCTCCACCATGGGAACTCCAACAGTCGATGGGTTAATTGTGCCATATTCTCCCGCTAGTAGATATTATTTACATCATAATCGTTGAGGGGTCAATTGTGTTGAAGCCTCCGGTTAGGGATGTATGTAAAGTGGTCTTGGGAACCACTTGTGAAATCCGTGTATCCGATGTGTTTTTACAAATGGAAAATTTTGGTTTTGGGTCACTTTATTGCCAATATATGAATTAATGTATCATGGTAAATGTATTATGTTTTGTATAATGTGATTTATACATGTTGTGCTAATTAAGCTTTGCTTTTGGAATAATAAGCATGTGGAAGCTTAAATTGAGGTTTTGCATATGGGATTATGCTCGAAATTCATGATAGATAGTTATGCTTATGAGTTAGTATGTTTTGAAAATTATGCATAAATAATTTGGAAAGTTTAGCAAATGATCTTTTATTTCCAAAGATTGGTTTTATACATTTGTTTAAATGCTTTGGAAACGACGAATTTGACTTGCTTTGATACGATTTTCTAATATCGATTTTGATTTGAAAATGCATTGATGTTTTACTTTTGAGCGCACTCACCAGGCATTATATGCTTACGCTTTTTTTCTCCCGTCAATGCAATGAATAAAGCAAGTGCGGGGTTGTGGTCCGAGGCAAGGTGAGATCCCAAGACAAATGTATTAAAAGAGTACGTTTATGAAGATATTGTTATTTGTAATAAGGCAATGTGGGTTAATCTTTGGGATGGATTGTTTTACTAATGAAACGATAACTTGATTGATTTTGTATTACGTTAGATGATGGTTGAAATATCAATTGAATGGTTTGATTGATTCTAAGTGTACATATGTCATATGCTTTAACGTCCTTAATTAATCTATTGCCTATGTTGAGGTCTTGACCATTTGGTGCCTTTTGGATAATGCTTTATATTGTTAGGAAAACATGCCTTTAGATTACTTGTATAAATATGAATTCTGTTAATAATTGGTATGTAATTATTTGAGCCTATGTGTTAAATGATTGTACAATATTATAAGCATGTCAATGTTGTTCAAAAGTTTTGGATAAGTTCGAGTTGGGATTCAAATCCCCAAAATGCATTTTAGTGCAGCCCATGTATCGGTGTGGCTGGTGGTTTATTCGGTTCATGGATTTTACTGAGTTTAGATTCTTTGCACTTTGGTCAGCGTATGTTGTTGCATCAATTGAATAAGTAAATGATGTTTGATTGGCCTGAGATTTCTCAAACATGTTTTAAATGTATCTAATTGCTGTAATAAGCTTTAAAAAACTTGTTATTCTTTATATTTTGACAATTTTACAATTTAGTCCTTAATTTTGTATTTTGCTAAATTGGATACTTCATTGTTATCTGTTGAAGCTAGAATTTGACATGTTGGCATGAAATATGATTAATTAACAATTGATAACCTGAATCTTGTATAAGTCCCTGTAATTTTTCAGATTTACATTTTGGTCCCTAAAGTATTCATTTTACAATTGAGTACCTTATCGATGTTTGTATTGAATGAAATTTTAACCGATGCTTATATGAACACCTTAGGTCTTAATAATGCATCTAGACAAGTTAAAAGAAAAAAATGGACTATAATTCGGGGTAAGATAGTCCGAGTTTGCTTCAACAATCCTAATGTGATCTTCTTGATTCCGGTCTAACGACTAGGTCGGGTCAAGGGGGTTACATTTTGAGTTTGGAGGTCAAATGATGTGGCTGAAGTTTGAGCATGTTTGAAATTCATAATAGGCCATTTTGGACTTGTCCAAATAGGTAAAAGACAAAACATGCATAAAATGACTACTTGAGCTCTTCATATTGGATTGATTATGCAATCTGACTTTTAGGTTGCCATTTTGATGTAGTGGTTCATGAAACACCCCTAGCCCGGCTTAGGAGTAAACCGAATTAGGAAGTGTTTTACAGCAAAGAAGGACAAACAACATCTAAAATCACGAAAAAATTAAAACCATTACCACACATTTGTGTTTTATAAAGCTTAACATTGTATCCCGATTAGGTCAGTCTTGGTTTTCAAACAACTAGTTACCACAAGAGCATAATAGATTTTATGCTTGGTTAATGTAACACCTCTAATCGATATAGATAATATAACTAGTCGAGAAACATTACCAATTACCGAAGACATTCAAGCATAACAATTTGGAAGAACAATATATCATCCGACATGAATGCCAAGTAATTTTAACAATATTATAAGAAGTATAGGCCCAAATGTTTCAATATACATGTGTAAACAACCAAGCATCTTCATCACAACCCCTTTTTAAATGCTAGCATTACTGAACAGTTAAGGTTCCCGGATTTAAGCCTATCACTAAGCCATGGACCCTAAAGAGTCATATTCATTATAAATCTCTACTTTCCTTTGACTCAACTAAACAATTCGAGTATAACCTTCCTTTGGTTTCGATTTAGCATTTATCTATATGATCATATTAAACACAACCATAAATTCTTTTATGCAAGTATTACCTAATTCGTGTACTAACACATCCATGTGTAAGATTTCCTTCGATAACTAAGTCACGAGCATATTTCAAACACATCATTCAAAACAAAAATCATCACCCATGAAGGCTGATTATAAACTACTTAGAAAAAATAATTAGAGAGGCCCATTTATACAAACACTTTCAAAGATAGCATATAGCTCTCAAATTACACATCATTATAACACATATATGCCTCTAAATGAAGTGCAAAAACAAGTGCCACCCTTCTAGGAGTATTTGACCGAAAGCTTACAGGACATACTAGAGGAATTCTTGTGATCTAGTCCGAGCTATAACCTGGAATAAATGAAAGGAAGGTATAAGTTTCCATTTAGTGAGGTAGTTCAAAGCTGATACAACATGATCAACATTTGTTCCTTTCATTTAAATCCATCATTCAATTTATTAAAGTTATGACTCTCGAACAAGGTATTATCCACTTTAAGGACAGATAAACCATCTAGAAATCTTTCCCATATAGGGTTATATCACACTAAATTTATTCATAACTATACAGTCATGAACAGACATTCATATAGAACTTAACTTGACTGCTCATAAGTTTTTAAGTAACACATCTACTTCCTCAATTAACTACTTCCTGATTGATAGGGCGACATTTATTGTCAAACAAAGCAATTCTAACTTTCTAAAATTCAGTCAATAAATTTCTTAGTCTATTTTAATTACAACTTAGCCACACATAATATTCATGTTATGCCCATCACCAACTTATTTTACATAGCATGAGTTATAAATGAATATGGTATCAACTCAACATATTTTTACTTCCAGGGATTTATCAAGTAGTCTATTCGATACATATTCCTAGTCATATAAATTATAAAAAAAATTCACATATAACATTCTAACAAGCATGCACTATTACCCAAAGGAACCTTCGAGGGGTGAGTAATGAGCATTACTGTTATTATTATTTAATCCAATTTCATTGAATTATCAAGTAAAACGTTATAATATCACTTTAATGTTCTTTAGCTTAATCTTACTCATCTTTTAAATTATCACATTTCCTATATTATGCATAATGAACACTTAAGAATAACTTATCAATCACTTATTCAAACAAAACACTTTTAATCAGGGTTACTAGTCATCTGAGATAGTAATTATACTACTTATAAACATAGGTCCCTGCTTTATATGATTTTACCGGTTATATCATGACTCAATTGTAAGTTTCCTCACCAATCTTTAACATAACAAGCTTGTTCGAAGATGACTCTTAAAAATCATAGAATTCGAACAAGCCCCATTTCAAAGTCTATAGGGTTCATGCCTTAACAAGATTTAATAAAATCCCACTTGTCAAAGTTACAAGGTTTCAAATTTTATTCCAATCCTTATCCCAATTATGCTCAAATATCACTTAATTGTTGGTTACTAATCATTCAAGTTTTTATAGTGATTTATTACAATTACTCATGGATTTAATAAACATCTTAGACAATGTCATATTAATCTTGTTTAAAAGCAAAACTGCCCCCTTTTCAAATAAGTTTACATTCTTATGCTCCATAACAGTCCCTGGATTAATGAAAATCATACAATCTGCCCGGTTTCATTTATCTACTTATTAATTCTTAAAAACAGTCCTAAATCAGCCCAGAAACATCCCAAACTGCACAAAACAGTTCTACGATAACGAACAACATTTCCCTTGTTTTCTAAGTCATGAAATCAATCTACAAACTATTCAAGCAATCCGTATTCTGGTGTAATTTAATCCTTTACTAAATATACAATTTTATTCCTTGTTTTAATTCGTTGAAAACAGTCCTTTAATCAATGAAACAATACACAACAATTTCTATTCAATCATACAATTACAATTCACATGTAACACAATTTATATGACTATCTAGACTAATCAATTCCTATACAATTATTCGGATGCTAATACTTTAAGCATCTACATAATTCGTCAATCACAACAAAAGATTAATTAACACAATTCATTCGGACCAAACACATATATACTCATATACATATATATAAGAACTAGCAAGGCATAATTATTCTTCTAAAAGATTAATTAAGAATACATTAGATACATCTTGCTTGTCATCCAAGTTACGATAGAGGTTCACATGTAAAAATTCTAGTAAAACACATTTTTTTCAATTAAGTGATCAATCAAGAGTCAATGGTGCTTATTTCTTGTTATGCAAGCTTTTCAATAAATCCTTAATTATCATATAAAATCTTATAATTTCTTTGAATAATTCAGCCTTGTGAATCGAATAACAGCCTAGGTACACGAATCCCCAACTAACTGTCGCCAAACAAAATGATACTCGCAGTACCGATCGATCTCTCCTACTGTCACCAAGTGACCACACAACTTCCCTCCTACTGTCGCCAAGTAAGGACCGTAGTCCACCCCAAACACGAGCTCTATGGACTCTATGGCATGCCAACTATACCTACGACTGACTCGATACCAAAGCTTTCTCATTTATTTATCTTATTAGTTACAGTTGAGCATAGCTCCTCATTAATATCATATCACAATGCTTATTGCCTTTCACTTTAGGCATCATTCACCTCATGTGAACTTTTTATTCGATATGAGCATTGCTCCATTTCCTTATTAACATTGCCACTAAGACTTAATTCATAATAATTCATAAACTCATTTACATGTTTCTTTCAAGTGATATTTAATGAAATGAACATAATTCATTTTCAATTAGTTTAAAAGCAAACATGGCTTCGAATCTCTTAACATATCAAAGTAAGTCTTTTGACTTTCATATTAACCATATATCATAACTTATTGTTCAATCATATTGTTCCATCATTTTGGCAAACAATCAGATCATTTATTACTACATGTATTCTTATACCATACATAACATATATTTATTTTCTCATCTTAATCGAATAGTGGCAAAGTATAGCAAAGTTTTATATCGAGCTTACCTCATTTGGTCTAACATATATTCCTTAACAATTCACACATAACAATAGCATTTATATCTCGAAATCTAGCATATCTATATTATATGGTATAATAACCATTTTCAAAACATGAATACTTATAATCATAATACATACCTTGTAGTCCAAGTTAGAAGCACGAACATACTCAAATTTGACAAATAACATAATACACTAAACAAAATAACAAGCTCGGGATAGTTTAACCTATCCCAAGACTTTAAACTACACTCACAGTTTGATTTTGAGCTAGATTCGCCCCCAAATCGAAATTCCCTTGAGCCTTTTGACAACTCGATCTACTTATGTCTCACTTGTTCGTTCCTTTATGGTCTAGAAAAATATATAACAAGGATATTTTACACATTAGAATCAATAACTAACTTTCAATTAATCATAAAACAACTCAAACATTCATGAACTTGTACATTTCACTTGATTTTACAAATACACATAACCCCATATGCAAATAGTCCCATATATCTTACTTACATCCCATTTTATGTTGCTACTCAACTTAATCATGTGTATACATAAATTCTTTACACTTAAACAATCCATTTACATAAGAGTTCATATTTGAGCATGCTAAAATAGTCCTCATCACTCAATAATACTCAAAACAGTTCCAAATCTTAAGTACATATGCACATATTTACAAAACAGCTCAATTCACATGTATATACATTTTATTTTCCCCTAAAACAATCCTCCTAACCACATACACATACACATACAAACATGGCAGCATATTATATGTAAACACTTTTATACATCAAAGCTGTCCAATTAAACATATATACACGTAATTTATTCAAAATCAATCCATCTATTTAGTACACGCAATTAAATTTTCAATTTAATCCTTTGATGCCCCTAAATTATTTCGAACAGCTCTTGATAGAATAAGCATATTTTTAATTACCAAAAAAGTCCCAAAATCTAAGTATATGTTACCGAGTAGTTCAATTACTAAGTTTACATTCTTTTGTGCTTCCTAACAATTCTCCATTATAATTTTACATTTTCATTATTTCAATTTAACCTCACTACTATCCAGACCAGTTTTAGATTCACAAGCACACCAACAATGATGCTCAAAATAGTTCATACATTAAAAACAGCTCCAGGTTGTTTTCCTTAGATGCAGGGCAGCTCTAACCCCAAATATTAAATCAATATAGTCCCCAATCATACTCTATGCATTTCCTTTGTTTATTTACTTGTTAAAACAACCTTTCTCCTCATTAAATCAAATACAATATCCCTTAACCAGCATTCAAACCGTCTCCTATTTAAGAATATCAAAACAGTACATTACAATTTCAATTCCATGCATGGCAGCCTTCTAATCTTTCATTCAAGAAATACAATGAAACATGAATCCAACCACCATTCATACTAGCATTAGATACCATTTCAAAAGCTCAACCAAGTATATTCACTTATGCATTCAAGCACTCAAGCATGATACCATAGTGTAAGGATCGTTCAAATATTCAAAGAATTTCACCAAGATCATACATTCCCTCTAAGCACTTACCAAAACATATAGTTCACACAAAAATTTACTTGTTGATTTTCGAAATTAAACCTAGCATAAGATAGGAATCAAGAAGGTTTACCTTTCTCTTACAAGAATCAAACTAGGTTCAAGAAATTTGAATTAAGGAAAGTCAAGTCTTCACAATTCCATGGTTTAGAGAATCAAGCTCTTTCTTTCTCTAAATTGCTTCAGTTATTGAGAGAAAGGAAGATGACAATCTTGAGATTGTCATCCTAGGTGGCCAAACCTTTGTTTACATGGCTCCTTCTAAACGTGCCATGTGCACTAGCCCCATTTCAATTTTTCCTTACCATGCATTCTATATATTTAGCCTAGTATTCATTTTAGTCCCCTCAAAAAGTCCATTAAAGTTTCCATCCATTTAAGATTGGTCCTAATGTACTTATTTTGTTCATTGATTTAAACTCCCATGAATACTTAGCACAAGATCCAAAATACCATTCACCTAGGCCCGAATTTAGGATATTACAGTTCATTGATGTTGAAAATTGGTGTACATGTGTGTTTTTATATGTTTGATTTGCTCATAATTCATTGGAAGTATAAATAGGTCATTTTGACATGTTTAGTGACGTTTTAAAGTGTTAAAATTTTACATTCTCTGTAGATTTACATGTACATTCTAGAACTAGATGAACATGTTTCGAAACCTATTGAAGCAGGTATCGACACCAAGGCTAAGGTTTCGAAACTAGAAGACCAATTTTGGCTACTGAAAAAATGGTTTCGAAACATTTCGCGGGGATGGTTCTGCAAAGCTAAAAAATAGTTTGAAATGTTATAATTTGGTCCCATAACATAAGTTTATCAATTCAATGAGTTCTACGTGTCCAATTGAGCTGAAATTTTGCATGTGAGTCTAAATGTTAGTTAATTTTCAAAATGGTGTCTTTAATTTTGAGTAAGTCCTTTTAATTTTATGAATTTTCAATTTGGTCATCGAAATGCTAGAATTTGCAATTGAGTGCCTATTTGGTGTCAGTTTCGAATGATAATTGAACCACTACTTGTATGTACACCATAAGACTTAATAATGCATCTAGATAAGAAAAAAAATGGACCTAAAATCAAATTAGTCCAGCTGTTCTTCAGCAAACCAAGTGATATTTTGCATGTGAGTCTAAATGTTAGTTAATTTTCAAAATGGTGTCTTTAATTTTGAGTAAGTCCTTTTAATTTTATGAATTTTCAATTTGGTCTTCGAAATGCTATGATTTGCAATTGAGTGCCTATTTGGTGTTAGTTTCGAATAATAATTGAACCACTACTTGTATGTACACCATAAGACTTAATAATGCATCCAGATAAGAAAAAATAAAAAATGGACCTAAAATCAAATAAGTTAGTTCAGGTGTTCTTAGGCAAACCAATGTGATCTCCTAGTTTAGGTCTAGCGAGTGGGCTGGGTCGAAGGGGTTATAGAAAAATAAGAAAAACATCAAGGAACATAAAAACATGTGAGGGAACAACACATGAACAAGAAATAACAAAGGAGAAGCACAATCCAAGACCCCAAAACAAAGAAAATTGAAGCAATGAAAGAAGAGCCAATACCTTGCATGTCCAACAGGGTTCACCGGAGCATAAACAAGAGTGGTGATGCAACATGATTTTCCATAAAAAAACCATCGCGACATAGATCTCAAGATGGCGGTGAATGATGGAAGAGAATAAGGAGCTGGGCTTGAGATCAAAGGTAATAGTGTTCAATTACTGGGAATGAGAAACCATAATGCCTCTGAGAGATCCAGGCCAACACCGAGATCCAGGCAATCAAAAACATCTTGGAAAATATGGTAAATACCATTCGGAAAGACTAGTCTTCGCATTTGGGTGATGCTTTGTGGGCTACTCGTACTACGTACAAAACTCTGCTTGGGATGTCCCCATATCAACTTGTCTTTGGAAAATCTTATCACTTGCCTGTGGAGCTAGAACATAAGGCTATGTGGGCTTTGAAACAAGTGAATTTCGATTATGAGGCTGCGGGGAAGAAACGATTGCTTGACATCACTAAATTGGAAGAAATTCACCGCAATGCCTATGAAAATGCCTCTATTTACAAGGACAAAAGTAAACGTTGGCATGACAAGATCATATTGCAGCGATAATTTGAAATTGCGCAATTGGTTTTGCTATTCAATTCAAGACAAAAGTTACACCCAGGAAAATTGTGATCACGTTGGTCTGGACCTTTCGAAGTTGTAGAAGTATTTCCACATGGTGCAATCACAATCAAGGATACTAAAGAGGGGATCCAATTCAAATTCAACAGACAAAGACTCAAACTTTATTTTTGATGACTTTAATGCTAAGAGTATTAAGACCATTAAATTGGTTAATTTTTTATTTTTCTTTTATTTTGCTTGTTAGTTGTAGATTTAGTTTTTCTTTTCTTTTCCTTGTTTATCTTTAATCTCTTTTTATTTCTTTTTGCAGAATAAATTATTCTTTGTTAGATATGGAATCTTCTTTCTAATAGTTTGTACGACAAGAAGACAACACATGATATGAATGATATTTTGGGTCAATTAGAGTAATTATATTACACCGATTAATCACCTAAAAATCATAGCCTTTCATTGGCGAGAGTGGGAGATGCATCAAACGGGTGTGATTTTTGCGCTACAACTAGACCATCAAATCTCATCACATCAAATGATAAAGATCATGCCTTTTGATTTCCCTCTTTACTTTATTTTTATTTAATAACTCTGATTATCCTAACATCGTTACTTAGTTTTCTCTGATTTCTTCATCTTCGAAGCTTCAAAGTATAAATTTTTCTACAAAAAAATCTTTCCTTTTCGTCTTCCTTCTCAATCTCTCATGGAAAAGACCAGAGTTGCTCGCGGAATTTCTATGGAATCCTCTAAAAAGACACTCAAGGCTCAGCCTCAAATCCTCAATCCAAGAAGCCTATTACCCAAGATGAGAACACTGAATATGAAGTGTTCCAGACAGAAATAGCGGAAGTACGATTCAAGGAACACATCCTTAAGCGAAGTATCCTCCCAGGACATGGGATTGTGCTTCATAAGAGAAAGAACTTGGAAAATCTATCCACCGAACTATAGAGCTTCACAAATAGGGCAACTTTTGTACTCACTCTGGTAACTACAGTGCCGCTCTAGTAAGGGAATTCTATGCTAACCTTTATGAGCCTTCATTAAAACTAGTTTTTGTGAGGGAGAGCTCTATACCTTGGAGTGTTGTTATTAACAAGCTACTGAAAACTTCTGTGAGTGTTGATGAACATGTAATATTTGTGCAAGAGATTAATGAGGAAAAACTAGCCTTGCTAGTTAGGGACTTATGTACTGCTGGTGCATTTTGGTCGGGGGCCAATGTGGGGAATTTCACAATGTATAGGAAGTTTATAACTCTACCTCCAAAGATATGGTTCTAGTTTCTTAATTCCATGTTTTTGCCTTCGACTCATAGCACCACTGCCTCACTAGACAGAATATGTTTGATACATTCTATCATCAAGGGAAAAAGATAGATGTTGGTGCAATTATCCACAAGAAGATAGTGGGTTTTACTAAGAGGAAGAAGGGAATTTTGGCATTTTCTTCGTTGATCATGAAACTGTACAAATTGAAGGGAGTCAAGCCCTTGCAAAATGAGTAGAAGACAACCAACAAGGGTCCAATCAATAAGGTTGCTATTGAGAGAATGGTGCGAACGATAGAGGTTCCTACACCAAAAGTGGGCACTACAACGATGGAAGAAAAAGGTAAATCAAAGGTGGAAGTTGCAACTGAGGATGACCCCACAAGTAATGAAGTGTGGATGAAAGTTCTGGCTATTCAGGACAAACTCGATGTCGTGACGAGCACACTGGGGAAGGTTGTAGCCACAGTGCAAACACTTGACTCAGCACATAATTTATTTTATGCCTATGTTATGACGTGGCACAAGTCTGCTCTGTCTGTAATGAGCAGAGTCACCCTAGTTTCCTTGCCAGAATTTCTACAAATCATATACAGTTATGATTTTTCTTCAGATGCGGCCACAAAGGAAGTTCCAACCAAGTCTATAAACTATCCTGAAAATATAAGCAAGGCTAAACACACACCAAAAGAGGAAGCATCGAGCAAAATAATCAAGGAATGCCTCTTTGATTTGAATGTCACAATAGAGAAAGAAACTACCCCAACTGTTCTAGAAAATAGATGAAGTTTTTGTGGATGTGTTGATGAGGAAGATAGTTCCCAAGTTGAGAAGACCACTGTTGAGAAAGTTTTTGTTGAAAGAAGTTCAGTTGCATCCAAGGTCGTGGATGTAACCACTAAAGAACCAGAGTTGGAGCTAGATTCTACAAGACCAGCAGAAGCTGTCTGTGCAGTTGATGAACAAGAGGACAACCATCTTGCTATGGTGGTGTACAAAGCACTAGGCCTATTCGTCCCCACTACGAATATGGCCGATGATGTCAATAGAGAAGAGGAGCCCGATAATGAAGAAGAAGTTGATCATGATGAGTGGGCCTCCCTTCCAAAAAAGAGAAGAAAGAAAGCTCTAAAAATCAAAAGATAAAGGCAAGAAGAAGCGCAAAGAAGAGAAGCAGGGCAAAAAGAAGAAGTGTCGCTCCGCCTCCTCCTCGCAAGAGCCTTATAACTGAGTTAGTCTATTTTAGTTTTTGTAGGCATGCATACCATATAGTGTAATTTCATTTTGTTAAACTCTTTTGTCAATACATCTACATTGTCATTGTAATTGCATCTTGTTTCATTGTCATTGCATTCAACATTGTAACCATATTCTGTCAGTGCATTTTGTTTTCTTTTGCATTGGGGACAATGCAAGCTTTAAGTTTGGGGGTATAAGCCTATGAGTTGAAATGCACCCCTATTTCAAAAAAAAAAAATCTAAGCAAATGCAAGGTTCTATTCGTGTTGAAAATCTTTTGCTTGCATTCTACATGTAAAACTTGAATCTTTATAATTGCTTATGGATTGGTTGGATATACATGCTGGATTATTGCATTATAACTCTGCATAAATATATTTGCTTGTTTGAGTAAATAATATCTAATATCATCTCTTTGGTTTTGGATGATTTTTGCCATGTTTAGCTGTGTTATATATACTAGTAAATCCAATTAAGTATAAATAAAAGACATTCCAATGTGAGTGCAATAAAAGTAGCTTTAATGGGAAGCACTCCAATGCATGCGTTAGAAAAATAAATTTGGCCAAAGGTTGTTGTTGCATGAGTGTGCATCAAAATAATGAAGTACTTTCTAGGGGTTGTTACACAACATCATACTTCTCAAGATTTAGGGTGCATTCATTGCTCGATATCCCTCGCTACATAAAAAAGAAGATGAAAAAAAGATGAAAAAATATTTATATTTATATTTTGTTATAAGTTGTACTAAATAATGTTGATAGGTGAAAAGAATTTGAGATGATAGATATGATGCTAGGTATTGTTGAAATTCTTGTTCATATATTGATGTTTGAGTTATTTATGCAATTTTCTATCGTGTCGATGCAATTGATTCATATGTTGGTTATGTAACACCCCTTTCCCGGTTTAGACGAGAACCAGGTCGGAGTAAGTTACCAAAGTTCAATACAGTAATCAGAATAGTAATTTAAACTTTTGATCGGTGATTCAGTGAGTAAAATACCATACAATATTCATTCCGGTGTCTTAGGACAATACTTAATACTATATAGTGGAACAACGATTCGTTACAGCTTATTAGACTCATATTTATGACCAATTTAAACTTTTACTAGCTTAAGGACTAATCTACAAATTCGGTAAATTAGAGGGGCTAGCTGCAATTAACCATACCACAATGTAATTCAACCTATAAACAGTGGGCACGTAAAATTTCAAGTTAATCGGAGTCCATTTAACCCATCAATTAAGCCAAACACTAACAATGACCAATTTGTAGTTTTACAGACTTGTTTCAATAGTATATAACTAACTTACCTGTATCGGTACCAATACTCAAAAAGCTGTATCGATATGCCATTCACATTTTATAAGTTATCAAATTCTAGTGACCAAAATTCGTATCGGTACACCTTAGCTGTACCGGTACAAATAGACCAGTATCGTTATGCCTTGAGGTCGTACCGATGCCATTTTAACATCAAATTCCAGTGTTGACTTTTCGTACCAAAACACCAAAGTTTGTTTCAGCACACCTTTTTGATCAACGTTGACCTGGTCCAAATATACACACTCGTATCGATATGACATCACCCGTATCGATACGCCATGTCTTGTAATGATAGATTTTATCTGGTTTTTATCTAATATAACCCATCATACAATGTCCAAATTCAATGAGATTTTACAAGCAAGTTTATAACATCAAAATCTACTAGCATGCCAAATTTCATAGCCACTTGGATTCGTTTACTAGGCTTGTACCCTTTTAAGCTAAATATGCAAAATATACCACTTTTAGCCAATATCAAATCCACTTTTAGAGCCCTTAACACTTATACAAACCATAGGCAACACATACATATCAAAAGGACTAAAAATGACTAGTTTAACTACTTTTCCACCATACTAGGAGTTGTAGGGATAATACACGTTACTTTAGCCTTGTAGTGACTTGCCAAACTTCCAACGAACTCTAATCTCAATCCAATAACTCCCTTACCCTAAAATGCTTGAGGTGAAATATGTTAGAATACTTTGCCTAGTGAGGTAGTCATAAGCAATATCAAATACAATGAAATGCATTCCAAACCATGCTTTGTCAACAATAATGTAATGATTCAAATGCAATGGCAATTATATCATATCTCAACATTATTTCTTGGATCGAATCAAGATAGTGGATACGTGAATTCCTACATCTCGCCAAATCAATAAATGGTCTAGTCCTTTCGCCTCGCAAAATGACCAATATCACAATCATCCCTCTACCTCGCCAAAATAAAGGCCATAGGCAAGGACCGTAGTCCACTCGTACCAATGAGCTCAAGAATTCTATGGCATGCCAATTTTATCCAATGTCCTTTCGAATCCAAGGTTCAATTACGATATCAATATCAATGTTGCAATAGCAATGTCAGTGATCAATATTTTCAATATCAATGCCAATGGTCTATGTTCCAATATCAATATCAATGATCAATGTTTTAATATCAATGATTCAATGACAATAACAATACCTATGTTTAAGAGCTATAGAAAAGCCTATTTGGATATCCAATGTCTATATCAATGACACTAACAATATCCAGTGATTGATATTTCTATATTCCAATATTTCAATGTTAACAATGATAATATCAATGATGCTATGTTCAATGTTTGGATGCTATAACTTACCGGTGCTTACCAATAAGCCCTCCAATGAGGTTTGATGCAATGACCAATTGACAAATTGTTAGCTATGCTAAAATCAATATCAATGAAATCAGGATAAGCACCTAGCTTATTCTTGAGAATCCGACTACACTCACCTTGATTTCTGAAGCTCTTACAACTCTCGGATGACAATTCCCTTATTTTTTTCGATTGGTCGGTTCTGGTGGATTTGTCGATTCCTCCTCTTGTTGCTCTTGTGCTAACAAATATGGAGGAAATAAGGATTACAATAGATTTCTGTGTCAATAACCAATTTCCATAGCACAATTTAACCATGGAAATAATAAGAATTAAGCTAGGAAATCCCATGAACAATCTTATAGGATTTGAATTTCTTGAACATGAAATTAACCATGATTTAACTATAGAATCAACAAACTAATTGAGGGTTATTGCTTACTCGATCAATAACTATAATTTGGGATTAAGATCTTTAAGAAAGCAAAGCTTTGATTACTCCCCAATAGAGGTGTATGCTTAGGAATTTGAGGAAGAAGATGAAGAGATCAAAGTTTAGTAATCGGGTAAGTCTCTAAAACTTTCTTTATTTCCTTTTCAAATTCCCAATGGCTGAGAGCTTTCCTTCATATAAAGGAAAGCATTCTGATCACTCCACGTAAGTGGTGATTAAAAATTGGAGAGGGGTTCATCACAAGGTTAGTCCATCATCTTTACAATCCTTAGGCTTTTACCTCACAACTTTCAATTTTTGCACTTAGTCACCAATTGACTTTCAATGAATTCAATAAGGTCCTTAAACTATGAATTGACTCAATTATAGTCCAACATCGATAAAATTGACCACACAATCAAAATCAATACAATGTTTGGACCTTTTCGGTGTAGGGTTTCTGATCGCTGAAACCTAATTCCGACTAGACCGATTTTCAAGGTGTTATAGGTTAAAATGATTCAAGTAGCTAGAATGCCTTTGATGGTTTTGATATACCTTGTTGTTTTCAATTTTACTTAAGGATAAGTAAAAACTCAAGTTTTGAGGTGTGATAGCTCTTTAAAGAGCGTGTATTTCCACTAGATTTATGGATTAAATTATCCCCACATCAATATTTTGTACATGCATTTCTGCATTTTCATGTTTATTTTTTGTATTTTGTCTAACTCATGTCTTAATTGCTCTTATTACACATATTTCTACCTTTTTACTCTGTTGTCGTGTATTACTAATGTCCCTGCAGAGGATGTCTGATCACTACAGCCAGCTCGACACTACAGCGGTCAGTTATCCAATCTACTAAAAGATAAGGACAACCTCGCCAGCTGTATTATTTGTTATAATAGAATTGGTACGACCGAGAGTCACACAGAATGTCTAAAGGACATGTGTCCTTTCTTTGGTGGCTTATAAAATGATAAATTCGGGAGAAGATAGAGAAGTCACGTGATATTCATTTTCATTATCTTCTTCAACCTTCTGAGCTTTTCCTTCCATGGTAGCTTAAACTCCATTTCTAGAGATCCAAGGCGAAGCAAGGCAAAAATATTCGAGGAGAAGAGGATTAAACTGCTAGATCAAGGAGAGTATTTGTTATCTTCTTTAAACCCTTCTAGAAATAGATATTTATTGGAGATTTTCATTTTATTTTGTTTGTTAATGACGATGGTTTAACTCTTGAAGCTCTATATGAACTTGTTTAAATATTATTTTTCAATTTAATATATTTTTATTAGCTTTTTCTCATAATTCGGTTGTCGGATCTAATTATTTTTTGCATGAGAATGTTGAACATAGTTACTGATATTGAGAGATATAGTGACAAGTTAGGTTGACAAGCCATTACAATGAGAGTTGAATGAGGATACAACGAGAGTTGATCCACTTGTTCAAAGGGTTGTAGTTTTGACTAACAACGAGAGTTGTAGCCAATCTACGTCTTTGCATCAACGTTTGACTATTGAATGGAAGTTAACAAGTGAGCTTAACATTTTTACTTGCCAATTGAGCTATCATACTTCCTTGATTGTACTTGATTTTCTGCCAATCTGAACTGAGGACATCCAGACCCTATCTTGATATTCCTTTCACTCTCTTATAATTATTGTTTTTTCTATCATAATTGATCTTATATTCATTACTTTATTTCCTTATTACAACTACTATTACACTCACAATATTTCCATTTGCAGAATTGCTTGTGGCCACATAATATTTTAACTGAATACTCATCCTCATGGGATCGATATCAAACAGGAACCTCATGTTTATATACTTGCATCGATAATGTTTGCTTGCACTTAGAGTGTGACGATTATTCACCGATCACCAAATTATATAGATCGGGAACCCGGATCTTTAAATATCCAAAGTTGTGGGTACTTGGTTATGAACACCCTTATTATACGGGAGAGTTTGGGTGTGGTGCCTAAATTTTAAGGCTAAAAATGGTACAATCGAAATGTTAAGAAACATAAAACCTACAATATTACCTACACCAACGAAAATGTTACTAAAAATATTTTTCATGATAAGTTTCGAAACTCACCATCCTAAAATGTTTTCAAAAAGTATAACATTTTAGGTCGCAACCTGAAATGTTACTCAAATATTTTTTTCACCACAAATTTTAAAACTTTGTCTATGAGTTTTGAACACCAACCTAAACTGTTAAAAAATATAACATTTTACTTGTGTGAATAACCTTTTAAGTTTCATAATTTCTAGCATTTTAATTGTAATTTTTTAATCATAAATTAATCTGTTGTATTGCGCCAAAAAGACAACCCCACGCCGTCCTTCCGCCTATAAAATGCAAAAGCCGCCCTGAAGCCTTAGGAAGAAATCACCTCCAACGCGTTTTTATACTTTTTATTTGCTCGAAAGAAATATAAAACTGATGGAGGCTTTCCGCCTAGCGCCACCTCAGCCGCCACTACTCCGCCGCACAGAGAAGGTACTACGTACATCATTTACTGAGCCCCACATTACGAAGAAATGTGTCCACCCGTGTATCAGGGCCTCTGTATCGAAACCGGCGGCTGAGATCTCTTCTCCTACCGAAGACGCCGTCCCTTCCTCGTCAACGCCTGCTTTTGTGGTAGCTCCTCCTTCGCGGCCGAAGGTGTCTGCTAATTCCCTGCAATATCCGTCAGGGTACTTAGGTGCGGTGCCGGAACGTTCAATAGACGATGGAAACGGCGACGTAATAAATGCGATGGGGTATTTAACGAATATACTGTCGTCCAAAGTTTATGATGTGGCGATAGAGTCACCGTTGCAACTGGCGACTAAGCTGTCTGAACGATTGGGTAATCAAGTTTGGCTCAAGAGAGAAGATATACAGCCGGTAAGAAAACTTTCCACTTCTTTACAAGATGGAACCTTTTTGGGTATTATTTAATGATTTCAATGTTCCCTTTTCATTTGGAATTGCAATCTTTTTGAGGTTGTAGTATATGGTTTCTAATTTGGATATTATTTGGTTACAGTCTATAGATTTATTGAAATATGATGACTTCTTTATCTTTTTGGCTTTTCGATTTTTCATTTAGAATGGCTTTTGCTTCTATGATTAATCGGGTTTTGAGATATTAAAAGATGTTTCTATGATATTGCTTTTTCTTTACTTATTTTAAGCCTACTAAAGTCCTTATTTCAAGCTTGGATTACCGCCTTCTGTTTTTAATTAATGTGCCTGATATACTTGGTGTTATGAGTAAATATTCACATTTTTACTTAAATTTTAGTTTCTATCGTTGGTATCCGTTAATGAATTGCCAAAATTGAAACACTTTCCTTTTCTAGTTCATTAGAAATTTGAAATAGAAACCTGACATGTTTTTGCAGTGTTTACCTGTTTGATGTTTGGCATTTTCAGGTATTCTCGTTTAAGCTTCGTGGAGCTTATAATATGATGGCTAAGCTTCCAAAGGGGCAGTTAGAAAAAGGGGTTATCTGCTCATCAGCAGGAAATCATGCCCAAGGAGTTGCATTAGCTGCGAAGGAGCTTGGTTGCAATGCTGTTATTGCTATGCCTGTTACCACTCCTGAAATTAAGGTACTTGTTTGTTATGTTGCACTGATACGAATTCGGTATGGAAACGAGGATGAGAAATGGCAATTTCAAAAATTACGGGGTACCAGGTCAACAAAGATAGTCAAATATAAAATAATTTTTAAATTCTAAAAATTGTAATAATAAAAAGTCAAAAAAATCATGTGAGCATGACATCACACATTCTTATATACTTACAGTTGAATCATGTGACCATGGTAAAGTCCAAAAGAAATTAAGAAAAGATAGAAAAATGGTGGGAGAATAGAAGAAAAAAATAGGGAGATGAAATACTTGCATGTACCCAAATTGTATCCTAGTGTGTCCCTGGTATGGGATGTATTGGGTACGTGGTACAGCTTTAAAGTTTAAATTGAAGTACCCCGTGCTTCATAGCTTGTTTGTGACGTTTCTTGTATCAATTGTGTCAGCCGCTGGTTTTTTATTTGAATGGTGGGTTTCATGTTTTCAGTGGCAATCTGTTGAGAGGTTGGGTGCTACTGTTGTTCTTGTTGGAGATTCGTATGATGAAGCACAAGCATATGCTAAGAAACGGGCCAAAGAAGAAAGTCGAACATTTATACCCCCCTTTGACCATCCAGATGTTATCATGGGACAAGGCACCGTTGGGATGGAGATTGTACGCCAAATGCAAGGTCCATTGCATGCAATCTTCGTACCTGTTGGTGGTGGAGGGCTTATAGCTGGCATTGCTGCCTATGTCAAGAGGGTTTCCCCAGAGGTTTGTGGCTTCTTCTTATAAATATTGCTATTGCATAATATTGTGTGGGAGCTTGGAGTTCATTAATTATTTGTTGATAAAAAGTGCTTACCACTTCATCATATTCGGTTTCTTATTCTGCATCAATCAGTGTGTTTTTCACAAAAATGGTTTAGAATGTAGTTTTAGCTATTTTGTTTGAATCATATTTATGTGCTTGTTCCTTGCTGCATGACATAATTTATCTACATCACTTGCTGTAATATTACTATCCAGGTGAAGATTATTGGAGTTGAGCCTTTTGATGCAAATGCGATGGCATTGTCACTACATCATGGTGAAAGAGTGATGTTGGATAAAGTTGGAGGATTTGCAGATGGAGTAGCTGTTAAGGAGGTTGGTGAAGAAACTTTCCGTCTATGTAAAGAATTGGTTGATGGTGTTGTTCTTGTAAGCCGTGATGCGATCTGTGCCTCTATAAAGGTATGATGTCCATGTCCCAAACATTGATTTGCTTTGGTTGATATCATTTTTTGTCCCAATTGTTAGAGGATAAAACAATACAATCAGTTGTAACAGCTTAAGTTTCTCAAAACTTTATTTTAGTAGATTCAAGTTCCATTCTACCCTTTTCCATCCTCCATACTAAGCCAATGAATTGCTGACATGACAATACGTGAAATCTTAATTTGAAACAAAGTGTCTAGTTTTAAGTTCAAATGTAGTATACCTTTGGTTTAATTTGGATTCTAGATGTTGTGTTCTTGCCTTTGGTTCTTGTGAAGGTAACCTGGTCTTTGGTTAGTTTCATCATATTTTGTGTGTTCAACTTCAACTTGAATTATTCAATCTAAATACAGTTTGCTGGTGTACCATTTCCCTTTTCGGATACAATTTTTTCTCTAAATTATTTATTCTCAATTTGATGGATCTTAGAAACCCTTATGATTGTTTTTCTTTCCTTGTTTCTCTAACTGGTTTTTGTTGGGTGAGTGATGGTCTTCAATCTTCATTTAATTAAGGCATCTTTGATTGAATGCTCAGGATTGACTGCTGTAGTGTTCATGTTATAGGACATGTTTGAAGAAAAGAGGAGCATTTTAGAACCAGCAGGTGCCCTAGCCCTTGCAGGAGCTGAAGCATATTGCAAATATTACAGCTTGAGGGGAAAGAAGATTGTGGCAATAACTAGTGGTGCAAACATGAATTTTGATAAGCTTCGAGTGGTTACCGAACTAGCTAATGTGGGTAGACAACAGGAGGCAGTGCTTGCAACCATTTTGGCAGAGGAGCCTGGAAGCTTCAAACAATTTTGTGAACTAGTATTTCCTTGCAATTTTAAGAACTATTAACTTCTATACAGTGTTTTTATTTAATAATTTGTGTGGCTAACTACAGTAAGGTTATTAACAATTGGGATTGACAGGTCGGGCCTATGAACATCACAGAGTTCAAATATAGATGTAGTTCCGATAAAACAGCTGTTGTTTTGTACAGGTTAGTTGTCAACCTTTTTTATGAAAAACAAGATCAAGAAAGATCATACGATTCTATTTTAGTTTTTATGATGTTCGCATTTTTATAGTTGAAGGGATTTGATGCTTTGCCACCTATACTTACCTATTTTAGAATATTGCCACAAAAGCTAGTTGATAAGTCTTAGATTGGATTTGATTTAACCCTTGATCCCACTGAAAGGATTGTGATTGAATATTGTCGCAAGGCTCCATGCGATGCGACTTGTCATTTGAGATTGTCTTAATTGTAGTTTGGTATATTTTTCTTGGTTAATGACTTAATTATTGTCTTCTTTCCTTGCAAATGGCATAATCCCTTAGGTTGCCATACCTCTTTTTTCTTTTCCATTTCTTTGCTGTTTATATATCTTTTTTCTTTTTTCTTTTCCATTTCTTTGCTGTTTATATATCTGCCATGGATGTTATTTGCAGTGTCGGTGTTCACATGGTTTCAGACCTCGAAGCAATGAAGCAGAGGATGGAATCGGCTCAACTTAGAACTTACAACCTTACAACAAGTGATTTGGTTAAAGATCACTTGCGTTATTTGGTAATTATAACTATTTCTTTTGTCTCTTTTTGGTGGTTGCATACTTGCTGGCTTTGTTAATTCATCGATTCATCTCTGTCAGATGGGAGGGAGATTGAATGTCGAAAACGAGATTCTATGTCGTTTTATTTTCCCGGAGAGGCCTGGTGCTTTGATGAAGTTCTTAGATACATTTAGTCCACGCTGGAATATTAGTTTGTTCCATTACCGTGGTCAGGTTAGCACTGAAGAATGAACTTTTGTTGAAAACTTTGATTTCTAATGTTTTGTGCTTAAGAACAAAAATTAAACCCTGATTTTATTCCATCCAACAGGGTGAATCGGGAGCCAATGTTTTGGTCGGAATTCAGGTTGCCAAGAGCGAGATGGAGGAGTTTACGCATCGAGCTGAAAGTCTAGGATATGACTATGTAGTGGTAACGAATGACAACAATTTCCAACTTTTGTTGATGCATTAGTTAAGAGTTAGCTTCCCATTATGTAGTTGCAATAAGAGGGAATGAAGGTTTTGGTTATCGCTGTGCTTAGAGATGACTTGATGTTAAAGTAAGCGAATTAGAGGTGAAATCGGGGATATTTTCCATGGGTTCAGTCTTCTTTTATTAGTTAGACCAATTGGATTGACGCGTTTAATATAATGGTCAGCATGTTACTAGTCACTAGAAATAAGGGAAAATGATTTACATTTGTAAATGTCACATCTCAAAATATAGGATAGAGTTTTTATTGGACAGTTATTAATCGACTTTACTTGGAATTTTGGGTTTAAAAAGAAATGAAACCTTTTTAAATTAAAAACGAAAAAACGTTTTCAAAATATATAATAGAAAAACCTAATGCCTCTGTACCATCTTTTATTTATTTTCCTTCTCTCGATGTGAAACCCTTAATTCTCAATCCTTTACCGAAAGAAAATCATGAGTCGGAGCCATGGACATGAGCTATAAAAAAGACTTCACCATTTCAAAGACTCGTATTTTCAAAGATTACGAAAGTTGCACTTTCCCTCTTCAAACCCTTCACGCCCGAACAATGTGAGTTGCTCACAGTTTTCAATAATGCCTTTGATTTATTTATTTAATTATATAATTATTCTTATCAAAATGGAAAGGTTTTTTATGAGAAATTATACTGAAACTTTTTTTTTGGCAGAGCGAAATATATAACTATATACTCCATATTGTATGAACATGTTCCAAAGCTATGTCTTAGAATAGTCTATTTAATTCTAAATGGGTGGTTCCTGTTAATTCTAGTCACTAATTTCAATGTGCTAAATTACCTCTTTATTTCTTTTGGAGATATATATACAAATACTTTTTTGAACATAAAAGTTACAATATTTTTTATTAGTCTTCAAGTGATTACAAAGTAGTATTTGTTCAAACATATTCTTAACCCTTTAATAATGTACATACACCTTGAAGACAACTATTTGAACTCAAATCTTTTAAGATGAACATCATTCACTTTTTCACTAAAATCACTAGTTGGGTTCAAAAGTTAAAATAATTTTTTAAAGAACGGTTCTAAGAGTACGCTTATAATTCCCAAAATCTCGTATCCGTTCAGAAAGGTAAGGCACTAGTTCGGTGAATTTTTCGTCCGACTAGATTAAGTGCGTGTCTTCCTTGTTTAAGTGCAACAACTGATTTACTTCCTTATTATTATTTAAATTAATTAATCTGTTACACTTAAATATGTTCTGAACGTAGATCAATACTGAGGTAACATATCCTAACCCCTATGTGGTTACAATTGTTGATTTGTATTTGCTTGTGTACTGGACTGATTCTATGCATAACTGTTCTGATGTGATCTCATGTTGGGAATGAATATTTTGTGACTTCTGTTTGTTTGATAAATCATTAACAATTAGTTATGTGTCGGAGTTATCATTAGTGTACAAATATTGTTAAAGCATGTTAGAAAAATATTGTTAAGAACGGATATTGTTGCTTGTCGTTGATACTAATAATTCTAACAATACTGGTTCTGAATCTTTGAATATTATCGCATACCTCATTCTTGTATCCGCATTTGGGTTTGGGTTGTACAAAAGGAATATTCTGATAGTTCTTTAGTGGGTCGTGACTCGCGTTGTTATTATTTGGGTCGACTTGTATTGTTAAGTGGGTCCTGACTCGCACTATTATTTATTCGGCTCGACTCACACAGTTATTTAGGATATGGTTCGCATTGTTGTTTCTTTGGGCCGGCTCGCACTGTTGGGAGACTAAAGGTTGAACCTGGGTCCTGGGAGACTCGTATTGTTTGGTGTTAGAGGATGTATGGATTGCTTGCCTTACTAGGACAGACAGGCATGTCATGTGTTTTGTTGTTTACAAGTTTGGTTATTATGTCTTACATGTCTGTCGAATGTTTATTATGTTTAATTATGTTACTGACATGAGATGAGATTGTCGTTTATTGTGGCTGATGTTTGTGTATATTCGCTGTTACTGAAATCAGATAAGGTTGTCGCTTATTCTCACTGCTACCATAATTGACTGTTTACTATGTGATTGTCATACTTCTGACATTAGCGTATATTCTCTGATTAATAAAAATCTTGTTTATAATATTGCACTTTTAGACCACACAAGACTTTCCACCTTACCATCTCTTCTTTCTTTCCTTCAGATAGTCTGTATCATGAGGAATTGAGCTCAACAATTCGATGTTTCATATCTCATATCTGCATATTGTCACGACCCGCACATCCGAGTCCACGATAGTTGCACAAGTGTCCGACAAAGATGTTCAGTGCGGATTATCGGGCTTGCCAAGACTATCAGACTTGGCCCATCACTTAGAGAATGCTAGAGAGCTCGATCACATTGGCTTTTCAAAAATGGTAGAAGATAATGAATCAAAGGAGATTGTGGAAGAATCCTGCCATATCGAGTGCGATCATCTATCCGAGGAAAGATACCTTCTAATTGATGCGATTAGATAGGATTTGATATTTTTCCTAGATTAGGGTATCTTGTAAAGATTTGGGCTAATCCTGGTCATCCATGTAAATCGATCATTGATTGCGTGGGAGCTCAACTATAAATAGAAAGCCTCCCACCCTCATTTGTATCATCTCATTCCATGTAAACAGACATTTACTCTAAACCCTCTCTTGAGTGTTCTTCATGTTCTTCTTTTGTTCTAGAGTGGCCATTCTCTATAGTTTCCGCTTAGAATGATTCAACATTCTTAGTGCCTTGGAAGAATTTGATATTCCCGAGTGAGAATTTAGGCTGACTTAGTCGTTTGTCTAAGAACATTGACTAGGGCCGCATGGTTAGCTAGGTCGAAACACTAGCCCCGTGACAAGTGGTATCAGAGCGAGGTGGTTCGAGCAAGGCACTAGTCGAGATGGCACCGAAGAAGAAGACATTGACGATGGACCAGGTAAGAATTACTCTCGATGATTTCGATGAGGGAACTTACTTTATTAAGTCTCAGTTAGAAGACTTGTTCAAAGCCTCAACATCGTTGGAGAAGAGGTCGTTAGACTTGTGGAATCTGCCGAAGAGGCCAAGGAGACCCAAGGTGCTTTGAGTCCTACCTTGACAAAGTGTTGTCCATGGAAGACCAGTTCAAGGATGAGACGCGAAAAATTCTCAACGAGTTGGAGTCGGTCCGAGAGAGTAATGCTTGTGAAGCCGAGGTGAAGGCTTTGCGGATTGAGGTAGATGAGCTCAAGAGTGAGCTGCTCAGTTGCAAGACTGCGATGAGTGAATTGGGTGCGCTCAAAACCTTCCTAGAGGAACATTGGCACGGGGTGAAGCTCGCAGTGGAGCAAAGAGATACCCAAAGACTTTCGAGGCCCTAGTTGTAGTCGAAGCACCAATTGAGCCTACGAAGGATGAGACAACCAACACAGAGTTGTCCAAATCCATATCGAAAGACAGTGGGAATGGCGAGGCTAAGTTCGTGTCAAAGAAGGAGGCGAGCAAAAAAGTTGAAGTGCTACTTTTGTGATGGTCCTCATCTGATAAAGGGTTGTGCCGAGAAGAAGCGCCTTGCTACCATCATCAAAAAAGTAGACGAGCCAAAAGAAGGAGTAGTGCGACTTGAAGCAATTACGAGTGTCAATAAGCCAAGAGTGAGCCATGGTGCGACTACCTTGCTACCATCATCAAAAAAGTAGACGAGCCAAAAGAAGGAGTAGTGCGACTTGAAGCAATTACGAGTGTCAATAAGCCAAGAGTGAGCCATGGTGCGACTACATCTATGAAATTTGCCAAGCCAAGGTCGAGACCTAGTGCAATAGCGAGTGATAAAGTCGTCAAGCCGAGGGTGAAACAACTGGAGTGCTACCAATGTAAGGGGCCACACAAGTTGCTGGAATGCCCGTTGAGTTCTTCCAAGGTGTGTAAAGACCGAGAGCAGAATGGATTGGTCATGTCTGAAAGGGCTACCGAGGAGCAAGCTAAGGGTGTTTATGTGAATAACACTTCTTCAGAGACTACAATTAGAGAAGGGTCGAAGGGGCCAAGCCAAAAAGGGTCATACAAACCGTGGAGACACCACCCATGGGCAAGGTGGGAAAGAAGTGGAGGACTTCAAGTAAGAAGTGCCAACGCAAGAGGAAGTGCCAGACTCCAAAGAAGAAGGGTCGATGTAAGAAGAATGCACCAAACTTCAAGGTAGAAGGGCGAATGTAACTAGGGGCACCAGACTTTGTAGAAGTGCCAATGCAAAACAATGCAAAGAACTTCGAGGAAGAAGGTTTGATGCAAAGGGGGCCATACTTCATAGAAGGGCTGACTCATTTTAGGGTAAATGCAACCGAGATAAAGGTACATTTCAAGCACAATTCTAGTGTTTTTGAGTTTGATTTGCCATCTTTGTTGAGTGTAGGTCGTGAGACCTAACATTCAGTGCGGGGGAGACCAAGCTTGGAATGAACCTTTTAAAGTTCTAAGGAGCCAAACAAATGGCCTGACGAGTCTGAGAGTTCGCCCGGTGTTCAATGTTGTGACATCTAAGACTTTACCGCGGGGCCAAGAATGCCTAAATAAAGGTAAATCAAGCATGGTTGGAGAAAGCTCCTATGATGGAGATGTACCCAGATGCGTCCTTAGCATGCGACATCACTTGGCAGAAAGAGTCAAAGCGAGCAATCCTTATGGGGGGACACGAGCAAGCCAAGATGTCGAGAATCCACCAACATGATGTGAGGAATTGTGCAGAGGATCAAAGAGTTCCATGGAGGCAAGAGCCAAGGCAATCAGTTAATATGGGGGAATCACACCAAGGTGAGGCAACGAGTAGCAGTATCCAAGCTGGCCCAACCTAGGATCATTTTAGTGCAGCGACTAGAGCGTCACTAAGTTCGGTGGGGAGAATGTCATGACCAACATATTTGAGTCCGTGACAGTTGCGCAAGTGTCTGACAAAGAGGTTCAGTGTGGATCATCGGGCTTGCCAAGACCACCAGACTTGGCCCATCACTTGGAGAATGCTAGAGAGCCCTATCACATTGGCTTTTTAGAAATGGTAGGAGACAACAAATCAAAAGAGATTGTGGAAGAATCCGACCATATCGAGTGTGATCACCTATCCGAGGAAAGATACCTTATAATTGATGTGATTAGATAGGATTTGATATTCTTTCCTAGATTAGGGTGTCTTGTAAAGATTTGGACTAATCCCGACCATCCATGTAAATTGATCTAGACCATTGATTTGCGTGGGAGCTCAACTATAAATAGAGAGCCTCCTACCTTCATTTGTATCATCTCATTCTGTAACATCCTAAAACTGGGTCTAGTCGAAATTTGATTCCGGTGACCGAAAATTTCACAATGGAGAGTCAAAATCGTAAGGTTAACTTTTGACCGAGTGACCAATTATTAGTTAGCGAACCCTAATTAAGTATTGATATTGTTAAGGACTTTATTGCAAGCTTTGAAACATGTTTTAGTGACTAAATTATAGAAATTGAAAGTTTAGGGGTAAGAGCTTAGAACATCAGAGGTTGGGGGACTAATCTTGCGATTAGCCCCTCTTTAATCTTAATCACCACATACGTGGATAATTAAATATTGATTCCTTCATCCTAAGGAAACCTCAATAGTTAAAAATGAAATAAAGAAAACTTACCGGTCATTGGTTAAGAAAGCACATCTCCCTAACTTCATCCCCTACCTCTATGCATTCACCTCCATTGAAGGTGAAATCAAGCTTTAATTTCCTTAAGCTCTTCAAGCATAGTTTATAGCTATTGATCAGGTAAGTGTTTTCTCAACTTGATTTATCAATACCATGGCAAGGATTATGGTCGAATCTCAAGTTTATGAATCAACAAACCCTAGAAATTCTCTAGGGATTACATAGCTTGATTATATCATTTTTCATAGCTATTGAGTTGCTATAAATCTATTAACGATATTGAAATTCTTGTAATCTTGATTTGATGTAGCTCAAGATATTCAAAGTGAAGAATTACCTAATCCTCAAAATTTCACCAAGTCCAAGAACAAGGGAATTGTCATCCGAGAGCCTTAAAAGCCTCAGAATCATCGGTGAGTATAGTCAAAGTCAACGAATTGGCTAGGCGCCTTCCCGAATTCATTGATGTCAATTTATTGTATTATCATCATTGGCCAAGGTATGTCTACATTAAGACCTCACTAGAGGCATCATCGGTAAGCTTTGGTAAGCTTATTTTATTGCTAAGTTGACTATTAAATCTTTACATGATCATCGATAATATGAAAGTGTTAAAAAGAACTTATTGGATATGTTATGAGTTATTGTCATTAGCATTGTATTGTTATTGTCACCGTATTGATTATTGTTATTGACATTGCTATTAATGAGTATGGAAACCTTGGATACGAATGGACATGGGATGCAATTGGCATGCCATAGAATTCATGAGCTCAATGGTAAGGAGTGGACTACGGTCATTGAGCTAAGGCACTTCTTGATGATGTTGGCGGGACGTGGTTTGCTGGTCTTATTGGTGATGTTGGCAGATATTGACCATTCATTGTTGACAATGTTCGTTGGGAATTCGCGTATCCACATTACATGTCGGTCCAAGGAGAATATAGGAATAAATGTTGCAAATATTGTTAAAATATGTTTCAAGAAGCATTTTCATTATCATACATGCCATAACCTTCATTGATGCCCATATTATTGTTTATGACTACCTCACTAGGCTAAGTAAGCCTAATGTATCTCATTTCCATGCATTTTTAGGTTAAAGCATAGTTGGATCGAGGATCGGAGCAATGAGTGTTTTGAAGCAAGTCACATTCCCACATATGTAATGTTAACCTAACCCTTGAGCTCCTGGGATGGTGGCAAAGTAGGTAGACTAGTCATGTATAGTCCTTTTGATGTGTCTAAGTCATGCTTGCATTGTAATAAAGTTTAAAGCTCATTTTGGTATTTTGGTTTGGCCTAAAAATGGCTAAAATGACATATTGGGCACTGAAAGGTGAAAACCTAGTAAATGGATTTGGATGACTCTAAAAATTTGCATACTAGTAGATTATAGGTTTTAAATCTTGCTGGTAAAATTTTGTTGCATTTGGATATCGTTCAACAACTCAAATTGATTAAAAACCAGATGAAATCTGTCATTACAATGCAGGGCGTACCGATACAAGTCAAGTTGTTTCGATACGACCTTGCATATTTGCTCAATCAAAGTATGGGTCAACTAAATCGTACCGATACGAGCTAGGATGTTTCAATACAGAAGTTGAAAGTAAGGTTGGAGAATTTAGTTGTATCGATTCGACCTTTGGGCATATTGAAATAGGTCAACCATGGTTAATTCGTATTGATACAGCTCCAGCTATATCGAAACAGGTAAGGATTTTGGCAAATAAAACTTGAAACTGTGCACATCGGTATCGATACGGCCCTAGGCGTATCAAAATAGTGGTCAATGGACAAGTCAAAACTAGTCAAGCCGTATCGAAACGAAAGTAGATAATTTTGAAATAAAGCTTAACCCGTACCGATACAACCTTAGGCGTTTTGTTACGGTGATAGTTAAAACTGTTAAAATGGCTAAGAACATAATTTTAAATAGTTTACAGATTGATCACTAAGGATCACAAGGCTTAATCGAATAAGAAAATGATCTCCAATTGGTTTGAAAATTTATACGAACATTAAATTCAACATGAATTTCCCAATGATATAATTTAATACAAGAAAGGACCTCTAAAATATAAAAGTTACAATTTAGTCATTAAAACTAGTAAAAAGCCTAAATCAGTCCTTAATTAATAATCCAAGCATTGCATTGAATCCCTAAGTCATCGATATTGATATTGACTTAATTGTCAAGCAATTTATTGGTTAACTATTGATTATGATCTGATTTCTCCGTACCAATCACTGTTTTGGTCACCGGTCACCGGTAACGTTCTCCGACTCAGTTATCTACCAGGCCAGGTGAGGGATGTTACAATTGTGGTATTAGAGCTAGAATTTAGTCGATTCTAGGACTAAACCGAACTCTATTGTATAGTTATTGCATTGCATATGCCACATAAGAGTTCATTTTGTTATTATGTGCATATTGTGACTTGCAACTAATTTGATGATTCTTCTTTTTTAGTGCAAAGATGTCCTACTCTGATAAGGCTCATGAAAATGTTAATCACACCATTATCTCCTAAGCCAGTGGCAAGGAGAAAAGGGGGCAAATCCTCCTAATCCGTAAGTGCCCTTACAAGAGCCATTGAACACTGAGACAGTATTGCAAGCTGCTCAGTTTGAATACTATAAGAACATGACCAAGATGTTCAAACAATTCATGGCTACCCTTAAATCTGAGCAGTCTGCACAATCCTTCGCAGCTGCCACTTCTGCGAACTGAGCCCCTATTGACAAGCTAGTTCAACATCGAGTTACTACTTTCTCGGGTAAGGCCGAACAAGACCCTGAAGTAGCGGAGCATTGGCTAGATAGCACGATATGAATTTTAACCAAGCAACTACAGTGCTCAGATGAGCATAAACTCGAGTGTGCTTTGGCCCTATTGACTGATGAAGCCTTAAGTTGGTAGGAAACTATGATACTCACCGCTCCCGAGGAAGTTGCAACTTGGGAGTTCTTCTTACGAGAGTTCAAGAAGAAGTACATCAGTGAACATTACTTAGCCGAAAGGTGATATATCTTCTTACACCTGAAACAAGGTGGGAAACCAGTGGAGCAGTATATCCACAACTTCTGTAAGTATTACAAGTACGAGGCTGAGTACATTAAGAAAGAAGAAGAGAAGTGTAGAATGTTTATTGCAGGTTTGAGTGATGAACTACGGCCTTTGTTCACTGCTCTGGTGATCAAGGAATTCTAGGAGCTTTTTAATTGAGTAATCTCCACTGAAGCTTCTCAGAGATTGCATCAATTTAATAGGCCTAACCAATTTGAGGAGAGGTTACGAGATAAGTCATGACCCCCTCTACCGTATAAGAAAGGCAAGAAGCAACAAGGGTGCAAAAAATTTTATCATCATCAAACCTTTAAATTGAGTGATTTTGTCAAGACACAACCCATGACTCAGTCAGTTGTAAGAACAGCCTCCATTGAGAGTACTAAAGGATCCGGGAGTCACAGTTTCTTGTTTGTAATTTCTGCCAAATGAGGCTCCCTACAGGACAGTGTCATAGGCAATCTAGAGCATGTTTCTTTTGTGGCAAACAAGACCAGTATATTAAGGATTGTCCAATGAACACTTCCAAATCTTCTGCACCAATGGTTTCTACGTCCCCTGCTCTATCCTTCAAGGGTAAGGGACCAAGACAAGATGTATCGAGAGCTTCTGATAGATCTGGTGGCTCTGCAAGGGCTCCTAACCGAAAAGATTCTAAAGCTTAAGCCCAAGTTTACCACGTGAGAAGCCGGGAGAAAGATGAGGACCCTAATTTCATTGCAGGTACTGTTGAACTATATACTCATTCTATTTATGCATTGATTGATCCTGGATCCACCCATTCCATTATAAGTACTGTATTGGTTAAGAGATTCAAGTTGACATCTGAGCCTATAACTTATAAACTCACCGTAACTAATCCTTTGGGGGATAGTGTTATAATTGGACTTGTATGCAAAAATTTCCCTCTCATGATACAAGGGATACCTTTTCTGGCTAACCTTATGGCCCTCTCAATACATGAGTTTGATGTTATTTTGGGGCTTGATTGGCTCGGGGAGCATCAAGCTTGGGTGGATTGTTCAAAGAGAAAGTTGTACCTTTGGGGTCTTGACAAGGAGAGTGTGGCTCTTATGGACTCCAAAGGCAAAAGATCATTGTTGCATGCTACCGTGAGTAAGGAAGAATCACAGTTGCAAGATATAGACACCGTGCAAGAATTCTCTGATGTGTTTCCCAATGAGCTTCTCGATTTACTACCAACCCGTAAGGTTGAATTTGGGATTGAAGTACAACTTGAAACCACTCCAGTTTCCATTGCACCCTATCAGATGGCGTCGGTAAAACTTACCAAGCTTAAAGTGCAAATTCAAGACTTATTAGACAAGGGTTTTATTCGATCGAGTTCCTTGCCTTGGGGAACTCCAATCCTCTTTGTCAAGAAGAAAGATAGATCAATGTATCTTTGCATTGATTATCGCCAATTGAATAAGCTCACAATCAAGAATAAGTATCCCTTGGCGAGGATCGATGACTTAATTGATCAACTAAAAGATGCAACAGTCTTTTCTAAGATTGATGTGCCCAAGACGAGTTTTCGTACAAGATATGGCCATTACGAATTCCTGGTTATGCCCTTCGGGTTAACTAATGCTCCTGTTGCCTTTATGGATCTCATGAATCGAGTTTTTAGACCCTATCTTGACAAATTTTTAGTAGTGTTTATAGATTATATATTGATTTACTTTAAAAGTTAAGCTGAACATCGTGAACATCTTCGTATTGTGCTTCAGACCCTTTAGGAGAAGCAATTGTATGCCAAGTTCATTAAGTGCAAGTTCTGGCTCACCCAAGTCTTGTTTTTGGGTCACGTGATCTTTGCTAAAGGAATTCAAGTAGATCCAAAGAAGATCCAAGCCATAGTTGAATGGAGACCACCGAAGAACGTAGGTGAAGTCTGTAGCTTTCTCGGCCTTGCTGTCTATTATAGAAGGTTCGTTAAAGGATTCTCTATAATAGAAGCTCCGTTAACTAAACTTTTACGGAAGGATGCTCCTTTTGAATGGAACGAGAAGCAAAAAAGAAGCCTTGACCAACTCAAGCAAGTATTGAATCCAACCCAAGTCTGGGAAGGATTAACTGTGTATAGCGATGCTTCGCACCAGGGGTTAGGGTGCGTACTGATGCAAGAAGGCACGGTTGTTGCTTATGCATCAAGGCAACTAAAGCCACATGAAATGAACTATCCTACTCATGACCTTGAATTGGCTACGGTCGTCTTTGTGGTGAAAATTTGAAGATATTATCTCTACGGATAAAAATGTTATCTATACACCGACCACAAGAGCCTTAAGTATTTGTTGACACAAAAAGAACTTAATATTTGTCAAAGGATATGGATGTCACTCCTCAAAGATTATGACCTTGTTATTGATTAGCATCCGGGCAAGGCCAAAGTAGTAGCAGATGTGCTCAGCCGTAGGCCTATGCCTATCCTTTAGGCTATTAATGTAACACCCTGAAATTCGGTCTAGCCAGAAATGAGTTCCAGTGATCAGAAACCATACATCAAAAAGGTCTAAATATTGTATTGACTTTGACCACAAGGTAAATTATATCGATATTAAACTCCAATTGAGTCAAATTATTGTTTAAGGAACTTATTGAATGTATTGAAAACCGTTTAGTGGCTAAATTATAAAAATTAAAAGTTTGGGGGTACAAGCATAAAGAATTAAGAATTGAGGGACAAACCTTGCGATTAGCCCCTCCTCAAATTATAATCACCCACACGTGGGCTAAGTTGATGAGCTTTTTTCATATGAAAGAAATCTATTGGATTGCTAATAAGCATAGAAAGAATGAAAGAGTGAAGAAAGCTACCCGATTCCTCAATTAAGCTAGCACCCCCTCTTATCTTCTTCTTCCTTGAAGCATACACCTCCATTGGTGTACATCGAAAAGCATATGTTCCCCCAATCCGTTTCTATCGAATCGCTGCTATTGATCGGGTAAGCTTAATCCCCCAAACAATTGTTGAAATCCATGGAAGATTTGAGAGTAATCTCAAGCTAGGTTTTTGCTATCCATGGATAATTCATAGATATTGTATATATTGAGTTTAGATATTGATTTTGATATTGTAATTTTGATTCTAACACAATCCTATTGTTTACCTAGCTCAAGAAATTGAAAGAGAGCCCCTATCATCTTCACCGAAAGCTAGGAACAAGGGGATTGCTATTCGAGAGCCGTAGAAGCTTTGAATTATCAAGGTGAATGTAGTCGGAGTTTCGAGATTAGGCTAGGTGTCTTTCCCGATTTCGTTGTTAATGAAATTGTCATTGCTAACCTCATCGCTAAGGATTATTGCATCGAACCGCTTATCGGATATTATGGTAAGCATCAGTAAGTTATCGCATCGAGTATTGAGCATTGTCATTGTTAATGAGCAATGAACATAGATATCGTCATTGTTATTGAGTATTGTTAATGTCATTAACATTGTCGTCATCATTGAATCATGGAAATATAGGATTTTGATTATAGAGCATCAACATTGCCATTGTTATTGCCATTGTCATGGATTTTTTATGTCGACATTGTTATTGTCAGCGAAGCATTGCAAGTGAATCACTGGCTATTGATATCGTCATTGAGATCATTGAAATATTGCTAATGTCATTGGTATTGTTATAGGACATGAATATTGAAACATTGCTCATTGATAAAGTCATTAAATATATTGAGTATTGTCATTGCTATTTAACACCGATCATTAATAATGTCACCGGACCTTGGATTTGAAAGGACTTTGGATACAATTGGCATGCCATAGAATTTACAAGTTTAGTGTATGGGTGGATTATGGTCCTTAGGCTACGAGCTACATTGATTTGGTGAGGCAGAGGGATGTGTTGTGATATTGGTCATATTGGCGAGGTGGAGGGACTAGACCATTCATTGATTTGGCGAGGTATAGGAATTCGCGTATCCACTATCCTGAATAGATCCAAGGGTTATTGTTGAATTATGGACTCATTGCCATTGAGCATGATCATTGCATTGCTACTATTGAAACATTGCATTTTTGTTGTCAATATATGATTTGGAATGCATTTCATCGATAAAGTGTTTAGTTGTAACTACCTCACTAGGCAATGTTTGCCTAATGCATTTCATTTCATACATTTCAGGTTAAGGATCCCGCCGTTGGAGATCGGAGAATCGACGTTGTTGACAAGTCACTACAAGCCCAGGTAATGTGTTTTGCTCCTACGAACTCCTAGAATGGCGGCAAAGTAGTTAAACTTGTCATTTATAACTCTTTTGATACGTGTGTAATATGCATCACTTGTAGAAGTTATAATAGCTCTAAATGACCCTTTTGAAATTGTCTAAAAGAGGCTAAATATGCATATTTGACACTAAAAGGTGAAAACCTAGTAAATGGATTCGAATAACCCTAAAACTTGGCATGCATGTAGATTATAGCAATGAAATATTGTTGGTAAAGTTTATTGCATTTGGACATTGTTTGCTAGGTCAAATGGACTAAAAACCAGAAGAACATTGACACTACAATGCAGGGCATACCGATACAAGTCAAGCTGTATCGATACGGCCTTGCATATTTGGCCTGAGAAAATATGGCGTATCGATACATGTCTAAAGTGTATGGATACATGTTTTGGCAGTAAGGTTTGGGCATTTAAAAGCATCGATAGAGTCTTAGGGTGTATCGAAACAGGTCATGGTCAAATTCAATGTTAGTCAACCTGTATCGATACAGGTCAAGCTGTACTGATACGAGTTCTTGTTTTGCTGGAAATTGTGTTCTCACCCTTGCATGCGGTACCGATATGGTCCTCGACCGTATCGATACGTGTTTGGACAATTTCATTTGGAGCTCATGTTCACGTACACCTGTACCGGTACGAGACCAAGGTGTTTCGGTACGGTGGTAGTTAATTTTGTTAAAAGACATTAAACACAATTTTGAATAGTTTTCAGAATGGTCATTGATTATTGTATAATCTAATTGAATGGGTAAATGATATCAAAATGACATAAAAATTTACAAGCTTACTGTTAACGTATCAAATTTCAGTATGACATAGTTAATTGTATAAAAGGACTCCTAAATTACCAAATTTATAGTTTAGTCCGTAAGACCTGTAGGAGTTAATAATTGGTCCTAAATGATTATTATTGTTCTTGTTGATTTATTTGGGCTAATATTTATGTTTAATAAGGTTTAAAAAGCATGGCTTGGACTAAGTAACAATTGTTGATTGAAATTTTATCACACCGATCACCGTACAATCACCGGTAGCACTCTCTAACCCAATTCTCGACCAGGCCAAGAAGGGGGTGTTATATTTGTGGTATCAAAGCTATAGTTTAGTAGATTCTAGGACTAAACCGAAGCCTATTGTATTGTTATTGTGTTACTTTGCCACCTAGGAGTTGTATATTGTGTATATTATGACTCGTCAACTAATTTGATCTCTTTATGTTATAGATATGTCTGGGACTAACGAAGCCCATATAGATGAGCCTGCTATCGGTTCCTCGACCCACGGGGAGGAAATAAGGGGAAAGACCCTCTGAATCCTTCTAATCCCCCACATTTGAATGTCTAGCCGATACTGCCTAATGTACAGGCTGAGTGTTATCGGTACATGGCTGACATGTTCAAACAATTTATGACATCAATGAGAGTTGAGATAGTGGTGCAACCTACTCCACCTGTTGCCCAGTATGCTCAAGCCCCTATCAATAAGCTGGCATCGCTTCGAGCCTACACTTTTACTGGCCAAGATGATGATAATCCTGAAACTATAGAATACTGGTTGGATAACACATTGAGAGTCCTAAAGAAGTAATTACAGTGCTCGGATGAGCATAAGCTAGAGTGTGGCCTGGCATTGTTAGCTGATGAAGCACTTCAATGGTGGGATACCACTATTCTCACTGTTCCTGAAGAGATCGTTACTTGGGAGCTTTTCCTTCAAGAAAAAGAAGTACATTAGCGAGTACTGCCTCATAGAAAGGCATAGTATCTTCCTTCATCTGAAGCAAGGTGATCGACCTATTAAGCAGTATATTCATGATTTTTGTAAGTACTACGGGTATGGTGCAAAATATATTAAGAAAGAGGAAGACAAATGCAGGATGTTCATTGTCAGGCTTAGCGATGAGCTACACCCTATGTTTACTACCTTAGACATCACTAACTTTCAGGTCCTTATGAATCGAGTTAAGGCCACCGAAGCTGCAAAGAAGGCTTAGAGATCGAGTGGATCTAGCAAGTCCAAAAAGAGATTCAAAGATGATTCTCGGCCTTCCAAAATGAACAAGAAAAGCAAGTATCAAGGCCCTAAGCAGAATGCTTACCCTCAACCTTTATATACTGGAATATCGAGAGACCTCATACCATAACGCAATCTTCTATCAAGTCAGTCTCAGTTGAAAGCATTGGAGCCTCAAATCTAAGTTAACAGAATCCAGTTTGCAACTACTGCCAAAAATGACATCCAACAAGTTAGTGTCGTAAGCAAACAGGAGCATGCTTCTATTGTAGAGAACAAGGTCATTTCATATGTGATTGTCCTCTTGGTGCCACCAAGTCTACTGCTGCACCGGTAAGTAATGCAACCTCTACTCAGTCCTTCTAAGGTAAGGGTCAAGGCAAGGTTCATTGGGAGCTATATGGAGACCTAGTGGCTCTAGCAAGGCATTGAGTAAGCAAGAATACATGGCTCCTACTCAGATGTATCATGTGAGGAGCAGGGAGGAGGAAGATGAGCCTGATGTCATCGCAGGTATCATTGAACTGTACTCTCATTCTTTATATGCATTGATCGACCCTGGTTCTACTCATTCCTTCATAAGTATTGTGCTAGTTAAGAAACACAGATTATCTTCAGAGCCCATAGTACCGAGGGTCACCGTAACCAACCCACTAGGTGATTATGTCACCATAAGCTTTGTATGTAAGAATTGTCCCTTAGTGATTCAAGGGATTCCTCTTGTGGCCAACCTATCAGCCTTATTGATCTATGAGTTTGATGTTATTTTGGGTCTAGACTGGCTTAGTGAACATCAAGCGTGGGTAGATTGTAGCAAGAGGAAACTATATCTCTGAGGCATTGGCAATAAGAGCATCGTGTTGATGAGTTCAAGAAATCCTTCATTGTATACTTTGACATTGGAAGCCAAGGATGAACCTCGACTACAAGATATTGATATTGTATGTGAATTTCTTGATGTCTTCCCTAATGAACATTCGGGCTTACCTCCAACCTTTGAAGTTGAATTCAGTATCGAAGTGCAGCCCGAAACTACCCCAGTTTCCATTGCACCTTATTGAATGGTAGTCGTTGAGCTTAAAGAATTGAAAGCCCAGATTCAAGAATTTCTTGTTCAACCTAGTTCCTCACTTTTGGGAGCTCCGATTCTCTTTGTGAAGAAGAAAGATGGTTCCATGAGGCTATGCATCGATTATTGGCATTTGAACAAGGTGACCATCAAGAACAAATATCCATTGCCAAGGATTAATGACCTATTCGACCAGCTTAAGGATGCCACAGTGTTTTCTAAGATCGATTTGAGGTCTGGATATCACCAAACGAGAGTTAAATAGTATGATGTGCCTAAAGCTGCCTTCCATAAGAGATAACGGCCCTAAGAATTATTTGCAATGCCCTTCGGGCTAACCAATGCACTGATAACTTTTATGGACCTAATAAATCAGGTTTTTCGATCATACCTCAATAAGTTTGTGGTGGTGTTTATTGATGATATCTTAATCTACTCCAAGAACCTTATTAAACATCGATACCACTTTCACATTGTGCTTCAAACTCTTCGAGAGAAACAATTATATGCCAAGTTTTCTAAGTGTGAGTTTTGGCTCACCGAAGTTGCCTTCTTTGGGCATATTGTATCGGCTTCTGGCATCCGAGAAGACCCAAAGAAGATACAAGCCATTCTTGACTGGCACCCGCTGAAGAATATTGGTGAAGTGAGAAGTTTCCTTGGTCTTGTTGGCTATTATAGAAGATTTGTCAAAGGATTTTCTATGTTAACAGCTTCATTCACTAAGTTGCTAAGGAAAGAAGCTTCGTTTGTTTGGACCGAGGAACAACAAAGAAGCTTCGATCAATTGATACAAGTTTTGACTCATGCACCGGTTCTAACCTAACAGAGTTTGGAAAGGACTACATTGTCTATAGTGATGCTTAGTATCTCGGGTTAGGATGTGTGTTAATGCAAAAAGGCAAAGTCATTGCTTATGCTTCTAGATAACTAAAGATATATGAAATGAATTACCCCACCCATGATCTGGAGTTGGCTGTAGTTGTCTTTGCAATGAAAATTTGAAGGCATTATCTCTACGGGGAGAAATGTTACCTCTTTACCTATCATAAAATCCTCAAGTATCACAGAAAGAGTTGAATCTTCGATAATGGAGATGGATGGAACTCCTTAAGGATTATGATCTTGTCATCGACTACCACCCGAGAAAGGCCAATGTTGTAGTTGATGCACTCAGCCATAAACCCATGCCTGCTCTTCAATCTATCAATGCCCACTTCCATCTTCAGAAGCATTGCTATCTCGTAGCTGAACTTCAAGTTCGGTTTACGATCATATCGAGAATTCAAGCATTGCAAAAACAAAATCCTAAACTTCAAGCCATTATTTCCTAGTTGCAAGACAACCCCGACTTTAGAACGAATTATGAAGGGCTTTTACGTTTTTGTGAACGGGTCTATGGACCTAATGATGAATCTCTCTGCACCGATATCCTCAAGGAAGCTCATTCGAGTTCTTTCTCTGTTCACCCGAGGTTGGTGAAGATGTACAAAGACCTATGGGAGCTTTATTGGTGGCTGGGCATGAAGCAAGCCATAGTTGAATTCGTGTCCAAGTGTCTCACGTGTTAGCGTGTTAAAGCTGAACATAGTGTTCCTACCGGCTTATTGCAACCCATCGATTTACCATAATGGAAGATGGAGAAGATCACTAAAGACTTTGTTAGTGGTCTACCGTTAACTCCTGCTAAACATGATGCCATTTGGGTCATTGTAGACAGTCTCACTAAGTCAGCACATTTCTTACTAATTCGGATGGACTATTGTCTTCCTAAATTAGCTGACTTGTACATCAACGAAGTTATTCAGCTCCACGAAATACCTTAGTCTATCATTTCTGATCGAGATCCACGATTTGCATATCGGTTCTAGAAGTCATTGCAAGGAGCTATGGGCTTTAGAATTAATCTTAGTACTGCCTTTCACCCTCAGTTTGATGGTCACTCAAAAGGGTAATTCAGGTAACTATCACCAGTACCTTCCTTTGAACCATCAATGAAGTGTATCGTTATTGAATCCTTCTTCACAAATTTTGCAAAACATGCTTCGAGCATGCAACATCAATTTTGGAAGCTCTTACGAGAAATCCCTACCTCTTATCGAGTTAGCCTATAAAAATAGTCATTAATCTTCCATTAAGATGGCGCCATATGAAACACTGTATGGCAGACGATGTAGAACTCCATTGTGTTGGTCTAAACTCAGTGAAGGCAAGGTGTTGGGCCCTGACTTACTTTGGGAAACCAAGGAAAGGGTTACCATCATTCATGATCAATTAAAAGCTACCTTTGACTGACAAAAGGCCTAGGCAGATCTCAAGCGAAGGAATATACAATATGAAGTTGGTGAGAAAGCTTTTCTTAAAGTCTCACCATGGAAGAAAGTTTCGAGGTTTAGCAAGAAAGGAAAATTAAGTCCCCGATACATTGGACCTTTCAAGGTTATTGAAAAAGTTGGCCCCGTGGCTTATCGCTTATGGTTGCCCTCAGAATTGAGTAAAATCCACAATGTATTTCACGTATCCATGCTTTAGAAGTATCGTTCTGATCCCCCGCACATCATTGAATCTAAATATATGGAAATTCAACCCCACTTATCCTACGAGGAAGAACAAGTTCAGATTCTTGCAAGGGAAACCAAGAGACTTCATAATAAGACTATTTCATTGATTAAAGTGCTCTAGAAGAGCCACACCGCTAAGGAAGCAACATGGGAACTGGAGGAAACAATGCGAAAGCAATATCCTCATCTCTTTGATCCAGGAGAAATTCAAGGACGAATTTTCTTAAGGGGGAGAATTGTAACACCCAAAATTTGGTCTAGTCAGATATGGGTTCCGGCAATCAGAAATCCTATATCAGAAAGGTCTAAATAATGTATTGACTTTGACTGCAAGGTCAATTGTATCGATATTGGACTCCAATTGAGTCAAATTATTGTTTAAGGATCTTATTGAATGTATTGAAAACCATTTAGTGGCTAAATTATAGAAATTAAAAGTTTGGGGTATAAGCATAAAGAATTAAGGGTTAAGGGACTAACCTTGCGATTAGCGCCTCCTCAAATTATAATCACCCATACGTGGGCTAAGTTGATGAGCTTCCTTCATAAGAAGGAAAACCATCGGATTTCTAATAAGCATAGAAAGAGTGAAGAAAGCTACTCGATTCCTCAATTAAGCTAGCACCTCTCTCTTATCTTCTTCTTCCTTGAAGCACACACCTCCATTGGTGTACATCGAAAAGCTTATGTTCCTCCGATCTGTTGCTATCGAATCTTTGCTATTGATCGAGTAAGCTTAATCCTCCAAACAATTGTTGAAATCCATAGAAGATTTGAGAGTACTTTCAAGCTAGGTTTTTTCTATCCATGGATAATTCATAGATATTGTATATATTGAGTTTAGATATTGATTTTGATATCGTTATATTGATTTCGCTATCGTAATATTGATTCTAACAAAATCCTATTGTTTACCTAGCTCAAGAAATTGAAAGAGAGCCCCAATCATCTTCATCGAAAGCTAGTAACAAGGGGATTGCTATCCGAGAGTCGTAGAAGCTTCGAATTATCAAGGTGAGTGTAGTCGGAGTCTCAGGATTAGGCTAGGTGTCTTTCCCGATTTCGTTGTTAATGAAATTGTCATTGCTAACCTCATTGCTAAAGATTATTGCATCAAACCGCTTAGCGGATATTGTGGTAAGCATCAGTAAGTTATCGCATCGAGTATTCAGCATTGTCATTGCTATCATCATTGCTAATGAGCATTGAACATAGATATCGTCATTGTTATTGAGTATTGTTAATGTCATTAACATTGTCATCATCATTGAATCATGGAAATATAGGAACATTGTTATTGTCATTGAAACATTGCAAGTGAATCACCGGCTATTGATATCGTTATTGAGATCATTGAAATATTGCTAATGTCATTGATATTGTTATAGGACATGAATATTGAAACATTGCTCATTGATAAAGTCGTTAAATATATTGAGTATTGTCATTGCTATTTAACACCGATCATTGATATTGTCACTGGACCTTGGATTCCAAAGGACTTTGGATACAATTGGCATGCTATAGAATTCACGAGTTCAGTGTATGGGTGGACTATGGTCCTTGGGCTACGACCTACATTGATTTGGCAAGGCGAAGGGATGTGTTGTGATGTTGGTCATATTGGCGAGGTGGAGGGACTAGACCATTCATTAATTTGTCGAAGTGTATGAATTCGCGTATCCACTATCCTGAATCGATTCAAGGGTTATTGTTGAATTATGGACTTATTGCCATTGAACATGATCATTGCATTGCTACTATTGATACATTGCATTGTTGTTGTCAAGATATGATTTGGAATGAATTTCATCGATGAAGTGTTTAGTTGTGACTACCTCACTAGGCAATGTATGCCTAATGCATTTCATTTCATACATTTTAGGTTAAGGATCCCACCGTTGGAGATCAAAAAATGGACACTATTGACAAGTCACTACAAGCCCAAGTAATGTGTTTTGCTCCTACGAACTCCTAGAATGGTGGCAAAGTAGTTAAACTAGTCATTTTGACTCTTTTGATACGTGTGTAATATGCATCACTTGTAGAAGTTATAATATCTCTAAATGACCCTTTTGAAATTGTCTAAAAGAGGCTAAATATGCATATTTGGCACTAAAAGGTGAAAACCTAGTAAATGGATTCGAATAACCCTAAAATTTGGCATGCAGGTAGATTATAGCATTGAAATATTGTTGGTAAAGTTTATTGCATTTGGACATTGTTTGTTAGGTCAAATGGACTAATAACCAGAAGAAAATTGGCATTACAGTGCAGGGTATCCCGATACAAGTCAAGCTGTATCGATACGGCCTTGCATATTTGGCCTGAGAAAATATGAGTTAACTATGGCGTGTCGATTCAAGTCTAAAGTGTATGGATACAGGTTTTGTTAGTAAGGTTTGGGCATTTAAATGCATCCATATAGTCTAGGGGTGTATCGAAACAGGCCATGGTCAAAGTAAATATTAGTCAACTCGTATCGATACATGTCAAACTGTACCGATACGAGTTCTTGTTTTGCTGGGAATTGGGTTCTCACCCTTGTATGCGGTACCGATATGGCCCTTGGTCGTATCGATACATGTTTGGACAGTTTCATTTGGAGCTCAAGTTCACGTACACCCGTACTGGTATGGCACCAAGGTGTTTCGGTACGGTGGTAGTTAATTCTGTTAAAAGACATTAAACATAGTTTTGAATAGTTTTCAGAATGGTCACTGATTATTGTACAGTCTAATTACGAGTAAATGATATCAGAATGACATAAAAATTTACAAGCTTACCATTAACGTATCAAATTTTAGTATTGCATAGTTAATTGCATGGAAAGACTCCTAAATTACCAGATTTATAGTTTAGTCCCTAAAACTTGTAGGAGTTAAGAATTGGTCCTAAATGATTAATTATTGTTCTTATTGATTTATTTGGGCTAATATTTATGTTTAATAAGAGTTAAAAAGCATGGCTTGGACTAAGTAACAATCATTGATTGAAATTTTATCACACTTGTCACCGTGCAGTCACTGGTAGCACTCTCCGGCCCAATTCTCGACCAGGCCAAGAAGGGGGTGTTACAATTAATGCTCATTTTTTACTTTAAAAGCACTGTGGTTTTATAGCTGAACTTCAAGTTCAGTCTACCAGTGTGATGAGAATCAAGTCCTTACAAGAACAAGATCCTGAATTACAAGCCATTGTTTCTAGACTTCAGAATAATCCTGATCCTGACTTCAAGGTTAAATCTTAAGGACTCTTGTGCTTCCGTGATAGAATATGTGTGCCCAACGATGAGTCTCTTCGTGATGAAATTCTCAAAGAATCCTATTGTAGCCCTTACTCAATCCACTCGGGGGCAATAAAGATGTACAAAGACCTACGAGGGTTGTTTTGGTAGACTGGCATGAATTTGGTTATCATAGAAATTGTATCGAGATGTCTCACATGCCAACGAGTTAAAGCTGAGCATCATAACCCTACCAGATTGTTGCAACCGATTGAATTCCCTTAGTGGAAATGGGAGAAGATAACCATGGACTTCGTCAGCAGTTTATCGTTGACCCCAACTAAACATGATGCTATTTGGGTTGTTATGGACCGTTTCACTAAGTCAGCACACTTCATACTTCCTAAGCTGGCTGACTTATATATCAAGGAAGTTGTCCCACTCTACGGAGTGCCACAATATATCATCTCCGATCGAGATCCATGATTTGCTTCTCGATTTTGGAGGTCATTGCAAGGAGCTTTGAGCACCATAGTCAATCTTAGTACAACTTTCCATCCTCAGTCTGATGGCCAATCAGAAAGGGTGATTCAGATACTGAAAGATATGTTTCATGCATGTGTTATTAACTTTGAAGGAACTTGGGAGAAATCTCTACCACTTATGGAGTTTGCTTATAATAATTGTTACCAATCGTCTATTGGTATGGCACCGTATGAAGCATTATATGGCAGGAAATATAGATCACCACTATGTTAGTCTAAATTTGGTGAAGGCAAGGTATTAGGCCCTGACTTACTTTGGGAAACCGAATAATGGGTTACCATCATTCATGACTGTTTGAAGGCTGGCTTTAACCGGCAAAAGGCTTATGCTGACCTCAAGAGGAGAGATATACAGTTTGACGTTGGTAAGAAAGCATTTTTGAAAGTCTCTCCATGGAAAAAGATCATTCATTTTGGCAAGAAGGGAAAATTGAGTCCCCGATTCATTAGACCTTTCGAGGTGACTGAAAGAGTTGACCATGTGGCTTATCGGTTAGCTTTTCCCCAAGAGTTAAGCAAGATCCATGATGTGTTTCACATATCGATGCTCTGCAAGTATAGATCTGATCCATCACATGTTATAAAGCCCGAAACTGTGGAACTCCAACCCAATTTGACGTATGAAGAAGAACCAGTGCAAATATTAGCAAAAAAAGTCAAAAGACTTTGAAATAAGAACATTCATTTAGTTAAAGTACTGCGGAGGAGCAGAAGGCTGAATAAGCTACATGGGAACCAGAAGAACAAATGAGAAGTCAGTATCCACATCTTTTCGACTCAGGTAAAAATTCAATGATGAATTTTTCTTAAGGGGGAAGAGTTGTAACATTCCAAAATCGAGCCTAGTCGAAATTTGATTCTGGTGACCAGAAATTTCACAATGGAGAGTCAAAATCATAAGGTTGACTTTTGACCAAGTGACCAATTATTAGTTATCAAACCCTAATTAAGTATTGAGATTGTTAAGGACTTTATTGCAAGCTTTGAAATATGTTTTAGTGACCAAATTATAGAACTTGAAAGTTTAGGGGTAAGAGTTTAGAACATCAGAGGTTGAGGGACTAATCTTGCGATTAGAAACTCCTCAATCTTAATCACCACATACGTGGATGATTAAGGATTGATTCCTTCATCCTAAGGAAACCTCAATAGTTTAAAATGAAATAAAGAAAACTTAGCGGTCATTGGTTAAGCAAGCACCTCTCCCTAACTTTATCCCCTACCTCTAAGCATACACCTCAATTGAAGGTGAAATCAAGCTTTGATTTCGTTAAGTTCTTTAATCATAGTTTATAGCTATTGATCGGGTAAGTGTTTTCTTAATTTGACTTATCAATTCCATGACTAGGATTATGGTCGAATCTCAAGTTTATGAATCCTAGAAATTTTCTAGGGATTACATAGCTTGATTATTATCATTTTCATAGCTATTGAGTTGCTATGAATCTATTATCGATATTGAAATTCTTGTAATCTTGATTTGATGTAGCTCAAGATATTCAAAGTGAAGAATTACCAAATCCTCCAAATTCCACCAAGTCTAAGAACAAGGGAATTGTCATTCGAGAGCCTTGAAAGCCTCAGAATCATCGGTGAGTGTAGTCGGAGTCAAGGGATTGGCTAGGTGCCTTCCCGAATTCATTGATGTCAATTTATTGTATTATCATCACTGACCAAGGTATGTCTGCATTAAGACCTCATTAGAGGCATCATCGGTAAGCTTTGGTAAGCTTATTTTATTGGTAAGTTGACTATTGAATCTTTACATGATCATCGATAATATGAAAGTGTTGAAAAGAACTTATTGGATATGTTATGAGTCATTAGCATTGGCATTGTATTGCTATTGTCACTGTATTGGTTATTGCTATTATTATTGATATTGCTATTAATGAGTATGGAATCCTTGGATACAAATGGAAATTGGATACAATTGGCATGCCATAGAATTCATGAGATTAATGGTAAGAAGTGGACTACGGTCCTTGAGCTAAGGCTCTTATTGGTGATGTTGGCGAAACATGGTTGTGCTGGTCTTATTGGTGACGTTGGCGAATATTGACCATTGATTGTTGGCAGTGTTGGTTGGGAATTTGCATATAAACATTACATGTCGATCTAAGGAGAATATAGGAATAAATGTTGCAAGTATTGTTAAAATATGTTTCAAGAAGCATTTTCATTGTTATACATGTCATGACCTTCATTGATGCCCATATTATTGTCTATGACTACCCATGCATTTTCAAGTTAAAGCATAGTTGGATTGAGGATCGGAGCAAGGAGTATTTTGAAGCAAGTCACATTCCCACATATGTATTGTTAACCTAGCCCTTGAACTCCTCGGATGGTGGCAAAGTAGCTAGACTAGTCATGTATAGTCCTTTTGAAGTGTCTAAGTCATGCTTGCATTGTAATAAAGTTTAAGGCTCATTTTGGCTTTTTGGTTCAGCCTAAAAATGGCTAAAATGACATATTGGGCACTAAAAGGTGAAAACCTTGTAAACGGATTTGGATGACTCTAAAAATTGGCATACTAGTATATTATAGGGTTTAAATCTTGCTGGTAAAATTTCTTTGCATTTGGATATCATTCAATAGGTCAAATTGATTAAAAACCAGATGAAATCTATTATTACAGTGCAGGGAGTACCGATATAGGTCAAGCTGTTTCGGTGCGGTCATGCATATTTAGTCGGTCAAAGCATAGGTCAACTAAAGCGTACCGATACGAGCTAGGATGTTTCGGTACGAAAGTTGACAGTAAGGTTAGGGAACTTAGTTGTATCGATACGACCTTTGGGCGTATCGAAACAGGTCAACCATGGTCACTTCGTATCGATACAGCCCCAGCTGTATTGAAACACGTAAGGATTTTGGCAAATGAAACTTGAAACTGTGCACATCGGTATCGATACGGCCCTAGGTGTATCGAAACAATGGTCAATGGACAAGTCAATGCTAGTCAACCCGTACTGATACAAATCAAGCCGTATCAAAACAAAAGTTGACAGTTTTGGAATAAAGCTTAACCCGTACTGATACAGCCTTAGGCGTTTTGATACGGTGATAGTTAAAACTGTTAAAAGGGCTAAGAACATAGTTTTAAATAGTTTACAGATTGGTCACTAAGGATCACAAGGCTTAATCGAAGAAGTAAATGATCTCCAATTGCTTTGAAAATTTATACGAACATTGATTTCAACAGGAATTTACTGATGATATATTTTAATACAAGAAAGGAACTCTAAAATATAGAAGTTACAATTTAGTCCCTAAAACTCGTAAAAAGTTTAAATCAGTCCTTAATTGATAATCCAAGCATTGCATTGAAACCCTATGTCATCGGTATTGATATTGACTTATTTTTCAAGCAATTCATTGGTTAACTATTGATTATGATCCAATTTCACCGTACCAATCACCGTTTAGGTCACCGGTAGCGTTTTCCGACTCAATATCTAACAGGTCGGGTGGGGGATGTTACACATTCCATCTATTTTCTTGAGTAAAAAGGCATTTAATCTAAACCCTCTCTTGAGTGTTCTCCATGTTCTTTTGTTCTTGGGTGGCCATTCTCTATAATTTGCTTATGCTTGGAACGGTTCAACGTTCTTAATGCCTTGGAAGAATTTGATCTTCCCAAGTGAGAATTCATGATGACTTAGTCATTTGTCTAAGAACATTGACTAAGGTCGCACAATTAGCTAGATTGAAACGCTAGCCTCATGACAATATGTTTTAAATAATTTAATTTTTATATTTCTGTTTCAAAATTTATGGCATAGTATATTTAATTTATTTAACATACATATTTTCTAAAATAAATTCTCTTTTTCTACAATTTGTTTTTTGGATCACACTGATGGCTAGTGTGACCTTCAAGATTCGATCATAACGCCTAAATTGAATTTAGGGGTTGTAGATATACCTAATATCATGCTCAAAAGTCCTAACATAACTATTACAATCATTATTCTAGGAGTTTAAGTCTAGATAGCTCTTACACCTAAAAGGAACCAAAATTGACTATAATGATCCAAAATGCAATCATGAGCTTTACTATCAAACATAATCTCATGTAAAAGTAGTTAAGCAAACAAAGTAACCTTACATAGCTTAGTTAGGTAGAACAAAAATACTATAAGCTATGGGTGACAATCCTATATGCATACAAGTGATCTACTTAATCTTTTAACTTTCATGCTTTTAACATTTCAATTCATGTGCAATAACATGATATATTTTTCATATGAAATGTATTACATTGATAAGAATTTATCATATACAATCATTTGCTCACTTGAACATTAGTTATACTCAAATACATGAATCCCTCTTAACACAGTCAATTGTTATATTTTATTTTTGTCGCCAAAGTCCCTTTTACACTACCATGACCATGATCCTCATACACATCCTTCCAACACTACTAAGACATAAGTCTTTAAACTTTTTGTACATGAGCTCAATAGTCTATATGGCATGTCAATTGTATATGACACTATACTACATCTAAATACAAAGATCAATATCAATTTCATAATCTATATATATTGTGTAACATTTGTGTATCATATATGTTGAGACATTTTATTTTGATATAATTTAAAGAAAAATATTTTTGGACTTAAACTAATTTGTAAAAATATTTCAAAAGTCCATAAACTTGAAAATTATGTTTGAAATGTTTTTAAAGGGTTTTTGACAAGTTTTAAATGATTTTAAATAGCTAAAGTGTCAAAAACAAGCCCCGAGTACCGGTACAATTTGACCCGTACTGATACCTTGAAGAGCCCGACCCGGTACGAAATTCTGAATACCAATACACCCATTTGTCCCCAAGTTTTGGCAAATTCGAGTAGCCAAATTGAGTACCTATACGGCCTCAGCCATACCGATACTCTAGGGTGCGTATCGATACCTCTATATCATGTACTGATACCCCTGTGCATTAAATGCTCCAACGACTATTTCTTCTTAAGGCAGGTACCGATACCTGACCCTGAGTACCGATAAGCCCTGCTTTAGAAGTGCATTAAATGCTAGAAATAAAGTCCCCAACGGCTAGTAACAGTCATGAAGCCATTAGATGGATTAAAAGATCTCTCCAAGCATCCATGGAAGAACAAGAAACAACTTGCCAACATTCAATGATAGAGAAAGTGTTTTAGAGCTTAATTTTGTCATATTTCTTTGTAGAACAGACTTGTGAGCTCAATTGTCATATATGCTCAAGTGTTAGGTTTTATGTCAGTTCTTAGAAGTGCAAACTTATTTGCCTTGTGAGGTTTTCTTTAGTTTGCTAATTTGTATTCTCTTGTAAGAGAGTGTTTCTAGACTTTGGGGTATAAGTCTAGGTTTGTGAGGGTTATCTCCTTGATCCTGGAAAAAAGGAAAGACAAATTAGTGAATGGGTAGAAAATCCTTCCTTAGTTTGGATAGCTAAGGTAGTGGAAGTATACTTGGTTTAGAAGTTGAACCACTATAAATCATCGTGTCTAAATTTTTATTACTTAGCCATTCATCCACCGAAGTATAAATCCAATTCATCCCTCTCTTGGCATTCGGTTGATCGTTCGAGCAACACAACAATATATAAGCTTATAGCTCATTTTTAATTCATTTGACATCTTGCATTCAATTTAGTACTAGTAAATGTATCTCAATCGAATATCAAAAGGTTTATTGGAGCTTAGCTTTACATTTATTGTCATCATTTACTCTAAGTGAGTTAACCACATTGTTAATATAAACACACCCAATCACCTAAACAAAGACATCAACATAACAAAGCACAGAAACTCATCAAAACCGACTACACTCATCTAGTTCCTTTTTGGAATAAAAGATAATTTCATTTAACTATTAATAGCATCAGTCATAACATTTCATTCAATAAAATCTAGATAATCCATACCAAAAGATACTGACAAATCACAAAAAAAGCCCAATGTGCCAAAGTGTGTGCTACGGAGTTGGCAGCATGACTAACAAATTGAACTCGTAAATTGCCAAATTCCCGTAGCCGTTGTCTAACTTCATGAAGATGCACTCCCACAGTTGAGATATCAAGAAAAAGGTTAGTTAACCAATGAACCACACTCAATGTGCCACCTTCAACGATAGCGTCCTGCCAGCCATGGGAAATAGCTAATCGGATCCCTTCTTGGAAAGCTTAAGCTTTTATTTTTTGCCGAATGAGCACCAGCCAAACAGAACGCAAAACCTGCAAGTACAAAGCCATCATGATCATGAGCCACACCACCTATAGAAGCCGTTCTCATCGAGGCAATGAAAGCACCATCAACATTAATTTTAACCAATCCTTGTCCGAGCCTGCACCATCGAGGGGGAGGAGCTGCCATTGGTCTTGGAATGAACGCATGAGCAAGACAAAAATCATGTTGTAACAACGAGGCATTAGAGATAATGACTTGAACCGACTATACAACGTTATCATGAACCTTCTTATTCCTACAATTTCACAAGTTCCATAAAAGAACTATATGAGAAGTGAAGCGCTCCGTATCCAAAACAGAAGCTGCAGCAAGAAACCATTCTTGAACCGTAGGATGGTTACCATTGATTATACTCAAAGGGACGTTACTTGCTTCCAGCACTTCTTTGGACAATACACAATCCCGTAAGACATGAACACATGTTTCTTAAAAATTCTCACAGAGACGACACAGTCCATCGCCTAAACCTGTACGCAAAACTCAACTGCCCGAAGGTAAAGCTTCATGGCAAGCTCTCCAACGAAAATTTTAATCTTTGGTAGAGTTTCTAGGCTAGCTAACAATTTTTAGATTTTATCAACAGGAATCACATCTGAAGCTCCGCGCAATAACCATGAATAAGCAGATTTTGTACTGTACATACCTGATGAATGGGCAGTCCAAATAATTGGTTCCTCCCTTGTTGGTGCAATTAGGCATTGCAAGATACATTGTGCATCATTCGAGAGAAAAACTAATCAGACAAGTTCATCGTTCCATCGAGGCTTGTTGGGAACCATAAAATCTCCACAGCATATCAGATTCACAGCTCCATATGTATAGATGTAATCACTCATTTTTTACCAGGTTTTAGTGTTATTAGTATTATTTTAATAATAATATTATTAATATAAAATTAATAAAAAATTAAAAAAAAAAATAATAAATATATTATTAAAAAAAAGGAAGAAAATACGTGGAGCATGTTGCTCCACGTCACCCTATTTACCCACCCTTTGCCTATAAATACAAGGCATTGGGGGCAGTCAATTGGGGGATTTACACGCGCAAAATTTGGCAAAATTGCCATGAAATTGGCTCCCCAATTGGGAGCTAGGCCGGCCGCAAGGCTGGCCGGGGTTGGGGTCAGTGCCCTCGGCCCTAGTTGGTTCGATCCAACATTCGATCAGGGTCTTATTTTGGATCCGATCTAGTTAATATTTTTGGAGAGGTCATGGTAGATCTCTGTGGGGTTCAGTCAGGGTTCGTCATTCGAGCTCCTAGTTAGGTATATTTTCTTCACCTTTTATTTGTGTTGTAATTTTTATAATTTAATGAAGTATTAGTTGTTTTAAAATTGTATTCTTTTTTTTTAGTTTGTATGTTTATGTTTTAGATTAGTATTTAATATGTTTTAAATTTGTGTTTTATATTAATATTTTATTTATGTTAGATTCATTTTTATTTATGTGTTAGATTAATATTTATTTGTGTTTTAAATTAATATTTATGAATATTAGCATTTTATTTATGTTAAATTTCTTTTTATTTATAAGTAAGATTAATATTTATGTACGTATGTTTTAGATTAGTATTTTATTTATGTTAGATTAGTATTCTATTATGTTAATATTTATTTGTATTGTATTTAAATTATTTGGCATGTTTTATATTTGGCTCACTAAGTTTGCATAATGGAATATATAATGTCAATGCGGTGCCCATTTCTCCGAGCGTAAACGGGGCCAATATCAGGCGTAGTGATAGTGGTTGGGCGTTTACTCTCGGATAACGGGGCCTTTAAATTTTATTCGCAATTATAACCGAATTTTAAACTAATCGTCACTTTAACCCGGAAAATCCAATATTAATAAAGCGGTAATTATTAAAGTACCAATTTTGGGCGGTGTGGGGGTGCTAATCCTTCCCCATCCGTAACCGACTCCCAAACTCAAAGTTTTTGAATCTCTGGTTTTATGGTGTCCGACCTACCTAAGTGGCCGGTGGCGACTCCCTTTCTTTAAATAAAATACGATATTTTCAAAACCCCACGGATAAATATTTTTATATCCGAAAGACAACCAACACTTCAAAAACTCAGTATTTTTAGCGAAACGGACATCGCTACAGATGGCGACTCCGCTGGGGACAATTTTTTGTTTTTCGAAAACAAGAAGAGAGTCAAGCTTTTTAAAAATAATTATCTCTTTATTAATATTAGAAATTCCGGGTTAAAGTGACTATTAAATTAACATTCGGTTATAATTGCGCGTTTATTTTAACGCATTTAAAATATGGCATATAAACCCGTTTTTTAAGTGGGGGGAAAACGCTAATGCTTTCGTGGAGATATCGTTCTCCCGTATGGGCCTAGCAAATACCTTCGGGGCTCGAGTACCTTATGCTTTCGTAAGGATATCGTTCCTTCGTACGAGCATAAGCGAATGGGTCCCCCTAAATTGAACCCGGTTGAAAGGAGCCTATAATGGGTGATGATCGGGGGCCTTGCTACTCTTAGTAGAGGACAGCAAGGACAATTCGGGTACCTCCTAGCACCAACACTGCATGTAGAGAACATATAGAAACCCACCCCTTTAGAGCCATGCGGATAACCTCAGGTGTTTTAGACGGGATACATAGGGTTTTTTGTTTGTTTACCTTATTTTATTTTATTTGTCCATTTATTTATGTATTTATTATTTTTATCCGGTACTAACTCATTTTTTGTGTTTTATTTTTATTTTTATTTTACACATAGTTTTGTTGCATTATCATTGCATCCGCATTACATAGAGGCGTTGATTCAAGTGGTTTGCCCGATTAGAAAATCTTTCATCATGGAAAAAAGGTGTCTTAGGAAGGACGGCATCGATCCAGTCGCGTGACATCGGTCAGAGATTACTCAACAGATCCGAAGTAACAATTTGTCGAACGAGCGTGTAGTGCCAAAGTATACAAGCGAGACCCTGATGGTGGACATACGACGAGTTGCAAGGCGTGTGAATGACTTAGCTACCGAAGCCGCGGCTCTTCGACCTTTCGTAACCCCGGACATGGAAGAAGCACCGAGGTTTATCAAGTTGTTCAGAGCTATCGAGGAGCTAAGAGGTAGAGCTAGGGCTTATGTGTAGAACTTTGTTTTGTAATTAAGACTTTTTGTAATAGGGACTCTTTTTGTAATAGGGACTCTTTTTGTAATATGAACCTTTTTGTAATCTGGACCCTTTAATTCCCATGAAAGTCGTTCGAAAAGGGTGATTACCAGCGGAATCAACGCCTTTATTTGCATTCATGTTGCATATCATGACATGGTGTTAACTCAAGAACAGTTCTTTAAAAGGCTTTCAAAATAGAAAAGTCTGCTTTGCCAGAAATGATAATATTACAGTATCAAGTTAGGCCGAGCAAAGACCAATCGCGAAAGAAGACGGTACAATAGTAAGGCACGTGCGACGCAGAAGATTCAGTCAGGGCCGCAGAACCCCAATTTTAAATCTTCACATTTGACCATTTTTAAAAAAAAATCTCAGATTTTAATTTAACTCATTTTAAAAAAAAGAAAATATTTGAAAATATTATTATTTTGCTTTGAAACTTCTTCCCTCATAAAACTTTCAGAATAATAATAATAACAAAAAGAAACCTAAAAGTTTCATTTTTTAAGTAAGTTAAAACTTTTTGATAATAAAAAGGGGGAATTTTTAAACCAAATGATCCTTGAAAATTTTAATTTAAACCCCAAAAAGTTTTTATGTACTCCCCTAGGATCGATAGAATCCATCCCTGTTTAGACGTACCCAGATCTATAGAAGAAAATATATTGTCTGATGTCCTTTTCAGAAGCCACAAAAATAAAGATCACGATGTCACGAGTCCATAGAATAGAATAAGAAGAGCAGACGGAGTCATCAATCATCCTGAAGACGACGTCGAGACGTAGAGCACAGGTTTTGCTTCCCGAAGTCAAGGTCTCCAGAATAAATTCAACTGTTGCCTGTAATTCATTAGTAATTTCTTGCAAACATACATTTTCTCTATTGAAAGTTTTTCAAAGTCTGTTCGAGAATCAACATCGCATTTGCATGCATTCTCGCATTTATAGGGTATTGATTCCCGAAGTGGTTCCTCAAATCTCAAAAATCATTCATAATTGGAAAAGGGTCGTCTGGTCAGATATTAGAGGGCACGGATCCAGGGTTTTGTCCCAGAACAAGATTAGAGACAATAGAAGAGGAACCATCTGAAAACTTCAGGTCAGACACGGTAAGGAGACACGGTACTGGTAATAAGCAAAGTAAAGTGCAAGAGTTGAAAGAAGCAGAGAGAAGACGTGATGAATCAGATGAATACTTTGACGAAAGGTAAGCGATCCATCAAACCGAAAGAAGAACCGATTAAGGATCAGAATAGAGAGCGAGATAGTCAGAATTCTACCTCCAAGTCAGCCAAATACGAAAAATTGAACCCTTTTTGAGATCTGCATCAATAAACAGGCGGAAGGTATGCTTGAGTCGGGCTTTCAAAAAATAGAGCTCGGTCCAGAAGAAACTTGAGAAGTAAGTAATGAAAAGAAGTATATCTTGATTCCTGTGAGGTACACCGAACTACTCCTAAAGTTCATCGACAAAAGCCTTATTACCTCGGTGAAGTCTCTAGCGAAGAGACCGTCTTATCCGAGAGATTACGACACACGTGCTAGAGGCAGTTACCGTTTAGGAAGTTTGGGTCACGGTATTGAGGATTGCGGGGCCCTGAGGAATGAGTTCAAGATCTTATCGCGATGAGGATTTTAGGTTTCGAAGACGGAGTTCCCCAATTCTATAGTGAGATAACAATCACCCGAGCGGCAAAGTTGAGGAGGAATCGATATCTAGGACAAAGTTCGAGTAATACCGAAGTGGGTCACTCAAGCGAGTTAAATTTGAAGATCAAAGATAGGGGCATCCCAAGAGAGGGATATTCTTTCGAGTTCAGCCAGCTCAGATAAGAGAGAGATAACTTGGATAAAATTGAATTTGCATAATGATCATCAGAAGCTTTCATGAGTGTTTAAGAATATCAGATTGGGTCACCTTTAAAGAATAGATGAACGGTGTTGTCCAGTTGAAAGACGACTCAGAATATTGAAAGAAGAGAAACTAGTCAATCAAGAATCAAGTCTGGATGTTATCAGGTACGTTTGAGGAAATTGGGAATAGGTACGATAGTCTCCAGAGATGAGCTACAAAATAACTTAGCCATTAACAAGAGTTTTGGAAACAAGTTTACGACAGAGCAATGACAATTCAACACTCTTCAGTTGGAAAGGGCAACTTCCAAGCCACGAAAGACTAAGTAGGGGATAGATGAAAACCCGAAGATCGATATTACTCGAGCAGGTAAGGAGGCTCAACAAGGTGGCAGGCTTTGTCGAAACATGGATCAAGTGTTGGACTACAGAGGCAAGCTGACCAGACTACTGGATGAAGTTAAGAAAGTAGGCACTGAAGCTTATTAGTAACTGTAAATATCTAATATCTGATATAATGAAACCTTTTGGCCTCAATGAACGTCGTTCTATGGGGATCACTTTTGGAATCAATACCTTATTGCATTCATGTTTATATTTTAGGATTGCATTGCTTTGCACGATCTTGGCATGTTTTACATGACATTATCAGTACATTGCATTATTATTACCTTCCATAAACTTTATGAGGAGTAATTCAAAGACCAATTAGGGTTTTATCATGGATAAAAGAATTGAAGACACTCAAAAATCAAGATTCGAGCAGTTAGAAGATGGACTCGAGAGAAAAAAGAGAGAAAAAAAGAAGTTTGATGCCTTTAATGCAAGAAAGATCAGTTTGAACCCTGGTTTGGTCGTTCTTCCAGATTCCAAAGATTCCCAAATTTGCACATGATGACAGAATAAGATGCCCCAAGATTCACGTGACCATATTCTGCAAAAAATGGAGGGTTGCATTGAAAAATTACCGATCCACTACTTCCCCGACAGTCTAGCATGACCTACCGTGATATGATATGCTTTGGACCCAGCAACAAGTCGTCAGTATATCCAGGATACGAAGATGAAACTTGATGAAAACTTCAAGGAATGTGCTTTGAGGTGTTTGTGTTTAGCGACCCAGGTGCAGCCTCCCGTAGATGAAGAAGAAAGTGACTTATATGCCACCTTTCATATTTCTTCTTTAATAAGATGCTCGAGAAAATAAATGCCAGCTTTGAGGACTTAATGACAGTCGGAGAGAGAAACGAACATGCACTCTGAGACCTAAGTTTAAAGACCAGACCTGTCTAGGAGCAGAAGGAAAGAAAGAGATAAATGGGTACCACTTTCAAGGTTCTCATGATCGTAAGAGAAGAAGACAGGTAGATTCCTCTGAATTACCGAGAAAAATTCCTCGAACAAGTACATATTTAGAGATATTCAGAGTATTCTATATGGCCTCATCTGGTCAAGGGTTAGTACCTTACCTCCGGGCCGATAAAGATTACACTCAGCTCATCTGCCCACAGTTTTAATCCATACAGTGCATGTGAGTTCTACAATAAGGCACCGGGGCATGGCACCAAGAAATTTGAGGTTGTTAATAGAAGAAATCAAGAAGTTGGTTGACGAGGGAGTCATGACAAGAATTGATCCAGCAAGTAAAAACAATAGAAGTGGCACAAGCCTACACTACAAAGGACCAGAATGAGTTAGTACTCGGGAGGTAGTCCGGAGGTCCCTATGGTTTTCCCATCAGTTCACAAAGAAATGCTCAATGCTTTGAAAAAAAGAAGAAAAAAACTCTCAAACAGATATTTTTAGAATTAAAAATCACATTTCCATTTAGAAAAACATTTTTACATTCTTGATTCTTTAAACATTTTATTTTTATAGGGTAGTTTTGTTCTCCCATATGCATATACACACATTTTTTAATAGACATATGTATATATCATTTCTATACCAGGTCCTCGAATTTTGAATGCAACAGTACATTTGCTTCAGACTCAAAGATAAACTCTAAGTTGCATATATTTAGAAGAGATTGAATGATGTGGGGATACTGTAAATGTGAGTATCTGCTAGTTTACTTAGGCCAACAGAGGAACAAAAGTGAGTGTTTAGACAATGGGCAGTTCCCATTTTAAGAATTTATCTTCTCAAGCACTTGTCGTTTAAGATCCTTGAAACGAAAGTTGACCCTAAACCTCTACCCCCTGAAGGCATTCTCAGGACATCTGTGAATTCGACAACGAATGATATTCTTTTACTTTACCAGAAGACAGAGATGAGTCCAGACAGATTGGATACGAAGATCAGAAAATCATCAGAAAAAACTGGTTGAAAACAAGGATATGTCCAAACGAAAAACCAAAAAAGAAGAGAAATGGTAATCAGAAGGTCGAAGCAATCCAGATCGAGTAAATATCAGAAGAGCTGCAGAGAGGCAAGTAACTTCGAGCAGAAGATATCATCAATACCAGTATAGATACGTGTTGATTTGAGGATACATTTATAGACTCGAATAAGAAGAAAGAGATTCAAGGCTAAAAACCCAAAATGGGCAGTCTAAAACAAAAAAGAAAACAAAACAAAAAAGAGAAGAAAAGAAAAAATAAAATAAAATAAAAAAAGAAGAAAAAAAAGAAAAAAAAAGAAAAAGAAAAAGAAGAAAAGAAAAAGAAAGAAAGAATATTGTATATGCTTCACACACAGATCAAACAATACAGGAACAAGACTTCAACTATGAGCAAGAGACACAAGGAATCCACATTTCAAGTAAATATCAGTTTTGAAAATCTGTATAGAAGCTCGAATTGAAGCCAAGTCAAGACAAGTCGGCCCGAAGATTGCCAATTTCAAAAAAGGAAATGACCTCTAGGGTGAAAACCCAAAAATGGGCAGTCTAGAGTGATCCTGAAAATGAAGAAAAAGAGTAGTCAGCCTGAGCCTGGTGGCATCAATATCCAACCAAAATACACTGAAGGAAGTGACCTCTAGGGTGAAAACCTAAAAATGGGCAGTCTAGAGCGATCCAAGAAAAAAAGTGAAAAAGAAAAAAGAAAAAAAGAAAGAAAAGAATAAAGAAAGGATAACATTTCATCTGGGCGTGCCAATCACAAGAATTCCCAGAAATGTATTCGTAGTCCTTCATTCAAGAAATCTCAGTTCCGGGGAGTTTTGGAGGATCAAACATTCTTGAACAGAAAACGAACATTAGTATATAGCCAGTATGCAAGGCAGCCTACAGTAAAAAGAAAGGAAATGAACTCTAGGGTGAAAACTCGAAAAGGGGTAGTCTAGAGTGATCCAAAAAAGGGAAGGAATAATGGGCATATCCAAGTTACACAAGTACAGAAATATTGTTCCACTTAACCATTAACCAAAGGCCTACATTACAAGCCCCAAAGACCATTCTGGTCATCCATAGTATCCAAATTGAATGAGAATGTCTTCAGATTTCATTCCGCCTATAAGGGTTAACTTTGCTTCAAGGAACGTCAAACTTCTAAGTGCTTGATCGACACCCAAATGAGGGAATGATAGGGCATGGTGAGATAGTGAGATTAAGAGAGCCACCTTAAACGGGGTAGAAACTAGGTAGGGTTGTTCCTCTCAAAAGCCTATTAGACCAGAAGAAACTATACATTGGCATATATCTCCACAATGGTCAAGATCTTCTAAATATGCGCTTCATTAGAGTTGATCTCTGGCAACTTGAAGCAGATGCGCTATGGTGTTTGATATTTCGGGGCAAACATGTTTTAAAAGATTTGACATTTTCTCCCAAAGTTTTGATGTTTACCATTTCCCCCAAACATTAGTTTTTAAAAAATGTTTGGCAATATACTTCGAATTTTGTTTACCATTCTCCAAACATTAACTTTTTTAAAAATGAATGATGATGAGATTTAAAGCATAGGGACCGAAAGTTAGTTCCTATCGAAATGCTACGAGAAGCTTAAGGATGAGCTCATGGGATGGAAGCATTTTGGCTCACCCTGGTGACTAGAAATAGATCAAGGCTCTGTATGATGGGCCAGAAAATTCAAAGCAGTGGAGCCCGTGGTTGAATGGGGCAACGCCAAGCGAAGAAGATGACAAGGGTTCTTATAAGAATAATATAAGAACCAAAAGATCATTTATGAAGACGAGTGATAACCCCGAAAACAAGAAAATCTTTCTGCAGAAAAGGTTTAAAAGCATGTTCAAATGAGGATTTAAGAGCATACAGTGAAGAAGTAAAGAGATGAAGAAATCTGAGGAGTGACCTTTCAGGGTGTAAGACTTTAGAACGAAAAAGGGGCTAAAAGAAAAAAGAGAAAGAAAGAGAGGGAGAAAAAAAGAAATTAAAAAGAAAAAGAAAAAATAAGAAGAAATTGAAGGAAATAGAAAAAAGAAAAAAGAAGAAAAAGAAAAAAGAAGAAAAGAAAAAGAAAATGAGAAGAAAGAAAAGAGAAAAAGAGGAGAAAGAAAGCATTACATTGCATGCATCATATAGATAGGGGTATGTCAATTTTTGCTTGGACAGGTACTTGAAGAATTATCAAAGAGTATTAAGAAGTGGATTTCATTAAAGAAAGGTCGGTAGCCATTTTTGGCGTGAATCCCAAATTTGAAGAAAGTTTGGCAGCTATAGCAGCGTGAGTCCTAGAAGATCGACAACCATTTTCGGTGTGAGTCCCCGAATTTGAAGAAAGTTTGGCAGCCATTTTCGGCGTGAGTCCCCAAATTTGAAGAAAGTTTGGCAGCCATTTTCGGCGTGAGTCCCAAATTTGAAGAAAGTTTTGGCAGCCACTTTCGGCGTGAGTCCCCAAAATTTGAAGAAAGATTTCGGCAGCTATAGTAGCGTGAGTCCTAGAAGATTGGCAGTCATTTTCGGCGTGAGTCCCCAAATTTGAAGAAAGTTTTGGCAGCCATTTTCGGCGTGAGTCCCCAAATTTAAAAGAAAGTTTTGGTAGCCATTTTCGGCGTGAATCCCAAAATTTAAAAAAGATTTTGGCAGCCACCTTCGGCGTGAGTCCCCAAAATTTGAAGAAAGATTTCGGCAGCTATAGCAGCGTGAGTCCTAGAAGATTGGCAGTCATTTTCGGCGTGAGTCCCCAAATTTGAAGAAAGTTTTAGAGCCATTTTCGGCGTGAGTCCCCAAATTTAAAAGAAAGTTTTGACAGCCATTTTCGGCGTGAATCCCAAAATTTGAAAAAAGATTTTGGCAGCCACATTCGGCGTGAATCCCCAAAATTTGAAGAAAGATTTCGGCAGCTATAGTAGCATGAGTCCTAGAAGATCGGTAGCCATTTTCGGCGTGAATCCCCGAATCTAAAGAAAGGTCGGTAACCATTTTTGGCGTAAATCCCAAAATTTAAAGAAAGTTTTGGCAGCAATTTTCGGCGTGAGTCCCCAAAATTTGAAGAAAGATTTCGGCAGCTATAGCAGCATGAGTCCTAGAAGATCGACAGCCATTTTCGGTGAGTCCCCGAATTTGAAGAAAGTTTTGGCAGCCACTTTCGGCGTGAGTCCCCAAAATTTGAAGAAAGATTTCGGCAGCTATAGCAGCGTGAGTCCTAGAAGATCGGCAACCATTTTCGGTGGGAGCCCCCAAATTTGAAGAAAGATTGGCAGCCATTTTCGACGTGAGTCCCCAATTTTGAAGAAAGATCGGTAGCCATTTTCAGCATGAATCCCCAAATTGAAAAAAGATATTGGCAGCCATAGCGGCATGAAGCCCAGATGTTAGATCCTTCGGGTCATCGGTAAGTCCTTTAGGCACGATGTTAAGTCATTCGAGCCACCAGTAAGTCTTTCGAGCATGGTGATAAGTCCTTTGGGCCATTAGTAAATCCTTTGGGCATGATGCGGCAGTCTTAAGTAGCGTAAGATATCAACAGCCTTGTAAAAAAAACGAGATAGAAAAAATAGGAGAAGAAAAAAGGAAGAAAAAGAGAAAAAATAGAGCAGAAAAAGGGGGAAAAAGAAAAAGGAAAAAGAGAAAAGAAAATTCGAAGATAAAGGTTCTATATAGGAATGGCCTATATTTTCAAGCTCCCGTAGCAAGAGGTTCTATGTAGGAAGAATTCGCCGCTCCGAGACTTCAAGAGTTGAAAATTTTATATAGGAAGGGCTTGTAGCTCCAGGGTGAAGACTAGCAGTCCTATATAGGAAGAACTCCCAGCCAAAGGAATTCACCCATGACACATAAGGTTTTATATAGGGAAAACCCGTTGTGTTGAAGGCGAAGAGTCCTATATAGGAAGGGCTCCGAGCTTTACTGTCTTAGAGTGAAAGGTTCTATATAGGAAGAACATGTAGCTCCGAGATTTCAGAAGCTAAAAGTTCTATATAGGAAGGACTGACGGCTCCAGGGTGAAGACTAGCAGTTCTATATAGGAAGAACTCTCAGCCGAAGGAATTCACCCATGATACACAAGGTTTTATACAGGGAAAACCTGTTGTGTTGAAGGCGAAGAGTCCTATATAGGAAGGGCTCCGAGCTTTTCTGTCTTAGAGTGAGAGGTTCTATATAGGAAGAACCTGTAGCTCCAAGATTTCAGAAGCTAAAAGTTCTATATAGGAAGGACTGGCATCTCCAGGGTTTGAAGACTATTAGTTCTATACAAGAAGAACTCCAGTCGGAAGAATCCATCAGTGGCGCAAAAGGTTTTATATAGGAGAAACCAGCGTTGAAGGTGAAGAGTTCTATATATGAAGGACTCCAAGCTTTACCGTCTCAAAGTGAAAAGTTCTATATAGGATGGACTCATAACTCGAGGCTTCAGAAGGAAAGGTTCTATATAGGGAGGACCTATAGTTCCAAGATCAGAAGGTGAAGAAGTTCTATATAGGAAGAACTTACCAGCTTGAAGATTCAGCTAAGGAAGAGCGGAAAGTTCCAGAAGAAAACGTGATTCCGAAGCCAAAGACAAGAAAATAAGTAAAAAATGAGCGCTTTTGATCTTTGCTTTGTCCTTGTTTCACAAGAACAAGCAAAGAGGGGCAACTGTAATCACTCATTTTTGACCGGGTTTTAGTGTTATTAGTATTATTTTAATAATATTATTATTAATATAAAATTAATGAAAAATAAAAAAATAATAAATATATTATTAAAAAAAAAGAAGAAAATACGTGGAGCATGTTGCTCCACGTCACCCTATTTACCCACCCCTTTGCCTATAAACACAAGGCATCGGGGGCAGCCAATTGGGGGATTTACACGCGCAAAATTTGGCAAAATTGCCATGAAATTGGCTCCCCAATTGGGAGCTAGGCCGATCGCAAGGCTGGCCGGGGTTGGGGGCAGTGCCCTCGGCCCTAGTTGGTTCGATCCAACATTCGATCGGTGTCCTATTTTGGATCCGATCTAGTTAATATTTTTGGAGAGGTCGTGGTAGATATCTGTGGGGTTCAGTCGGGGTTCGTCATTCGAGCTCCTAGTTAGGTATATTTTCTTCCCCTTTTATTTGTATTGTAATTTTTATAATTTAATGAAGTATTAGTTATTTTAAAATTGTGTTCTTTTTTTAGTTTGTATGTTTATGTTTTAGATTAGTATTTAATATGTTTTAAATTTGTGTTTTATATTAATATTTTATTTATGTTAGATTCGTTTTTATTTATGTGTTAGATTAATATTTATTTGTGTTTTAAATTAATATTTATGAATATTAGCATTTTATTTATGTTAAATTTGTTTTTATTTATAAGTAAGATTAATATTTATGTACGTATGTTTTAGATTAGTATTTTATTTATGTTAGATTAGTATTCTATTATGTTAATATTTATTTGTATTGTATTTAAATTATTTGGCATGTTTTATATTTGGCTCACTAAGTTTGCATAATGGAATATATAATGTCAATGCGGTGTCCTTTTCTCCGAGCGTAAACGGGGCCAATATCAGGCGTAGTGATAGTGGTTGGGCGTTTACTCTCGGATAACGGGGCCTTTAAAATTTATTCGCAATTATAACCGAATTTTAAACTAATCGTCACTTTAACCCGGAAAATCCAATATTAATAAAGCGGTAATTATTAAAGTACCAATTTTGGGCGGTGTGGGGGTGCTAATCCTTCCCCATCCGTAACCGACTCCCGAACTCAAAGTTTTTGAATCTCTGGTTTTATGGTGTCCGGCCTACCTCAGTGGCCGGTGGCGACTCCCTTTCTTTAAATAAAATGCGATATTTTCAAAACCCCACGGATAAATATTTTTAAATCCGAAAGACAACCAACACTTCGAAAATTCAGTATTTTTTAGCGAAACGGACATCGCTACAATAGACTGCCTCAAACTCAACACGTTCGGTCCCTCCCCAAGAAGATGAATGCATGCACATGTTACTATTGATTCCCACTCTTAAAAAGGCCCAGTTTGATCTGGTCCATAGCTTGAAAGATACCACGCTAAGCAAAGGGGGGTCTATTGCTAAGATGTGCATGGAGAATATTACCACTCGAAACAATTGCATTGAACTTTTAATGAAGAACAGACTATCATTTGCATAGAATAAATGGTCAACCTGTGGTCCATATCGGCTTGCTTGAATCCCTTTCACCCGATTCTCGCGTTGTTCTCGATGCAGTAATTCAGAGAGAGCCTGTGTGACAAAAAGAAACAATTGGGGGGATAAGGGGTCCCTTTTTCTCAAGCCTCGCTCTGGTGTGAAAGTTTCTGAGATTTCTCCTTTGATTCTGACACAATAAAAAACAACAGAGACACAGTTCATTAATAAATTAACAATAGGAAGCGAAATCTCAATCCGAATCAAAACATCATGCAAGAAAAACCACTCAACACGATTATACGCCTTTTTTCATGTTAAGTCTAAACATTGTGCCTTTGTTAGGATCGTTGATGGAGCCCTTAAGATAATGGTAAAGCTCATGAGCGATGAGAATGTTATCTGAAATTAGTCTTCCAGGAACAAAAGGACATTGAGTTTCATTAATGCATAAAGGCAAAATATTCTTGAGATGATTAATAAGCACTTTTGACACAATTTTGTAGATGACCGAGCATAAGCTAATCGGTCTAAAATTTCTCATAGAAATAGGATTATTAATTTTCGAAATAAGAACAATAACAGTAACATTGACAGACTCCAAAATAGAAGTACCATTTAGCAAAAAAGACAATAAGAAATTACTTCAGACCCCACTAACGACCAAAACAAACGAAAAAAAACTAGAGGCATACCATCAAGCCCAGGAGCTTTGGTCGGATTTATTTGAAAGAAAACAACTTCGATCTCCGATGCCGTGAACTCTTTACACAACTAAGAATTCATCATCAGTGTTACACGTGTCTCAATAGCAGCAAGAATCTCGGCTGAAGTGGCTTCATGTGAGGATCGATATAGGTTAGTGAAATAATCCACTGTAACATCAAAAATCCCTTCTTTATCTTCAACTCGTTTGCCACTACTATCCACAAGAACTGAGATTGTATTTTTCTTACGCCTACTCTTCACTCTCTCATGGAAATATTTTGTGTTGTGGTCACCCTCTTGAAGCCATAAAACCTGTGAACGTTGCTGCCAAAGCTTTTCTTCCTTGTCTAGAATCACGTTCAACACAGTCTTATAGGCATGCATCTCGGCTTCTTGATCATTAGTAAGAGAACCATGCATAAATTTCTCAAGTTGACGTTGTAAGAAATTCTTCCGATCATACAATTCTTGCCTGGGCAACTTTTGCCAGCCCTGCGGTGTGGTTCTAGGCAGCCGTAACCCGCTGTTCACATTTCAGTTTAGTCAACCATCACATATCATACCTAAAATAATTTGCACCTATGAATCTATTATGAGGATGGGCACCAACTGTATCTAGCAACAAAACACAGTGATCCAAGTACGCAGAATTTACAGATATGACGCGAAAATTCTCAAAATTCTACAACTATTCTATACTAGCAACAAACCTATCGAGTCTTTCGCGAACTGGATTCCCATAATCACCATTAAACCATGTCAACCACCCTTTAAAAGGTTCAAGATCATGTAGCCTATTTCGAGTAAGAGCGTTACGAAAATCATCCATTTCAGAATATGTCCGACGTCGACCACCGCTCTTTTCGTTATGATTAAGGACTTCATTGAAATCACCTCCAATTATCCACAGTAAAAGAGATGTTACTCTGATTCGATCCAACAATTGCCAAGTCTCTCGCTTACGCTGCCTTTCACAAAAACCATGTTTACCAGTAAACTGACATTTCTCCTCACCTATTTCAATTTCCATGTCGATGTGAATATTCGAAAACCCAATCAAACTAGCTTCCACATCTTCTTTCCACATCAAAAATAAACCTGTTGAGCCTGCACCTCCCTCTACGCTAATACATCTAATACTTCCATATCGTCTTCGTAAATTTTTAACTCCTCTTATCCAAACGAGACTCACAAACAAAAACATTATGAGGGTCCTTAGAAGTGATATACTTCCCTAAAGCTCGAACTAACATAGGGTTCCCAAGCCCTCTATAGTTCCAACATATGGCTATCATGGCTCCCGGCGGGGCTGACCAACCTCCGCCAGTTCTGTAGTTGATGACGTCGTACCCAGATTCGCACCGTAATCCTGTGTATCTTCCCCTAGCTTTGTTTTCTTTGACATCTGATCAGCCTCGGTGTTTGGTTGAGCACCAGTGAAACCTCGCTTCACACGATTCCTATTCTTCAATGGAATGGTGATATGCTTCCCCCGTCCAGTATCCAGGGGGTCGCGTGCCGATTCTCATCATCCGCAATAGCAGACGAACTAGAACCATCCTGCCCTGATGGTCGTATGCCAGCATTACGAATGCCCCTCCTTTGCATCTTCTCGGAGCTAAAATTCGCATCCAATCCCCATACGATAACTTTCCCATCTCTTGAATATCAGTAGGTTTAACATCACAATTCTCCAAACAGTGACCAACTAGGTAGCCTTTCATACTGTAACATACATAACCTCGGTTTCCCATCCACAGTCCTACCAACGTTGGCACATCGCCACAACGGCTTATCACCATTGAAAGCTACTCGAATCCGTAAGAAATCATCCCAGCAGCATACCCTCTCGTGTATCAAGCTCAATAAAGGAACCAAGCATATTCCTAATGCGTTCGCCTAGCTGATCCGACATTAGCCCTAATGGAATATTAAAAACACGCACCCACATATCAATCTTATTAAACGTATACTCCCTCGGGCTAAGTGCAGGATCAAAGTCACACAAGCAAACCAGTCGTCATCAAAACTCCATGGACAACGCTTCATAATCGATATTTTTTTGTTCCAAAGTCAAGAATTTCGCGAGAAAAAAATTCTCCTTGAGCGCTGAGATCTCCTCAAGTCCATCATTAGCCCAGACTCTGCGAAAAACTCGTATGACCACATCGTTATTTAAAGGTTTCGAATAGAAAACACGTCCTACCACCCATCTTTCTGAGCCCTCATCAGTGTTGATTATCGTACTTTCATCTTCAAGAACCACATTTTCTTCCTCAGTAAAAGTCATGTCCCCCAGCATCTTGGTGATATCATTCATCCTTACATGGAAGAAAACAGGTGAAGAGAAAATATGAGAAGAGTCAAAGCAACTATCAAAATAAAACCCTAACCAAGACACCACCCAAAAAACGATTCTTCCCGTAATAAGAAGAGGGGCATTGTTGTCCAGGATGGAAAAACTTTTAATTCCTAATTGAATTAACAGGGTTAAGGCAATCATGTCAAACCAAGTCAGCGCTTCTTTATATGACAATTCCATAAAAAACGGCAGACAAAAGTCCCAAAAATACATCCACTCATGCACAAAAGTCTCCACGGTTAACACAGATCGAAAACGAAGTCGAGCAAAACCCGCCGGTAAGAGACTGTTTAGATTTACTATAACCCACTGAAATCTGATGATCTCGTCCCTAGTATCAGAATCTGAAACAAACAGCCAAAACTCATCCCTATCCCAGAAACTGAATGTAAAACTAACCAAATAACCATATCGATCCACACTAAGAACCTTCCAGCGTTGAACATGCAAAACAAAAAGAGTACTTATATAACACAAGCAATTCGTCTTTCCATTGAATAGAGAGATCCAATCCTGACGACGCTGGCTACTCGACCCATTTCCGTTCGAACAAAGACCGACAACACCAAAGAAAGAAAAACAATTTCTTCCTAAAATTACGGAGCAGAAGTCCGCACCCATTTTCTTGCTCAGTTCAAACACGTCGATTTTTCATTTTCACTCCTCTAATTCGAGCTACCGTACACTCATCATTTACTTTTTGATTTCCAACTTCCTTATAATTGTTTTATCTAACTAGAAACACGCATTCATCACAACCATGTTCATCATTCATAATCATTTTCCATTTATCCCTAATTTGACATATAACCGTAATTAATTTAATTTAGGGTTTTCCATTTATACTAAATGAATGATAAATAAATTGTAGTAGATTGTAGGAAATTTCATATGCTCTCTAATGACATTCTTAATTTCTATTTTCGATCCCTAAATCTTAGAGAGAGAGAAAATAGGATTTTGAAAAAACCCGATTTGACAATCCAGTATACCAATAGAAAAATCTTGATGAGAGCTTCACTAATATATATTATATATATAGTTGGATTTAAATTTTGATGGCTAGAGTTGCATGAATTTTAGGGTTAATGAAGATTCATCAATGGTGGAGAGAAAAGTTGAAGAAGATGATAGCAAGGCTTTTTCTCTTTCTTTTATTCCCCTTCCAGCCGTCCAGTAAACCCCTTCCTATATATTTATTAAAATGGTTTAATTGTTGAATCAACCATTCCACTTTTCCATTCATGTCATCATCATTTCATTGTTTAATCTAGTCATTAGCCATTCATCTTTCCTTAATTTCACTTTTAGCACTCTAGTTTGCACTTTTCACTTTTATCTTCATACTTCCATAGTTTCACATTTTAGTCACCAGACATATTTTAGTCTCCTTTTTTTAATTAATCACAATTTTAGAAATTGTAATTATGATAACAATTCCCGAAAAAATAATTTCTAATTATCGAAAGTCAAAAAATAATTTAAACTATTTTTCGAAGTGTTACATCATAAATTTTGAAGCATCCTCGAATATTTCTGTTTGTGATTGCACACCATTAATTTTTTTTATAGAAACTAAATATTTGGATTGTCGCACCATGAACTATCATCTAGCTTCAACATGTAGGTCGTATTACTCTTCCTTCTCATCATTGTGATAGTGTGAAAGTATTTAGTATTTCAGTCTTCATTAGACAACCAGAAACTACAAGTTTTTTGAAACCATAAATTCTCATCTCGATCCAGATCTCTTCAGATCCTTCTCCAACATTCTTAGAAAAGGCAATACATAATTTTTAAGGGCACGTTCCACTCCTCAAATTCCAACAAGGACGACCAATATGACAGAAAGTCTCCCTGTTGCATACTTGAACCTTGTTTATATTAGATAATTACAATAGTTTAAAATTTGGCTTAAATGAAAAATCAGCCCTTAAACTATGTCTTTTAGTTTCTTTTAGCCCTTAAGCTATTTTTGGTCAAAATAAGCCTCTAAACTATCATTTTTTGTCATTTTAAGTCCCTAAACTATTTTTTGGTCAAAATTGTCACTTTTCTTCTTTTAGTCCCTAAACTATCTATTGGTTAAAAAATCATTGTGATGTGGCCACATGTTATTAGTCGAAATAATTTTCTTTTAACTTAAATAGCTATCATGCTTAAAGTACCATAAATGATAGTTTAGGGTTTATTTTGACCAAATAATAGTTTAAGTGCTAAAAACAAACAAAATATATAGTTTAAGGGTTGATTTGACATAGGCCCTATTTGTCAATTAGCGGATAGCGGATTACATTAGCTGATAACGAATAGTTGATAGCATTATTTGATTTGACTAGCGGATTACATTAGCTGATTGTATAAAAGTATTTATTGTATCAATAAAATTTTAGTACTAATTAATATTAGAGTTCGAGTTTGAGTTTAATTTTGAATATACCTTTTAGAGAACTTTTTAAAATAAAATAAATTACTTTAACAACAATTTAAAATTTAAGATAGACTTGAACCCAACAAGTGTTCCAGTGAAAAGCGGATGATGTTCATCTTAGGAGACACAGGTTCAAATAACTTTATCTACAAGGTGTATGCGCGTTGTCAAAGGGTTAAGAATATGTATAAGTAGATACTACTTTGTAATCACCTTTAGACTATTCAAAATAAAAATTAAGATAAACTTCAATAAATAATTTAAGTAAACTTTCTTGATTTTACTATTAATAATAGATTCAAAAAAATAATAGATTCATAAAAATTAGATTACTTTAACGAGATTTTTAAATTTTGTCAATTAAGTATTTAGTGTACTAATAAAAGAGATTATTTTAGTCTCGTATTGCAAATTTGTTTTTCTTAAACTTTTGGTTTATTTTTCTCATTTCAAATTAAAAAATAGATTCATATCCTTATTAAAAAAATCATATCATGCAATAAATAGATCATCCAAGTTAATGTCCACGCTAGCAATACGTGTTATGCAAACGCGCACTTTATTATATTTACTTTTTGTCTCCGTATTATTGTTATATACTAACACGTGGTTGGTTAAACTGTTCATTTTCATTTCTTAAATTCTCTTAAGTTATGGTTTTAGACCCACTAGAAACACCATCTTCTTTCCACTAAAATTTCTCTTTTCCCTCACCTTTTGGTAGGATTAGAATTTGTCAAAATAAACTATAAACACTGGCCGGTTGGTACCTACCATTTAGCACATGTACCCCCCTCCCCTCGCCGAATTTAGTGAAAGTGAATATGGATGGATCACAAAATAATGGAATTGGAATGACCTTCCGTGGGGGCGTGATTCAGGAACTAGAACTGGAATATGGATAGATCATGAGGGTGTTGGAGAATGAAGTTTACTAAATTAACTGGCGCTTATTCGGTCCTTGAGCCAGAGTTATGAGGTGTTTCTCTCACAGATTGATTTGTGCTTGAGAACTACGGAACCGCTGCGTCATTGTGAAGGTTGATAGCTTAGATGTGGTAAGGATAATTTCGCTGTCAAACAATGACAAAGCTGCTCCTACGGTGTTGAAGCATGTATGACAATGATGAAGCAAGATTGAGTTGTTCAAGTTCAGCAGGTTAAGAGGAGCAAGAACAAGATTGTAGATGCAATCACTAAATTGGCTCGTTCAAATGCCATGGTTTGCTCTCGGTTTACAGGCATGCCTAAAGCGATCACTACAGCAAAATAAGTTTTTTTTTGCGGCATTTTTTTGCTCTATAGCGACGTTTTTAAGCGCTGCTAAAATCCCTCTTGGCGCTAGAAAAACGCCACAAGAAGTGCCGCTAGATCCAGCGCCGTAATAGCGGCATTTGTGAACATAAAACGCCGGTAGTGGCGTTTAATATTTCAAACGACGCTAATAACCCTATCTTTAGTGAAGTTTGAGTTTTAAAACATCGCTAAATACCCTATTATTAGTGGCGTTTTATTTTTAAAACGCCGCTAAATGTTACGATATTTAGTGGCACTTGTTATAACAAACGCCACAATTTCACCTTTTGAAAATTAAAATTACTATTCAAAAAATATTTTTATTACAAACTACTATTTTTTATTTCAAAATGACATAACAGAACAATTTAAGCCAACAACAATCTAAAATGACAATTAAAATTGAATCATTTTGATTCCTCAACTTCAAATGCTTTTGAAATTTTATGTTTGAAGATTCAGGAGTGTCTAACACTTCATTTTGATAAGAATTCAAACCACCCAACTTAACAGGATCACTAATTGCAGATTGAAGTAAGTTTGAAGTACAACATTAAAGAAATCCGTACTACCTACAACATGATGGTTCGTGTAAACATTTTCTGGTCCCATACTTGAACTTGTCCACCCATTAGTCTCCCCTTTGCATACCTCATTGTTTATGAAATTCCTCCCCATTGCATACCTCATTGCAGATTGGAAACATTTGAGCTTGAGTTCAGTAATTTAGCAGTCTCATCACTCCTTGCCGGGGATAGCTCATGCCCTTCATGCTTATTTTTTGCTTCAACTTTCCTTTTCTGATGATTACCGGCCAGTGGAAAAACAAATGAACAATCACCGACCTTTTGGCAATGTGAAAACTCAGGCAACGAGAAATCCGCCCCTTCGTTGTCTATAGTTTTATCTAAAGAAATAGCTTCTGAATCTAATAGTTTTCTATGTAATCCAGGCTGCAAAATGAATATCCAAAAGTATTAATAACATAAACAAATGTGCATGAAGTTTTGTCTAAGGTTGCACGTATGTACACACACTGATACACAAAATGAAGGAGAAACTGAATTATACCTCAAAAACTGAACTTTTCATGCTACATTCTATTGGATACACTGATACATTTATGGACAATAACTCACAAATTAATTACACTAATCATTGCTCTTCAGTAAAGCAATGAGGAAGAAATATGTCCTAATTTGTTTGAAGGGCTAAGGAGGAAGAGGCAAGGGTATAGGAAGCATAGATGAATAATGAATATAATATCAAGATACCTGTTGTTGGCTTGGAATTTCTCCTTTACCATATGTGTCAATAACATATTGACTACAATTCCCATCTTTCTAGACTAATACCAGCGGCATGTTTCCAGTTTGATAGTGTGCATGCCTGTGAATGAAATAAAATAAAAATCACTGGTTAAAATACATGAACAAGAGAGAGACGAAATCTGCTATGAAGAGATGCTGAGAGGTCCTAACAATACTACAAAAGTTAAGAATAGGAAAAATAAGAAAAGAAGCAACATATGTCCATAATCCATGGTATGGACAAAGAAAAAACTTCGTCATGATTTCCCAACACAGCATCAGGTAACATGGAGTCTAATTCGAATAACATAAAGTAGAACAAAGCAGTTCACCTAGTAGCTGTTCTTAGAAACTTTTCACACTATTTTAATGCATTAATCGGTTAGGCAATGACACTTCAAGTTAGCCAACATGGCTGAAGTATTAGAGCACTTAAAACTATTGTTTAGGAAATTCTAAAAATGTATAACTACTCAAAACAATTTCAAATTTCCAGCAACTACTTACAATGTAATTGAATTAGCAAAAGAAATCAGCTTAGAGCAATACACAACAACACCAAATACTCAATGTAGCATAAAAAACGTAATGTAAGAGAGTCATAGTATGAACTTAAATGCCATCTAACATAATTATTTCACATTAATTTCAGTTCTCTAATTAGCACATATCCCGTGATTCTCTTAGCATCTATACAAAAAATATTATTTAAAACTCATTAAAGTACTCAATGTCAAAACTTATCAATATGAACCAGAGCATATCATTTAAAACCAGGCCATATTGTCTCATTTGGTGTGCCAAGGGTTCTAAAAATCTGCAGTCAGAAAAACCAACACGAAATATCCAAGATCATTAACCATCATGGCAAGACTGAGCCATTCCAACAAGTTAAGGCCCAGATAGTAATGACTAATGAAAGATGAATACAATTAACTCAATTCACCTGGTCAAGTTGATCAAATTCAGTTCTCCCATTAAAAAGTGGTGCTTTAGATAGTAGTTCAGCCATAATACAACCCAGAGACCACATATCAATTGCAGTGGAATATTGTCTTGCTCCCAATAGAAGTTCAGGTGCCCTGCAAAACCAGGATGAAAAGTTCTTAAATATTTGAACCCCAGAAAGTAAATACTCAGATAATCAATCAGGCAAAATTAAAAATAAATGGAAAGTGAAACACAAATGATTAAGCTTAAGCCTTAAACCTTTACAAACTCTAAAAACAGGCTATCACCCTAGAGCATATGGGTTAATAGGTTTCATTAATCAAAAAATGAGATCCCAAGTCATTATTTATACAAAAATGCTCATACCTTGTCAAAAGCTACACCATGGAACTCTGACCTTAAGGTTTTTGAGGGTTTTAGTATTAACCACTGAAAAAGATGAATAACGAGAACACTAATTAAAAGGGGATCTTTCTACTTATAATCAACAATCACAAAGCCAAATGCACAGTTCAAAATAGTTTTCGAAATACCCAATCGCAACAAAGAATTTAAATATTAATACCAAAGGAAAGAAACTCCAATATACTTCATTTCATTGTTGAGACCATTTTCTTAACAATTTTAATAAATTTTCTGTTGTGATCAAATCCTATGTCTTCTAATGCTCATATTTCCCACTCAATCTAAGCAATTCGAAGTAGATTCAGATCTTAGCAAAGATAAATAAACAACACAAACCCTAAGATTTATGAAACATAATCATCACACTTCAGATTAAAAATATATATTAAACCCTAAAATTATATCAAATCAAGGTAAGAAATGCACAGAAGTACAAGAATAAGCACAAACCTGAGCAGATTTATAGGCAGAGAGCGTATTCTCTACAATAGCTTTCCTGTCATCGCCAGTATTGAACTCAGCCAAGTACTTATGGTAATCTCCCTTCATCTTTAAATAAAAGACTTCAAATCTCCACTACCGGCGGGCGGAACGAGCTTCTCCTCTAGAAGCTTCAAAATTCTGGCACAAAACTCGGAAAGCTCGGCCTCGTTCTTGGCCCTGTACTCGCGGATGATGGAGACTTGGCCTGCGTTGCCACGTCCTTCCTCTTTCTGCTCGATGGAGGAAACGATCTTCCAAGAGGCACGACGTGCGCTGATCACATTTTTGTAGGCAACAAAAAGAAGGTTGCGTTCCTCCACTGTCAATTTGTCTGCAGAAGGTTGCATTTCATTTTAGGCAGAGAGACACCGTCGAAATTAGGGTTAAAGGATTTCCGATAGTGGCATTTTAAATATCAAATGCCTTTATAATACGAGATATTGCGGCGTTTTTTATTGCAAACGCCACTAAAGAACTGAATATTGCAGCGTTTACCATGAAACGCCACCGTAGATTACTTTATTGCGGCGTTTTTACTTAAAACGCCACTATAGGTACAAATTTAGTGATGTTTACTCAAAAAACGCCGCTAAAACTATCTCTGAAAACCTATTTTGCTGTAGTGGATCATCGTGCTACTACATGAAGATGGTGCTTCAGCCCTGAAACCTGAGTCAAATAGTCATTTTACTATCTATAGCACGAAATATATAAAATGGATCACAAAGTATTTAGACTATAATGTCGGAAAAAAGTGATAAAATGGTAAAATCGAAAATTAAAGAGATATTTTCGGATTTGATTTTATGCTTGTAGTTCACGCAAATATCCGATAGATGACAAAATCGGAATTTTGATTTAGTCACGTTTAACCTAATTTTTCCTATAAATACATAGCCTCTTTTTAGTTTTAAAATACACGAAAAACACACAGTTTTCAACTGGTTTTCTCTCCTAGAAAGCTTGCATTATTTTGGTGATAGTCGAAGGCTCGAGTTCGTTCGTGATTACTAAGTTGTGCTGCTGAAGATAATCATCTGTTGTATCCTGGGAGACCGAAGACCGAAGATCTCTAACACCGAAGAGTGGCCGAATCTGTCTTAAAAAATCTATGTTCGTGCAGGCCTCAACAACCATATTTTCGGTTATTTCGAACTTGTTTTCTGTTATTCTGAATCTTGTTTTTATTCTTGTAATTTCTATTATTCTTTTTCTCGTTTAATATTAATTTATTTCGAATTTAACCCTATTTGTCCAACATATAATTCATACTTAATATTCAAACCTCGCGGCCAGACTTAAAAAAATTGAAAGAAAAGAAAGGGTGTATCATTTATAAATCGAAAGATTTTTTATTCTTTCAAACTCCCATTGTATCAAGATCTCTCATCTCTTCTTTTTACCAATTTTTGTTTTTAATTTTAACAATATAAATAAAAATTTAAAAACACAAAAATATAAACTTTTGGGACAAGAGTAAAACATAATGGGTTTTTCTATATGTAAGTTCAAAAGCTGTCAATAAGAACTAATAATATTAATGCCATTAACTCTTATTTTATTTTTCAATAAATCTACTAGAATGTAATTAATTACATTCTTAAAAACAATTGTATTCCATTAATTTAAGGTTTAATGTAATTAAACTCTAAACTACAAGCCTTAAAACCCTAAAAATATTAAATCATAAAACGCCAAACACTAAACCCTTAAACCATAAACATAAAGGTTTGGAGTTTAATTACATCAAACACCTAAAATAATATAAGCATTAATGATATGTATTTTGCTAGTATTTATTGACAGTCTTTAGGGTTGCATATATTAAAAGTCTAAAATAATATAGGTAATTGAAAGTATGGGTGAACATTCGATCGAATCGAGTCAAAAAATTTCGATTTAGTCGAGTTGAAGACTCTTATTTTATAATTCAAACTTTATTTGAATTTTTTTCGAGTCGAGCTTATATTCAAATTTAATTGTAAACACTTATAACGTTATGGTACTAATTAATTCCAATTTAAATAATTTTTTATAATCATATACAATGCATATATATATTTCTTCATATTTTTTCATATATGATATATATATGTCAGGCAGAATTGAGAGATAACTCGAACTTGAAAACTGATTCACTAATTACTAAAAATTTCGAGTTATTGAATTTTCCATTTTATAACTCAAACTTTCTTTGAATTTTTTTTAGTCGAGTCAAGTTTATGAAATTACGAGTCGAGTCAAAATAGTCAGATATTTTTATATCGAGTCGAGTCAAATAATTCAAGTTTTTTGAGTTGACACGAGTTTTGCCCGTCCCTAATCGAAAGTTAAATAATTAAGTTTAAACGATTTTGGAATCTAAAATTTAAATCTAACTGCCCTAGCACGAGTTAAATAATCAAAACTGAACTAACTTAAAATCAGTCAAATCGAACTAGTAAATCAAGTTGAATCGGTTTAATTAGATTCATTAGATTGCTTTGAATTTTGTACACCTTAGTCATTCTTTTCCTACCGCGATGATTTCGTCAAGAAATCATGTTAGTTGTTACAAAAGTAGCGTGTGTACTATGTATAAGGGTAAGACAAAGTCGAGCTGATGAGTTCTATTTTTTAATTCATTTTTTTGAAAGTTTTACGAGTCGAGTCGAGTTGTTCGAGTTTCTGTTCAAATTTAATTATAAACATTTATAATGTCATGATACTTGTTGATGCCTAAAATTAGTAGACACTGAACAAGGGAGGTGGAGAAGAGGACCAAGGTGGTTGTGGTAGTTTCAAGCAGTTCACCACTGTAGATGTAAGCAGAGGGTCGTAGTCAATATGGTGGTCAGAGTAAGGAATGAGAGAAGATGGGAGATACTATCCTAGGTTCTCTTTTCTTTTCATTTTTTCTGGTCTTCAGAATATTTATAGCCCCTAGAGCCGTTTGATGGGATAACATCAGGCCTAGTGATGGCTATTGATGGTTCTCCAGTTTAGTCTCAAGGTTGGACACCTACTATTTGGAGAACTATGATTCCTAAAAGGAGTCCGCTCCCCAAGGCCATGCAAGACTCTACTATCCTAATTTATGGCGTTGTTCGGTTTTGGAGGGGCTACAAACAGGGGGTCTCATCTGGACTTATCAGGCGTTGAGGCATTGAAAGCCATTTTCGAAGGCTTGTAGATGCGGTGGTATCAGGTATAATAATTGTCCGCCCTTAGTTGATGGAGTACCATAAAGTGATACAAGTTGAAATGTATGAAGAAAATCTTCTTTGTGACTGTTAGAATACCAAGAGGTAGCTATGTTAACTATACAACCATGATTGTCTGGTTTGTGTTGTTGTAGGAAGGTAAATGTGTTGCTCTGTTGTTGGTGTCAGTTCAGGACGTAGATCAAGAGACCTTTAAGGAGACGTGTTTTTCGGCTATAAAGGTGCTCTAGGGTTAAATCAATTACTTTACTCGATTTTGCTCAAGTTCAAACTCTTTTGCCGATTTTTTTGTAGGTCTTTGGACTTTTGATCTACCTCATATTTTGCCATAGATGATGGTTAGGGGAACCAAGAGCATCGATAAGAAGGTTGTTGAAAACCATTCAGAACAGGTGACGAGGTATGTTTGAAAGAAAAACCGACAAAAAAGAAGTGAACATTCTATTATTGTGTCATGGTCTACAATGACAAAATCATGAGTTCAAGTTTTAGATTCTCATGGAAGAATTCTGTGTAAGAAATTGTTGCGTTTCTGTCGAGGGTTTATCTTTGTTTTACTTGTAGCTTTATTGTTTGGAGGCATGGTTTCACCTTTCATTGTACCCATTCTTGGCGGAGGTCCTGAATACATACAAGATCACTCAGGGCCAATTGATTAGAGTGTCATGGCGGACTCTGATCATTTTTTCCTCATGGGCAAGGATAAGAAATATGATTCGTCCATGGTTGTGCTAAAGAATCTCTTCTCCATGAACGAACTGGGGTAAAAGACTTGTGACGGTCTATTCAGCTTTACACAGTGATAATGGAAAATGTGGAGACTAAGGAGGCCATTGAGGAATGGTGTAGCAAATGTAAGCTAAGGATGGACCAAGCCAAGTTCATCAAGTTGAGCAGGAAGTTAGGCAGAGGTTTTAATTTCCTTATACGATGGATGAAGCCTCGTAAGAGTACAAGCACCTCCACTAGTGTGTATGTAACATCCCCCACCCGGCCTGGTAGATAACTGAGTCAGAGAATGCTACCGGTAACCAAAACAGTGATTGGTACGGTGAAATCGAATCGTAATCAATAGTTAACCAATGAATTGCTTGACAAATAAGTCAATGTCAATACTGATGACTTAGAGATTCAATGCAATGCTTGGATTATCAATTAAGGATTGATTTAGGCTTTTCATGAGTTTTATGGACTAAACTATAACTTATATATTTTAGAGGTCCTTTCTTGTATTAAACTATATCATCGGGAAATTCCTGTTGAAATCAATGTTCGTATATTTTCAAAGCAATTGGAGATCATTTACTCATTCGATTAAGCCTTGCGATCCTTAGTAACCAATCTGCAAACTATTTAAAACTATGTTCTTAGCCCTTTAACTGTCATCGTACCAGAACGCCTAAGGCTATATCGGTACGGGTTAAGCTTTATTCCAAAACTGTATACTTTCGTTTCGATACGGCTTGATCCGTATCACTATGGGTTGACTAGCTTTGACTTGTCCATTGACCACTATTTTGATATGCCTAGGGCCGTATCGATACCGATGTACATAGTTTCAAGTTTCATTTTCCAAAATCTTTACCTGTTTCAATACAGCTGGGGTTGTATCGATATGATTTGACCATGGTTGACCTGTTTCGATACTCCCAAAAGTCGTATCGATACAACTAAATTCCCCAACCTTACTGTCAACTTTCGTACTGAAACGTCCTAGCTCATATCGGTATGCTTTAGTTGACATATGCTTTGACCGACCAAATATGCAAGGCTGTACCGAAACAGCTTGACTTGTATCGGTACGCCCTGCACTGTAATGACAAATTTCATATGGTTTTTAATCAATTTAACCCATTGAACGATATCCAAATGCAACGAAATTTTACCAGCAATATTTAAACCTTATAATCTACTAGCATGCCAATTTTTAGAACATCCAAATCCATTTACTAGGTTTTCACCTTTTAGTGCCCAATATGTCATTTTAGCCATTTTTAGGCCAAACCAAAAAGCCAAAATGAGCCTTAAACTTTATTACAATGCAAACACGACTTAGACACATCAAAAGGACTATACATAACTAGTCTAGCTACTTTGCCACCATCCGAGGAGTTCAAGGGCTAGAATAACAATACATATGTGGGAATGTGACTTGCTTCACAACACTCCTTGCCCCGATCCTCGATCCAACTATGCTTTAACCTGAAAATGCAAACGAGATACATTAGGCTTACTTAGCCTAATGAGGTAGTCATAGACAATAATATGGGCACCAATGAAGGTCATGACCTGTATAACAATGAAAATGCTACTTGAAACATATTTTAACAATACTTGCAACATTTATTCCTATATTCTCCTTGGATTGACATGTAATGTGGATACGCAAATTCCCAACCAACATCGCCAACAATGAATGGTCAATATCCGCCAACATCACCAATAAGACCACCACACCCACGTCCCGCCAACATCACCAATAAGAGCCTTATCTCAAGGCCCGTAGTCCACTCTTTACCATTGAGCTCATGAATTCTATGGTATGTCAATTGTATCCCATGTCCATTCTTATCCAAGGATTCCATACTCATTAATAGCAATGTCAATAACAATAGCAATAACCAATACGGTGACAATAAGAATACAATGCCAACGATAATGACTTATAACATATCCAATAAGTTATTTTCAACACTTTTATATTATGATGATCATATAAAGATTCAATAGTCAACTTAGCAATAAAATAAGCTTACCAAAGCTTACCGATGATGCCTCTAATGAGGTCTTAATGCAGACATACCTTGGCCAATGATGATAATATAATAAATTGACACCAATGAATTCGGGAAGGCATATAGCCAACCCTTGACTTCGACTACACTCACTAATGATTCTGAGGCTTTTAAGGCTCTTAGATGACAATTCCCATGTTCTTGGACTTGGTGGAATTTGGAGGGTTTGGTAAACCTAACTTCTCTTCTCTATCCATTCAACTGTCACAATCTCCTTACCATATCCCTGGTTGCCCCTTACTATCGCAATATATCACATATATAGGGTCTTCACCCATGAACCTTAGATCGTGGACCACAGTCTCGAGTTATACCCTTGCACTAAGCTAAAGTGTCCAAGGACTTCCATTGTTTAAGAAACTTCAGTATTTTATGCTTGAAGTTAGGAGGGTATCTTATGACATTAAAGAGCTTACTTATTTCTTTTCTTAATATCTTATAGCATAAGATGAGCTTTTAGCTCCTTAGGGATTAATAATTAATAAGCTTACAATATTGAGATTGAATTCTCTTATTAAAATCCTATGGTAGTTTAGAACAAAGATTAGCTTTGAAACTTTATTGCAATATGTATATAATCTTCTATTTACAAAAAGTTATAGCATAGCAAGGCTCAAAGTGCAAATGTAATTCAAATATAACCAAACGACTTATCAAGATGCCATGCTACGAATGTAATCACATATTGTGCTCTATGTGAGCCATATGCATATGCTCATGATTTAAACATAACACATCATAGAAATAAAGATTGGGATGACACCATGTCACTCGAAACAAATGGAACTACACTCACCTTATATCCCGAAGTTACGGGATACCTGAATCCATAATCACCTATAATTCCCAAATAACTTATTTCTTCAACTCTTCCTTATCATGATATGTACCTCAAACAAAAATAACACGTCATTACAACCAATTCAATTCATTCAACTTACAAAATAGTCCTATTGATTACCAACCAACCATGTCTCTAATTCATAATTCAATCCCTTGTGGTTTTATTAAAACAGTCCTTAATATATATTCACAAAAATACTCACATAATAGTCCATTAACTTTTATATCAATGCAAAATAGTCCAAAATATTTGTAAAATAACCCCTCTCCTATTTTTATCAATCCAAAACAGTCCACATAAATTCTTGCATGTAAAAAATAGTCCTAACTCACACATATACTTACATATACATGTTCAAATAGTCCATACCATTTCCTATATTCTTTAAACATCCCTAATTCACATATATACTTATATGTACATGTTCAACCAGTCCATCATGTGTCATACATACACAAAACAAGACATTTGCACTTATATACATTTTTATACATTAAAAACAGTTCCTCCCAAGTTCATATACATTCAAAACAGCCCTCTAATGCTTATTTTCATGCCAAATTAATCCATTAACTTGCTTACATATTCTATTCACCAAAACAGTCCCCAATTTTTGTGTTCACATATACCTATTCAAACCAGTCCAATGCACTTCTATATGTATTCAAACAGTCCCTAATTCATAGGCATACAATTATATATGCTTAAAACAATCCAGTATGTTCATGTATTCACAAATCAAGCCAATTTTACTTATATAATCATGTGTACACCAAAACAGTCTAGCATACTTTCATTTACATATATAAAATAGTCTAATATACTTGTATACATATTTTTGCACATCGAAACAGTCAAGCATACTTTCATATACATATATAACAATCCAAATACTTATATATACAGATATATACACAAAACAATTTTTATTAGTTCAAGATCAGTCACTTCATTTTACAGAATTGTCCCTTGCTTCTACATTTGTAAAATAGTCCCTTATAATTTAAAAATCAGTCCCCATTATTTATAAAACATTTCCTATTTCTAGATTACAAGCAACCCATAAAATTTACCAAAAAAGTCCCTATTTACCATAATTTATTCCCTGCCCTATTTTAGGATTTTGTAAATTCACAAATACATGACAATTAAGCATATGTATCATTCAATTGAGCCACTGAATTTATAATCAAGTAATTTTAGCATCTGAATTATGTTGCAAAAACACCTAGCATGACAACTTACACATGTATAGTATTCGAACAATCAAGAGCTTCACTATAAACACATAATCACAATCCAAAAGAGATGGTATACATACATTTACAAGCTACACACATGGTTCAAAATTAGTGCATGAATCAATCGATTGATCTAGGGATGTTCCTTAACGATTTGATTATTCGAACACTAGCCAAACATAGCACATGAGAGAATTTAATATCCAAAATTCCAAAATGAACTTTAAATTAGAAGAGAGGAAGAGTTTGCTTACCCTCATCCTAAAGTTCTCGATGCAAGGTTTAAAAATCTTGGATCAACTAAGCTATATCCTAAATTTTCCATGGATGTTTTCAAGCTTTCTCTATCTCCATCTAGGTGAATCGGTGGAATGAAGAAGATGAGGATAATGGTTGCATTATCCTTACCAAGCCAAATTACACATGTATTGTCCTTAAGATTGACATGTGTAAGTCATTTTATATTTCTAGTTTAGCATGCAACCCTTAATGTCTTTTAAATGTTTGATTTATTCCTTCCTACAATTGGTTATCCATTACATCTTTTCTTTCAGTTTGGCCCTAGACTCTTAATTAAATATGGGTTTATACACATACATACACATATATATATACATATATATATATATATCAAACTAATTTGACACTTTAATTTAACTTAGAATGTGTCTAATAACTACCAAATAAAATCATACCAATTTATTTTATCTCGAAGGACCATTTCAAATACAAAAGTATTGAATCTAGTTGACCCAGTTTTAGGGCTATTATAGGTTTTACAAGTTTGGACCCTAAATTAGTTTAAGTGTCTAGTTGAGATAGTTGTTCTTCATGAATTGAGATTGATGTTTGGTTAAGTGAAGCCTTTGATGTTGGTTGTGGTCTTGAAGATTTATTGATGTTTTACGAAGGTTTGCAAATTGAGAATTGTTTGTGAAGGGATGATTGGATATTAGAAAGGATTGGTGCAAGCTAAAAGTGGTTTTTGGTATTTTGGCGTTGTTTCAACATGGGAATTAGATAGGTTTTAAATGGATCGAGGCCACAAAATACCCGATATCATATGGGTGGTTAAGTGTTTCTCGACGTTTCTTTGCGTATGAAAGGTGTAGAGAATAGTTTGTAATGGTGTTTCGAATCAACTCTTAATGGACAGTGTGTAGATAAATGGGAAGACCAATTTTGTGACATGTTATGTCGAGATGGTTTGAGCTTGAATGTGTAAATTGAGGAGTTGCCTACATTTTTGTGACAAGGTTTGTTTGACCCTTTGCTTATTGTTTCCGTAAAGAGAAAGTTGAGAATTATTGGTTTTACCATTGGTAAGAGGTATTTCTAGTTAAGTCTCTAGCAATTAGGTGTTGTTCGTTAGGACGATTGAATTTGTGAAAGTTATGCTGCATAAGTGTAATGGAGGAATTTGTTAGATGAAGGAAGGTTTGTGTTTTTTTTATTCCCATTTCATAAATTTCAAGGAGGAAATTTCTTTTAGTGGGGGAGAGTTGTAAAACCCCAGAAAATGGGTTAGAAGTTTCGGGTGAATTATCAAAATCGGGTTAGAATTTTTTGGTTAGTCTTTAGCTAATTAATTAATTCTAGAAAATAATTTGGTTAACTTAATTGATTTCCAATGAATTTATCGTGGCAAGTATTTGTGAAAAATATGTTTAATAAATTTAATAAAGGATGAAATTGAGTTTGGATAATTTTAAATAGGTTGTTTTAATATTAATTAAATGGTGACTATTTTGCAAAAGGTTGTAAAATATTAGTAATGACAATATTGTGAAAAGAACTAAAGTGATGGTTAGGAATATTTGGCACATTTATTAAGTAAAGATTTTACCATCTATTTCTAACTAGAAAATGACGACGGTTATTATTTTCTCAAGAAAGAAAATTATGTCTAAACTTATCTCTCATTTTTCTCTCAAGATTCTCCCAAACACCATTTTAATATTCTTTGATTTTCTTATCCAAATTCTATTCATTTTCTTCCTAAACCATTTCTAATCAATAGCCACACAAGAGATTTTGATTTCTCTCATCTTGTTCAATGGATTTCACGTTGGAAGATTGGAGCTGTAACACCCTCAAACCTAGCTTCGGAGTAAGCCAAGTCAAGAGTGTTAGAAACTAAAAAGGAGGGTTAACTTGAGTCACAAGTTGGTATTCGAATGGTTTAAAGGAATGGCTTACAATGCAAAGTAGAATTCGAACAACTCTAAAGGAAGACATTATGCTTAGCATAAATGCTCTAGGGTCATACATCATAATAGGTTAACGCTTAGAGATCATGAAGTCTTAAGGAGATCCATATCAACTTAAGAAACTAGTTTGGCTTAAGGTTTATTTACTAGATTCTCAAATATGGTCTATTTGAATTGGTTAAATAACACAGTTTCTAATATACCTCTTAAGGATTAGAAACGAATTACATGCAAGACAATACTAGCTAAAGCAAGCAAAATGATCACCTTAGAATACATACACTAATATTATGCACATCGAGCCTTCAAGATAACCTATCACCCTAATCAAGCCTCATACTACACATAGAATGCCTAATTTCCCACGATCATCATACAACCATCGAACACACAATATATATATATATATATATATAGGCCTTACAACTTAGCTTAAAGATATATACACCAAAAGATGAGTTATATGCATCAAAAGTCTAGCTTTGTGCCACCATACTAGGAGTAATACAAAAAGTGGTAACACATACATTAAGCAGTACTTGGGATACAACCAAGCTCCAAAACAGGAAAGTGCTTACAAGGTAAATCCTGAAATGTAGTGAAAAGAGTCTGTAAGTAACCATTTATTGAGGTGGCTTTGGTACTTAAAAGCAAGACAATCAAGGTCATTTCACTACAATTCAATAACACATAAATTCCATTAGAGCAAGACAATGGATATGTCAAGGTAAGTCAACCAATACAATTCAATAACGAGCATGAGTATTCATCTTATCAATCAAAGCATTCGAATTGTATCCTTCAATAATCATACCGGTCAGATATTGCAAAATCAAGTAATCAACCAATCCAAATTAACATATATGCATTTACTTGTATATGTAGTTTCAATATAGGAACATTCGAATTTCATTAGGATTATGTTACTTAATTGGCAAGTCATCACCATTCTTCATCATATAAACTTATAAACTCATGCTTCTATTTTTACATAGCCTTGTGAATCGAATTATATCCTAGGTACACGAATCCCCAACCAATGGTCACCCTTAACATATTGTTACATGCAGTACCGGTCAATCCCTCCTACTGTCGCCAAGTGACCACAACACATCTCTCCTACTGTCGCCAAACAAGGACTGTAGTCCAGGATCGTAGTTCACCCCAAACACGAGCTCTATGGACTCTATGACATGCCAACTATACCTACGATTGACTCGAAACCAAGGCTTTGACACATATATTATTCATAGTTCAAGGTGAACATAGCTCCTTATCATAGTGTCACAACACTATCTCATACCCATTCTTATTTTGGCTACAACTATTCCCTCATGTGAATCTTATTATCTCTTTTCTCTTGATTATATGGCAACCAAGGCTGAATTCATTTAACAAGTGTAATTCAAAATTTCCATTATAGGCATATAACCAAGTTCGTATATAGCATGATGCGATCAAAAGCTTGTACAATAACATATAGCTTAAAGTGACATACCTCAAGTCCAAGCTTGCTCATTCATAGTATAATTCAAATAGGTCAAACAAATTAAAATTTACAAGAGAGGCTCGGGATGATTTACAATCCTTCCCGAGAGCTAAAAAGATTAATCTACACATCACAATCCCCTTTTGATTAATTTGAACCGTTGTCCTTAATTACATTCCTCTTGAATCACAATCCCATTTTGATTTGTCCACAATTTGAATTCATTACACCATTTCCATGCTAAACAATCTTAAACAATCTTTTGAGCATTTTATAATAGTCAACTCATCTATGTCTAAAATTCAGCCTCATTATACATGTGTACATTCTGTGTGTCTAAATACTTTCCGTTAAATAAAACAATCCATTACAATTCAGACTAGCTTTAGGAATAATGCAATTTAAATGTTTTTTGAATGAAATAAATTATGTAAAAATGTTTTAAAATCCTTATTTAATATATAAGTGATTTTGGTGGAATCAATTTTGGAAAATGTGATTTGGAGGTTTGGCATTTGGAACTAGTGACCAAAATGTAAAATGTGCAAAACTGTTTTTAGTGACTAATTTGTAAAAGATCGGGACATAGAATCTTTAGGGAGCTTTGACCAAGAGTCTCATTCAGACTTTTCCCCTTAATTGACTATTTTTAAATTAGTTTAATAAACAAAACAAGTTGGAGAGAATTATTTGGTCATTATTTCATAAAACATATTTCACGTAACTAACTTTTCTTTCAACTATTTTCCTCTTAATTTCTCTCTAGCCAAATATCAGATTTTCTTCAAAGATTTAAGGTAAACCTTTGATTTAGTTCATTCTTTTAACATCAAAAGATTTCTTATTGATTTCATTCTAAAGCCTTATGATTTTATCTTTGTTTTCTCATGAATATCATTGCAATTGAGGGAAAACATCATTAGAGGTAAGGTTTCATTCTTCTCCTCTAATGAAAGGTTCTTTATTGAAATTATCAAGTTCTTGATCTTTTATGAATGTTTTCTAATGGGTTTTGATGGTATAATTATGGAAAGAGGATTTAATTGAGGTTTAATTGCTTTAATTGATGGATCTTTGTTTTGGATCTGATTTGCTGGGTTTATAATGAGTTAATATTGTGATTATGATGCGTTGATATGTTGATTTAAGTGATTTTAACAATAGAATCCCGAAACTAGGTGAATTGCTAGGTTTTGATGTTGATATCTTAGGGCTTGTGGCTTGTTTATGGGGTTAATTGGTTGCTGGTGGTGCTTTGGTGTTGAAGAGATGTTTTTGGATTTAATTGATGTTGTTTTAGTGTTAATCTCGCTGAGTAATAGCTGGAGAATAGTTAGTAAGGTTTTACCAATGATTTCGGTTGTTTTGGTTAAAGTAGGGGATGATGATCTGATATCTTTGGAAGGAGTTGCGGTTGATCCGGAAGCTTGATTTCGCCTCAGCAAGGCAAGCGAGGTGTAGTTGGTGAGTGGTACTGGTTTTAAAGCTTTTCAAAAGGATTTGAAAGTGATTTTGGGGAGTTTAAATTAAGCTTGAAATGCTGGTTTAAACTCGAAAGTAAGTATGATCAAATTCGCTCTTGGTTCTTGGCTTTTTCCATTGTTTTGATTAATCATGCTCATGTTTGAAGATAGAATTTGTTACCTACTGTTATGCATGTTTTATGAATTGAGAAATGATTCATTTTATGCCATGAGATTGATTTATGGTTTTCAAGAGGTTGCATCTTGATGAGAAAAATGCTATGCATTGATTATGTTTTAAAATAGGATATGCTATGGTTTATGTTGATGCATTGAAAATAGTAGTTTAACATGGTTTTAAAGTGTATATTGGCAAGTGATGAAGCCTTTAATAATCAGATATAATTGGGAGACCAATAGGATAAGAGTGCACTATAATATATAATAAAATCGTGTGTGTGTGAGCCATTTCCATAATGCACAGCAACATCACGTGAGTCGTAGTAAGGTGCGAAGCAACACCTTACAGGCATTTAAGGTGCGAAGCAACACCTTGTGAACCTTGGTGCGAAGCAACACCATGTGTTTTGCCGTTCTTATGGTGTGCAGCCACACCATGAGATGAATATGCATATCCGATGTGTTGGGACGTAGCCCACCCACGTGTTGTTTGGGACGTAGCCCTCCCATGTGTTTGATCGGGATGTAGCCATCCCGTGTTACTTGAGTGCGAAGGTAAAAGATTACATGTATATTTGATTTAAATGGTTTTTGTATAATGAGCTCTATACATGAGATTCTATTTTTAAACATGGTAGCAAATGTTCATGATTTGAAAAGCTAGCTTGAGGTTTGCATTGGTTTAATGCATGAGCCTTAATGATACATGTGTTAAAAGCTAAATGATTTGCTTTGGTGAGTTTTAAAGCATGAGCCTATGTTGGGCATGATGAGAAATGGTTTATTGACGAAAAAGGTTTTCAAAGGCATTATTAATGGTTTGTTTTGAGCATACCTCACTAAGCATATTGCTTACACTCTCTTTTCTTAACAATACAGAAAAATAGATTGTTCGGGCTGCAAGAAAGCAAGTGAAGAGGTTCAAGAGTAGCTCAAGCTCAAGTATGATTTTAACCCTTCAATAGTAATAAGTTTGGCAATGGGTGAATACCTTAATGATTTGGGAGTGTATGTTATGAACTCCCTGGTTTTGGCACAAGTTTGTAGTGCCTAAATGGTTGTGTAAATGGCCTTTAAAGTTGGTTTGAACTTTGATATGGTTTGTTTTTATGTTTAACTTGGTTTGTCAATAGGGTGAATGCCTATAGATTTCCTTTTTAGAATGTGAACATGCTTGATGATGTTTCTAATGCTTTTGATAGTGGTTTGATCCTTGAATATGTTGTTGTTGCCTAGGAAGCATGTTAGAATGGTTTGGCTATCTTTATGGTGTGTTTAAACAATAATTTGAGACATTGCAGGCCTAGGCCAAATTAGGCTTAGCGTATCTATATGGATAGACCCGTATCGATACGGTCTTAGAGAAAAATGGTTGGGCGTATCGATACACGAGGCCGTATCTATACGTCTTGTGTTGTGTTTGAATCTTCCAAGTTGCATACCAATACGGAGAGCATGTGTACCGATACGGTATTAGGTAAATTGGTTATTTGGAATCTTCTATTGTTTTGTTTCCTTACGTTTTGGTCCCTGAATGTTGTAAATGCAATTAAATGAGTTTGGGTGATCAAATCAAGTTGGAATTTGACATGTGAGCATGAAACCTGATTAATTAAATATTGGTAACTTTATATTGTTGATTAGTACCATTAAAAAGTTGGTTTCACAAATTGGTCCCTAAACTTGTAACGAGACGATTGGATGTCAATTCGACGCCCGATCAAGTCGTAATTTCACACGCTTCCAGCATGTACATGTAGGATAATAATTAAGCATATAGGAAAGATAGAAGGAAAAAATATGCAAGGATTGTTTATTGGGTAAACCTTCACAGTTTACTCCAATATTCCCCGTGTGACTCGTTCGATTCAGTCTTGTGACTAGATCGGGTCGAGGGGGTTATATTTGTTGGTATCAGAGCCAGGTTTATGAAAAATTGGGAGGTAAGATGGTTTATTTCTTGGTGTTTGATACGTACAATGTTTGATAGCATGTTGTCTGTTATGTTATGTGATGATTTGGTGTGAGAGCTGGAGTTGGTGTGAGAGGTGCTGGACCTCCGGGAGCCTAGGGTCATGCTATGGGTGACATGACATTGTTTATTCAGGCCATTGCGGGAGCATTTCAGGCTGTAGTGGCGGGTATGCATGCAGTTGTGCCACAACCTGCGGCTACTCTTGGTTTGCGTCAACCTGCGACTAATTAGACATTTTAAAATGTTTTATTAATATATGACTAAAAAAGAAAAATTATAAATTTAAATATTAGAAGCTATGAAATTATAAATTAAGCAAAAATCAAAACTTGAAAATGAACTCTACACTCTAGCCTTAATTTTTGAATCTCAAACCCTAATTAGAAATTTTATCAATCTAAAATGATTATGAAACATAATAGCATGAGTATAAATTTAATTAAACAAGTAAAGGGTTTAATTTTTAGGGATTTATGGTTTGTGATTTAGAAATTAGAGTTAGAGCACAAAGTTTAAACTTTTAGTATTGGGGCATAAATAGGGGCACCAAAAAAGGGTAGAGATTTTTTATTCGGTTCAGAGAATCACATTAACCCTATTTTAGGATTCCTTTCCCCTTGCATTCTTTTATGCGAAAGAAAACCAAAATCATCAAAACATTTTTTGAGGTTTTCATAATTTTTTAATACTTTAATAATATTTTTCATATTTAATTATTGAAAAATTTAAAATTTATTAGCTCATGATATATTAATTTTATAGTTTTTACTTACTTTAAGATATTTTTATTTTATTTTTAGTCCTATATTAATAAAATATTTTAAAAAATATTTTATTAATTTTATGTTATTATAATATTTTCTTCAAATCATATTTTTTGCCTAAAAAAATCAATTTTGTCATCACACTCACTCGAAAAATAAATTATGCTCATATGGCACATCATCTTCACAAGTGGATTGCCACGTCAGCATCGTAAACTGTCACGTCAACAACGTAACGATCAATGTTGACTTCTGTCATTCAAGGGCAAACAATGATGCAATTCGTCTAGTTTAAGGGCTAAATTGATGCGAAAATACCTTAACATCGAAATCGATAAATTAGGACTATAAGAGAGGAAAAATAGTCATTAAGCCTAAAAATATAAAATTAAACCCAAAAGCCATCCACTATTCACAATTTTCCATCGTTGAACGCCACAGTCGACGCCATATATGGTGGCCGTTCGGTCCTAGATTTCACTAGCCACTCCGTTTGATTTCCATTTTGCCGAAAAAAGCTCTGAAGTCCACAAATCTAGCAAAAACCTTTTGCTTTCTCTCTCATCGATCTCCCTCCTCCCCCGTCAATTTGTGCCTATTTCTTAGTTTGTTGCTTTCCTCGTGCCAATGAAGCTTTCCACCGTTGGATCTCAGAGAAGTTTCTCCGTTCACCGGTAAATGACCATACCATCAAATGAGGGTTGTAATTTAGTGTTTACGTGTGGGTGGGTCATCAAAAAAATGTAATAATGTTTTATTTTATATATTTTAAATTTAATAATAAAAATAATTTTATTTTTGTTTCAAATTATTGTTATATTAAATAATAATAATAATAATAATGATAATAATAAATACCATGTTATAATACTTCAGAGTGAGCAAAACCGGAGTAATTTGAAAGTTCAGTTTTTAAATTGAAAATTTTGAAAAGTTGAGTAACCCAAATATGAGTGAGAAGATAGTTGTGTAATCCCCTAGACTCGCCTATGCGTTACGCCTAATTCTAAAAGGTCACATTAGGGTCACAAGAGTGACCCACAAAAAAATCCAGATAAAAATATTTTCTTTCTATTACATTTAAAATTGTAAAATAAAATTCTCTGCCAGAACATCATTGCAGAAAATTATAAAACGGAAATCCAAAATGTATATTATAGACTCCAACATAAAATAAGACAGAACATACATGCCCATTGACTGTACCAGTACCGTACTCCAAAAGCAACGCCGAGAGAACTCCAAACACTGATATCGGTCACTAAACTATGATAGATTTCTTCTAACCTACGATGGTAAAAACAACATGAGCTTGGAAAAGCTCAGTAATGCAGAACTACCAAAAGATGCTGTAAGCACATGCAGGTATAAGGTAAGGCATAGCACAGACATAAAGATCATGGCATCAACATGGTCTATTTACGATATAGAATCCCGTACTACACCATACTTTGAGGCAGTATGGTTGTTTAATAATTGAACGTCTAAATATCAGTTGGGCATTCTACAATCCAGAAAAATTAGAAAAGAAAAATATTTTAAAAGAATTAAGCCAAGGGTTTGGTGTGTCCCAACAAATGTAGATCAAGAAGGATTAACAAAAAGTTTCAGACAACAGAAGAATTTTGACAGGGGCAAAGGAGAAGACATGAAAAAATTGGTATAAGCCTAACTACCCTCCAATCGAACTCCAGTATGCAGTTCCCCAGAGCTGCATCTATACAAGCGCTAACCTAGGCCTAATGGGTCTGGGTGCCGACCTAAGGGGTTACCTTAGGCCCCTAACAAAATTACTCTAGCCGAAGCATAAGAACCTAATACAAGCGTTAATCTAGGCCTAATGGGCGTAGGTACTAACCTAAGGGTTACCTTAGGTCCCAGGTGAAATTACCATAGTTGAAGCATAGGAACCTAATATGGGCGGACATACCCTAGCCAAAGTGTAGGAGCTAAATACGAGCAGACTTAACCTAGCCAAAGCATAGGAGCCAAATACAGGCGAAATTGCCAGCCTGATCAGGGCTGAACCTACAGTCTTCAATCAATATCCAGTACCGAGTAAAACAATTTTGAATAGTAACAATCATCTCAGTAATTAGCAGCAGTATGCCAAGAATTTAGGATATAGAAAAATGTTTTATCAGTAGAAACAAAGTATCAGAAACCATGAATTGGGTATACTTGTATTAGAAATCAGGAATCAGAAGTCATGTTTTTACTTTAGATAATAGGATCACTTGGGATCAGAATGGATAAATTGGTTTCCAATAAGGAAGATTAATCATGTAATCATGAGATACACTAAATGGTCCAATTTATCACTCATAGGTCCTTGCTAATTATAGAAAGGTGACGCTGAACTTTAGTCTATTCTAGACTCATTTCAAAATTAAGAATCTTATTTGAAGGAATTCAATAGATATTGGCTTCATCTAGGTATTCAGGATTTATACCTCAAGATCATTCAGAATTTCCATATATCATGATTATACAGGAATTCAGATATATATATATATATGTATATATATCTAGATTTTGGGTTTAGGTAGATCAGGATCAATCAAGAGTCTGAATATATCAGGAGAGTTCTAGTCAATTTTTCTTGAAAGGGCATTTTTATCATTTTAACTTTTGAGGGTAATTTTATAATTTACCCCAATAAGAGTAGAATAGTGAATTACAGTACCCAAGACTTCTAACAGCTTATCCATCCTCCAAGTCCACTTGAACTGAACAGTCCTCATTATCACAGTACTTACCAAGTATTCAGACATGTGCATTTCAAACGAATTCAATCCTTTGCATTGAATGTACCTTTCAAAAGAATCAAATTACTCTTATAATTAACAATGTACTTTCTCCAAATGAATCGAACATGTCTTCATATAATATTCATCCAATATTGTAACAATATCAAGAATGACTGATTTACATAAGTTAGGGTTCAAACCCATAGAGGTTGTATAGTCATTTGTAATCAATAAAAAAATTTAGGATTTTCCAGGCTTCCACTTAAGTCACATAGATATTTCAATCATTTAAACTTATTAGCATTTCTAATCTTTTTAGTCATTCAAGTAAATTTGGGAATTTCAGTGCCTGAGGTTACATCGGTCTTTTTGGTCATTACGAACATTTTGATCAATTCAAGATTATTAGCATTTCTAATCTTTTTTGTCATTTCAAACAATTTAGTCTTTTTTTGTCATTTCTAATCCTTACAGGCTTATTATAAATTCAGGAAATATCCAAGTATTTTACATTCTCGGGGGTATAAATCTTGTTACCGAATCTTTCCAAATAAATCGAGGTTTGCCAATGATCAGTTTTTTTACAAAACCAAATGTAGATTCTAATATTGCTTTTATTGTCAAGGGTATTTTGGTTATTCTCACACCTCAAGGGCAATTCCATCATTTCTTAACTTAGTATTTCAGAAATTAAATAATTAACATGCATAACATAATTTAAAGTATAACAGTCTCATCAATTATTCATGGATCTCATGAGTTCTTTTAGGTCACCCATCCTCCTAACCCAGCATTTCAGTCTTAACTGGTTTACTATCCTTTTTCTGTAGTTGATTAAGCATTAACAAAATTAACCATATACTTAATGATGATCATGCAGGCATTTACCGAATGCCAAATACATTTCATAAGCATACATGAGGCAGTACTGTATTACCTTGAATCCTAGCTATATGGATCGACCCTTGAAACGATATTCGAACACTCTTGAACCCGAATTTGATGTCCTCTACCTCTCAAATATGAAGATATTTGAATACTTTCAATTAAACATAATCCATAATCAATCCTTAGCTTTATCAAAACTCTTAAATTGAAAAGCTAAACACAAGCATTCTCAGGCTTAAGGTTAGATTTGGAGGCCTTCGGGATAGAGTTTTGCGAAACAGGCTTCAACATTGGACTTAGGACGTCGAAAAACATAAAATGATGGTTTTAAAAAAAGTTTACTTTTTTGTCAAAGTCAACGGTCAGAGTCAACACTGACGTTAGTAGTCAATGGTTAACCAGGCTAACTCGAATGAGTTGACTCACTAAGTTAACTTAAGCAGTTTGACTCACTAGCTTGACTCGGATGGGTTGACTTACTGAGTTGACTCGGTTAAAGGGTCAGGTCGGGTCAAACTCAGATCGAAAAAATTTAGATCAAACAATTTAGTTTGAATCAAATCGGTCAGCCAAAAGGTCGGTTCAGTTCAAGGGAATACTGGTTTAAGGCTGGTTTATCTAGGCCACCATCCTAAGCGGCCGAAAATTGCCTTAGACAACGCCTATCCACCACGCGTGGCCTAAATCGACCGAAAAATGTCCTTAACGACAGAAAACACACCAAACAACTCATCAACCACCACATATCAAACAATCAAACCTTAATTTAACTCGAATCAAATGGTAACCTTACCAACTTACCCCAAATCAAAAAACAAAGGCGAGTCTCCGAAAAGGCTCCAAACGGTGTCGATCAGGTGATCGATGACAGGGGCTATGCTTGCCTCGACTCACTGAGCATGGCTACACTGGCAGTGTCCTACACCGGTGATTGAGGCGGCTAAAAATGGCAAAAAATAGAGGGGCAATTGATGAGTTGTTTATTTTGTTATTATTATACCATTAATTACTCCTTGTTGAATCTTTAATATTGCTGATTTGGGTCGATTTTATTCATTTCTATGTAGGACATTACATTTCAGAAAACAATGTTAAAATAGCACGTTCTGCATTTTTTTATTTTCTATAATCATGGCTGGAAACATGGGTTTGACTTGGGGTATGACGAGGTCTGACGTGGCAGATTCTAGCAGTCCAGTCAGCATCATGTAGAAGGAAGGGCGGATGGGATTTAATTAGGATTTTCTGATTAAGTTTGAATTTAAATATTTGAGAATTATCACTTTATATTTGGGAATTATCATTTTAGGAATTTATTTGAATATTTTTAGAATTATCTTAGGTATTTCATTTTAAATATTTTTAGGTTTTTCTCAAGCTATAAATACCCCCCTTAGGATGAAGCTTGAAAGATGTACTTAGCTTTCACTTGTTCTTAGGCATTTTACTTTATAAAAATTTTCTTTTCCAATTTTGTTTCTATTTTAAGTTTTCATTTTACTATCCTTAAAATATGCTAAGTATGATTTCTATCATGCTTAGCTAATTTTCCAATTAGCCAAAGGCTTAAGATTCATTTTGTGAGAATTGAAAAGTACTTAATATCTTCGGATAACATTCTCAGTTTTATGGAAACTTAGATTTGCAATCGGCCTTTCTTTTAAAATATTTACCCATTCATTTCAAAAAGCGTGCGTTGGTTTGAACGATGTTCTGATTTAAAGTTGGGAGGAAGGATTGGCTTGTAGCATATTCGACTTCCTATGAACACACTTAGCGGCGGTCTACTAAGGGAAATTGGGATTGGGTTCGAATCTCATTGAGACAACATAACTCGAGTCAGGCTTTTCTAACGCTTAAACTGCATTAGTGCTAGTAACAATAGTTCTGGCTAGTCCAAGTAAGAATTGAATTCCAAAGATTGCCTTTGGATTGTCGGTTTACTAATGTGGAAAGTAAGTTACAAGGGTTGGGCCTTGAAGACTGTAACTAGCATGTATCCGGTGTAAAATCTTTTTCGATGATTAGTTTGAATTGAGGCTAAGCGAAGCTTGATGTTATTCTATTTATCAATTTAATTCCCAAAATTTAGTTTCATCAGTCTTGCTTTTACTCTACATTTATTCTGTACTTTCTTGATTACCCTCCATTTACTTTATTTCTCACTAAAGTCAGAATAAAAACCTCCAGATATCAGAAGCTCCTTAGTCCTTGTGGATCGACCCTTCCTCTCTTTACTACACTTATTAATTATTTATTTTTAGATTAAAGATATTTTATTTGACAATTACTATGCTTGTCAAATTGGCACCATTGTTGGGGACTTCAGCAAAGTTACTGATTAAAGTTTGTTTTGATTTATGACCAAGAAGAATCCGGGAGAACCACCAGATTTTAAACCAGAGATCGAAGCATTAGCCCAAAGACTACACTCACAAACACTTCAGGAAAAAAGACAACGAGAACATCAAGAACATCGACAACAACAATTTAAACCTGATCTAAAAACACCTTCTGAAACTGAAACACACTTTGAATTCGAAAACTTAGAGCAGATTACGATGGCAGATGAAGACCAAACTATTCGAGAACTTGCTACAGCACCTGATGAGCAACAACCGTTGTGCATCACATTCCCGAATAGAGAGATGTCATTCGCACTTAAGACGAGTTTAATTCATCTTCTGCCGACTTTTCATGGTTTGCCTAGTGAAAACCCGTACAAACATCTCAAGGAATTTCATATGGTTTGTTTAAGCACGAAACCACAAAGAGTATCTGAAGACCAAATTAAACTCCGCACCCTTTTTTTCTTAACCGATTTGGCTAAGGATTGGTTATTTGATTTACCATCTAATACGATTAATACATGGACTAATATATCTCGATTTTTTCTTGACAAATTTTTCCCAAGGTGAGTGAACTAAGGCAAAGCATCTTAGGAATCCGACAAAAAGATGTTGAATCATTATACGACTATAAGGAGAGGTTCAAGAAACTGTGTGCGAATTGTCCAAAACATGGACCGTCGAAACAAACACTTCTCCAATACTTCTAAGAAGGCTTACTCCCTATGGAGATAAAGATGGTCGATGTAGCAAGTGGAGGGGCACTTGTAAACATGACTCCAACTACGGCTAGAAATTTAGTTTCTACTATGGTCGCTAACTCTCAACAGTTTCACTCTTCCAGTGAACCCTCTCGATGAGTTCACGAGATAAGTACAATTTTTTTAGAAAATAAAATTGAGTTAGCTGGTATAGTTCAATCTCTTGTTGCAGGTAAAACAATTACAGCTATACTTTGTAGAATATGTACAAAGCTGGACCACCCTATAAATTGTTGTCCGATGTTATAGGGAGATGTTCCAGAACCTCCCCTAAGGCCATACAACCCTCACGCCAACACCTATAATCCGGGGTGGAAGGACCATCCAAACTTCAACTATAAACCAAATCCCAGAGCAAATCAAGCTTATCAACCGCAAAAACCGTCCTTGGTGTCCATCGTCGAACGATTGGCACTGTTTCAAGAAAAGTTTCAACTAAAGACCGAAGCACACTTTCTAGAAATTGACAAGTAGATGAGTCAACTTACGTTGAAGTAAGTCGTTTAGAATCCAAAGGGAAGCTACCATCGCAAATCGAGGCGAACCCACGAGAAAATGTTAGTGCAATCACCCTTCGGAGTGGCACTGTTATCACACCACCAGTCCCTATGAACATTGCCGCAGAATCCCAGAAAGAATATGAATCAAAATCCCAGAAGGAGAAAGAAGAAGTTGACCCAATATCACAAAGAAAGAACAAAGATGAATCTCAAACTCCTCCCACGCCATCTCCCTATGTTGTTCCTCCTCCCTTTCCTTCGAGGTTGGTTAAATGTGATAAACAAGCCGAGGAAAAGTAGATACTTGATATTTTTTGAAAGGTGAAGATAAACATACCTCTTCTTGAGGTAATTTGAAAAGTTCCGAGATACGCCAGATTCTTAAAGGACCTTTGCACAACCGAAATGAGACTTGCCGATAATAAAAAGGTAAACTTGGGTGAAAACATATAAACTATTTTTCAACATAGGCTTCCACCTAAGCTAAAAGACCAAGGTATGTTTGCTATCCCTTGTAAAATTGGTAAAGTAGGAATTGAATGTACTATGTGTGATTTGGGTACTTATATAAATGTTATGCCACTTTCTATTTACAATTCACTTAATGCAGAGCCTTTGAAGGAAACAAGAGTGATAATCCAACTCACCGATAGATCCATCTTTTACCCTGAAGGACTCCTTGAGAACATACTGGTTAAGGTAAATGAATTAAATTTTTTGGTAGATTTTTATGTCATCGACATGGAAATGACCGAACCAACTCTTCCTCTGATATCCTTCTTGGTCGCCATTTCCTAAGCACGTCACATACGAAAATTGACATTAGAAGTGGCATTCTAACCATGGAATTTGTGGATGAGGTTGTTAAATTTGATGTTTATAAGGCGATGAGGTACCCAGATAATGTTGCAAATATAAGTTTCATTTACGTTTATGAGCCTTTGGTAGAAGAGTCTGTTGAAACTAACTTATCCGATGATTTTTGCAGGGAATTAGAGAATTACGAAAAAGAAATTAGAGAGTTGGAAAATATTTATTCTAACTTGTGCCTAACTCCTTCAAAATCTAAAATATTACCTTCCATTTTGTAGGCACCAAATTTGGAGTTAAAATTACCGTTGAATAAATTGAAGAGTAAATGAGATATTTTTTCAGAAAAATAAAGGAACTCCATGATCGTAAAATTTCTCATAGGGAAGTTCTCAGTTGGACAAAGCACATGAACTGGAGGAAGTATTTTTTGCAAGACTTGTAGTCTGAATCAGGTCATTCGAGCTAATGACGTTAAATAAAGCGCTAAATGGGAGGCAACCTATTTTATTCTATTTTTTAGTTTTTTAACTTCTATTCATTTTTAATTTAATTTTTTTTTATTTTGGTCTCAGATCTATTTTATTTTAATTTTCAGGTACCCAAATATTTTGAATCGAACTTTACTAGAGTCGCGGTATTCTTGGTCGAACAGAGCACAATTTCTAGTCCATGGAAATATTTTCTGCGTAGATCAGCAGTGGAGAAACCATTTATTAAACGGTGCACGTTAGCAAACCCTTCCCCCACTTAGGCACAAGTTAGCTTAACCTATTTCCCTAATCTGTCGCACATCCCAAATCACCCAAAATTTTCATTATTTTTCCCCTTTCCCTATCGTCATTCCAATTTCCCCCTTTTCAACTTTGCAGCCCTCAAATCCTGATCCCCCAAGAATTCCCCACCAACTCCACAACCGCACCATAGCTGCGCCACCATCCTTTAGTTCGTGCACCCCCCAAAGCATGCAACCTCCCTTAATTTTTGTTTCACCCAACTTCCCACGATCGATAACCAATCAAAATTCACCCCTCGGCCATGGTCCCACAGCCTACCGTCGTGCCCTGTAGCAGCCCAACCACCACCAGTCGCCGGTCTCGCCATCCTTTGCAACACCTAAACTACAAGAACCAGTGTTCTCAGCCGGGACTACCGCACCATCGCACTCCATGCTCGCGGACGTCATTAAACAAAGAGAGTATCTCTATTCCTTTTCTTACGCTTTCAATTTTATATTGGGACAATATGTTTTTAGTGAGGGATAGAGATTTGACGCATCATTTTTTTCTTTCGCTTGTTTCTATGTTTTGATTTGAATTGCCTTAGTTGATATTTGAGATGTTTTGTTGCCAATCCTAACTTTTACCTTATTTCATTGGTTACCTTATGAGTAATGATTCTACTTTTATCAGAATTAGGGTGCATGACAGTGAAATGACATGATTAAGTTTTACTTTAAAATCTTCCTTGATACTCCATGCATTTGTTGATTAATATGTTTCTTGACTCAGTACAAAGTACACTTTCTTGTGAGATTCAAGCCTAAATGAACAATCTTTTTATTCTTGCTCATTTGTTTGATTGAGTGTGCCAGACTAATATTGATATTCTAGAACTTGTGAGTAAATGCATATCAAGGCCAAATATTTTGAATTTGATGCTTTAATGTGATAGGAGCACTTAGGATTAACATACTTCTCTATCCAATATTGCCTACCCATTTATATCTATTAGTGAACCATTTTTGTCCCTATACACTTTTCTTTGCTTTTACCGCATTATAAACCCGAAATTCTTTATTTTTACCCTCTTTGTTACCCTTGTCAAGACAAAGGTTGATATGCTCCACGAACAAAAAAAACTGGTTCGAACTGTGTTCAAACAAAATAGAAAAAAATAGAAACATCAGAAGAAAATTTTGAAAAGAAATTTGGTTGCTTGATTTTTACACTTCTTTGCATTTGTTTACTTTGCTTGTTTCACGACTTGAGCTTATATATATTTGCATCTCTTGTCTTGATGTTAACTCATATTTTTGGTATTTTCCCTACCTTAACCTAAACCCTGTTACAACCTTTAAAGACACTTTGATTAATGCATCTGGATCATTTTAGTGGTGGAGACTTAAGTTCCTTACAAGCATATGGTAGTGTCATGTTTGATCCTTGTAACACCCTCTAACCCGATCTAAGAGATAAACCGGTTTAGAACGTGTTACCAAACAAAACATACAAACCATCTAGATCATAGAATACTTTATATTATAAATTTTGATTCTCATAGATTAAAGATTAAAGTACTACTTCAGCTATCTCAAAAAATTTCTTATCTATCATATTGTCAAATTCTAGATTTGTTACCAGCTTGAAAATTGCTATCCATTTTCAAAAACATAACCATCAATGTTAATAATAACAATTAATCACTGATCATTGTTCATTAAATTACGGGCTATAACACTTTCAATCAAGAATTTGTATTCAGATTTACTCATCAAGCATCACAACCAAAACTTCACAATGGCAATAAGTAAATCAGATGATCATGCAACTTAACTTAAGCATTAAGCAATCATTCAATCATCACAATGTCTCGACTTATCACACAAGCCAATTAGGAATTAATCGATCATTTACAAATGGTAAAAGTTACCCCTAACTTACAAGTCCCAAAATTCAGCTTGCATTAACCGATTTTAATCAACCTCAAGTTATAACCTGTTAGACATACCAATCTCTAATTTGTTTATAGAGCGAGGCAGACAAGTTCGACTTATACAAGACAGGCAAATTCTCAAGAGGCAATTCGAGTTACTAATAAATCTTATGAATACACAAAGCTATCATATCTCATCCATTAGACTACATTGATCCTATTTCTTTTTAAACATTCATTAATTTAAGAATTTGTAAGTCATGATTATTTAACCATTCAACAAGCAATATTATTCAAACGCTTCTTCAAACCCCAATTACAAATTAGGATTCTAACCCAAGGTAAGTACTATCAAGCAATCACTCACATGTAATTCCTACGTCTTTAGCTAATATAAACACATGGTGTGTGTTTAACATTGACCACATCAATAACCAAAACATTCAAGGCATTCACCAAGCAAGAAATCAAACATAGGATATTATAATGGCCTTTTACAAAACTTGAACACTTATATGGCTTATGCACATGTTAAGCCAAATAAAAAAAACATGAATGCACGAAGCATACTCATGAAACCATGTGCCACCAACTAGGAGTACATTGAGAATTTAAAAACATACACCTGATCCTTGTGATCTCGTCCAAGCTCTTAAGATATCCGGAAGCAAGCTTACCTTGAGACTTGTCAAATGAAATAAAGTAAGTCGTAGCTTAGAGAGGTAGTCGAACTAACTAAATACACATTTTGAAACTCAAGATTAATAACTTTAACTTTCAACAAGACTAATGAAACAAGGTAAATAGCAACACTAATTGTTCATAAATTCTCCCACTCAAAATTCGAACAAAACAACCATATCCAAATCGATTGACTTCATGTAAGTGTCAAACTTAATCACCATTAAAACATTTTAATTATAATGTACCCAAATGACCACCTTTCTTAATCCCATTAATGATACCCGAGTATCTACTATTAACATTACTTATGTTACGATTATTCCATACACAATGCCTCTTTAGGCGTGAACCACTCATCTCAATCTTAGGCATAAACTTGATTTTTAAGAAACCTTCAAGCCCATTTTTAGTACCAATCCTTGTTCTAATCTTTTGTTTATCCTGTTCATATCATGTAGAATACCAAAATGGGATTAAGATCTAGTTATAAATAATATTTACAAAGCTCCACCATGATAAACCAAACTTTAAGATCATTGGAACATACTAAGGCTTTATGTTCATTAAGCTATCTCGATCTTGAATTCATATAAGCAACACAACCCCTAGGTTATTAAACACTCTTTAATGTACCAAACCAGCCCCCTACTTTACTCAAAAACAGTTTATTATGTTTAGCAAAGCAGCCACTGTTTTTAATTTACACAACAATCTCATAAATTTTCCTATAAGATCATAGTAGTCCCCTTTTTACATTTATTCACACTTATACATGTTCAAGGCAATATTTTAAAGTTCCAAAAACTATAAAGCTGCCCTAAGTTCTTATGCACATTATCATTTGATCCAAAACAATTTCTTACAACCCAAAAAGACATGTGAATTCGATATTGGCATTTTGATAACATGATCAATATATCTTCTATTACAAGTATATATTCAGAAGTTCATGTTTGCATTCCATTTGTTATTCCAAGGTAGTATTCGCACACAATTACAAATTTACTTAACAACTTTATAACAACCCATTTCAATAGTACTATCAATCATGCACACTCGCTTGCAAAAATATTCAAGATATTTACTAGATCAATAGTATGAATTCTTTCAATTAAAACATAGCTATTTAGAAGAGGTTTAGTCATATGCAAAAAGATATACATATCTTGTCAAACAAATTATCACAATTCCATCGCATTTTAGAAATTTTCATTTCTGTTTGTTTAATAATTTAGCCTTGAGAATCGAACTTCAGCCTTGGTACATGAATACTATACAATCGGTAACAAACAAGGGTACACAAAGTACCTAAACAAGGGTACACAAAGTACCAAATTATCCATCATCAAACAAGGGTACTAGTAGTACCAATAGATCATTCGATCTTTATCGACAAGGGACCGTAGTCCATTCTAACATGCGAGCTCGACGGACTCTATGGCATGCAGTCTATACCTAAGACTAACTCGAGACCAAGGCTTCAGAATGTTCCTTCTTTTATCAATCTCATAATGAGCATAGTTCATAACATTGCATCCAAATGTAAATCTCATTACTCTTCCGTAATACATGTTTACATTTACTACATATGAATTACACATTTCCTTCATCACTTTTGAATGGCCTTAGCCAAAATTAATTACAATACATTCACAACGTGTTCTTTAATTCCAGCAAACATCACGCAGCATATCTAGTACATTTATTCAAATTGCACCTCTATCAAGTCATATTAAATACATCTAATGTTATCTCATGTATTTTAAGCAAGCTTCAAATAGCATACTTAACATTATGAAACACAGCCAAACTTCCAAGCTCAATCACATTACACAAGGAGCTTGCTCATTTAATCAATTGTACATGTTCACAAGTTCAAAAGACAAGACTTTCATTTTATCATATCATTCACGCATATAAACATGTAAAAAGACCTCCACACTAGCTTTCATTCGACCATGATAGTTACTTTTTCTATATAAATGCATAATTGATCAAGCATTATTTACTCATCATATGTTCACTCATGTATGAGTCAATAACTAACATAACAAATCATTCGTGTGTATATATATATATATATATATGTTTCTTCAAACATGAACCATTTACTTAATCAAGATTACGTAACATAATACATTGGAGATCGGTTACTTACCTCGATCCAAAGCTTGAAATCAATCATAGCTCAACAAAAGGAATTAAACTAACGATTTATGCAAACAAATAATCGAGAAGATTTTAAGCCTATCCCGGGGTTCAACTACACTCACAGTTCGTTCCAAGCTAAATTGTTCTCAGATCACTATTCCTTTTGGTTAACTATGATGGAATGAACTTTGGTTATGAACATTCGATTCCTCCTTGGTCTAACAAACTAAGAAATACAATCATAGTTAGACTAATTCTTTACTGATAAGGTAATTTATTATCCATATACTCTAAACATTTCAAGCATATTCAAGGGTCTAAAACAGTCCTTAAGCATATATTTTCTCATATACTCATTCAGAACAACTCATCCAAGTATTTTAAACTTCAAATTAGCCTTTAACAGCCTTCTTTATAGATTTCCAAACTTATAACAGTTTCTAAAGGCTCTTGGACTCAAAACAGGGCAGCCTTCACATCCTTTTATTTATAGGATCAAAACAGTCCCCAACATGTGTTTACATAAACAAAGCAGTCCTTAAGTTGTCATATACATTTAATCAAATTAAAATCAGCCTTTAAGGTCTTGTAAGCGCATCTTATGCCTTATTGCTAATGTAAGCATTTGGTTAACCAAAACAGCCCGTTTCATGATCTTAAACTTGCAAAAACAAAACAGTTTGGACATATATAGACACACTTATTCCAATAGATCAGTCCATTGCATCCATATAACTACGAAATAATTACTTTGTTCATTGACACTCAAACACACATGTGAAGTCATCCATTTAAAACTGTTTAATCCTCCTTCATGACATTACTCCTTATTACTACCGTTCACTAGAATCAAGACACCAATTAGAAAAACAACCTAAGCATGTGTTCAAAGCAAGCCAAGATCGATTCAAGATGCAAAAAGGTATTTCCAACAATATTTGAAAAATTCAGATATTCAATTTATCCATGTATCTCCTTTCAATAGTCCAAATCACCAATTAAATCACAAGGTTCTCAAACAATATAATCACACATGCGTCCGATTCTATCTAAACTCCATGAATTAGCTTACCCATATGGACATGTATAAGAACTAGGAAAAGTATTTCACCTTCTTAAGATGCTGATCGGATTTAATCTCAAAAGATACACCCATCCATAGCCTAATTCCTCGAAATTTCATAAGTTTCTCACTCTAACTATCTTTCAAAATGGTAATTGGCTTTGTCAAGGTTGAAGGAGATGAATCATCCTTGTCTCTTTAACCAAGAGCTTGAGTAATGGACATGTGGTTGTGTCTTTGCATTCCCAAGATTTTACCATGCAAACCTTTAAATATACTCATTATAAATTTTAGTCATTTAATATTAATCACTTATTGGGGTTCTTTTTTCAATTTAGTCCCAAAATTTTCAACCAAACAAATAAAGAAATCTTTTAATCTATGATAAACTATTATTGAATAATTTATACTTCCAAGCTACATTTTTGGGGTGTTACAATCCTGGCTTGAGCGATTTCTTTTACCTTAAACACTTTGAGTGACAATAAGCGAATCCTTGTGACGTATTGAGTTTTGTTACATTGGAATTAATGGACTATTGGGATATCTTGGTCTTCCTTGCACTCGTTCCTAATTATGTTTTTTACTTGATTGTTACTTTGTTTCTGATACTTGTTAAAATCTTGACTCATTTGGTTTTCTTTTATATATTTTGAGATGAAGGATGATAACTTGAGATTTCTTTTATTTGACTAAGGCATGCTTAAGGACAAGCATTGAATAAGTGAGGGGGAATTTGATGAGTGCTTTATTTTGTTATTATTGTTGGATCACGCTGATACACCCTATGACGCAGCAGAAAAATTATCCCCCGATTACCACCAAAGATCCATGTACGAGGAACGAATCGGAGTGAATAAGGGTGAAGAATTACCTGTTTAAAATCTGTAATTCTGAATTTGGAGGAGATAGATATCCAATCACGATTCCACGATGTCGATTCCTAAGTCGCAACGATAACACTCTGACCTCTACATAGTTCACCCAATTGAAACGAGCATATAAAACTCTCTAAACTATTTAGAGAGTGTTTCCAAAAGCATTAATGATTGATAGATCCCTCATACCTATATATAGCCTTTGAAATTCTAATTCAACTCATATTAGGATTTCAACATATATATTAATATATATAATCCCAATTCAACTTAATTAGGTTTTCAATATATAAATTAAATATATATAATCCCAATTCAACTTTAATTAGGACTTCAATATATATATATATATTAAATATATATAATCCTAATTTAACTTAATTATGATTTCAATATATATTAATATATATAATCCCAATTCAACTAATTAGGATTTTATTATATGTATATATAATCCCAATTCAACTTTAATTAGGATTTCAATATTTATTAATTTAATTCGAATTATATTATTTATATATATTAAAAGAGTCATAATTACAATAATTATTTTCTTTTAATATTTATCCAATAGTTAAATTATATATATATATATATCAAATATATATTAATTTAACTCAATTCGTGTACAACAAATTTGTACATATATAATTCATTTAATATATGTTCATTTCAACCATGGGTGTGACCCTGTAGGTTCATGTAACATTAGTAGTAAATATTATAACATTTCTAATATTACAAGCAATGAGTGACATCTAGCAATATGTCATTGTCACCTAAGTTACAAGAAATCATGATTCGACATAACTTTTTTTTGATTAACTCTTTTTCATGTATTACATCCTTTTGTCCTTTATATATAGATTGGACACAAGTCATGGAACAATCACACTTGTATAGTCCATCTAATATTTCTTGATATCTTGAGTAGACTATTATAAACGAATAACTATGATATCTCATATCAACTTATTCTAGCATGGCCATGCATTTCTAGTCACACTCAATCAAGTGGCCTACGATATTACTCCTATTATGTAGCAGGGACAAATCCTATATTGATCAGCCATATCCCACTACATAGATTGTGATATATCCAATATCGGTCTTTGTAGAGTAGTCAGTTACAACACATGTTTGACTGTATCAAAATATGTCACTCACGATGTTGAAATATTGATTATCTCAAGTATGAGGATCATACATGTAGTTATCACTATGAGCAATGTTGTGATTGTCACATAATAATCCAAGAAACATGGTCATAGCGGGTCAATCCAGTATGTCGCTCTCTAACACATACTTATGTATTGATTTTGACATCTCCATGTCAATGACAACACTTTGTCATTAATCAACTACATATTAGTCTTAATGCATTATTGTTGTCCATTCCCACAATAATACTCGACTAAGAACATTTAAGAATAATCATATTATTCTAAAGACTTTATTAAAATTTAGTTTATTTATGCACTCAAAATTGTAACTAAAAATAATAACGGCAATGCCTCTTTATGAATGAACAAGGTAAAAAAATATCATTTACAATCATCTTATGATTGGTCTTTAGGCATACTCTAACAATCTCCCACTAGCAGTAAGACCAGTCACTCATGTATCTAATACCAAATGACTTACTGTAACAATCATGCTTCTGCTGCGTCAGAGGCTTTGGTAGTGGATCAACAATGTTATCATTTGTTGGTACTGTACATATTTCTACATCTTTTTTATCTATAATTTATCGAATGAGATGGTAACGCCTAAGTATGTGTTTAGATCATTGGTGAGATCTGGGTTCTTTTACTTGTACGATGGCTCCATTGTTATCACAACGTAGATCTATATCATTCAAAATGCTTGGCACAACCCCTAGTTCAAATATGAACTTCTCGATCTTAACACCCTCTTTTGCAGCATCACATGCTACAATATACTCGGCTTTTGTTGTAGAATTCGCTATTGTATCTTGCTATGAACCTTTCTAGCTCACAGTGCCTCCATTAAAGCAGAACACAAAACTCGATTGCGATCGTCAATCATCTTTATCGATTTGAAATCTGACATCAGTATAACCTTTTATACTTAGCTCTTCCTCACATCCTTATATAAGAAATGTATCCTTAGTTCTTCTTAAGTACTTAAGGATATTTTTAACTGCGACTCGGTGAACTTAACTGAGATATACCTGATATCGACTTATCATACTTAAAGCATATGATACATTTGGACGACTACATAGAATGACATACATGATAGATCTAATAGCTGAAGCATGTAGAGTCTTACTCATTTGCTCTCTTTCTTGAGGTGTTGAAGGATACATTTCCTTCGAGAGTGAAATTTCATGTCTCATAGGTAAGAACTCCCTTTTAGATTGTTCCATACTGAATCTTTTTAGTACTTCTTCTATGTATGTATTTTGATTCAGTCCCAGCAGTCGTCTCGATCTATCTCTATAGATCTTGACTCCTAATATGTATGTTTCCTCACCCAAGTCTTTCATGGAAAAACATATTTCCTAACCAAGTTTTCATAGACTGTAAGCTAGATATGTCATTTCCTACTATTAGTATGCCATCCATATACAGTACCAAGAATATGACAATGCTCCCACTAATTTTCTTGAAAACACATGACTCATCTTCATTTTTGATAAAATCAAAATCTTTGATTGCATCGTTAAAACTAAGATTCCAAGTTTGAGAAGCTTGTTTCAATCCATAAATGGACCTTTGTAGCTTGCATAATTTTTGGCATCTTTTGGATTGACAAAACCTTCAGGTTGTGTCATGTACACATACTCATCTAGTTTTCCATTAAGGAAAGCTTTTTTAACATCTATTTGCCTTATCTCATAATCATAAAATGCAGCTATCGCAAGTAAGATTGAGATGGATTTAAACATAACAACAGGTGAAAAGGTTTCATCATACTCTATACCATGAATTTGACCAAAATCCATAGCGATTAATCGTACTTTGTATGTTTGTACATTACCATCCATGTCGGTTTTCTTTTTGAAAACCCATTTGCACCCTATGGGCTTAATCCCTAGAGGTGGGTCAACCAAGGTCCAAACTTGTTTTTTTTTGACATGGAATCCATCTCGAATTTCATGGCTTCTAGCCATTTCTCAAAGTCTTGGCCCGTCACTGTTTCTTGATAAGTCCTAGGCTCATCTTGATCCATGAAGAGAACATCGTCATGCAATGTGACAAGAAATCCATATTTCTCAAGTGTATTGCATTCTCTCAAAGATCTTCGCAGCGGTTGTGTTTCCAAAATTGTTGAATGTTCCTCAACAACTTGTGGAACTTGTTGTTGTTCAATCTCTTGTTCAATGATATGTGGTTGATATCGAATTTTATTGAGTTTAATATTTCTTTCACTTTCTTTCCAGAAAACAAATTATCTTTCTAGGAAGATTCATGTTTGAGCAACAAACACTTTTTCTCGGTAGGATTGAAGAAATAATATCCTTTAGTTTCTTTAGGATAACCCACAATATTACATTTATGAGATTTGGGTTCGAGCTTTGTAGGCATCTTATGTTTAACATAAGCTTCACATCCCCAAATTTTTATAAAAGACATACTTTGACGTTTCCCAATCCCTATCTCATATGGTGTCTTTGGAACTGATATAGATGGAACACCATTTTGTGTGAAAGTAGTTATTTTTTAGTACATGTCCTCAAAAAGAAACTGGAAGATCAGCATGACTCATTATTGATCGAACCATGCCTAACAGTTTTCGATTTCTTCTTTTCGAAAACTCCATTCCATTGTGGAGTACTAGGAGGTGTGAGACAATCCCACCTTCCTTAAGAAGGTCACCAAACTTTAAGCTCTAGTATTCTCCTTAATCTGATCGAACAACCTTAATGCTTTTTCCTAGTCAATTTTGTACTTCTTTTTTAAATTCCTTGAACTTTTCAAGGGCTTCATATTTATGATGCATTAGGTAAATGTACTCATATCTACTGAAGTCATCTGTGAAAGTAATGAAGTATTGAAAACCTTCTTCTGGCTTGTGTATTCATTGGTCCACATACATAATTATGTATTAATCCCAATAAATCACTTGCTCACTCACTTTTACCATTAGAAGGAGCTTTGGCCATCTTTCCCAATAAGCAAGGCTCGGATACATCAAGTTGTTTGAAAACAATTGAATCAAAAAATCCATCTTTATAAAGTTTTGAAATGCGTTTTTCACTTATGTGACCCAAGTGACAATGCCAAAGATGAGTTTGATTAGAGTCATTTGTTTTGTTCTTTTCGTATTTATGTTGTAAATGGAATTCTCTTGATCCAAAATATATAGGCCATTTATTAATTGTGTCACACCATAGAAAACATTATCGATATAAAAGAACAACAATTATTCTTAATAATTATATCAAAACCAATCTTGTCTAAAAAATAAATCCAAATGATGTTTTTAGTCAAACTAGACACAAAATAACAATCCTCTAAACATAAATTAAGTCCACTAGGCAACGATAAAGTATATGTTCCTATAGCTAATGCAGCAACTCTTGATCCATTGCCAACCCGTAGGTCCACCTCTCATTTTCTAAAATTTCTACTCTTTTGTAGTCTTTATACAAGTGTACAAATATGAGAACCACAACCGGTATCCAATACCCAAGAAGTAGGTGTTCATAAATTAAATCAATAACATAAATATTCGAGGTGGACGCTCTGCTTTCATTTGCCTTCTTGACTTTTCAAGATAAATGGGGATGTTCCTTTTACAATGACATGTCTTATTACAAATGGAAACATTTTCCTTCCAGTGACTAGTCAAGGTAGTTTAGGCCGTTAACTTATCCTTCTCAAGGACCGATCGTAATGATAAAAAATTTGTATAAGAAGTCTACAACAATAAAATATGAATTTTGAGTACGTTTACCATGTTTGCTTATAAAATGACTTGATACTCCTACTATTTTTATTAAAATTAATAACCCTCAAATATTAATATTGAAAATACTTTTTGCAAGGTTTTTCTAGTGGGAAATGATCTAAATTTCACATTCTCTTAAGTCAGCTTTGGCTTTTCTCTTAAGATTATGGCCTATCTAGGTAAGCAACAATTGCTAATTACATCTCATGTAACTCCCTCATTTGGTGAACAACTCTTGTTCATAACCATCATATGATTATCCAAATAACTAACATTTAGGTTTCTAATCCTATTAGAGTAACCTAGTTAAGTCTTTAACCAATGTTACAACCAACGAATATCACTTGCTTATTCTTCGCGTTTGACCAAGATAGATACAAGTACCTCACTTTAGCAGAACCTACATTGTATCGATCTAGACTTTAACGAGGGTTAACATTGGGAATCAATAAAAGACTTAATATTTTATTAAGGGGTTTCATGAATATTATATCACCATTTAACATTTGATCTTATCAATTAACTAGCATGCATCTCATACATTCATTTTATCGCATATATGAAAAGCAGTAAATATGAATGCAATAGTTATAGCCCATATCCTAAGGTAGCACGTCCCAAGCCAATGAGAGAACCAAATTATTCTAAGGATAAAAACACTTCTCAAGCACCTTTCTATCGGCCCACACTTCTATTCCTATAGTCCATTCTTCTTCGTATATATTACAATTTTAGAAACTCGTTTTACATACGAGGGAGTAAGATGAGAAGAGAATTACAATAGAAGTAGAGAAAGGCACGACACGCAGACCGTATTTATAAAACCTTATAAATAAAACTAAATAGGATAATGGGCTATAACTATGCATTCCAAACACCGTGCAGATCAAACATAATGACGACGCGGTTTGTTATTAAAGTCTTACCAGATTGTTCCTATGCATGTATCAAGCCCCTTGTTAGGTTTTGACGGCCCCGTAACCACCGGTGGGGTTGCCGCTACTTGGTTAGCGGCGGGGAATTTTTTAAAGATTAGCATCTTAATTGCTGTGTAAAAACCTCACGATTAGATAACTTTTATCAATATTATCGTGTTTTTAGGATTTTAAAATCCACGAGGTTTTTACTGAGACAACTCTTGTTACTTTCCTGCACGAAATCTATAGACTAACGATTAGTCTAATATATAACTATAATTCTCGTATGTTAACACTTAACATCTAAAATTCTAAAACTATATGTTGAATATGTTTACAATTAACATATAATATTTCAAACCCTATCGACAAAGATCCTGATGATTAACTCTTAATCTTCGATCTTAGGAACATCTTTTAACTAGATTAATAGATCAACCACGACTGAATAGATTTGCTCGAACAAATATCATATATTCGCTAAATAAATAAAAAAATAACATGTACATCATACAATTACATCGCCCAAGTAAATAAAACCCGAATCTGTATCACACAAGTGGCTCTGATACCACTGTTAGATTACATTGGTACACCCCATGGCGTAGCAGAAAAATTTTCCAGAGATTACCACCAGAGATCCATGTACGAGGAACGAATCAGGATGAATAAGGGTGAATAATTACCTGTTTAAAATCTAGAATTCTGAATTTGGAGGATATAGATATCCAATCACGATTCCACGATGTCGATTCTTAAGCCGCAACAATAACATTCTGACCTCTATGTAGTTCACCCAATTGAAACGAGTATATAAAACTCTCTAAACTATTTAGAGGGTTTTTCCAAAAGCATTAATGATTGCTAGATCTCTCATGCCTTTATATAACCTTTGAAATCTTAATTCAACTCATATTAGAATTTCAATATATATTAATATATATAATCCTAATTTAACTTTAATTAGGATTTCAATATATATATCAAATATATATAATTCCAATTCAACTTAATTAGGATTTCAATATATATATCAAATATATATAATTCCAATTCAACTTAATTAGGATTTCAATATATATATATATTAAATATATATAATCTCAATTCAACTTTTATTAGAATTTCAATATATATATGTATATTAATATATATAATCCCAATTCAACTTTAATTAGGATTTCAATATATATATATATTAAATTTATATAATCCCAATTTAACTTAATTAGGATTTCAATATATATTAATATATATAATCTCAATTCAACTAATTAGGATTTTAATATATAATCCCAATTCAACTTTAATTAAGATTCAATATATATTAATTTAAATCTAATTATATTATTTATATATATATATATGTTAAAAGAGTCAGAATTACAATAATTATTTTCTTTTAATATTTATCAATAGTTAAATTATATATATATATATATATCAAATATGTATTAATTTAACTAAATTTGTGTACAACAAATTTGTACATATTCAATTCGTTTAATATATGTTCATTTCATCCGTGGGTGTGGCACTGTAGGTTCATGTAACGTTAGTAGTAAATATTAGAACATTTCTAATATTACAAACAATGAGTGACATCTAGCAATATCTCATTGTCACCTAAGTTACAAGAAATCATGATTCGACATAACTTTTTCGTGAGTAACTCTTTTTCATGTATTGCATCATTTTGTCCTTTATATCTAGATTGGACACAAGTCATGGAACAATCACACTTGTATAGTTCATCTAATATTTATTGATATCTTGAGTAGACTATTATAAACGAATAACTATGACATCTCGTATCAACTTATTCGAGCATGGTCATGCATTTCTAGTCTCACCCAATCATGTGACCAACGATGTTACTCCTATTATGTAGGAGGGACAAATCCTATCTTGATCAACCATATCCCACTACATAGATTGTGATATATCCAATATCAGTTTTTATAGAGTAGTCAGTTACAACACACTTTTGACTGTATAAAAATATGCCACTCACGATGTTGAAATAATGATGATCTCATGTATGAGGATCATACATGTAGTTATCACTATGAGCAATCTTGTGACTGTCACATAATAATGCAAGAAACATGCTCATAGCGGGTCAGTCCAGTATGTCGTTCTCTAATACATACTTTTGTATTGATTTTGACATCTCCATGTCAATGACAACACTTTGTCAAAATTGAACTACATATTAGTCTTAATGCATTATTGTTGTCCATTCCCACAATAATACTTGACTAAGAACATTTAAGAATAATCATATTATTCTATGGAGTTTATTAAAATTTAGTTTATTTATGCACGCAAAATTGCAACTGAAAATAGTAATGGAAATGCCTCTTTATGAATGAACAAGGTAAAAACAAATGTCATTTACAATCATGTTATGGTTGGTCTTTGGGCATACTCTAACAATTATTATACCGTTAATTACTACTTGTTAAATCTTTAATATTGGGGTCAATTTTATTCATTTCTGTGCAGGACTACAAATTCCAAAAAACATCGTTAAAAGAGCATGTTCTGTAGTTTTTTTATTTTCTGGAATCATGGCTAGAAACATGGGCATGACTTGGTCTAACATGGCAGATTCTGGCAGTCTAGTCAGCAAAAGCTTCTAGAAGGTGATCTAGTTAGCATCACCTAGAAGGACGAGCGGACGGGATTTAATTAGGATTTTAGGACTAAGTTTGAATTTAAATATTTTGGAATTATCACTTTATATTTGAGAATTATCATCTTAGGAATTTATTTGGATATTTTTAGAATTATCTTAGGTATTTTATTTTAAATATTTTTAGGGTTTTCTCAAGCTATAAATACCCTCTTAGGGTGAAGCTTTAATGATGTACTTAGCTTTCACTTGTTCTTAGGGATTTTACTTTATAAAAAATTTCTTTTCTAATTTTGTTTCTATTTTAAGTTTTCATTTTACTTTCCTTAAAATATGCTAAGTATGATTTCTATCATGCTTAGCTAATTTTCCAATTAGCCAAAGGCTTAAGCGACAACTCAATTCATTTTGTGAGAATTGAAAAGTACTTAATATCTTCGGATAACATTCTCAGTTTTCTGGAAACTTAGATTGGCAATCGACCTTTCTTTTAAAATCTTTACACTTTCATTTCAAAAAGCATGCGTTGGTTTGAATGTTGTTCTGATTTAAAGTTGGGAGGAAGGATCGGCTTGCACCACATTCGACTTCCTCTGAACACACTTAGCGGCGGTCCGCTAAGGGAAATTGAGATCGAGTTTGAATCTCATTAAGACAACATAACCTGAGTCAGGCTTTTCTAACACTTAAACTGCATTGGTGCTAGTAATGATAGTTGTGGCTAGTCCAAGTAAGAACTGAATGCCAAAGATTACCTTTGGATTTTTGGTTTACTAAAGTGAAAAGTAAGTTACAAGGGTTGGGCCTTGTAGATTGTAACTGGCATGTATCCGGTGTAAAATCTTTTTCGATGGTAAGTTTGAATTGAGGCTAAGCGAAACTTGAGACTATTTTATTTCATCGATTTAATTCTTAAAATTTACTTTCATCATTCTCGCTTTTACTCTACATTTATTCTCTACTTTCTTGATCAACCCCCCGTTTATTTCATTTTCTTGATACAGTCGGAATCAAAACCTCCAGATATCATAAGCTTCTTAGTCTTTGTGGATCGACCATTCTTCTATTTACTACCTTATTAATTATTTATTTTGAGATTAAGGATAATTTATTTGACAATTAAGACGCTTGTCAGCGATGCTTAGGTTCTCGCCAAACCTTTAAACCAATTTCTACGGTTAACGACGGCTAACCAGGGCGAGTGCAGCCGAGGCTTTATTCGGGACTGGACGTCGATCACTCTAATGGTGGTAGTGATGGCCACGGAGCAATGGCGAGGGAGATCAGGGCTGGTGATCGAATATGGAAGATGAAGAGTTGGTGAGAGAGTTATGAAGTTTCTGGATCTTTTGAAATCGGGCATTAATTGAGTCAGATGGGTAGTTGGGTTTTATCATGTTTCTATTTGATTTTAAAATATTATATCGGGAATGGTTTAAAATTAATTTGGAGCATTTTATTAAAAAAAGCCTTTACTTAACTGGTCAATGTTTAGGCTCACCGAACAAAGGTTATGGGTTCAACTCCCACTAGCCAGACTTCTCCCATTCATTCATTTTTTTTTTCTCTCTTAACTTTAAAAATATGCATATATCTTAGGGGTGTTACAAGTTGAGGGGTGAACGGTGTAGTTTACTCATTTTATATTTATAAACAAAGAACGACCAAAATTCCACAATATGTCCCTAATATTCTTTCCGTGTTCACTCAACCCCCGACAGTAAAACTAAAATATTAGGCCCTCAATTTCAGTTTATAAACAATTTAATCTCAGTATAATAAATAAATTTTAACCAGATAATCGGGGTATTACATGATTGAACGTTTCAGTGGGTGATATCATTTTGTAGTGATGATAAATGTTTATACCCGTGCTTCTCTTCTTCTCTTCTTATAATTCTGTTACAGTCATATATTTATGAATTGCATGAAATCTTTAGTACTTTACTAAAGAAAATCAAGTTAGATAAATTTGAAATGTCAGTAAAAGAACTTATATAATAATCAAATTATAAATTCCACATATTAATTTATTATATTATGTGATCACAAAAGCATTCATCATTAGAAGTTGTTAACGTGGGCGGTTCTAGACAGGCTATAGAAGCTTTAAAAAGGACTTCAAATTTATTAATTTAAGGCTTAATTTATAAATAAGTGTTTAAATTATACCTTTTTTCAGATAGGTACCTAAAGTATTTTTCAGGCCAAATAGGTGTCTAATGTTTTCAAAGTTTCCATTTAGGTGCCCTGTTCTTAACAGTCGTTAAAAAAATTCAGTTAGCTAATAAAAACTTGACACATGACAGTATTAAACATTTTATAAAATTTATTTTTTTAAAAAAAAATAATTTTTTTAAAATATCATAAAATTTTCAAATAATCTTAAAAAAGTCCCGCAAATCCCCAAATTCGGCCACTCACACCGGCGTTGGTCGCAATTTCGTCGCCGGAATAAAGCGCATTCCTCTCGCTAAACGACCCACACACCATTATCGTCTGTTATGTTGTCGTTCATCACAAATCATTCTAATGAACCATTCGACGATTTCAGCATTTCGCACAGCGTTGGTCAATTTCTGGTGACGAGGTGGTGGGGTAAATGGTCGTGATGGTCCGAAAACGGATGTGATGGGCCGCGACGTGGGAATCAGCGGCGAAATCAGGTCAAATCGAGATTTGGGTTTAGGGTGTTAGAGATTTCAAAATTTGAGGCTATTTTGTGAAATCTGGGGTCATTTTTTTTATTAATTTTTATTTATAGTTAAATATAATTTCAAAATTTTAAGAAGATGACACATGTAAGATAACGGAAGTTAACGGTAAAAATTAATGGACAGGTAAAAATTAATGGACAGTAACTGCGAGACACCTATTTGAATAACGTTGAAAACGTTAGGCACCTATTTGGCCCAAAATAAAGTTTAAGTACCTATATGAAAAAATGTATAGTTTGGGCACTTATTTGCCACTTAAGCCTTAATTTAGTTGCTTGCAAGAAAAAATAAAAGATTGATTAATTACTAGTAGTAAAGCAGATGAGAAATGCAAAATATTCTTATATTTCATGGTTTTAGTCATGTTAGATTTATTTTTATTAAAAAGTAACCACGTCTCTTAAATAAATTTCCAACTACAAGATGACCAAATTAATTATCATCAAGATGACCAATCATTTTTTTTTTGTGTTTAGACGATCAAATTTACATTCAATAGGGTGATTTAACAATATTTTTTGTAATAAGGTAACTTCTGAAAAAGAAAAACTTATAATTTTTTCAGAACATAAAATAAGGCCCTATTTGGCAATTAGCGGATAGCTGATAGTGGATAACTAATTGCATTAGCTGATCGTTAATTGCATTAGATGATTTGACTAGCGAATCGAATTAGCTTATTGTACAAAAGTATTTGGTAAAATTAATTGATAGCTTATAGTTGTTTGATTATTTAAACAAGCAAAATGATATATAAGGACATGATTATATTCAATACTTGTTTGAATATTTTATTAGTTATCAATATTTTTTATCTATTAATATTTATTATATTATAAAAATATTTTTTTATTATAACATTACTATACATATTTGAAGGATCTATATATTATATTTTTTATTTATGTAATTATTTTAATTAATTATTCAATTTAATTAAAAATATAAATGTGTGAGAGTAAAAAGAAAAATAAAATGTATTAATTTACAAATGCCACAATGTAAATAGTGAGGGTGAAAAATTAAAATAAAAAAGATTAAATTTAGGTTATTTAGAGATTTTTGATAATTGTTAAGGGTAAAAAGGTGTTTTTAAATCTTATGTCAAAACCTCTAAATTCAAAAGACTCATATTCGCAACTTTTTTAAAATTAGAGGTTTCACCCAATCCGCTATTCACCAAACATCCAAATTAATGGATTTGACCGGTCAATCCTCTAATATTATCTCAAACATCTAAATTTAACTCAAACCGCTATTTTCCAAACAGGGCCTAAGAGTCTCATTTTAATCTTTGAGCCACTTATGGTTGTTAATTACTATAATTCACTTTGTCTACTTTTTAGAAAGGAAAATATTATATAGAGACCAGTTACATCATTAATTTTCAATTAAATTGTACTCTCTATATCTCATAAAATTTGCCCATTTTGTATTTTAAAATTGTCTCACTTAAATTGTCTCATTGAAAAACTCAACAAATTTTACGAGGCACATTTCATTTTCTACCATCTTGTTAGATTTTCAACAAAAAAATATTAACTTTTCAATGATAAAATTGTCATTTTAATTATTTTACAACACATCTCTCGCACAAACTTTTTCTTTCTAAAATTTCGTGAAAAGTCAATAAGAAAAAATTTCGTGGGATGGAGTGAGTAATATAACGATGTCATAAAATACAAAGTGACCCTTAGACTTGATAAAATCGGTAAGATTGACGTTTGAATTTGGTTAGTTTGGTAAAATTGAATGTTTTGAGGTGTAAAATAAGGTTCCGAAACCAACAGAACAAACCCATGGCTTGTTCAAGTTTTGAGGCATAAAATAAACATGAAACTTGGTCAAACAATTGGTTTGTTTCCATTGCATTGTGGAATCATTCGCCTGTTGCCATCTATTTAAACCTCATGCCCTCTTGTTTTTTTCCGATCATTCATCAACAATTCTATCTTAGAGAAACTAGTGTATTTCTTTTAAATCTCCCATTTCCTTCTTTAATATACCAAGGAAATATGGCTCGCCATGTAATATCTGCTTTTCTTTTCATGACTATTGTTGGAGCATTAATCGTTGATTCACCACCTGCAGAAAACTCTCCGGACGGTCCCTGGGCTTTAATACCTTCCTGCGATTCGACTGCACCTGCCGGTGCCACCACAAGCTCTAGCCCAGGTACAAACCCAGAGGCCAGCGCCAAAGTACCCTAGGCTCAGTCTCCTTAGACGGAAGCTGCTCCTTCACCAAATTGTGATGTGGATTTTGACACCACTCATGATTCTATCTCTCTTTTTATTACTTTTCTTAAACTAGTTAGCCATTGAACTTAATCTATGTTTGTATTTCCTTGTTGATTAGAATGTTCAAGCAAGACAATTTTGGAATAAAAATAAATTATATAATAGTAAAATATGTTTCAAATCTTATTTTCATTTGACTAACGTGATCAAAAAGTTATTTATACGAAGTTTTTACTTTCTAACTTTTTATATACAATACAACAAAAAATTGTTTAAAGCAATAATATATTAATATCATTAAATGTTCGATTTGGATCTAAACAACCGAGATGAATCCCAACAAATAAGGTTGAATTTTGTCACACCCAGAGAGGTTTGTCTCTTACGAGTAAGAAAATTTGAACAAAGATTCAATACTTACAAACTACATATTACAAACCACACCCTATGACAGACGATCGGCCGGTCGACCTACCCAGAATGACTCAACTATAAGCTCTGATACCACTTAATGTAAACCCTAGACCCGCCTATGCGTTATGCCTGATTCTAGGATGTCACATTAGGATCACAAGAGCGACCCACAAAAAAATCCAGATAAAAATCTTTTCATTCTAATACATTTAAAACCGTAAAATAAAAATTCTTTGTCAAAATATCATTATTGAAAATTATAAAACAGAAATAAAAAAGTATATTACAGAATTTGACATAAAATAAGACACGACATACATGCCCACAAATTGTACCAGTACCGTACTCCAAAAACAACGCCGAGAGAACTCCAAACATTGATGTCGGCCACTAAACCATGATAGATTTCTTCGAACCTGCGATGGTAAAAGCAACGTGAGCTTGGTAATACAAACTAACAAATGATGGTGTAAGCACATGCAAGTATGAGGTAAAGCATACCACAAACAAAAGGATCATGACATCAACATGGTCTATTTACAATATAGAATCCCGTATTACGCGATACTTAGAGGCATCATGATTGTTTAATACTTGAACTTCTGAATATCAGTCGGCTATTCTACAATCTAGAAAAATTAGAAAGGAAAGATATTTTACAGGAACTAAGCCAGGGGTTTGGTGTGTCCCAACAAACGCATATCAAGAAGGATTGACAGAAAGCTTCAGACAACAGAAGAATTTTGACGGGGGCAAAGGAGGAGACAAAAAATTGGTATAAGCCTAACTACCCTCCAACCGAACTCCAGTATGCAATTCCCTAGAACTGCATCTATACAGACGTTAACCCGTGCCTAATGGGCATGGGTACCGACCTAAGGGGTTACCTTAGGTCCCAGGCGGAATTACTCTAGCCGGAGCATAGGAACCTAATACAAGCGTTAACCTAGGCCCAATGGGTGTAGTACCGACCTAAGGGTTTACCTTAGGTCCCAGGCAGAATTACCCTAGCCGAAGCATAGGAACCTAATATGAGCGAACTTACTCTAGCCGAAGCATAGGAGCCAAATGCGGACAGACTTAACCTAGCCGAAGCGTAGGAGCCAAATATGGGCGGAATTACAAGCCTAATCATGGCTGAACCTATAGTTTTCTATCAATATCCAGTACCCAGTAAAACAATTTTAAACAGTAACAGTCATCTCAGTAATTAGCAGCAGTATGCCAGGAATTCAGGATACAAACAAATGTTTAATCAGTAGTATGCCAAATACGGGCAAAATTACAAGCTTAACCTATGTTTGTATTTACTTGTGGATTATAAAGTTCAAGCTAGAAAATTTTGGAATACAAATAAATTATATAATAGTAAAATATAAGTTTCAAATCTTATTTTCATTTGACTAACGTGATCAAAAAATCATTTATACGAAGTTTTTACTTCCTAACTTTTTATATATAATACAACAAAAATAATTTAAAGCAATAATATATTATTATCATTAAATATTCGATTTGGATCTAGACAACCGAGATGAATCCCAACAAATAAGGTTGAATTGTCACACCCATAGAGGTTTGTTTCTTACAAGTAAGAATATTTGACCAAAGATTAACCTAGCCGAAGCGTAGGAGCCAAATATGGGCGGAATTAGAAGCCTAATCATGGCTGAACCTATAGTTTTCTATCAATATCCAGTACCCAGTAAAACAATTTTGAACAGTAACAATCATCTTAGTAATTAGCAGCAATATGCCAGGAATTCAGGATACAGACAAATGTTTAATCAGTAGTATGCCAAATACGGACATAATTACAAGCTTAATCTATGTTTGTATTTACTTGTTGATTATAATGTTCAAGCTAGACAGTTTTGGAATACAAATAAATTATATAATAGTAAAATATAAGTTTCAAATCTTATTTTCATTTGACTAACGTGACCAAAAAATCATTTATACGAAGTTTTTACTTTCTAACTTTTTATATATAATACAACAAAAATAATTTAAAGAAATAATATATTATTATCATTAAATATTCGATTTGGATCTAGACAACCGAGATGAATCCCATCAAATAAGGTTGAATTGTCACACCCATAGAGGTTTGTTTCTTTCAAGTAAGAAAATTTGACCAAAGATTCAATTCTTACAAAATAATTCAATTCTAAAAAAATGAATTATCCAAAAATCTCAAGAAAATAGATGTATTCTCAAATTCTACTATGTCAAGGGACTTGAATTTGAAAATTTTGATTTCATTTTTCATATGAAAAGGGGAAGGAGCAATGTGCTCAGAAGTCGTATTTGGAAACATTTGGCGGTTAATTTTAGGCGCAAATAGACTTTCCAGTGATTAAAAAAAATAAAAACTTGAAAGACTTGACATGTAATTTACCCTTTCATTCAACGGGCTTGACCTAATCAAATAGGCGTTGACATGGAACATCGTATTGCTTGAAAGTTTTTAACAACACTACAACAAAATAGGTTTTTAGCGGCATTTTTCTATACCTATAGCAGCATTTTTAAGCACCGTTAAAAACCCTGCTAGCACTAGAAGGAGCGCTGCAAGAAGTGCCACTAAATCAAAGACCACAATAGTTAGCGACGTTTGTGAACAAAAAATGCCACAAAATACCTTGTCTTTAGTGACGTTTGTTCCATCAAACGCCCCTAAATACCTTGTCTTTAGTGGCGCTTGATCCACCAAACACCCATAAAAACCTTGTCTTTAGTGGCATTTGTTCCACTAAACGTTGCTATTATATCATATTTTTAGTGGCGTTTGTTCCTCCAAACGTTGCTTTTGACTATATATCTTCGTCCCTCACCTTATTAATTAGCTCGACGATCTATACTTGTAATTCGCTTCTTTATAAAGTTTCAATAAGATATAAATGGAGTCGATGTGTGATTTAAACATTTAAATACTATTGTGGAATTTGTTCAACAAACGCTGCTAAAGTATGTGTCTGTAGTGACGTTTCTTAAAAAAATGTCACTATGTATCAATTTATCACGACGTTTATTCAAAAAACGCAATGACATGTAAAAAATTAGTAGCGCTTACTCAAAAAAATGCCGCTAAATGTGCTACTAAAAACCTATTTTGCTATACTACAACCATTAAAGATAGAGGTCTAATGGCAAAAGAACATTAAGTACCAAGTTAGGAAATCATGGAAATGTTATAGGGCAATTTGTGTACTAAACCTTATTTTAAAGGTAAACTACATTGGTAGTCCATGAACTTTTATAGCTCTTGCGATATGATCACCAAACTTTTAAAACTTGCAATACAATCACTGAACTTTTAATTCACTTTCATTACGGTCACTACTGCCAACTCCCATAAAAAGTTGACGTGGCACGTTAATATCCATTTTCCATTAATTTTTTTCTTCTTCTTCTCCATCACCACCTTTTCACTCAAACATCATTCTTTCTCTCCCCTAAGTTGTATTTCTCAGTTTGGTTCTTCAAACTTTGCAAAGACCTTGTTGTCACACTTTTAGGTTCTTTCAGCTTCACCTAATTAACGAGTAACGCCAGAAGGAACAAAAAGATCAATTATATATGAAGATTTAGTTTTTAAATAGAAGTTATTTATAGGAGTTGAATGGATTACAAAATAACCCGCTTGGTATGATAGGTTTCAAGTCAAATATGAGATGGATCAAAATGATTGATTTTTATTTTTTTCTAGTGCAAAGAATCACACGAGAATCCCCCAAGTTTCAAATTACCAAATGTTCATCCTCATATATAGTTTAAGAAAAATGAAATGATCATCAGGGATACTAACTACTACTTACAATATGTAACATGTCTACCAAATTAAAAAGCTTTTTTCTAGCTAGTATAATATACCTGCTAAATAACAATTACAATTGTGGTTCTACTAAAATAACCATCAAGAGATTCTTCAGGGATGAGATGTTTTGGACAAATAATTTCCTCCTCTGCATGCTACAACTACATTTGATGGTGATAGGTCCTCCAATTCTTAAAAGAAAGGGAAGGCCAATTGAGTTCACCAGTTCTCATAATAGTTTTGAAGTTTTAGCTATAGGGGAGAAAGGTGTGGTTCCTCATATGCAAAATGTACGAGCTAGGAAGACAAGGGATAGTTGCTCTTGGGGTTGCGCACTTGTTACTTGAAATGAAAATTATGAAGAAAGATCAACTCAAAAAGGTGGATAAGGGTGGTGTTGGTGTAAATGTCATCTCTGGAGGTGGTTCCTTTTCCCTTTATTCATGATTGCGTCTTTTTGGAATGTCAGGGGATTTAATAATCCCATAAGCATAAAGTTATTGTGAAAAGATTTAATAGGTTAAATATTGATGTGGTGTGTCTCATGGAGACAAGAGTTAAAGAGCACAAGGCTCAAGATGTGTTTACTAGGCTTAGTGCTGCTTGGAATTGGTGTTCTAACTATAACAATGGTTTTAATGGAAGATTATTGTACTTTTCAATTAGGACTTGAATTTGGCAGTTTATCAAAATTTTTATCATTCCATTCCATTGCAAGGTTGTCAGGGGGTTACAATGCAAGGTTGTGTCATATACACATCCTCGAGTAAATTTCCATTAAGAAATACAGTTTTCACAACCATTTGCAAAATTTCATAGTCATAATATGCAGCAATGAAAATAAGAATTCTGATGGACTTATGCATGTCTATAGGTGAGAACGTTTCATCATAGTTTACACCATGAGTTAATCTAAAACCTTTTTCAACTAGCCTTGCTTTATAAGTATGCACTTTGTCATATGTGTCAGTTTTCTTCTTGAAAACTCATTTATATCCAGTGGTCTTAGTACCTTCAGGTGGATCAATCACGGTCCAAACCTGAATATTATACATGGATTGCATTTCAGACTTCATGGCCTTCAACTATTTCTCAGAGTCTGAACATGAAATAGCCTCCTGATGGGTAGTGGGTTCATTCAGATCCACTAATAATATGTCATGATTATCAGTTACAATAAATCCATATTTTTCGGGCTCATGACGTATTCTATCATCACAAGAAGAAAGTTATTGTGAAATGATTGAATAGGTTAAATGTTGATGTGGTGTGTCTCATGGAGACAAGTTAAAGAGCCCAAGGCTCAAGATGTGGTTACTAGGCTCCTTGGTTCTTGGAATTGGTGTTCTAACTGTAATCATGTTATTAATGACATACTATGGGTACTTTGGAAGGACATGAATTTGGTAATTTATCAAATTATTGACCAATCCATTACAATACAAAGTTGTCTAAGGTTTTCTAGTATGTTTATTTTTATTGTTTACAGGTGTAACATCCTAATTCCCCCTATTTTTAAAACCTTAATTGTGTAAACCCCTAATTCAGAACCCTAATAATTTGAGAATTTTAATCTTAAAACCCTAATTAATTCAGGTCCTCGACCGTATCGGTACGTGTTTGGACAGTTTCATTTGGAGCTCAATTAATGTACACCTGTACCTATACGACACCAAAGTGTTTCGGTACGGTAGTAGTTAATTCTATTAAAAGACATTAAACACAGTTTGAATAGTTTACAATATGGTCACTGATTATTGTAGTCTAATTGAACAGGTAAATGATATCAGAATAACATAAAAAATTACAAGCTTATTTTTAATGTATTGAATTTCACTATTGCACAGTAAATTTCAAGAAAGGACTTATAAGTTATCAGACTTACAATTTAGTCCCTAAAACTCATAAAAGTTAGAAATTGGTCCTAATTGATTAGTCATTGCTTCAAATGGGATAAATCGAGCTAATATTGATATTGGGTAATGTTTGACAGGTATAATAATGATGAAGTTTTATGCATTGTTGAAATTTTATCACACCGTTTATCGTTCTATTCTCTAGTAGCACTCTCTGACCCGGTTCTCGACCAGGCTGGGAAGGGGTGTTATAGTTTAATAAGTTAAGTAGTTGCTACTCGCATGCATTATTAGTTTAGGTGCATGGTTGATAATTAATGGGCTCCATACTTAATTTATCATGTTTAAATACACATTTAATCTTGTGTCCTCCTTGCACATTAAAGTGTCAATTATTAGGTGCATTTTATAGGTCGTATTTAGTTATTGAAAATCAGTGCATTTTCCTAGACAATTTAGTGTTGCATTATTACGACATTCTTGCACATTATTTTTTCTTACTTAATGTGATATTGTGTCATGCATTCTTAAATATTGAACGAAGGTGTAATAGTGTCTTAGTCTTATATTGTGCTACACTTATTGTGACATAAAGTTTGCATATGTATCTTGTAGGTACTCAAAGGGGGACAAATTACATTATAGGAACCTTGGGGAAGTGACAAGCCCTGGAATAAAGCATTTAAGAGGAAGATTCAAAGTGCATGAATGACAATTCATTCACATGGAAGATTCACGTAGTATACAGAAAGGCTATGTCCATGTTCAAGTGCATTCATGAATGGCATAATTAAAGAGTGCCCTGAAAGACCAAAAGACCTTTTAAGCTTCAAAATCCATTTGGCTACCAAGAGAAGTTGAATGTTTCTAAGTTTTAAAGGATTTTTAAAGCTTCAAAAACCCATTTAGCTACCAAGAGAAGTTGAAAGGTTTCAAGCTTTATAGACATGCATGTGTTGTCATTAAAGGGGATTTTCTATATCCAATTTGAGTTCCTTCCTCTTCCACTATGTGAAGCCTATAAATATGACTCATTTCTTCATTTGTAATGATCAAATTAGAATTTTATAAATTATCTTAGTTAGAGTTCAATTATCTAGTTCTTCAAGAACTTTATCAACGTATCATGTCTTGTACTTGTGGCTCATTTCTATTTCATTTTCTATATCATTAGTTCTTAGTTGTTTTATAATTAGAGGGTCATGATCCATTTCCGTCAAAACTTCGGTTTAAAGTTCATTATAGAAAACGGGTCAAAACTCTCTATACTATTGGTTCCTTTCTCGAAACTTAACCAACCCTTTCACTTTTCCTTTCATCCGACTTTTCATCATCTTTCAAATTCCAAATACATCCAATTCACTTTTCACCATCCTTTACATATTCATTTAGAATCCACCATCATCTTTACATCTTTGCTCATATTTCTAAAACATCCCTTGAAACATTCTAAATGTTTCTACCTATCCAATCTCTTATATTCAAACCTAAACTTCATTTGACGAGCTACTTACTCAATTTGCAATCGGGAAATCATATACATTTTAACAACTCACGTAACCGATATCGTACCATTTGGTATTAGAGCCAACCAAATTTAGTAAGTATCGTCATTATTTTCTCAAAAAAATTAAAAGAAGTTAAAAAGTTTCAAAATATAAAAGTTCAAAAGTTGCAAAAAAGAAGAAGAAAGTTGAAAAGGAAGTAGTAAAAAAGTTCAAAGTAAAGAAAAAGTTCAAGATGGAGGTTTTGAAAGGAGCTCGAAAGAAGATCGGAATAAAGGGTTTTATTTAATTTGAGTTCCATTTTCAATTGTTTATATTTTGTGACCCTTTTTATATTCCAATGCAATCATAACCTTGTTTCTTTGTTAGACTACCCTATTACCACTTTACCTTTTTTCCCACCTAATGTCAATTTTTGCAGTCGAATCTACAAGTCTTTTTGCTAAGTTAGAGGGAGTTGTCTTTAGAACTTGAGAGGCGAACAAGTGTGGTAAAAGGCAAAGAGGGAACATTCGGGTCTAAAAGCTAGACCCCGAGTGAAACACGAGTGAAGTGAATTTTCTTTCTAAGTGAATTAATGAGGATTTTTTTTGCTTTGAAGTGAAAAAGTGAGGTTTTGCATGTGAGGATCTTTTATTATTTCGCTACTAATATTTGGTACATCATGTCTTAAAAATTCACAAAGAATGGAGTCTTTGATATTGAGCCATGTTTTAGCATCCAAGACTATAACGCCCCAAAAATAAGGTTAGAAGGATTAGGGTTTTGACCGGGTTAAGTTCGAACTGGTTGATTTGAGCTAAAAATTCACATGATTACATGAAACCTACTTAATTGGTCATTGGTAACTTAAAAAGTTGAGTAAGTGCCTGTAATTATTTCAATTTTGCAATTTGGTCCCTGAAATGCTCGTATGTGCAATTAAGTGCCTATTCCATGTGAGATTCGATTGTAAATTTATTCGTTGCTTGTATGTTCACCATAGGACCTAATGATGCATATAGATGAGATAAAAGAGAAAAAATAGACCAAAGTTCAAGTTAGTTAGTTTAGGTTTGCAACGATAAACCTGATGTGATCTTCTCGGTTCGGGTCTAGAGACTAGGTCGAGTTGAGGGTGTTACATTAGGTGGTATCAAAGCCAGGTTTGCTAAAGGTTATGATTGTTGGATGTTGTTTTTAAGCTGATTTGATGATATTATTTGTTCGCAAGTTTGATTCATGATTGGATTGATGTTAGTTGCTATGTTTTGGGTCCCCAGCAGACATATTACCTATTACCACTATTTTTCAATGATGTTTACAAGTTGTCTTGGACCCTTTTCTGAATGCAAGCCTAACTAGTTATGTTTATGTGTTTTAGATATTAGTCGGTATGTCTTCGAGGCGAAAGATTAGCTCTGGTATAGTAACGCCCCAAGCGACTAGAATGTTGAGGAAGGGTTGGTTCCTCGTACCCAATTACCTCCTCCTCCTTCTCCACCTATTCCACTAGTTGGTGTGGGTTTTGGAAATGCACCTCAGGATCCACAAGAACTATAACACCCTAAAAATAGGGTTAGAATGATTAAGGGTTTGATTGGGTTCGGTTCTGTAGACACTAATTTTGTCCGAGTTAAATTAAATGCTCGAAATAAAATAAATCCATATTACCCTTCTTTTAAATACCCAAAAACCTTACCTTATACCGTAAGCCCAAAATTTCATGGCCCATTATATATAATTTTGTATAGTCAAAAAATATATACAAAATCCCAACTCCTTACTCACCAAGGCTTGGTTCTTAGTGGATAAATCAATGCCTCATTCCCATTGGTTAAAAAAACTACTTGGTGGCCAAGGTCTTAATTTTCATTGGTTCTTATTTTAAGGGGATAAATAAAAAATATCCTTCATCACTATATAAATATAAATCACATGAACCCTAAAAAACCACTAACCTATTTTATCTTTGGATCATTTGGCAGCCAACCCCCTCCACTATCGTTTGCTTTTTTCCCTTTTTTCTCCTTTTTAGACTATTAGATTCCCTTATCTACTATAATTTTCCCTAATCGAAATCATTTTCTACCATTATTAAACCCTTGAATCGAACTTCTCAACCCTAACAACAATATGTAGAATTTGGTTGATAGAGCATAAATATTTGTGTTTTGGGTACATTCTTCTCTTTTCTTTTTATTTATGTATAATCATTTTTTATAGTTCAATGAAAATGTGGATGATTTTATTGGTAACCTTTGTTGTTTATTTTAGTCTCTTTTTATTTGTTTAATTTTATTCTTTTGCTTGTGATATATATATTATTTCACTTGTTGAATGTTGTTTAATTTATTATTAGCTTGTTTACTTTATTATCATGATTTTATATTATCCCTTTTATAATATATTTTCTTGTATATAGTATATAATATATAATTAAGGTATATTTTCTTAAAAGCATATACATATGGTTTTTCACTTGGGTTTAGTTTAGAAGTTTGGGCCTCTTGGTTTTTTGGGACTTGGGTTGTTAAGTTAGCTTTAAATTAGTTTAGGAATTAATTTAATTAATTTAGGTCATGTGCTAGTCTAATAGGGGCATGACCCTTAAATTAATTAAGTTAATTCTAGGATTAGTTTTAGAGCAGTAGTTAGTCTTAGGGTTTGAATCAGTTTAGTGAATTTAAATTTGCCTTTGGCTTATTGGAGTAAATGTTAAATTCATTAAAATTGGTTGAATGTCTCTTAATTATCTTTTAAGATAAAATTGACATGAAAATTAGACTAACATTTTAATTTAAAGCTATGATTAATTAATTTGTCTTATTTTAAATAGTATTCTGGGCTTATTGGAATACTAATTTAAAATTAATCGAATTAATTATCATATCACAAGATAACTCATAATTTATTAGGGTTCTCTATCCTTTTTAGGATTAATTAATTTAGGGTTAATACTAGAAGTACCTAATTAGTAACTAGATCACTAATTAAATTTCCATAATTTGGGCCTTTTAGGTTAGGACTTTTAGTGGGCCTTTTTGTGTTTAATTTTCAAGTCTTTGTTTGACATTCATTTTATTTGTTATCATTTGGCCCATTTGATTTACATGTTAATTAATTTAAATCATAAAAATGGAGGTATTCATTAATTCTGTTATTTGTGTCGCAACAGTCCGAGCTTAAAGGGTGTTGACCAAATATTTGAATTAATCCTTACCGACTCAAGGTAAAATTAAAACTTAACCAAATCATTACATCATATTTTAAAATGCTTGATTCATGCATAAAGGTGAGTGCGAGATTCGAACCATTAAGTAACACGACAATCAGGCTTATTCGATGTCGTTTAATCTATGGTCCAATGTATCGTCAACCTTATTAATTAAATGTCCAATTAATTTGAATTCACCAGTTTGATAAAGCCTGTTCAATTAAGGTTAATTTTCAATTAAGGTTACCGTATTAAATTCCTTTCAAATTCTGACAATTTCCTTTGATTAAAAGAAACAAATATTTTGGTACCAATTTCTGGGCGTGATGGGGTGCTAATCCTTCCCCACACGTAACAAACTCTCGAACCCTTTCAAAATGAATCTCTGGTTTTGTGATGTTCGGCCTACCTTATCCGAGTGGCAGTGGCGACTCCTAGTTTTCAATTAGTTTTCCAAAGAAAAATAATTTAAAAAAAATCCCTTTAAACCAAGATTACAAAGAAAAGACTTTTGGAATAACCCGTAGTGCCGAACTTATAATTTTTCTAAAGTTTTTTCCAAAAAACGTCGCTACAACATGGCGACTCGTCTAGGGGCCAATTTTGTTTTTAAAGCAAAAAAGAGAGTTAGGCCAAATAAAATATTTGTTGTTTTTAATGATGGAAGATTCTCGCAATTTCAATTGATTCTAGTAAGATTGACCATTTCTTTAAAATGTAACTACAATTGAACGGGCTTTGATAATTTGTGGCCTTTGAATTAATTTTTCATTTAATTTATAAGGAATCACTGATTACACCATTTCATCAAGCTCTATACCCGAGCTCCATTCCTTAAGTAGGAGTGAAACGCCACATACCCACATAAGTAGCCCTCCACGGGTCGGTAATTCACTTTCGGGATCCACGCTTTTTGACACGTGAGCAGCCCTCCACGTTATTAGGCTGTGCTTTCCTTCGAACTGAAACCAATTCACAAGCTTGTAATGGGCCAAAATTAGGGTTCTTGTTGCCTTAGTAGGTAATAAGATAGGTTCGGGTACCCCAATTAGAACCGAACCCATGTGTATGAACTTAAGAAGCCTACCCCTATTAGGGCCATGCGGATAATCCTAGCAAACTAGAATTCATGCGGTTATGGTTATTCCTTTATGTGGCTGTCTTTCGTTTATTTTCCTCTTATTTATCTCTTCTTATTTTTTTGAATTCATTATCCATAAGTTGACTAACCATTTTCCTTGTTTTCTCTCTTTCCCTTTGTACCTTTTTGTTTTTCATACTTTGCCATATCATGAAGAGCACATTGATTCAGAAATAGTCTAAAATTAAAGACTATATTAATGAGAGGTTTGGTTTGAAACAATGCTGAAAGGAATCACGACGTACAAATATGGTCATAAGGGGAGCATTTACATGACAGGGGTAGTATTTCAGCCAGAGGTTCAAGTCAACAGTGTCATCTGAAACCTTCATGAACATAAAAGTTAATGATGTGTCCAAGTGGAACTTAGTATGGAATGATTAGGATTCTGAGGCAGGAAGTGCTTTCAAAGATGAGTATAGCTACATCTGATATTCACTTGATGTTTTGATCGACCAACCGCCACTTCAAGTAGTGGTAGAGTTTCGGAACTACCGCCTATGGTTGTTTTACGATTAACGACTTTGATTTGACCATGGTAATTGAGGAGTCTCAAGCCCTTGCAAGAAGATCAGCAAGAACTGTATCTACTCAAAGAACAAAGCTTTTCGGGGCAAGCTCGAAGGTTTCCCAGGCTCTTTGCCATCTTGGGTCAACAATCAAGTCTCAACTTAGAACAAGAAAGAATATTTCGGGTAGGAAGAAATTCTGGCCTTAGCTTCAGCATACCCCAAGGGTCGAGTCCATCGGGATTCCTTCAAGGGAGAAATTTAAGTGCACCAAATGCCAACAGTGGAGTGACTACAATTCACTATCTTCTCTATTTGGATGCAAGAGTGAGAATTGATACAAGAGGCCACCCGGAAGTAACAATTCCTAGGGGAAGATGTTGCCAAGCTTCAGGACTATGTAGATGATGAATTCGATGAGAGAGAAAAGATTGTTGATCTATATGCTAGCTTAGGACCGTTTTCAAAGTGGGTTTTCTTTGGCTATTGTAACGAAATGATATTCACATTAATGCGAGTCGTTTAACGATGATATTTGCCGAACTTAATGTCGCTCTTTGCATTCATTCATGTTTTCATAAGTAGCATTATTTTATGTTGCCTTGTCATTTTTGTTCAAATAATGCATTCCTGCACATTCATTATATCATGTGCATCACTAATCGGGGAAAACATTCACTCAAAAAGTAGAAGTAAGGAGGGAATGACTTCTGACTAGTTTGACTTCAGAAAAATGAATGACTTAGTAGCTAGAATGGATAAGCTCGAACAACTTCAAGAACAATTGGTTTGGAATCAAAATGAGACAATATCCTATGTGAAAAAGTTCTAAGAGGAAACAAGGGGGCAAATCGATGAACTAAGGGGGTATGATGACCGCTATGACCAAGGGAATGGGTGTGAAGGAAGACCTCTTGCAAAAGTAGAGTAAGAATCGAGACAGCGACTTCGTATTGGAGAATATGTGGTCTGATGAAGACTAAGCCATTATTAACCAGTATGAGGTAGCACGCCCTGTTTCTGAATTCCCCATCAAGTTAGTGTTGGATAAGACCAAAGACTCTATTGAAAATCCTATCCCAGCCAGCAAACGAAGAACCGAATAAGTCAGAGCTACAAGATGAGAAAGGTACAATATGCAACGATAAAATGAGGATGTTGGGTACACTATTTTCTAAATTTTCATTCCTGCAATCACATGATCAGTCTTTAATTCCAAGACCTCATCAGCTGTCGGTTAACTAAGCTTCCAAGGCTCAAGAAAAGTAGGAAGAATCGAAGGACGTCCAGTTCACTCTCAATCCTTTCACTTACCGAGATTTGTATTCCAAGGTGCTACACGCTCATTTGGTGGCACCTTGCTTTGTCGAAGCCCTGTCACCTCCATATCCGAGTCGATTCAGTGAGAAAGACCATTTCTATTACCATGCCGAAACTCAGAGGCATTCCATTGAGAGGTGTGTAAGTTTTACGCATAAAGTTTAATATCTCCTAGATATCGGGGTATTAGAATTTGAGATGATGAGTCCAGGTTTGAAGATTAATTTTCCAGACATGGTCGATATTGTGAAATTAGGAGAAGGTCGGGTTGTCGTGATGGAAGGGGTGGATGAGGCAAAGTTGCCGACGTCGGCAAAATTAGGAAACATCAGCAACCATCACAATCATGACCATTCCACGAAAAACTCAATCCTGAAACCGCTTAAAAGGTCTAAAAAAGTTTCGAAAGAGTCCACAAAAGCGACATGCTTTAATAATAGTGATGTCTTCCGAGAAGGAGGCCCTACTTAAGGAAAAAGGGGAAAAAGAAAGCTAAAGTGCATGATGCAAGAGGGAGTGACAAGAAGACAAAGATGTATTCCCGATGACAAATTCGAAGTTGTTACATCTATTAGTTCAGAATAAACTCTTGAGGATACCTCTCCTGAAACAAAATGCCTATTTCAATCCCAATGTGCTTGGCAGTAGGGTTATATGCGAATATCATCACGGTGACTTTGGCCACACAATGAAAGAGTGCGTGTTTTTGAAGGGCAAGGTCTATGAACTCGTTAAGAACGGAGTGCTTTCTTTTGAGAATGGAAGACCTAAGTTTAAGAAAGAGGCCAAGTTCTTTGGAAGGTTTGGAGCGTCAGGATGAATGACCAATGTTGCAAGGGTCAAAGATTTCTAGGGCATCCTATCCTTGTTTTATTATTTTTGCTGTATCTGTTTTTCTATGCATGTTAACTTTGCTTTGTTTACCCGAAGGTAGTAGTAGTGATTTTTTGTGAATATTCATGTTATGTTTGTTTTTGCCATTCCAATGAAAAGATGTTTTTTTCTTAAAAGTGTATATGCATATATTCTTTCCTACCTTCGTAGACCCCGAATATCACGTGCATGATGCGACATTGATTATAATGAAAGAGATCAATTGAATGTTGTGATAATAATGAAGCGTGATTCCCTCTCAGTCTGTTCTAGCCGGTAAAGCGAGAGAAGGAAGATCACTACTCCTTCGATGATGTTCGATGATTAAGAAAATCTCCTAGGCGAAACCAAATGGATTTTCTTAAATGTTCCTAAAAGGAAAATAAAAATAGAATAAAACGAATTGATTTAACTTTCAGAGCCTGGTAATAGGCATTTTTCAAAAAAAGTACTTCAAAGCCTGGTAATAGGCATTAATCAAAAAGCATTCTAATGTTCGAAACCTGGTAATAGGCATTTTCAGATACGAGTGGAGAATTTTAGGGGCACTCCGCTGAAGCCCAAAACTTCTTGCTTCATGAGTGATGGTAATATTTTCAAAATTGTGACTATGACGAGTAACTCGGGGTATTGTTGTATGCTTCATCATTATCCTCTAGATAAAGGACTGTGACGAGATGAATTCCCCTAAGAAAAATAAAATGAATGAACAAATTGAATAAGTCCCGAAGCATTATAATAAAGCTGTGGAAGGAGAACGAATCTAATAAGGAGCTACGCTCCACCTGTTCAATACCCTAGCGTCAGAGATGAATCCTTGAGGACACTGACATAATATTGAAGCATATACTTACACTTGAGAATTCCTAAATTGACATTATCTGCATTCTATGGGCTAAATAAAAGTCAGAAAGCTTAAACCTTTGTTAATGGAGAGGGATAATGAGAACTAGAAGGAGTAGTTTTTGAACGGATCAAGCGAGAACCATAATCATGAGGATGAACCGAGCAATCTGGGAGGAATTTCACTACTACGAGTATCGCCACAAAATTCAAAGGCAAACTGTTGATCACCAAAAGGGTTGAATCTAAAACGCTCCTACATTTGATATCAGGGGCATTCTATTCTTTTTCATTAATTTTGATTTTGTATATTAACCCTAGAAGCATCCTTTGTTGAAATGTTGATTAGCAAGCCAATGTAAAAAAGAAAAAAAGAGAGAAAATAAAAAAGAAAGAAAAAAAGAAGAAAAAAAAGAAAAAAATGAATAAGGTATCCGTGTTTTAGAATGGAGTTTAGGGCGCAATGCCATATGTACATATGATTGACCTGATACAAACCTGTCAGCGGTCCTAAAAAGAATAACAGTAAGTCGTAGTATGCTACACGATTCAAAGACTTGAAGTGAGTATCTACCATAAAACCTTGGTCGGCCCAAAAAATAAGGATTGAATTCTATATGAAATTTAGACAATCATGGGGCATGTTTTTAGCCTAACATTGAGATGGAAGAAGGACCATACCAAAGAGTCACAGACAAATGACCGTCGAACCTAAAGAAGAGATAGAGTACTACTATGATCAGTAAAATGGGGCATCTTAAGGAAGGCCCCAACTCAGCCGACCGACGTTGGTCAGAAGTTAACCAAAGCGCAAGGCGACGATCTATCAAGCGAGTGAGGTATGCTTACATCAGCTTACAGCAAAACAAGTTGCGAAAGTTGAAGCAGGTCTAGAAGGGATGAGATCGATGGTTGACGGTTCAACGAGAATTATAGTGCCATTGCACGCTTGATGTATGTCTGAATTAATCAACTTTTGTTCTGAGCCATCTTTCAATTTTGGAATCCTACTATCTATTGCTTCACTTTTAACAGGGAAAACTCGATGTCCATGGTTGAGGAGTATTATTCTTTGCTTAATCAAAAGAACAATCATAAGGGATGGGTTTGCACAAAGCCTTTGAAGTCCCGTGATTCCCCTTTGAAGCTTAAAACCTTTGCAGAAATAAGTGAAGATTGTGGCAAATGTTTGATTCAGAATCACCGCGGTAATACCTCCCTTTCATGGGAACATACCAACACACCCAGATGTGGACATGAAGCTTCCGTTCAAGGGTCTACGTGATTGACCATCATATTTTGAATAAGGTTCAAAACAATAGAGATTTGAAAGTAAGAAGAATTTGGAAGTCTAGGGGGCAAGCGTTGACTCCAATGCCGAGAATAAAGAAGACTCGTCATGAAGAGTCGATGAAGAGAAAATAACGAAGCCCAAGTTGAGAGGGGCAATGTTCTGAAGGTGGATTCAAGGAAGTGACAAATTTAGTCAAATCTGTTTTGGCCAACAATATCCTTTCAAGATAAGGTACAAGTGAAGATTTAGTGAAGATAGAAAGCCCGTGGAACTTAAGGGTGATCAACCGAAAGACAAGAATTTCTCCCCAACATCTCTAAAAAATTACTTCACTCATGCATCTCATTTAGTTAGACATCCATAGGATAGGATCATGCTAACTTATATCTTCAAATCATTTTTTATTGTTTTGATAGATTTGAGGAATTGAGAAAATTTTGACTTGAAGCTTCCCATTTTGAAAGGTAGATCTTAGTGGAGATAAAGAGTCTCTAATGAAGAGAACACGCCTAACAAAGATTCAAGGAATTTCTGATGAGAATGATTCACTTAGCAAAGATAGAGAGTTGACCATAACGAAAAAACTCGAGAAGAACTATTCAAGCATCAAGCTTGATGGAAAGATGAGAACCTCAAGAACTTGTTTGTAGTTGAGAAGAACAACTCCAGACTCCGAATTCTGTTAGAGAATCCAAGAAATTTGTAGTGAGAAAAGCTTTAAGCTTCGTCGACCAATTTATTTCCCGCTAAAACTTTCGGGCCAACAATAAGCCATTCAAGAGTGATGCTAAGCTACCCACCAACAGAAATCAGGGCATAAAGAAATATGTAGTCTCATCCACGAAAAAGCGAAAAGCTTCAAAATAATCGGTGATCTTAATGCCATAGTCAGGGAGGCGAGATAAAATTAGCGCTTTTTCTGAACATTAAAAAGGAATCTGCCAAAACTAAGAAGGAAGGACATTAGGTACAAAATTGGCAAAATCGATCAAGAAAGGACAATGAATGTTTCTCATCCAAGGGACCAGAGGCGAAAACCCGTATGGACGCCTAAAAGGAAAAAAAGAAGAGAAAAAGAATGAAAAAAAGAAAGAAGAAAGAAGAAAACAAAAAAGAAAAAGAGAAAAAAGAGAAGAATGAAAGAAAAGAGAAAAGAGAACAAAGAAAGAAGAAAATGAGAGAGAAAAAAGAATGAATGAGAGATAAAGGAGAAAAAGAAAGGAAAAAAAGAAAAGGGAGAGAAGAGAACGAAAAAAAGAAGAGAGAAAAAAAAGAAAAGAGTAAAGTGAAAGCCTGGAAGGACGCTTTGAGAGAAGCAAGTCTAAAGTGAGAACTTGAAAAGGATTTCAAAGGTAGAGGTTCTATATAGGAAGATCACGAAGCTCCAATATTTCAACGCCAAATGTTCTATATAGGAAGAAGCCGAAGCTCAAAGATTTCAGGCGAAGGATTTTAAACTCGCCGTGTTAGAGTTTCCCAGCGAAGGAGGCAGATACTCATAGTTCAGAGTTTTCAAAGTGAAGGAGGCAAATACTCAAAGCTCACGAACTTCTGGTGAAGGATTACAAACTCACCACATCAGGATTTCAGAGCAAAGGAGGTAGATACTCAAAGCTCAAAGATTTTAGGCGAAAGATTTCAAGCTCGTTGTGTTAGAGTTTCTGAGAGAAAGAGGCAGATACTCATAGTTCGAAGTTTTAGAGCGAATGAGGTAGATAATCAAAGCTCACGGATTTCAGGTGAAGGATTACAAACTCGCCACACTAATATTTCAGAGCAAAGGAGGTAGATACTCAAAGCTCAAAGATTTTAGGCAAAGGATTTCAAACTCGCCGAATTAGTAGCAGAGGAGGCAGAAACTCATAATTCAAAGTTTTTAGAGCAAAGGAGGAAGATACTCAAAGCTCAAGGATTTCAGGCGAAGGATTTCAAACTCGCTGTATTAGAACTACCGAGCGGAGAAGGCGGATACTCATAGCTCAGGTATTTTGGAGCGAAAGGGGCAGATACTCGTAGCTCATGGACTTGGGGGCAAAAGAGGCAGATACTCATAGCTCCATGTTGTAGGGAGAGAAATAGTGAACAGTTCTATATAGGAGGAACTCGAAGCTCGGAATATCTTAACAGGGAAGTAGGACAAAATTGGTTCTTATGGTCTTTGCTTTATTCTTGTTCCACAAGTATAAGCAAATAGGGCAGCTGTAGACACTAATTTTGTCCGGGTTAAATTAAATGCTCGAAATAAAATAAATCCACATTACCCTTTTTTAAATACGAAAAAACCTTACCTTATACCCTATGCCCAAAATTTCATGGCACATTATATATAATTTTGTATAGTAAAAAAATATATACAAAATCCCAACTCCTTACTCACCAAGGCTTGGTTCTCCTTGGATGAATCAATGCCTCATCCCCATTGGTTAAAAAACTACTTCGTGACCAAGGTCTTAATTTTCATTGGTTCTTATTTTAACGGGATAAACCAAAAATACCCTTCTTCACTATATAAATATAAATCCCATTAACCCTAAAAAAACCACTAACCTATTTTTTCTTTGGATCGTTTGGCAGCCAACCCCCCTCCACTATCGTTTCCTTTTTTTTTCTTTTTTCTTTTTTTAGATTCCCTTATCTACTATAACTTTCCCTAATCGAAATCATTTTCTACCATTATTAAACCCTTGAATTGAACTTCTCAACCCCAACAACAATATGTGGAATTTGGTTGATCGAGCATAAATATTTGAGTTTTGGGGACATTCTTCTCTTTTCTTTTTATTTATGTATAATCCTTTTTTTTATAGTTCAATGAAAATGTGGATGGTTTTATTGGTAACCTTTGTTGTTTATTTTAGTCTCTTTTTATGTGTTTTATTTTATTTGTTTTATTTGTTTTCTTGTGATATGTATGTTATTTCACTTGTTGAATGTTGTTTAATTTATTATTAGCTTGTTTACTTTATTATCATGATTTTATATTATCCCTTTTATAATATATTTTCTTGTATATAGTATATAATATATAATTAAGGTATATTTTCTTAAAAGCATATACATGTGGTTTTTCATTTGGGTTTAGTTTAGAAGTTTGGGCCTCTTGGCTTTTTGGGTTTGGGTTGTAAAGTTAGCTTTAAATTAGTTTAGGAATTAATTTAATTAATTTAGGTCGTGTGCTCGTCTAATAGGGGCATGACCCTTAAATTAATTAAGTTAATTTTAGGATTAATTTTAGAGTAGTAGCTAGTCTTAGGGTTCAAATCAGTTTAGTGAATATAAATTTGCCTTTGGCTTATTGGAGTAAATGTTAAATTCATTAAAATTGGTTGAATGTCTCTTAATTATCTTTTAAGATAAAATTGACATGGAAATTAGACTAACATTTTAATTTAAAGCTATAATTAATCAATTTGGCTTATTTTAAATAGTATTCTTGGCTTATTTGAATACTAATTTAAAATTAATCGAATTAATTATCATATCACAAGATAACTGATAATTTATTAGGGTTCTCTAGCCTTTTTTAGGAGTAAATAATTTAGGGTTAATACTAGACGCACCTAATTAGTAACTAGATCACTAATTAAATTTCCATAATTTGGGCCTTTTAGGTTAGAACTTTTAGTGGGCCTTTGTGTGTTTAATTTTCAAGTCTTTGTTTGACATTCATTTTATTTGTTATCATTTGGCCCGTTTGATTTACATGTTAATTAATTTAAATCATAAAATGGAGGTATTCATTAATTCCGATATTTGTGTCGCAACAGTCCGAGCTTAAAGGATGTTGATCAAATATTTGAATTAATCCTTACCGACTCAAGGTAAAATTAAAACTTAACCAAATCATTACATCATATTTTAAAATGCTTACATCATGCATAAAGGTGACGTGCGAGATTCGAACCATAAAGTAACACAGCAGTCGGGCTTATTCGATGTCGGTTTAATCTATGCTCCGATGTATCATCAACCTTATTAATTAAATGTTCAATTAATTTGAATTCACCAGTTTGATAAAGCCCGTTCAATTAAGTTTAATTTTCAATTAAGGTCACCGAATTAAATTCCTTTCAAATTCTGACAATTTCCTTCGATTAAAAGTAACAAATATTTTGGTACCGATTTCTGTGCGTGATGGGGGTGCTAATCCTTCCCCACACGTAACCAACTCTCGAACCCTTTCAAAATGAATCTCTGGTTTTGTGGTGCCCGTCCTACCTTGTCCGAGTGGCTAGTGGTGACTCTCGAATAACCCGTAGCGCCGAACTTATAATTTTTCTAAAGGTTTTTCAAAAAATGTCACTATAGGTTCGAACTAGATTAATCGATTAAATATGTTTTACTAAGCATTTTAGTAATTAAATTGTAGGTTTATTAAATTGAATTAAGTGAAATTTTGGTTTAAGTGACTAAAATGAAAAGTTTGCAAAAAATTTTTATAAGTGACTAAATTGTAAAAGGGTCGATACTAAAAATAATTAGAGATATATATTTTATAAATGTTTTAATTGGGTTTACCACTTTAATTGACAAAGGATTTTGACGGTTAATTGGTTTCTTAAAATCATTTTCCTAAGATTTTATCCTAAATTTTCTTTTACATAAAATTCTAATTTCTTGATTGTTTTCCATGGAAATGATTTCATTTGATTCACGTTTCATTACTTAGCAAAACCTCATAAAAGATTTCTCAAATTCTCTTCCATTTCTCAACTTCTTTTCGAAAGAAAAAGTTACGGCAATTTTGGTGGGAGTCTCTTTGAAAGGTAATTTCTCATTTTCTCTTAAAACCAAGGTTCTTTATTGATATTCCCTAGTAATTTGCTCTTGTTTATTGATTTATAACTTGATTTTGCAATTTAATTCAAGAAATTGATGTTTAATTATGATTTTGGTGTTTTGCCTAAATTCTTGGTTAAGATGATGAATTTTGATGATTTATATTGGGTTAATTCACATTTTAGTTTTAGAAACATAATGTGAAATAAGATTTTTTATATCAATCTCGAAAATTGCTTGATTTTTAAGTTGGTGTTTAGTTAGTTTGGGGTTATTTTGAGCATTCTATGATTTTTGGAGGTATAAGGATGATTTGATTGTGTTTTTGGATGTTAATTAATGAGGTTAGGATGATAGAATCATAGGTTTGTGGATGGATGTGCTTTGGACAAAGTTGGAGGATGTTTTTGGTGTTTCTTGATAGATTTTGGGAGTGTTTGTTGAGGTTGCAGGGAAATGTGTAAGGTTGTAGTGAGAATGCATTTTGATGCATTATTCCTCTGCTTTTATGTTGTAAAAGTAGGGGAAGAGCAAAACGGAGTGGCTTTGTAGCTATCGGATCATTTTGGAAGCTCGTGATGCATCAGCAAGTGAGGCGATTGCGTATGAGTGAGTGAAAACAAATTTAAGAGGGTAACAAAGCTTATTGGTTTTGTTTAGGGGACTTAGGAAAAGCGTGAAAAACTTTCCTAAGTCCAAGAGTAAGTAGAAATGGTTTTACTTGAATTTCTTGAAACCTTTGGAATTAGGATGCATATAAATGGTTTAAAAAACCGTTTGATAGAATGCATGAGGATGAAACTTATTGTTACAATGCATTATGATATGCCATGTTTATAGACATGAGAATGGTTTAAATAAGTTTACAAGGTGCACAAGCAATGACTAAGATACTAAGAGCATGATTTGAGTTTAAATGATGAAACGTATTGATGTTGCATTAAAAAAATAGCGAGTTCCCATGCATATATGATCTACATTGGCTATATGACACTCCCAAAAAGTATTAGATATAGTTGACATGCCATAGGATTAAAAGTGCACTATAAACTTGAAAGGTCCTAGAGCCTAATCGATTGATCTATGTTGGAAGTATTAAAAGGTAATTGAAAGGCTATTACCATTGTTAAAAGGCAATTAAAAGACTATTGTCACCATTAAAAAGTGATTGAAAGACTATCACCACTGTAATCTGAGTATCTGATGTGATATATGACAAAATGATTATTTCTATTTAGTCACTATAATTGCCAATATATGAGTATATGATGGAAAACAAGAATGAAAGCATGATGCATTTGTTTTTCACAAGGATGATTTTGATATATACCTTGAGAATGGAAAGATTGAAATAAAAGCATGGTTTGCAAATGATTTTATATTGTATTGATGAATATTTTTTCAGCATTCCTCACTAAGCATGCACTGCTTACGCTCTCGTTTCTTCTTTGCATAGAATTAAGATTGAGGGCTTCATTTGAGGTGAAAGGAATTCCAAGAACACCGCTAAACTTGAGTATGACAAACTATTTTGGTATTTGGTTAATAAGGCTATGTGTCACCATTTCATTTGGGAAATTGTAATATGATTTTTGGTTGCTTTAGACCTTTGTATCTTGCAGTTTTGATGGTCTTTAAGCATGTTGATAATGTGATTTTGGTTTAACCTAGTATGATGGCTTATTACTTTTTTGACTTGAAATGCATATAATGCTTGAATGCTTAATTCTGAGCTTTTAGTTGATTGAGAAAGATTTAAATATCATTTATGAATGTGGAATAGCATGTTTGGTTAGTTTTAAGCTTTAGTTTATATTTGAAGTTTATTGCTTTTATGAAAATAGGGAAAATGCCTCTAGATTGAGCATTTATGATTGAAAATGCAAGAAGATTGGTTAGTAAGTTCTTTGAAGCATGCTTTATGTGTGTTTTTATGTTTAGGGAGAATATTAGATTTATTGCAGTACATTTAGAAGGGAATAAAGTTGAAAAACCTTAAAAAGTTGGGCATTACAGAGCCAAGCGTATCGGTACGGTGCCCACCGTATCGGTACACGGGGCTTGGAATTGACTTGAATAGGAAAAGTTTAGGCAGGGGTATCGGTACGGGTCCATCCGTATCAGTACGAATTTGTTACTGGTATGGGTATTTCAAGTACCATTTGACATCATCCTATTGGTACGGGTATCCCATGTACCGATACAGATGATAGTTATTGGTAGATGGTTTAATAAAGTATTTTAGATTCTTTACATTATGATCCATGTTTGTTCGTGTGCTAATTGGTGCGTTCAGATGATCCGTTTGAGCTGAAAGTTCACATGATAGCACGAAACCTACTTAGTTAAATATTGGTAACTCAAAATTTGGTTAAGTCCTCATAATTTTGTATTATTGTAAATTGGTCCCTAAAATGCTTATTCGTGCAAGTGGGTGCTTAATCAGTGTCAGAATTGAATGAAACTTAAATCCCTGCTTGTATGTACACCACATGACTCAAATATGAAACTAGATAAGATGAACGGAAAACATGGGATGTAATTTGAGTAAGCTAGTTTGGGTTTGCTTCTGCAAACTAGTGTGATCATCCTTGGTTCGGGTCTAGCGCTGAGACCGAGTCGAGAGGGTTACAAGGACCTTTCTTTGAAGATATGAAGTCGTTGATTCATACAATGACTGGTTTGTTTCAAGAAACTATAACTAGAGTTCATGTTCAAGCGTCGGCACCAGTAGTGGCTGCTAATCCTGGATTACTGTTGGAGCGTCTTCGAAGCTTGGGCGGTGTTGAGTTTAGAATATTGGATCTTGAAGCAAAAGAAGAATGGTTTGCAAGCACTAAGTGTATTCTTGGGCATATAAAGTGTACGAATGCACGGAAACTCGGTTGCACTGTATCTTTGCTGTATGGTGATGATTATCATTGGTGGATGACCACCAAAGCTGGTGTACCTGCAACTGATGTGAACTGGGAGTTCTTTCGAAAAGCCTTCAAGAGGAAGTATCTTGGTGTAATCACTACTTTTGTCCGGGATAGACCTGTTCTTTTTATTTGTGTTTTTACAATAATGGGCTTATATATAAATATAATATATGTGTTACTAATCTAATATATATATATAGGTGTTATGGGCTCGGTTTAATTTTAACTATCTTATATTATATATATGTGTGTGTGTGTGTGTAATTATCTCTAAAATTCAAAAAATTCCTAGAATATTATTCTTATATTATTAGCTTTTGTTGTTATTATCATCATTAGTTGTCTTACTATTGTTCCGGATTATTGCTTTATATATATATATATATGATATTACATTCTTATTGTTATCACTATATTATTGTTATTGTTATTATTTCGTTATTATATCCATTTGTTACTATTATTATTATTATCATTATTATTATCAATGTATGTTACTTCTATTAATTAAAAGGAAAAATCGAAAAAGATTTTAAAAATTATAAACTATAATAAACTGCACAAGTTTGAATAATAAAGCCCAAGTTTTATATCAGTCCATTTTACAAAATAATGAAATAAAATATAATACAATATGGCCCAATAGGCCCGTAACCACATTAGAAACCCTAAAACCCTAACATGTTGTTCTGCCCTTTCCCTTTTGTGCAGTCACACTACATCCGTTAGATCTGATCTAGATCTGTCAGTCTAGATCGCATTGATGGATAAAGCCCTAGTTGGCCATCTTTTACCTTGGCACCACATCGAGCACAACCGTCAGATCAGGAACACATCGAACGGCCGAGATCGCACCCAACACGCGTGTAGTCCACCGCCGGCCTTCCATTACCCATATGCACCCATTCACGTCTCTCCCGCTTCCGCATTGGCCCACAGCAATCCCTCCTAGTCCCCTCATTCGCACATGCAACAAACAAAGGCAAATGACAGACGGGATCAAAACAAAATTGGCAGAAAACCAGGGAATTATCAGCAAACACAGGGGACAAACAAACATCTCAGAGTGCGCACATGAATCCGGACAAAAGATTTCAGAGCAAGGAATTACAAACTAATAGCCTGTTTTCTTTCAATTTTAATAAGTAAAAAACAATGTAATATTCAGTGGCTATATAACAAAAACCCTAACTCATTTGTAAGGCATTTCTCAAAGCAATAGAAAAAGCAGCCTCCATTTCAGAGGTATATCCATCTATTTTTCATTTTGAAATCATAAAATACATAGAAAATAGGGTTTAGGGTTTATTTTACCTCTGGTGTTTCATCTTCCCCATGTACGATGCCCTCCTCTGCTGTTGATAAACCACTCGGCCTTCCAAGGTCGTACATGGTGAAATGTTGGGAGTGGTAACCGAAAAAAGGTTTGGTTTTGGTTTCTGGTTTTCAAAAAGAAAAGAGTTTCCGATTTTGATTTTCGAGTTTTCAAGTAAAAAGGGACTCAGTTTTGGAAAAAGGGTTTTAGATCTGAGTTTAAAGCGGGAAGAGGAGTTAATTTTGGTTGTTTTTGGGTTTGTTGGCCGTCGGCGAGTGAAGACCGACACGGCAGATGACGGTAAAAGTGTCGCCAATTTCTGGAAATCTCGCTGGAATCTGAGTTTGGGGATGAACATGCGGCGATGTTCATCCCTGCTTCGGAGAGAAAACAGAGGGTGAGAGTTTTTTTTGGGTTATAATAGGTTTTTTGTTTTAAAATGTGTTATATACCAGGTCGTTTTAAAAGTAGGATAATTCCCTCATAAACCACTCCGCCCCAGCAAAATAAGACCCGCGGTCCTTCTACATGGGTAAATTGCGCAAATAGTCACTCCGCGTGGGATAATTACACTCCCAAGCCATCTCGTGTTTTGAAACCCCGTCCTTGGTCCTCCTAAGTTTGAAACGTTTTATAATCTGGTCCCTTTTTCTTCTCTCAATTAGATATTCAAGGTTTTTATCTGTTCAATTTAGTCCAATTTCCAGTGTTATTTGCCACTTTATCAAGCATTTTTAACTTCTACTTCGTATTTAAATTTCTTAATTCCAGTCCTTTATATATGTTTTATTTTTTTCTCGCCATATTGTTCTTGTTTTAATTCCTTAGATCCTTAGATTTGTGGTTCTTATATATAGTGTATATATATATATTTTAATTATATATCATTTTATATACAAAATATGGATTTAATATAACATATAGTTTTTACATAAAATATAAAAATATGTTTTTATAGTATATAATACATGTTTTAATATATGTTATATTTTGATATATAGTTTTATAAGTTTTGACATAATTTTTATAATATATATATAGTATAATATACAATATATGTTTTTTCAACCCTTAGTTTTCTTGATATACAAGTTAGTTTTTTGATGTATACAATATAGTTTTTTTAAAGTATACAATATATATGCATATATGGTTTTTCAAGGTTTATGATATATATAGTTTTTTTACAAAATTTTATAACATGTATGTTTATGATATGTACAATTTGGGTTTGTGGGCTTGGTTAAGTTTTTAGTATACCTTGTTTATATAGTTTGGGCCTTTAGTTTGGGCCTTAGGGTGTGTTTAGTTTAAGTGGGCTTTGGGCTTGCTAGGCTTTTAGAATATATTAGGTGAATTAATTCAATTAATTTAGAATCGTGTGCTTGCTTTCTTGGGGCATGGTCTCTAAATTAATTAGATTAATTTAGGATTAGATTCTTTGGAGGCTTAGTTAGATTAGGATTTGAATTAATTTAGTGAATTTAAATTTGCTCTTGGCTTATTCGGGTGAATGTTAAATTCATTACATTAATCGAACGTTTCTTAATTACTTTTAAGATAAAATCAACTTCAATGTTTAGATTAACATTTAATTAATTATCATAATTTGTAAGGGTTTAGTTATCTATGGCTAATCAATTCGGGACTAATGCTAGATTCACTTAGCTCATAATTAGATCACTAATTGGGCTTTCCATAATTTGGGCCTTTTAGGTTAGGACTTTGGGTGGGCTTCTTTTTTGTGTGTTTATCTTTTAAGCCTTGTGTTTGTCATTCCTCAATTGTCATTCATTTAACCCCATTAATCTTACATTAATTAATTTAAATCTTCGAACATCAGGATTTATTAATCAAGGTATCCGTGTCGTAACAGTCTTGCCTCAATGGATGTTGACCGAATATTTGGATTAATCATTACCGACCCAGGTTAAAATTAAATTTTGACAAGATCATTCCTTCATATTTTAACTGCTTGCATCACGCATAAAGGTGATGTACGAGATTTGAACCATAAATTAACACGATATTCGGCCTTATTCGATGTCGGTTTAATCTATGGTTCAAGGTATCACCATCCTCATTAATTAAATGTCCAATTAATTTGAAACCAATTTGATAAGTCCTGTCCGATTAAAGTCAATTTTCAATTTAGAACGCCAAATTAAATTCAATTTAAATCTCAACAATTTCCATCCTTTTGAGAGCAACTAATATTTTTGGTACCGATTTTCGGGAGTGATGGGGGTGCTAATCCTTCCCCACGCGTAACCAACTCCTGAACCCTTTTAATTTGAATCTCTGGTATTCTGGTGTCTAACCTACCTTATCCAAGTGGCCGGTGATGACTTCAAATCTTATTTTAAATGGGAATCGAGTTTTCAAGCTTTTATTAGTTTTCAAAAGAAAAAAGAAATTGCAGCAAAAAGGGAGAAGAAAAAGGATCTCCCTTTAAACCCCTATCTCAATGAATGGGTTTGAGGATAACCCGTAGCAATCGGACGAGCTTGAATTTCAAATGAATTTCCAGAAAAGGGTCGCTACAGCTTGGCGACTCCGCTGGGGAGCAGTTTTGTTTTTAAATCAAAAAGAGTGTTAGGCCAAGAAAATATTTTTTGTTTTAATGATGGAAAATTGTCAGAAATCAATCGATTCCAGTAAGGTTGACTTTCTTGAAAATATGATTACAATTGCACGGGCTTTGATAATTGGTGGTCTTCGAATTAATTTTTCATTTAATTTCTAAGGAGACACCGACATGTTTTTCACCATGATCATCAGGCTCTATACCCGAGCTCTGTCCCTTAAGTGGGAGTGAAACGCCACATACCCACGTGAGTAGCCCTCCACGAGTCGGTAATTCACTTCCGAAATCCACACCTCTTGACACGTGAGCAGCCCTCCACGTCATTAGGTCGTGCTTTACCTCGAACCGAAAGCAATTTGCAAGCTTGTAATGGGCCAGAATTGGGGATCTTGTTGCCCTAGTAGGTGATAACATAGGTTTGGGTACCCCATTTATAACCGAATCCATGTGTGTGAATCTAAGAAATCCACCTTGTTAGAGTCATGCGGATAACCGTAGTGAACTAGAATTCATGTTGTTGGGCCTTTTTCTTGTTGCTTCGCTTTGGTATTTTCCTTTTCATTATATTTGTTGCTAACCTTCTTTTTGTCTTACTCTGCTTATGTGTTTTGCATCTTCATGACATTTTCTCAATGAAGTGTTGATCCAAGAACAGTCCAAAGTTTAAGGCTTTCATAATGGGAGAAAGAATCCATAACAATTACTTGAAGAGTCCCGAAGTTCAAGGTTGATCAAAAAGATGAACAAAGGCTACCTTATATTTTTAGGCATGTCCTATGTAGAAGTTTTTCTTTTCTTGTTGTAATAGGACTCGATCTCTGTTATGGAAAGTTGTTTAATGAGGATGTTAGTCGATCAACACTCATTTTCCTTTTTCTTTCATGATGGTATTATTAACTTTTGTTTTATTGTTCAAATCTTCATTAATGTTTTCTCGTTTATTCAATTCCATCAACATCTTTACATTATGACATTATTTTTTCATTTTACGTTTATTAATTAATTTTAACTTATCTGTACGCATTTTAACACATATAATGCATTTGCATTTATAAGTGAGAAACCTAGAGTAATAGTGGGAATCTCATGGCAGTAAGTTTGAACTGCAACCATTACGCACTCGTACGGCGCGCGTTCTCAGACGAAGGTCATGGAAGATAGGTTGGCTAATGTTGAGAAGTCACAAAAGGATATTGAGGAACGTTTGGGTGGTATTGAGTTGAGAATTGAAAGGCCCCAAGATAAGATCATACCCCGTATTCCCGCGTTATTAGAGAAGACTGACTGTGGGAAAGCCAAAGTTGTGGATGAACATTCCAATGTGGAGGACCTAGGTGGAGACACTTCCCGCACAAAGGCGCAACCAGATGGGTCAACTCTGAAAAATGTCTATATAGCCGGGGCATCTCTTAACACTCCAATCGAGGTGCGGCATAATTTCGAGAATGACATTGGTATTGAAGTCCCAGACTTGAACATAATGAACGAGGTAGAGACAAGATTGAGAAAAGAGTTTGAAAAGAAGTTTGAGGAGCAGCACCTCTAGATGGAAGAGAAGGTCAGCTCGATGCAAGTGACCGACAATTACAGAATAGATCCCTATGAGTTAAGCTGGATATCCAATTTGGTAATCTCGCCCAAATTCAAAGTACCCGACTTCGAGAAGTATGATGGTACTACTTTCCCTTCAGCCCACTTGGCTATGTATTATCATAAGATGGCGACACACTTGAAGAATGAAAATCTTCTTATTTTCTGCTTTCAGGACAACTTGACTGGGGTAGCTGCTAGTTGGTACGCCCAGCTGAGCCGTACCAACGTGAAGACATGGAAGGATTTGTCGAGAATCTTTGTCGAGCAATACAAGCACGTGAAGGACATGGTCCCAAGTAGAATGTTGCTTCAGGATTTAACTCAGTGGCAAAATGAAAGTGTCAAACAGTACGCCCAGAGATGGAGGGACATTACGGCGCAAGTTCAGTTGCCCATCTTGGAGAGGAAAATCACCCGCCTATTTGTGGTTACACTATAGGGTCCACTTTATGAGAAGACAATCAACAACATATCCTTGGGATTCGCCGAATTTGTGAATGCTGCGAAATCCATCAAGGCTGCTTTCAAGAGCATCAAGCTCAAAACCGGGGAAAATCTGCAAAAGTACCTAAAGAAAAACAATGAGGTGGGCCATGTGAGTACTCACCACCCAAGCAATGTCACGATCGCACCAAAGTCGGCGGCAAATTCGCAAGGGCCCGGTTGAAGGGAGAAAGAGGAGATCTTCACTCCTTTACCCATAACTTACAGTGAGTTATACCCCAAGCTTTACGAGGCAGACTTGGTTCACCCTTATCGCCTTACTCTGATGCAACCTCCTTATCCAGCATGGTTCAACCCTAAGGCTAAGTGCGAGTACCACGCGGGAATCTCAGGCCATAACATCGAAAATTGCAAAGCCTTTAAGAGGGTGGTTCAAAACCTGCTCAATACCCGAGTCTTGCAGCTTGACATACCGGATGTGACTACCAATCCTTTGCCCAATCATGGGGGCTACTAAAGGGTTGCTTCTTCCGGGAAGTGGAAAAGTCAAGATCGGCCCAAAGTTATTGAAATTGTTAGATGCATCTCATCTTTGTCGCTTGTTCTTAGATGTCAATTTGCGTGTTTTCCTTTGCATTTTCAAATTTTCTTTTTATCAACCTTGCTACTTTTGGCCAAAAGGTAGCAATGGAATTTTGTAAAGGGCACTCGTTTTCGTGTTATTCTAATGAAGAGATGTTTTTTAATATCATAAGCATATGTATATTGCTTCTTACCTCCGAGGATCCTTGGGTATCAAGTGCATGTTGTGACCTTGATTCGGATGAAAGGATCAATCGAGTGTTGTGATCACGATAGAGCATGATTTCTTGCTTAGATTACTTTGGTCGGTAAAGTGCGAGAAGTAACACTACTACTCCTTCGGTAATGTTCGATGATAAGAAAATATCCTAGAAACTCCCAAAGAGTCATGCAAATGTGCTTCAAAATAAAAAAGAAAATGGAGTGCTTAAAAATAAAAAAAAACAAAAAAATAGGAAATCAGAGGGGTAATCCGCTATAACAAAAAGGCTAAATAAGGATGCTTTGCTCCACTTACTATAAAGTCTTGGCTATACGAGTAAGTTTTCAAATCATGGCTATGCCGAGTAACTCGGGGTATGTTTTATCATTATTCTTGAGACAAAGGACTGTGATGAGTTGAATTCCCCTAAGAAAAAGAAAAAGGAAATGAATGAATAAAATGAATAAGTCCCAGAGCATCCTGATGGAGCTGTGACAGGAGAACAAATCTAATAAGGAGGTATGCTCCATCTGTTCAATTCCCTAGCGTCAGCGGTGAATCATTGAGGACACTGACACCATATTAATTACAATCAAAGGTACACTCTTACAATTAGAGAGTGATCTTATCCATGCTCCATGGGCTAAATAAAAGTCAGAGAACTCAAAATTTTTTAAATAGAAAGAGGTGATGAGAACTAGAATGAGCAGTTTTCGAGCCAATCAAGCAAGTACCATAATCATGAGGATGAACCAAGCCATTTGAGAAGGATACCACAACTGTGAATATCGCCACAACATTCAAAAGTAGGCCATTGATCATCGGGTTTGAATCTAGGACGCTCTCGCATTGGAAACCCAGGGAATCCTAGTCTTTTTCTGTTCTTTTTAAATCTTTAAGCCTTCAAGCATTGAATATCATTTTTTAAAAAAGTATCACTCATTAAAGTATTATTTAGCAAGCTGACCCTTTAAAACAAAATTCTTTTGTTCAAAAATTGTTTTCAAATCATAAGGATTTCAACGCAAATGACCATCTTAGGTTGACAAAGATTGATAGAGCCCGAACTTGAAGGGACTATGCGAGACTTGATGTAATGAAGTGACCCTCGAAGAAAACGAAGCAGCCCCGTAACAAGAACTTTAAACTTGGGATTCTGAGATAGTTGACAAGAGAAAACCTTTGTTCCAGTTTTTTGATGAAGAAACCGAAAACTTGCTAGAAACGAGAAAGCCTGAGTAAGCAACAACAAAATTTTGTTGGGGGCACGAAAATGACAAATCAATCGAACCCCTCCAGATTAAATTAACCAATTGAGAAAAGTTCAAGAAAAACCATTTGGAGTGGTGGCTTTGAAGATACACATTGAAAGGTTGAACTCGAGTGTGAGATAGGGTATCTTAGCCGCTTTGAAGCCCTAGTGAGGAGACAAGACCAAGTATTTTCAATCAACTTCCTTGGAAAAGAAGACTCTCACAAGTGGTCCTCAATTGACATTCATTCATTTATTCATGCATCATATAAATTAGACATCCCTAGGATAAGGGGCATGCTAATTTATGTATCCATTATTTTATCTTTTTAGAGGTTTACAAGGATCTTAATCTGCAACTTTGTGACAGAAGAGGTAGAATTCAACAAGACCTCAGTCCATACTTTCATGAAACCAAGACAAGACTTTGATCCATACTTTCTCAAAAGATGGATCACAACAAAAGTTGAGAATCTCAAACATCCAGCAAGAATCAAAGGTTCCTGTCGAGAAGAACCTATCCAACAAAAATCATAGTAAGACCTCCAGTGCATGGTAATCCAAACCATCAGTAGTCTCTAGTGCTCAACCTTTATTTTCAGGAATTAGTAAGACCTTCAGTGCATGATAATCCAAATCGTCAGTAAATCCTTCAGTGTTTGACATCATTTTCTAGTCATCAGTAAGATCTCCAGTGCTTGGTGAGCTAGGCTGTCCGTAAATCCTTCAGTGTTGGACCCTCATTTTCTCGGCCATCAGTAAGACCTACAGTACTTGGTGAGCCAGATCGTCAGTAAATACTCTAGTGTTTGACTTTATTTCCTAGCCATCGGTAAGACCTCCAGTGCTTGGTGAGCTAGGTTGTCTATAAATCCTTCAGTGTTGGACCTTCATTTTCGGCCATCAGTAAGACCTTCGGTGCATGATGATCCTAGCACCACAGGGAAGTGGGACAAAATTAGTGAATTTAGTCTCTGCTCTATCCTTGTTAACACAAGAATGAGCAAAGAGGGGCAATTGTAATCACTAATTTTGTCCGGGATAGACACGTTCTTTTTATTTGTGTTTTTACAATAATGGGCTTATATATAATATATGTGTTACTACTCTAAAAAATATATACATAGGTGTTATGGGCTCGGTTTAATTTTAACTATCTTATATTATATATGTGTGTGTAATTATCTTTAAAATTCAAAAAAATCCCAAAATATTATTCATATATTATTAGCTTTTGTTGTTATTATCATCATTAGTTATCTTACTATTGTTCCCAATTATTGCTTTTTTATATATATGATATTACCTTCTTATTATTATCACTATATTATTGTTATTGTTATTATTTCGTTATTATATCCATTTGTTACTATTATTGTTATCATTATTATTATTATCAATGTATGTTACTTCTATTAATTGAAAGGAAAAATCAGATAAGATTTTAAAAATGATAAACTATAATAAACTTCCCAAGTTTGAATAATAAAGCCCAAGTTTTATATCAGTCCATTTTACAAAATAATAAAATAAAATATAATACAATATGGCCCAATAGGCCCGTAACCACATCAAAAACCCTAAAGCCCTAACATGTTGTTCTGCCTTCCCCTTTTGCGCAGTCAGACTACAGCCGTCAGATTTGATCTAGATTTGACGGTCCAGATCGCATTGATGGATGAAGCACTAGTTGGCCATCTTTTGCCTTGGCACTGCATCGAGCACAGTCGTCAGATCGGGAACACCTCGAAGGCCTTCCATCTCCCATACGAGCCCATGCGTGTCTCTCCCACTTTCACGTCCGCCCATAGTAATCCCTCTTGGTCCTCTCCTCCTCACATGCAACAAACAAGGGCAAATGTCAGACGGGATCAAAACAAAATTGGCAAAAAACCAAGGAATTATCAGCAAATATAGGGGACAAACAAACATGTCAGAGTACGCATATGAATCCGGACAAATGATTTCAGAGCAAGAAATTACAAACCAATAGCCTTTTTTCTTTCAATTTTAATAAGTAAAAAACAATGTAATATTCAGTGGCTATATAACAAAAAGCCCTAACTCATTTATAAGGCATTCGACAATTCTCAAAGTAATAGAAAAAGCAGCCTCCGTTTCAGAGGAATATCCATCTTTTTTTCATTTCGAAAGCATAAAATACATAGAAAATAGGGTTTACGGGTTATTTTACCTCTAGCGTTTCATCTTCCCCGTGTCTGATGCCCTCCTCTGCCGTTGATAAACCACCGGCCTTCCAAGGTCGTTCATGGTGAAACGTTGGGAGTGGTAACCGAAAAAAGGTTTGGTTTTGGTTTTTGGTTTAAAAAAAAGAGTTTCTGATTCTGTTTTTTGAGTTTTCAAGTAAAAAGGGACTCGATTTTGGAAAAATGGTTTTAGATATGAGTTTAAAGGTGGAAGAGAAGTCGATTTTGGTTGTTTTTGGGTTTACCGGTCGTCGGTGAGCGAAGACCGACACGGTAGAGAACGGCGAAAGTGTCACTATTTTTTGGAAATCTCACCGAAATCTAGGTTTGGGGATGAACACGTGGCGGTGTTCATCCCTGCTTCGGAGAGAAAATAGAGGGCGAGAGTTTTTTGTGGTTATAATAGATTTTTTTTAAAATGTGTTATATACGAGGTCGTTTTAAAAATGGGATAATTCCCTCAAAAACCCCTCTGCCCTAGCGAAATAACGCCCGCGGTCCTTCCGCATCGCGCAAATATTCCCTCCGCGTGGGATAATTACATTCCTAAGCCATCCCATGTTTTGAAAGCCCGTCCCTGGTCCTCCTAAGTTTGAAACATTTTATAATCTGGTCCCCTTTTCTTCTCTTAATTAGATATTCAAGGTTTTTATTTGTTCAATTTAGTCCAATTTCCAGTGTTGTTTGCCCCCTTTATCATGCATTTTTAACTTCTGCTTCATATTTAAATTCCTTAATTCCAGTCCTTTATATATGTTTTATTTTGTTCTTGCCATATGGTTCTTGTTTTAATTCGTTAGATCCTTTGATTTGTGGTTCTTATATATAGTGTATATTTCTTTAATAATATATCATTTTATATACAAAATATAGATTTAATATAATATATAGTTTTTACATAAAATATAAAAATATGTTTTTATAGTATATAATACATGTTTTAATATATGTTATATTTCGACATATAGTTTTATAAGTTTTAACACAATTTTTATAATATATATAGTATAATATACAATATATGTTTTTACAACCCTTAGTTTTCATGATATACAAGTTAGTTTCTTGATGTATACAATATAGTTTTTTTTAAAGTATACAATATATATATATATATATATATATATATATATATATGCATATATGGTTTTTCAAGGTTTATGATATATATAGTTTTTTTTACAAATTTTATAACATGTAAGTTTATGATATGTACAATTTGGGTTTGTGGGCTTGGTTAAGTTTTTAGTATACCTTGTTTATATCGTTTGGGCCTTTAGTTTGGTCCTTAGGGTATGTTTAGTTTAAGTGGGCTTTGGGCTTGCTAGGCTTTTAGAATAGATTAGGTGAATTAATTCAACTAATTTAGAATCATGTGCTCGCTTTATTGGGACACGATCTCTAAATTAATTAGATTAATTTAGGATTAGATTCTTCGGAGCCTTAGTTAGATTAGTGTTTGAATTAATTTAGTGAGTTTAAATTTGCTCTTAGCTTATTCGGGTGAATGTTAAATTCATTAAATTAATCGAACGTTTCTTAATTACTTTTAAGATAAAATGAACTTCAAAGTTTAGATTAACATTTAGTTAATTATCATAATTTGTTAGGGTTTAGTTATCTAGGGCTAATCAGTTCGGGACTAATGCTAGATTCACTTAGCTCATAATTGGATCACTAATTGGGCTTTCCATAACTTGGGCCTTTTAGGTTAGGACTTTGGGTGGGCTTCTTTTTTGTGTGTTTAGCTTTTAAGCCTTGTGTTTGTCATTCCTCAATTGCCATTCATTTAACCCCATTATTAATTAATTTAAATCTTGGAACATCAGGTATTTATTAATCCCGATATCCGTGTCGTAACAGTCTTGCCTCAATGAATGTTGACCGCATATTTGGATTAATCATTACCAACCTGGGTTAAAATTAATATTTGACAAGATCATTCCATCATATTTTAATTACTTGCATCATGCATAAAGGTGACGTACGAGATTCAAAACATAAATTAACACGGTAGTCGGCCTTATTCGATGCCAGTTTAATCTATGGTTCGAGGTATCACCATCCTTATTAATTAAATGTTCAATTAATTTGAACTCACTAATTTGATAAGGCTCGTCCGATTAATGTCAATTTTCAATTTAGAACGCCAAATTAAATTCAATTTAAATCTCAACAATTTCCATCCTTTTGAGAGCGACAAATATTTTTGGTACCGATTTCAGCGCATGGTAGGGGTGCTATTCCTTCCCCAAGCGTAACCAACTCCCAAACCCTTTTAATTTGAATCTTTGGTCTTCTGGTGTCCAGCCTACCTTATCCAAGTGGCCGGTGGAGACTCCAAATCTTATTTTAAATGAGAATCAAGTTTTCAAACTTTTATTATTTTTCAAAAGAAAAAGAAATTGCAGCAAAAAAGGGAGAATAAAAAGGATCTCCTTTTAAACCTCTATCTCAAAATGGGTTTGGGGATAACCCATAGAAACCAAACGAGCTTGAATTTCAAACGAATTTCCAAAAAAGGGTCGTTACACTTGGTCCACCATATCTAGATGCGAAGAAGAGAGAATTCATGTCTTTAGAGCAAGGCCATCTATTACTAGCTGAGTATGAGTCAATAATGCCCCTAAGATGGTTCCGGATGATCGCCAAATACGCGACAGGTTCCGTATCGACTTTTGGGCCGCTGATTACACTGATTTTGATGTGTTGGTCAATAGGGACAAGGATATAAGCTGAGTTCCAGAGTCTGAGTATTGTGGGAAACAAAACAAAAGGTCGCGTGATAGACAATATTAGCCAAATCACATATAAGACGGTGGTGGTGGACGTGGTCAGAATGTCTAGACTGTTGTTGTTGCTGCTGCTGATTAGGAGCATTGTGGGAAACATCATCCATGCATGTGTCCTGGAGGGTGTTTGGATTTGACATATGATAAGGAGCCAGTTGAGATATTGGACTCTATCACAAAAGTTCTTCGTGGTAAGACCATTGATTTGGTCAAGTTAATGTGGCGCCATCGAGGAAGCCACGTGAGAGATGAAGAAGGACATGTAAAAGTAGGATCTTCATCTTCTCCCTTTAGGTAAATGTTGACACTAAAATTTCTTAAAAGGGGAAAGTTGTAATGCCCAAAAAATATGGTTAGAAGGATTAGGGGTTTGATCAAGTTGAGTTTGAACTAGTCGAACCAGATTAAACGATTAAATAATTTTTAGGTAAAATAAATACTTTAAAAATGGAATTTTGATAAAACGATGATGATTTAGACTTATAAAATTGCTTAAATATTTTATTAAACATTTTTGTAATTAAATTATAGGTTAATTAAATTGATTATAGTGCCATTTTAGTTTTGGTGACTAAAATGTAAGATTTGTAAAACTATTTTTGCGATAACTAAATTGTAAAAGGATCAATACTAAGAATCCTATAACACCCCAAAATATGGCCTAGCCGGAATTGGGTTTTGGCGATCGGAAACCTACATAGAAAATGTTTAAATATTGTATTGATGTTGACTGTAAGGTCGATAGCATCAATAGTGGACTTTAATTGAGTCGAATCATTGGTTCAGGACCAAATAGAATGTATTAGAAACCTCTTAATGGCTAAATTGTAAAAAAAATAGAAGTTTGGTAATAAAACTATAGTGTACCGAGAGTAGAGGAACTAATGTTGCGATTAGCCCCTACTCAATTATAAATCCCATATGTGGGATTACCGGGGAGGTTTCCTTCAATATGAGGAAACCTATTGCTATTAAAACATGGAGAATAACCAAGTTTTGAGTCTTACCTGAATACTTTATAAGCAAGTACCTCCCCAAGTTGTCATCTTCTTTATAAGCAAGCACCACCATTGTTGGTCGATTTCAAGCTTGCCTTTTCTTTGATATACTGTTATTGAATCGTTGCTAGTGATTGGGTAAGCCATAACCCTCAATCAACCATTGAAATCCATGGATAAATCAAGCTTAATCACAAGCTAGGGTTTGGCTAACCATGGAGTTTTCTAGCTAATAGCTATTTTGAGTTTCGATATTGATTTTGATATCGTTATATTGATTTCGGCATCAAATTATTGAATCTAATCGAATCCTATTGTTGTTATCTATCTCAAGAAGTTGGTAGAGAACATTCATCGTCACTAACAAAAGCTAGGAACAAGGGAATTGCTATTCGAGAGCCTTGAAAGCTTCGGATTATCAAGGTCAGCACAGTCAGAGTCTCGGGATTAGGCTAGGTGTCTTTCCTGACTTTATTGTTAATAGAATTATCATCGTTAACCTCGTTGTTAAGGACTATTGCATTGATTTACTTATCGAACATTATGGTAACAATTGGTAAGTTACCGCATCAATTTTTGAGTATTGATATTGTCATTGTCATTGCCATTGAACATTGGACATAAGTAATGTTGCTGTCCTTGAGTATTGTTATTGTCATTATCATCGTCATTGTCATTGAATCATGAAGTATGGGACATTGATATAGAGCACCGATATAGCCATTAACATTGATTATTGAAGTTAACATTGTTATTGTCAATGAAACATTGAAAATGAAGCATCGATCATTGTTGATGTCATTGTGATCATTGGACATTGCCATTGCTATTGACATTGTCATTGAACTTAGACATCGAAATACTGATTATCGTTATGAACATTGAACATGGCTATTGATATTGAACACAAATTATCGATATTGTTACCGGACCTTGGATTCGAGGGACATTGGATACAATTGGCATGCCATAGAATTCACGAGCTTAGTGTACGGGTGGACTACAGTCCTAGGTCTACGGCCTATATTGATTTGGTGAGGCGGATGGATGTGTTATGGTATTGGTCATATTGGCGAGGATGAGGGACTAGACCATTTATTAATTTGGCAAGGCGTAGGAATTCGCGTATCCACTATCCGAAATCGATCCAAGGGTTATTGATGAAATATGGACTTATTGTTATTGAACATGAACATTGCATTGCTATCATAGATCTATTGATTGTTATTGGAAAGATATGAACTGTGATGCATTTCCATGAAATTGCGTTATTTTTTACTACCTCACTAGGCAAAGTATGCCTAATGCATTGCATTTCATCCATTTCAGGTTAAGAGATTCAAGTCAGAAGATCGGAGAAGTTATCGTGTTGAACGAGTCACAAGCAAGCTCAAGTAATGTATATCGTACCTATGAACTCCTAGCATGGTGTCAAAGTAGCTATAAAAGTCATATAGAGTCCTTTTTACATGTGTGTAATGTGCTTGTAGTGTAATAAGTGCCTAATGCCTTAATTCCCTTTTTGGATGGCTTAAAAGTGACTAAAATATGCATATTTGGTCCTCTAGGGTAAAAACATGATAAACGGATTCGGTTTGACATGAAATTTAGCATGCTAGTAGTTTATGTTGGTTAAAACTTGTTGGTAAGGTTTCATTACATTTGGACTATGATAAATAGGTCAATTCAAAAAAAAAGCCAGCAAAAAATATATCATCTTAGTGCAGGGCGCATCGATATTGTAGATAGTGTATCGATACGGCCTTGCATATTTAGTCAGGTTAACGTTGGTCAAAAAGGGGTGTATCGATATGTCCTAGGCGTATCGGTACAAGTTTGGTCACTAGAATTTGGGATCAAAAATGGTATCGATACGAAGTCAACACGGTCAACTAGTATAGGTACGACCCTCAATAGTATCGATACAGGTGTATTGTAATTGAATCGAACTTGGGAATTAGGTTAAGGCACACCGATACGTCTATAAGGGTATCGATATTGTGGTAGTTAAATCGGTTAAAAGGGTGAAGAACATAGTTTTTCATTGTTTACATTTTAGTCACTGATTATTGCAAGGCTTAATTGAATAGACAAACGAACTCTGAATATTATAAAAAATTTTACACTCACTGTTTGATTGATGAATTTCATTTTCGTTAAGTTAATTGCATAAAAATACCATTGGAAAGCTAAAATTACGATTAAGCCCCTAAAGCTTGTAAATGTTACAATTAGGTCCTAGTTGGTTAATCATTGATTCGAGATAAATTGATGGCACTAGTGTAATGTTTTTTCTTTTATGTTAAGCCCAACAACAACGTTTATTGTATGAAAATATCGTATTGACCACTGCTTAGTCCATCGGTAACATACTCTGACGTAGTTTTGGGCCTGGCCGGGAAGGGGTGTTATATTTGTAGTATCAGAGCTAGAGTTTAGTCGATTCTAGGACTAAACCGAAGCTTATTGCATTATTATTGTGTTACTTTACCACCTAGGAGTTTTTACATTGTGTATATTTTGACTTGTCAACTAATCCGATCTCTTTATATTATAGTTATGTTTGAGACGAATGCGTCTCGCATTCACGAGCATGCCATCGGCTCCTCAACCCATGGCAAGGAAGTGAGGGGGTAGAACCACCGAACCCACCTAATCCCCCACCTCAGCATGTGTGAGCCAGTGGTGCCTGATGCACAGGCAGATTGCGTGGAAGTGCTAGTGTGGGACAATCCACCTTGACCCGTTTTTATAGTTTACACACTTTTGTATTACCTCTTCTTACTGTTGTATTTATGTTAATACATTTCCTATTGATACGTAAGCAAGGCATTTCTTGTCTTTTATAGAGAATATAGACCATAGCAATATTGTAACCAATAATTTCTCTTATTACTTGGGGGAGGAACAATAGTATTTCATTGCTACAAATATGGATTATTGAAAAAAATAAGACATGTATTTGGATATTTCCTTTCAACTCCATAATATTCTATTATTTATTTGATATGACATGAATAGTTGAAGGGAATTTCCTGATCAGAACATGGCTGACATGTTCAAGCAATTCATGGCATCTATGAGGGCCGAGACGGTGGTGCAACCAACCCCACCCGCTGTCCAGTACACTCGAGCCCCTATTGATAAGTTGGCCTCACTCTGAGCCTACACCTTCACCAGACAAGATGACGAAAGTCTTGAGACTGCAGAATACTGGCTGGACAACATGCTACGGATCCTGAACAAACAATTACAGTGCTCGGATGAGCACAAGCTAGAGTGCGCCCTTGCATTGTTAGCCGATGAAGCATTACAGTGGTGGGAGACCAGGATTCTTACCGTCAATGAAGAATCGATCACTTGGGAGTTCTTCCTTCAAGAATTCTAAAAGAAGTTCATTAGCGAGTATCATCTCGCAGAAAGACGCAATATCTTTCTCCACTTGAAGTATGGCGGTTGACCTGTTGAGCAGTACATTCATGATTTATGCAAGTATTACCGTTATGGTGCAGAATACATTAAGAAGGAAGAAGACAAGTGCATGATGTTTATCACTGGGCTTAGTGATGAATTACGCCCAATGTTTACTGCTTTGGGGATCACTGATTTTCAAGATCTTGTGAATAGAGTCAAGGCCACTAAAGCTGTATAGAAAACCTTGACAGGTGGATCTAGTAGGCCCAAAGAGAGGTTTAGGGATGATTCCTGACCTCCTAGGTGGAATAAAAAGAGTAAGAATCAAGGCCCCAAGCAAAATGTGTATTCCCAGCCTTCCCGTTTTGGGAATATTGAGAAACCTCAAACAATGACCCAGTCCTACACTAAGACGGTCTCAGTTGAAAGTACCGAAGGATCCAACCAAAACACACAAAACTCAGTTTGCAATTACTGCCAGAAGCGACACCCAGTAGGTCAGTGTCGCAAGCAGTCTGGAGCCTACTTCTATTGTGGCGAGCAGGGTCATTTCCTCTGTGATTGTCCCTTGGGTGCAACCAAGTCTGTGACTACACTGGCAAATACTGTAACCCCTGCCCAATCCTTCTGAGGTAAGGGGTTAAGACAAGGTCCATTAAGAGCTACAAGGAGACCCAGTGGCTCTGGCAAGGCACCAAGCAAGCAAGAATCCAAGACTTTTGCTCAGGTGTATCATATGAGGAGTAAGGAGGAGGAAGATGAGCCAGATGTCATTGCAGGTACTATTGAACTGTATTCACATCCTGTATATGCATTGATTGATTCTAGCTTTACTCACTCTTTCATAAGTACTGAATTGGTTAAGAAACACGGAATGAATAGTGAACCTATAGCACCGAAGATATTTGTAACTAATCCACTTGGTGATTGTGTCACCTTAAACTTTGTATGTAAGAATTTCCCTGTGGTGATTCAAGGGATCCCTTTCGTGACCGATTTGTTGGCTTTACCGATCCATGAGTTTGATGTGATATTGGGTTTGGATTGGCTTAGTGAGCATCAAGCATGGGTGGATTGTAGTAAATGAAGATTTTATCTTCGAGGCCTTGGCAAGGAGAGCATTATGTTGATGAATTCTAGAAAACCATCCTTGTATGCTTTGACAATTGAAGCTAAGGATGGGCCGCAATTATCAGAGGTTGACACTATGTATGAATTTCCCGATGTCTTCCCTGATGAACTTCTGGGTTTACCCCTAATCCTTGAAGTTGAATTTGGCATCAACGTACAACCTAGAATTACTTCAGTGTCTATTGCACCTTATCGAATGGCAGCCGCTGAGCTGAAAGAATTGAAGGGCCAGATTCAAGATTTGCTTGATAAAGGCTTTATTCAACCGAGTTTCTCACTTTGGGGAGCTTCAGTTCTCTTTGTGAAGAAGAAATATGGTTCCATGAGACTGTGTGCAGTTGAACAAGGTGACCATCAAGAACAAATACCCATTGCCAAGGATTGATGACCTGTTTGATCAACTCAAAGATGCCACTGTGTTTTCCAAGATTTATTTAAGGTCTGGTTACTACCAAATAAGAGTTAAAGAATGTGATGTATCTAAGACTGCCTTCCGTATGAGATACAGTCACTATGAATTCTTGGTGATGCCATTTAGGCTAACCAGTGCACCGGCATCTTTTATGGGCCTGATGAATCAGGTTTTTAGACCCTATCTCGACAGATTTTTGGTGGTGTTCATTGATGACATCCTAATCTATTCTAAGGATGCAGCAGAGCATCACAATCACCTTCGCATTGTGCTTCAAACCTTCAGGGAGAAACAGTTATTCGCCAAGTTCTCAAAATGTGAGTTATGGCTTACTAAAGTTGCCTTCCTTGGGCACGTTGTATCAGCCTCGGGTATCCAAGTGGACTCAAAAAAGATTCAAGCCATTCTTGATTGGAAACCACCAAAGAATATCGACGAAATAAGAAATTTCATGGGTCTTGCTGGCTACTATAGGAGATTCGTCAAGGGATTTTCTATCATATCAGCCCCTTTAACTAAGTTATTAAGAAAGGAAGCCCCATTTGCTTGGACTACAGAGCAACAAAGGAGCTTCGATCAATTGAAATAAGTTTTGGCTCATGCCCCAGTCCTAATCCAACCCAAGCCAGGCAAAGACTACACGGTTTACAACGATGCATCGCACCTCGGGTTAGGATATGCATTAATGCAAGAAGACAAGGTCATTGCATATGCATCAAGATAACTCAAGCCACATGAAATGAACTCTCCCGCTCATGATTTAGAATTGGATGTAGTTATCTTTGCGTTGAAGATTTGGAGACATTATCTCTATGGGGAGAAATGTTTCTTTTCATTGATCATAAAAGTCTCAAATATCTCCTAACTCAGAAAAAGTTGAATCTTCGACAACGGAGATAGATGGAACTCCTCAAGGACTATGATCTTCTTTGATTGCCTTCCGGGCAAGGTCAATGTTGTAGATGATGCACTCAGCTGCAAACCTATGCCTAGTAAGTTTTGTTGTTGACTCCCAAGTCTATTGTGATGATTTGTATATTGACTTATTGCAAATCCTTATGTTGGAGATCCTTAAGCTATCAACACTCACTTCTGTCTTAAAAAGCATCGTTTCATTGTAGCTGAACTTCAAGTTAAGTCGACCATTACATCAAGAATTTGAGCATTGCAAGAACAGGATCCTAACCTTCAAGTCATCATTCCCAAGCTGCAAGATAACCCGAATTTCAAATTGAATTCTGAAGGGCTTTTATTTTTTTCGCAACTGAGTCTGTGTACCTGAAGATGAATCTCTTCATATTAATATCCTCAAGGAAGCTCATTCAATCTCTTTCTCTATTCACCCGGGGTCAATGACCTATGGGAGTTTTATTGGTAGTTGGTCATGAAACAAACCATAGTTGAGTTCGTGTCCAAATGCCTCACGTGTCAGCGTGTTAAGGCTGAATATCGTGTTCCCACCAGATTACTGCAACCTATTGATTTACCGCAATGGAAGTAGGAGAAGATCACCATGGATTTTGTCAGTTATTTGCCTCTGACTCCCACTAAACACGATGCAATTTGAGTCATTGTAGATCGTTTGACCAAGTCAGTGCATTTTTTACCAATTCGAATGAGCTATGGACTTCCCAAGCTGGCTGACTTGTATATCAAGGAAGTCATTCGACTCCATGGAGTAACTCAATCTATCATTTCTGATCGAGATCCCCGATTTGCATCTCAATTTTGGAAGTCTTTGTAAGGAGCTCTGGGTACGAAAGTTAATCTTAGTAATGCCTTTCGCCCGCAGTCTGATAGCCAATTAGAAAGAGTAATACATATTTTGGAGGACATGCTACGAGCATGTATTATCGATTTTGGCGGGTTATGGGAAAAATCTCTACCCCTTATTGAATTTTCCTACAACAATAGCTACCAAGCTTCTATCAAGATGGTACCTTACGAAGCATTGTATGGGAGGCGTTGTCAAACTCCTTTATGCTGGTCTGAGCTCGGTGAAGGCAAGATGTTGGGCTTTGATTTACTTCAAGAAATAAAAGAACGGGTTGCCATTATCCATGACCGTTTGAAAGTAGCTTTTGACCGGCAGAAAACCTACGTTGATCTTAAGCGTAGGGATATTCATTATGAAGTTGGAGAAAACGCCTTTTCTCAAGGTTTCACCGTGGAAGAAAGTTTTGAGGTTTGGAAAGAAAGGGAAACTAAGTCCTCAATTTATTGGATATTTCAAGGTTACAGAAAAATTGGCCCTATGGCTTATCACTTGTTGTTGCCCCCATAAATGAGCAAAATCCATGATGTGTTTCATGTATCCATGCTACGGAAGTATCATTTTGATCCTTCTCACATTATTGAACTTGAATCTGTAGAAATCTGATCCAATTTATCCTATGAAGAGGAACCAGTCCAAATTCTTCCAAGGGAAGTGAAGAGACTTCGCAACAAAAATATTCCATTGGTTAAAGTGCACTGGAAGAGCCATACTACTAAGGAAGCAACTCGGAAACTAGAGGAGACAATGCGGAAGCAATACCCTCAGCTCTACGATCCAGTTAAAATTCGAGGATGAATTTTTCTTAAGGCGGAGAGTTCTAACACCCTAAACTCCAGCCTAGTCGAAATTGGGTTCTGGTGATCGAAAACATACGTCAAAAATGTTTAAATATTGTATTAATGTTGACTATAAGGTCGATAGCATCGATAGTGGACTTTAATAGAGTCGAATCATTGGTTAAGGTCCAAATTGAATGTATTAGAAACCTCTTTATGGCTAAATTGTAAAAAAATAGAAGTTTGGGGACAAAACTATAGTCTACCGAGAGTTGAAAGACTAATCTTGCGATTAGCCCCTCCTCAATTATAAATCCCATACGTGGGATTAAACAGGGAAGTTTCCTTCAATAGGAGGAAACCTATTGCTATTAAAACATGGTGAATAGCCAAGTTTTGAGTCTTACCCGAATACTTCATAAGCAAGCACCTCCCCAAGTTGTCATCTTCTTTATAAGCAAGCACCACCATTGTTGATAGATTTCGAGCTTGCCTTTTCTTCGATATATTGTTATCGAATCGTTGCTAGAGGTCGGGTAAGCCATAACCCTCAATCAACCATTGAAATCCATGGATAAATCAAGCTTAATAACAAGCTAGGGTTTGGCTATCCATGGAGTTTGCTAGCTAATATCTATTTCAAATTTCAATATTGATTTTGATATGATTATATTGATTTCAGCATCGAATTATTGAATCTAATCGAATCCTATTGTTGTTATCTAGCTCAAGAAGTTGGTAGAGAAAATTCACTGTCACCAACAAAAGCTAGGAACAAGGGGATTGCCATTCGAGAGCCTTGAAAGCTTCAGATTATCAAGGTGAGTGTAGTCGGAGTCTAAGGATTAGGCTATGTACCTTTCCCGACTTCATTGTTAATAGAATTCTCATCGCTAACCTCGTTGTTAAGGACTATTGCATCGAATTACTTATCAGACATTATGGTAAGCATTGGTAAGTTACCGCATCAAGTATTCAGTATTGATATTGTCATTATCATTGCCATTGAACATTGGACATAAGTAATGTTGTTGCCGTTGAGCATTGTTATTGTCATTGTCATTGAATCATAAAATTATGGGACATTGATATAGAGCATCAATATAGCCATAGATATAGCCATTGATATTGATTATTGAAGTTAACATTGTTATTGTCATCGAAACATTGCAAATGAAGCATCGATCATTGTTGATGTCATTGTGATCATTGGACATTGCCATTGCTATTGATTTGTCATTGAACTTAGACATCGAAATATTGATTATCGTTCTGAACATTGAACATGGCTATTGATATTAAACACGAATTATCGATATTGTTACCGGACCTTGGTTTCGAGGGACATTGGATACAATTGGCATGCCATAGAATTCATGAGCTCAGTGTACGGGTGGACTACGGTCCTAGGGCCACGACCTATATTGATTTGGTGAGGCGGAGGGATATGTTTGGTATTGGTCATATTGGCGAGGTGGAGGGACTATACCATTTATTGATTTGGAAAGGCGTAGGAATTCGCGTATCCACTATCCAGAATCGATCCACGTGTTATTGATGAAATATGGACTTATTATTATTGAACATGAACATTGCATTGCTATCATAGATCTACTGCATTGTTATTGGAAATATATGAACTGTGATGCATTTCCATGACATGTGTTATTTTTGACTACCTCACTAGGCAAAGTATGCCTAATGCATTGCATTTCATCCATTTTCGGTTAAAAGATTTAAGTCGGAAGATCGGAGAAGTTGTCGTGTTGAACAAGTCACAAGCAAGCTCATGTAATGTATATCGTACCTATGAACTCCTAGCAAGGTGGAAAAGTAACTAGAAAAGTCTTATAGAGTCCTTTTGACATGTGTGTAATGTTCTTGTAGTGTAATAAGTGCCTAATGCCTTAATGCCGTTTTTGGATGGCTTAAAAGTGACTAAAATATGCATATTTGGTCCTCTAGGGTAAAAACATGGTAAATGGATTCGGTTCGACACGAAATTTGGCATGCTAGTCGTATATGTTGGTTAAAACTTTTTGGTAAAGTTTCATTACATTTGGACCACGATAAATAGGTCAATTCGAATAAAAAGCCAGCAAAAAATCTGTCATCTTAGTGCAAGACGTATTGATACGCTGGATAATGTATCGATACGACCTTGCATATTTGGTCAGGTCAACGTTGGTCAACAAGGGGCGTATCGATACGTCCTAGGCTTATCGATACGAGTTTTGGTCACTGGAATTTGGGATCAAAAATTGTATCGATGCAGGGACATGGTGTATCGATATGAAGTCAATATGGTCAACCAGTATCGGTACGACCCTCAACAGTATCGATACAGGTGTATTGTAATTCAATCTGAATTTGGGAATTAGGTTAAGGCGTATCGATACGTCTATAAGGGTATCAGTATTGTGGCAGTTAAATCGGTTAAAAGGGTGAAGAACACAGTTTTACGCTGTTTACATTTTAGTCACTAATTATTGCAAGGCTTAATTTAATGGACAAACGAACTCCGAATAATATGAAAATTTGTACACTCACTGTTAGATTGATGAATTTCATTTTGGTTAAGTTAATTGCAGAAAAGGACCACTGGAAAGCTGAAATTACGATTAAGCCCTAAAGCTTGTAAATGTTGCAATTAGGTCCTAGTTGGGTAATCACTTATTCAAGATAAATTGATGGCACTGGTGTAGTGTTTTTTTTCTTGTATGTTAAGCCATTGTATGAAAATATCGTATTGACCACTGCTTAGTCCATCAGTAATATACTTCGACCCAGTTTTCGGCCAGGCCGGGAGGAGGGTGTTACAAATCCTTAGAGATAGATATTTTTTAAAATATTTTAATTGTTTTTACCACCTCTATGTAGAATTCTAATTTGATTAAGGAGCCCTCCAACTTGCTCACGGTGCCATAGTTTTTCTAAATACTCTTAGACTTGGTAAAAGGAATATTCTAGAGGACAAGTATATTCATGAGTGGAAATATCATGTGAAATGATTTTTTTAGTTAGCTAGAAAATGAAAGGTGTACTTTCATATTATCAATTGATGTAAATTTATCTTAGCCACTCATCGTAAGAGACTCAACTATAAATATAAATATTTTATACTTTATTTGTATCATTGATTCTCTTAATAATATAAACATTTACTCTAAATACTCTTTTTTATATTTCGTGTTTTTGTTGATTTTTTTTTTGTTTGCTTCCGCTCTTTCATAGATTTTGTGTATTTTAGGTACCCTATTATGTTTTCAAATTTACTTAGATGTTTGTTTCGAGCCACATTGTTTAAGACCGTACGATATGATAAGTTAAAATTTTAACATCGTTACAATATGTTCAATACAAAACTTATATAAAAAAAATATTACGGTTTGAGAGTTGTTTCAAAGTATTGTAAGAGATAGAAATGGTTGAAAGTAAGAACAAACCCCCTCAAAATGAAAAAAAGAAAGAACAAACCGATTTAATTTTTATAAAATAAATGTTCTTAAATTTAATCCCCACCTATGGTGTTCAGCATTTTCTCGACATATCACTTCAATGTATGAAGGATACAGATACTTGTCGAAACGAAATTTACATGAAAGAGAAAATAATAAAGAAAATAGTGATTTAATTATAGAATAGAAATTATACATCCGGCTCTTCCTTAAAGTTTGCTTACTTGTAAAGTAATTTCGAAATACGAAGTTGTTTTCAGGCTCGACGAACCGCTCCTCAGGCTTCATCCATTTAATGAACATGGATATGAGGTTTATTAGGTATATAATTTATGTTGTTGTTCGTTTCACGAAATCATATTTTTTTCACCAAGGAAATGTCATTTATTTTCTTAAATGATTAATTAAATTTTTTTTATTTTTAAAATATTTAATTTATAAAACAAAGATAACTATATTCAAAAAAAGAAAACCAAATAATATAACAAAAAAATCTTTACTTATTCAAACATTAATCATCTACTTTGATAAAAAAAAATTAGACATTTAAAACAATACTTGTAGAATCTAAACACTTATTAAATAAGCCTTTATTTTATTTTGCACTCATGACTAATAAAGTTTCCATTCCTTTAATAATTTTGTTGTTATAATATTTTTCCCTTAAATTTTGTTTTTTTTAATTTCTTTAATATAACTTTTATATTTAAAAAAATATTATTTATTTTATGTATTTCACATTTTAATTTTTGTAATATATACATAAGGTTTCATCAAAACAATCAAACGAAAATAATATATGAGCCATGTTAAGAAAGACTATATTAAGACCCAAGCCATCAGACTTCTCAGGTGCACCCATTCCAAAGATTATTGATATTTAATTAGGGGTGATAGTTTAATTCGCATTCGATGGGTTTTGATTTGATCTAGTTTTATAGACTTCGTTTTTTATAAAAAAAAGATTTCGAGTTAAGTTTGAGATTATAGTGAAAGTATCTAATCTAATATAATAATGTAATTTTATTCTAAATATTTAGATATAAATATTATAATGCATCTATATCTATTTTTCAATTATCACGCTATTTTATTGAATAAAAAAATATAATTATCATAATGTCCCTTTTTATATAATTTTTTAATTATCTCTCTATTTTATCGAATACAAATAGATGAAATAATTTTCTTTTTATGTCATCTGTTGGAGTCACATTTTTACTCTAAAAGTTAGATTGACCAAAAACCTAATCTATCGTCCCTATACTCAACAATGAAGCACTTGTATCTAAAATCGAAATAATCTAACTGAAAATTGACTATAACAGAATTAACAAATTTATAAAATTCTGAATTAACAAATTGCACTCTGCATAACGCACTAGATCTTAATAAATTATTTGTGAGCTCTAAACAATCAGACTCGATCATAATTTTATCTATATTTGTGATTTTATCTAGTTATTTTAGGATATGTACTTAATCAATTAGAAAAAAAAAATGATTTCTAAATCGTTTTTAGTTTTATTTACAAATGGCTCACATATTAATTTTGCAATCCGTGATATGCACTAAAGTTTTCAAATCATATCGAGAACGTTGAATAAATTAAATATTATAACAAAAATATATATTATTTCTATTTGGCTTATGGGTGTAAGAAGCCTTTTAAATTTTGAAAAAATTCAATGATTGTCGTGGATCAAACTTTTTGGATCGAGACATTGGCGCGAGCATCATATAAGGAGGTTGTGCACAGCCAAATGTGGCCCAGCACTTGGAGAATATTGTGGACCAAACCTTTGGGACCGAGGCACTGTCAAAAGAATCAACCAAAGAGGGTTTGCGTGGTGTAACGGGCTTGCCAAGACCATCACACTTGGCCCGCCACATGGAGAATGCTAGGAAGCCTGCAAGCCCATATGACTTAGCCAAATCCATGGAGGATTCAGGAGGGTAATTTGGTCAAAGCATCATCTATTTATTTGAAATATAATTTGTAGATAGTGTTTGTAATAATTAGATATTTGAATGGCAATTTGATTAGATAAGATCAATCTCGACCGTCAATGTAATTTAAACTGGGCCGTTAGATGTAGGGGACTTCAACTATAAATAGAGGCTCCCTCATCACTTGTAAATCACTTCAGCATTCACTTATTCATTCACTTTGAGAAATACAAGAAGCATTTACTCTAAAATCTCTGAGTGTTCTACATTGTTCTTAAGTGTTCTTCTTCGTTCATGTTGCCAAGCTCTTTCTGAGTTCTTTTATTCGTTTCCGCTTAGAACTATCTTTCGTTCGAGGGCTTCAGGAAGTGTTTGATCTTCCAGAGCAAGAATCCTGGCTAAGTTAGGTGTTTGTTGAGAGAGCTTCACCTAAGGCCGTGATAAGGGATTTCAGGGTGACTTAGTCGATGTTTCAACCGAGAAAGTGACTAAGGCCTGCATGATTCGTTTGGCAAATGTCTAGCCCTGTAACAAGATCCATCGAAGCCTGGAGGGCTTGTCTGAGCCGTTGTCGAGCAGGAGTACTCGCAAGGCTGGTTGAAGGCTAACATAGGCGCAAGAATCGACCGATTAGCGTCAAAGGCGTCTAAGGCCGCACGAATCTGCTAGGGTTGAGCCCTAGGCCCGTAACAAGTGGTATCAGAGCGAGTCAAGGAAGGGACTTGCGTTTGAGCCAGCTTGCAGTTACAGTCAAGCGTGGTGGTGATTTGCGTTCGAGTTAGTCGAAGTGATCAGACTAGTTCGTGGCAAAGTGGTGATTGAGATGGCACCAAAGAAGAAGACATTGACAATGGACGAAGTAAGAAAGACTCTTAATGAATTTGACGAGAGGAGCAACCTTCTTAAAAATAAAGTGCAACAGAATTTTGAATTCATAACGGTCGTGGAGGCTTGGGTCGATAAACTCTTGGAATCCAAAAAGGAGGCCAAGGTGGTGTTTGAATAGCTAGAGTTGGTAAACCTTGAAAAGCTGGGTTAGTTGGATTTTGAGATGTTAGAGTCTATGGAATGGGTCCAGGAGGAGGTTCAAGAGGCTCTTAATGGATTGGATGTGAAGATATCTGAGCGCGACAATTCCTTAGAGGCTACAGTGAAAACTCTAAGAGAGGAGGCCAAAAAGATCCAAAGTGTTGTAGAGTCACGTCTTGAAAAGTTAGAGTCTATGAAGGGCAAGTTCAATGACGAGATGCAACGCATCCTCTACGAGTTAGAGATAGTTCAAGAGAATTGTGCTTGTGAAGCCAAGATTCGGGCTTTGGGAAAAGCGAAGGATTCTTCCAAGGAGAAAACCGCGAAGGAGATCCAAGAAGTTCTCAACACGATGCACGAGAAGTTGAACCAACAAGATAATTCCCTTCAAGATGCAGTGGAGGTAATGAAGGCAGAATTGGAGTCGTTGGGAAAGAGGGTTATTAGACTCGAAAAATCCAAAGGGGACGTCAAGCAAACCTAAGGTGTTTTCGAGTCCCGTCTTGACGTAGTGGAGTCCATAGAGGACCGGTTCAAAGATGAGACACGACAAGTTCTCAACAAGTTGGTGACTGTTCGAGGGAGTAATGCTAGTGAAGCTGAGATGGAAGCTTTGCGAAAAGAAGTGGATGAGCTCAAGAGGGAGCTGCTCAGTTGCAAGACCGCAATAAGTGAATGGGGTGCGCTCAAGACCTTCTTAGAGGGATTTAGACCAAGGGCGAAGCTCGCAATAGAGCAAAAAGATGCCTAGAGATTTTCAGAGGCTCTTGTTATTGCCGAACCTTTGACCGAGCCCGCAGAATGCAAGCATGCGAGTGTTGAGTCAACCAGGTCCAGTTCGAGAGACAAGGGAATGGTGAGGCTAAGTCTGTGCCAGAAAAGAAGGGGGCAAGAAGTTGAAGTGTTACTTCTGTGATGGTCCTCATTTGTTAAAGGGATGTCCCGAGAATAACCGCCTAGCTGCCATGGTGAAGACAGCAGACGAGTCAAAGGGTGAAGTAGCGAGACTTGGGGCGGTTTGTGTGCCAATGCCGCTAAGCAAAGTAAGAGCCATTGTTCGACTACGAGTGCCAAAGTAGTCCAGCCAGTGATAAGACTTGGTGCGATAGCAAGTGAGGAAGTTGTCAAGCTGAGGGTAAAGACGGGGCAATTGGAGTGCTACTGATGCAAGGGGCCTCACAAGTTACGGAGATGCCCGGTTCGAGCCAAGGGGTCCGAGAGACAGGACAAGGCCAAGAGTAAAGAGTTTGTGAAACTTGGTTCAGAGTTTTCTAGTTCTGCCAAGGTAAGCGGAGACCATGAGCATAATGAGTTGAAGTTGTCCGAGAAGGCTGGGAAAGAGCTTGCCGAGGATGTTCAAGTAAAGAACATTGCTTTTGAGACCAGTAGAGTGTCGTAGGGGGCCAAGCCGTTGAGCGACATTGCAACCGTTATAATGCCACCTATGGGCAAGGTAGGAAAAAAAGCGAAGTACTTCAAAGAAGAAGTGCCGACGCAAGATGAAGCAACTACAGTGCTACCAGTGTAAGAGGCCTCACAAATTACGAGAGTGCCCAGATCGAGTCAAGCCATCCAAGGAGTTGGGTGAGCCCGAAGAGAGTGAGGCTGCATCGCTTGATCTAATAATGTTGAGTTCTGCCAAGGCAAAGGGGGACTGAAAGCAAAAAGAGGTGACCATGTCCGAGAAGGCTACCAATGAGCTTGCCGAGGATGTTCAGGGTAAGAGCATCGCTTTTGAGACCATTAGAGTGTCAAATGGGGCTAAGTCATTAAGGGACATAGTAACCGTGGAGACACCACCAACGGGCAAGGTGGGAAACAAGCGACAAACTTCAGGTAGGAAGTGTCGATGCAAGAGAAAGCACCGAACTTCAAGGAAGAAGGATCGATGCAAGAGAGCACCAAACTTCAAGTTAGAAGGGCGGATGCAACCAGGAGCAACGGACTTCAAGGAAGAAGAGCCGATGCAGAGTAGTGCAGCAAACTTTGTGGTGAAAGTGCCAATGCATGCAAAGAACTTCGATGAAGAAGGTTCAATGCAGAGGGGGCCAGACTTCAAGGAGAAAGAAGGGCTGACCCGTTTTAGAGTAAATGTGATCGAGAAGAAGATACATCTCAAACACATTCCTAGTGTTTTTGGTTTTGATTTGCCATTGTTGATGAACGTAGATCAAGTAAGACCTAGTCTTCAGTGCGGGGAAAATGAAGATTGGAAGGGACCTTTCAGAGTTCAAAGGGGCAAGCCAGAGTTGTCGACGAATCTGAGAGTTCAGTCCGTGTTCAATGTTGTGACAATTTCCAAGCCTTTGCCGTAGGACCAAGAGTCAAGGAAAATCGAAGTTTGTGGGAGAATGTTCCTACAAGAGAGATGTATCAAGAGACGTCTTAGCAGGCGATGTTCAACGACAGTTTGAGTCGAGACAAGAAGTTAATATGGGGAATTGCATGAAGCTGAGGCATCGACGAGTAATCAAGTTACCCCTGCCCAGGATCATTCGAGTGCAGCGACGAGGGCGTCGCTAAGTCAAGTGGGGGAGAATGTCACGGACCAAACTTTTTGGATAGAGACATTGGCGCGAGCACCAGATAAGGAGGTTGTGCGCAGTGTAACGGGCTTGCCAAATGTGGCCCAGCACTTGGAGAATGTCGTGGACCAAACCTTTGGGACCGAGGAGTTGGCACAAGAATCAGCCAAAGAGGGTTTGTGCGGTGTAACGGGCTTGCCAAGACCATCACACTTGGCCCGACACTTGGAGAATGCTAGGAACCCGCAAGTCCATAGGACTTAACAAATCCATGGAGGATTCAGGAGGATAATTTGGTCAAAACATCATCTATTTATTTGAAATATAATTTGTAGATAATGTTTGTGATAATTAGAGATTTGAATTGAGATTTGATTAGATAAGATCAATCTTGACCGTCGATGTAATTTAAATTAAGCCGTTGGATGTAGGGGAGTTCAACTATAAATAAAGGCTCCCTCCTCACTTGTGAATCACTTCAGCATTCACTTATTCATTCACTTTGAGTAATACAAGAAGCATTTACTCTAAAATCTCTATGTGTTCTACATTGTTCTTGAGTGTTTTTCTTCGTTCGAGTTGCCAAGCTCTTTCTAAGTTCTTTTATTCGTTTTCGCTTAGAACGATCTTTCGTTTGAGGGCTTCAGGAAGTGTTTGATCTTCCGGAGCGAGAATCCTGGCTGAGTTAGGTGTTTGTTGAGAGAGCTTCACCTAAGGCTGTGACAAGGGACTTCAGGGTGACTTAGCCGACGTTTCAACCAAGAAAGTGACTAAGGCATGCACGATTCGTCTAGCAAAAGTCTAGCTCTGTGACAAAATCCATCGAAGCTCGGAGGGCTTGTCCGAGCCGTTGTCGAGCAAGAGTACTCGCAAGGCTGGTTGAAGGCTGACTTAGGCGCAGGAATCGACCGATTAACGTCAAAGGCGTCTAAGGCCGCACGGATCTGCTAGGGTTGACCCTAGCTCGTGACAATATGCACTAAAGTTTTCAAATCATATCGAGAACGTTGAATAAATTAAATATTATAACAAAAAGATATATTATTTCTATTTGGCTTATGGGTGTAAGAAGCCCTTAAGCTTTTGAAAAAATTCATTGAAATCTTTAAAAAAAATTTCACTTAATTAAGCCCTTAAACTATTAAATTAATCAATTAACCTTTTTTTTTTATCAATTTTAACCATTAAGTCTGGGTAGTTTTTTTTTTCTTTAGACATTACTGTCATATGATATACTACAGTTCTATCACGTGACATTTATAGATTCTTTAATATTTTTATAAGTTTTTTATAGAATTTTTAGGTCTTTTAAAGATTTTTTTAATAAAATGTATATTTTTTAAAAATATCAAGTGATAATACTTTAACACTACATACTTTACCAACTAATCCAGAAAACTCATTAAATTTGACAAGAAATATTAGTCAAAAGACTTAATTAATTTAATTTGTTAATTGACAGGCTTAATCGGGTGCAAAAATAATATAGGGACAATACCCGTATGAAATTCAGGAGTTTCATAGCCACCAAACACGGTGCTGAATCTACGGCATAAAGATTGTAAAGTTTAGAGTAGCATGATTGTTTTAACCGACACATTTTCTCTTTACCATTTAAAAATCCTCATAAATATATAGACTGTTTAATAAAAATCTTTTTGAGTTAAATTTAAAGATTATGAGCATTTGTAAAAATTTCACCAGTCAAATCCGTTACTTTAGATGTTTAATAAATAGCGGATTGTAATAGCAGATTGGAGTAAAACCTTTCATTTTGAAAAAGTTTTTTTAGTAGTTTTATGAGTTAGAGGTTTAAATAAAATACTTGTAAATACTATTTTGTACTTGATAATTATAATTTTTATTCTAAATAACATAAATTTGAATGACTAATAAAATTTTTAAAAAATAATTTTTTAAATAAGAAATTAATTTTTTATAGTCAAGTAAGTATGATTTTATTGAAAATAAAAAATTAATATATATATTAATATATACATTTAAATTTAATAATTATTAAAATTATATTAAAAAGAGAATTTCACAAATTAAAATATTATATACAGCATTCATTCTTAGCAATGATATTAAAAAATAATTTTCATACTCCAATTAATATTAATAGATACAAAATATTAATAATTAATAAATTATTCAAACAAGTATTGAATATAATCATGCCCTTATATGCCATTTTGCTTGTTCAAATAATTAAACATACATCAGCTATCAGTTAATTTTACTAAACACTTTTATACAATCAGCTAATGCAATCCTCTAGTCAAATTAGCTAATGCTATCAGCTATATGCTAATTGTCAAGTTAGGCCATATTTTTTTGAATATGCATATGTATCACATACCATCGTAAATACATGATTATAAAAAATAGGCTTAAGGGTGGAAAAAGCTCTTGAACTTTTGAAAAAAAATTAATTAAGCCCTTAAATTTTTTTACACCAGTTAAGCCCTTAAACCAAAAAATTAATCAATTAAGCCATTGTACCAAAAAATTAAATCAATCAAGCCATTTGACCAATTTTGACCATTAAATCTTGATAGTTTGTTTCTTCAGATATTACCGACACATGCTACACTATAGTTCTATTATGTTGTATTTTACGAAAAAATTCAAAAAGTACTTTTTATAAATTTTATAAGCTTTTTAGAATATTTAAAGAGTTTTTTAAATAAAATAAAAATTTCTGAAAAATGTCAAGTGAAAACATTGTGACACGGCGCACTGCAACAGTGGATTGAAAAACCTGTTCAGATTTAATGATCAAAATTGGTCAAAAAGGCTTAATTGATTTAATTTCTTGGTTTAAGGGCTTAATTAATTAAATTCCTTGGTTCAAGGGCTTAATTGAGTGCAAAAAAAGTTCAAGGGCTTCATTGATTTTTTTAAAAAGTTCAAGGCTTCTTACACTATTAAGCCTAAAAAATCTACATTATTTAATAAATTTTAAATTATAAATAAGGCAAAATTCACAAATGGTAAATAAGTTTTGGTAAATTATTCAATTTGGTAACCAAACTTCCAATTACTTTAATGTTATCATAAAACTTTTAGTTTTGTTTCAATGTTATCATTGACCCGTTAACAGAAGTTAGCAACAGTTAAAATATTTTTTATAATAACAAATTTAGTCCTCCACGTTTGTACACTCAAACAATTATTCTTAATTCGAAAAACATAAATTTAACCATAATTATTTAAACATTATTTCAACCTTATTTTTTATAAAAAATAATTTAACCATAAACCCTCAGCCTAAAACCAATAATTTAACCATAAACCCTCAACCTAAAACCCTAAACCTTAAACTCTTAAACCTATATCCTAAACCATAAACTCTTAAACCTATACCCTAAACCATACACCCTTGTGTATCTCAAATTTTGCAATCCAGTCTCCGTATCATCGACCACATGTGAAGTTTACTAAGCATGCATTGCATTAGACAATGCACTACGATTGGAATTTATGGAATGAATAGTAGCAGAAGTGAAACATGGAGCATTAAGGATTTGCAAAAAAAACACTCACAGAGAAATTCCGCTCATCGACAAGCCTCGCTTGCAGACAACTAACAATTACATGCTCGACACATAACTGAATATGAGTATGGAAATGAGATCCTGTAAGGACCCTCTAAATATATGATAATCTTAGGGGGGAAATGGGTTGTACCTGTGTTCAGAACTCGCACACAAATTAGAGTAATATGGATAGAAATCATAAGCCGCAGAAACAACATTCACAACAGCATAGCATGATAAAGATAGTTAAGAAGAATCAAGAGAAGCCCTCAAATGTCATAACTATGATATGTCATTTGCAGCTAACTCACTGATTTCGTTACAGGCCTTTATCGTGTCAGCAGCCACATTGATGTGAAGAAAGAGAGAAAGAGAAAGACAAAGAGCCGTGACAAAAGCTGTAATACCCTAATTTTGTCCGGGTATACCTATATATATCTCTATAAATAAAGCCACAAAAATAAATAAATAAGTCCTTACATTAAACAAAAAATAGCCCACGAGTCCATTTACATATAAAATTCCCTTTACAATCCCAAAAGCTCATTTACACATCTGAATGCCCAATTATTAAATCATGACCCAAACAAACACGCGTGCACAACCAAAGAAACACAAAATTCTCGCCCAAATCAGCAACCAAAAGGACATGTGTCAAGCTGGGATTGGTCAACAAGCCTTCACATGGATTAACTTCCAGCTGGTGTCATCATTTCCATCACCTATATAAAGGAGGAAAGAGAAAATGATTAGGGAATAATGACACAATTAATGTGATCCATTAATTGAAAGAAAAAGAGAAATTTGAGAGGTCACCTGAGAAGTTGGAAAGTCGTCGAAACACCAAAGGTCGTCAGAACCGGTCACCAAAACAGTGAGGTTGTCGCCGAAAATACACTGTGAGGTATATTTCTTATCCTTCTTTCATGTTTTCTGCACTAAAACACCAAAAACGTTAAAAAAGCAGTAATGAAACTAATCGAAATCTAGATCTAAAAAGCAAATCATAAAAGTAAGTCTGAGTGCTTATCTCGACACCAGAGAGTGACTCATTGTCGGGCGAAATGTTTAGGAGAGTGGTGGAGTCGAAAATGAGCGAGAGTGTTTGGTTTTGGGTAGTTAGGTTAGGAAAGGGTGAAGCGGGGGGGACTCAATCGAATCCGTGCTTAGATCTAGTTTTAGGAGGAGAAATCGAGAAAAATAGAGTTTTTTAGGATTTTAGACAGCGCCAGACGATGGCAAAAAATCGCCTTACGGCGGTGGACGACGACCAGAGTTGGGACAGGGATGATCAGAGGTTGAGGATTTGGTCAGAGAAGGCAACCAAAGATGATGGTCGACGTCGCCTCTAGCGGCTGATGAACAGGCAGAAGAGGGTTGAAGAAGGCGGTGGAAGATTAAAATGAAAAAACAAGGGTTGAACATTCAAGATCTTTGGTGTTTTGATCTTGAAAAACATATAAGGGGAGGTGTTTTAGCGGATCAAACAATGAAAAAAGGAAGAACATGGGAAGAACTCAGTGAAAAAGTGAGTGTTTGATCGAAATTGGGATGAGTTTTTGGGTTTAGAGCTGTTAGGAGTTGAGAGGATTTGAAGAATGGGATAGAGAAGAGAGAGAGTGAGGTCTGGAGTTATGACCGATTTAACTCGGTCTTGGGGCTTTTATAGCCTGAGTTAAACGACACCGTTTTGGTGCCGGGTTAAATCGAACCGTAAGACCGAGCCGAGTCTGGTGCACAGGATCCGCGCCCTACTCCTTGGGATCTCTTAATTTGGGCTTTAATTTTTGTTTTCTTTCAATTTAGTCCCTATTGCCTTGTAATTTGACCCTACATTTTATAATTCAGTTCAATTTAGCCCAAATCTCCTATGTTAATTTATTTAATTTGTTTTAATTATTATGCTTTGTTAAATTTAATGTGTGTGCATGTTTTAAAATTAACATGTAGAATATTTGTTTAGGAGATTAATTCACTTAGTATAATTAATTAGAGCCTTTTTAAGTGTAGGTTCTTTAATTAAATTTAATTTGATAGGTGAGGTCATTGTAGAAAAATAAATGGATATTGAATATAAACTTTAATGCCCTAAGTTGATTAGTGTCATATTGCAATGTGATGTTAATCAATAGGGCATTTTGGTAGAAGATTCAATATTACATTTAAACATAGAAAATGGAAATCATACATAGTTAGTTTTATTTAATGAAATTGGAATTGGGGATGAATAATTAGTGTCAATAATAATTAGGAATATTATTAATTTAGGGCTTAATATGGGTAGTGCCTAATTATTTGGGTGTTATCACATAAACCCTAAGTTTAATAATAATCATAGATTTTAATTAATTAATCATTTGGAGCCTTAATTAGGTTTTAAACTTAAAATTGACAAGAAAATAATTGGGCATGCATTGTAAACCTTTTGTGTTGAGATACATTTTTGAATATGAATTGAAGTATCCTAATATAACTGGATGTTTCAAAACTCATATTCGTATAAAGATGTATTTTCTTACAAAAGGATACTCCCATCCGAAATGAAATTCAGTTAACGATTAAGGACTTAATTAAGTTCAAATTATTGCTCAAAATGTCAAAATGCCACATGAAATTAATAAGGTACCGATAACAGGCATTTGTGGGGGTGCTAATCCTTCCCCACACGTAACTGACTCCCGAACCCTAATTTTAAAAAGAATAGAATCTATGGTTGTTTTTATGGTGTCCGGTCTACCAAAGTGACCGGTGGCGACTCCAAATAGATTTTTAAATTAAAAATTATTTAATATGGAAAACCTTAATTTTCAAGATTTAATAAATTAAAATGAATAAAAACCTGATTTTCAAAAAAAATTAATCGTCATGTTATTTTTCCACAATTCTATTTCAAAAATGGTCGCGACAGCTTGGCGACTCCGTTGGGGACTAAAAAGAGAGACAAGCCTAAATAATTAATTTGACGTGGCATTTTGGCATTTCGAGCAATAATTTGAATTTAATTTCTTCAAAGAATTGTTGGATGAATTTTCAGGAAAAATAGGGGTAGCTTTTGTGTATGATATATTTGTCATTCATGCATAAGCCCTCGACCCAAGCTTTTTACCCTTGAGTGGGAGCAAGAAATTATTCGACGTGATGCTCTTCAGCTCCGAGTTTGGATTTTTGTCTTCTTTCGGTATACTAACCTTATGCGTCGTGGGGCTTTTGCCTCCATTATAAGGGATCTATACTACTGAATCGATGTCTTACTGTTGTAGTAGACTGTAACAACAGTTCGGGAACCCTGAGTCTAGAATGATACCCACATGTTGTTTTTCTAGAGCCTTACCCCACTAGAGCCAGACAGGGACCTAGGATAGGCGTTGCCAGTTTACATACATTTCTTTGGTTATTTTCTTTGCAAATATACTATGTTTTCCTATGTTAATGTTTTGTTTATTTGCTCTCCATATTAATTGATTGTATTGACATAAGTTCCTTTTGTTTTGTTTGCTTGTTTTGATTTATTTTGTCATGAACCATCTCATATGCATATATTTTGGCATTAGTTAATTTGGAAGTATTCAACATGTCTGGAAGGGTTAAAGTAGGAGAAGACAATACTGCAATTTGGACGTGGTCAGAGCATACTCAGCATGAAGAAAGAGACAACTTACGGAAGGGAGATGTGTCTCAGATGAAGGGTCAAGTAAATTTAAATACTAAACAAAATAATTGTCTGCCAGAAATAAAGGCAATATGGGATCAGTGTGAGGTGAAAAAGTTATTTAGAAGAGAATTCGGGGATATAGCTTTATTGTTAAGTGTGTAGATAGATCAACAGTTACTCAGAGCAATGACACAATTCTGGAATCCTGCATACAATTGTTTTACCTTTGGTCGAGTGGACATGACACCGACACTTGAAGAGTTTGAGGTATTAATTAATTGTCCTAGGGTGCAAAGTGACAAGATTTATACTAGACCTAATAACAACTTGGGCTTCAAGAAGAAATTGGTATTGATTATTGGAAAGACAAAAGAATGGTTAGACAAGAAGATAGCCAATAGTGACAATACTGATCAGAACAAGGACAAATAGCGTGTAAATTGGAGAGTTCTTAAGGAGTTGATATTGGAAAGTGAAGATGATCCAACTAGGGTAAGAAGCTTATATACCTTGTGAATATATGGGTTAGTTCTATTCCCAAGAACTCCAGAGCACATAGATCCGTCAATAGTGGGATTGTTCGAGCGATTAGAGAAAGGTGTAAACCCAATGCCTGGCATTTTAACTGAAACCTATATATCATTAACCGCGTGCAAAAAGTCAGGAGAAGGATGATTTTGGGGATGTGTGTCGCTGCTTGAAATTTGGTTTAGGGGATATAGATGGGATACTCCGTATAGAGCTATTAGGTATTTGGATACATACTCACCAATAGAGGAGCACCTGGCTAGTTGCCCGTTGGAGAAAAATAACGAGAAACAACGGGAAGAGTATTTCAAGAACATGAGGGATGTCGATGTTGTGTAGAAGGCTCCATGGTTAAACAAAGGAACGACCTTTTTGTATCAATGCAGAGATAGAGATTGGGTTCTGTTACCTGGAATTTGGGGAGGAACGACCTATTACCCTCTATTAGTATCTAGACAGTTTGGCTAGAGGGAATTTATACCAGCTACCGCAGGTATGGCAAAATTTGAGTACACAAACAAGACAAATGATTATAAGGGGATGGTAGCTCAGACTACAAAAGCATGGGAAAGACTGAGAAGGGTTCAACCATATCGGGATTTGGAAGTATTGATAAGATATGAGGGACACAAAGGGTAAATGATACCACCTTTCAAAAGATATAAGAAAATGTAGGATCGTATGTTTGATCAGTTATAGAAGCATTGTTTGTGCAGGAGAAATTAAAGCACGGCCGAGAATTAGACTTGAAGAAATATGAGAAGGGAATTAGTGACCTCAACGAAGAATTAACCATGGCAAAGCTGCAAGTGAGTATGCACGAAAGAAAGGAAAAAGAATGACAGATTAGTACAAGGAGATTAGCCAGGACTTAAAGAAATTGCAAGAAATCCATGAGAGTTGCAAGGCAAAGCAAGAAGGAGGAACAAGTAAGATGGTGCAAAACTTGTCAGAAAAATTGGACGACATGATGAAGGAAAGAAACAATTACAAAAAGATGTATGAGAAGAAGTCTCGTGAAAATAAGGAATCAAGCAGTAAGGCGGCCAAGAAGAAGTTGGAAGAAGAGCAAGCCCGAAACTTTAATTTAACAACCCAAGTATCACAGTTGGAGCAGATGATAGTAAAATATCATAATAAAGACAAGGTTCAGATGGAACAGGAAAAAGAAAGGGTTACAGAAAAAGATATCAGAGTTGGAAAATTCAGTGCAAAGCTTGAAGGAAAAGCTCGCAAATTACGAGGGAGCACTACACCAGGAAAACGAAGTATGGAAGGGCAAATATGAAGTTGCACAACGCACTGTTCGAAGCCAAAATGATGAATTAGTAAGATTTAAGACCCAAGTCAGGAATGTTGCCTCGTATGTGCAGATATTATCAGGACAAGCCACAAGCCTGTTGGAACAACCAGATATTGAGCTGGAATATAGAGAAGTCATCACTCGTTTACTTCATGACTTGGTTAATCTAGGAATTAGAGCTAGCTCTTTTCTATAGAAGAAATTGTCTTTTCCTTATATTTAGAATTTCTAACAAATGAAGGTTTCCAAATGAATGGTTCTTGAACTCGATGCATTTTTTTGTATTAACTCATACATTCATTCATACATTTATGCATGCATGCACTTACATTTTGTTTTACTCTACAAAGTAAGAGACTTAATAAAAACTGTTTTTATAGCAGTTTGTTTTTAAATCGCAATCATTCCGCATTCATACGGAACGCATTTGAGTTCTAAGACCATGGCTGTTGAAGATCATATTACTAGTTTGGAAAATGACCAAGTGGAAACACAAAATCGTTTTGACAAAATGGAGCAGTCCATGAAGGATTATTTTGCCCAGACTCAGAGGGAGATAATCAATAAGCTAAATGCTCTGTTAGGACCAAAGGAGTCTGGAAAGGCTAAAGTGCCTGAAGGTGCTTCAAATGAAATGAACGAACAAGAAGAAACTCACATAAGGGTGCCGCTTGGGGGACCTCCACCTGCGAAGAAGGTCCAAATTAATTTGGCAGGAACAATGCCTAGTCATCCTGTTCATATCGGATCGAACTTTGGGAGTGGTGAAGAGGTCCGTGATCTGAACACTTTGAATGAGATAGAGAAAATCCATGTTGAGATTGAGAAAAAGTATGAGGAGCGCTGTAAAGCATTAGAAGATCGTTTGATGGAATTACAGAAAGTGAATGAGACAGGACCTGGAGTAGTTGAAACGAGCCTAGTGGCTGACATGATCCTTCCTCCAAAGTTTAAAGTCCGAGATTTTGAGAAATATGATAGGATTACTTGCCTGAGAGATCAGCTCACAATGTTTGTCGAAAGACGGTTGTGCACCTAAAAGATGAAAAATTGTTGATTCATAGTTTCCAAGATAACTTGACTGGTTCAATAGTACAGTGGTACACATAGTTGAGCTGTGTAAATATTTGGCCATGGAAAGATCTCTTTGGAGCTTTCGTAGAGCATTATAAGCATGTGACAGAAATGGTCCCCAGTCATGTTATGCTGCAAGGCATGGAACAAAGAAATAATGAGACGCTCCGATAGTATGCTCAGAGATAGAGAGATATAACGGCCCAAGTACAACCTCCGTTAATGGAAACTGAGGTTGCCCATATGTTTGTGCAGACTTTGAAAGGACCATTTTTTTAGAGATTGATCAATAATTCTACTCAAAATTTTGCTGACATAGTAATGACCGAGGAATTGATCGAAACAATAATTAAAAGTGGCAGGATTGAAAGTAGGGAAAGTTCTCATAAGAATTACAAGAGGAAGGATAGTGAGGTGAACAATACAAGTGCATATGATGCTCCTAAGAATGTGACTATCACTTCGCCGGGTATGGCATCGAGAAATTCATAGGGATCAAACAAGAAGGATTCTCGAGGTCCAAGAAATGACAGAATGAATTTCACTCCAATACCAATGACATATGATGAATTGTATACACAGTTGTATGAAGCATATCTGGTGAGACCATACATTCTGACTCCTCTACAGCCTCCTTACCCTCAATGGTATAAACCTAATGCTCATTGTGAATTCCATGCTAGAATATTGGGGCATATGAACGAGACTTGTACGACATCGAAAAAGTGGTTCAAAATCTAATCAACAATGGGATTATGAAGTTTGATGAGCCTAATATAGCAGTTGCCGAGCAATGGGGGCGGAGAGTGAATGCCATAGAGGAAGATGATGAAGCAAAACAGTTAAAGACTGTTGTGTCGAAAATTAGATCCCCTTTAAAATGAGCATTTGAGCAGTTGTATAATGCCATAATGATTGAAATAGGCATGAAAGTGGAGAAGGAAATACATTCTGATGTGTATTGTGAGTATCATAAAAAACATGGTCATGAGATTTAGCATTGCTCATAGTTCTGATATTTGATACAAAAGATGATGAACAATAAAGAAATTGAGTTCTTTGCGAAGACAGGAGAAAGTAAAGCAGTGGAGGCCCGTACTTCTGAACCGTCAGGTGTTAAATATAGGATACACAAGCCTCTGGTAGTTTCTGTTAGGCCTAAGATTGGAGGCCTTTCAGATTTGAAACCAGTGATGACTCCTAATATTGTGATTACATCCCCTGCGCCATTTGCTTATAAGATTACTCATAAAGTTCCCTAGAATTATACAGCCAATGTAACTATACCTGAAGAGGGCAAATTGCAGGAGGAAGTAAAACCACCAGAAGAAACTAAGATGATGCAGAAGAGAAGAATGATGAACAACTTGGTTTAAAAATAGTGAATGAAGTGGGACACTTTACCCGAAGTGGTAGATGTTATTCTCCCAAAGTTTCTAAAGAAGCGGAGAAAGTTAAAGGAAAGACTGTGATAGTACTAGAGAAGATTTTTGGAGAAGAACTTGCACCTAAAATAAATAAGCCGGTGACAGAAGAACAAGCTCAAGAATTTTTGAAGTTTTTAAAGCATAGTGAGTATAGCATAGTCGAATAGTTAAAGAAGCAATAGGCGATGATTTCTGTCCTGGAATTGCTGTTAAGTTCTGAGGGGCATCACAATGCCTTAATGAAGGTGCTCAATCAAACATTCGTGCCAAATGACATCTCTGTGAATAAATTGGACAGGATAGTAAATCACATTACTGTTGAAAATTATATCACATTTATTGATAATGAGATCCCTAAAAGAGGGATGGGATTCATGAAGACCTTAAACATCACTACACATTGTAAGGGCTATGTATTACTGGGAGTGCTGATAGACAATGGTTCAGCTTTAAATGTTTTGCCGATGGTAACTCTACAATGGTTGCCAATCGATGATTCATACATGAAAGTGTACAAGAACACTATAAAGGCCTTCAATAGAACCACTCGTGAAGTACTTGGGAAGATTTAAGTGCCACTATTAATCGGGCTAGCAGTTTATAATATAGATTTCATAGTGATGGATATAAAACCCATATATAATTATTTAATGGGTAGGCCTTGGATCCACTCAGCTAGAGCGATTCCATCATGCTTGCATCAAAAGTTAAAATTTGTCATTGAAGGGAAACTGGTCAGTATTGGAGTGGAGGAAGACATCATTGCCTCAATAGTCACTGATGCTCCATATATTGAAGCTAATGAAAATGCCCTTGAATGTTCTTTTAGAGCACTTGAGTTTGTCAATGCTACTTTTGTTGCTGAAGGTAAACCTTTTCCTTGGCCAAGATTGTCGAATTGAACCAAGATGAATGTTCATGAAACACTGGGAAGAGGTGCAAGAACAGGGAAAGGATTGGGAAGACGTCTTCAGGGGTACTTACGTCCAAAAACTATTGTCATGAAAAAAGACCATTTCGGACTAGGATTCAAGCCCAGTATCTAGGAGAGAATGAAGGATTTGAGAAGGAGGGGAGAACAAAGTAAAGCCCGCCTTTTGAGAGCTGGAGTTTTCTTTGAGCCCTTGTCCTTGTTTGACCTGACCCGAACCTTTAAATCTTGAGGATTCGAAAATGTTGAAGAGCAACTCATGGAGGTCAACTTGGAGACTGCAAGAATGCAGGAGGAGGAAATTTTTGGTAATGATCTGGAATGGCTGCTTGTTGGGGGAATTTTTGAAGGAACCCAACCCGGGAAGTTTCTAAAGAAAATTTGGTCATGTCTCCCTGGCGAGAAACTTGACAATTGGGTAGTTGAGGAGCTTACTTTTGTATCCAATAAAACAAAGTAAATACCAAGAACCAACTCTATACCTTTGCCCGTGGGTATAGAGTGTTATCTGTAAAGGGCCATCATACTAGTCAATTTAAATAAAGATGCTTTCAATGCTGATTCACAAATGGCAAATAGTTTATTGTTTTCTTTTTGCATCTTTTCCAAATATATATACTCTTATTTTCTTTGCAGGTTTTCAACTATTGATTGCCTGAATGATCCTAAACCTAATCCTTTAGTAGATCCTGAGCGGGTAGTTTGTCTGATGGAAGTCAATGAGGTTGGAGATGAAATAGAATGTGAAATCCCTGATGAATTACTAAGGTTTGTGGAAAAAGAAGACAAGCAGATCCTACCCTAAAAAGAGGAATTAGAGATTATCAACTTGGGAATGAATGAAATGAGGAGAGAGGTGAAAATATGGATTGCTTTCTCGCCAAAAGCTATACAAGGGTTGATTGATTTGTTGCAAGAGTTTAAAGATGTCTTCGCCTGGTCATATCAAGACATGCCAGGATTGAACACAAACATAGTGGTACATAAATTACCTATAAGGCTGTAGTGTAAGCTAGTATAGCAGAAGCTCAAAAGACTAAGGTCAAAAATGGTACTAAGGATAAAAGAAGAGGTACAAAAGCATATTGACGCTGGTTTTCTTGGAGTATCCCGATATCCGGAATGGGTGGCCAACATAGTCCTTGTACCAAAGAAAGATGGTAAAGTATGTATGTGCGTAGATTACAAGGATTTGAATGGGGCCAGTCTGAAGGACAATTTTCCCTTGCCTCATATAGACATCCTGGTAGATAATACATAGGACATTCATGGTTCTCCTTCATGGATGGATTTTCGGGGTATAACCAGATAAAGATGAGCCTAGAGGACATGGTTAAGATGAGCCTCATATTGTTACAAAGTGATGCATTTTGGATTAAAGAATGCCGGGGTGACTTATCAGTGAGAAATGGTAGCCTTGTTCAACGACATGATGCACAAAGAAATTGAGGTGTACGTGGATGATATGATTGCGAAATCTCAGACTGAGGAAGAGCATATCCAGAATCTGAGGAAGCTGTTTTTGAGATTGAGGAAGTACCAGCTGAAACTCAATCCCAATAAATGCACTTTTGGAGTAACATCAGGTAAAATCCTAGGATTCATTGTCAGTAGGAAATGACCTAAAATAGATCCAGATAAGGTGAAGACGATTCAGAATTTGCCACTACCAAATTCATAAAAAGAGGTTCGAGGATTCCTTGGGAGGCTGAATTATGTTTCTCGGTTCATCTCTCAGTTGACCGATAAATGTGATTCAATCCTTAAATTGCTTAAAAAGAATAATCCGGGTGAATGGAATGAAGAATACCAAGAAACGTTTGACAATATTAAGAAATACTTGACAAATGCTCCAATACTAGTTGCACTGGTTCCAGACAGACCACTTATCCTCTACTTAACAATTTATGAAAACTTGATGGGATGTGTTTTGGGGCAGCATGATGATACAGGGAATAAAGAAAGAGCCATCTATTACTTGAGTAAGAAGTTTACAGAGTGTGAAGTGCGATACTCACCAATTCAAAAGTTATGTTGTGCTCTGGTCTGGGTAACTCGCAGGCTCAAACAATACATGTTATACCAGACTACTTGGTTAATCTCTCGTCTAGACCCATTGAAGTTCATGATGGAAGTGCCAGCATTGACTGGAAGACTAGCTCGTTGGCAAATGCTATTGTTAGAATTTGACATTGTGTATGTGATTCAGAAGGAAATAAAAGGAAGTTCTATAGCAGATTTCTTAGCAAGTCGTGCTTTAGAGGATTATGAGCCCTTAAACTTTGATTTCCCAGATGAAGATGCGATGAACATCCCCATGAAAGAAAACGAAATCCTATAGAATGAAACTTGGAAGCTGTATTTTGATGGGGTTGTTAATGTCATAGGAAGAGGAATTGAGGCATTGTTGATCTCACTGAACAATGTGCATTATCCCTTCACAAGTAAATTAGAGTTTCTTTGCACCAATAACATGGAAGAATATGAGGCTTCTGTTATGGGATTACAAATTTCTATTGAAAGAAAGATAGAAAGTCTGAAGGTATACGGAGATTATGCATTGGTCATCTACCAGCTTCGTAGAGAACGGGAAACAAAGGATGTCAAGTTGATTGAATATCAGAAATTGATCCTTGAAATGATCAAAGAGTTCAAAGAAATTACTTTCACATATGTCCTCAGGGAAGATAATCAGATGGCAGATGCTTTAGCTACACTAGCTTCGGTATTCTTGGCCAACAGACCTGAGGATATGATGACAATCAAAATGTAGAGTTATAATACCTATGCTCACTGTTGTATTATAGAAGAATAGGTAGATGGAAATCCCTGGTATTTTGATATTTTGCAATTCATCAAATACCAAATTTATCCCAGCGAATGACAATGATAAAAGAACTATTAGAAGAATGGCCTCAGGATATGTGCTTGATGGAGAAATTCTATACAAAAGGGGCAAAGATCAGATATTGTTAAGATGTGTTAATGCCAGTAAAGCTAGAAATATTCTGCCAGAGGTGCACAATTGGATATGCAGTACGCATGCAAATGGGTTTGTAATAGCCAGGAAGATTATGAGATATGGCTGCTATTGGTCAACCATGGAGGGAGATTGCATTGAATATGCTAAGAAATGTCATAAGTGCCAGATATACGCGGATAAGATCAATTCTCCACCAGTACCTCTTCATAGAATGAATTCACCTTGGTCTTTTTGTTGTCCGGGGCATGGATGTTATTGGGCAGATTCACCCTAAGGCTTCTAATGGGCATCGTTTCATTCTTGTAGTTATTGATTACCTCATCAAATGGGTAGAAGCAGCTTTTTATGCCAATATCACAACAACAACAATCTGCAAGTTCTTAAAAAAAGAAATAATCTGTTAGTATGGATTACTAGAGAGAATTGTTTCCGATAATGCCACCAATTTCAATAACAAGATGATAGCAGAAGTGTGTGAGCAGTTCAAGATTATGCATCACAATTCTGTGACTTATTGCCCAAAGATGAATGGGGAAGTGGAGGCAGCAAATAAAAACATGAAGAAAATCATACCGAAGATGGCAAAAACTTATAAAGATTGGCATAAGAAACTTCTATTTGCATTGTTTGCATATCGAACCTCGATACGAACCTCAACTCGGGCAACTCCTTGCTCCTTGGTTTATGGGATAGAGCAGTACTTCCCATCGAGGTTGAAATTCTGTCTTTGAGTTTTTTCAGAAGTAAAATTGGACGATGCAGAATGGATACATGCTTGATCTGATCAGTTGAATTTGATTGAGGAAAAGAGGTTGAGGGCCATTTTCTACATCCAAATGTATCAAAAAAGAATGATGCAGGCCTATGATAAAAAAGTTCGACCCAAAGAATTCTAAGAGGGAGTTCTTGTATTGAAGAAGATCTTACAAATACACCGTGATGATCGTGGAAAATTAATGCCAAACTTGGAGGGACCTTATGTTGTTAAAAAGGCCTTCTCTAGGGGAGCATTAATTCTGACTGAAATGGATGGTAAAGAGTTACATAAACCAATAAACTCTGATTCAGTCAAAAAATACTATGTCTGAAGAATAGAAAAAAGAGAAAAAGAAAAAGTAGAGTGAAAACTCAAAAAAGGGCGCTTCCCAAAATGAAAACATCTATGGTGAAACCCAAAGGGCACTGTAGATATAAAAAAAATTAAAAAAATAGGAGAGAAAAAAGAAGAAAAAGAAAAAGAGGAGGGTTCGAGATGAAAATCCGCAGAGGGCATCTTGAAACCAAATAAGGATCTGGGTTGAAAACCCGTAAATGGCAGCTCAGATGGTTTTGGAATAGGCATCCATCAGTAGATCCTCTTATAAACCTAGTATTTTGGAAGGGATTTCACATATGTAATCATCCAAGCAACGTTCGAAGTCTGTTGGAAAAGGGTTAAGCTCAAGACTATTTTCGGTCGATAGGGTGGATGTATCCTTTATGCTATGAATGCCCGAAAATCTGGCCTCGTTTCTTGATTTTGTTGTTTTAGTTTGCCATGACTTTCTTTCAAAAATCCAGTTATATTCTTATTAATAAGCATCAATAAAATCATGAATTCTCTTCTGAGCTTTCTTTTATTCCAAAAGCATCATGAAGTGGTTGATATAATGCATAAAATAGAAAATTTCTTGGTATTGCTATGTTTTGAAAGGTGCAGGTGAACTTTAACACTCTAGGATATTGAATAAGAGTGTATAAAACAGAGATTGTGTTGAATCTTACACTGATAAGAGCTCAGAAATAAGAAATAATGCTGAGGATGGAATTTAGAGTCAATAGAGATTGCTACAGAAAGAAAGGTATTGCGAAGATCTTGGCAAAGATACCCAAAATAATAGAGTCTGACACCCGAAGAACAATGATTTTTATCTTTGTGCTCATGATAGAGATGATTGGAATTGCAAGACCAACACATTATTATGATTGGAACTTTTCCATTCTCTGGGAAGTATATATTTGTTGAGTGTGATCATTTGGAAAATACCTCAGTTGGGACAGTTTCTGAAGATTGAAGATGATTCAGTGATGCATTTATTGATAGATTTGTGGTTTTTGATGAAACCCAAAAAAAGAAGAAAAAGAGAAGAAAGAAAGAAAGAAAAACCAAGGTAAAAACCTAAAAGGGCACCTTGAGTAAAAGAAAAAAGAAAATAAAGAAGAAAAGAAAAACCGAAATGAAAACCCGGTAGGGCGCTTTGAGAAAAGTAATCTAAAGTGAAAACTTGAAAGTGCGCTTTAGAGCAAAGGGCCATAAACGTAGAAATGAGGTTCTGAAGGCTAATCCCGAATGCGAGATGAGATATTAAAAGAAAAGTAAGCATGAAAGGAAGCACCAAGATGAATCCCCAAGGTGTAAAAGCTGATTGATTAATCCTAACAAGATATAGTTCATGGATCATATAGAAATTAGGATCATATTAACCCGCATTCAAGCATTTTAGTCTATTTCGACAGGAAAGAAAAGATATAGTTCTTAATGTGAAGAGTTCACCCAACAAAGACAAAACTCCTAATGTGAAGAGTTTAACCCAAGCGAAGAAATAGCTCCTAATGTGAAGAGTTCACCCAGCGAAGAAAGAGCTCACCCAGCGAAGACAGAACTCCTAATGTGAAGAGTTCATCCCCAGCGAAGAAAGAGCTCCTAATGTGAAGGGTTCACCCAACGAAGAAAGAGCTCATAATGTGAAGAGTTCACCCAACGATGATAGAATTCTTAATATGAAGAGATCAACCAGCGAAGATAGAATTCTTAATAAGAAGAGTTCACTAGTGAAGATTTAGTTCCTAATGACAAGAATTCTCCTAGTGATGGTAGAGTTCCTTAATGAGAAGAGCTAGTTCAGACCCTACGGTTAACCTTGACAGAAGAATTGAGAGGTTCCAAATGAGAAGAACTTGTTTAAGCTTCTAAAGGGGAGAAAAGAGAGAAAGTTTGTGAAAATATGACCTTGCAGCTCAGAGCAACAACTGACAAGATCAGACAAAATTTGTGTCTTTTCAGTCTTTGCCCTAATCTTGTTCTACAATAATGAGCAAAGAGGGGCAGTTGTAATACCCTAGTTTTGTCCGGGTATACCTATATATATCTCTATAAATAAAGCCATTAAAATAAATAAATAAGTCCTTATATTAAATAAAAAACATTAGAATAGGAGGTTGCTCAATAGAGGCCTTTTCGATTTTACCTTTCTTTCCTGAGTAAACTAATGGTTCAAAATACTTACCTGGAAGACTTGTTATCCAATTGGTTTCATCGTGCTCTTCATAGTTCAGCTCTTCAAGTTCCTCAGATTCGGCAATACAATTGCCGACGCAATTGTCAAGGAAATCTTTCTTCATATGGAAATTGAATTCAGTGGTGGCTTGGATGACTTGGCACTCTTTTGGATCGTTGGCATGCTTAAGGGTTTGGCAAACATTAAGCTTCACTTGCTGGTCATTTACCTTCATGGTCAGTTATCCTTTCTCAACATCGATCAAGGTTCTTCTCGTTGCTAAAAACGGTCTCCCAAGAATAATGGGTGCGAACTCATCTGCTTCACAATACAAAATAATGACATCAGGGGAAAAATAAATTTATCAACTCTTACCAGAATATCCTCGAGTTTTCCCTCTGGATGCACATAGAATCTATCCGCAAGTTGTAGCATCACTATTGTTGGCCTTGCCTTGCCTATTCCCAATCTCTGGAAAACAAATTTCGGCATGAGGCTTATGCTTGCTCCAAGATCACATAATGCCTTCCTGACATAGTGATTTCCAATTGCACAAGGTATAGTGAAACTGCTGGGATCTTTAAGTTTAGGTCGCATGCACTTGTGCAACATGGCCATGTATCCTTCTGCCAAGGCCACTGTTTCGAACTCACCTAGCCTTGTTCGCTTAGAGATAATGTCTTTAAGGAACTTAGCATAGTTGGGCGTTTGCTCTATTGCCTCAACCAATGGCAAATTAATGTGAACTTGCTTCAAGATATCAAGGAATTTCTTGAATTGATACACTTGCTTTTGCCACTTTAACCTTTGTGGGAATGGTGGTGGAATTTGAATCTCTTTATCTTTCTTTCTGGGATTTTCATCCCAACTTGCCTAGGCAATTGGAATTACCGGGGCAATTGGAATTTCCTGGGCAATTTCAGTTTCATCAATTTTAGATGAGAAGTTCTCGTCGATTACTTCTTTTTGAGCAAGAAATTGCTCTCTTGGTCGGTTTATTGGCTGGGCAGGTGCATCATTAAACATCCGTCTGCTCCGAGTAGTGATCACCTTACACTACTCATGGCCTATTCCTTTAGCAACCTTAGTATCGCTAGGTAAACCGTCTGGTGGTATCATATTCAAATTCTGAGTGAATTGCCCGACTTGTGTCTCCAAGGATTTCATACCTGCCTCTTGATTTCACAATCTCATCTTCGTCATGTTCATAAAAGCATCTGTCATTTTCATGAAATTACTATTCTCAACCATATAATATTCAGTTTTTAACATGAAAGGCATTAAGAGAGTTTTCCAAAGAACAAGAGGGTGTCGATTGTTGCATTGGCATCTGTTGCCGAGGCATGTTCTGTTTAGAATCCCGATGCTTGTGTAGTCTTAACATTTTGGTTAAGATCATTGTTCGGGTTATTCTATGAAAAATTTGGATGTTTCTTCCAGGCTGGATTGTAGGTGTTGGGCATCACATTGTTGTCCCGATTGTAGTTTCCAACATAAAAGCTAGATTCTGGGTTCTACGTACACTCAGAAGAATCATGATTACCATTACATAAATCACAAATTGAATCTACTACCTTGATCTCATGTGTGTTGATAGGTCTCTGATGTTCTTAACCATATTGGTTAAAGCGGCCAATTGTACAAACATAAATACCGATGAATCAAGTTCATTTATCGTTGCGTTCTGTTTGACTATTCCCCTTCGGGTGGTTGGGAACTGATAATTGTTCTTTGCAAGACGATTTAGAATCTCTATTGCTTCCTCATGTGACTTGTCGAGGAGTATGCCATTTGCCGAGGCATCTAGCATCATCCTTTTCGGCGTGTTCACTGAGTTGTAGAACATAATCACTTGCATCCACAATGGGAATCCGTGCATGGGACATTTGTGTAAAAGCTCTTTCTATCACTCCCAAGCCTCGTACATGGATTCATCATCTGTCTGTCGAAAAGAAGTAATATCATTATGCAACTTAATAGTAATATTTGTAGAACTAAATCTAGCAATGAAATCACGAAACAAATCCGTCCGAATAGAATACTATTCAACCACGTTTTTGCCCTATCCCTCAGTGAATAGGGAAAAAATTTCAGCAGTAAGATATCCTCGTGGACTCTTTGTAGTTTGAATGAATTGCAAATCTCCATGAATGATTTGAGATGTTTTTTGGCATCTTCAGTTGCTGAGCCGCCAAATTGACCAATTGTGTTGATCATGTTGAACATCATAGGTTTTAATTCAAAGTGGGCAGCTTCTATTTTAGGTGCGACAACTTAGTAAACAGGTTGCCGAAATTGGCTCTAACTAGTCTCAGATGGGCCTATTCTGGACAGGTTGTTTGACTTGAGCTCCTCATCCTCTTGCTAGACATTCAGATTGTCGTCGATATTCAGATTGTCGACTGGATTAACAAGTTGTTCTACCATTGCTGCTGGTTGTTCTTGTCTTCTTCTATGAATAACTCGTTCTATCTCAGGTTCAAATGGGTAGTCTTGTGTTGTTAGTCTTGCCCCGGTCATACACAGATGTAAAACCAAAGAATGTTATCCCCTTAAAACCGATTAGCAAAAATAAAACAAAAAGAAACAAAGGTGCAAGAAATAAAAATCAAAGTCACTATTGCTAATCCCTGGCAATGGCGCCAAAAACTTGTTGTGCATATTAAGTGCTTCGCAATTGGTGCAAGTGTACATGTCACAAGTTATATAGTATATAATAGATATCGTCTCCACAGAGATTGGTGCTACTTCGAAAATCTAACTTCTCACATTGAAAGTAAAAACACAAGTAGGAGATTGTAGGAGTTCTAATTAACAAGTAAAATAAAATAGCAATTAAATAAAAGAAAGATGTAATCAAATAAGAGAGAGTAGGCCGAGTTATCGTGAGTCGTGGTGTGATAATTGAATGGACCGTCATGGTAATTGAGCGCTAGAGTAGCTCAATCGCTCATTAATTGAATCGAATTAGATTGCTTGGGAAATTCTGCGATTGTCTGGGCAATTGGGAATGGAGCGATTGCCTGGGCAATTGGGCCGCAACCTTTAATGTTCAGCGAAGCGTTCTTCAATGGCTTCTCATTATCCCAAACTCGAAACACTGTTAATTGTGCATGCCTTGATAATGCATCCCTGTGTTAACAAAGGGTGAATAACAACTGATCTTGCGCTCCTTTTAGCCGTTGAAATTCGTAACTTATCCCTATGTCGAATTAATCTTCACCGTCGATTGATTGAATAAAGACCATGCTCATTTGTTTCTTGAATCTAACTCTCCCAATATTAGATAAAATGGATGAATTCACGAGATCCTCTCCGAATTCACTCGCAAAATTAAGAACCAAGAATGAACAAACTTTGAATTAAAATTGCAAACTCAAATACCTAAACAAATCCAATTGTTCTCACAACCGCCAGTACACAATAACCCAAGACAAATAAAATTAGTTCATGGCCGGGTACAAAAATAAACACAAGATAAAAATTCCCTAGCATGAATCTAATCGAACAAAGAGGAAGAAGAAGAAGAATTCGAACAGCCCCTTGGTTTTTCTCTCTAGTCGAACATGCTCTTGAAGTTGGCGGCTAGGGCTTCTATTTATAGGAGATGGATAGGTCAAAGTCTTTATTGAGGAGGAAGTTAAGTTGGAATTAAATAGAATAAAAGAAATAAATCTATTTTTTATTATATTTTTATTCCTCCAAAACTCCTCATAAAACTCTTGGAATTTAATCTCCTTTTGAGTTTTTCATGGAACTCCAACTCTTCTACGATTTATCCTTGCTTCTCGTAATTAACTCAAATTTATAGGATTTATCCTATCTTTAAAATTGGCAGCTCCTCTTCTTATCCTCAATTGCCTCGGTAATTTCCTACTTGCTTGGGCAATTTGATCCTGCACACACAAAAACACACATTCGCAATATCTTTTTCCACAAAAACAACTAGATTATGAAATCAAGCATGACAGTGAAGGAAACTATGCAATTATGCATGAATGACTTAAAATGCAACTAGAATGAGCCTAAGTTTAACAATAAACTGAGTAAAAAAGGTTATAAAAATAGTACTTTTGAACAGTTAACACTTGGTTAGGGATGCTTGGATTTCACTTTAGCGATGACAACAATTAATAATGTTCAACCTTGGTTTTACTGTTCATTAGATTTTCAGTTAGCATTGCCTCCACTGATGGCAATACTCTAAGTTAATTATGCTTACCTATATGTCTATTGTTATGTTTTCAAATAATTAACTTGGCTAAGTTTTAATCTTTACTCCTAAGGGGCAGATTTATTTCCGAAGTAAGCTCATCTACTTGGAGATCTTCTGTCGAAGTTTCTCTCCTTAGTATTTGACAATTAATCCTTATCTCCTAAGTCTGTTGATATTAGGGGATAATGAGCATTCAATGCAAACTGTCATATTACATAAAATATGATGAAATTAAGTGCAAGCAAAATAGACAATAAAGCCAAAGCATTTAATTATTAAAAACCTAACTAGCGTTCATCGAAAACACCCCGAGCCACATTTAAGAATTAGTTCATGGATGGGGAAACCAACAAAATAATATAATTTTTTTAAACACCATCATCAACATCAAAATTAAATTTAAGAGAAATGGACAAAAGAAGGAGATTTGTCGATGCGGCCCTTCAATGGATCTAGAGCTCTCTGCTAGACTACATAGTCAAACTTTGGTATGCCTTTACCCTCACTTTCTTCTTTCTATGTAGCCTCCTTCTTCAATCGATAGGCTTCTTTATATAGGTGCTCATAGAAACCCTAATTATCTTCTCTTTGAATTAGAGCTAACCTGGCTCTGACTTTGACTCACGACTAATGGATCGGGTATCGGACTTCATTCTTTTGCCAACCTAGCTTGGTATTCTTCCTTCCTACTTTTTCCAACTATGCTTGATATTTCTCTTCTGCTCCACCTGCTCCAGAACTGCCAAACATGCCCACCACAACAAGAAAACACCCCTTCATTCTGGTAATGAAAAATTGTACATTTCTTATCTCATAGATGCAAATGCATGAATCAACTGGTAAAATGCACAAATATGTAACCAAAGTCAAGAAATAGCATGACAATATATGCATGAAAAGTAGAACTTTTGAGGAGTTAACACTGCCCTAAACGTAGCTCATTTATTGTCCTCAAGTAATCCAATTAAAAATTATAAATTAAAGTAAAGTAAAATACCACAACAAATATTTTTGATTAGCAACACAAGTGAGCAAGCAAAATCTGGCCCTAGTTCTGCCCTCAAATATCTTAGAGAATTAATGCCAAGCGATCAACGAATTTAAGTGCAGCAATATAACTCTAACCTATGGTCATTTAGTGTGCATGAAGTGCGGGTGGTTTGCATCAAGTATCCTTCAACTCCTTTAGTGAAACTTTACCATCCTAACGTAGAAAACATTTTTTTAATTATTCATCAAGCGCTTCTTTTGTTGGCATTAAATTTGGGTTCATGTCAAACGTTGTTTGGTGTGAGAAGTAAGAGAGAGTATACTATAAACCCCCACATTAATCCAGACTTCATCATTAAACTAACCCATTACACATACCCCAAAGATTTTGTTAGCCTGAGAACTAAGGGGTATCAAACCACGAAGCCCCAAGTTACTTATTGTCTCTAAGGTAGATGAGTGGTCTAAAATTTTTAGCCTTGGGCAAAACATTGTTGTCTTATTCTTTACTTTTACCCTGGAATATTTTCCTTTTTTTCTCCTTTTTATTATGAGGTTAGTTTCAAGAATCCTAATATTGGCTTGGGAACTAGATGCATACTGTAACACCCCAAAATATAGCCCATAAGTTTGTTTCAGCCTTAATTGTGTCCTATGTGATTAAAAAAGTTATTAATGATCATATGATAGGGCTAGTGACCATATTAGAATAAAAAATGAACTGATGAATTAGTTATGATAGGTCCAAAACTCAAACTTAGAGAGTTGCATGTAAATGATTTAAAAGATTAATGACGCTAATAGGTGTCATAACCATAGCAACCCAAATGGATTAGGGAGAGGTATTATCGGCCTAAATGAAAGGAATGCTTGAGATGAGTTTCATCATCTCCTTCCTTCAAAAAATTACCAAAACACTAGAGAAAGTGTTGAGAATTCATGTGAATCGAACTCCATGTGGCTTAAGGATTGAAGTATAATCGGTAGATTAAGTTTTGAAGGGGTAAGTCTCCTATTTTGTTTTTGGCATTTCAAATTGATATGTGATATTGCTTTGCTAGGGGATTATACCATAGAAGTTTGTGTTTGTAGTTGTTAAAATGTCTCCATGAATTTTATTGTTTTAAGGAATGATTGGTTTATTAAACGGCATGTAAGAGTTAAATGGAGAACATTTGATCACTTGATGAATAGAAGTTGTTGCATGTAGTTCGGTAGGCTCGATTGTGGGAAAATTTCATGAATGAAGAATGTCATTGAATAGGTTAAGTCCTAAGAATTGTGATAAGTAAATTTTGGTAAACAATTGGATTGGTTATGATATAGAAACTGAAACTAGAAATCCTATATGTTGTCCATTGTTTGTGCGAGTGTTTCGAAAGCTCGGGGACTGGTTCTTTTGACAAATAAATTTGTCCTACATGTATATAAGTAAATGTGGATTGTTTTAAGATTATAAATGTTGTTTTCAAAATTAAGAATAGATGTGGACTGAATTTAGAAATTGTTGGGCTGTCAAGAGAGCACAAATATGCTAATTACTCTGCTTTGGTAATGATATAAATGAAATGGTATACAGTTGAACTAGGCAGAATTGATGTAGATTATATTCCCAATATATGTGCTGAAAGAGAGCAATAATAAAGAGGGAAAATGCAAAATTGTATACTGCATTGTATGCCATTTGTGTGCAGTTTTGTGCGATTGAAAAACAATACTAGTTTGAAATAAATTAAGTATGTATGCAGTTAATTAAATACAAAATAGAATGATGATTAAGAATGTAGAAATGTGTATGTATGGATGCAGTTTATTTGGGTGCAGTTTCTGGAAACTGTAAAATGTTGTGTATTATTTGTTATGCATGTGAAAATTTGTTTTATGCAGTTGGGAACGTAGTCATGTAATGTATGCTGAAGAATGATGTATAAAAATGCATGTACATGTGCTATGGATTGTCTTTGAGCTGAAACATATACAAAATAGGACTGCACTGTTTTGCATGCTTAGAAGGCATAATTGAACTGTTTGGTTAAATGGAAATGTGTGTGTAATTGTACATTGGACTGCCTTGCTTGATATCTTTGTTAGGGGGCTGCTTGTATGATGCTACATGAGATCATGAATGGCTTAACTAGTAAAGGGTTACTAGGAAATTATTCTAGTGAATGATAAATAAGTGATGAATTGCAATTAAAATCCTAATGCATAATTATAATGTTGTTATAGATAGATAACAAATGGATTGACCAAGTTGGTGAAAAGGTAAATGGAGTCGGATAGTGGCAATATAGGAACGAGGATTCAGGTATCATGTAACTTTGGGATAAGAGGTGAGAGTAGTTAAAGTCTCGGGATAGGAGAAATTCAGCCCGAGCACCCTTAATTTCTTTAATTTATTTTCTTGCTAGATAATTTATGTAACTATGTGCAACTAAGCTTGGGATCCAAGGTATGTACTTTTATGAAAAAGCACCTTGTGATAAAATGATTAAGTTGATAGTATTGTTGGTGATTGAACTATAGAATCGACTATAGATTGAAAGGGAATTGTTAATGAAAACAAAGGTCTTGATGGCAATTTAATAAGCTTGAATGTCATGATATTTCTTGTTAGTCTTGTAAGCTAGAAGTGGTTGTTTTGAATGAGTGGTTATAAAGTATATGTTTGATTGAATGAGGCAACTTAAAAGAACTTATTGTTATTCATGGTGTCCATTCGAAAAGATTGGGAAGGAAGAAATGAATAAATATTTGTACTAAAGAGCACAAACAGTAATTCATGATCCATTGATTAACAGTTTATTAATTAAGCGTCGGTGGCCATGTTGATAAGAATATGAGCAATGCTCATCTTAAATGTAAAATTCACCTGAGGTGAATCTTGCTTACCTTGTAAGGTAATTTGTATTGTGACAAGAGAATTGATGAGAAGCTATATTTAAACGTTATTAACCAAATATATAATCGATAAATGCCTTGCTCTTGAGTCAGTCATAGGTACAGTTGGCATGCCATAGAGTCCGTCGAGCTCGCTAGTTTGGACTACAGTCTTGGACTTTGGTACCTTGTCGATAGAGAACAAATAATCTATTGGTACTACGAGTACCCTTGTTTGGAGATGGTTAAATTGGTACTTTGTGTGCCCTTGTTTCGGTACTTGGTGTACCATTGTATGATATTGAATTTTTAGGATTCGTGTATCTAGGTTGTTGCTTGAGTCTCAAGGTTGTAATAAAAGAAAGCCTGAAAGCACATAAATCACTTGAGAAGCTTAATTTGCTATGACTAGTATAAAAAGGAGCCATAACTATTATTGATAATTTCTCACATAGAAATTTAGTGGGACATGATACTATGATTTAATCAAAATATAACATAATTGGTTGTTGTTGGTGATTGTGAACATTCGAATGATTATTGAATTAAAGGAAATATGGTTTGCTTGAATGTTTACCTATGTTTGAGTGATAGTTGATGTTCTGATAAGTATTTTAGACTCGAGATCATCATTGTTTGATGGATTCTCTAAGTTCGTTTGGTTGACCTTAATTGCAAACTAGTATATTGAGTCTTGATATTTAAGGCATGTATGTCATGAAGTCCATGGATTGTTCAAATTGTTAGCTTACAAGAATGAATTTCGAAATGTTATAATGCCCTTTTTATGACAAGAATCGGTCTTAACTTAAGTCTAGATTAAATTCAATTGCTTGGTGGGTCGATTATTTGATGGATAAAGACAAGTCAGTTGAATGCTCAATTAGGAGCAATTATGCTATTAAGTAGTCCAATACATATATAATGAATTGAGTCTTTAATTAAGAGAAACGTGTCCTGCTATAAACAATTAATCGAATGGGCTATTTATTTGGAATGAAATTTGATTAATAATCAGGATAGAATCTGTGTCTTAGTGAGATATGCTGACTGTTGTAATGATGATATATGATAAATAAGGACTGATTTAGTTCAATGGACTTAGGATACTCGAAACTGCCCTATTTTTGGGACTAGTTGTTATCAAGACAATTAAGTTGATATGTTATAGATCGTATATTAAATTATGGTCACTTGTGTATGGATAATCGTAGGATGTGATTAAGTGCTTTTGAATGCATGTTTGATATGAAAGCAACCATTGTGGTGACTTTTGAATTAAGATAAATGAGCAATAACTTTAATTTCAGAGTTGGGTGTGAACCAAAACGTTGGTTATGGTGATTAATTTCTTGAATAAGTCTTGAGTAATTTAGAGTTCTTATTGATTAATAATAAAATATCATGTTCTATTAAGTGGTTAATACATAAAATCTGGATATTCATAAAAGAATCCAAAAAAGTTTATAAGTGGATGTCAAGGAATTGAGATAATGTCTTATGAAGTGGTAACATGAGATTATCCAAATATGAAATAGTTTTTGAATAAGGGATGTTACTTGTCAAAGGGCTCGTTTAACATGATTGTAAACTTAAATTGATGTGTAGGTACCCATGTTTGATTCGGGTACCTTATGTAAGTTTCTGTTTAATAGTATGTGATAAGATTAGAATTATCATTCTATATAAGACTTGAGATAACAAATGTTAAGATATTAATAAACAAGGAATGGGTATGTTTAATATTGTGTTTGATTGGCCAAGGGGAAAACTTTGTAAAAGACTTAAAGGTTAAAATCCTATATGAGGATCATTATTTGATTATGAACCTATGAACTGATCTATTGGTTTAGAATTATGGAGAAAAGATTATGACCCTAATGTGATTATGATTCACACAAGTATTTGTTGAACCTTGGCTAGACTTGATGGAAGAAAAGGGGTTTAGATTATATAAGGATTCTTGTTTCACTTTAGAATCTTTTACCTCACTAAGCAAATACATTTGCTTACTATACTTCTTTGTTGTATTTCAGGGTATGTGTTGGCCTGCGGTTCTCTCCTGAGTTTGGACGTGATCGCAAGTTTCTATTTGAGACACGATCTATCATTGTTAAGACTTCTAGGAGGTGGCACAGTTTCTTTAAGGCGCATGATGCATATAGATTTATGTTTAATCAGTTAAAGTGTATAATTCTATGTTTGAGCAAGTTCTGTTATGGGTCTTTAACTAAATTTGTGATTGTTTGCCTTATTTGATTTTATTAGTTGGTAGTATCTTTATAGTTGCTTGAATGCCTTAAGATGTAGGGTAGTGATTTACCTAAAATGTCAGTATTGTGATTCTATGATTAGCTAATTAGTTAAGATAAGCAAATGATAATAAGTTAGTTTAAATATCTGGATTTGAGTTAAGTGCTAAATGATTTTCGTAGTATGATAAATTTAGGGAAAGCGTAATTTTTAAATAGGAGAGTAAAGTTTCTTAAACGAGCTTTTGGGTTCCTTATTTATCATTAAGTTATAAAGTGACGTAATTGGAACTTGGTTGACTACATGATATTAACTAGTCTTTCTAATTGAAACCGGTTACATGAATCTCTTATGGTTTGTGAATGTCATAAGCTTGAGTTCAAAACATGACCTGTTAGTTAGCATGAAGTGTGAATTTTAAAAGATGGATTTAAGTGGATAAGAATGTTGAGATAAGTTTTACTTTACCTCGATTTCTATTGATGTGCTTCTTTTATTTATACCAAGTTCTTCTATAAAGTTTGAATAAGTATTGTTTGACTTGCTCGATTTTGATACGTATAGTACCTCACTTAGATGTGTACGAGTTTGAAAGGTATTTGTGTTATAAAAGTTTTAAATTATTCATGTTTCTGGAGGCATGACCGATTATTTTCCAATATAGTTGATCAGATTGTTAGCACGTTTGTTTCTTAATACCTTCTAATTCGGCTTACTCCTAAGCCGGGTTTAGGGGTGTTACACATACTTCAGGTTTGAGTGAAACTAATTTCCCCTAATCTAGAGATCAATTGCCAAGCAATCCTAGCATTACTAAATGTACTGGCTTATGCTTAAATAGAGATTCTAATTTCATCATTGAACATAGCATACTAGTGAAAAATCTAACCATGCTAGCAATGTGTTGGCAAAATTATAAGTTCAAAATCAAGATGGAAAAAATTTTAATGGTTTGGTATGCATGGATCTACCTGATCAACAGAAACATAAAAATGAATGTCATGGTAGTAAATGTGAGGCAACACACACTCTCAAACCAAAGGTATGCATTGTCCACAATGTAAGAGAACACATATATGCAAATGCAATGTATGATAAAAATAATGAAAAATATGAAATTAAGGAGGTAAGGGGATAAGGACTCCCATTCGGAATGTTCTACATGTGTGACACATATCTTTCTTTTGATGAAGCTTCCTCGATTTGGTGCCAACGACTTCTTCCTTTTCAGATGAGGCTTTGGGACATCAATAGAGGCTTCCATGTCTTCCAGGACCTCCCCAATTACCCTCGTTTGCTTAGATGTGGCAGGACCTACAGGGTGGCTAAAGAGGTCGGAGCCACTGGTGGAAAATCAGTCTTGGCAGGCACGCCATCATTAGACTCATGCTGAGTCTCAATTCTGGCATAATCTACATGGACATTTGATACTAGTACTGTGGCTTCAGATTGCTGGGCTAGAGTATGGGCAGATTAAGGGCTGGCTAGCATTCCTTTCAGCACATTAAGCTTAGTTGGGAACTAAGGATATGGTGGCAAAGGATTGGTGGACATGCCCTCAAGAGTCGTCCTCAGGATACAGTCTCTAGCCCCAACATATTGTTGGAACGCCAAGTTTTGTTCTTCAGTCTTCTCCAACTTTTGCAAAATGAGTTCCCGGCGTTGATAGATCTTGGAAAACAATTCCATCGCATCAGCTAGAATTTTTGTGGAAGGTTCTACCTTGGGTGTCTTGGCAGTAGATGTCGTATGGGCAACTTTTCCCTTGCCCTATTATCTTGCCTCCCTAGCAATCAACTGCCCCTAAAGAGCTAGAGTGATAACTCTCTTGCATTGCTAGATGTTGTTAGTGTCAAGGGTGGGTACCTTATGCTAGATGTTGATGATGGAAATGATGGAAGGGAAGATCAAACTACCACAATTATGGATAACACACTTGTAAGTCTCTTCAATGATAAGTCGGCCGCCATTAATCTTCTTCCCAGTCACGATGAAGTGAAGCAATGCCATCTTGTCCTGCATCACCGTCTCATTATGGGTGGTTGGCATTAGGAGAGCTTTCAAGAAATGATTCCACCCCCGTGGCTGTGGTCTTAAGACTAACCTCTTCATAGTCCTCTTGCCTTAGGAGGAAACATTCCACTTTGTGCCTGGCTCCCACAAATTCTTCAAGAGAAGCTGGTGCTTAGCCTCATCAATAGATTCGGTGAATTCCAAGTGCTCCTTTATTGTACCATCCAAACTGAACATGAGATTAACATACCCCTCATCAAACTGAGAACACATACCTTGTACGAACACAAAAGGTGAGGCCTTGGTGGTGAGGTAGGAAAAAATTCTCGGATGATGGTTAAATGGATCTCCTGGGTTGAAGGCAAAAGACCTCCCAATTGTGTTTCTTGACGATGTCAGCCGCCTCTGGTGAATACCCCAAGTTGGGCCCATCTTTGAATTTGATCCCTTTTTTATAGCAAAAGGTTCACATTTCGTAGTTCTCCTCATACTTCTTCGTCTTATCGTTGAAGAAGATTTGGGGTGGGACTGATGAAGATGCCATTGATGAATTTAGGGAAAAGGGTTGATCAACTTGGAAGATGAAAAAGACTTTTTGGGTTCTTGATTCTCTTGTTGGCTTGAAAGAAAAGTGGAAAGATTCTTGATTAAGGGAGAGATGGAATTAAATAATGTTTAAGGGAGACGGTTGGGATGGCTTAAGGTGGAGTTAGTGGGGATAATGATGGTTTGGTAGTTAAGGTGTGTGTGGGGGAGTGGGATAATTTTTGGGTTCTTGATTTCTCTTGTCGACTTGAAAGAAAAGTGGAAAGATTATTGATTAAGGGAGAGATGGGAATTAAATAAGGTTTAAGGGAGATAGTTGGGATGGATTAAGGTGGACTTAGTAGGGATAATAATGGTTTGGAAGTTAAGGTGTGTATCGAGGAGTGGGATAATGATGAGTTTGGGCGAGTGGGAGAGTGACGGTGTGGGAAATAGGTCTCAGCTAGAAACAGGGTTAAAATTTCAAACTTTGAAATTTTAATTTTGGCGACAGCTAGGTTTTGTGCTCAAAAAGAGTTAATCTCCCTTGGGCCTGATTTGAACAGAGTCTATGTGTTACCATGACTCGTTACGATGGATGTCTGAATTCCATCTTGTCCTAGCATACTGCCTTGGCAAAATTACATGCATTAACACTCGCAAAAACCTTTCAAGACATAAAAAAAACTAAGATAGATAAACCAAAATACCATAAAGAAAATAACTATCCTAACTATTTGTAATGATCATACTATGACGGCAAAATGTATTACATCTTCGCTAGGAGAATAATCTCTTTGGCATTACTCTAACTTCCTTCCCATTAATTCTTCAATCTTTGGCCATTTACTTTGATCGTCGTCCCCGTTTTTAAGTTTTTGATGTCTACTACTCCATGAGCATAAGGTTTGACTACTTCAAAGGGTCGGACCACTTGTATTTGAGTTTACCTGGATACAAGTTAAGCCTTAAATTGAACAACACTTTTTGCCCAACTTTAAGATGTCTTGGCAATATTCTACTATTATGCCACCTATTTGTTCTTTCTTTATAAAGCTTGGCATTTTCATTGGCTTGTGCTCTAAACTCCTCTAGCTTATTAGGTCTAACAACCTCTTCTCACCTGTGACCTTCCATTCCATGTGTAACTGTTTGGTTGCCCAATAAGCTTGGTGTTCTAATTCTATCAGAAGATGGCATGACTTCCCTGACACTAGCTTGTATGGGGATGTCCCTAAGGGTGTTTTGAAAGTTGTTCCTTATGCCCAAAAGGAATCATCTAGCCTCAAACACTAGTCTTTCCGAGTTGGGTTCATAGTTTTCTCCAAAATATTCTTAATCTCTTTGTTTGAAATTTTGCCCGGTCATTTGTTTAAGGGTGATAGATAGTGGTAATTCTTTGCTTGATTTCGTTCATACACAGAGCTTTAGTGATTAAATGGAATTTAAAATAGGTACCTTCATCATGTATGATGGCTTTGAGGGCATCAAATATAGTAAAAATATGCTTGTGTAGGAACTTGGTGATGGCCTTAGCATCAGTTGTTGGGAGAGCAACATCTTCAACACACTTTGAGACATAATCTACAGCCACAAGTATGTATAAATTACAAAACAATGGGGGAAAAGAACTCATAAAGTCTAGTCCCACACGTCAAACAACTTCATAGGAATGATATTTTGAAGTGGCAATTGATGTCTGCTGGAAATGTTTCCAGTTCATTGGCACTAGTCACATGACTTGGCAAAATAATGGGTGCCCTTGAATAGCGTTGGCCAGAAAAGTCCTGAATGCAACACTTTAGTTGTTGTCTTTATTCCATCAAATTGTCCTCCGTATGGTGTTGCATGGAAATTGAAGGATGTTTTGTTGTTCATCCACTGGCACACAACGAAGAATGTACTGATCAGCACATTCTTTGAACAAGAATAGCTCATCCTAATAGTATTGTCGAATATCTCTCAAAAATCACTTTCTAGCATTACTTGACAGGCCCGATGGCATTATATTGCTGACTAATTAGTTGACTATGGCAGCATACCATGGAATGGTAGTAGTCACAAGCAATTGTTCATTAGATAAATCATCTCTAATGGCGGCAATGTTGCCATACTCATGGTGGTCCTCTAAACGAGACAAATAATCAACCACCAGGTTCTCACTCCCTTTCTTATCTCGAATCTATAGATCATACTCTTGTAACAAGAGTGTCCACCATATCAGTCTGGGCTTAGCATCCTTTTTGGCTAGGAGGTATTTTATTGCTGAGTGGTTTGTGTACACCAAAACTTTACTACCCACTAGGTAAGATCTAAATTTGTCAAACAAAAATACAACTATAAGGAACTTCTTCTTAGTTTTGTGTAGTTAAGTTGGGCTTCATTCAATGTGCGGTTGGCATAATAGATGGTATGGAAAATTTTGCCACGCTTTTGTCCTAACACAGCTCCAACGGCATAGTCGTTGGCATCGCACATAAGCTTGAATGGCTCATTCCAATCTAGTGCCACGACTATGAGGGCATTAATTAACCTATCTTTCAATTCCTAATAAGCTTTCAAACAAGAATGATCATACAAAAAAGTTGTATTATGTTCCAAAAGTAAGTATAAAGGTTTAACAATTATCGAGAAGTCTTTAATAAAGCGACGATACAAACCTGCATGTTCAACGAAACTTCTAATACCTTTAAAACTTGTGGGTGGTGGCAATTTTTTTATTACCTCTACCTTTGCTTTGTCTTCTTCCAGTCCCTTCTAGGTCACTTTATGTCTGAGAACTATGCCCTGCTTCACCATGAAGTGACATTTTTTCCAATTCAGGACCAAGATGGTTTCACTGCATCTCCAAGGAACAAGTTCCAAAATCTGAAGGCATTCCTTAAAAATTCTGCCGAAGAAGGAGAAGTCATCTATGAGGACTTCTAAGTTATTTTCGATCATATCTGAGAAAATCGACATCATGCAGTGCTAAAACGTTGTTGGAGCATCACACAATCCAAAGGGCGTCATTCTAAAGGAAAATGTTCCATATTGATAGGTGAACGTGGTATTCTCCTGATCGTCTAGAGCAATGACTATTTGATTATAGCCCGAGTAACCTTCTAGAAAGAAATAAAATACCTTCCTTGCCAATCTGTCCAGCATCTGCTCAATGAAGGGTAGTGGAAAATGGTCCTTTTGGGTGGCATTATTTAGCTTCATATAATCCATGCATACCCTTTAGCCCGTTGCGGTCCTCGAGGGGATCAGTTCATCCTTGTTGTTCTGAACCATGGTCATTCCACCCTTTTTTGGCACTAATAGTAGTAAGCAGGGTTGAATCCACATGGAATGGTAAAAGATTAATTTTATAAATAGAAAAGTAAATTGGGGGAGTTTGAATTTGAGTAGAATTGAAGAAAACAATTTAAAGTAAATGAGAATTCTATATTGATAGGAACTCTAGTTAAGGTAGATCTTGGTGCATTAATCCAAGTTTTAGATCATCGAACTTCATAAAAGATAAACCTGCATCAATCTCAAATAGCTTGGTTATAGGTTAATGATAACCCACAATTAAACCCAATCCTTCTTACTTAATAGATAATCACTTAATAATCCATAAATGACTAACTCTTATTTTCAAGATTAAAATCCTTAGATAATCCACTTACAATTGATACCTAACAAATAGCTTTACCGAATTAAGAGACCTTATGCACATAAACTATCAAAGCACTAATCCGTTAACTTATCAAGAATATGAATTCATACCTTCTAACACGTTGCTTGGTTACTTACCACTTGTATCAAGGATGCTTCGATTGGTTTTTGTATAAATATAATCCAATATATATGTCTTGAATAAGCCGGGAAGATATAAAAATACTTGAAATAGATGAAGAAGATGAAGAACAAGAAATCTCACTAAAACTTTTATTAGTAACCTCAAATCTAAACCTTAATTGAAAAATAGTTTAGAAACTCATGGAGATGGAAAATTAACAAAGAAGAGAAGATTGAGAATTATGGGATGAATGTTTTCTCTTCTCCGCATGACCCTATTTATAATAGAGGTCATTTACATCAACTAGGAGAAGGAATTACAATAATATTTAATTTAAAACTCTATCGTACTCCAAATATAATATAAAAGTGAAAGTTCAACTTGAATTAAAATTCCTCTTCTTATGTTAAATGCTCTTTAGAATCCAAATCCAACTGAAACTTCTCTTTTAAGCATGTATTATCCTTTAGTCGTTAAAATCACTACAAAAATCAAATACTTGTTAAAACATGGATTTATAGTTGGATTATAACACTAAAATATAAGTATATATATGTCAAAAATATTAAAATATTAGACTTATCATATACCCCCACACCTAGATTATGCTTGTCCTCAAGCATATTGAAATTCAAAGTTCAGGGTCCTTTTGGTAAATAGAAAGGATAAGAGAAGAAATAAGTCCATGATTGCAATTTAGCACAAGCAAATAATCACCCAATTAATTATCATGATGTCAAAGATGGAATAAAATTAAACCAAACTCATAAAGGATTCACTCAATTTCGCTCAAGGTGTTTAAGGGACAACAAAACTAAAGTCAAAGCATGTAAAAAATTCTTACCATAGGCTTGCAAATATATCACATCTCCACCACTGAGTTGGGCCAAATTACAAGATAAAAAGGTATTTGAATTTGGTAGTAACGGGGTTAAAGACAAGGTGTGATGAGAAAGACTTTTGGGCCTTTTGATTTGAAAAACTCACACTTTTATTTTGTTTAAGCTTTATAATATTTTGAGAGAACGAGGATTAAATCTTTTCACATTTTGTTTTTTCTTTTTGAAAAAACAAGACATTTTTCTTTTTCCTCATTTTATTCCAAGATTTTCTCCCTTTTCACTTTTTTTAGTTTGCTTGAATTTTCTCTAAGTGAGTGTAGTGTGTAGTTCTTTAAATTTGGGTTCAAATTGGGGAAATCAACAAAAAGGATGCGGCTTATAATATGGTTAATTTCCAAACAATAGGCTTAGCCTCAAAAGTGATTTTCTAATGGTCATATTTACCAAGGTTGGCTTTTTGGCTCAAGGTTCACACCTAAGTATCTTAATCATCTCAAGTAATTTGATCTTACATGGTCTCAACATGTATAACATTACAAGTTCTAGAAGAAACTAATCATGCTTTACAATCACTCAATGAAAGAAAATTATGAAGCATAAAAGATGTATGCTTATTAGGCTCAAATCTCACAAAAGTGGCTTATGTTGTGTCCAATTTTTTCCATCCAACTATCGAATCAATTAATCAAGCAACAATTTGCAAGGATAAAAAGTTCTTACCAATCCTGATTTACTCCCCATATCTGTCTCATTTTTACTTTAGGATCCTAAATCTCAAAAAAAATTTAACATGTTGATTCTAAGAAAAAATTTCAACATGAAAGGAACATATTTTCTTCCTATAAACATCGGAAAACTAAGCAATATTCCAACAAAAAATTTCAACCAAAAACCTCCACCCTCACACTAAAACTTAACATTGTCCCTAATGTTCGAAAATCATCATGCATTAAATAAAGCAATAAAAGTTTTAGGGAAAATAATGCTCCCTTATTCGACACGTGATGATTCATGGTGCGAATGGGAAAGGAAGCGTGGGTACATATAAATCGTGGATTGCTTTTGTTTTGCCTAAAGAGCATGAGGTGTGGCTACATCTTTTTTCATGAGTGCTACTCCTTGTACCTAAAGAGAAAGAAATTGTAAAATTCATAAAAAATTGAGAAAATAAATTAAAAAAATCATAGGTTGCCTCCCACGAACCGTTTTTGTTTAATGTCTTTGGCTAGACGTGTCTCCCTTTATTCTTCACATTGTGGCTAGAAGATGTTCATCGGGAGGTTTGTCCTTGATTGAACTAGATACACATTCTTTGTACGATTGTTTCCATGGATGTTTTTTGGGATGAATGGCGAGGATAGGCTTGTCAGGAGGTTCAACATTGGTTAGATTGATTCCCGGATCAAGATTTCTTTTTTAATAAGATGGATGAGAAATGTTCTGCACCAAAGGATTAGTAATATCTAAAGCAAATAAAGAACATGCATTATTAGGATATTTCATGGAATCATAGATATTAAACTTTATGAGTTCTCCATCAAATTCCATGGTATGTGTACCATCATGCACATTAGTTATTGTGTTGGATGTTTTCATGAACGACCTTCCTAGCAAGACCAAATTAGGGTTGGAAGGATCATTTTCTTCCATGTCTAGAACATAGAAATCAGTAGGAAATATAAGTTCTTTTACTTGTACAAAAACGCCCTCCAAAACTCCCATGGGGTAGACATTCTATCGGTCAACAAGCGTATAGTGGCACATGTTCTCTTAAGATGATCTATTTTGTCAGTAGAATAAATAGAATAAAGCATAACATTAATGGGATAGTGAACATACCTAGATCTTTGCATTTTTCGGGTAATTTCTTTTGAAGTACATCAGATACATTCTCACCCATTCTTACTTCTTCGTTTTTGTTGAGCTTTCGCTTATTGGTGCATAATTCTTAGAGAAATTTTTCATAGTGAGTAATTTGCTTGATTGCATCTAGTAAGGGAATGTTTACCTCGACTTTACAAAAAGTCTCAAGAATCTCTCTTTCTTGTTTGACTTTCTTGGATTGTGCAAACATTTCATGGAAGGGAGGTGGGACCACTATTGGTTGAATGCCTTTTTGTGCGCCATCTTCTTCCTTTTTAAGCTTTTGCTGTATTTTTTTGGGAAGAGGAGTTTGTCAAAATTTATCGATTTGCTACCCTTCTCCTCTCCCTTAGTGGCTTTGGTGGGTGGTTCCTGTAAATTCTTGTCAATTCTCAAAGTAATAGCACTCATATTTTGTTTAGGATTGACAATGGTTTTTTAGGGTAACTTACCTCGAGATTTGGATTTACTAAGAGACGATGTGATCTGACTTGCCTGGGTTTTGAGATTTTTGATACTCGACCATGTCTCTTGTTGGAATTGCTTTAAGTTTTAGGAAAGCTTGTACATAATGTATTCCAAAGGAGTTTTTTTCGATGATGATGGTAGCAACTCGCTAAAAGCACCTTGTTGGTTTGGATATGACACGTTATTTTGTGGTTTCTGTCCACAACTCGAATTAGAATGATCTCTCTACCCTAGATTGTAACTTTTTGAGTATGGATTGTACTTCCTCTGGCTATAAGATCCTCCAATGGTGTTGGCGGTTTTGGTTCCATCTTGGCGTGTAGGGACGAATAGGTCCGATGCTAACTACTTTTGCAAATCCCACAAGATTTCACTTGTTGCCTATTACCTATTGCTAATCTTTGAACAAGAGAGGTCAAATTTGAAAACTTATCTTCAAGAGAAAAAATATTTACCTCGTTAACTCGTCTAGAGACAATGTCGTGTTGTGGACAAAATTGTTAAGAGTTCGCGGCCATCATATTAATCAAATATTTAGCTTGAGTGGGAGTTTTGTTCATGATCGCTCCTCCAGCTATAGCATCGATAATCTTTCTCTGCATAGGTAACAAACCTTCATAAATATATTGGATGAGCAATTAGTCGGATACACCATGTTGTGGACAGCTTGCACATAGTTGCTTAAATCTTTCCCAATAGGCGTGAAATGTCTCAGTATCTCTTTGTTGAACCCCAAAAATCTCTATTCTAATGTTTGCGGCTCTTGAGCCGGGAAAGTACTTCTCAATGAAAGTGTCGCCATGTCCGTCCATGTCCTAATTGATCCAGATGGTATGTGGTACAACCTATCCTTGGCATGATTGTCCAAAGAGAATGGCAAGGCTCGAAGCTTGACTTGATATACAGTGATATTGTGTGGTTTCATGCTTGAACACACCACATGAAATTACTTCAAGTGCTTGTGTGGATTTTCATTCTCAAGTCCCTAAAAGTAGGAAGAAGGTGAATTAGTCCAGACTTGAGTTCAAATGGTACCTCAAGATCTTGGTAACTGATGCATAATGCTTGTGGAGCGATTTCAGGGGCAACGAGTTGGCGTAGGGTTTGTTCGGCTATCTCGCCTTCTTCAAAGGTGGGATTTTCTTGCTCCTCTTAGTTTTGCATTGATCTTTCTTCCTCAGTCAAAGATTGTTTGCGTTCTCTTGCTTCTTTTCTCAGTCGACGTGCAGTTCTTCCAATTTCAAGATCGTACTCAAGTTTCCTGACACAAGAAGAACGAAGCATAAAAAGTAACAAAATAAAATAAAATAAAATCAACCTACTTGACACCAGTCCCCAGCAACGATGCTAATTTTGATAACGGTTGTCGAAGCTGCCAAAAATAAAATCTGCTCAAAGTAACTTGTAAAAGCGGTAAGCATGACCGAATCTACAGGGAATGGTAAGAGATTAATTTTATAAATAGAAAAGTAAAATTAGGGGGTGTTTGAATTTGAGTAGAATTGAAGAATGCAATTTAAAGTAAATGACAATTCTATATTGATAGGAACTCTAGTTATGGTAGATCTTCGTGTATTAATCCAAGTTTTAGATCATCAAACTTCACAAAAGATAAACCTACATCAATCTCAAGTATATTGGTTATAGGTTAATTGATAATCCATAATTAAACCCAATCCCTCTTACTTAATATATAATCACTTAATAATCCATAAATGACTAACTCTTATTATCAACATTAAAATCCTTAGATAATCCACATAAAATTAATAGCGATCAAATAGCTTTACCGAATTAAGAGATCCAATGCACATAAACTATCAAAGCACTAATCCGTTAACTTATCAAGAATATAAATCCATACCTTCTAACCCGTTGCTTGGTTACGTACCACTTGTATCAAGGATGCCTCGATTGGTTGCTGTATATATATAATGCAATATATATGTGTTGAATAAGCTGTGAATATATAAAAATACGTGAAATAAATAAAGAAGAAGAAGAAGAAATCTCACTAAAACTTTTATTAATAACCTCGAATCTAAACCTTAACTAGAAAACAGTTTAGCAACTCATGGAGAGGGAAAATCAACAAAGAATAGAGGATTGAGAATTAGGGGATGAATGCTTTCTCTTCTCCTCATGACCCTAATTATAATAGAGGTCATTTACACCAACTAGGAGAAGGAATTAAAATAAGATTTAATTTAAAACTCTATCCTACTCCAAATATAATATAAAAGTGAAAGTTCAACTTGAAGTAAAATTCCTCTTCTAGTGTTAAATGCTCTTTAGAATCCAAATACAACTGAAACTTCTCTTTTAAGCATTTATTTTCCTTTAGTTGCCAAAATCCGTACAAAAATAAAATACATGTTAAAACATGGATTTATAGTTGGATTAGAACACTAAAATATAAGTATATATATGTGAAAAATATGCAAATATTAGACTTATCAGGCACACACTGCATCGGACTGACCCACGAGCTATCAAAAATGGGATAAATTATCCCGACATCTTGACATTTTATGACTTCATTCTTTCAATTCTTCACTCATCGTATCATCATCGTCATCTTGTTCCATGGCATTAACATATGTGCCCTGGCAAAACTATGCTATGTCCACATCAGAAATAGACTCCATCAGCTCAACAGCTTGGCATTCCCCAGGTTCATTTGCACACTTAAGAGCTTTAGACACATTAAACATAACCTGATGCTCATTCATATGCATAGTAAGCTCTCTTTTCTGAACATCAGTCCTACCCATGGTAAGAAATGGTCTTCCCAATATTATTGGGACATCAACATCATCCTCATATTCTAAAATAATGAAATTAGCTGGGAATATAAATTTATCTACCTTTACAAACACATCCTCAATCTTACCTTTGGGGTATGCATAAGATCGACCTGCCAGCTAGAGTGTTACTATGGTAGGCCTTGCTTTAATACCATGTTTCTTGAAAACTAACACTGTTATTAGATTGATGTTGGCACCCATGAATTTATTTCCAATCGTACAGGGAATAGTGAAACTCCTAGGATCTTTCAATTTCAGTGGCAATCTGTTGGTTATCATTGCGCTACATCCTTCAGTAAGAGAGACAGTCTCGAAATCACCCAGTTTCCTCTTTTTGGACAGATGTCCTTCATGAATTTGATGTAATTAGGCATTTGTTCAAGAGCTTCCACTAGTGGTATGTTGATCTGTAGTTGTTTAAGGACTTCCTATAAGTGCTTAAACTACGGATCTTGCTTGTGTTTCTAGAGCTTTTTGTGGAAAAGATGGTGGTGGATAAGCATATGTTGGCTCTGGTAGTTTTGCTAAAGTGGTGTTGGCATCAGATTAAGATATGGTATTGTTAGTGCTTGCCTCCTTTTTCTCTGCTTCCTTGGGTTCATATGTTGGCACCAACTTTTCTTCCTGGCAAACAATTGTTCATTCCCTTTTTGCCGAGCATCCTCCATATCACTTGGAAAAGTTCCTTAAGGTCTATTACTAAGTGCATTGGAAATATTTCCTAGTTGAACCTCCAAGTTTCACATAGATGTTGCTAAACTCTGAACAGTCGCATCATTTTGCTCCATATACTTTATTAGGGTATTCCCATTGGTAGATATCTGTCTTGGATGAAAATTATTTTATGCTCTCTGGGGCATCACATTCTAGTTGACCTGGGGATGCATTCATGTTCTGACATTGGGCATTTAATTGGTTGCCTCCTTGATTTGCCCAAGAAAAGTTCGGATGCTGCTTCTAACCTTTATTTTAAGTATTGAAATATGTCTTAATATTACGATTGAAATTTCTAACACAATTTACAGATTATGGGTTTGTTGGGCATTCTTCCACATTATGGTCCTCTCCACAAATAGTGTAGAATGGTTCCACTACCTTCACTTCTCGGACTTTAGTAGGCTTCTGCATCGTTTCAGTATATTAGTGAGGTTGAAAATTTGAGCATTGAGTGATGATAATACATCAACCTCCAATTTGTCTAGCTACTTTTGTAATACCTTAAAATTTTAGGTAGTGGCCAAAATTAATAAAATGAAAGTTTGAGGACTAAAGTATACTTTTAGGAAAAGTTGAGGGACTAAATTATAATTTTCCAAAGTTATGTATTTAGCATCGTAAATGAATAGTTTACCCCCAAGAATTACGTTTTCGTGTCTATCGGATTTTTGGTATGGAATTTGTGTTAAATGCTATAAAGATTTAAAGTTCGACGAGAATTCGGATAATCAGATCAAATTGAATAATCGAGATATTTTGTAAAAGATAAGGCAAGTTTAAAAATATCTTTTCCATGCCTTATTTTAGAATAATTTAATTTGGACCATTGGATTAAATTAGATTTTCCATGTTAACTATGAGTCGTTGGATAAAAATGGAAGGATTATAATTTTCAAAAATTACAATGGCAAAATTGGTAACTACTAACTTGATGGTTTTATTTTTGACCCTTGGATGAATAAATTAATATGTGGCAATATGAGAGGCATTGGATATCAAGGGTAAAATAATCATTTGACTATTAAGGAGATTTTTATTTGAATTTTTTATAAATAGGTGACAAATGCTCTAAATTGAATAAAAAGAAAATTCAAGACTTTTCTTCATAGTTTCTCCAAAGTGCCGAAATCTCTACCTATGGTATGCGACATTTTTTTTTATTTTTCAAGCCAATCTATAGAATTTTGGATGAAATTATGACACATGAAATTTATCTACATGAAATTCCCTATCATTTGGTATTAATTGTTCATATTTTCCATGCTTAAATCTTGAGTTCTTGAAATAGTGGATGAAGATGATGTTGGATTTTGATATGGGAATGGTTGATTATGCTTAGAAATGATGTTTTGAAGTTTAATTTATGCTTGAATCAGGTTGGAAATCAAGTCTATAGTGACCTTTCATATTCGGTCAAAGTGAAAAGATTAGAGAAAATTTTGGAAGAATTTTATTAAGGTTAGTTATTTGGAGTTGCTGATTCTACAAGTTTTAGAATGTTGTTTGGACCAAATTGGAAGTTTGTTAAGGTTAAAGGATTAGATCGGATAGTATGGAAATTAAGGGGATTAAAATAGAAGTTGGTTAAATTGAGGTATCATGCTTGAATAATTGTTAGAATGATTTATGAATCATTCTTTGATTTGGATATGAAAGGAAATTTCAAGTATTGAGATTGGTGTGAATTGTATGAAGTGAATTAGTATCGAATAAACTTTGAAAGAATTTATAGGAATTTCTTTTCCTATTACGTACCTATGTTAGTATGATACTAACATGTATTTTTTTAAATATACATGTGTTGTAAATGATGCACATATAGATCGTGATCAAAATCAAAATTGTGCTAGCAACCAAGGAAAGGAAAAGGATCAAAAGTAAAGCTTAGTGAGGATTTAAATTTTGACATATATAAAGTTTCAAGGTGAGTGCAATGCATACATAACATGATACATGGATATTAGGAAGACTTGCGATAAGTCTACCTTGTTTATATTAGCATGATATTTATGTCATTAATTATATATTTGACATGTTCTAAATATGTCAAAAGTTGAATATAAATGCATGGATCACTAGTTATATATGATGTTATATTATGAATGTTATTCCGGTATGAACTGTCCAATGTTAAATTATATTGATATACATTTTCGTGGATAAAATAAATATGGAATATATGTCCAAGTTTTTCATTGAGGGACAGGGTATAGTTGGCATGCCATAGAGTCCAGCAACACGTTGTATACTCGGTTTAGCACTATAGTATATATAAAGGACACTTAGTGCATATGGTGGGCACAACCTTATGTGTATTATCACTTCGGTGCGTATTTGACTCATGTACCCAGGGTCCTCATAGGCTTATATTTCGGTCATGGTTTATTGATTAATAAATGATAAACATGTAAAAGTGTTTATGAACTCTCAAAGTAAATCGCAACTATATTGGTAAGAAAGTTAAATCCGGTTTATATTATGTTAATATATGATTAACATGATGGTAATACATATCTAGTGATCTTGATGCATGATTATGGTTACATCTTTATATTTATAAGTATGTAGTATAGCACTAAATTTTATTATTGCCTCACTAAGTGTATACTTAGCGTGTGATGATTTTCACGCGTAAGTAAAAAGAAGGAATCGGAGTAAGGAGTAGTTGACATCTTATCAGCATAGAGTATAACTACAATATCAGTAATAACATCTTTTGATGTTACTAGATGGCATGTATATGTTAATACTAGTCGGTTTCAATATAGTCTTAATATGGTTTGTAATAACTTATAAACTTGATTATGTTGATAATGAAGGGTGAGTAATCATATTAAAATTAAAAAAGGGTTAGATGGATTACTAGTATAAAAATAAGATACTTTTTGAAAAAGAATAAATAGAACTGTTAATTAGATTTTTAAATTAGGCAGGTTTTAGGCAGTTATTTTGCTTATAGGTTGCAGATATAAACTACTAAGTTGTTGCTTGGAATTGGAATTAATTTGGTTGATTAAAACTTAGATAAAGTGATTCTGTTAGGATTAAAATAATGGTTGAATGGTGTTTTCTAAATAAATGATTATTATGGATTGTTCGCAATCCATTACTTGACACTCTAACTAGTATTAGAGATTAAATACTGGTAAGGGTGTTACATTTATTGGTATTAGAGCTACATGTTTAGTCTGTTCTGGATATGAATCAGACCTGTAGAGAGTCGGGATTATATACATGCCACTAGAATGTCAAAATTACTGATATTTGTATAAATATACTTTGATGCCTACTAATTAGTAATGTTGCTCCTTACTTATGGGGGATGATTGTGACATTAACAGATGTCATATCATCAGGAATTCCGTCAGGGAGCTGAGGGCGATATCCCTGCTCAAAGCGGGAGTAATGAGGTGAATCAGAATCCACCTCCTGTTCAGCAGAATGTAGAGCAGCCAGCTCAAGAACAATGAAATATGCCTATACAAGATCAAGGCATATTTCTTCAAGCATTGGATGCTATTTTAAATCGTCGAGCACCAATATCAGTTCCAAAGTAATTAAGGAAGATGAAAGCACCAAAATTTCGAGCTGATACTGATGCATAACCAATGGCTACTAATTATTGGTTAAATGATGTCAAAATCAATCTGAGTAGAATCCCTTGTGATGATCAAGGAAAGTTGGCGGGAGTTGTATCTTTACTGATGGAGCAAACTAGTGTGTGGTGGAATGTATTGGGGGCGTGTTTATTAAAGAAATAAGACAATGATTTTTGGATCTGAAATAGTATGGTAGGGCAGTCCATGAATATGAATGCGAGTTCAATAGATTGAGCCAATTTTCAACAGAGTTTCTTCTAACCGAAAAATCCAGAATTGACAAATTCATAGCCGGGTTGGATCCTCAATATAAAAGGGTATTGGTTTCTTACAATTTTGCTACTTTTCAAGAGGTAGTAAATCGAGCAAAGGTTATGGAAAAAGTTGACCTCGAGGATAAAGTGGGGAAACAGGCTCAAACTAGTAAAAGGTCTAGAGGTTCTCTTACTGCGTCTTCATTTAAACGCAGTAATGGATTTCCACAGCAAAATCTGGTAGCATCGGCTACTTTGGCTAAAAAGGGATTTTGTGCAGGAAAGTCAAAGCAGGCTCAGACTATTACTGCAAGTACTCAAGGCTCTAAATTTTGTCCTATTCGAGAATACAAAAACTACGGAAAGAGGCATTCTGGTCAGTGCTGGTTCGCTGGTGGGGCAAGCTACCATTGTGGACAAACTGGCCATTTTAAAAATAATTGTCTAGAGCTTCACCCATATCAGTTTGTTGTAGCACCTCAGAAAAGTAGAGGAAACAAAGGTGGCAAACTAGGAGTTTTAGTAACCACATCTAATCGAGAAAGCAAGACTACTGCTCGAGTATATAATATCAAGACTGCTAATGATCAAGATGACTCAGAGATCGTAGCAGGTATGATAGAACTCTTTGGCAGACCTATTTTTGCATTGATTGATCCATGCTCTACCTATTCTTATATTAGTTCTAAAATAGTTTTTGAAGGAAATATCCCGGTAGAACCAATTTTGAATGAGGTAGTTGCTATTAATCCGATAGGACAAATTGCCAAAGTAAGTCGAATATAAAGTGTCCCAAAAAGATTCAAGAAAATGAATTTCCAACTTACCTTAAGGAATTACCCTTCCCAGAGTTTTAAGTCCTTCTTGGAATGGATTGGTTTTCGGCATATGATGGTATGGTTGAATACTGATTAAAAAGAGTAGTTTTGAAAGGACCAGATGGCTCAGAAATAAAACTTGTAGGTGAAAGGTTGAATTATTTGAGTAACGTAGTATCAGCTATAAATACTGGAAAGTTATTATCACATGGGTGTGAAGCATATTTAGCTCATGTGATAAATACTCAGGAAACAAAGATAGATCTCTAAAATATACCAACAGTGTAGGAATTTCCAGATGTTTTCCCAGATGAATTATCAAGATTACCTCAAGATCGAGAGGTGGAATTTGGTATTGATGTGCTTCTTGGAACAATACCAATATCAATGGCACCTTACAGGGTGGCTCCTATAAAACTTATAGAGAGCTGAAGTCTCAACTACAAGAATTATTAGATCGAGGATTTATACGACCTAGTATATCACTTTGGGGAGCTCTAGTCTTGTTTGTGGAAAGGAAATATGGATCAATGAGGTTATGTGTGGATTATCTTCAACTTAATAAAGTGGTGGTGAAGAATAAATATCATTTCCCAAGGACTGATGATCTCTTTGATCAACTTAAAGGAGCAACAGTATTTTCAAAAATTGATCTCCGATCAGGGTATCATCAATTGAAGATCAAAGAAGTAGATATACCAAAGACAACTTATAGATCTAGATATGGGCATTATGAGTTTGTAGTAATGCCTTTTGGACTTACAAATGCACCAGCAACATTTATGGATCTAATGAATCAGGTATTTCAACCATATTTAGACCATTTTGTGGTGGTATTCATAGATGATATATTGGTTTATTCAAAAACCAAAGAGGATCATGATACTTACCTCCGAGTAGTTCTTCAGATCCTCCGAGAAAATAAATTATATGCAAAGTTGTCAAAGTGTGAATTTTGGTTGTTCGAGGTAGCTTTCCTTGGACATATAGTTTTAGCTAAAGGGATTCGAGTCGACCCTAAAAATATTCAAGCAATTCTAGAATGGAAAATCCCCAAGAATGTCTCTAAAGTGAGAAGTTTCTTGGGATTAGCTGGTTATTATCAATGGTTCGTGAAAGACTTTTCAATGATCGCCGCTCCAATAACTAAGCTATTAAGAAAGGATGTTCCATTTGTTTAGACAGATAAGTGTCATGAAAGTTTTGACAAATTGAAGAAGATATTAACAAAAGTTTCGATTTTGGTACAACCAGAATCGGGGAAGGATTTTACAATATATAGTGATGTATCCCATAATAGTTTGGGATGTGTATTAATGCAAGAAGGGAAGATGGTAGCATATTCTTCTCGACAACTCAAAACTCATGAAAGAAATTATCCTACCCATGATTTAGAGTTGGCTGCAGTAGTGTTTGCTTTAAAGATTTGGCATGGTGAAAAGTGTTATATCTACACTGATCATAAAAGTTTGAAATACTTGTTATCTCAAAATGAGCTTAATTTGAGGCAAAGAAGGTAGATAGAACTGATCAAGGATTATGATGTAATTATTGATTATCATTTGGGGAAGGCTAATGTGGTAGGAGACGCATTTAGCAAAAATACATTTTCTACTTTGAGAACATTGAATGCTCAATTAAAATTACAGGAAAATGGTGCAATAATGGTTGAACTTCAAATTAAGCCTACATTGATAGGAAGAATTAAAGAGTTACAAGTAAATGATGAAAATGCTTGGAAAAGAAGAAACAAGTTGAACGTGGTGAATCTAAAGATTTTGAAATAAAACCAAATGGATGCCTATACTAAAAGGGATTTGTATACATTCCTAAAGATGAGGAATTAAAGAAAAAATACTTTTAGAGGCACATTACAGTCCTTTAACTATGCATCCAGGAGGCAATAAAATGTATCAGGATATAAAAAGTCAATTTTGGTGGCCTGGCATGAAACGAGCTATCACCGAGTTTGTTGCTAAATGTTTAACTTGCCAACAAGTAAAGGCAGAACATCAAGTTCCATAGGGATTACATCAACCAATTTCAATTCCACAATGGAAGTGGGAAAAGGTTACTATGGATTTTGTAACAAGCTTACCGCTGACGCCAAGTAAGAAAGATTCGATTTGGGTGATCGTGGATCGATTGGCTAAATTGGCACATTGTATACCAGTTCGAACAGACTATTCTTTAAACAAGTTAGCAGAGTTATATATTAAGGAAATTGTTAGATTACATGGTGTTCATATGTATATTGTTTCGGATAGAGATCCAAAGTTTACTTCAAGGTTTTAGAGTGCATTACATGAAGCATTGGGAACTCGACTACACTTTAGTACTGCTTTTCATCCTCAAACGGATGGACAATTGGAGAGGACTATTCAGATACTTGAAGATATGCTCAGAGCATGTATAATGAATTTTACAAGCTCGTGGAAAAAATATCTTCCATTAGCTGAACTAATCAGTCCTGACATCAAGTTATCCATGTTTGGTGCCAAGTGTTCTCTAATAGGTCGTTCTTTAGGATTTTCTATAGCGACAATAGGATCTGGTGGAATTTTATCAGGTATTGTCGGATTCCTGGTTGTTGCCTTTATTTATGACACAATCTCTAGGTTGTATTGCAAATCTTTCTTCACAGTGCGGCTCCTGGTCATACACCAAACAAAACAAAAAAAAATAAAATAACAAAAACAAGTAATCCTATTGCAATCCTCGGCAACGGTGCCAAAACTTGTTAACCTACTAATAATTGGAAGAAGATTGATGATTTAGTGTAATAATGAAAGTAAATAATGTCAATATTAGGTCTTTTGCGTCTAAGTATACACAGTCGAAAAGTAATATAGTAGTAAGTTGAGTATCGTATCCACAAGGATTGTCCAGGAATTAAAAGCCACAATAAATACTTGTACATTGGAATAAATATGCCAGCAATTGATTTCAGATTTAACTAAGAGAATGATTAAAGGAAAATGAAGTAAAGATTTGAGCAGATTGACAAACACTTGTGTCAAGATGATTGATGAGCTTTGCTATGGATGCTTGGATTTAACTTTAGCGATGACAACAATTAATAATGTTTAACCTTGGTTTTAACACCGAGCATATTTTAAGTTAGCATTGCCTGCAACAATGGCAATACTCTTAAGGGGCAAATTCACGTATGAAGTAAGCTTATCTACTTGAACATCTTATGTCGAAGTTTTTCTCCTTAGTATTTTACAATTAATCCTTATCTCCTAAGTCTATTAAGATATTAAGGGATAATGATCACTTAATGCCAACTACTGTATGGCATAAAATATGATGAAATTAAGTGCAAGCAAAATAGACAATAAAGCCAAAGCATTCAATTATTAAAAACCTAACTAGCATTCATCGCAAACACCCCAAGCCAAATTTAAGGATTAGTTCATGGCTGGGGAAACCAACAAAATAATATCATTTTTAAACATTATCATCAACATCATAATTAAATCTAAGAGAAATAGACAAAAGAAGGAGATTCGTCGATGCAGTCATTCAATAGATCTAGAGCTCTCGGCTAGACTGCCTGATTGAACCTTGGTCTGCCTCTACCCTTACTTTCTTCTTATGGTGCAGCCTCCTTCCTCAATCGATGGACTTCTTTATATAGGAACTCGTGGAAACCCTAATTAGGGTTTTAGGTTTTGAAAGATTGTTACGCACTATTGTAGGTGCGTTATCTTCTCTTTGAATTAGGGCTGACCTAGCTCTAACCCATGGCTAACTGACAAAGCATTGGACTTCATTATTTTGCCAACCTAGCTTTTCATTCTTCTTTACTACTTTTTCCAACTGTGCTCAGCATTTCTCTTCTACTCTACCTGCTCTAGACCTGCCAAACATGCCACCACAGCAAGAAAACACCTATTCACTCAGGCAATGAAAACTATACATTACTTAACTCCTAAATGCAAATGCATGAATCTACTGGAAAAATGAACAAATATGTACCCAAATTCAAGTAATACCATGACAATATATGCGTGAAAAGTAGATCTTTTGAGGAGTTAACAACACTCCTCACGGATCTATAAAGAAAAGCCTCCATGTGCTACTTATCTCCGTAAGCCACAACCCCACTATTGCACACAATAATACAAAGAAAAATTCACAAAAAAAGGATATACCACCCACGGGTTGGGTTACAAGAAGTTAGATCAAAAGAATCCCTGGTTATAATGCAAAATAAAGCCAAGACTAGACGTTTAAAGTTTAAATCCCAGAAATCGCTGGATAAGTAATTAATTCCCAGGTTTTGAAATTCTGAACTGACAACTCAAGTCTCGCAATCTCAAAACTTCTTGTCAATTGTCGTTACCATTTTTAACCGATTGTTAAAATGGATTCACGATTGATTTTTGAAAATAGGGGTTTTTTCATTTTAGTTAACCTTAAAATTTAAGTTTGAAATTAGAATTTTACCATTTTAATTTGATCTTGAAAACTATAGTTTTTTTAGATTAAAATTTTTTCCCTTAATTAATTTTAAAAACAATTTGGAGTCACCACCAATCACTTTGGTAGACCGGACACCATAAAACAACCAGAGATTCATTTTCTTGAAATTTTGGGTTCGGGAGTCGGTTACGTGTAGGGAAGAATTATCACCCCCAAAAACTTTGAATAACAATTTGAATTTAATTTAACCATAAATATCAACTGAATTCTTATTCCAAATAGAGATATCCTTTTACAAGAAAATACATTTTATATCGAATATGAGATTAAAAGCGCCCTATCAATAAGAACTCCCATTCATATTCATAAAAATGTATTTTGAACATAAAAGGTTTCGAATGCATGATTCATTATCGTCTTGTTCATTTTAAGTATTAACTTAATTTGGCTCTATTTAATGAAATTAATTAAACTATGAATATCATTGAATTTAAAGGCCTTTATGAGAGAATATCAATTGCTTGAATACCGTCCATCTCAAAACTCCTAGATCCAAATGATATTCACTAATTAAAATAGTCACTCTAATTAATTAAAGTCCTAACATAATTAAGGCTCTATTTAATTAACTAAGTGAATTTACTTAATTCTAAATTGCAGTGTATATTAAATGTACCTCTTTAAGGCCAACTTTGAGATAACACCCCATTGCAAGCAAGTGGACTACCATCCAAGTTTGAACCTCAAAGTTTCCATTTAGTATATACTAATTTGTTACAATGTCCTTTTCCTATTCAATTATTAAATCCTGATTTAGGAACAAAAAACTAAGGCTCTAAACAATTATATCTAAGTGAATTTAATTGTCAAACATTTAATACTACCATGCTATTTTAAAATATGCATCATAGATATAATTAATTCCATTTAAATTAATTAAATTAAACACCTAATTAAAGAAATTAGGACTAAATTATGACGAAAACAAACTTTTAAGGTCAATTTTATTGCAAAAGTGACCATATTGAATTACAGTTCAAAATCAAAGGACCAATGAGTAATAAGCCCATTTTTTAAAAAACGGATCTTAGGTCGACCTAGATCAAAACATGAGGACCCTGAGCCAATTCGGTGGCAAAACAGAATCATTTGACTTAGGGTATAAAAACCCTTCAACCTGGTCAACTCAGCCATTTGATAACCAAGCTCTCTCTCTTCTCTCACCCCTCTCCCATTTTCTCTCAACTTCAACACTAAAAATCCATATTTCTCTCCTATTTGGATCAAACACACCCATTAATCATCATATTCAAACCATGTTCTTCAATTTTCCTTCTATTAATCCCAACAAACACCAAAACCAATGGAGTTTCATGTTTGTGAAGATCAAACACATCATTTTTACATGATGCTCATATTTGTTCTTCACGGATATGAAAGTTCCCAAAACCACTGGCCAAACTCCACCATGTCATCCGTCTCCAGATCCAAAACACCACTATCAGCTAAACTCTGATGAGTTTGTCAGTCGCCACAGGCGTCACCGGCCACCGTCATCTTCCTTTTGGTCATCCCTAACCTTTCTTCGACCACCGTCCTCCCGCCGCAAGGCGATTTTCAACCACCGAGGCAGAAACCTAAAAATTCCCAAAATCATCATTTTCTTGTCCCAAACCCTTATCTACTGCCCGATTCAACTGAATCACCCATCTTCCCCTCCTAAACAATTTACCCAAATCCCTCCTATTATTTTCGACTCCGCCAAAAACCTAAATTCTTCAACTTACTCAAATAAGCTCTAATCACAACTCTTTTACTTTTTGTTACTATTTTTTTATATCTCAAAAGCTAAATCTAATTTATTTTACTTTTGTTGCAGGGGAATGGGGAAAAGAAGAAGATTACCTTCTGATGAACTTCAGCGATGACGTGGTGGCTCTGGTCTTCTTCTCCGACAAGCTCTTCAAATTTCCAGCGTCCTTTCGGTTACTGGTAAGACTCTCTCTTTCCTCTTTAATCCAACAATTATTGTGTAATAATTGTTGTATCCTCCCTTTATTTTCTCTCTCTTTAGGGTTTTTATAGTTGATGCCAGCGTTGACATCATGGAGAGTTTAATCCATGTAAAGGGGAATTGACCACTCTTGGAATGACACATGTCTAATTTGGTGAGCCAAAGAAACACATTTGTGTTTCTTTTAGGCTCTTTTTAGACTTGGATTGTAAAATGTGTGGGAGTTGGGTTAGGATAATTATTTTTTTCTTCAGATATGGGCCTTATAATGAGCTTTCAGATTTGTATAAAATGTTTTGTAAATGGACATTTAATTTGGACTATTGGATTTATTTATTATTTATATATTTATTTCTAAGAATATATGTAAGATACCCCAGATAAAAATCGAGTATTACAGTTGCCCCTCTTTGCTCATTGTTGTGAAACAATAATAGGGCAAAAACTGAAAATACATGAATTTGACCGAAAGCATCTGACTGTTGAATCCACTTTTCTTTCCTTTCCATAAGGCTTGAGCAAATTTTTCTCGTTAGGAACTTCCCAATTATTCTGTTAAGGCTGGCCATGAAGTCTGAATTTGTTATTCTCTTTATGAACCTATTCATTCCCTTTGGTCATTTTGAGGTACCTCTCTGCAAAGGTATCAAACAAGCGATATCTTCTCATTACGAACTCCTTATTCTTTGTAAAAACATCATCTACCTCTCTGTAAAGGCATTGAACAAGCAAGCTCTTCTCATTAGGAACTTTCTTATTCTTTTGAAAAGGCTAACCGCAAAATCTAAACTAGATCTTCTTATTAGGAACCATTTCATTCCTCTTGGCCATGTCATTCTACCTTTCTGAAAAGGTATCAAACAAGAGAGCTCTTCTCATTAAGAACTCATCATTCTTCAAAAGGAGAACTCTTCTCATTATGAGTTCTTCATTCTTCGCTAAGCGAGCTCTTCTCATTAGAAATTCTAGATTCTTTGCTGAGTTCCTAACAAAACAGATTAAAGATGCTTTTATGAGAGTTAGGATGACCCTAATTTTCTATGTATGATGCATGAACCATGGCACATTGGGATCAATCAAACAGTTCAAGCTTTCTAGGGGACTAATATAGTTTGATATGTCTCTTTACCGATTCTTGGTCTGTAGTGTAACTTCTTCTCACACTCGAGATTAACCTTTGAAACCTCATTTCTACATTTCTAGCCCTTTTCTCTAAAGTGCCTTCTTAGATTTTTACTTTAGACTACTTTTCTCAAACCGCCCTTTTGGATTTTCACTTTTGGTTTTTTCCCTTTTTTTTTTCTTTTTTCTCTCAAGGCGCCCTTTCAGGTTTTCACCTCAATTTTTCTTTTTCTTTTTCTTTTCCTTTTCCTTTTCTTTTTTTTCCTTTATCTTTTTCTTTCTTATTTTCTTTCTTCTTTTTTCTAGGGTGCCCTCTCGGGTTTTCACCTTTCTTTCTTCTCTTTCTGCTCATTTTATTCATTTTTTGTCTATTCTTCCAACTTGTTCATGTATAAATTGATTTAGGCATTTCATTTTTTCTGCTGGCACAATACTTTGCCCTGCCTTCTCTTTTTACACTCCTCTTCAATATCCTGCAGTGCTAAAGCCATCTGCAATCCTTCAAAACATAGTAATACCAAGAAATCATTTGTTTTTTAATGAATTATGCTTATTTACTTGCATGATGCTTTAGAAAAATAAAGAAAGCTCGAAAGAGAATTCATGAATTTTATTAAGGCTTATATGCAAAAATACAATGTGATTTGAAAAAAAATCATGGCAAACTGAAACAACAAAGTCAAGAAACAAAGTTAGATCTTTGGGCATCCATGGCATGAAGGATACTGCCACCCCATCAACTAAATATAGTTCTGAGCTTGAACCTTTTTCCAGCATACTTCAACATTGTCAAGATGTCTACAAGTGTGAAATCCCTCCCAAAATACTGGGTGTCTGAGTGGTTTTAATTGATAGATGCCCAATCTCAACACATCCGAGCCACCCTTTACGAGTTTTCAACCTAGATCCACATTTGGTTTCAAGCCGCCCTTTGCAAATTTTCATCTTGAACCCCTTTTTTTCTCTTCTTTCTTTTTCTTTTTTTGTTTTATGTTTTTTGTACCAATGACGCCTTTTTGGGTTTTCACCACGGATATTTTCATCTTGCGAAGTGCCCTTTTTGGGTTTTCACTCCGCTTTTTCTTTTCTTTTTCTATTCTTCAGACATAATATTTCTTGACGAAATCAGAGCTCATTAGTTTATGTAACTCTCTATCCTCCATTTTCTGTAAAAATTAGTACTCTTCCAGAGAAGGCCTTTTTGACAACATAAGGTCCCTCCCAGTTGGGCATCCATTTTCCACGATCATCTCGATGTATTTGCAAGATCTTTTTCAACACAAGATCTCCCTCTCGAAATTCTCTAGGCCAAACTTTCTTATCATGTGCCCGCATCATTCTTTTCTAGTACATTTGACTGTGACAAATGACCTTCAACCTTTTTTCTTCAATGAGATTCAACTGATTAAATTGAGCCTGTACCCACTCCGATTCGTCCTGTTTCACTTTGGACAAAACTCAAAATATGGAACTTCAACCTCAATTGGAAGTACTGCTTTTTTCTCATAGACCAAAGAGTAAGGTGTTTCCCCAGTTGAAGTTCGTACTAAAGCTCGATATGCGAACAGTGCAAAGGGTAGCTTCTCATGCCAGTCTTTGTCGTCTTCGATATAATTTTCTTGATGTTTTTTTTTTCGATTCCACTGTCCCATTCATCTTAGGGCGGTAAGTCACAGAATTGTGGTGCATAATTTTGAACTGCTCACACGCTTATGCTATCACCTTGTTGTTGAAATTAGTGGCATTATCAGTAATAATTCTTTCTAGTAATCTATATCGATAGATAATCTTTTTCTTTAAAAACTTGCAGACTGTTTATCTTTTGATTTTGGTATAAGAAGCTGCTTCCACCCATTTGGTAAAGTAATCCATGACTACGAGAATGAAACGATGTCCATTAGAATCCTTGGGGTGAATATGCCCAATAACACCCATGCCCGAGAAGCAAAAGGCCTTGGTAAATTCATTGTATGAAGAGGTACTGGCAGAGAATTGATCTTATTGGCATATATTTGGCATTTGTGACATTTCTTTGCATACTCAATGCAATCTCCTTCCATGGTTGAGCAGTAATAACCATATCTCATAATCATATTGGCCATAGCGAAGCCATTTGCATGTGTTCCACATATTCCATCGTGTACTTCTACCAAAATATTTCTAGCCTCACTAGCATTAACAAATATTAACAATATATGATCTTTCCCTTTTTGTATAAGATTTCTCCATCGAGCACATATCCTGAAGCCATCCTTCTAACAGTTCTTTTGTCATTATCATTTGCCTCCATGGGATAAGTCTGGAATTTAATGTACTGCAGAATATCGAAATACCAAGGATTTCCATCTACCTCCTCTTCTATGCTATACAAATGAGCATAGGTTTCATAACTCTGCATTCAAATGGGAATCATATCCTCTGGTTTATTTGCTAAGAATACTGAAACTAGTGCAACTAAGGCGTCAGCCATTTGATTACCCTCCCTGTGGATGTATGTAAAAGTAATTTCTTCAAATTCTTTCATTAACTCAAGAATCAACCTCCAGTTTTCAATCAACTTTACATCTTTGGTTTCCCATTCTCCACGGAGCTGGTAAATAACCAATGCTAAATCTCTGTATACTTTTAAAGTTTCTACCTTTCTTCCAATAGCAGCTCGTAAGCCCATGACACAAGCTTCATATTCTTCTATGTTCTTAGTGCAAAAGAACTCCAATTTGCTCGTGAAAGGATAGTGTATGTTATTTGGAGAGATAAACATTGCACCAATTCCACGTCCCAGGGCATTGGCTGCCCCATCAAAATATAATTTCCAGGTTTCATTCTCTAGAATCTCATTTCCTTCTATGGAGATATTCATCACATCCTCATCTGGGAAATCAAAGTTCAAGGACTCATAATCTTCTAAAGCACGGCTAGCCAAAAAATCTATTATAGCACTTTCTTTTATTTCTTTCTGACTTACATATACAATATCAAACTCCAATAGCAACATTTTCCAACGAGCCAATCTTCCGGTTAATGCTAGATCTTCCATCATAAACTTCAACGGATCGAGGAGAGATATTAACCAAGTAGTGTGGTATAGCATATATTGTCTGAGTCTACGAGTTACCCAAACCATGGCACAACATAATTTTTGAACTGGTGGGTACCGTACTTCACACTCTATAAACTTTTTGCTCAAATAATAAAAGGCTCGTTCTTTCTTTCATGTGTCATCATGTTGCCCCAACACACATCCCATTGAGTTTTCATAGACCGTTAAGTAAAGGATGAGTGGTCTATTAGGAACTGGTGCCACTAGAATTGCAACATTTGACAAATATTCCTTGATCTTGTCAAGCACCTCTTGGCATTCTTCATCCCATTCCCATGGATTATTCTTTCAAAGCAATTTGAAGACTAGATCACATTTATCGATCAATTGGGAGATGAACCGAGAAATGTAATTCAATCTCCCAAGGAATCCTTGAACTTCTTTTTATGAATGAGGTGGTGGAAGATTCTGGATTGCTTTCACCTTGTATGGATCAATTTCAATTCCCTTCTACTTACCACGAAGCCTAGGAGTTTCCCAGACATAACCCCGAAAGTACACTTGTTTGGGTTGAGCTTCAACTGATACTTTCTCAACCTCTGGAAGAATTTCCTCAAATTCTGAATGTGCTCTTCCTCAGTTTGAGACTTAGCAATCATATCATCCACATACACTTCAATCTCTTTGTGCATCATGTCATGGAAAAGAGTCACCATGGCTTGCTGGTACATTGCCCCTACATTCTTCAATCCGAAAGACATCATTTTGTAACAATATGTGCCCTACAAGGTTATGAATGTTGTTTCTTCCTTGTCTTCTGGGTTCATCTTTATTGGATTGTACTGTGATAAACCATCCACGAAGGAGAACCATGAATGTCTTGATGTATTGTTAACTAGAATATCAATATAGGGTAAAGGAAAATTACCCTTCAAACTTGCTCTGTTCAAATCTCTGTAGACCACACACATGTGTACTTTTCCATCTTTCTTAGGCACTAGGACTATGTTGGCTACCCACTCTAGGTATCGTGCTACTTCAAGGAAGCCTGCATCAATTTGCTTTTGTACCTCTTCTTTGATCTTTAATACCATCTCCGGCCTCAACCTTCTGAGCTTATGTTGAACTAGCTTGCATTCTAGTCTTATGGGCAACTTATGTATGACTATATCTGTATCAAATCCTTGCATATCTTGATAGGACATATAGAAGACATCTTTAAACTCCCGCAACAAATCAACTAACTATTGTCTAATTTTTGGCAAAAAAATAGTACCGATCTTCACCTTCCTTTTGAGTTCATCTGTTCCGAGATTTAGAATTTCTATCTCTTCTTTCTTAGGTAAGATCTGCTTGTCTTCCTTTTCTACCAACCTCAATAATTTTTTAGGGATTTCACATTCTGTCTCATCTTCACACTCATTGATTTCCATTAGATACATTGGCCGCTCATAAACTATTACGGGATTAGGTTCAAGGTTATTCATGCAATTAATAGTTGAAGACCCGCAAGAAAAATAATAATATATTTGGAATGGATGCAAGAATAAAAACAAAAAACATGTTTGCCATTTGAGAGACATCATGAAAGCATATTTATTGAAGTAAACTTGCATGATAGCCCTTTTACAGATAATCCCTTGTACTCGCGGGAAAAAGTACAGGGTGGTTATTGGTATTACTTTGTTTTATTCTTAAGAACTACAGGAAGATCTTCAGCCATCCAATTGCTACGTACTTCATCCAGGAAACACAAATGAATTCCCTCTAGAAACCTGCCAGGTCGGGATCCCTCAAATACATCGTTAACATACAGCCCTTCTATGATGTTTCCAAAGATCTCATATTCTTACAGTTTCACAGTTTCTAGGTTGTCCTTCTCAAGTTTCTTTTCCACGTTTTCAAACCCACATGACTTTAAAATGTTGGTCAAGTCAAATAAAGTCAAGGGTTCAAAGGAGCCTCAATTCCAAAAAATCATGCCCTCCTTTGGTCTTCTCTCTTTTTCAGGTCATTCTATCTTTTCTGAATGTTGGGATTAAATCCAAGTCCAAAGCGATCTTTCTTCATGATAATAGGCTTTGGACGCAGACATCCCTGAAGATGCTTTCCAAGTCCCTTTTCAATTTTTGCACCTCTACCAAATGTCTCGCGAACAGTCATCTTGGTGCAATTTGATAGCCTTGGTCAAGGTATCGGCTTTCCTTCAGCAATGGAAGTCGCATTGATAAAATCTAGAGCTATGAAAGAACATTCAAGAGCATTTTTGTTTACTTTGATGTATGGGGCATCAGTAATTACAGAAGCAATGATATCTTCCTCTACTCCAATGCTGACTAACTTTCCTTCTATCACAAACTTTAATTTTTGATGCAGAGATGATGGTATTGTGCTAGCAGAATGAATCCATGGCCTTCCCAACAGGAAATTGTATGTTGACTTGATGTCTATTACCACAAAATTTACATTGTAAATTGTTGGCCCAATTAATAGTGGCACCTCGATTTTCCCTAGTACATCTCGAGTAGTACCATCGAAAGCTCTTACGGTGTTCTTGTAAGCTTTCATGTGTGAATCATCAATCGGCAACCTTTGCAAGGTAACCATCGGAAGAACATTCAGTTCTGAGCCATTATCTATTAGAACTCCGAGAAGGACGTGACCCTTACAATAAGTTGTGATGTTCAAAGCCTTGACAGATCCTATTCCACCCTCCAAGATCTCGTCATCAGTGAAGGTAATGTAGTTGTCTATAGTAATATGGTTCACAATTATGTTCAGCTTGTGTACTGATATATTATTTGGCACAAATGTTTGATTAAGCACATATATCAAAGCATTACGGTGCCCTTCTGAACTCAACAATAGTTCGAGGACAGAAATCCTTGCTTGTTGCCTCTTCAACTGCTCGACTATATTGTATTCTCTATGCATTAAGAACTTCAAGAACTCTTGGTCCTGTTTCCCTGTAATAGGCTCATTTATTTTAGGAGAAAGCTCATTTATTTTAGGAGAAAGCTCATTTATTTTAGGAGCAGGCTCCTCCCCAAAAAATCCTCTCTAGTACTGTAGCCTTCCCTTTTGTTTTCTCACCCTCTTTGGATGTTTCAGGTGAATAACATCTTACACTCCTGATAAAATGTCCCACTTCATTTACCAGTTCTAAGTCAGGCTTTTCATCTTTCTTTTCTTCTAAAACCACCTTTGTCTCTTCCAATGGCTTTATCTCTTCTTGGGGCTTTGCCTTCTCTGGCAAAGGCACGGTAGTAGCATAATTCCAAGGAACCTTGTGGGAATTCTTGAAAGCAAACAGGGTTGGTGGAGTAAGCACAATCATGGGAGTCACAACTGGCTTTTCATTGGCTGAAGAGCCTTCCATCTTTGACCTAGTAGAGAAGACCAATAGCCAGATGACCCATACTTAACCCCGAATATTCAGATGTGCATACTTCAACTTCCTTTCTTTCACCGGTCTTTTTGAAGAACTGAATTCATTCTATGTTCATCATTCCCTGAATCAAACACTTGAACTCAGAGCAGTGCTAAATTTCATGGCCATCTTCCTGATGACATTTACAGTATACGCCTGACTCAACTTCTTTCTCAATTTTCATCCTTATTTGTAACATTCCAGCATTATACAGATGTTCAAACACCCACTTCAAATGAGATCTGATCTCAGACACATCAGCTTTTAGTCGCTTGGCCTCATCATTCTCTTCTATTACATTCACCCCTAGCCCTCATGGTTTAGAAACAGATTAGCTGTAATATTGGGTTCATCAAATTTCAACACCCAAATATTGACCAAATTCTGAACTACTTTCTTGAATGCGATACAATTCTCAATTATATGCCCAAGGATCCTAGCATGATACTCACAATGGGCCTTCGGATCATACCATGGAGGATATGAAGGCTGAAGTGGGGTAAGATAATAGGGCCTCACTAAATATGCATCAAACAACAGTTGGTATAGCTTAGAGTATGACACCGGTAAAGGTGTAAAATTCACCCTATCATTTCTCAGCCCCCGAGAATCCTTCCTATTTGAATTCTGTGAATTTCCTAACTTAGCCCTAGGTGGCATGATCGTAACATTCTTCAGAGCCTCATAAGCACTTATATTATTCATGTCATTGTCCTTTTTTTGAAATTCATGCGATAACTTTCTCCGCTTTTTATCCTTGTACTCTTGATTGCCGCTTCAATCAATTCGCCAGTCATCACCATGTTAGAAAATTATGGGTGGCATTACCAATCAATCATTCAAAAAGAAGCCCTCTTAGAGTGTTTAAAACATATGGGTAATTTCATTCTCCATTAACGTTAGTTGTACCTGTGTTTCAACCTCTCTCCACCTCTATGCATATTGTTGCAAGTTTTCGATCAGTTTTTGCTCCATAGCTTGTAACATAACCCGACTGAGAACCATTTCAGTTACATGCTTGTAGTGTTCAAAGGCTCCGAAAAGGTTCCTCCATGACCTGATGTTCACCCGACTTAGCTGAGTATACCAGCATGCCACCGAGCCTGACAGGCTATCTTGGAAACAATGATTCAACAATTTCTCATCCCTTAGATAAGCGTCCATCTTGTGAAAATACATGGTAAGATGTGATTTTGGGCAAGTTGACCCATCATACTTCTCAAAGTCGGGTACTTTGAATTTGGGTGGCAGTACCAAATTAGCAACCAAACTCAAGTCAGCTGCACTAGACCTTATCTCATTCGCCCTTTGTATTTCCAACAAGCAGTCCTCCAAAGCCTTACAACACTACTCGTATTTTCTCTCAATTTCAACATGAATCTTTCCAATCTCATTGACAGTATTTAGGTCCAGGACTTTATCATTGCTTCCATAGTTTGCTATAATATTGATCGGATGACTTACAGTAGCCCTAGCTAAATTGATGTGGACCTTCTGTTGCACATAGTAAGTGCTACGCAAATGTGCAAGTATACACGTCACAAGTTATAGTATAAAAGATATCGTCTCCACAGGGATTGGTGCTACTTCAAGAATCTAGTCTCTTGCACTGTAAAAGTAAAAACACAAGTAAAAGATTATAGGAGTTTAACTAATGACTAATCTAGAAAGCAATAAAGTAAAAGAAAAGATGAATTCAAATGAGAGAGAGACAGGCCAGGTTATCGTGAGTTGAGGTGTGATAGCCGATTGGATCGTTTTGGTAAAAGAGTACTTCCACAACGGGGTTGCCTTGGCAACTAATCGATGGTTGCCTGGGCAACTACTTGGGCTTCTGGGCAGCAACCTTCAAGGTTCGGCAGAGCGTTCTTCAATGGTTTCTTCTTATCCCTAAGTCGAAACTCTAGCTACTTGTGCATGCCTTGATAATACATCCATGCGTGAATCAAGGGTGAACAACAACCAATCTTGCGCTCCTCTTAGCCGTTGAAATCCTTAACTTATTCCTAAGCCGGATTAATCTTCACCATCAATAGATTGAATAAAGATCATATTCATTCGTTTCTTGAATCTAACTCTCCCGACATTAGATAAATAGATGAAATCACGAGATCCTCTCCCAATTCACTCGAAAACAATAATAAGAACCAAGAATAAATAAACCTTGAAATAGAAAAGTGCAAACTCTTATTACCTAAACAAAAACCAATAGTTTCTCACAACCACAAAACACAATAACCATGGCCAAGTAGATTTAGTTCATGGCTAGGTTCCAAAGAAACACAAGATAAACAATCCCTAGCATGAACCCAATCGAACAAGAAAGAAAAGGATGAAGGAGGAGGCTTGTCGAAATCCTCCTTGCCCTTGATGCTTGTCGAAAATTCTCTCCTCTTGCCCTACTTGGACTTGTCAAAATTTCCCTATTGCTCTCCCTCTTGGATTGTCGAAATCTCCTTGCTATTTATAGGGCTAGGCCAAAGTCCTTCTTTGAGGAGGAGTTTAAGTTGGAATTAAATTATCTTTAAAGAATATAATTCTTTATTATAATTGTATTCCTACTAGAACTTCTCCTATCTTCTTGTAATTTAATTCTTCTTTAATCTCTGCATAGAAATCAAATTCCTTTGGGTTTGGGCTTTGCTCCACGTCATCTTGGGCTTGTTTAGTCATCAATTTCGACTACCATATCACCTTTGCTCATGTCGACAATTGCCATGGCAACTGGCTCGGCGTCTCCTTCATGCATTGCCCTGGCAACTAGCTCGGCATATCCTTCATGTATTGCCCTGGCAACTAGCTCTAGTCTTGCTTTGGCAAGTGATCCTGCACATACACACAAAACACACCAAAGCAGCATCTTTTCCACAAAAACTACCAAGTTATGTAATCAAGCTCAACGATGGAAGGAAACATGGATTAATGCATGAATGGATAATTATGCAACTAACATGAGCCTAAGTTTAAGAATAATATGAGTAAAAAGGGTAAGAAAAATAGTACTTTTGAACACTTATCACACCCCCAAACTCGAACTATTACTTGTCCTCAAGCAATGCAAACTCATAATTACCTGCCAAGACATCAATTTTCACAGACTTAGCTTTGAACTTGATTTCAATTCTCTGAACCGGGGCACAAAGTATGATTGGCTTTTTATTTTTCGGAAAACTTAGGAGTTACTTGGAATCAAACTATAATGCTTGTGAGTGTGTGCGAAGTTGTGTGCAAGTTGATTTTTCGGATTCTTTGCAAACAAGAGGTTTTCAAATTACTTCATTGGGTTCTTTTAACATGTTTTAACTAGAGCCAGTTTTGGGCACCTCTAGTGTTTTGTTTTTAGTTTTCTTAAGTTAATTTAATTGACTAGAGCCGGTTTCGGGCACCTCTTGTTAAAATTTTTTAACACATCCTAGAGCCAGTTTCGGGCACCTCTAGTGATCAATTTTTTTAGCACATGCTAGAGCCAATTTTGGGCACCTCTAGCATTCATCCAATTTTTATTCTAATCCCTCAATTTATTAATTATCAACCTAAGTTCACTAGAATTCCTTAAATCAATCAAACCATAACAGTGTTTCATCAAATTTAGCATCATAGTAAAATTCTAAGTTTTTTCCATGGTTATCCTAGAATAAAAATTCTATCAATTAAGTGCATTGGCAAAGTCATCATCGAATATTCATCAAATCTAAGCAATTCTTATTTACCGTGCCCTTGTATTTATCGTCGTTCCAATGAGTTCCCGGTTGAGTGAGTTCTTGAAGCACCTTGTCGAGTTGCTTGGGATTGATTTGATCAACGAAGGCTTGATGCTCGTCCTTCTCAATGTAAAGTCCGTAAAAGGTGTTGATGCTTTCGGGACTTATAAGTATGGCCTTGTCACGAACAAAAACATAAGGATTATCCGGGTTAGGTGAGTGAGCATAGAATTCTCTTACCCATGAGATGTTACCCGGTTCTGGTTGATGGCAAAAGATTTGCCACTTTTGATGTGCAATCCTCTTGAAGATGAATGGTTCAAGGCCGAAATCTTGATGAGAGTTGGAGTATTCAAAGCCTTGTTCTTCATGAATCTTCCGGCTTTCAAACTTGGATCGAAATCTTTCTTGAACCACCGGTGTAGCAAACTTCTTGTATCTTGGTTCTTTGGAGGAACTTGGATGAACTAAAAGTTTAATATTGGATGCCATGGATGATCTTGGTTGTGAGTAAAAACAAAGAAATGAAAAGAAAAGAAACTAAAAAGTTGCAAGATAGAAAGTAGGAATAGGTTAAGGGTGATGGGTTTTATAGAAAAGATAGGTGGGTGGGATTAGGGAAAAACAAAAAAGGGTTTAGGGTTTGGTAGAAGTTGTCGACAAGGGATTTTGGTTAGGATGAATTGGAGGTTTTATATAAGCCTTAGATTCAGCCCTTAGTTTCCTTGTTGAAGATTTTTTCCTACTTGGTTTAGAATTCCTTCTTTATCTTGAACTTCTTTTCCTACAATTCAAAGACAAATCAAATAAGGATTAAAATTAACTATAAACTAATAGAGAAAATAAATAAAGATGTGTAATAGGATTCTTAAACTAAAATAAAAAATCTATCCTAAAAACTACTAATAATCGGTAATAAATAAAAAATAAAATAAAAATAAAAAATATATATATATATAATAACTAATTAATCGAAAAATAAAAATAAAAATAAATAAATAAAAATAAACATAAAAATAAAAATAAAAATATAAAAAGGGAGAGCATGCTCATGCATCTCCTAAGTTGACCACTTCTTTGTTACGTTCCACATGGGCACCATTGTAGTGCTTCAATCTTTGTCCATTAACTTTGAATTCATGTTGTCAGAGATGGACTTGATTATCACGGCACCATGGGAGAATGGTTTGATGACTTCGAATGGTCCCGACCATCTTGATTTCAGCTTTCCCGGGAAAAGTTTTAGCCGAGAATTGAATAGGAGAACTAGTTGCCCTGGCGTGAATTGTCGTGGCAATAGTTTCTTGTCATGCCATCGCTTTGTTTTCTCCTTGTAGATTCGTGCATTGTTATAGGCGAGTGCACATAATTCTTCTATCTCGTTGAGATCCATCAAATGCTTTTGTCTGGCACTTTCCCAATCCATATTCACGGTCTTGATTGCCCAGTACGCCTTGTGCTCGATTTCCACTGGTAGATGGCATGTTTTGCCATAGACAAGTCGGAAGGGGGACATACCTAAGGGTGTTTTGAATGCAGTGAGATATGCCCAAAGTGCGTCATCTAGTCTTAATGACCAATCCTTCCTAGAGGGATTTACAACTTTCTCGAGTATTCCCTTCAACTCCCGGTTGGAAATTTCTGCTTGCCTGTTGGTTTGTGGGTGATATGCCGTGGCGATCTTGTGTGATATGCCGAAGCGTTGCAACATCTTGGCAATTAGTCTGTTGTCAAAATGCTTGCCTTCGTCGCTGATAATTTCTCTTGGCATCCCAAACCGTGTAAATATGTTTTTCTACAAGAATCGTTGCACGGTCTTGGAATCGTTGTTGGGAACTGCAGCTGCCTCCACCCATTTAGACACATAGTCGACGGCAAGTAAGATGTAGAGGTTGCTGAATGAAGATGGGAAAGGTCCCATAAAATCGATCCCCCATACATCAAACAGTTCCACCTCGATGATGTTCTGGAGCGGCATCTCATGTCGTCTAGAGATATTGCCCGTCCTCTGGCAATGATCACATTGCTTGTAAAAGTCTTGGGCATCTTTGTACAATGTTGGCCAATACAACCCGGATTGCAAAACTTTGGCCGCGGTACGAGTTCCTCCAAAATGTCCTCCATAGGGTGAAGAATGGCATTGTCGGAGTACATTCTGTTGCTCTTCTTCAGGGACACATCGGCGTATAACCTGATCTGCACATTGTTTAAACAAAAGAGGCTCGTCCCAAAAGTAATGCTTAGCATCATGGCGGAACCGCTTCTTCCCTTGGTGAGTAATGCCATAAGGAAAAATACCACAAACAAGGAAGTTAACTAAATCCGCGTACCAGGGTATTGCCGAGGCATGTGTTGCCGTGGAGACTGCTCCCAAAATTGCCGAGGCGTGCGCGTCAAAGGCTGCTGCGGCATCGAGAGTTGCCGAGGCGTGTGCATCCATGGTTGCCGAGGCGTCGTGGGTTGCCGAGGCAACTAAAATTTGTTCATCCGGGAATGCATCGCATATCTCTAGATCTGCGTCCTCCTCCCTATTGTGTTCCAAACGTGATAAGTGATCGGCCATTTAATTTTCTGTTCCTTTCCTGTCCTTAATTTCAATATCAAATTCTTGTAAAAGTAATATCCAACGAATCAAACGAGGTTTAGCATCCTTTTTAGCAAATAAGTATTTGATTGTCGAATGGTCCGTATGAACAATTACCTTTGTCCCAATTAAATAGGATCGGAACTTGTCAAATGCGAAAACTACAACTAGTAACTCTTTCTCCGTTGTTGTGTAATTCACTTGAGCACCATTAAGAGTTTTACTAGCGTAGTATATCACATGGAAGGTCTTACCTGTGCGTTGGCCTAGGACTGCTCCTACCGCGAAATCACTTGCATCATACATGAGCTCAAAAGGTAGCGTCCAATCTGGTGGAACGACAATGGGTGCCGAGGCAAGCTTTTTCTTTAGGGTTTCGAATGCTTGGGTGTAAGAATCATCAAAATTGATGACTTTATCCTGTTCAAGCAGATTACACAAGGGTTTAGTGATTTTAGAAAAATTATGAATGAACCTCCTGTAAAAACCTGCATGTCCGAGAAAACTTCGAATTCCTTTAACCGAACTTGGTGAGGGTAATCTCTCGATCACGTCCAGCTTGGCTTTGTCTACTTTAATTCCCTTGGATGAAATCTTGTGGCCGAGCACTATTCCTTCATCTACCATAAAATGGCATTTCTCCCAATTGAGGACTAAATCCGTTTCTTCGCATCTTGCTAACACCCTCTCTAAATTGCCGAGGCAGCCGTCGAAGTCATTACCAAAAACTGAAAAATTATCCATGAAGATCTCAAGGAAGTCTTCGACCATGTCTGAAAAGAGTGCCATCATGAATCTTTGGAAGGTTGTCGGGGCATTACACAATCCGAACGGCATCCTTCAGAAGGCATAAGTACCGTATGGGCATGTGAAGGTTGTCTTTTCTTGATCTTCTAGTGCTGTGGCAATCTGATTGTAACCTGAATAACCATCAAGAAAACAATAAAAGGGTTTACCTGCAAGACGGTCAAGCATTTGATCAATAAAGGGTAATGGGAAGTGATCTTTCCTAGTAGCTTTGTTTAGCTTTCGATAGTCCATACAAACCCTCCAACCGGTCACAGTCCTGGTTGGGATAAGTTCATTATTTTCATTGCTTACCACTGGTATACCTCCCTTTTTCGGTACACATTGTACCGGACTTACCCACGTACTATCGGAGATAGGGTATATAATGTCGGCGTCAAGCCACTTGATGATTTCTTTCATTACAACCCCTTTCATGGCATGATTCAGTCTCCTCTGGGCCTCAATTGAAGGTTTGTGATCATCTTCCAACAAGATCTTGGGCATGCACACCGCCGGGCTAATTCCCTTCAAGTCGACAATTGTCCACCCTATTGCCTTTTTGTGTAGCTTCAACATCTTGATCAGCTTCTTTTCCTGCTCAGGCTGTAACTTAGAAGAAATAATTACAGGCAATGTATTATTGGTCCCTAAGTATACATATTTTAGTTGCTCTGGCAATTATTTCAACTCAAGAATTGGTGGATGTTCAATAGAGGGTTTTTCGAGCTTACCTGAGTAGTCCAGTGGTTCAAAGTATGTACCAGGTCGATTGACTAGCCAATTTGCCTCTTCTGGTTGTTCCTCATTGACCGGTTCTTCATACTCCTCATGTTCCTCTTGATCGGCAATGTAGTTGTCGAGGCAACTAAATTACTCATCGAAGTTAAACTCTGCCGTGGCATGAAGAAGTTGGCATTCTTCTGGATCATCGGCATGCCTTAGTGTTTGGAACACATTTAGTTTAACTTGCTGGTGATTCACCCTCATTGTGAGTTCTCCCTTTTCAACATCAATCAAGGTTCTCCCTGTTGCTAGGAATGGTCTCCCGAGAATGATGGGTGCATGCTCATCTTGCTTCACAATCCAAAACAATAAAGTCAGCGGGAAAAATAAATTTATCAACTTTTACCAAGATGTCCTCGATTTTTCCTCTCGGATGCAAATAAGATCTGTCGGCTAGCTGCAGCATGATCATTGTATGTCTTGCCTTCCCGATTCCTAGTTTCGAAAAACTGATTTAGGCATCAAGTTTATGCTAGACCCAAGGTTGCAATGCTTTCCCGACATAGTGATTTCCAATGGAACAGGGTATTGTGAAACTTCCGGATCCTTCAACTTGGGTGGCATACGATTGTGCAACATTGCCATGCATCCCTCTGTCATGCGCAATCGTTTCAAACTCTCCTAGCCTTGTTCTTTTGGACACAATGTCTTTAAGAAACTTGGCATAGTTTGGCATTTGTTCAATTGCTTCCACCAATGGCAAGTTGATGTGGACTTGCTTTAAGATATCAAGAAACTTCTTGAATTGGTATTCTTGCTTTTGTCGCTTCAACCTTTGTGGGAATGGTGGTGGAAGTCGGATATCTTCGATCCTTTCATTGGTTTGAAACCTGATTGACGGCATTGCCGGGATATCTGGAGTTGCCGAGGCATTATCAACTGGGGTTGCCGAGGCATGCTTATCGCAAGTTGCCGAGGCGTCTTTATCATCGGTTGTCGAGGCATGCTTATTGCTGGTTGCCGCGGCAATTCCTGGTTCAGCATCTGAGGCTTTACCGCTAGGTTCGTCCTGATATTTTTGTGGAGTTTTGTTTGACGAGCGCGTTTGAACCTCTCTAAGTTGTTGGCCACTTCTAGTGGTGATCGCCTTACATTGCTCATGGCCAGTTCCTCTTGCGACTTCAGTATCGCTAGGTAAACCTCCTTGTGGTCTAGTATTCAGATTTTGAGCAAACTGTCCGACTTGATTTTCCAATGATTTGATTGCCGCCTCTTGGTTTTGCAATCTCATCTCGGTCCTGTTAATAAAAGCATTAGTTCTTTTTATGAAATTACTATTCTCAGCCATATAAGATTCAGTTTTCATCATAAAAGCATTTAGAGAATTTTCCAAAGAACTAGATGTTGTCGGTTGTTGCTTCGGCATCTGTTGCCGTGGCATATTCTGCTGGAATCCCGGTGCTTGTGCATTATGATTGTTCTGGTTTAGAGCATTGTTGGGATTACTCCATGAAAAATTTGGGTGCTTCTTCCAAGCTGGATTGTATGTATTGGACATCACATTGTTGTTCCGATTGTAATTCCCCACATAGAAGATGGATTCCAGATTCTGCATACATTCAGAAGAATTATGGTTATCACCACATAACTCACAAAAAGAATCCATTACCTTGACTTCATGTGTGTGGTTTGGTTTTTGCATGTTCTGGACCATCTTGGTTATAGTGGCCAATTGTGCCGAAATTGAATCTGATGATCCTAGTTCATGTATTGTGGCTTGGCGTCTAACTCCTCCTCTTCTAGTGGATGGGAATTGATAATCATTCTTGGCCAGCCTGTTTAAAATTTGCATTGCTTCTTCCGGTGACTTATCTAGGAGTATGTCGTTTGCCGAGGCATCTAGCATCATCCTTGTTGGTGTATTTACGGCGTTGTAAAACATTGTTACTTGAGTCCACATCGGGAATCCGTGTAGGGGGCATTTGTGTAGAAGTTCTCTATATCGCTCCCAAGCCTCGTACATGGATTCATCATCTGCCTGCCGAAAGGAAGTAATGTCGTTACGAAGCTTATCAGTCAGATTTGTAGGATTAAATCTAGCAAGGAAATCACGACAAAGATCCGTCCAAGATGCTATGGATCCGGCAGGAATGCTATTCAACCATGCTTTCGCCCTATCCCTCAGTGAATAGGGGATTAATCTTAATCGTAAGACATCAGGGGTGACTCCGTGTATCTTGAACGAGTTGCAAATCTCAAGGAAAGATTTCAGATGTTGCCGTGCATCTTCAGTTGCTGAGCCGCCAAATTGACCTATTGTGTTGATCATATTAAACATTACCGGTTTCAACTCAAAGTGGTCGGCTTCAATTTCAGGTGCGACAACTTCTGGGTTAAGTCCATCAAGATCTTCTTCAAGATAGTCTCGAATAGTTCTATTTCGTGCAAGAATCACTCCTCGTCCTGCTCGAACATCTTGATTCATATTGCCGTCTTGATTTGCCATTGCTTCTCTTATCCTTCGTCTAAGTCTTTGAATACCAATGCAAAACCAAAGTTTGTTAGCCCTTTGAATTTTAAACAAGAAAAATACAAAGAAAGTGCAAGAAAATAAAAACAAAGTCGCTATTGCCAATCCCCGGCAACGGCGCCAAAAACTTGTTGCGCGTAATAAGTGCTACGCAAATGTGCAAGTATACACGTCGCAAGTTATAGTATAAAAGATATCGTCTCCACAGGGATTGGTGCTACTTCAAGAATCTAGTCTCTTGCACTGTAAAAGTAAAAACACAAGGATTGTAGGAGTTTAACTAATGACTAATCTAGAAAGCAATAAAGTAAAAGAAAAGATGAATTCAAATGAGAGAGAGATAGGCTAGGTTATCGTGAGTTGAGGTGTGATAGCCGATTGGATCGTTTTGGTAAAAGAGCGCACGGGCAACTCAGTTGCCGTGGCAACTTCCACAACGGGGTTGCCTTGGCAACTAATCGATGGTTGCCTAGGCAACTACTTGGGCTTCTGGGCAGCAACCTTCAAGGTTCGGCAGAGCGTTCTTCAATGGTTTCTTCTTATCCCTAAGTCGAAACTCTAGCTACTTGTGCATGCCATGATAATACATCCCTGCGTGAATCAAGGGTGAACAACAACCAATCTTGCGCCCCTCTTAGCCGTTGAAATCCTTAACTTATTCCTAAGCCGGATTAATCTTCACCATCAATAGATTGAATAAAGATCATATTCATTCGTTTCTTGAATCTAACTCTCCCGATATTAGATAAATAGATGAAATCACGAGATCCTCTCCCAATTCACTCACAAACAATAATAAGAACCAAGAATGAATAAACCTTGAAATAGAAAAGTGCAAACTCTTATTACCTAAACAAAAACCAATAGTTTCTCACAACCACAAAACACAATAACCATAGCCAAGTAGATTTAGTTCATGGCTAGGTTCCAAAGAAACACAAGATAAACAATCCCTAGCATGAACCCAATCGAACAAGAAAGAAAGGGATGAATGAGGAGGCTTGTCGAAATCCTCCTTGCCCTTGATGCTTGTCGAAAATTCTCTCCTCTTGCCCTACTTGGACTTGTCAAAATTTCCCTATTGCTCTCCCTCTTGGATTGTAGAAATCTCCTTGCTATTTATAGGGCTAGGGCCAAAGTCCTTCTTTGAGGAGGAGTTTAAGTTGGAATTAAATTATCTTTAAAGAATATAATTCTTTATTATAATTTTATTCCTACTAGAACTTCTCCTATCTTCTTGGAATTTAATTCTTCTTTAATCTCTGCATGGAAATCAAATTCCTTTGTGTTTGGGCTTTGCTCCACGTCATCTTGGGCTTGTTTAGTCATCAATTTCGACTACCATATCACCTTTGCTCATGTCGACAATTGCCATGGCAACTGGCTCGGTGTCTCCTTCATGCATTGCCCTGGCAACTAGCTCGGCATATCCTTCATGTATTGCCCTGGCAACTAGCTCTAGTCTTGCTTTGGCAAGTGATCCTGCACATACACACAAAACACACCAAAGCAACATCTTTTCCACAAAAACTACCAAGTTATGTAATCAAGCTCAACGATGGAAGGAAACATGGATTAATGCATGAATGGATAATTATGCAACTAACATGAGCCTAAGTTTAACAATAATATGAGTAAAAAGGGTAAGAAAAATAGTACTTTTGAACACTTATCACCTTCTTCGCAGGAGGTGGTCCCTCATGTTGTTCCCTTATGTAAAATGTAGTATCACATTGTTCATTCATTTCGTTCGATCCATCTTGTGCCTTGCCCTTTTTGGATTTCTTTGGTCCCAGCAAAGCAGTTAGCTGGTTGATTATCTCCCTAAGTGCTTGGGCTAATTGGTCTTTCATGGACTGCTCAATTCTATCAAATCCATTCTTTACTTCAACACGGTCATTTTCAAGACTAGTAATCGTGTCTTCTATAGCCATGGTCCTGGAGTGCAGGCGTGTGCCATATGAATGCAGTATGATTGCAGTTTAAAAACAAACTGCCATAGAACTTTTCTTTATTAAACCATTTATTTTGCGAAATAAAATTTAAAGCAAATGCATGGATGTATGAATGAATGAGTGCATGAATGCATAAGGGGTATCGAATTTGAAAACTAGTTCTTAGAGAAACATCCATTAGCTAGAAAAGTCGAATACATGAAATAGATAATCTCAAATTACACAAAACTACTAGCCCTAATTCCTAAGTTAACAAATTCATGTAGCAATCGCGTGATGGTTTCCCCATGCTCGAGCTCAATATTTAGCTGTTCCAACAGACTCGCGGCTTGTTTAGACAAGATCTGCACATATACGGAGATAATCCTTACTTGTTTCTTGAAGTTGACCAATTCATCATTCTGATTCTGAATAGTGCGTTGCGTTTCTTCGGACTTACTTTTCCAAACACCATTTTCTTGGTACAATGCTCCTTCATAACTTGTGAGCTTTTCCTTCAAGTTTTGCACTGCGCTTTCTAGCTCTGCCACCTTCTTTTTAACTCCTTCATTCTCTCACTCAATCCTAACATTGTCTTCGTTGTGGTACTTCGTAATCATTTGTTCCAACTGTGATACTTGAGTTGACAACTCAAAATTCTGGTCTAGTTCTTCCTCTAACTTCTTCTTCGCTTTATTACTTGATTCTCTCCATTCACGGGCCTTTTTCTTTGACGCACTCAAAGCTTCTTTATACATCTTCTTATAACTATCTCTTTCTTTTTTCATATCATCCAACTGTTCAGAAAAATTTTGAACCACCCTACTCGTTCCTCCCTTTTGTTTTGCTTTACATCTAGCGTGAATTTCTTGTAGATCCTTCAATTTTTGGTTAACTTCCTGATTCTGCCTGGTGAGTTCTTTTCCTTTGCCATTCTGCACTTCTACCTCTAGTGTTGACATGGAGAGTTTATGTTTTAGTTCATTAATCCTTTTTTCATATCCTTTCAGCTCTTTCTCGTGATCGTGCTTCAATTTCTCTACCGCTGACTGTGCATTTCTTTTTCGATCATCTACCGACTGAGCATTACCCGAATCCTTTTGTGGGATACCGTCATTGATCCTTCAAATTATCCATTCCATGTAATTGGGCATAACCCCATATCCATCATGAAGCTTTACTTTTCTTAGTGACTTCCAAGTGTCTAAAGCATCTTTCACTTTTACTTTATACCCTTTTGTCTTGTGCATGTATTCAAACCCTTCCATGCCAGTGATGGATGGAATAAACTGTCTTGACCCAAATTGGCGAGATACTAACAACGAGCAATAAGTTGTTCCTCCCTAAACTCCGAGTAACGGAACCGAATTAAAATTTCCACACGGATATAGGTAATTGATTAGGTTCAACCATGGAGCCTTCTAGACCACATCTAAATCTTACATGTTTAGGAAGAATTCTTTCCACACTTCTTATGTCTTTTTCTCAATTGAGCACATAGCTAAGTATTCCCCCAATGGAGAGTAGTCATCACAACACCTACGAGCTTTTATAAGGTGTAACCCATTTGTGTCCCTTAAACCAAACCTCCAACAATTGAGTGTATCCCCAAAATATCCTATCTCCCAACTTTCTAAAAGCAGACAACGTCCTATATGTTTCGGCTAGGATAGCTGGTACTGGATTAACCTTGTCCTTTAAGCGCTCAAATAGCACCAAGGTTGACGGGTCTGTGAGGCCCGGGGTTCTTGGGAACAGCACTAACCCAATAATTATCGGGTGTGAAAATGGCTTGACGATTGATTTTTAAAATTAGGGTTTTTGTTCATTTTAGTTAATCCTAAAATTTAAGTTTGAAATTAGAATTTTATCATTTTTAATTTGATCTTGAAATTAAAGTTCTTTTAGATTAAAGTCGATTTTCCCTTATTTAATTTTGAAAATAATTTGGAGTCGTCGTCGGTCACTTTGGTAGATCGGACACCATAAAACAACCAGAGATTCATTTTCTTGAAATTTTGGGTTCAGAGTCGGTTACGTGTGGGGAAGGATTAGCACCCCCACAAACACCCATTATTGGTACCTTTTAATTTTACGTGGTATTTTGGCATTTTTGAATAACAATTTGAATTTAATTGAACCATAATTATCAATTGAATTCTTATTCCAAATGGAGATATCATTTTACAAGAAAATACATTTTATATTGAATATGATATTAAAAGTGTCCTATCAAGAAGCACTCTCATTCATATAAATAAAAATGTATTTTCAACATAAAAGGTTTCGAATGCATGATTCATTGTCAACTTGTTCATTTTAAGTATTAACTTAATTTGGCTCTATTTAATTAAATTAATTAAACTATGAATATCATTAAACTTAAAGGCCTTTATGAGACAATATCAATTGCTTGAATACCGTCCATCTCAAAACCCCTAGATCCAAATGGTATTCACTAATTAAAATAGTCACTCTAATTAATTAAGTGCTAACCTAATTAAGGCTCTATTCAATTAACTAAGTGAATTTACTTAATTCTAAATTGTAGTGTATATTAAATGTACCTCTTTAAGGTCAACTTTGAGATAACACCCCATTGCAAGTAAGTGGAGCACCATCCAAGTTCGAACCCCAAAGTTTCCATTTAGTATACACCAATTTGTTACAATGTCATTTTCCTATTCAATTATTATATCCTGATTTAAGAACCAAAAACTAAGGCTCTAAACAATTATATCTAAGTGAATTTGATTGTCTAACAATTAATACTACCATGCTATTTTAAAATATGCATCACACATATAATTAGTTGCATTTAAATTAATTAAATTAAACACCTAATTAAAGAAATTAGGACTAAATTATGAAGAAAGTAAACTTTTAGGGTCAAATTTTATTGCAAAAGTGGCCATATTGAATTACAGTTCAAAATTACAGGACCAGGTTAGTAATAAGCTCGTTTTTTTAGAAAAACGGATCTCGAGTTGACCCGGGTCAAAACACGCGAACCTTGAGCCAACCCGATGCCAAAATGGAACCGTTTGACTCGGGTATAAAAACCCTTTAACCTGGTCAACTCGGCCATTTGATAACAGAGCTCTCTCTCTTTTCTCACCCTCTCCCATTTTCTCTCAACTTCAACACTAAAACACCCATATTTCTCTCCTATTTGGATCAAACACACCCACTCATCTTCATATTCAAACCTTGTTCTTCATTTTTCTTCATTTAATCCAAACAAACACCAAAACCAGTGGAGTTTCATGTTTGTGAAGATCAAACGCATCATTTTTACATGTTGTCCATATTGTTTCTTCACGAATATGAATGAACCCAAAATCACCGGCCTAACTCCACCATGTCATTCGCCTCCAAATCCAAACTGCCACCATCAGCCGAAATCCGATGCGTTTCCCGGCCGCCACAGGCGTTGCCGGTCACAGTCATCTTCCTTCTAGTCATCCCTAACCTTTCTCCGACCACCGTCCTCCCGACGTAAGGCAATTTCCGGCCACAATGATGGAAACCTAAAAATTCCTAAAATCCTCTTTTTCTTGTCCTAAACCCTAATCTACTACCCGATTCAATTGAATCACCCATCTTCCCCTCGTAAACTACTTACCCAAACCCCTCCTATCATTTTTTGACTCCGCCGGAAACCTAAATTCTTCAACTTACTCAGATAAGCTCCGATCAGAACTCTTTTAATTTTTGTTGCTGCTTTTTATAATTTGAAAGCTAAATCTAATTTATTTTACTTTTGTTGTAGGGGAACGGAAAAAAGAAGAAGAATATTACCTTCTAATGAACTTCAGCGATGGTGTGGAGGCTCCGGTCTTCTTCTTTGGAAAGCTCTTCAAATTTCCGGCGTCCTTTCGATTACTAGTAAGTCTCTCTCCCTCTCCTCTTTAATTCGACAATTATTGCTTAATAATTGTTATGTCCTTTCTTCATTTTCTCTCTCTTTAGGGTTTTTATAGCTGATGTCGGTGCTGACGTCATAAAGAGTTTAATCCATGTGAATGGGCCTTGATCACTCTTGGGAGGACACGTGTCTAATTTGGCGGGCCAAAGAAAAATATTTGTGTTTCTTTTGGGCTCTTTTTTGTCTTAGATTGCAAAATGGGGGGAAGTTGGGTTAGGATAATTGTTTTTTTTTGTTGAGATATGGGCCTTATAATGGGGTTTCAGATTTGTATAAAAGGTTTTCTAAATGGACATTTAATTTGGACTATTGGATTTATTTATTATTATTATTTTTATGATTTATTTATTTTTAAGAATATATGTAAGATACTCCGGGTAAAAATCGGGCATTACATCAATAAATACACCAGTTAAAACGTACACTTAGTACAACCAACCCAAATCTCCCTTTCCAAGAGCTCTGGCACACACAACCCAAACACTCTCGAGCCAAGCGAAAAATTACTACATTACTAATAGTGTAATCTTAGTTCATGATCGGTAATCCAAGTAACCTATGACTTATGTTGTAAATATTGAATAAGCTGCCAACTACACAATTCACGAATAAGAGAAGTGAAAAGCTCACAAAGCCTACAACAATCTAAATTCTATATCCCCACATGATAAAGAATAAGACCTAGATGACATCCTTCAGCGAAGCTCTTCAAGAAATAGATCTCCTTTAACAGGTGTGATAATGAAGCTTTTAAACGCAAAAATGAATACTCTTTAAAGCAACTTGTTTCAGATTGATAGTATCTTTAAGTACTCTCAATTTAGCGTTGATTTACTTTTCAACTGACATTCTCCTTTATTGTTGCTAATACACCTATATGAAAGGTATACAGAAACCACAAGTAATGTTCAACTAATAATGAGTAATAAATACGAGTTCGCGAACACTATATACAACACATGCTTGTTACAGAAATACGAATGTATGATATGAATGCATTGTAAACAGAAAATAAATATAAAGGCGAACATTAAATGTATCTAGCTCACGCTAACCGAAGGTAATGCGAATTCATGCAGACTAAGTGCTAATCAATGTAAACAGAATGAAACACATGCAAATATAAGAACAAAGAAAACCTAAGAACCACTAGTTCCAATAGCCTAAATCTCATTACCAGTTAAACAATATACAACACATAGGGACAATCGAGAATCCAGACCAATCCCTTAAGAAAGGGCAACCATTGTCGCCACCTAAAAGAATTGCTAACAGAAGTGACTGTCAATACCCATAACCTCCTCAAAGTGTTACGCTAATTAGGATTTGTTATGTTGGAGTCCCAAATCAAGTGATTCTCTCCCCGAACAAAACCCCAAATGTTTAATAAAACAGACATAACATAGAAGGACCAAATCACCTAAGTCATCGTCGTTTGCAAGTAAGGGCATACGACGTATGAAAAGAGGCAAAAAATTGAGGGGCAAGATTCCAATATAAGTACAAGCAATAGATAATAACATGCGAAGATATTAATACGCAAGCAAACGCATAACTGTCAAAAACAATTATAGAAAATCTTTTCCTAGTCAAGTTGTACATATTTCAAATACAAACATCATCTTAAGGTCATTTGAAACTTGTCCACCCTCAAAGCCACACCAAATATAGTTAATAGAATTTCCTATCAAACTAATTTCACGAGCCCTACCGTAAACATCAATTAACGCGTCACATTCCTTCATAACTGGACCCACGTAATTAAAACCTTCATGGTTCATGTCTCTAGGATCACAAAGGTCGTTTGATAACATTTCCTCGCTTGGGGGCAATTGTTAGTATCTGCGAACCGTCACCATGCAAACACCCAATAAACAAACCACATGCGGACGTATCAGCAGGACGTGACCATGCAAACGTAACTTCAAACCACGTGACGATATAAGTGACCCATACCGACACCCGAATTACGAGAACTCAACTCACTAATACACGTCTCCCTTGATTGACACATGTGCACGCCTTTTCTAATCCATTATAAGGGACCATCCACCTCTAAAAAGGGAACTCCCACGATCTCGATCTCAGGGGCATAACACTAAAAAGCCCACTACTCTCTTACCTATAAAACAATGGCAACCATGAGCCACCATGGAGAAGCGTTGATCATCTTTGTGATCAACAAGAATGTTATATTCTAAGGAAAGTACACAAAATTTTCCATGCCAAACATTAGAATCACATTCCAACTAATTATTTTCCTTCAAATGTGAAAATTTTCCGTCATAGCAAATCTAAACTATCCATTAATGAAAATTTTCTTTATCACCTTATGAAATAGAGCGAACACTCCCTCCCGCCACATGTTCTTGTATTCTATTTGCAAGTTTTTAAAATGGGTCTTTTTGAGCCCGCCCAAGTCCCAACAATCATATGTAATTTAAGATTTTTGTCCAGCCATATTTGACAATTAATTAAATTTTGAGTAATATATGAAAATTAATTTTGACGTAAAGAGAAATTAAATTAATTTTTTCTATAATTCAATTTCTTGTAAATAAACTCGTCATTATTCTTAAAAAATCTACTTTTAGTAATAAAGCATATAAATTAATATATACAAAGTAATATAATTAAAAATAAAACAGACCTGAAAAATAACAAAATATTATGGAACAAAAATCCGAATTTTAGCAATAAAACATATATATATTAATATATGCAAGGTTATCCTAATTTTCTTTTATCTTGAACTTGATTTTTGAATTTTTGAACTCGTGTACATAGAAGATTGAGTATTATGCTAGCGTCGCTAGTCCTTTTTATTCTTTTTGATTTTGTAGGCGGGGAGTCACCATTTTGATATTGGTTGTCGACCGTCGGTTCATTTTTAGCATTATTTTTTTATATCCTTATTTGGTTTGTTATTTTTCTTTAGTTTTTATTTTTAATTTTCAATCAAAATCTTTTTTGTTAGGCTTATTTCTTTTCACATATTTTGTGCAGGTTTGTATGTCTTTGTGGTACGTATTAACTCTGCTCTTGTGACACGCTTTACTCTGCTTTTGTGGCACGCTTTCTCAGCCATATGGCACGTTGTTCGCTTATCTTTGTGGTAGATCTGTGATCGTGTAGAAATTCTCACATCGATCATATCTGATTTGCGATTGTTGGTGATCTTTTAGTGGTTAGATTCTCTTTTATGGTTGTTTACCGATATATTCGGATCTATTTGCAAAACAACCTGTAAATTTGCTTTGGTTCGCTCGTCACTCTTTCATAATTTCTAAAACATCTAGTTAGATAAAAACAAAAAAATACTGTTACTGATTACCGAGTTACTATAAATGAACTTTATATTTTTTTAAAAAAATTTAACTATTATTGTGATATATTTTAATAGACAATTTTCAAAATCCTCTCTTGATTTCTTATGTTGTTAATACTTTCTTTTGTTTTAATAAAATTCAAGAACGTTTTAAAATTAAAAAAATGAAGTAATATTGTGGCATGTACAAGGACACGTGGAAATACATTGTTTGAAGAAAGAAATTGCCGACTTTAATTTGTCACGTACTTTAACCAAATACAAAATCCTTCACCGCTTAGTGAAAATCACTGACACCTGCATGCTACGTGTCGACTTATAATCTCCCTAAAACACGTGGCGACCAATAAGATTAAACGTTCTTCACCTACGTGTCATCCTCCCAGGATTGAATGAAAATTGTATATAGATAGATCGCTTGCATTTCACCAGCTTATATAAAAGCTGCATACAAAGAACCAAATATCAATATCACACATTTCTTCTGAATTACTTATAATATCATTATTTTTTCCGGTGAGTTGTTTGTTTGATATCTGAGCAGCAATGGAGACAAGGCAAGGGAAAGAACAGAGGGCGGAAGCGGCGGCCAGACAAGATGCTGATGAACTTAGGGATGTTAATAATAGAGAGAGATGGTGCAGAAAGAGTTGTTTATAAGGAGGAATGGGATCAACCGCCGCAGCAAGAGAGGCCCGGAGTTATTGGTAGCGTGTTGAGGGCCTCGGAGTCGGACATGTCAAAGACGCTGTCGTTGGTAATAAGAGCCTGGAGCAGGCGGAGGATTTCAGTAGGGATACGGCTGGTCGAGCTACGGACAAGACGTGGGAGATGAAAGATGAAGCAAGAGATAAGGCTGGCGAGTACAAAGACTTTGCAGCTGACAAAGCGAAAGAGGCAAAGGATACTACAAACCAAAAGGCTTCTGAGTATGCCGATTACACCGCTCAGAAGGCAAAGGAAACCAAGGATTTAGTGACGGGGAATGCTTCCGAGTATGGAGATTAAGAGTCTCAGAAAGCGAAAGAAGCCAAGGATAGTGTAGCAGGGAAGGCTTCTGAATATAAAGACTATGCAGCTGAGAAAGCCAAGAATGCAAAGGAGAAGGCGGCTGAGGGTACGGAGTATGCCGCGGAGAAGGCTAAAGAAGGAAGAGATGCTACAGCGGGGAAGATGAAAGAGTACGCAGATTATACAGCTGATGAAGCAAATGAAGGTAAGGATAGCAGTGTTAGTAAGCTTGGGGAGTTGAAAGACTCGGCTGCTGGTGCTGCTCGAAAGTCCATGGATTTCATCAGCGGAAAGACTGAAGAGACAAAGCAGACGGCATCCGAAGCAGCAGATAAAACCAAGGTGATGGATGAATCTCGTTATTTCCATTTTTCCCCCTCAGGCCCTCCTCATTTGAATAAATGCTTTATGCTGGTTAATTTCATGTAGGAAAAGTTGAGTGAAACGGAGGAGTCAGCTGGAGAGAAGATGGAAGAGATGAAGGCGAAAGAAGATGATAGTCATGGGGTTTCAGAAAGGGTGAGGGTTAAAAGAGTTGAAGAAACCCCAGGAGTAGCTTTTGCTTCTGCGCCGAAAGCATCAGATCAGATGAGTGGGCAAGCATTCAATGATGTTGGGCGTGTTAGTGATGAAGGCGTTTTACGCTCGGGGAAAACCTAAATGTGATTTCATCGGAGGAGGCTGTTTGGGTTGTTTTATTTCCATGTTTTTTGTACGTCTTTTTTTTAACAAAGTGTTTTTTTTTTCCTTTTTCCTTGTATGTTTGTGATCTTTGAATAGTTGGACATCATAAAAATGAATGGAGAAAATATGGGTTATGGTATCTTTCTATATAGAAAGCTTCTAGAATCAACATTGTTATTTAAAATTAAATAAAAAAACTATTCGACGACAACTTTTTTCTTTGTTCTTTATCATTATTAGTGCAATGCAAGTTTGGTGGAAGATTAATACAATTTTCCTAAACTTATAATCTGTAAGTGAAGGTTATACATGTGAGAAATCTCGTTACTAAATTATAAATTCTTTTGATATGGAAGCTCGGACTTAAAATATAAAGTCTAAATTAAGGTGTCAAAAGTATAAACAAGAAAAACAAGAAAGATAATTGATTCTTCGACCATTATTAAGTTCAGTGGGGTTCGAAATAAGCGACCACACAAATCTTTTAAGAAAAGAGTAGTCTTGAATTAAATATTCATGGACTAAAATAAAATATTTTAATTTAATAAATGTCCCAACATGAAAAATAAAAAAAAAACTCTAAAGAAGGTTTTATAATATATCTTTTATAAAGATAAAAATATTTTTTTTAAAAATCTTATATATTATTAGGATTGTGAATTAATTATGAGATTCTCGTTTTAATGAACTTCACATCCTCCTAAATTTTTGAGGTAAGTTATTGGATTTTCCGTATTTTTTATTATTTAATCCTTAATTGAATAATTAATTAAATTAAGGCTTAAAAGAAAAATAAGTACTTAAATTATATTATTTTTAACTTTAAGTCCTTAATTTATTTTTTTGTTAAAAATAAATACTTAAAATTTGTACTGTTATAATTTTTTGTCTAATAATTAATTATTATTAAAAAGTCCAGTTAACCAATTAATATTTGACATGTAAATAATTTGAATTTTTTAAAATTTCATGAAAAAATAACCCAAAACTTTTAATTTTTTTTAAATCCCAAAAATTATAGATTTTTACAAAATAAGCCTTAATTTTAAAAATTCTCAAACCCAAACCCCTAAATCGCCGTCACTTCCGCCGTCGATTGTTGTTTTTGAACTCACCCTTTCGTACACTTGGCTGTTTATTTTTTTAACATGGCGTCGTCAGAAACGGCGAACAACGTGTCGACCAAACGTTGATTTTGTGTTCGACGTTCAGTTGGCACGTGTTTCCGACGACGTTGTGTAGGAGAAAATGACCAACTAAGTTCGGTGAGCAAAGGGTGGGTTAAAGAGCGGCGACTGAGCGATTTTTGGGGTTTTGAGTTTGAGAATTTTTAAATATTTGAGGTTTATTTTGTAAAAATCTAAGAACTTCGAGATTATCTGAAAAATTAAATTTGTGTAAAATTTGTTTTATTTTTTAATGATAGTTAATTACCATGCACCTAAAATTATAATGGTTTAAATTTTAGGCATTTATTTTTAACAAACAATACTTTAGACACTTAAAGTTCAAAAATAGTATAGTTTAGTCACTTAATTTTTCAGCCTTAAACTAAAATTGAAAACCCTTTCTGAAGGGTAAACTAGGAGACGGGTACTTAGAGAGGGAAGGGAAAAAGCTATTCACCATCTTCTTAACTTTATCATTTGATGAATTCTCAATAAACCCTAAACTATAAGAAAATCTTAGTATCGTTGGGAGGGAGTATATATATTTGTGAAACTCTCATCACTAACTTTAATTGACGTACTTTATTTTTGATCTGATATCCTGATGTAGTTTTTTTTTTAATCGAAGTAAAACCTTATTCTCTCTCTGAAATTTAAGGGTTCAAGTGTTCAAAATCTAAAAGTAAACATACCAATGGAAGCTCCTGTTACTTTTTAGCATAGAACAGCATCAGTTTAATTGTTTATTATAGTGTAAATGAAACCCTATATTTGTTTCCATTTAAGGTTTAATGTCAAAGTTATGGTTATCTTGCTTAAATTCTTCCATTGTTAAATTTGTCTTGTATTGCATTCTTAAGTACATGTGTATTAAATAAGAGTAGTTCGGAGGAATTCGGAAACATAAAGTAAAAGAATTAGAAAAGTGTTATTCGGGGTGTATGGTAACTCGAATTAGTCGAGTATGGTTGATTTTGTATTTATGTGTTTTTTCTATATATATACATACATACTTGATAACATTTTGGTCAGCTCACTTGGAACAAATGGATAACAATATTATGTGTTAGGTAAGCTTCGTTAAGCTTCCTGATGTTTCGTTTATGATATGTTTTACATCAAATTATGAATATGCCATGTATCTATGAATAGGGATTCAAAGGGTAAAACTTGAAAAAAGAATATGAACTATAAGCTCGTACATTTCATGCAAACGTCATATGGAAATTATGTATGCTATGATATCGGTCTTAATATTTGAATACATTGAATTATATTCCTGGACATATAGTTGAGTGCCGGATATAATTGACATGTCATAGAATCTATTGAACGTATCTTGCAAAATAAAACTGATTTAGTTATACTAACTTATGGTAATAGTGATATCATATCGAATCCCAAGAGAGCTGAAATTAGAATCTCAATGTTAAAACAATAAAACTAAAATTGGCGGGGTGTTTTGGATTGTTGAGTTAAAGAAGAATGAGAAAATTACTAAAAGCTGGATATTAAAATTAACAAGGATCAATCTTACCGAACTTCCAATTCAAATGTGTGCTTTTCATCCAACCGTAACATTGATCATAGCCTTATAGATAAATTTATAATATCCAAGAAATTAGTCTACTTGGGGAACATCACAACAAGCAATTATTCTCCTTTTATAATCGATTAGTCTACATGGGGAACACCACAACAAGCATTCAAACCGAAACTTACCATTAAATAAAATCAATAATAGCAATAAGATTAATGAGAATGTCTAAAACAAAATCAATCAAATTAATTTTGTACCTTTATTTCCCTAGGGACTATCATGCGTGATGTCTAGTCTAACCAACACAAAAATGAGTCTTACCCTTTGCTACTTGTGTCATAGATAGCGATAGAACATTCAATATCGAATTAAGGCGTCAATTTAATCCATATCAAATATTCATAAAAATAAGAACAATAAATAAAGATTACTCTAATTAAAGGAGAAATACTAGTTTAGTACAAGCCTAAAAAAATTACAGCGGAATCACTCACCCTTGAATCAGAAATAAACACTTAACAACACATGGTGGAATAAGAATACAAGGGAGAATAATCGTCAAAAGATTGATTCCTAAAGGGTTTAATGAGCTCTTTATATAGAGAGAAAAACCCTAAACTTAAAAGTAAATCTCCTTTAATTGAGTTTTAATTTAACAAGGAAATATATAATAAAGGGAAATCTAAATAAATAAAGTTCTAATTAATAAAAGAGATTGATTCTTGGTACAATACTTCCAAAATAATGGAAATAATCATAAAAGTTAGCTTCATCTCAGATTTGGCTCCAAAAGTCTGGATCTTCACGTCAGACACCAGCTCTATACGACTCAACTCTCGGGTTAGTAAATCGGGTCTTGGGCCCGAGTTATGGAGCTTTATCTTGGAAGGCTAAGTTAAGGGCTTTTATCTTAGGCCTATTTTTTGGAGAAGAGAGTTTGAATATTAAATAGGGTTGTTGGTGAAAAAAGAGGGAGTAAGATATTATAATGAGAGAGAAGAAAGAAAAAGGGAAAAAAGTGGATAGTGAGAAAGAAGTAGAAAAAGAAAGGAGAGAAACTAAGGGGGAGTATTAGTGTCTGATCTACGGAGATTAGGCTGTCCGTTGTCGATACTTCCATCTTTATTGTATTCATCTCGTCGAGAGGAGTTGTCGGTACCAGCGGTACCACCATTGGAGTCGCCATAGGAAGGGGTGAGAGAGAGGGGAAGTTTCGGGTTGTTGAGTTGACGGAGTTAGAGTGCTCAAAACAAAGAACAAATGCCACCATCATGTTCACCGGCATGGAGATAGCAGATCTGGGCGTTCGTTGTTGTTCGACCACCAGAAGTCGTCATACGCTGAGCTAGAGCTGCTATACTAGCTAGGCTCGAGCCGTTGGGCCAGCCGTTTAAGCCAGCCTGCCAGCCAAGCCCGAACTGCCCTTAAGCCAACCTGTTAGCTGAGCTCGAGCCAAGGAGCAAGCTGGCCTTCAGCTGCACCGTCGTCGTTGACCGCCATTGACTTTTTAAGGGGACTTTACCTAAGGGATTCTCGAGGTTCTGAGTCTGTTGGCACAGTTCATTTCGCCAGATTCGAACTCGCTAAGCTGTTTTTACTCATTTTATCTTCTAAAGTAGTCAAATAGTGTGAAATATCTTATACGGTTTTATTCGTATTTATTTGAGGAATATTCGGGATCCGATATCGGAACTGATGAAGTAATAGGGAAGCTTGAATAAGGAATAATCGATTACCACTTGAAGTTAGTACACCTCAAACTCCTAGTGCTCCATGAGCATCATAAATGTGATTGCTTTGCGTGTTAGTATCTGTAAATAGGTAGACGATAAATAAGCATGAGTAAAGACTGGTTTTTATGAGATTCGATAATTATGAAATTCATGATGATGTTGTGAATATGATGTGACTCATGGAGGCTTTAAATACCGTTTAGGGTCGTTTGAAATGCTTGTATAATTATTTGTTGATTATTTGGCTGATTGAAATAATTGCGATGGCTTGAATGCTTGTTCGAATAAATTGATGAGAATTGATGTAAATTATACTAAATGGACTAATAATTGATAATATTCAAATAATTGATCATAAAGTTAGGAATTGCTATGAAATGATTATGAAGTCGGTAATTAATATTAATTGAATGAATGCGTTAGTAAACAAACTCTAATGACTTTCATAAGCTTTAGGGATCGAGCAAGTGTTGTAATATCATAATCTGAGGAAATGATACGAACCCGTGAATAAGGTATCGACACAAGCTTTGGCTGTATCGGTTCTTGTGGAAATATAGGATTTCAATTAAGCTATACTAATATCGGTACGCGTGTGAGTATCGATACCAGTGGGTACTGTATCGATACTCATGTTTGAATATTAGTACCTGTAATCACTCATTTTTGTCCGGGTTGTATAATATCATAGTAGTATTGCTACTTAATATAATATTATAATATTAAACATATGTATGTAAAGTAAAAGTCAAAGAATATATCTAAAAAAAAGAAAGACAAAGCAAAAAAAAATAAAAATTAAAAAAAGGAAGAAAAGAAAGAAAGGAATGGAGCACAAGGCTCCACATCTCCCCTTCCCCCATCAATTTGCCTATAAAAGGTGGGGATGGAAGGCAGTTAAGGAAATCAGAAAGCCCAAAAAAAATATGGGGTGGCGGCTCGAGCACGGCTTGCCAAGGGTCGGGAGCAGTGCTCACGGCCCTAGTTGATTCGATTCAGTATTGGATCGGAGGTTCTTTTTTGTGGTGCGATCTAATTAATTTTTGGGCTATGATAAGAGGGCCTGGAGATCTTGGTAGGGGACAGTCGAAGTTCATAATTCGAGCTTTTAGTGGGGTAAAATTTAATCCTTATTTTTTGTATTTTAATTTAATGTTGGTTTAGATATAGGATAATATATAGTTTCATTGATTATATTTTGATTATTAGCATGTTTTTATAATATAGATATATTTTGTATGTCATGTTAGATTTAGTTTTTAAGGTCTCGGTATTTAGTTAGGAGAGACATCTCGGTCTTCGGACGTAAGCTCTTTTGGTACCGCATATCGTAAGTTTTTTATGCTTTTGAATTAATGCCATGCTCATGCATTTTTTTCTATTGCATATAGTATTAGGCCATCATCTCGGTATTCTAGTGGGAGTGTTATCCCAGTCTCCGAGTGTCATCTCCTTTGGTACCGTGGATATAGAGGCAAATTTAATATTGTCATGCATACATGCATTCTTAGGAATTAAAATAAAATAAAATAAAATATTTATTTTTCTTAATAATTATGATACAAACCCATTAGGTACCAATTTTGGGCGGTGTGGGGGTGCTAACCTTTCCCCACACGTAATCGACCCTTGAACCCTTTTTAAGTCTCTGGTTTATTTTTTCGGTGTCTGGTCTTCCTTATCCAAATGACCGGTGGTGACTCTAAGTCTTATTTTAAAAATATGAGTTTTTTCAAGAATTTCCCCTTTGATCAATTTTTTTTTATAAAAAGTGGGACACTTTGGATTTTTTTAGTCATTATAGCATGGCGACTCTGCTGGGGACAATTTTTATTTTTAAAAAAGGAGAGTCAAGCCTTATTTGGGTTCGTATCTAATTATTGAGAAAAATTTAAATTTAAATTTGATTTTGATTTAATTTAATTTTTAATTTCTAAGCCTTGTTTGATTTTGATATAAATTGTCATCATATATTAGTTTAGAACTCATTAAGTGGGAGTGATTACTTCACTTTGTGGGGTTTTCACCTCCGTATAGTATTGTAATTCACTTTCTAAATTCGGTCTTTATATTTCGTGGGGTCTTCACCCTTGTATGGTATAAGGGTCGTATTCTCTCGAATCGATGTCTGAGCGACAGTTCAAGTATCATTTTCTTTAGATCCAAATCGTATGTAGTGAACCGTAGAGCTTACCCTTTAGAGCCTTGTCAAAACTCTATCTGTTTATAGGTAACCCTATTTAGGCTTTATTTGATTGATTTTTTTGTTGCTTGTTTTAATCGCTTTAGTTTATCACCTTGTTCATTAGTTGGTATTTTATTTGTTTAATTTATTCGATTATCTTATCATACCGACTTGGTTTTTTGTTGGCTTTTTTTCTTTTCATTTTATTTCCTTTTGCTTGCATTTGTGTTGCATACCATATAACATAAATGTTGATTCGAGAACAGTCAAATTTAGAGGGCATCCAAGATTGGAGAGAAGTTTGTGATGCCAAGAGCGATAATGCTACAGTATCGAGTTGGGCCAAATAAAGACCAATCGATGAAAGAGACAAGTTGATGAGGAGACACGTACCGGAGGCAGAGACGACATATCTTGGATGCAGAGACAAATCCTCATTGAAGCCAGTGGGGGCCACAGCCCCAAAGTTTGAAAACTTCACATTCAACCCCTTAAAAATTTTAGAAATTTGAATTTGGGCCCTCTAATTTTTTTAAATTATTATTATATTTCAAAATTTTTAAATAATTTCAATTAAACCCCTTTCTATTTTTTTAAAAAGGGGCCTTTATAAGTTGCGAGTTTTTTTCTCTTCAAAATTTTTAGTTAAACTCATATATTTTATGAAAATTTTATATTAACCTCCAAAATTTTCAAAATTTTTAAATAGGCCACTTCAAATTGGATTGTCAAGATTTGCCCATGAAGAATAGACTCTTGTCTACATTATGTCTGCAGGGGTTAGTGATCTTCCCAAAAGCCCCGAGTTACGTAGATTACACTACTGCGAACCTTTTGAGCAGTAAAAGAAGTGAATAATGAGATCGTCTCTCATTCCAGAAGTAACGTTAAGAGATTGAGCGCGAGCCTTGCTTTACGAAGTCGAGATGTCAAGACGAAAAGTTAATCGTTATTTGTAATTCATTATTACAGCTTCTTATAGTCAGACATCTTCTTCGTTAAATAAATGTCTTTCTAAGGACTGTTTGAGAATCAACATCTATTCCGCATCCATCATCACAATTATAGCATTTACCATACTGACACAATTTCCTTTTGTGTTTGTTATCTTTTTTTCGCATTTGTTTTGCATTACATTCTCAGGGCATACAATGAGGTATTAATTTTCACAAGTGACCATCATTGTAGAGTGAAATTATAATGAATAAAAGATCTCGTGATCAGATAGAACAGACGAATTTCGAACGTTGTCCTAAGAGTACACTGAAAATTAGAGAGGGTGGATCATTCGAAGAGTTTGAATCATACAAGGTAACTGATACTCATGTTGGGATAATGATATGAAGATTGTTGTTACCCAAGTGTGTAAAGTGGCTCAGCAAGTAGCGGATATGGTAGACGTAGCAATGTAGTTGAGTCGAAATACTAAACCGACACTATACCCGAACGGAAAAACTGACTCGATTGTTGGACGAAGTTAAGAAATTAAGGCTCGTCAGTATTTTTAAAGCTTAGAAAAGCAACATATGATGTAATGAGCCTTTTTGTCTACTGCAAGTCTTCTATGATGAGCACTTTGCGATCAATACCTCATTAAATTTATATTTACATTTCACTTCAAATCACAGGTGTTGATTAAAAAATTATTCTAATTAGGAGATTTTTATAGTGGGAAATATATTCTGTAATATATAGTGTTTGATAATGTTATGATCTAGGATGATCCGAGCAGAAGTAAATAGAGAGGAGACAAAGTTGGAGCACCAAGTACATGCTTTACTTCATGAAATCAAGATACTACGAAGAATGATTATTATCATACTTTTGTAAACAAACATCTTTTCTTGGTAAAAGTCTTCCTAGAAGTTTATGTGAGAATCAACACCTCATTTACATTCATTCTTGCATTTTTTTACTATTGTTATGCTTAATCCTTTTTTGTACATTGCTTCACCTGACATGTTCATACCTCATGACATCCTGCTTTTCATAAAGCATTCATAACAATTGCATCTTTGCATCACCATAGAATCACGTACATACCTAGCATTTGCATAAATACCCTTAATAAAAAGTAGTTTTGCACCATTACTCAGAAACATTTTCTAAAATTCATACTTCTATGAGGATACTGCTTACCAAAAATAAGAATTTTTCCCAATATCCTTTCATGGGGACATTTAAAAAAAAACATGAATTTCTTAATTCAACCTTTTCACAAGGACTTTCTTTTTAAGTAAGTTTTAAAAAAAATTAAACCAAAACAAGATTTTTTTCCCTTGATTCTTTCACAAGGACCCCCTATGTTAAAAAATAATTTCTTAATTTTATCATTTTTGTAAGGATTTTAAAGAATCCCATGATTTTATTTTTTTTAAAGATGTTTTTAATTATTTCCTTCTTTTAAAGATAAAAAAAGATTTTTTGTAATTATTCTTTTATGTATATAAAATGTTGCATACATTCATAGAACAATTAAGTTGATTGCAAGATTCTATGACAATTCAAGAACCAGTTAACTTTTTGCATGCTCAAACACAAGAATGGAAATGATGAAACTCTGCTTAGTCCCTCACTCGGTCATTCTGCTTACATTATTCCTACGATGATGAAGATGATGTCAACCATTTGGCCACGATTGTGACCCGAGTGATACTTGCGATTTCCACATGGGGGCACAGGGGCATGCCACCAAAAAGGTATAGGTTATTAGAAAAAACTAAGACGTTGGTTGGCAATGGAGTCCTGAAAAATGCTAATCCAGCAATGGAAGGTAAAAGAAATGGGGCGAGCTTACACTGCGTTGAAAAGACCCGAATAACTCGAAAGTTCATATGCTTGGGTTTCTCGTCTTATACTTTTTACAGAAAAGACCAAAAAAATGTTGGCGTAACGTGCTTAAACATGATAAAGTTTAAGACAATGGATAATTCAAATGTCCATCAAAAATCCATTCTTATGAATGGTCAAAGGAAAATAATTCCTTTAGAAAATCCAATGTCATAATTGGTATAAATTGATTGTACCAGGGAATTGTACAACTAGCCTAGAGCAAATGGCTACCGGTAAAGGCAACTCAAATGATCCATGTGCATTTGCGAAAAATGCAAAAGAAATCTATAAAGCTATAGAATTATGTTTTAATCAGATGTCTATCAAAAATCCATTTTTACGAATGGTCAAAGGAAAATAAATCCTTTGGAAAAATCTAATGTCATAATTAGTATAAACTGATTGTACCCAGGGGAATGGTACAACTAGCCCAGAGCAAACAACTATCGGTAAAGGTGTAACATACCAAAAAGGGGCCTAAGAGAAATTGTCTTGAATGTAAATTAGGATATATTTCTATGAGTAAATGAATCGTAAGGTGACTAAATTGAACTTCAGCTAAACTAAAGGGTTTCTTATATAAGGGACCATTTTCATAATGAACTAAATGTTCATGTTTGCATGCTAACTTTTAATCAAAACTAGGACTAGGCTTAGGTGTCCTTGAGTCTCGACCATAGCGGGGGGAGTCATCCTCTTCCATCATTCTCAAGCTATACCCGGAAGGAAGAGAAAGAAAAATTCGCTCATATCTTAGAGATTGTAGAAGAGAAGCTAGCATTGGTTTCATTAGATTGAAGCTTAAATTGTTCTTGCATGCTTGAGATTATAAGTTTCTATGTGTTACCCTTTTGAATTGAAGTATGAATTGAGGTAGTGATAATCGAACCAATTCTTGCTTGATGATGATGATTGTTGTTTGCTTGTTGAGTTTGGTTTGATAGAATGTTAGTTAGAAATGGGATTGAAGTTAAATTAAACATGTTTTGGCAATGTAGAGTTGTAGTGATGTGAATTTAGAGTCATAAGGATGATTCAATATGCTAGAATTACCTGATTTCAGCATGAGACAATGCGTTTGGACTAGATTAGAGGAAATAGGAAATTGCCATGTTCGATTATAGCCCTTAACGAAACTGATTTTGGTGATTGGTATGACATAGATCGTTTGAATTACGAATTAGTAAAAAATAATTGTTCTAATGAACTACATGACTGCTTGAATCTTATGAAAGAAGGGGAAATGGTTTAAAAGGATTTTTGATGGTTGTTTAGGTGAATTAGATTAAGTGTTAAACTGCTTGTACTAGGCAGAATTTATGGGACTATTTTGTGGAATTGAAGTAGTTAAGAAATTGTTTGAAACTAGTTAAATGCTAATTGATGACTTAATGCATGCTACTTAGCTTAATAGTAATTTGGATGTTTAAAATTGACAAGGAAAAATGAATTTTAAAGAGCAAGAGCAAGTGAGTTAAGAGTTAGGTAGTTTCGAATTGACTATGGGAAAAAGGGGACTGTTTTATATGAATTGTAATGGGATCTTTGTTTTGAATTGATGATGTATGAAAAACCTATTGTATTGATCAAATGAAGCTTTGGAAATTTCTATATTAAAGCTTGTATAGACATATAAGAGAAATAGATAACTTTATGAGTAAAGAACTGTTTCTAATGGAACTATTAATTGCTGAATTAATTAGACAACAATGGAATCGATCAAGAAGACGAGAGGAAAAAGGGAGCTGGGATCCACGATCAAGAATAGCTTGGAGTATCAGTGAGTGTAACTATGTTTTAATTCAGCATAGATTGTTAACTTAGTTAAGTTATTCAATTATATCATGAGGCTTAAAATGACTATGCTTACTGTGGGTTGCTAATGCTTAGTAAGGTGAATATGTCCAGGTATGTACGGATAATTGTTTATGCAAATTAGAACATAAACATGAATTGGTTGCTTATAATGCTCAATGTAGCATCTTGTGCATGTGGCTAAGTACTCGAAGAGTTAAAGGAGTATATGAGTGGATTATTGAAAACTTCGTAAGAGCCTTGATTAATTTTAGTTCTAGCTAGATTGGCATGCCAATAGAGATTCCTGAGCTCAGCCTGAACTGGACTAAGGTCCCCTGAATGGTACTAAGGTACCCCTGATTGACTTGAAACGATTGTATGTTTTGATGGTACTAGATTACCATTGCCTGATAATGTTTCAAATGAATATGTACTTCTAGACTAACAACTAGACAAGGTTGTGTTATACAACTAAGGTTGCTTGTGATAAATTGATTGTTAAAAGATTGATTTGTTTACTCGAACAATTAAAGGAGTTTCTTGATGATATATTCTTCTTCTTAGAAGCATGTTGCCGTTTATGAATTAACTAAGCTTAGAATAAGCTTCTTGCTGGATAAGTAGAGAGTATGTTACTTAAATGGTAGTTGCCAAATGAATAGAAATTGCCTCGATGGCCTATTTGTTTAAATTAAATGACTAGATTTTGATTTAGTTTATTTTGGTACTTTTAGACTTTTTGTTATCTAAGTTACGAGACTAGCAATCTAATTGCTCACCCTATTATTTACAGGAAAAGCCGATTGATAGATCAAGCTTGGGGAGCCAAAGCAAGGTCACTAAAGTTCAAATGTATGTTTTGTGTTGTTAAGTTAAACTCCTAGAAGGTGGCACTAGCTTGAATATTATACTTACGAACTTTTGAGTCCTTTAAGGGGGTTTGTAAATATTAAAATATTAAAGGCTTTGTATATCATGTGTTTTGTCTTGATGCTTGATAATGGTTTGATTTTGCTTGGAGACATGGATGGTAGCCTCGATAGTCATAGATGACCTTAGGAGCTTATAATTGAATGCTTGGTGATAGTAAAGTATGGTTGCATGTTGTGTAAATGAAGATATCGTAAGTACGAACTTTTATATGGAATCAAATCCAAAATTAACATTTATAAATAGCTCGATAAATGATTATAATTTGGAAATACTTTATGTCTAAAAGAAATTTTGTTAGATCATAGCATTGACATATATTTTTGGATCCTATAGTTACTAAATGCTTCAAAATTCTTAACTTGTAATGCCTTGTTTGCAATGGTTTGTATAGATTAACATGGCCTACCATTCGACCTATCCTATAATTAACATCTTACCTAATTCTAAGAATTAAATTGTTTACATGTCTTCCTCATATCAATTCATATGATTTGAATTTCAAAATCTTATTTGGTGATCATAATTTATCTTTATGAATACTTGTTATCCAAGGATCTTGGTGGTATATCCTTGCCCTGTTCGAATACTAACTTGTCAGACAAGTTAGTTGTCTACTTCTAGGATAGTCTTACTTTCTAGTCTTGGGTTGGGTATTACAAAAGGCAATTCAAAACCGTTGATCATGTGCATTTGGGGAAAATGCAAAAGAAATTTATAAGCTAAGTTGTAGATTTTTTAAATCAAATGTCAGAGTATAGTTATTTTTGTCATAATGAAAAGTTTCATTTTGTTATTTAGAAAATATTTTTGCATTCTTTGATTCTTTAAACATTTCATTCATTGTTATCAGATAGTTTTTTCTCCCATACACATATGCACATATTTATGAAAAGTATACACATGTACATACCATTTTTTATAGGTCATTGAATCCTAAATATAAGAGTGCCTTAGATTTAGATTGAACCCCGTGAGAATATTGTGAATATGAGTGTCCACTAGTCCGTTTAGGCTGACAGAGGAACAAAATGAGTGTTTAGATAATAGGCATTTCCCATTTTAGGAAATTCCCCTTCTCAGGCACTTGTCGTTTAAGATCTTTGAGTCGAGTGTTGACCCTAAACTTCTATCCCCCTGAAGACTATTTTGATATCCATGTATGGGATGACGAATGACATTCCTTCAATTCCCTTCACAAATAATAAAAAAATCCATTTGTCCCAAACCAAGGATCACCTCATATTGGAGGGTAAAAGAGGACGAAGATTTTGTTTGCGAATTAAAGTATTCCAATTTTGACCACACTACAAATATAATATTCATTAAGGCAAACAAATGAACATATACATTAGATACAAAGGTCAAAGAAACAATAGAAGAAATCAATAAAAGAAAAGTTTATAGTCAAAGAGGCAAGTTTACCAACAAGAAGATTGAAACAATCAAAAGTGAAAGCACCGAGTTAGTAAGTGCAATAAATGACATTCAATCAAGATGCAAGCTACACGAGAAGAGGAAATGAACTTTGGGGCGAGAACCCAGAAATGGACAGTCTAGAGTGATCCGAGAAGTAAGATTTTTTTTCATTAAAGGCACATCCCGGTCAACAAGTAGAGAGAAGATATTTCGACAAGAATAAACGATCATTGGTTTCATCACCCTTAAACACTTATTTGGGCCTATATATTATTTCTTTCATAGCCGTGAACCATGGCCTACATTACAAGCCTACAAAGACCATTTTGATCATACATGCATATCTAAGTTGGATGAGATTGTCTTTAGATTACTTCGAAGTGCTTGATCGACACCCAAATGAGGGAAAGATGAGGGCATAGTGAGTGGTGAGATCAAGAGAGCCACCTCAAATGGGTTAGAAATTAGGTATGGGAAGTGTTCCTCTTAAAAGCCTAAATGGACTAGGGTAGACCATACATATGCGTATATCACCAAAATAGTCAAGATCTTCTAAACATACAAATTCACTATTGCATTTGATATTTTAAGATCAAACATCAGTTTTTAAAAAGGTTTGGACCTTTTTCCAAATTTCAATTATTTTACATATTGGTCATTTCCTCCAAATATTAGTTTTTAAAAATGTTTGGGCATTTTTCCTCTAATTTTCAATTCTTTTACATATTGGTCATTTCCTCCAAATATTAGTTTTTAAAAATGTTTGGGCATTTTTCCCTCCAATTTTCAATTCCTTTACATATTGGTATTTCCTCCAAACATTAGTTTTCAAAAATGTTTTGGAATTTACTCCAAATTTTGATTTACTCCAAACATTAAATTTCAAAAATGTTTGACATTTTCTCTGAATTTTGATACTTGCTGTCTTCTCCAAACATCAATTTTTAAAAATGTTTGGCTTTTTTCTCTAAACTTTGATTTTTAAGATATCTATAGTTTTTCTCCCAAACATCAGTTTTCAAAGTGTTTGGCATTTTTCCAAGTTTAATTTTCAAAATGACTAACTTTTTTTATAAGAATTAAAGTATAGAGACCGAGAGTTGGTTCCCATCGAGATACTACGAGAAGAATAAGGATGAGTTCACAAGGAGTGAAGGCATTTTGCTTACCCCAGTGATAAGACAGATAGAGAGTCTGAGTGTTGAGTCAAAGACGAGAAAAATAGTTGAACCCAAGATCGAATAGGGCATCAATACCACATGGGTAACAAGAATGCATGAAAGAAAATATAGAGGTCCAAAGAGTGAAGAACTGACACATAAAGAAGCCAAAGTACTTTTTGAATGAAGAGATCAACCAAGGTCCCTTGATCTAAAGGTTCGATCAAAGATGGAAAGAGTTTGATAACTAATTTTACTTGGGGCAAATGATTGACGAATAGCTGTAGCCCATGATGAAGTCCACTTACCCAATAGAAAAAGAATAGAAGAAGAAAAAGATGAAATCAACCGAGGTCCCTTGGCTTGAAGGTTAATTAAAAATTAACAGATAGAAATTTGAAAGCCCCTTGCTTTGACAATGAAGTCATCGAAAAGGGTCGAGAAAAATGGACTGCACTTCACGAGAAATACAGGAAAGACATGTGTGGTGTTCTAAATTGCCCAAATAAAGAACAAAACAATGCAACTACTGAGGCAGTTTATGACAAGTACAAAAAGGAACTATACGGAGTATTGGAGCTAGCGGATGGCCAAAGGCTAATGAAAGAAATCCGCAACGATGTCATTTCCATTTATAACATTTGTTATGATTATGCCATGAAAATGAATGATGTAGGCAAATGTAAGTTTGCATGGAAAGTTACAGGCTCAATCCTGTTAAATCTGAATGCCTTGAAGCTGGATGAAAACTTGTTGTCATATGCACCTTCTGTATTCAGAGAACTCTGAAGGAAAATGGTTAAAGTGGTTGAACTTGAGTACAAGAAGATACCGCCGCTACCGAGAATTAAGAAGTAGAATGTGAACATAGAATCGAGATAGATTGACCCTAAAGAGTGGGGCAATAACCTTCAATTTGATGAAAGCATGTCGATGATCATCGATTTTGAAGAAGAAAAAAGAAACAGAGATAGATTCGAGGAATTCAGGTTTTTCGCTCGCTCTATTGTTGAGATATTTGAAGACTCTACATGATTGGGTTAATACAAGAAAATAACTGCACCGAAGATTGAATGGGGGCAATGTTGAACATAGAAGACGATTAGAGTTTCTATATAAGAATAATATAGAGACTAATGGAAATTTGGTTACAAAAAAAGCCTCCGACCCTGAAGACAAGAAAACTGCTCTTACAAAAGAGTTAAGAGCGAGTTGCTGATCATATTTATGATAAGCCTCCAATGGATAAGACGAAGATGGAAGAGCATAATGCAAGGAAGTGAGACATAGAAATTTGAGAATGACCTTTCAGGGAATATGAGTTTATTCGAGCAACTCTGAAATATTGCAATTCATGCATCATATAGTTAGACATCCCTATGTTAGGAGCATGCTAACTTAGAAGCATTTAGTGTATTAACAGTTATTCGAAGAATTTGATCTACAATATTGAAGAGGTAGATCACAAAAAAGATTTTCGGTAGCCTTCGAGCATGAGTCCAGCTTTTTTATAATATTTTTGGCAGCCTTCGAGAGTGAGTCCAGTTTTTTAAAAGATTTCTGGCAGCCTTCAAGCACGAGTCCACTTTTTTTAAAATATTTTCGACAGCCTCTGAGCGTGAGTCCAGTTTTTAAAAGATTTTCGGTAGCCTTCGAGCGTAAGTCCAGTTTTTAAAAGATTTTTGGTACCCCTCAGGTGTGAGTCCTATATATTCAGTAGCCTTCGGGCGTGAGTCTAGTTTTTAAAAGATTTCTGATAGCCTTTAGGTCTGATTCCTTTAAAACCTTAATTTAATGTCAAGATGGGTAAAAACCGGGGCATCATTTTAAGGGATATTGGTAGGTTGTTGGCGTGAATCCTTTCTTACGTCCTTCGGGCCATCAATAAGTCCTTTATGCATGATGATAAGTCATTTGGGCCATTGGTAAGTCCTTCGGGCATGGTGATAATACCTTCAGGCCATCAATAAGTCCTTCGGGCATGATGCTAGCCTTAATGTGTTGTCAAGATTGATAGAAACTGGTGCATCATTTTAAAGGATTGGTAGCCTATTAGCGTGAATCCTTATCTTAAGTCTTTTGGGCTATTAGTAAGTCTTTCGGGCATGATGATAAGTCTTTCAGGCCACTGGTAAGTCCTTCAATCATGGTGATAAGACGTTCGGGCCATCAGTAAGACCTTCGGGCATAATGCCAAGCTTCCATTTTGATGTCGAGACAAGTACAAATCAGGGCATTGAAGAGTTTGAAGCTTGAAATAATTGGTCGAGGAAGAGTGGAAAGTTCCAGGAGAACCCATGATTTCAAGGCCGAAGATAGGGAAGTAAGACAAAAATGAGTGTTTTTGGTCTTTGCTTTGTTCTCATTTCAAAAGAACAAGCAAAGAGGGGTAGCTGTAATCACTCATTTTTGTCTGGGTTGTATAATATCATAGTAGCATTGTTACTTAATATAATAGTATAATATTAACACATATGCATATAAAGTAAAAGTAAAAATATATATAATTAAAAAAAGAAAGAAAAAGCAAAAGAAAATTTAAAAATTTAAAAAGTAAAAAAAAGAGAAAGAAAGGATTGGAGTACAAGGCTCCACGTTTCCCATTCCCCCCTCAATTTGCCTATAAAAGTCGGGGAGGGGAGACAACCAGGGAAATTGAAAAGCCCCAAAAAATGTGGGGAGGCAGCCCGAGCACGGCTTGCTAAGGGTCGAGAGCAGTGCTCTCAGCCCTTGTTGGTTCGATCTAGTATTCGATTAGAGGTTCTTTTTGTGGTCTGATCTAGTTAATTTTGGGGCTATGATAAGAGCGCATGGAGATATTGGTAGGGTCGGTCGAAATTCATCATTTGATCTTTCAATGGGGTAAAATTTGATCCTTATTTTTTGTATTTTAATTTAATGTTGGTTTAGATATAGGATAATATATAGTTTTGTTGATTATATTTTGATTATGATCATGTTTTTATAATATAGATATATTTTGTATGTCATGTTAGATTTAGTTTTTAAGGTCTCGGTATTTAGTTAGGAGCAGCATCCCGGTCTTCAGCTATCAGCTCTTTTGGTACCGCAGATCGTGAGTTTTTTATGCTTTTGAATTAATTTCATGTTCATGCATTTTATTCTGTTGCATATAGTATTAGGCTATCATCCCGGTATTCCAGTGGAAGTGTTATCCCGATCTCCTGGTGTCATCTCCTTTGGTACGTGGATACAGAGGCAAATTTAATATTCTCATGCATACATGCATTATTAGGAATTAAAATTAAATTGAATTTTTATTTTCCTTAATAATTAGATACGAACCCATTAGGTACCAATTTTGGGCAGTGTGGGGGTGCTAACCCTTCCCCACACGTAGCTGACTCCCGAACCCTTTTTAAGTCTCTAGTTTACTTTTTTCGGTCTATGGTCTACCTTATCCAAATGACCGGTGGCGACTCTAAGTCTTATTTTAAAAATATGAGCTTTTCCAAGAATTTCCCCTTTGATCAATTTTTTATAGAAAGTGGGACAATTTGATTTTTTTTGTCGCTACAGTACCCACTGAATGAAATTATCTATAATGCTAATAAGAAGATGGAAATTTTTGTGGGAAAATAATGAGATAATATGAGTTAATAAAGATAACAAACAAGGATGCTTAATGTATGCTTTCATAATATATTAATAAGTTGGTAAACTGAAATAAGTGGCTTGATAATTAATAGAAACCATATAGATTGGTAATCATTGTAACGACCCGAATTTCTAAGTCAACAATTGGGTGTTGACCCGAGTTATGGACGCTCATGTTGGTTGGAGTAATTGGACTCGTTGGGCAAAGTTTGGTCCTAATTGAATGAGAGTTGGACCTTTATGGAGTAAGGAAGAAAATACTAGGTTTAATGGGGTAATTATACCCTTTTATATAGAAAGGTTGATCATCTTTCCCTTATAGTGGGTTGTCACGTGGGGTTTAAGGGGACAAGAACCCCTTTTGTGAGATCATTATTTCCCATTCCCTTTTCTTCATCTCCTTCTTCCTCATCTTCTCCCCCAAGAACACCATAGCTTCTAACATTAAAGATTCAAGCTTTCTACCTTATTTTCTACATCCAAGATTCAGATATGTTAATCCCCTCTTCTTGAGCTTCATGAAAAGCATAATATTGTGATGAAAATAGGAGGTTTTTAGGGATTTTTCTTCAAGCTTGATCTAAAGGGAAAAGTTGAAGAAGCTTAGGGTGAGAATGCATTTCAAGATTTTGGCTCAAGTTTAGTACATCTCTGACTCCTAAATATTCTTAAAGATCATAAAGTGATTGCTTTGCTGAATTCTATGGTTTATGATTGCTAGTTTGAGTTTTAAGGTAGCTTACATCTTGTAAATAGCAAATCATGGATTAAAGGTTGTTGAGGTGTAATAAGGGTAGCAAACTAATCTAATTTACTCCCATAAGATGTAGGATTAAGTTAAAGGGTTAAAGGTTACATTTTGGGGGCTTGGAAAGTGATTTCTCAAGCCTTGAAAGCCATTTTTGGGCTTTAGTATCGGTACGCGAGGAGCCCGTACCGATACCCTTTTTTATATATGATGAACACAAGCGAGTTATAAAGAGTGTATCGATACACCTAATGAGGGTATCGATACCCACTATTCCATTAGAATTCTAGTAGCTTAAAATGGTATCAGTACACGGGGACTGTGTATCGGTACGGGTCAACGGTCAACCCCTTTCTCCATAAAGCTGAGTATCAAAATGCTTAGTTTGGGTATCGGTACCAAGAGACCAGTATCGATACTCCTAGGTGGGTATCAGTACCCACTGGGCAATCTACCCAAAAAATACATTTGAGTTCAAAGGTCTTATAATTCGAGGGATAGGGCCCAATGGGCTTTTTGGGTGATAAAATAAATTGTAAAACCGAGAAACCAAGTTTTAATCCTTACATATAAGAGTAACGTGAAATAGATTGGTAAATGATGACCCGATATAGATGTGATAGTTACTGTTATGCCTTGGGGCATTTGTTGATGGCTTGGCTTGGTGCCACTACCTCTTGGTGAGGTGTATGAATGCTCGGGGAGCATGTGTTATCTTATGTTGTGGTAAAGGAATCCAGATGTCCTAGAGTTAGTACTACAATACTTATATAAGAGGATGTATACTTCGGGCTGAATGATCAAGTACAATCGACATACCCATAGGCTGAGTGATTTGAGTGCGATTAGAAACCTATTTGTGGCTTTGGTGATCCGAATAAGGTAATAAACTCAATGGGCTAAGTAAGATCAAGTAAACTGATTGGCTGAGTGACCTCATTAAAAACTACTTGTGGTAGTGTGATCCAAGTATGTCAAGGACATATTTGTGGTTGTGGTGATCTGGATATGGTCCATTGACCTGACGGGTGTGTAAACACGGGTAACCCAATGGTTGTGTGAGCACATGTAAGGTAGGGCTTTGTTGGCAATTATGTGAATGATGTATTGATGTATTTTGTGTGGTTGCTATAGATCGATAGCTTATGCACCCTACGATTGAGTGATCAGGGTATGGCATGTATTAAGTTGATGGGTTGTATGAGCTCTAGTATCTCTATAGGCCATGTAACCTTGACTAGGGTAAAGCTTGTGGATTATGTAAGATTTGTTTTTGACTTAATGATACCTTGAGATAGGTGATCTAAGAACTCTAGCTAGTGTAGGCTATACGATAAGTCATAGATAGTAAAACCTTATCTATGCTCTCACTATTTTATCCTACATGCTTATTTTATGATAATCATGAATTGTGGTAGAGTAGAAATGTACCACTGAACTTTGTTAGCTCAGTGTGCAGATGTGTCAATTTTCCGTGCGTAGGTTGACAAGTCACCTTTGGAGGAGCTCATCGACAAGGATTTCTCAACACCGCGTTCGCTTCAGAGTACAATACTTGTTGCTTTAGTTTGGGCTAATGTATTCATAGGACCTTACCACTATTGAGTTTATAACTCTATTTGAAATATTATTTGGGTATACCAATGTTTGTAACCCCCTCGATCCAGCCTAGACGCCAGATTGAACCGAGCAAGCTACATTGGGTTTTATCAAAACAAAACCCGAAATAGTTAACTAAACTTAGATCCATTTTTTATTTTTATCTTATCTAGATGCAACATTAAATCCTATAGTGGGCAGATGGCAGCGAGTGAAAACTCGACTAAATCGGGCGTCGATTAGACATCTCATTATGCAACTTGCAATTTAGGGACAAAATTACAAATCTGGAAAGTTACGAGGATTTAATTAAAATTCAAGTTAAAAAACCTCAATTAATCAGATTACATGCTTGCTTGCCAAATTTTAGTTCAAAACGGTAATCCAAACTCATACAATTGCATACATAAGATCCAAGGATCAAAATGGAAAAATCTCAAAACATAAAACCTTCATAACTAACATAACAGTTGACCGTACCGATACGGTCCCAAGGCATATTGGTACGTGGGCTACACGAAGCAAAACCAGATTCTAGTGACTAAAGGGTGTACCGATACACATCCTCATGTACCGGTACAAGGCCACAAAAACACATACCCTATCGATACGGAGCCCCATGTATCGGTACGTTTGGACCTGTAATGTCCAAATTTGATGGTTTTTCTCGCAAACATGGGTTCAAACATGCTTTAACTCAACATAATCATACATATAGCTAAACTAAAGATCAAACCATGCTAGAACATCAAGGAAGCATGATCAAAACATAGCAACATACTTCAATCTCATGTCTAGAGCCATGCAACCTAAAAACAAAACCATCCAAAACTCAAAACATAAATCCACAAAAAAACCAACCATATAAAGCCTCATACAACACCACAACAACATTATAAACTTGTACAAATAGGGAGTTTAGCCAAAAACCCTCCCAAACAACAATGAACCCCATAGCCTTTAATACTACTAGTCTAGTTCAAAAACTATACTACTGGGTTATTCAAGTCCTTGGATTTTCCCTCGCTTGCTCGCTGCCTCCAACCTTTAATTCTCTGCATTGATGGACAAAAAGAGTGTAAGCACACTACGCTTAGTGAGGAGTGAATAAAACACAACACCATCAATGCATTTAAAGCCAGTTTCCAACTTATAATGAAATCATCATTTAAAACATCTTTTCAAGACATCATGCCCTTTAAACTATGCACTTAACATTTCCAAAATATGCATATTAAACCATATGAAACATGTATCACGTATCAAAAACAAAATCCCCATTTTCAATCCCTCAATTTAAGCTTTCCCGTACATAACAACCCATATGCAATGCTTAAAGAGTAAACACGTATAAACCGACATTATACATCATAACAACCCATATATTTATGTATGTGTGTTGTTGCAATAGATTGATAGCTTATGCACCCTATGACTGAGTGATTAGGGTATGACATGTATTAAATCGATGGGTTGTGTGAGCTCAAGTATCCTAATAGGCTATGTGACCTCGAGTAGGGTGAAGCTTGTGGATTATGTAAGATTTGTTTTTGACATAATGATACATTGAGATAGGTGATATAAGAACTCTAACTGGTGTAAGTGTCGACTTTTCTAACTCTTGACAAATGATTGAGAATGCAATGTAAATATGTAAGAAATAATGCCAAGAGTGAGTCTAATGATTGCAAGTATACATGGCCAGCAAGTAATGCCGTAGTAAGCAGAGTATCATATCCAAAGGGATTGAGCAAGAATTTAAGTATTCAATGGTTTACTTGTTAAAGGAAGAATGTTGAAATTGATTTGGATTTTAGATTTAGAAAATGGCTAAAACAAAATAATAAAAGTAAAACAAGATTGGCAAGAAGAAGTATTCAAATGGATGATGAGAATTGGCAAGGGATGCGTGGATTTTGTGCTAGCTATGCCAGTTATTAATAATGTCCTGCCTTGGATTTATTATCGAGTAGATTTCAAGAATAACATTACCTCTGTCAACGGCAGTACCCTAAGTTAACCACGATAAACCCCCTATATGTCTATACTACAGATTTACATAAATTAACTTGATTAAGTTTCAATCTATACTCTTAAGGGGTAGATTCAATTCCAAAGTAAGCTCATCTACTTGAACATCTTCTGTTGAAGTTTCTCTCCTTAGTACTTGGCAACTGATCGTTACCCCTTAAGTCTGTTAAGAAATTAAGGCATAATAAGCAAACAATGCCTACTATCGTATGACAAAGAATTTAAGGAAATGAAGTGAAAGCCATATAGAAAATAATGTCAAGGCATTCAAAATATTAAAAACCAATAAATAAATTGAGCATTAATCACAAACATCTCCAACCATTTGTAAAAGCTTAGTTCATGGTTGAGGGATCCATCCAAAAAACATTGTATCTCAATATCACCATTTAAATAAGAACTAAAATGATCCGTCGATGCAGCCCATCAAATGCTCCAGAGCTCTCGATCTAAAATGGTTGAACCATGTTTCCTCTAGCTTTCTATTTCACCACGATGCTCTCCCTTTGATCGATCTCTTCTCTTCCTTTAAATAGGCACGCATTGAAACCCTAGAATGGGTTTGAAATTTGAAATTAGATTACACACCAAGATAGGCTTGTTATCTTCTTATCCTCTTTTGAATTTTAGGGTTGACGTGTACTGGGTTCAACGATTACTTTGACTAGGCACCAGACCTCAATTTTTTGGCAATTAAGATTGGCAATTTCTGGTCCAACTTTGCCAACTGTGGCTCAGCAATTCTCTTATGTTTTTCCTGCTTCCTACTTTTGTGCAGCTCTGCCAAGCCTGCCCTGCTCCTATCCTGCATAAATACTAGCAAAAAACCCTTCACACTACAAAAGAACAACTCCCTAACTCCTTATGCAAATGCATGATTTTAACAACTAAATGCAAACATATATACCTAAAGACAAGCAAAAGCATTGTGAAATATGCATAAAAATCAGAACCTTCTAGGAGTTAAAACTCCACCAAATCTAGCTTATTGCTTGTCCTCATGTAATGCAACTAAAACTAAGAAAATAGAAAAAATAAAAATAGGTACCTCGATAAAATTGTTACGAATGTCAACAAGTGCTAGTAAGCAAAATTTGGCCTTAATTTTGTCCTTAGTTATCCAGTGCGACAATGCCAAGCAGATAAGCAAATTCAAGTGCAACAATATAACTCTAGTCTAGGGTCATGAAGTGTGCATGAAGTGCAGGCAATATGCATCAAGTATCCTTAAACTCCCTTAGTAAAATCTACTACCCAAACTTAGAATTATTATATTTTTCTTTTATTCACCAAGGGGTTTTGCTGGTAATATTTTAAGGCTTGCTTTGTAATACTATTTGATGTGAGAAATAAGAGGGAGCATACCACGAACCCCCACTTTAATCCAAACATTACTAGGCTTTACTCTTCGACTCATACCCTAAAGTTTTTGACTTGAGAACTAAGAGAGAGCAAACCACAAAGCCCCAAGTTACTTATCATCTATAAGGTAGAGAAGAGTTTTATTTTTTATTGCCTTGGCAAAACATTGTTGCCTTATTCCTTCTTTTTACCATGTCATCATTTTTTATATATAATTTTATTTTTATTCTGAGCTTAGTTTCAAGAATTCTAAGTTTGTTTAGGAACTAGATGCATACTACATGTTAAGTGAGACTTCTGTTTCCTAAGCTATAGATCAATTGCCAAGCAACTTGGCATTACTATCATGCTGACACATGCAAACTAGAGATTTCCAGATTTTATCATCGGACAGAGTATACTGAAGAAAACTCAAACTATGCTAGCAAAGTGTTCACAAAATTCCAAATTTAACCGAGGCAATTTTTTTACCTATTTTGTGTGCATAGTTATATATAATCTATATGGCAACAAAATGTAAACAGAAACATAAACATGAATGCATGGCATGGCATCGCAAAAAAATGTGAGGCAACACACACCCCCAAACTAAAGGTGTGCATTGTCCTCAATGCATGACGACATATTCACAGATGAAATAAAATGACATGCATGAACAAAATGGATGTAAGGAGTTTAAGGGGAAAATGACTCCCCTTTGGAGTTTTTTGGGCATGAAACACGTTTCTTTCTCTTGACAAAGCTCCAATCAGGAGCCATGCGTTTATTTCTCTTTAGACTAGGCTTTGATGTTGTTGTGGAGGCTCCTTTGTCACGGAGGACCTCTTCAACAATCCTCACCAGCTTAGAGGCAGAGGGGACGTCAGTGGCAGTAGATGAGGCAAGTGCAACAGGTGCTGCGGCAGCTTTGCCATGGATTCCTTTTCTTCTAATTCAGGCGTCGTGTCTGTTCTTGATGACTCGACTTGGACATAGGACACTAGTATAGTGGCATCTGATTGAATCAGAGTATGGGCAGAATAAGGACTGACTGACATATCATCGTTGGTAAGGAGGGCAGTGGGGAACTCAGGGAATGTTGGTAAAGTATACGCGGATATTCCTGCAAGAGTTTTCTTGAGGGCACAGTCCCATGCATTAGTATATTGCCAGATCTTGGTGTTTCGCTCCTCTATTTTCTTTCAGCTTTTGAAGAATGAGCTATTGGCATTGGCAGATTTGAGAAAGCATTGCCATTGAACTAGCTGGCATAGGTGTCTCAAGTTCAACCGTGGGAACCTTGGCCTTGGACACTGGCTCTTCAGCCATTCTTTTGCCTTTCAACTTAGTAATGAGTTACCTCTATAGGGCAGGAGTGATAGTTGTTACTTTGCTCTCTTAGACATTTTCCGAATCAAGCCATGGTACACTATGCTTCATGCAAATGTTAGAGATTAAAAAGGGGAAAACAAACTATCATTGCCCTTACTTTCGCATTTGTAAGTCTCGTCTATAATGATATGACCGACGTTGATCTTGTAGCCTATGATGATCAAATGCAACAAGGACATCATTTCCTTCGAGACAGTCTCGCTATGGGTGATTGGCATAAGAATTGCTTTCAAGAAGTGGTTCCACCCTTTAGGCTATGGTTTCAGTGCCAGCCGTTTCACCGTCCAATGGCCTTTTGATGACATGTTCTATTTTGTGTCAGGCTCGTATAAATCCTTCAATAACATTTGTCTCTTGGCAGCATCCAATGAGTTAACAAACTCAGAGTGCTCTTCGCCTGCACCATCCAATTTAAACATATTATTAATAGTCCCCACATCAAATCTCACACGCACCTTGTATAAGTAGGAAAGGTGAAACTTTGGTCGTGAGGTGGGCATATTAAACTCTCGAACAATATTGGAATGGATATCTCCAACTTACTGGCAAAATAACTCCCACTTGTTCTTTTTAAGCACTGCTATGAATTCTGGTGAATAACCCAAGTTGGGTTCGTTCTTGAACTCAAAATTCTTCTCATAACAAGACGTTCGTGCGACAAAGTTCTCCTCATACTTCTTTTGAATTTATCCATTGAAGAAGATCTTGAAAGATGTTGAAGAATATGTCATGGAGAAATTTTTGGAGCCATCGGAAGAATTTGGGCAAAGAAAAGTTGGATTCTTGCTTTCTTGCAGAGGAAGATGAAGAGAAAGAGTGTAAAAATTTTTGGCTAAGGTAAAGATCGGGGTTTGAGTAGAGGGAAAAAGAAATAGTTGAGTGTTTTAATGGGGATGTTTAAGTTGGGTGATTAAATGGGGATAATGATGAGGAAGTGGGGTGTTTATGGAGAAGGGATAATGATGGGCTAAAGGATGAAGGTGAAGAGACGGCACGGTAAAAGGGATAAAGTGATAAGGTAAAAATTTGAATTTCAAGTTTTACCCTAGGCGTCTAGGGTTTCTCTCGCACTTTAGCAAAAAAATTTACTCTTCCCTAGACCTAACTCACACAAATCCAATTGTGCAATGTTGGTTTCCATATGCCAGCCCTGATCTCGGCATACTGCCTAGCAATGTATCATGTACCTACACTCACTTAAAGCAAACCTTTCAAAGCAACAAAAGAAAATAAAAAAATAAAAAAAACAATAAAATACTAAAAAAAGAAAAACAACTAACCTAATATTTACATTGATCTATCAAAAATGACAAAATCATTCAATCTCTGCCAGGAGAATGATCTCCTTCGCATTACCTTGATTACCTTCCAAATAATGTTTCAAATTTTGGTTGTTTACCTTGAAAGTTGTTCTAGTCTTCAAATCCTTGATGTCAGCTGCTCCATGAGCATATGGTTTTACAACTTCGAAGGGGCCTGGGCATCTGGTCTTAAGCTTTCCTGGAAATATCTTTAACCTATAGTTAAATAACAAAACTCTTTGGCTGACTTCAAATTGCCTTGGCAATATCCTGTTATCATGCCATCTTTTTATCTTCCCTCTATACAACTTGGCATTCTCATAGGCTTGAGCTCAAAATTCCTCTAACTCATTCAAATCTAATAGCCTCTTCTTACTGGTAGATCTTCATTCCATATTAAGCTTTTTGGTTTCCCAATAATCTCGATGTTCCAACTCTACTAGCAAGTGGCATGCCTTCCAAAAAATGAGTCTGCATGAGTATGTTCCCAAATGAGTCTTAAAAGCTATTTTGTAAGTCCAAAGGGAGTCATTTAGTCTCAAGGACCAGTCTTTCCTTGTTGGGTTCACAATTTTTTCCAAAATGTTCTTAATCTCATTATTTGAGATCTCCATTTAACCATTCATTTGGGGATGGTAGGTTGTGGCAATTCTTTGCTGTATTCCATACATGCACAAAGCTTTAGAAATTAAATTACATTTAAAGTATGTACCTTCATCATGAATGATAGCTCTGGGAGCACCGAATCTAGTGAAAATATGCTTATGCAGGAACTTGGCAACAACCTTGGCATCGATTGTTGGTAAAGCAATGGCTTTAACCCATTTTAAAATGTAGTCAAAGGCCACAAGGATAGATAGATTACCAAATAACGTGGGAAAGGGACCTATTAAGTCTATTCCCCATACATCAAATAGCTCTAGTGGCATAATGTTCTAGAGTAGCAATTGATGTCTACTAGGGATGTTACCCATCCGCTGTCATCGATCACATGCCTTTGCAAAATTATGGGCATCCTTAAACAGCATAGGCCAAAAGAATCCTGATTGCATCACTTTGGTCACAGTTTTCATCCCAACAAATTGGCTTCCATACGGTGCTGCATGCATAATTACTATATGTTGTGTTGTTCATCTTCTGGCACACATAGACGTATCACTTGATCAGCACACTTCTTAAACAAAATTGGCTCATCCAAATAATATTGTCGAACATCTCACATAAATTGTTTCCTGGCATTACTTGACAAATTTGGTGGTAAAATATTGCTTACCAGATAGTTGATTATGTCCATGTACCATGGCATAGAATGGAATGTAAGTAAATACTCATTGGGGAATTCATCCCTTATGGCAGCGGTCTTACGAACCTCAAGGTGATGCTCTAATCGTGATAAATGGTTAGCTACCAGGTTCTTACTCTCTTTCTTATCTCGGATCTCGAGATCAAATTCTTACAGTAAAAGTGTCCATCGAATTAGTCTGGGCTTGCCATCCTTATTTTCCAATAGATATTTTAAGGCCAAATGGTCTGCGTACACCACAACTTTGTTACCTACCAAGTAAGATCTGAAATTATCAAATGCAAAGACAACCACGAGAAACTCATTCTCGGTTGTGGTGTAATTAAGTTGGGCTCCATTTAGTGTCCGAATGGCATAATTGATGGTATGGAAAACTTTTCCACGCCTTTGTCCCAACAATGCTCCAACAGCATAGTATTGGCATCGCAGATGAGCTCGAATGGCTCATTCCAATATGGTGCCACGACTATTGGGGCATTAATCAACCTTTTTTTAAGTTCCTAAAATGCTTTTAAACAAACATCATCAAATGCAAAAGCAGTATTTTGTTCCAAAAGCAAGCAAAAAGATTTAGAAATTTTTAAGAAATCTTTAATAAAACGATGATAAAAACTAGCATGTCCCAAAAAACTTCTGATACCTTTTACACTTGTAGCAGGTGGAAATTGTTTGATTACCTCTACTTTTGTTTTGTCTACTTCCAGGCCTCTTTTGGTCACTTTATGTTTGAGAACTATGCCCTCCCTCACCATGAAGTGGCATTTTTCCTAGTTCAAAACCAGGTTAGTCTCAATACATCTCTACAACACATGTTCCAAACTCTGAAGGCATTCCTTGAATGTTTTGCCAAACACCGAGAAGTCATCCATAAAAACTTCTAAATTGTTTTCAATCATATTAGAGAAGATCAACATCATGCAACGTTGAAACATTACCGAAGCATTACACAATCCAAAGGCCATTCTTCCTAAAGCAAATGTTCCATATGGACAAGTGAACGTGGTTTTCTCCTGATCTTCTAGAGCGATGGCAATTTGGTTGTAGCTTGAGTAACCGTCTAAGAAACAATAAAATGACTTACCTGCCAACATGTCCAACATCTGATCGATGAAGGAAAATGGAAAGTGGTCCTTCCTCGTGGCATTGTTTAGCCTCTTGTAATCCATACACACTCTCCAACTTGTGATAGTCTTAGAGGGAATCAACTCTTCTTTGTTTTTTTGTATCACAATCATTCCACCCTTCTTTGGCACGTAATGCACCGAGCTGACCCGCGAGCTATCAAAAATGGGATAAATTATCCCAGCATCTAACCATTTTATGATTTCATTCTTCACTAACACTTTCATGCTTAGCTTCAGTCTTCTTTGGGCTTAAATTGTTTCACTATGGTACTCCTCCAAAATGATTTTGTGCATGCAAATAGTTGGGCTTATTCCACAGATATCAGTTAAGGTTCATCCCAAAGCTTGCTTATAACTGCTTAATATTTCTAGTAATCTTTCCTCCAGATCATTAGTGATATCAGTAGCAATGATCACTGGAAAAGTTGAGTTATTACCTAAATAAGCATACTTAAGGTGGTCTGACAATGGTTTCAACTCCAATTCTGGTGGCTCCTCAATAGATAGTTTGGGTGCCTTGATTACTCTATCAACCAACTCTAGTGGCTTTGGCTGTCCAAAATAACTCACAACTTTAGTCTCCAAGGTTGGTTCTTGAGGTTCTTCACTCATCTCATCTTCATCATCCAGTTTTCTAGCAGCGTCATCTAGATCTTGGAAAATCTATGCCACATCCATAGTGAAAATGGGCTCTATCATCTCATCAGCTTGGCATTCCTCAGGTTCATTTGCACATTTAAGAGCTTGAAACACATTAAATGTAACATGATGATCATTCATACACATTGTAAGTTCACCTTTGTGAACATCAATTAGGGCCCTACCTATGGCAAGGAATGCTCTACCCAATATAATTGGGACTTTCACGTCTGCCTCATAATCTAAAATGATAAAATCAGTTGGAAATATAAATTTGTCTACCTTCACCAACACATCCTTAAACTTACCCTTAAGATGTGCAAAAGATCGGTCTGGCAGCTAAAGTGTTACCGTGGTAGGACTTGCTTCATTTCCAAGATTTCTAAAAACTGATATTGGCATCAAATTGATGCTGGCTCCTAGGTCACACAGTGCCTTACCCATGAATCTATTGTCAATGGTATAGGGAATAGTGAAACTTCCTGGATCTTTTAGCTTTGATGGCAATCGATTGAGTATCATTGCACTGCATGCTACAGTCTCAAAATCACCAAATTTCCTCTTTTTGGTCAAGATGTCCTTCATGAATTTGACATAGTTAGACATTTTCTCGAGAGCTTCCACTAATGGTATATTTATTTGCAATTTTTTAAGAACTTCCAGGAAGCACTTAAATTGTTGGTCTTACTTATGTTTCTAGAGTCTTTGTGGGAAAAGTGGTGGTGGATAAGAAAATGCTGGCTCCACTAGCTTTGCCAAAGTGGTGCTAGCATCAGATAGTGGTCTGGCATCATATTGCTATCTAGCATCATCAGTTTTTGCCTCGTCTTTCTCAACTTCTTTAGGTTCATCTACTGGCATCGACTTCCCGGCTTAGTAATTAGTTGACTGTTTAACAAGTGTCTCAGTCTCGCATCATTTGCCACTCCGAAGAGTTATTGCTTTGCATTATTTTTACCCTTATGTCGAGAATTTTCTGTATTGCTTGGCAAAGTTCCCTGGGGTCTATTGCTGAGTGCATTGTCAATCTTCCCTGACTGAACCTCCAAGTTCTACATAGATGTTTCCAAACTCTAGACAATTGCATCATTACGCTCCATGTACTTAGTCAAAGTGTTCCCCAAGTTAGATCTTTGCCCTTGATGGAAATTATTCTAGGCTCTCTGTGGTATCACATTCTGGTTAAAACCTGGAGGTGCATTGTTGTTCTGTCGTTGGGCATTGAATTGATTACCGCCTTGGTTTGCCCAAGAAAAGTTGGGGTGCTGCTTCCAACCTGCATTGTAAGTATTGGAATATGGATTATAATTACGATTGAAATTGCCAAAAAAAATTACTGACTCATGATTTGCTTGGCAATCCCCCTATAATGATCCTCTCCGCATATTGTGTAGAATAAGTTTAATGCCTTTACTTCTCGGACTTCAGTAGGCTTTTGCAATTTCTTCACTATATTAGTGAGATTGGAAATTTGAGCATTGATTGATGATAATACATCAAGCTCTAATTTTCAAACAGTTTTTGTTCATGTTCCCAGTCTAGCAGTAGGATACTGAAAATCTTTGGCGCCAATTGTTTCAAGGATGTCAAATGCCTCTGTATAATTCTTGTCTAATAGTGAACCATTTGTGGAAGCATCAGCAACAATCCTATCATAAGCATTGAGTCTGTTGTAAAAGGTCTATCTGGATCTAATTAGGGAATCCATACAAAGGGCACCTCCTCAATAGTTCCTTGAATCTCTCACAGGCATCATATAAGGTCTCGTCCTCAGCCTGCCTAAACAAAATAATTTACTCCTCAGTTTGGCATTAAGTTTAGGTGGCTGGAATCGCAAAAGAACTTTCTAGCATAGTTCTATCCAAAAAGTAATAAAACCATGTGGCAAAGAACTTAGCCACAATTTTGCTCTATCTCTCAGGGAAAATATGAATAATTTTAGCTTTATTGTATATTTAGACACTTTTGGTTGTTGAAATAGTTGGCAAACTTCCATGAATTGCTTCAAGTGTTACCTTGGGACTTTAGTAGGTGATCCATCAAATTGTCTTACATTCAAAAGAGTTTATATCATTACCAGTTTAAGTTTGAAATTTGAGGTATTTACCTCGGGACCAATCAGGCCTAGCATCAAATTACCCATGTTTGGTGCCAAGTGTTCTCTAATTGGTCTATCTTCGACATTGTCAACAACAGTAGCAGGAGGAAGTGGAATATCATCATTCAATGGTGGATCTCCATGGTTATTTGGAATACCATCTACTCCTCATTTTCCGTTAAGAGCCATTTCTCAAACATTTTTTTCAATCTTCGTTAGGTTCTTTCAATTTCTAGGTCGTATGGCTAATATTCCATTGTAGGTCAATTCCTGGTCATACACCAAACAAAACAAATAAGTAAATTAAAACAAAACAAGTAAATCAAAACAATAAGTTCCATTGCAATCCTCAGCAACGGTGCCAAAAACTTGTCGACTTTGCTAAAGCTTGGCAAAAGATTGAGAATATAGTGTAAATATGCAATAAATAATGCTAAGAGTGAGTCTAATGCGTGCAAGTGTACACGGTCAGCAAGTAATACAACAATAAGTTAAATAAGTATCCATGGGGATTGACCAAGAATTTAACTATTCAATAGTTTACTTGTTAAAGGAAGAATGTTGAAATTGATTTGGATTTTAGATTTAGAAAATGGCTAAAAAATAGTAAAAATAAAAACAACTTGGAAAGAAGAAGTATTCAAATGGAGTGATGAGAGTTGGCAAGGGATGCCTGGATTTTATACTAACTATGCCACTTATTAATAATGTCCTACCTTGGATTTATTGCCAAGGAGATTTCTAGAATAGCATTACATCTGTCGATGGCAATACCCTAAGTTAACCACGATAAAACCCCTATATGTCTATAGTGCAACTTTACATATATTAACTTGATTAAGTTTCAATCTATACTCCTAAGGGGTAGGTTCACATTCGAAGTAATCTCATCTACTTGAACATCTTTTGTCAAAGTTTCTCTCCTTAGTACCTGGCAACTAATCGTTACCCCTTAAGTTTGTTAAGATATTAAGGCATAATAAGCAAACAATTCCAACTGCCGTGTGGCAAAGAATTTAAGGAAATAAAGTGCAAGCTAGATAGAAAATAATGCCAAAGCATTCAAATGTTTAAAAAACCAATAATAAACTGAGAGTTAATTGTAAACATTCCCAACCAACTATAAATGCTTAGTTCATGGTTGAGGGATCCAACCACAAAACATCATATCTCAACATCACTATTTAAATAAGAATTAAACTAAGAGAATAGGCAAAGAAGGAGGTCCGTCGATGCAGCCTTTCAAATGCTCCAGAGCTCTCGGTCTAAAATAGTTGAACCACGTTGCCTTTAGCTTCCTCTTTCACTATAAAGCTCTCCCTTTGATCGATCTCGTGTCTTCCTTTAAATAGGCACACGTGGAAACCCTAAAGTGGGTTTGAAATTTGAAATCTGATTACACACCAAGATAGGTGTGTTATTTTCTTATCCTCATTTAAATTTTAGGGCTGACGTGTACTGGGTTCAATGGCTACTTTGGTAGGGCATCAAACGTCAATTCTTTGCCAACGAAGCTTGGCAATCTCTGGACTAACTTAGTCAATTGCGACTCAGCAATTCTCTTATATTTTTCCTTTTTCCTACTTTTGCACGTCTTTTCCAAGCCTGCCATGCTCCTATCATGTATCAATACTTGCAAAGCAACCCTTCACATTGGCAAAAGAATAACTCCCTAACTCCTTATGTAAATGCATGATTTTAACAACTAAATTCAAACATATACACCTAAAGACAAGCAAAAGCATTGCAAAATATGTATAATAATACCTTCTAGGAGTTAATAGTAGGGTAGATGATAACTCATAGATAGTGAAACCTTATCTATGCTCTCTAAATATTTTTATCGTGCATGCTTATTTTATGATAATAATGAATTATGGTAGAGTAGAAATGTACCATTGAGCTTTGTTAGCTCAGCGTGTGGATGTGTGGTTTTTTCGTGCGCGGGTTGATAGGTAACCTTTGGAGGAGCTTATTGACGAGGATTTCCCAACATCGTGTTCGCTTCAAAGTACAATACTTGTTATTTTAGTTTGGGCAAATGTATTCATAGGACCTTACCACTATTGAGTCTGTAACACTATTTGAAATATTATTTTGGTATACGGTGTTTTAAACTTGGAGCTCTTGATTTGTAAACTTAGTTTTAATACTTATTTACTTTCATGGATTTAGGAATGTTTAATTCTTTTAATTGATGGCTAAACTTATGGTTTTAAAATAAAAATTTGATGCGTCGATTTGTGGGTGACCCAAATGTAGCACTTCAAATCTGGATCGGGATCGTGGTGTTACAATCATGTTAATACTATGTGTTGTGTGGTAAGCGAGTCCATGTTGTGTGTTGTTTGGACACTTGGTTGGTTGAGTCTTCTTGATTGATGGGATCCAGATACCCAATGAGAAAGTGTTGTAACACCATGGTTAGAGATGTCGAATGTATGTTCCTGAACTTTTGTGGCACCAAGTCTCATTCGAGGATGCTCAACGAGAGATTCCGAGCATGGGTGTACGTTCCCGAAGCTGTGTGGCATCGGGTCTCGCCTGAAGAGTGTACGTTCCCTATAACACCCCAAAAATAGGGTTTGGATCAAACCGAATTGGCCGATTTTAGTAGTTTTAGGGGATTTAATATTTTAAAAATATGAATAGTTGATATTAAAATAAGTTAAGGGTTTTAAAAAGGGTTATAAATGTTATCAAGTAATTTGGTAATTTAATTGAAGGTTTATTAAGTTGAATTACGTGGAATTACGTTTTAGTGAATAATTATAAAATATTCAAAACTATGTTAGTTGAGTAAGAATTAATGGTTAGTTGTTTTTCCAAATGTTTTAATCTGAAAATATCCACCTTAATTGAGTAAGAATTGATGGTTAATTGTTTTTCCTAAATCATTTTACAATTGTTTAGATTTTTCCTCATTTTCCCTCGTTTTCTATTTCAACTTCCAAACAATATTCTCCAAAATTCATTGTTGATTTCCACTGGAGAATTTATCATTTGATTCTAAATTTGTTTCTTAACAAAACCTTACAATATTTTCTCAAAGATTTCATCTATTTCACAAATCAAGTTTCAAGAAACTCTTATGTCAATTTTGGTGGGAGCTTCTTCAAGGTGAATTTCTTTTATCTATTTAAAATAAGATTCTTTATTGATTTTTCCTATTACTTGACTGATTATGGAATGATATTAACTTGGTTTTGCATTGGATTTCAAGATTTGATCTATTAATGGTAATTTTGATTATTTGCTTAAAGATTTGTTTAACTTGAATAAACTTGAAGATTTTAATTGGGTAAATTCATGTTTTAATAAGGTAATCATAATGTGAAATGAGATTTTGATAATGAATCTCGAAACTACTAGATTGGCTAATTGTTAAAGGTGTTCTGTAACACCCCTAACCCGGCTTAGGAGAAAGCCGGCTTAAGAAGTGTTACCAAACAAACATACAAAGACTCTTGATAACTTTAGCTTGAACAAATGAGCTTTTATTTGAAAGACAGGGTAATTTAAAACGTTTTATTTGTTTACTCAAGATTCCAACTTCAAACTTGATTAACATGCCATCGGATAATTATACTTCATGCATTCACACTTCTCAACAACATGTAATCATGATAGCAAACATGCAAACATCAAGACCGACTTAACTTAGCTATTGAGCAGTGATATGGTATATAAGACCAATTACAAGAAGATGATGAATATGATCCAATATTAAGTTCAAATTTACTTCAAGTCTCGAGCCAAATCGATCATATACATATATCTTCCGTATAGCAAGACCATGTACGTGTTCATAAACGTTAACATATCCAACTTAGCTTAACGAACCAATAATCATTCAAACTTTGTTTAGCATAGCTTATCCAACAAGCAATATAAGGTACGAAATCCATTTACTAGATGAATGATAGTTGCTCACATACAAAACTAAAATCAAGGTTACTTTAAAGCTTAGCCAAACATACTAAGTCTCAAGAAATATACGCATTACAATAACTTATACGAGTTCAATGACATACTTACTATTTATTTGTTGACATGAGTACAGAACATCTATCATAATCATCACTCTAAACTTGCAACTACACTATCTCATTTTAGGGTTAATATATTTGAATAAACATATACAGATCAACCCTCATACATGCGTGCCAACAAGGTGGTCTAGTAACTTAGATCACATATAAATATTTAAATAACCATATGACCATGCTAAACTTGTAAATCATATAGCAAGCAATCATAAAATAATTAAAGCCCGTTACAAACATGCTATCACTTACTTCTACCTAAAAACAAACATAACCAAAAAGGTAAGCCAATGCTTATGCATACAAACAATTTATGTGCCACCATCTAGGAGTACAAAAGAGAAATTACAACCATACATCTTGAACTTGTGACCCGACTGAAGCTCGAAGGAAACTCAACCAGGATATACCCTAAAAGGTAGAGAAGGGATTTAATAAGTATTGTCATACTTAGTGAGGTAGCTATATAAGTTAAGGTGTTCATATTAAGCTTTGTTTCATGGTTTTCTAGATTCAAGCAAAGGCAGGTTTGATCATATACAAGACATTATAGCTAATTAGGATCAAGTATCATTTAAGCATTAGTTTCTTGAGGCTCAAGTCATCAAATACGTCTTCGATAGACATTTACTACCTATCACCTAGGTTACCAACTTAATATATATCATATAACATATCACTCAATCATATATATATATATATATATATTTATCTTTGAATACATAACAACATATCATGTATGAACATCGTTCGACCAAGACATGTACATATCAAACATAGCATTTATTCACATCATTCTATTATGGCACGTACTTAACAAACATATCAGATTCTATTCATAACCTATTCATACATATTCATAAAACTCCAATATATTGTTTATACACAAAACAATCCATTTAAAACATGTATACACTTAATACATCCAAAATAGTCCACTATCTTTAATAAACATGTCAAAACCGTCCTTTAAAACATGTATACACTTAATACATCCAAAACAGTCCACTATCTTTAGTAAACATGTCAAAACAATCCTTTAAAACATGTTCATGTTAATCAGGGCAGGAACACGTGTATACAGAACTGGACAACTTTGTTGCCAATTTTCACACACATAATTGGGCATATACAACATTGGGCAGCATTATCACATATTTTCATGTACAACATTGGGCAACATTATCACATATTTTCATGTGCAACATTGGGCATTCGAATTAGGATATATGTAAAAACGTATTATGTACAAACATAGGTTACTTGATATAAAAGTTATCTTCTTCATAGCATATAAGATGATAAGTTACTTCACGATCCCTTATTATCTTTTATCATAGCCTTGATAATCGAATAACAACCTAGGTACACGAATCTTATGACGCCTATCGTCAAACAAGGGTACTTGGAGTACCAAACAAGGGACCGTAGTCCAAACATGGGATCGAAGTCCAAACAAGGGACTAAAGTTCATTCTATCAAGGAGCTCTATAGACTCTATGGAATGCCAACTATACCTAAGACTGACTCGAAACCAAGGCTTTCACATTTACCTTATCTTATCAACATTGCCACCAAGGCTTATTTCATAACATATCAAATATTTTCAATCACATGTAGCTTCTGAACGAACATTTCATATCACATCTCGTTTATAGTATAGACAAGCCAAAATTCATGTTCATAAGCTTTCCAAACAAGGTTGATAACTTTTTATATCTAGTATATAGGATCTCATGTATATATCAAACATTTATCAAGCGTACATCAAGCATTTCATATTGTCAAGTACTTTCGTAAAAGTACTTACCTTGAATCCAAGCTTATACGCGCAAAACCGTTTAATTTAACAACAAGCAATGTATATCAAAACAAGTAGAGATGCTCGGAATAGTTTCCATCTATCCTGAGACTTTAAACTACACTCACCTGATATCCCAAAGTTACGGGATACCTCATCCACAATCACATTTTGCTACTTAACCAAGTCCATTCCTAGCTTCCATTTAGCAACACCTTTTTTAACAATATGTACCTCAAATAGATAACCAAACATTACTAACCATGTCACCCAAAACAATATATCCTACCAAATTATACACACTTTAATCACCTCTATTACAAGTCAGTCCAAAATACACTGAAGCAAATACACAACAATCCAAAATACTTATGTATCCAACTACATTCTCGAAATAGTTCTTGTAGGTGTAAAGTCAGACCCTTATACTTTTAATATATATATCAAACAATTCCTCAATCATTCGAATCAAAGCAAAACAATCACTTTTATTTATTATCCACTTAACAGTCCTTAACTTGCATACATTTATATATACACCAAAATAGTCCATTTTATACTTATTTTTGCATAAAACAGTCCCCAAATTTTTCACTCACACTTACCTATTTAAAATAGTTTAATACACTTCTTTATGTACTCAAAACAGTCATTAATTCATAGGTATACAATGTATATACTTAAAACAGTCCACTATTTTCAAGTATACACAAAACAAGGCAAACTATACTCATATACTTATACGTACACATCAAAACTGTTCCTAGACTTATATGGCAGCCCTTAAGTACTTTACACCCTCAACCCATGTTTTAATTACCTGAATCAATTCATATATTTTCATATATACTCTTAACGGCCTTAGTTACATATTTTTATATATGTGTATATAACAAAATAGTCCTTTAATGTCCTTATGTGCAAAATAGTCCATTAATATCTAATTCAATGTAAAACAGTCCCATGCTTTCATACTTACATAAGACACTTCTAATTACAATTGTTCATTCATCAAAGTATCAAAACAGTTTACATTTCTTAAATACACCAAATTAACATACAAAACAACCCACTAAGACTCACATTCAAGCAAAAATAGTCTCATATGCATGTATATATATAATCACATATATGCTATCAAAATAGCCCACAAATTTACATATCAATGTAAAACAATCTGTAGCATTAGAATACATTCTTAAACACATCAAAACAACCCCTTTACTTATTCCAAAACACCTCTAATCCCAGTTTTCACAAATAGCAAAACACTCATCTTATTTTCTAGCAAAACAAACCCTTAATATGCAAAGTAGCCCCAAAGTCATTAAAAATGTTTCTAAATTTTCTAGTTTTTAAAGAGTAACATTTACAATCAGAAGAACAATCCACATAAGTCAATTTAGACCATGATGAATCCTATTCAATCCATTTTAGCTATTAGCATCAAGAAGCACCAAAAGCTCATATGTTATCACAATTTATACATGTACACAAGTATTCAACATTGTCTAACTTTTCAAAACGGGGCATATTCCTAAACATCATCAGATTGCTCCATTTAAGGCCAATCTAAGAGTCTATTTATTGATCAAGTTGGTTAACCATTCAAGTATATATATATTTACCCTTTTTTCAATTTCATGAAAGACTACGAAAACAATTTTAGATATATATATATATATATTTATTCAAGCAATCCTTCGATCAAGAGAATATTTCATTCCTTAAATCTAACAACTCGTGGTAGGGAAACAACATGTTCGAACTCAACCAAGATACCATTTAACAAGGCATAACAAAATCAAAGACTCACAAAATTTCTATAATTTAAAGATTACACCAAGAAAACATATAGTAACAAGTCTAATCTCACATGATCATAGAAGCAAGACAACATGAATTCAAGCTTACATCTAAATCTACTTGAGAGAAAGAACAATTTTACATACAATTTAAATGTTTAAATCTCATAAAGATTCAATAGCATACCAATATCAAGAACATGCGCAATAATCTTCAAAACAACAACGAAATTTAGATTAATGAAGAAGTTTACCCTTTTATCTTAGGACCCTTCGGTCGAGACCAAACCCAGCTCACCATCTTTATTTTCCTCTAAACAATCCTCACTTTTTCTCACTACAAGGAGTTTCGGTTTCAAGGGGAGAAGAAAGGAGTTGGATCCAAATAATACACATGGTCGGTTCCTTGATTCTCCATGCACACATGGTTTTAATGAGAGTGACATGTGTAATAGCCTTATAATTAAAGATTACTTAGCATGCAATCCCCTATTTTTACTTGATTCACATAATTGCCATTTCAAATTGGTCATCCAAGTTTTCCCTCCCTTCAAATTAGTCCTAGATCATAATTTTACATTGAGAATAATTAATTTAGAAAACTAATTAACATCATCCTCCTAAGCCCAGTTTTGGGTGTTACAATTCTATTCCCCTTAAAAGAAATTCATCCTTGAATTTCCATGAAACTTATTCTAGAGGGTTTCTTGTTTAACAAGAATGCAAATTCTTTCTCCAATTCATGGAGAAAGACCCTTCTTATAATATCTTACACAGTATTACTTCCCTCTATAAATGGGGTAACCGGAACCTATTATCCCTATCCAGTCATGTTTCAACCACTCTTACTATTTGTTATTACAAAAATTAGAGCTTCTATCAAACGCAGATCACAAGTACTGATCAAACTTAATTCCTAGGTGGCACATATAATGAATGATGATACAAGAACCTCTGATTTAGTCTGAGGATTTACTAAAACATGCTCTGATACCAATTTGTAACACCCCTAACCCGGCTTAGGAGAAAACTGGCTTAAGAAGTGTTACCAAACAAACATACAAAGACTCTTGATAACTTTAGCTTGAACAGCTAAGCTTTTCTTTGAAACACAGGGTAATTTAAAACTTTTTATTTGTTTACTCAAGATTCCAACTTCAAACTTTATTAACATGCCATCGCATAATCATACACCATGCATTCACACTTCTCAACAATATGTAATCATGATAGCATACATGCGAACATCAAGACGACTTAACTTAGCTATTGAGCAGTGATATGGTATATAAGACTAATTACAAGAAGATGAAGAATGTGATCCAATATTAAGTTCAAAGTTACTTCAAGTCTCAAGACAAATCGATCAGATACATATATCTTTCGTATAGAAAGGCCATGTACATGTTCGTAAACGTTAGCATATCCAACTTAGCTTAACTAACCAATAATCTTTCAAACTTTGCTTAGCATAGCTTATCCAACAAGCAATATAAGGTACGAAATCCCTTTACTAGATGAATGATAGTTGTTTGCATACAAAACTAAAATCTAGGTTATTTTAAAGCTTAGCCAAACATACCCAGTCTCAAGAAATATATGCAATACAATACCTTATACGAGAAAGAACATGCGCAACAATCTTCAAAACAACAATGAAATTTAGATTAAAGCTTAGCCAAACATACCCAGTCTCAAGAAGCAAGACAACATGAATTCAAGATTACATCTAAATCTACTTGAGAGAAAAAATAATCTTACATACAATTTAAATGTTTAAATCTCATAAAGATTCAATAGCATACCAATTTCAAGAACATGCACAACAATCTTCAAAACAACAACAAAATTTAGATTAATGAAGAAGTTTACCCTTTTATCTTAGGACCCTTCGGTCAAGACCAAACCCAGCTCACCATCTTGATTTTCCTCTAAACAATCCTCACTTTCTCTCACTACAAGGAGTTTCAATTTCAAGGGGAGAAGAAAGGAGGTGGATCCAAACCATACAAATGGTCGGTTCCTTGATTCTCCATGCACACATGGTCTTAATGAGAGTGACATGTGTAATAGCCTTATAATTAAAGATTACTTGGCATGCAATCCCCTATTTTTACTTGATTCACATAATTGCCATTTCAAATTGGTCATCCAAGTTTTCCTTCCCTTCAAATTAGTCCTATATCATAATTGTACTTTCAATTATACATTAAGAATAATTAATTTAGGAACATCATCCTCCTAAGCCCAGTTTTGGGGTGTTACATGTTTTTAGTGGTTTTTGGGGTTGTTCAATGTGTTTTTGAGTTGCTGGAGGTATAAGGATGTTTGGAAGGTATTTTGGGTATGTTTTGATGTGGTTTGAATGTTAGAATCACTGGTTTGAGGTTAGGAGTTGGTGGAGCGAAGTTTGGTGATGATTTCGGTAGATTCGTCTAGTTTTTGGAGGGTTTATGTTAAGGATGCAGGGGATCCTTGTTTAGCGACGAGTTGAATGCGTAATGGTGCATTTTCCCTCTGGTTTTATGTGATTAAAATAGGGGACGATCAAAGCACGGTTGCCTAGTTGCGTATGTTTCTTACTGGTGGCTCAATCCGCGTTGGCGAGAAAGGCGAGGCGTATTGGTGAGTGTTTAAACGCGTTAAAGCTCTTTAAAGGTTTGATTGATGGTTCGTGGGGTTTAGTTATAGCCTAAAAAGCATAACTAAGCTCAAGCGTAAGTTTCTCTTATTTCACTTGGTTATTGGCCTTGATATGAGCTTGCGGATTTCATGTTTTTGGATTAAACATGGTTTGATTTACTTGCTGTAAATGCATCATTTTCAATTAGTATGCAATGCTTAAACAAAGTAATGAATGCCTATAAGCATTGAGATTTTTTCCTGGAAAGGAATGTGTTGTTGCCTTTGGCAATGTGGTTTTGTGTGATGACATTTTTTGAAAACTACTAAAGTATCCCACTTTTTGAAAAAGATTTGTTTAGAAGAGGAATTTCTTTTGTGAAATTCGTGTTTTTTGAAAACAACGAAGATTTGGAGTCGCCACTGGCCACTTGGGTAAGGTAGTTTTGACACCATAAAAACTAGAGATTCATTTTGAAAGGGTTCGGGAGTTGGTTACGTCTGGGGAAGCATTAGCACCCCCATCACGCCCGAAAATCGGTAACAAAATATTTTTTTCTTTTAAATGGATGGAAATTGTTGAAATTTGAATTGATTTTAATTAAGTGTACTTAATTGAAAATTGGCCTTAATGAAACAGGCTTTATCAAATTGGTGATTTCAAATTAATTAGACATTTAATTAATAAGGATGATGGTACATCAGATCATAGATTAAACCGACATCATATAAGCCTGACTACCATGTTATTTTATAGTTTGAATCTCATACGTCACCTTTATACATGGTGAAAACATTTAAGATACGATGTAATGATTTTATCCACTTTTAATTCATTTACCTTGGGACGATAGGAATTAATTTAAATATTTGGTCAACATCCTTTAAGCCTGGACTGTTATGACACAAATATCGAAATTAATAAGTACCTCTTTTTTATGATTTTAATTAATTAATTCAAAATGAACGAGTTGTATGAATGATAATTAATATATATGGCAAAGACAAGCTTGTAAATGATTATACAAAAAGCCCATTAAAGTCATATCCTAAAAGGCCCAAATTATGAAAAATCAATTAGTGATCTAATTATTAACTAGGTGAGTCTAATGCTAATCCTAAATCAATTAAACCCTAAAAACTAGAAAACTCTAATAAATTATAGATTATCTTACACCATGATAATTAATTTGATTAATTTTAAACTAGTATCCCAATGAGCCAAGGATAATATTTAAAATGAATCAAGTTAATTAATCATGATTTTAAATTAAATGTCCATCTAAGCTCAATGTCAATTTTACCCTAAAATGGCAATTAAGAGGTGTTCGATTAATTTAATGAATCTAACATTTATCCCAATAAGCTAGGGATAAATTTAAATTGATTAAATTAATTCGAACCTTAATCTAAATAGGGCTCTAAAACCCTAACCCTAAATATAATCTAATTAATTTAAAATTTGTGCCCTTATAAGCCGAGCGCACAATTTAAATCAATTAAATTAACTAAACTATCCTATCCTCAAAGGCTTAACCTAACAAAAAATAAAAAGAAAATTACAAATAAACATAAAAGCAAACCACACATAAAATGGAGTAGCAAAATATATAACCTTTCAGACTACAAGTTGTACAAAATATATATAAATATTAAAGTTATATAACGTATTATATAAAACGTATATAATATATATATATATATATCAAAACCACATATTATGTATTATGTAAAAGCTATGTGTTATACACAATATAAACTATATTATATAAAGGGATAATATGAAATCATGATAATATATATATACAAGCTAATAATAAATTAAACAACATTCAACAAATAAAATAACATACATATCACAAGTAAAAAGTCAAACAAAATAAAACACATAAGAAAGAAACTAAAATAAACAACAAAGGTTACCAATAAAATCATCCACAAGAATAAAAAATAAGGAAAGAGAATACCAAAAACCCAAATATTTATACTCGATCCGCCAAATTCCACATGTTGTTGTTGGGGTTGAGAAGATCAATTCAAAGGTTTAGTAATGGTGGAAAATAATTTCGATTAGGGAAAATTATGGTGGATAAGTGTTGACTCTCAGGGAGATGTGTAAAATGAATGCTAGAAAAATGTATAAATTGTATGTATTTGGGCAAGATAAACTGTGCCAAGAGTCTTTTGCGTGCAAGTATACACGGTCGACAAGTTATACAGCTTGGTAAGATGAGTATCGATCCCACAGAGATTGACTTGGCATTCGATTACTTGATTGTTACTTGCTTTAGAAGAAAATATTGTAGTTTAAAAGAGTTGATTTTAAAACTAAGAAAAAAAATAAAAAAGAAAGAAACTGAAGTAAAGCGTTGGCAAGGAAGGGGTTTTCAAATGAATGGTGATTGTTAGTAGGGAATGCCTGATTTCAACGTGGTTCATACCGTCCTTTATTGGAAAAACTATCACGGCATTGTTTGTCAAGCAGATTCAAAAGTAACAAAGCGTCTCTCAATGGTCGTTGCCCTAAATTGGCCAAGTAAAAACCCTATATCTCTATGGTGTATGTTTTCCCTAAACCAATTTGATTTAAAAACCAATCTATACACTATGGGGGTAGATTTCACTTCCGATGTAAGTTCATATACTTGAAAGACTTCTCTCGAAGCTTCTCTCCCAAGTGTTCAGCAACTCAATCGTTTCCAACACAAGTCTGTGAAGATATTGGAAGGAAAAAAGCTAATTGTGCCAGCTCTCGCTTTGGCACAATACTTAGGAAAAATTTAAGTATACAAAACAAACAAACTTTGCCAAAAGAAGAATTATCATAAAGGAACTAAGGCATAAAAGCCAACGAATAAAACCAAAGCATCCCCCCACCAACTATTAAATGAGTTCATGGTATGAGGGTTAACCAACAAACGTTTTTAACATCACCATCATAATAAAAACTAAAGAAAAACACTTACGCGAAGGGAATAGGCAGATGGGTCTCTCGATGCAACCCTCCACGCCAAGCTCTCAGCCAAGAGGTTGAACAAACCATCCTCGACTGCACTGACTATCACTCGCCCTCCAAAACCTCACTCTGATCACCTCAACATTCATCGGTCTCTCTTCCTCATCAATCGCTCCAAATACTTGATCGAGCCATGTATATATAGGCACTCAAATGAAGGGATTAGGATAACTCCCTCTTCATTTGAAATTTGAATGGTTCGTGCATAAGAGATAAGCCTAATCTGATCGGTGTGATAGCTTATCAAGCTAGGGCTGATGTCAGCATGCCATGGCCATCCTGGTACACTAACTTGGCACGATCTTGCTAACACAGCTTGGCATCACCTTATCCTCTATTTTTTCGGAGGCTATCCAAATACTATTTTTAAGGAGCCTGGGTGTATCTTATTTTTTCAGAGGTTCTTCCTCTCTTGGCATGGATGCTGGCACCTCATGCCAACAGATGCTTGGCACACCTCTGATCCTTCTTTGCCCACAACATCTACATTTACCTTGGCATTCCTAACTGCGTCCCTGCGTCCTGGGTTCATTTCTCCTTCCAAAAACCCTACCCCAACCTGCAAAAGGGCCATAAAAACAACCTTTCACACAAGCATAGGCAACCAACTAACTCATTGATGAAAATGCATGATTCTAAGAAGCTAATGCAACTAAATGTACTTGAAAACAAGCAAAAGCATATCAAAATAGGTATTAAAAATAATACTTTTTAAGGAGGTAACACACCCCGAAACCCAGCTCATTGCTTGTCCTCAAGTAATGCAAGAGAAGAGAAAAACAAAAATAGTTAAAATAATACCTCTGCAAAAGTTTGGTTGGAATGTCAACAAATGTTGGCAAGCAGAGTTTGATTCTAATGTTGCCCTCAGAAATCTCAGTGCACAGTGCCAAGCAAATAGTAATTCAAGTGAAACAATATAACTCTAGTCTAAGTTCATGAAGCGTGCATGATGTGTAGGCAATATGCATCCAATATCCTTTCACTCCGTTAGCCAATTTTACTACCTAAACTCATATCTTTACTGTCATCATTTATTTTTATTTCTTGATGAGGGTTTTGTTGGCATTAATATAAGCTTACTTCGTGACACTGTTTAGTGTGAGTGATAAGAGTGAGTATACCACGAATCCCCACCTTAATCCAGACATCACTAGGCTTTCTCTTCAACTCATACCATAGGGTTTTGGAGTTGAGAACTAAGAGATAGCTACCATAAAGCCCCAAGTAACTTATTATCCCTTGGTAGAGGAGAGTTCATTTTTTTATTGCCTTGGCAGAACATTGCTGCCTTCTTAGTTTCTTTTTACCCTGGCATTATTTTTTCTTTTTTTTTTCTTTTCTCTGTTTTTTAATCTAAGCATAGTTTCAAACAGTCTAAGTTTGCTAAGGAACTAGATACATATCACGTGTTAAGTGTAAATTCAATTCCCTAAACTAGAGATCAATTGGCATGGCAAACATGGCATACAATTCTACTGGCAAGGCAAACTGAAAATTATAAACTCATTATCGGGCAAACAAGTAGATCAAAATAAGCTTGCCTAATAGTTGTTAATGAACTTCAAATTTAAGCCGAGACAAAATTTTCTTTTTCACTTTTTTTAGATGGTTTGGTATGCGACTACTCTACATGAACTACATGGCAAACAAAAAAGATTAAACATGAAATGCATGACATGGCTTAAATGTGAGAAAATGCACACCCCCAAACCCAAGATGTGCATTGTCCTCAATGCATGAAACAACACATATATACAGGAAAAACAATAAAAATAAAAATAAAAATGCATGAGCATGAAAATGCAAATATGAAATGCAAAGAAGTTGGGTAGAAGAAGACTCCCCTTCGGATGAGGCTTTATTTCGTTTGGCATGGGCTTCTTCTTCTCTTCCAGTACGAGTCTTTCGCATGGTCAGGCTCCCACGTTCAGGGGCCATTCTTTTCTTTCCTTTCCAACCCCGCTTTGAGGCAGTAGTGGAGGCTCCAAGATCATCCTTCTTCTTGGCAAACTCGGTTGGTGGTGTGACTGGTGCTGACATTTATTTCTTGGCATGAATCTCCTCTAACTCGGAGGAGGAATCGTTGCTGGTAGTTTCAACGTGCACCGGAGATAGGGGAACTGTTGCTTCAGATTTAGAACTGAAAGAAATGACTGGACTTGTATGCTACTGGACTAGCAGACTTGATTGTACTGGCTGGCTTGACTGGACTGGAATGACTAGCTGGACTGGCTAGCATAGAGTCCCTAGCAGCAGGCTCGGTCGGGAAAGGTGGAAATACTAGCACCACATCGGGGGAAAGTTTCACAAGTACCTCACAAATGATGGCATCCCTCTTCTTGGTGTAATGCCTCATTTTTACATTAAGCTCCTCGTCTGTCTCCAATTTTTGGAGGATAATCTCCTAGCGGCCATACACTTGGGACAACACCACCAATGAGCTTTCTGGTATAGTTTTCGGCACAATGTTAGGTTTTCCTCTGGCTTTGGCTTGGGCTTGGGCTTTGGTGTGGCTGTCTTGGCCTTTCCTTTGCCCTTCTCCTTTGGCTCAAAAATCGTGAGGTTTTTTCAAATAATGGCAGTAATGGTGGTTCCCTTGATTGTTTGGCCGATATTCTCATCCATTCTAGGCACTTTATGGCGCAAACAAATGTTGGAAATTAACAAAAGGAAAAATAAACTGCCCTTACCCTTCTCGTTACATTTATAAGCCTCATTGGTAATGATTTTGTCAACATTGATCTTGCGTCCTTTGATGATAGAATGCAGTAAAATCAACCGATCTTCCGAGATAGTCTCGTTGTGAGATGTAGGCAACATATTTTCCTTGATGAAATGGTTTCATCCTCACATTTGTGGCTTCAATGCCAATCTCTTCACCGTATGGTGGCCCATCGAGGAAACGGTCCAATTTGTGTCAGGCTCACACAAGTTTGCCAGCAGTTTCTTGTGTTTGGCAGCGGTCATAGATGCAGCATAGTCGAAGTGCTCATCTTCTATAGTATTCAAAGAAAAAAGTGAGTTCACATACCCTTCATCAAAACGCACACGTTTACCTCTAATCATCAAGAATGGAGAATATTTTGTGAGATGGGCATAAAACTCTCGCACAATAGTAGCATAGATCTCCCATTTTTGTTGGCAAAAAGAACTCTACCCATTCATATCAACAATAGCCATGAACTCCGGTGGGAATCCAACGGTGGTGTCGTTTGGAAGTTGAAGTACTTCTTGTACAAAAAGGATCTTGAGGCAAAGCTCATCTCAAACTTCTTTTGACTATCACCATTGAAGAATCTTTTGATGGGAAGAGATGAAGACACCATAGAGAAGAAGAACTTCAATCGGTGATGAAGAAAAGAAGAAAAGTTGAATGGTTTCTTGAATCCTACTTGAGAAAGAGATTAAGAGATTATGGTTCTTGGGAAATCGGCTAGGGTAAAAAAAATAAAGAAGGTGAAGTGTTTTTAAGAGGTTTTAATGATGGTAGCCGAAAAGAGGGGGATAATGATGGAAATTTAAAAGTTTTGATTATGATAGATGTTAAGAGTGATAAGGTGAAGTGATAAGGAAAGACTTGAAGTGATAGGATAATTATGATAAGATAAATTATCATAAATATGGGCGGCAAGGGTAAAATTCTCCAAATTTTTCTTTCTCTTCTTACGCAAGTTAGGGTTTCTTTTTCTTCTTCACACGAAAACCTGTGCATGTCTCTGGCACAGGGCATGCCATAACTACTAGCAAGCGCTCTGGCTGGCAATGTTCCTGCAATATTCCTGGCATCAATTCCTGTCAAAACTCCCGCACACACTAAATGGAAAATTGTGTAACGCAATAAGGGAATAAAAATTGGAAGATAATAAAATGAAAACAAAAACAAAAATCCGATTCCTAAAGGAAAACAAAAACAACTAATCCTAATATTTACAAAGAATTTTAAACCTACATATGCATCATTCCAATTCTGCCAAGAGGATCACCTTCTTGGCATGACTTTGCTTACCTTCCAAGTAATGCTTTGGGCGCGGACCGTTCACATTAAAAAATTTCTTTAGTCTGTAAGTTCTTGATATCTACATCCCCATAAGCATATGGCTTCATAACTCAAAAGGACCCGTCCATCTTGACTTAAGCTTACCTAGAAAAAAATTGAGCTGAGAGTTAAACAATAGAACAAGCTGACCTATTTCGAACTGTCTTGGCAGGATCCGACTATCATGCCAACGTTTTGCCTTCTCCTTGTATATCTTAGCGTTCTCATAGGCTTGTGTTCTAAATTCCTCCAATTCATTGAGGTCAAGCAACCTCTTTCCTCCAGCAATTCTCCATGTCAAGCTTCTGAATAGCTCAATAGGATTTATGTTCAAGTTCTACTGGCAGATGGCATGGTTTGCCAAAGACAAGTTTGAAAGGGGAAGTACCCAAAAGATATTTAAATGTCGTCCTATAAGCCCACAAGGACTCATCTAGTCTCAAGGACTAGTCTTTCCTTGTTGGATTCATAGTTTTTTCCAAAATGTTCTTAATCTCCTTATTGGATATCTCGGCCTGTCCATTTTTTTGTGGATGGTATGCTATTGCGAGTCGCTACTAATTCTCATACCTGCACAATGCTTTAGAAATTAATTTACATTTAAAATGAGTACCCTCGTAATGAATAATCATTCGAGGAGCACCAAATCTAGTGAAAATGTTTTTGTGCAAGAACTTGGAAATAGCCTTGACATCATTTGTTAGCAAGGCAACAACCTCTACTCACTTTGACACATAGTCAACAGCCACAAGAATATACACATTACCAAATGATGGGGGAAAATGACTCATAAAGCCAATCCCCCACACATCAAATAAATCCACTGGCATAATGTTGTGAAGTGGTAGTTGATGTCTGCCAGAGATGTTCCCTGTCTGTTGGCATCGATCACATGCCTTGGCATACTTGTGGGCATCATTGTACAATGTGGGCCAAAAGAATCATGATTGCAACACTTTGGCAGCAGTCTTCATCCCAGCAAAGTGTCCTCTATATGGTGCGGCATGGCATAGATGCAATATATATTGCTGCTCGTCCTCTGGCACACACCAGCGAATAACTTGGTCGGCACACTGCTTGTACAACATGGGCTCATCCCAATAGTATTGCCTCACCTCTCTTAAAAAACTTTTGTTGGTATTATATGCCAGGTCTGATGGCAGAATATTGCTTATCAGGTAGTTAACTATGTCAGCATACCATGGTATACCATCGGCTGCAAACAAATACTCGTCAGGGAATTTGTCTCTAATTATAGTGGATTACCATCCTCAATGTGATGCTCCAACCGAGAGAGATGGTCAGCTACTAAGTTTTTGATGTCTTTCTTATCTCTGATCTCTAGGTCCAATTCTTGAAGTAAGAGCCTCCATCGGATTAGTCTAGGTTTGGCATCCTTCTTTGCCAAGAGATATTTCAACGCCGAATGATCTGTATAAATCACAACCTTATTATCAATTAGATAATATCTAAATTTATCAAAAGCAAATACAACCGCGAGGTATTCTTTCTCAGTTATAGAATAATTCAGTTGTGCTTTATTCAAGGTTCTACTGCTATAGTAGACGGCATGGAACATCATGCCACGTCGTTGTCCCAAAATTGCTCCAACAGCATAATAGCTGGCATCACACATGAGCTAAAGGGCTCATTCCAATTCGATGCCACGAATATGGGGGCGTTAATCAATCTATCTTTAATCTCCTAAAATTCTCTCAAACAAGAATCGTCAAATGCAAAAGTGGCATTATGTTCCAACAATGAGCATAAAGGTTTAGCAATTTTCAAAAAATCTTTAATAAATCGCCGATAAAAACTGACATGACAAAAAAAAACTCATTATACCTTGAACACTTGTTGGAGGTGGTAATTGCTTAGTTACCCCCACTTTGGCTTGATCAACTTCTAGTCCTCTCTTGGTTACCTTATGACCGAGAACAATGCCATCCTTCACCATGAAGTGGCATTTCTCCCCTAGGTTTGTCTCTATGCATCTCTTCAAAACTTGCTCCAGGCTATGGATGCATTCCTCAAATGTTACTCCAAACACTAAGGAATCATCCATGAATACTTCCATGTTATGATCAATCATATCGGAGAAAATGGCCATCATACAACGTTGAAATGTTACTGGCGCATTACACAGTCTGAATGGCATCCTTCTAAAGGCAAATGTCCCATATGGGCACATGAACGTGGTCTTCTCTTGGTCATTAAGGGTGATGCCAATCTAATTATATCCTGAATAACCATCTAAAAAAGTAAAAAGCTTTACCTACCAACCTATCTAACATCTGGTCAATGAAAGGCAATGGAAAGTGGTCCTTCCTTGTATCCTTGTTCAACCTTCTGTAATCCATGCACATCCTCCATCCAGTGATGGTTCTATAGGGAATCAATTCGGCCTTACTATTTTGAATCATAGTCATGCAACCTTTCTTTGGCACACACTGCAATTGGCTAACCTAAGAGCTGTTGGAAATGGGATAAATGATCCCAGTATCCAGCCATTTTATGATCTCCTTCTTTGCAACCTCTTTCATGCTTGGGTTTAGCCACCTTTGGCCTTCAATGGTCCTGCCATTGTATTCCTCCAGTATGATCTTGTGCATGCAAATGGTTGGGCTAATACATTGGATGTCTGCCAAGGTCCAACCCAACGCTTGCTTATAATCTTTTAGTATTGCCAGCAGTCTTACCTCCTAACCATGAGTGAGATCACTGGCAATAATCACTGGCAGAGTCAAGTTCTTACCTAAATAAGCATACTTTAAGTGTTATGGCAAGGGTTGAAGCTTCAACTCTGGTAGTTCCTCAATAGATGGCTTTGGTTTCTTTATCTCTCTGCCGGCCAACTGGAGTGGCTCAAAATAACTTACATCATCAGCCTCCAAGGCTGATTCCACAGGTTCTTCAGATTCCTCGAACAGTTCAGCTATTCCATCAAGCATGTCGTCATCACTTCCTATATCCTGGCACAATTGTGCTATGTCCAAAGTAAAGATGGACTCCATCATTTCATCGGCTTGACATTCATCAGGTTCATCTGCATATTTCAAAGCTTGAAATATGTTAAAAGTAACATGTTGATCATTCATTATCATGGTTAGTTCCCCTTTATGAACATCAATAAGAGCCCTGCTAGTAGCAAGAAACGGTCTACCCAAAATAATTGGCACATTAATATCAGCTTCATAATCCAAAATGATAAAATCAGTTGGGAAAATGAATTTGTCTACCTCTACCAACACATCCTCAATCTTACCCTTGGGATGTGCATAGGATCGGTCTGCCAATTGAAGTGTCACCATGGTAGGTCGTACATCTATGCCAAGCTTCTTGAAAACTGATAGTGGCATCAAATTGATGCTGGCTCCCAAGGCGCATAATGCCTTCCCTATTAACTTGTCTCCAATTGTGCAAGGAATAGTAAAACTCTTTGGATCTTTCATCTTTGGTGGCAATCGGTTTAGGATCCTGGCACTGCATCCCTCAGTGAGAGCAACCGTTTCAAATTCTCCTAACTTCCTCTTTTTGGATAATATGTCCTTCATGAATTTTACATAGTTGGGCATTTGTTCAAGGGCTTCCACCAATGGAATGTTAATTTGCAACTGTTTATGCACTTCCAATAAGCTCTTAAATTGTTGGTCTTGCTTATGCTTTTGAAGTCTTGCTGGAAATGGTGGCGGTGGATGTACATATGTTGGCGTTGCCGGCTTTGCTGAGGCAGTGCTAGCATTTGTTTTGGCATCAGTCTAGTTATCATCATTGTTGGCGTTATTGTTAGCACTGGGACTGGCATCCTATTTGGCATTCTTACTGGCATGATCTCTATCATCATCTACTTTCTCCTTCTCTACTTCTCTGGGTATGTCTGCTGGCACAAGCATTGCATCTTGGCTGACGACCAACTACTTGGCAGCCATCTCTGTTTCACACTGCTTAACACTCCGAAGAGTTATTGCCTTGCATTGTTCATTTTCTTTGTGCCGAGCATCTTCAGTGTCACTTGGCAAAGTACCTTGGGGTCGATTACTAAGTGCATTAGCAATCTGCCCAATTTGTATTTCCAAGTTTATTACTGATGCCGCCAATCTTTGGACTGTTACTTCATTTTGCTCTATATATTGTGTAAGATCTCCTCCTTGGTTGCTTCCTTGCCCTTGCTATAAATTGTTATGAGCTTTCTGTGGCATGGTATTTTGATAAAATGTTGGCATGGCATTGTTGTTCTGCCATTGGATGTTGTGGCGCATGGCATTGTAGTGACTGCCTCCTTGATTTCCCTAAGCTAAGTTAGGGTGTTGTCTCCAACCTGCATTATAGGTATTAGCATTATAAAAACGACCAGCATTCCCAACAAAATATACCAACTCAGGATTAACAGGGCATTCATCCACATGGTGGTTTTCTCCACAAATAGTGCAAAATGGATCCAGTGCTTTGACTTCTTGGGCCTCATTGTTCTTTTGCAACGTTCTCACCAGGCTAGTGAGGTTGGAAATCTTGACATGAATGGATGTGAGTTCATCAACTTTCAATTTCCCACTAGCTTTAGTCTCGGTCCCAAGTCTAGCAATAGGATATTTGAAGTCATTGATCGAAATTCTCTCAAGGATATCAACAGCCTCAGTGCACTTCTTATCAAGCAACGATCCGGCTGTTGAAGCATTGACAACAGTGCTTGTTTGTGCATTCAACCCGTTGTAGAAGGCTTGAATTTGGGTCTAATTTGGGAACCCATGCATTGGACACCTTCTCAACAAATCTTTAAATCTTTCTCAGGCTTCATAAAGATTTTAATCATCGGCCGGTTGAAATGTAATGATTTCACCACGTAACTTGGCAGTGAGTGTTGGTGGTTGAAACTGCGTCAGGAACTTCTGGCAAAAGTCTGCCCAAGAAGTAACTGATACTGGTGGCAAAGAATTGAGTCATGCCTTGGCTCTGTCTCTCAAGGAAAAAGTAAACGATTTTAGCTTCACAGTATCTCCAGATACTCTAATTTGTTGAAACACTTGGCATATCTCCATGAATTGTGTGGGATGTTGTCTCGGGGCTCAGTAAGTGCTCCATCGAATTAACCTATATTCAAAAGAGTTTGGATCATTACGGGTTTAAGTTCAAAGTTAGGCACATCGGCGTTAGTGCCAATAAGTCTTGGTATGAGATTTGCAATGTTAGGTGTTGAATATTCTCGGATTGGCCTATTCTTCTTCAACCATATTTGGGACATTAGGAGGCGGTGGTGCATTGTTATTAGGCTGATTGTTAATGGGTAGATCATTATTCACCACACCATTCCTCTGATTGCCTTGATTTATTTCTCGGTATCGTCTCTTTAACCTCAGCAAGGTTCTCTCAATTTCCGGATCGTACGGCCACTCGTCCACCACTGGGTGGTTTCTGGTCATACACCAGTGAAAACAAAGATAAAATGAAAACAAAAACAAACCAAGTAGAAATTTAAAAACAATCAAATTTGTTGCAATCCCCGGTAACAGAGCCAAAAACTTGTTCACTCTCAAGGAGATGTGTAAAATGAGTGCTGGAAAAAGGTATAAATTGTATGTATTTGGGCAAGATAAACTGTGCCAAGAGTCTTTTGCGTGCAAGTATACACGGTCGACAAGTAATACAGCTTGGTAAGCTGAGTATCGATCCCACAGAGATTGACTTGGAATTCTATTGCTTGATTGTTACTTGCTTTGGAAGAAAATATTGTAGTTTAAAGAGTTGATTTTAAAACTAAGAAAAGAAAATAAAATAAAAAATAAACTGAAGTAAAGCATTGGCAAGGAAAAGGGGTTTTCAAATGAATGATGATTGTTAGCAGGGAATGCCTGATTTCAACGTGGTTTATGCCAGCCTTTATTGGCAAAACTGTCTTGGCATTGTTTGCCAGGCAAATTCAAAAGTAGCAAAGCCTCTCTCGATGGTCGTTGCCCTAAACTGGCCAAGTAAAAAAACCCTATATCTATATAGTGTATGTTTTCCTTAAACCAATTTGATTTAAAAACCAATCTATACTCCGTGGGGGTAGATTTCACTTCCGAAGTAAATTCATCTACTTGAACGACTTCTCTCGAAGCTTCTCTCCCAAGTGTTCAGCAACTCGATCGTTGCCAACACAAGTCTGTTAAGATATTGGAAGGCAAAAAGCTAACTGTGCCAGCTCTCGCTTTGGCTCAGTACTTAGGAAAAATTTAAGTATGCAAAACAAACAAACTTTGCCAAAAGCAGAATTATCATAAAGGAACTAAGACATAAAAGCCAACATTTAAAACCAAAACATTCCCCCACCAACTATTAAATTAGTTCATGGTGTGGGGGTTAACCAACAAACCAACAAACGTTTTTAACATCACCATCACAATAAAAACTAAAGAAAAACACTTGCGCCAAGGGAATAGGCAGATGGGTCTCTCGATGCAGCCCTCGACGCCAGGCTCTCGGCCAAGAGGTTGAACCACCCTTCCTCGTTTGCACCGACTGTCACTCGCCGCTCCAACACCTTGGTCTGATCACATTGACCTTTATCGGTCTCTCATCCTCATCAATCGCTCCAAATGCTTGATCGGGCCTTGTATATATAGGCACTCAAGGGAAGGGATTAGGATAACTCTCTCTTCATTTGAAATTTGAATGCTCCATGGATAAGAGATAAGGCTCATATGATCAGTGTGATGGCTTATCAAGCTAATGCTGACGTCATCATGCCATGGCCATCCTGACACACTAATTTGAATGCTTGATCAGGCCTTATTCGCTATTTTTCCGGAGGCTGTCCAAATAAGATTTTTAAGGAGCATGAGTGTACCCTATTTTTTTGGAGGTTCTTCCTCTCTTGGCATGGTTGTTGGCATACCTCATGCCAACAGATGCTTGGCACACCTCTGATTCTTTTGTACCCGTAGCATCGAGCATTCACCTTGGCATTCCTAACTACGTCCTTGCATCCTGCGTTCATTTCTCCTACCAAACACCCTACTAACATGAAAAAAGGCTATAAAAACAACCTTTTACACAAGCATAGGCAGCCAACTAACTCATTCATGAAAATTCATGATTCTAAGAAGCTAATGCAACTAACTGTACTTGAAAACAAGCAAAAGCATATCAAATTAGCCATGAAAAACAATACTTTTGAGGAGGTAACATTAAGGGAACCGAATGGGATGTGAGTTGGGGGCTTGGGTGTTTAGTGGCCTTGAGGAAAATGAAAAACGGCTGTGGATTTTTCAAATCAAAAAATGGTGCCTCCTCTGAAAATTAGGGCAATGGGCTCTTTTTATCCATATGATGATGAAGGGTATTTTTGGCTTATGCCTTAAAATGAGAACCAATGAAAATCAAGACCTTGGTCACCAAGTAGTTTTTTTAAACCAATGAAAGTGAGGCATTGGTTCATCCAATGAGAACCAAGCCTTAGTGAGTAAGGAGTTGAGATATTTTCATTTTGGTATTTTTTTCCCTATGCAAAAAAACATATGTAATGGGTCATGTAGTTTTGGGCTTAGGGTTTAAGGTTTTAGGTATTAAAAGGGGTAATGTGGATTTATTTTATTTCGAGCATTTAATTTAACCCAGACAAAATTTAGTGTCTACAGCTGCCCCTCTTTTCTCATTGCTGTAAAACATGAATAGAGCAGATACTAAAGACGCAAATTTGTCTCGCTTCCTTGTTTGACGATTTGCTCCTCTGAAACGGCAGTGAACAAATCCAAATAACTTGCTTTACTAAAACAAAAAAAACAAACTGGGTAGCACTGGCACATCCTTCTGGAGTGGCAATGGACAGGCCATATAGCAAACGACTCATTCCTCCGAAGCGGCAGCGAAAAAATCAAAATAACTTGTTTTCTCAAAACAACAAAAATAAACTGATTAGCACTGGCATATCCTCCCGGAGCAGCAAGGGACAAACCAGATAGCAGACGACTCATTCCTCTGAAGCGGCAGCGAACAAATCCAAATAACTTGCTTTTCTGGAATGACAAAAACAAAACTAGGCTAAGACGGCATTTTCCTCCAAAGTAACAGCAAACAAATCTAATGTCCTTGCATGGTAGGAGAAATTGTTTCCATAGAAGCGGCATAAACCAATCTTGTAGACGCGTCCCTCCGAAACGGCAATGAACAAATAGCAATTCTTCTATGAAAGTTCTATTCCTCTTGGGTCTAAGGATAGGCCATTATGCTAAAAAGTTTCCATTCTTCATGAACCTGAACGGATAGGCTATTTTTTTACTTTCTGGACCGAAGATTCCTGAGCTATTGAGCATTTGCCTTCTCTGCTCTAAAATCCTGATGTGGCGAGTTTGAAATCCTTTGCTTGAAATCCTTGAGCTTTGAGTATCTGCATCCTTCGCTCTGATATCCTAATGTGGTGAGTTTGAAGTCTTTCGCCTGAAATACTTGAGCTTTGAGTATCTGCCTCCTTCGCTCTGAAATCCTGATATAGTGAGTTTGAATCTTTCGCCTGAAATCCTTGAGCTTCGAGTACTTGCAGCCTTTGATCTGAAGTCCTGATACAGCAAGTTTGAAATCCTTCACCTGAAATCCTTCACCTGAAATCCTTGAGCTTTGAGTACTTGCCTCCTTTTCTCTAAAATCCTAATGTGGCGAGTTTGAAATCATTCGCCTGAAATCTTTGAGCTTCGAGTACTTGCCTCATTTGCTCTAAAATCTTGATACCGCGAGTTTAAAATCCTTCACTTGAAATCCTTGAGCTTCGAGTACTTGCCTCCTTCGCTCTGAAATCTTGATGTGGCGAGTTTGAAATTTGTCGCCTAAAATCCTTGAGCTTTGAGTATCTACCTCCTTCGCTTTGAAATCCTGACGTGGCGAGTTTGAAATCCTTCGTCTAAAATCCTTTTTAGTTTTTACTCTATCATTTACTCCTCATATTAGGAGGTACCCAATCTATCTTTCAAATATCTATGAAAAGAGATGAAATGCTATGATGGTATGAGTTAGCATGCTCCTAACTTAGGGATGTCTAACTAAATATGATGCATGAATGGAGTCATTTTTAGAGATGCTGGGAAAAGCCCTTTCTTTCTGATCGATCACCCTTAACTTTCGCAGGCTTTATGTCTTTGCTAAATCTTCATTTTTATCTTATCCTGAAAGGATATGGTTGGCTTATATTTGTTTGACTAAAATCTATAACCTCTTGAAGTCCACCTTCACTGCCCCACTCAACTCGGGCTTAGTTGTTGTCTCTTCATTGACTCTTCATGATAATCCTTCTTCACTCCCAACATTGGGGTGAACACATGCCCCTAAATATTCTGAACCTTTCCTACTTTCATAAGGTTTGATCTTTATTTTTTCTTTATTGAACCTTCCTCCTTCCTTCCTTCTTGAAAGAAGATGCTGACTTTCACAGTTCAAAATAAGATTGCCCTTACTTAACTTGGGCTTAACTATTGCCTCTTCATGGACTCTTCAAGATGAGCCTTCTACAATCTCCTCATTCTGGTGAACTCATACCCCTTAGATTTCCAAATTTTCCTCATTCCCAAATCTCTAAATTGTCCTAACATATGAGATCTTGCTATTGTTCTCTTTGCAGTCACTGGTAAATTATGCTATGTCAACAATGTAGACCCTTAATCTGAAGCTGTGCAGAAAAAACTTCATCGTCAACTACTCAAAAAGTCCAAAATAATGGCATCACCGTCACCCAAGACTTTTTAAGAAAATGCTCAAGCCATAAATCCCATATGTGAACAGATCTATCTCCGTGACCTCATCCAAGTGTGTAGTATGCTCCCATGAAAAAGGCGGTGTTGTCCCCACGACTCTCAATCAAATCTTTACCCTAATCTTCACTCGTTTCGGCTAAGGTTCTAAGCTCCAATGGATAATCTCGGGACTTCAACTACTTTGTGTAAACAAATCCTTATGAATACTCTTCTGATTAAGCAAGGTGGTATACTCCTCAACCATAGACATCAAGTCCTTACTGTTAAAAGTGAAGCAATAGAAAGTAGGATTCCAAAACTAGAAGATGGCTCAGAACAAAGGCCAATTAACTCAAACATACATCAAACGTGCAATGTCACTATAACTCCCACGGAACCAAATTTGCAACCGTTGATCACATTCTTCCTAGATATGTTTCAACTCCCACAACTCATTTTGCTGCAAGGTGACATAAGTATACCCCGCTCGCTTGGTAACATGTTGCATTGTACCCTTTGGTTAACTTCTGAACAATGTTAGACAGCAGCTGAGCCGATGCATTCCTTCTTAAGATACCAAACCTTTTAGTTCTTTTCTCCTGACCCTCTAAATTCGTGATCTAAAGCACCTTTTCAAGCTTTCACTTTAGATTTACTTTCCTCAAAGTGCCCTTTCGAGTTTTCACCTTGAAATACTTCTGTCTTCGCTACCCTCTTATTTTTCTTTAACAAGCTTGAGTTTAGATGACACTCATTGTCTTACTTCGGCGTGCACTCATAACTTGGCGCATGAGGCCTTTCTCACCAAATTTTCTTCTTTCTTATCATTAGGGTGAACACATGCCCTCAAGTCCCTGAATTGACTAGCATATGAAATCTTGCTAGTATTTCCACCATAACCACTGGTCGGTTATTCCTTCTTGTTAGGTCAATCATTTATATCCATGCCCTTGCATTTTGAAATTTATCCCTAAAGTAATGCAAATAAAACTTTTTTGTTTATACATGCTAATTGTTGATCAACATTTCAATGGGGATGTTTTTGGGGAAAATAGGTTTTTCTCTTCAAATTTTGAATTCATCAAGCTAGATTAAATACCCCGAATATCAAGTGCACGAGCAACACTAAAATGGCTCACCAAGGATTGCCTCAAGCATATATGCCTAGGAGACCTCGAAAGTTGAATTGATGTCTGAAGATGTGAAGTACCCTCCAAGTTATTTTAGTTTTTAACCAATTAGATTTACCTTATGTAGGCTTCACCTTTATCGTTATTGCTTTTTCTCATTTCTTTCTTTTTTTGGGGAGGTCAACTCATCACACTCCTTTGGTTCAAAATAAATGATGGAGCAAACAACAAAACCCGGAGCTACTCGGCATTGTCATGATTTGAAAATATTACCATCAGTCATAAAGCTAAGGTTTTTGATTTGGATGGTGCATTGCTACCATATTTATCCTTTCGATATAGCGGAGTGCCCCAAAATTTCCACACTCTTATCTGACAATGCCTATTACTAGGCTTCGAACATTGGGGTGCTTTTTGTTATGCCTTTTCTTTTTTGTTTTTTCTTTGTTGTTTTTTTACAGAAGATTTATGTCTTTCTCCCAAATGCATTAATGCCCTATTTATTTAATAAATGATCAAATTAAATTGAAGTGTAAGTCACATATTCATCATCTTCGCAGCTTTCGATTTCCACTAGACACAGGCTTCTCAAAGTCAACCTGTGGGTCAAAGTCAATGTCCCTTGCGCAATTGATATACAAGGACCCAATGGACAAATATATACACAAAATAAAGAGGTAATTGAGACATAAAATATAATGCATCATTTTATTGAAATTTAAATCTGCAAACAACATAAGCCTTTTCAAAAAAATCTTTGCTACTTTCGGGTAAATAGTAGCAATGTTGATTCCACACATTCCTTCAAAAGAGAAAAATAAAATACATGAAAAATTAAACACCAACCCTTAACATAAACACGGAAAAAACATGTGTAAGATGCATCAAAACTCGAGACAACTTTGGAACTAACTTCTCATTCATTTTGATTCTTCAGTCATTCACCTGAGGTAGTTGCTTCCCCTATCTCTGTTTCTTTCCATTGCTTAACCATATCAAGTGTCAGTGTCCCATTCTGAGCAGCTTCTCTATTTCTTCTTTCAAAATCCAACACCTCCTAGTAAGGTGCCTTGACGCCCCCATGTGGAAATCACAAACACTATCTTGATTGTATTTAAGAGATGGATCTGTCGTCTCCTCCATTGGCCTAGGGGTGAGATATTTCCCTTGAATTAAATGGGGAAGCAAGAACGTAATTGAAGTCTTGAGAATCTTGATAAGCTATTGACGATGGTCGATTGTGACAATGATTTTAGTCTTTTTTCAACTTTTCGGCATGCCTCAATCCTTGGTGGAACCTACGCTTTCTATCTTCAAAGCAACGTAGTCCCCTTTCGATAAGGCTATAAACACTACATTTCAAAAACGCGCAATCTTCGGCTGTGTGACCACAATCACCATAATGAGAACCACACGCAATCTTGGTACCATACACATTAGGGTTAAAATAAGAGTAGCATCTCGACAAGTGTAACTCTAAAAGCTTGTTCTGAACCAATAACAATTCAGAATACGTCATTGGGATTGCCATCTTTGTCTTCTTGTAACTCCTCTTGGTGTCCTCAACATGCATTTCTTCATTCTTTGCCTCTATTTTCTTTGATTGGAATTGACTTTCCTTTGGAACCTCCTCGTTCTCGATCACTATCTCTTTCATAGAATCTTTAGAGCCATACATGATTCCTCAAACGATTTTGCTTATCGTATGACCCTTCTAACCGAATGCATCTTCCCTTTATCCTCTTAGTCTTGATCTTCATCAAATTTCATAGGTGGATAGGTGATCTTCAGACCTGGAACCATTACTTCAAACTCTAATATCCCGACATCTAGGAGGTGCTAAACTTTACACTTAAAGTTTAGGCATTTCTCGATGGAATAACCTTGGATTCTGGCATGGCATTCATAGTGTTCCTTCTCTTTCAACCAACTCAGATATGGAGGTGACTGGGGATTGACAAAGCTCGGTGCAATCAGTCGGACATTTAGCAACTTGGAAAAAAGTTCTTGATAGGTGAATAGACTAGGGCTAAACTGACTTCCTCTTTTTCTCTTAGGACCCAGAGGCCTCATCAACCGGTAATTACTGAGGAAAAGCTTACGCCAGAGGTTGACCTTGTATTAGGTGAGGTGACTCTTCTGACGCCAATGCAATAGACACCTTCATCCTCTTGTTGCATATTGTACTTTTCCCATCTTTTGGCTCTGACTTATTCAGTTCTTCGTTTACTGGCAATGACAAGATTTTTGAGAGAGAGCCTATGGTCTTATCTAACACCAATTCGGTAGGGCACTCTGAAGCGGTACATGCTACCTCATATTGGTTGATGATAGCTTAGACTTCGTCAGACAAAATCCTTTTTGCTATGAAGTCGCAATCCTAACTCTCATTCTCCTCTTACACGAAAGAGTCTTATTTCATGCCCTCTTCTTTGGCCATCATACCCATCAGTTCATCGATTTGCCCCTTTGTTTCCTCTTGGAAATTCTTCACATATTTTATTATCTCTCTTTGATTCCAAACCAAATATTCTTGAAACTGTTCGAGCTTATCCACCCTAGCCAATAGGTCATTCATGCTTCTAAAACTGTACTGGCTTGAAGTCATTCTCTTTTTACTTCTACTTTCTGAGTTAAATGTTTCCCCAATTAGTGATGCATATGATGCAATGAATGTAAAAAATGCATCATTGAACAAAACTAATAATATATCATGAAATAATGCTACTATGAAATCATGAATGAATGCAAAGAGCGGCACTGAGTTCGATAAATATCATTGTCAAATGACTTGCATTAATAGGAACATTGTCTCGTTACAATAATCAAAGAAAACCCACTACGCATGTGGCCCTAAGCTAGCATTTAGGTCGAAGATCCCCTTCAAGATCCAAACAATCTTTTCTCCCTCCTCGAATTCATCGTCCACGCAATCTTGAAGCTCGACAACATCTTTCTCTAGGAATTGTAACTTCCGAGCAGCCTCTTACATCTGAGTCATTAAATGTGCCAATTCTTGTTCTTGCTTCCAAATAGTGTAATCAGCGAACTGTGGTCGCTCCAATATCGGCATTTGGTACGCTTGAATTGCTCCCTTGAAAGGGTCCTGGTGTATTTGACCCTTGGGGTGTACTAAAGCTAAGGCCAAAATTCCTTCCCACTTGAGATGTTCTTTATTGCTCCAAATTGTAACATGATTTTTTATCCAAGATGGCAAAGTGTCCAAGAACCTACCAAGCTTGCCCCATAAAGATTTGTTCTTGTTCAGTTTAGAGTAGACACGGTTCTCATCGATCTTCTTGCCATTTACGAGAGTTTGATACTCTTTAATTGTTGAGGTCAAATCAAAGTTGTCGTTTGTGAAACAATTGCAGGCTAAATTATGAAACCCTACCACGGCTTGAAGTAGTGATTGATCGATGAGAACATCTAACAAATATGCGACGTCGCCATACTCGTTTTTGAAAGTATTTCTTGTCTCGAAATCCCAACCATTCCATTTTAACCCGGACACATCATTAAATTTTGTGTTCATGAGATTATCAGCTGATATTGCAGACCTAAACCCGGCTGAAATATTGTCGCCATCGTGTAGTTGTTCTCCTTCTGACCATACTTGCACATCGGAATTCTTTTTTTCATTGCTACGAACCAAATCTCCCATTGACCTAGCCTTTAATTTCAGACTATTTCCTGACTCATTGTGCTCTTTATGGTATGACAACATATGAAAAATAAAAGGATAAAAAGGAAAAGTAAAAGGAATAGAAAACAAAAAGAAGCGTGTTAGTCATAAGATAAACAATAAATTCAAAAATGAGAAAAGATAAATACAAACAAATTAAGCAAAAGGCAAAAACGTAAAAAAATAAACCTAACCACATGAATTCTAGTTCGTTACGGTTATTCACATGGCTCTAATGGGGTGGGCTTCCTATATTCTCACACATGGGTTTGGTTCTAATTAAGGGTACCCAAGCCTATCTTATTACCTATTAAGGCAACAATAACCCCAATTATGGACCATTATAAGCTTGCGAATTGGTTTTGGTTCAAGGGAAAGCACGACCTAATGACGTGGAGGGCTACTCACGTGTCAAAAAGTGTGCATCCCAAAAGTGAATTATCGACCTGTTGAGGGCTACTCACGTGGGTATGGCCATTTCACTCCCACTAAAGGGATGAAGCTCGGGTATAGAGCATGATGAACATGGTGCAACACATGTCTGTGATTCTTTAGAAATTAAAAGAAAAATTAATTCGAAGACCACCAATTATCAAAGCTCGTGTAATCGTAGTCACATTTTCAAGAAAAATCGACCTCACTAAAATTAATTAAAATTGAAACAATTTTCCATCATTAAATGTAACAAATATTTTCTTGGCCTAACTCTCCTTTTTTTTGTAAAAACAAATCGGTCCCCAGATGAGTCGTTATGTAGTGATGATGTTTTTTAAAACTACTAAAGTATCCCACTTTTTGAAAACGATTTGTTTAGAAGGGGAATTTCTTTTGGAAAATTCGTGTTTTTTGAAAACAATAAAGATTTGGAGTCGCCACCAGCCACTTGGGTAAGGTAGGCCAGGCACCATAAAAACCAGAGATTTATTTTGAAAGGGTTCGAGAGTTGGTTACATGTGGGGAAGGATTAGCACCCCTATCACGCCCGAAAATCAGTACCAAAATATTTGTTGCTTTTAAACGGATGGAAATTGTTGAAATTTGAATTGATTTTAATTAAGTGTACTTAATTGAAAATTGGCCTTAATGAAATGGGCTTTATCAAATTGGTGGGTTCAAATTAATTGGACATTTATTAATAAGGATGACGGTACATCGAACCACAGATTAAACCAACATCATATAAGCCTGATTGTCGTGTTAATTTACCATGATCTTAATAGTGGTTATTAAAAGAATGGCACAAAAGAGTTGTGAGACATGTTTGATAGCTAGGCATTTTTCAACATGTGTAGTTCATTGCTCAAGAGCTTCAGACTGTAAAAGTGTTTGTTTATGCTTCTTGAATGAGTCGTCAAGACTTCCCTCTATCAAAAACAAGAGTGGATGTTGAGGTAAGACCGAGTTGGATGTCGGTGCCCATCACATTTGTTAGAGAACACTGACCCAGTTAAGAAAGTCAGACGTTTAGTTGTGAATGTGCAACTTGATCGAGGTTTCTTTTGTCTGAGTGTTTCGCCCAAGGGAGAGTTGAGATTGTTCTCTAATAAGAACGAGATGATACTTAAACCGTTGATAGTTTGTTAAGTGATATTGGAAGATCGTTACTTGTCTCCTAAGGTGGATTACTCGTTTAACCGATGGTTAAGTACCCGTGTGTTTTTTCGAGATTGGTTTGAGAATAAGATGGTTGTGGTTAAAGTGTCAAAGGCTTTGTTGTTTTGAAATGAATTTCTGAATGATGATTTCTCTCTTTAGGGTATGTCGTGGTAACATTTGATGTCTATAGTGATGTTGAGGTGTTTCAGCTATGATAAGGTAGGGGCTATCATGTTGTTTCTCGAATGCAAGTTTGATGCTTTGTGTGACACGTGTGAATGTATAAGGAATGTGGAAAGATTAGCATTGGCAAGATAATTACCTTAATGACCTTGTGTGTGGGAAGGGTTAGTTATCGTGTAATCAGTTATGTAAGCAAAGGTTGAGACTCCATAAATGCTTTTGTTTGAATCACAATTTTCTTGGAAAGAGTCGAGGAACATTGGTGAAGATCCAAGCTACGTGAGGCCGTTTTGTTGTGACACCAGTGCTGGCTCGATTAGAGTTAAATAAGATTTTGAGATCTTTGAGGATTTTTGTTGTTTTGTTAGGACAATATATTTGTGCTAAATGAGGGAAGGTTGTGTGCACCTTAATAGTGTAAAATTTTTGGGTACTTGATCTTTAAGAAATTTGAGATTTGGACCACGATGTGTGTCGAAGTAATTAAGAGTTGTTGATCGTGTGATCGATCACTGCCTATGTAAAGTGATCCTGATAAGTGATGGATTGTACGAAGTTAGTTTGGGTTAGATTACCATATAGAGAGATCAAGGATCGCATGTGAAGGTCATGTAAGGGAGTATCGATACTAGCTCCATGCGGTACCGATACTCAATTCATCTGGTGTTAGTGTTGATTGGTCAGTACCGGTACCCACGTGATTCGTTGGTTAAGTCTTGAGTTGAGGATTGGGTAACTTTGGAACTGCGGGAAGTAGCATTTGATTGAAATAAAAAAGGATATAGTGTTGTGATTGAGTTTAGGTCTGATGGTTTTTGATGGACTTCGAGATCTTGTTGTAGATGCTTTAGAGAAAAAGGTATCAAGGCAAGAGATTCCTTCTATATAGTACAATGGTCAATATATGGTGAATTTTGAGAGTGGTAGTTGTACCAAGCTTTCGCCGCGTGTTTTGAGAGACAATGTGGAGTCGTGTGTTTGAGACTGTGATAAGTGTTTGACTTGTCATCGGTTGGGAGTCAAATATTGAAGTTCTTAGAGTTATTGTGATGCTTCGATATTCATCAGCGGGAGTTAAGTAGATGATCGTGGACCTTCTAAACAAATTGTGAGTGCACAGTTTCATTGGGAATTATGTTGAGTAATGATATAGTCATTGGTAGGTATCGTTTGACATTTTTGGCAAAGGTGAGACCCAGATAGAAGTCTACTTGGTTGTTTGCAGGTATGGTTGTACGACACTACAGTGAGTACATGATACCTCTTTACACGAGATTTGATATTTATGATGCAACCTTATCCCTCGGTGGGATTTCATGCGATGACGGACCCTAGTGAGGGTACAAATGATGTGTTTTCTAGGCACATGATAGTTTGGAGTTTAAGACTCTTGCGTGAACCAAGTTAGTGGAAGCTAGTTAGTTGCTGATATGAGTTATCATGTCGAGTTTGAGGTAAGTGCTTGAGGCGAGTTGAGACGTCGTTTGTTTTTAGAAGTCTTGCACCAAGCAAGCAATGATATTGATAAGGGATGATATTAGAGTTAGAGTCTTTTTCAGGGAGTCACCACGAGAGGGATTGCTTCGTTTTGGTTACAACAGTGGTGTAACCTCATGTTCTTTTAGATTGTGTGGTGTTGTGGAAATATTTTGTTGAGCAGCATTCTTTTGGGTTCTACAACATAAGTTAACTTTCTTTGATGATGTATTATGTGACGTTTTTGTCAAGGCACCTTTGGGTTGTTCCATGGCTTAGGTTATGCACCAAATATTGATGGGTCTCTTTAAGAGAAAGAATCAGTTGAGATTAGGGTTGTACCGATAGAAGACAAGGGTCATGACTGACAAGTGTTGTGAGAGATCAGAGTAGTGCAGTGGGATATGTTTGAGAACAGTGGAGAGTTATAAAAGTTTTAGCATATTCTCTGGTACATCGGTATAAATTTCAAGGATGAAATTTCGCTTAAGAATGGGAGATTTGTAACGACGCAATTCTCGGGCTAGTGAATTGGGTCTCAAGCCCGGGTTATGAGGCTTTATCTTGGAAGGCTAACTTAAGGGCTTCTATGTTGGGCCCATTATTTTAGAAAAGAGAGTTTGAATTTTAAATAGGGTTGTTGATGGAAAAAGAATGAGGGAGATATTATGAGGATAGAGAAGAAAGAAAATGGGAAAAGTGGATAGTGGGAGAGAGAATAAGAAGAAGAAAGGAGAGGAAGTAAAGGGAAGAGTTTTAATCTCCAATCTACGGAGATCGGGCCATCTGTTGTCAACACCTCTACCACCATTGTGTTCATCTCTTCGAGACAAGTTTTTCGATACCAACGACACCACCATCAGAGTTATCGTCAAAAGAGGTAAGAGAAAGAAAGTTTCATGTTTTTAAGTTGAGGGGTTAGAGTGCTCAAAACAAAGAACGGATACCATCATCTTGTTCACTAGCATCAAGATAGCTGATCTGGGTGTTCGCCATCGCCGTCCGGCCATCAGAAGTCGCTGCACGCACTGTTGCCTACGCGTGGGCAACGTCCGATCGAGCTAGAGCTGCTATAACTATTGGGCTAGCCGTTTAAGTAGGCCTACCAGCCGAGCTGGCCTATTAGTTGAGCCCAAGCCGAGGACCAAGCCAGCCTTCGAGCCGAGACAACCGCTATTGACCGGCGTTAACCGTTGACTGTCGTTTATTTTTTCCAGGAGACCCCACCTTGGGATTTCTCGACACTCTAAGTCCTTTGGAAATGTTTGTTTCACCAGATTCAAATCTTATAAGCTATTTTTACGCGTTTTTATCTCATAAAGTAGTCAGATAGTGTGAAATAGCTTATGTGGTTGTATTGTATTTATTCGAGGAATATCCAGGATCTGATATTGAAACCAGTGGAGTAATCGGGAAGCTCGAATAAGGAATCATTGATTACCGATTGAGGTTAGTACACCTAGAACTCCTAGGGCTTCATGAGCATCATAAATATGGTTGCTTTGCGTATTAGTATCTGGAAATAGGTAAAAGATAAATAAGCATGAGTAGAGGCCGGTTTTATGAGATTCAATCATTATGAAATGCATGATGATGTCGTTAATATGATGTAACTCGTGGAGGCTTTAAAGATCGTTTAGAGTGGTTTGAGATGCTTGTATAATTTTGTGTTGATTATTTGATTGATTGAAATAATTGTGATGGCTTGAATGCTTGTTTGAATAGATTAATGAGATTTGATGGAAATTATACTAAATGGACTAATAATTGGTAATATTCGAATAATTGATCATAAAGTCAGGAATTGCTATTAAATGATTATGAAGTCAGTAATTAATATTAATTGAATGAATGCGTTAGTAAACAAACCCTAATGACTTTTATAAGGTTTAGGGATTGAACTAGTGTTATAATATCATAATTCAAGGAAATGATACGAACCCGTGAATTGGGTATCAGCACGAGCTTTTTTCGTATCAATACTTGTGGAAATCTAGGATTTCTAGTAATCTATACTAGTATCGGTACCCGTGTGAGTACCGATACCAAGAGGTACCGTATCGATACTCGTGTTTAAGTATTGGTATCCACTAAATGGAATGATGTATAATGCTAATAAGAAGATGGAAATTTTCGTGGGATAATAATGAGATAATATAAATTAATAAAGATAATAAACAAGGATGTTTAATGTATACTTTCATAATATTTGAATAAGTTGGTAAACTAAAATGGGTGGCTTGGTAATTGATAGAAACTATAGAGATTGGTAATCATGTGAATATTGTGTGTTGTGTGGTAAGCGAGACCATGTCGTGTGCTGTTTGGACACTTGATTTGTTGAATCTTCTTGATTGATGGGATCCAGATACCCAATCAGAAAGTGTTGCAGCACCATGTTAGAGACGCCTAATGTACGTTCTTGAACCTGTGTGGCACCAGGTCTCATTCGAGGATTCTTGATGAGAGATTCTGAGCATGGGTGTACATTCCCGAAGTTGTGTGGCACCGGGCCTCATTCCATGTTTGTGGTTATGACTTTGTGCGTTGTTGCTTGGATGATCTGGTGTGATCCTGAGTATGATTGGGCCTTGGGGTCATGTATGATGATTGCTTTGATGAGAGCATGTGTTTAAGCGATTAATGGTACGACCATGTGTTTATTTATCTCTCCTTATTGCTCGTACTAGCTTGCATGCCTATGTTTATGATTAGCATGAAGTATAGTACAGTATATGTGTACCACTGAGCTTTGTAAGCTTAGCGCTCAGAATCATTGTTTTTGTGCGTAGGTTGATGTTAGATCGTGGGATCGAGGAGCACTATCAGTACAGATTTCTAGCGTGTGGTGTTTTCTAGAGTACGATACTTGTGTTTAGTGGGCTATGTATTCATAGGACCTTACGTGGTGAAATTTATAACTCTTATTATTTTGAACTGTATTAATCAAATTGAATGTTCAAATGTTTGAAATCTAAATTGGAGCTCTTTTGTACCGTTTTATTTATTTATCTATATATTTTCAATTGTTGGCTTTAAATATTTTCGAGAAATACCTTGTTGGGCTAACCCAATTTGAGAAATTTTATGGTTTTGGTTTGGGCTTCAAGCCCAATTGTGACATCCGAGTCGAGGGTGTTACAAGCTTCGTATCAGTCACACGACATGCTCACGCCTTATCGAAGACGAGCTTCTGTCTAGTTCTACATTCTTCCAAGTGACTTGATTTTCATTTGGGGAGCTAAGAACATGCTTTTGAGCTGATTTTCACCATTGCATCCATATTTCACCTCCTAAATCAAAACAAACATAATTTTCACAATTAAGCTAAAATATAATTAGAATATGGAGGAATTAATCACAACAAAGAATATATAATTATGACTATCAAATTCCCTCATACCTATTGTCCTCAAGCATACCTCAATTCAACATGCCAACTCTCTCATGTATCTCCTTTCATCTCGTTTAATATCTTACAATACCAATAAAATTAAGCACACATCAAGGATTTGAATCATAATGACAATTAAGAGAATGGTCATTCATAGGATAAATTTTGCAGCAAAAATCAAACATCTCATCAATCCACCAATATCAAATGCAGCAAGACTTAACACTCTCGCATGGTTTCACTCAAAACTCTCAAAGTGTTTAGGGTGCAATTAACTCTCAAGATCAAAACATAACACGATATTACCATAAGCTTGCAAATGAATCAAATCTCCACCACTATATATGAATCGATGCAAAAATCAAAGGGTCTTTAAAAGAGTTGTAACGGGGCTTAGGTAAAGGTATAGTAAAAGGCAAAATGAAGGTTTCTAAGTCAAGACAAGAGTTAATGATATCAATTCCACATAACAATATCTAACATACCACCAACATTCTCAAAAATTTATTCCCACGTCTCATTTAAGCATTAAGAAATTTTTGCTAGGTCGGGAATAATGTAAAATACTTTTAGTAGTCTCAGCAACTACCTTGTGCAGAGCGGGAGAAGTGAAAACTTTTGCTCCTAATGGGTCTAGAACCCACAATCTAAAAGATGGGAATGTGTCAATTGAGAGCTTTTAACCACTTACTCTAAAGATTGTTGACATTTGCCAATTGTATTAAATGAATTAAATATTTGAAATTACGATTCGGATTACTCTTATGAATTGAATAATATCATATATACATGTAATTGTCAAATTTACGTAAATTCTTGTGCAAAACTGGTTTTCATTCACATTAAATATAAGGCACCCATGCATATATAAGTATCAACCACTTCAAATTTCAATGCAAAAGCCAATTTATATTCTTCACTTCCAGCAGCAGTTCAGAGTCTGATATTCATTTATGTACTAGTGTGCGTGTTTGTGTATAATGCAGGCATGTAGTAAGCCTCAGAGTTAGCAATGAAACAAGGCTGAGCTTCGCAGACATTATTACAACTTAAAACCAAAGTGCAGAGGAAAGAACAAGAGAACAGAGATTTAAAAATGAAAACTAAAGACTTTATCCTCTATTCTCATCCTTTAAACAAGGTTTCTCAGTTTGGCAAGTTTCCACAGAACTCGATTCATGGGTTAACATGGCATGGGCGTCCCAGCAGAACAAGGTCTAGAAGCTTTCTCCTTGCACTATAAACTGGATTCGAGCCAATCAAACAGCCCCTTTCATATGCTTCTCTAAGAAAAACAGTATGACGTTTACCCTTGGTTGACAAATAAAACATCCCCAGGTGGTCGAGGAACAAATCCCTTATATTCAAATCGACAGAAAACGATTTCCTGAAATGGCTTATCTTCTCCACCTCCACCATCCGCTCCACCGTCAAACTCAAGAACTCGTGCACAACCGCCACTGCCCATTTTTCTAATGCCATTACCCCTGTCTTGGATCTCTTTTTTCCCCCGTCTCCTCATAAGGCCCTACATATGGCAACCTTTGCCACTCCTTAACCTTAGCCTTAAAATCCCTGCTCAATCTCATCCCTGGTGGATAGCTATGTTTAAAACTGAATCGAATTTCCGTTCTATCAACACTGCAGTCCTCCTTACAACACTCTATTAGTCTCCAATTCTCAACGGAAGCCACAAAGCTTTTGTCACGCATTTCATCAGTGAGTGTTAGAATATGAGTATTAGGTTCATGAGCAGCAACGAGCCTGAAAATGTGAGAACTCTGGGATATGATTGAGTCCTCAAAAGCATCAGGCAACCCAAGTTCCCTCCAAACTTTAAAAATGGCACGGAGAGGCAATGCTTTAGTCGTCGACATAGACAAAAGCCTAACTAAGCGATCAACAACGGAAGGCAAAGAAGCATTGATAGCTTCTGCTTCTTGTCGGGAAATATCGATAGCAGCATCAGTCGATCTACAGAAAGTCTGGGATTTGTTGGGATCATAGAAAATGTGGGGGTATTTACGGAGAAAAGAGACAGCACCACGGTTGATATGTAGCTTTTGGGAGAGGCTGGAGAGGAAATCAAGGGAGACCGAAGGAGGGTTATTGGTGGGATTTGCAAGGATAAGATCTTGAATTGCAATGACTTTGAGAAGGTTTTTGTATTTGTCCATCAGTTTCTCAAACTTCGGGTCCCTAGCTCTTGATTCCACATACTGGACAGAGGATGTTTTGAATCGACTACCGATAATCCCGCACGGACTTTGGTGTCTTAATATGGTTTTGAGCATTTTGAAGCGAAATTAGCAATGGGTTCTTTGTTGATAACTTATGACAAACAGGTTGTAGGCAAAAATAGCATTGAACTTCAGATATTAAAACTCGTTGCCGATGCTACCAAAAGATGAAATGCATAAAAATCAAGAGCCATATATAAATATTTTCATGCGGTTCAAGATAATTTAGCCAACTGGGATTCGAATGTGAAATTGGAAAACCGATGCGTGTAGGAATATAGTGGTGTAGAGGAACTGGGATCTCAATACAGGCAGCGGCGGGTGGCAACCAAAAATGGGAGATTTTTTTTTATATTTGGTCTCTCTAAAGTGTAACTTAGTACAATAATAATATTATATTTTGGCCCCAAAAAAGTTCAAAATCCAATTTAGACCCCTTAATAATTGTTTACTGGCTTTGCCCCACGACTACAGCAAGTGGCGTCGTTTCGTAGAAGTTAATGAAATGCATTTTAGAAGGTTTAGATATGTAAAATTGAATCTTTATATTATTTATTATTTAAAGATTTGATTAAACTCCTAAACTAAGTTTAATTTTTTAGAATGAAGTTGACATCAGTTTGGAATTTGACTTTGTCAAACTGAGTTAGGTGTCTATATTTAATATTAAGAGTTTCTCCAAATTACATTTTTTTAAATTGGCTCTTAAACTTTTAAAAATTCCAATTTGATCACTATGGATGTTATTCAAATTGATCCCAAACTTTTAAATTTTTTATTTTTATCCCTAAACTATGACCCTCATTTTAAATTGATCCTCTAATTTCTTGAATGTTCCGATTTCATCCTCAAATTATCGTTTATGCCACATAATATTATTACAAAAGACAAGGAAGTGCTTGCATGACGGTGGAGAAATGGCCCCAACCGAGCTTGCTTTGTACAACGTAACGACCGTTCTTGAAAATGTCTCCGATTCTAACCGCGTGATAACCGCCTCGCCGGTAATCTTCCGCCCCTTCGTCGTCCGGTGTCAAATCTCCGCTCTCACTCCCGGTCCACTCTTATTCCTCTTTGTTGTTCCCCATTCCCTTTCCTTCCAAAAAAAAATATCTACAAATTCTGGATCAGATTCAGCTGGGTCAGTGTATCTTGCAGCTGCAGCTATGATAGAGAAGATGAATTTCTGTTTTCTTGGTTCGGATTGAAAGAAAAAAGAAGAGACTTTCGTTTTTGTGCGGGAGGAATAGGCTGTATGTATGGAGGAAAGCAAGGACTTTAAAATTTGGTTTGAGGGGTTTTCCCTTCTATTGTAAATACGTGGCGTAATGAAAGGGGTGGGATCCTCTTTGTGTGTCGATGGGCCGAGGAAAAATTCTACGACGGTATACTAATATAGTTGAACACTATAAACGTTAAATATTGTCGAGCATCATTGAATTAACTAATAATGAATAAAAATTTTAACGATTCAATATATAACTATAAATTAATTTTTATATATATAATATTTTTATTTTAAAAAAAATAATTATATCAAATACCAACATAGTCAATTTAGAAAAATAAACCGTCAACTATAAACTCGAAACCCAAAACCTAAACAACATTAAACTCTAAACTCCAAATTCAAATATTGAATTTAGCCTTTATAGTTTAGGGTTTAGAGTTTATAGTTTAGGTTTTTGGATTTGTGTTTAGGGTTTAAGATTTTGAGTTTAGAGTTTAAGGTTTTTTATTTTTTAAGTTGACTAAGGTTGTTATTTGATTCAATTATTTAAAAAAATTTAAAAATATAATATGTATGGAAAATAATTTAATTGAAATTTTATTTTAAATAATTTATAATTATATATTGAGTCCTTGAGATTTTTAATATTTATCAATCAATTTAATAGTGTTCGTCGAGCGTGGTAGACTCGTCCTCCAGTGAGGGTCTTCATCGAACTGGGAATGCAAAAGGCTTAAATAAAAAATATGTGCCAAAAGTATATTTTTTTAACTTTAGGTGCCTAAAGTATTTTTTTTGTAAAAATAGGTGTCCAAAATTTCAAACGTTATAATTTTAGATGTCTAATCGTTAATGGGTGTTAAAAAATTAACCAATCAATGCTTGACATGTGGCAGTAATTTGATTTTTCTAAAAAAATTAAAGAAAAACACCCAAAAATTATGCTTTTCATAAAATATTCAAATTTTGAAAATTTTACAAAATAGTCTCCAAATCCCTAAAATTACTCAAACTCAAACCCCCAAATTGCCGCCGCTTCCACCGCCAATCGTCGCCCCTGAGCACACCCTTTGGTTGCCGAAACAAGTCAATTATTTATCCCAACACAGTATCGTCGAAAACGCAAAACGACATGGCAACTGAACGTCAATTTCGCGTTCGACGTTTCAACTGCACGTCGTTTGTTGTTTTTGATGATGTCGTGTTGGGAGAAATGACCGCCTTGGTCCGGCGGCCAAAGGGGTGTGCTCAGGGGTGGCGATCGGCAGAGGAAGCGGCGACGATTTGGGGGTTTAGGCAATTTTAGGGATTTGAGGTATGTTTTGTAAAAATTTTAAAATTTTGCTATTTTGTGAAAAATTGAAAGTTTTTTTTTTTAATTTTAAAAAATAAATTTAATACGCCACGTGTCAAGCATTGATTGGTTAAAAAATTAACACTATTTAACGGTCATGCACCTAAAGTTGTAACTTTTGAAACTTCAAGCACTTAAAATTATAACAGTTGAAACTTTGAACACCTAATTTTATAAAAAATACTTTAGGCACCTAAACTTTGGGCACCTATTTTTTATTTAAGCCAATCTAAAATGATGGGAGTGTTTATCTCTTTCTTGGGATTAAGTATTATTTTTTTAACTAAAACCACTTGTTAGATTGAGTGTTTACCTCTTCGATAAACTTTAATTAATGAACATTTATATATTTTACTTAAATTTATTTCCTTGACACGGAGTATTTTTATTCAAAGTTGTTCAATAAATATGTTAAATAGTCGTCTCGTTATATAATTTTTTGTTTTAAGGTTTAGCGATTTAAGTTTGTAAAGTTTAGAATTTGAGGTTTTATTTTTTTTAAAGAGTAATTAGGTATGTATGAGTAATTTTTAAGGGTTTATGGTTAGAATGTAGGTTTTTGAATTTAGAGTTTAAAGTTTAAATTTTAGAGAATTAGTTTAAAGGATTTACAATTTGGGATCTAGAGTTAGAATTTATGTCTTAAGATTTAGAGTTTAGGATTTTAATTTTATTTTTAAAGAATAAAATTATATATGTTTATATAATATTTTTATACAACATAGTATTAAAATTACTCTTTTATCCTTTGTATCTCGACAAAGTTACTAACCTAATAAATTGTCCATTTGAATCAATTAAAAATGTACTTATTTACGAAAATATCTACTTAAAAATACATTTAAGACGAACACAACAAGTGTCTTAATGGAAAAGAGTGTGATATTCATCTTAGAAGATACATATTCAAATTATTTCGTCTGCAAGGTATGTGCATTGTCAATAAATTAAGAATATATATGAACAATTACTACCTTATATATATATATAAACTTCCCTAATACTAAATGGAGGAAAAGAGTGCATTCGCTAGTATCTACAAATGAGAAAGGACAAACGAACACAAAAAGTGGACAAAGCCACAGACAACAAAACAAGACTAGCCAACACTTTCAACCCTCGACTACTTGCTGCTCCTTTCGCAAAACATGCACAACGCCTTGGGGAGGAGCATCGAACAGCAATACACCAACCGGACTATCCCAAGACAAGGAAGCCATTGCCATCCGCTACTTCGTTCACCTCCCGAGGAATCCTGCGAATAACAACTTGTCAATCCCTCGAAAACATCTCACAAATATCCTCCACAATAGCATTGCCCGAGAGCACCTCATATCTACCATTTAGAATACCATCTACCTCACGATTGTCCGTCTCCAGCTCTACACAACGAAACCCAAGTCTCCGAGCGCGTAGAAGAATATGGCGGTAAACGAATCGAACGTTCAGCGAATCGTTCGTGAACCGTTTGACGGAAAATTTATTTATGTTTGTTTATTTATTAAACGAACGAACATGCACAAGATTTTTTGTTCGTTTAATTAAATGAACGAACACGAACAAAGGTCTTGTTCGGTCATTTATGTTCGTGAACGTTCGGTAATCCGTTCGTTCGTTTATGTTCATTTATGTTCGCTCGTTTGTGTTTGTTCGTTTATGTTCATTTAAATTTATTCACATATGTCTAGGGTTGTTCATTGTTCGGTTAAACCGAACTAACCGACCGAACCAAAATAAAATTGGTTAATCTATTAGATAATTTTAGGTTTCAGCTAACAGTTAAGAGTTTTTTCAAATTTCAATTATCGATTAAGTCGTTTAAAATCAGTTAATTAATTGAATTATTCGAACTAACCCAAAATATTCATTTATGTTCGTTTGTTTGTGTTCGTTTATGTTCATTTGTGTTCGTTTATCATTTAAACGAATGAACATGAACGAACACGAACAAGCTACATTCCTTAATGAACGAACACGAACAAGAAATTTTCTATTTGTTTATGTTCGTGTTCGTTTATTTTTTGGTTAAAGTTAAATGAACGAACATGAACACACCCTCGTTCCTGTTCGTTCGGTTCGTTTATAGGCCTATATAAGAATATTGTGAATGGCCCAAACTTCAGCCATGAGGCTCGAACAAACCCCTAAATTCCTTGAGAAACCAAAGATCCACAAACCATTCACATCACGAATGACCCCACCTTCAGCTGCTCTACCGCTCCCAAGGTTGCAAGCACCATCAGCATTAGCTTTAAACCCAATCCCTTTTCGGTTTTTCCCACCGTTTCACTGGGACATCGACCACATGACTCGTAGCAGTCCCACTGCCCTAGAGTAAGCTAGAGCTGGTTGCAAAATCAGTCGCAAAACCTCGTACAATGTTCGAGAAAATCACCCATCTCCACGAAATTCTCATTCAACGCGGCAATATATATCTCTGTTTCCAAAGCAACCAACAAACAATGGGGAACAAAATATCCCATGCCATAACATCCAACGCAAATCCCCCTTGGTTACAAATATTAGACATGAACCATGTCTCAAAAAGGAGGGCCATAAACTCCTAGAGCTTAGATGGACGTACAATACGGCTCCATGTAGTTGCCGCCATCAAACACGACCTTAACACATACTCTATTGTTTCCTCATTCGCTTGGAAAAACTGGCACCTAGGAGAGCTAGACAAGTGACGCCGAACACGATCCATATTGGTAAGGAGCCGGTTGCTTCTAGCGAGCCAAATAAAAACACAAAAAAGTACAAACACGTTGCGGGACTTTCTTATTCCATATCACTTTTCAATCTCCGCAAGTCGCACAATCCTCGTTCATAGACAAAACTTCATATGCCGACTTGGCAGAAAAAACTTGATTATCCAATCGATGCCAGGTAGGGACATCGCTACCCAAAGTATAATGGGGTGGCTGAACCGCAACAATGTGTTGAATGATAGAAGAAGGGAGGAGTAGATGCAATCTCGGCAAATCCCATTGCCCAGAACCCATGGTCATAGAAACCACATTAGTCGGAACTGGCTCACCAATACCAAGAAAATGATTCGCTAGAGGCCCCAACTTACCGATCCATATGTCATACCAAAAGTTAGTAGATTCACCGTTTTGAATATTCCAACACACATTGTTATAGATTTCTTCCCAAATGGCACTCATGCCTCTCTATAAACGTGAAGAATTATTCTTCCGAATCGAAACAGGAAGGGAATGCTCCTAATTGTATTTAGACTTGAGCACACGGACCCAAAGGCGGTCATTATCAGCAATCAGTTGATGACCAATCTTCATCAAGAAGGCTTGATTTTGCTTCTCCATATTTCTCAACCCCAAGCCATCGCACTCAAGAGGACGCTGTAAAGTCTCTCAATTAACAAGTGAAATACCTGAATTTCTATTCATTCCCCACACAAATTGTCAAATGAGTTTTTCAATCTCCAAACATAACTCTTCCGGGAGCCAAGACGAATGCATAGGATAAATAGGCACGACTTGTAGTACCGCTTTAGCAAGAGTTATACGCCCTGCCAGCGATAGAGAAGACGCAATCCATCCTAATAAACAGGTTTTAATCTATTCAAGAAGGTAGGCATAAGTGGCTTTAGTAACACGACTGTGCAGCAGGGGAACACCAAGATATTTACCAAGATCTTGGACTAGCGCAAAACCAAAACTTTGCGCAACATTAGAAGCTAAGTCACATGCGCAGTTCTTAGAGAAATATATTTGAGTTTTGAGGCACTAATACGATGGCCAGACTAAGAGCGAAAAAGGTTCAGAACACTCTTCACAACATCCACCTGACCAAGCGACACCTTGGGACAAAGGACCAAGTCATCTGCAAATGACATATGGGAGAGACCAGGATCATTACGTGAAAGGCAAATACATTTCCAACTACCATCATACACATGTGCGCCAATGTCCTCGATGAGCTTCTCCATACATAGGACAAAAAGGTAGGAAGAAAGCGGGTCACCTTGTCCGATTCCCCTTGAGAGTTTAAATTCATTTGTCATCTCTCCATTTTAGAGAACCTGAGTAGACACTGATCGAACACAATGCATGACCAGAGTAATAAAATGATTTGGAAGCCAATATTAATCAATGTTTCTTCTATGAAAACACAGTCTAGCCTGTCATAAGCTTTCTCAAGATTCACTTTAATAATTTTCCATGCTTTCTTATCATTCTTCGACGATATCAAGGGAATAGCCTGTTGTACAATAATAATATTGTCTTGGATACAACGCCGAGAGACAAAATTTACTTGATTTTGCGTCAAATCAATCATATCAATCAACGCCAAATTTTCTAAAAGGAAATTTTTTGAGAACAAAAAAGATAATGTATGATACTTGTTCTTATTATAAAACACCTTCGATTAGAGAAAATAGCAAATACAAGTGTCTAAAGAAATCGTCTCATATTTCTAAATGGGTCATGAGAAAAAGATTGGGCAACAAGCCTACCCAAAACAAAGGCTTGACCAAGTTAAAGAAGTAGCATCAGGGATAGTCGCAAGATTTTATGTCAAAAGGAACGAACCTGTAAAGTTTTAAGGAGGCGGGCTTATAAAACTTTAGGAGTGCGAAAAAATATATAAAAAAATTAAATTATATACGGATTTTATATTTTTTATGAGAGCGACTGTCCCCTCCAACCCTAGTCCATCCACGTAGAAAAAAAACTCAAATAATACAAAAAGAGTATATAAACATTAAGTAGAAGTGTCGGCTGTAGCTGTAGCTGAAGTTGCATCATTCTTTTATCTCATAGACGAGTATGCATTTGTGGCTCGTCATGAGGCTTGGCTCACCCTTATTTAAGCTATTATTTCTAGAGTTTCACCTAGGCATGAAACAAACAAGATTAAAACAACACTCCATAAGCATAAATATGGGCACAATAATAATATTTTCCCCTAGATCACATTAGATTCATCATTGATCATCAAGACACTAGTCATGGGAGAATTTAACTATTTGTTCTTTTTATTTTTCCTATAAACTTTAACCACTATTTCAGGGTTTTTTTTTTATTAAACTATTTCAGTATCTTTTTTACGCCAATTACATTATTCCTTGATTATTAAGGGGATTGACATTATTGTTGTTTTTATTTACAAAAGTAGAACTTTTTTTATTGAGTAGACGTTCGGCATAGAGTAAAACATGTACTCCATATAATGTGTTTTTGTCGTACCCAGGGATCAACTAGGGGCTGGTGGGGCAGTCGTCCCCCTAAAAATCTTCTTCAAAATCTTCAGGTAACTTCTTGATCTTATCAATCTTTTGGTTTCAAATGAGTTCTCAATTGGTTCCCATCAAAACCTTATTGTTTTAATCTTGTTTTCTCATGTCATCAATCCAATTAAGGGGGAAAGTCAACATTAGAGGTGAGCTTTGTCTTTCTCCTATAATGTATGGTTCTTTATTGAAATTCTCAAGTTATTGACCATTTATAAATGTTTCCTATTGAGTTTTAATGATTTGATTATGGAAATTGGTTAAATCAATGTGTAATTTATGAGATTATATGATTTTCGAATTGGATCTATTTTGTTGAGTTCTTGATTGATTTTAATCATGATTATGATGTTTTATAATATTAATAAGATGGATTTAACATTGGAATCCCGAAGTTAGATGAATCTCTAATTTTCTAGGTTGTTAGTTATGTGTTTTTGAGGAGTTGTGGAGGTTTAATGTATGCTGGAGGTATAAGGTTGATGTTAGGTAGTTTTTTGATGTCAATTGAAGATAATTGATTGGTTAAACCAATACGTTTTGGCTGGGTTAAGTTTGGAAGATGTTTGATATTGTTTTCGGCAGTTTTGGAAGGTTTCGGCTAGAGTTTGAAGAAGATTGTTGCTGATTTGATATGGCTGGTTCATGAATGCATTTTGATGCATTGAATCCCATATTTTTATGTGGTAAAAATCAGGGGAGGTTGATCCTCGAGCTTGTGGCACCGTTTCGAAAGCTTTGGAGGAGTAGTTCGCATCGACAAACGAGGCTTTGCATTGTTAGTGAGTGAGAACGTGGATTTCAGCTTTGAAAATGGTTTAAAGGTTGTTTTGGGAGTTTAAAGTAAGCTTGAAACACTGTTTTAAACTCAGAAGTAAGTATGATGAGATTTCTCATTCGATCGTGCTTTAACGAAACTGATTTTATGCACTTGCTTTGAATTACATGGTACCTACTATTGAGCATGATTTAAAGTAAGTTTTATATTGTTTTTTGTCATATAATGATGATGGATGCATTTGATAAATGATCCATGTAAGTATGTGGAATACTTGTAAAGTATGGTTTAATGCTTGGGAAATGGTTTTGATTTGATGCATATAAAAACAGTGAGGTACATGGTTAACAATAAATTATATTGACACGTGATGTGGTTTAAAATGTTATCAGATATAGTTGGCCAGCCATAGGATTGATAGTGCACTACAAAGAGTCGTATCATGTGTTGAGGGGTTTAAGTGTATCGAATACTTCACCACAAGTAACCTAACGGATGAGGGGTTATATGGTACTGAAAACTCCCGTTAGTGGATTATGCGTCTAACCGATTATATGGGTTGTGATAGTACCCAGTTGTGAGCATACCTTAATTCCGGTTGAGATGACATGAATGTTAAGAAGACACTTTTTGAATTCATGTATCCAATGTAATATTTTGGAATGTGAATTTGGTTTATGATCACTTGACATCCAATATAATTGTTAATGTATCATGTTGATGAATAATGTTGGTTATACATGTTTACTCTTTAAGCTTTTGCATATGGGTTGTTATGCATGGGAAGACTTAAATTAAGGGTTAGCAAATGAGATTTGCTGTTGATTCATGATACATGTTGCATATAGTTTAATATGTTGGTTTTCGAAAGTGTTAAGTGCATGATTTTCAAGGCATGATGTTTTATAAGATGATTGAAATGGTGATTTCAATGTGGTTTTGGAAAATGGTTTTAATTGCATTGATGGTGTGTTGTTTGAGCACTCCTCACTAAGCCTAGCGTGCTTACGCTCTCTTTGTCCATCAATACAGAGAATTAAAGGTTGGAGGCAGCGAGCAAGCAAAGGAAATCCAAGGACTTCAACTATTCGAAAGTATGGTTTCAACCTAGAGTAATAGTAATAAAGGCAATGGGGTTCATTGTGTTTTTGGGAGGGTTTATGTTGAACTCCCTGTTCAGAAAGTTTATATTGTTGTTGTGGGTTTGTATATGGCCTTTTATTGTTGATATTGCTTTGGAATCATGTTTTGGATGTTGGATGGCTTGGTACCTAGAAAGCATGCCTCTAGACTTTCTTTTAAAGCATGATGCCATGTCTTGTTGATGTTTCTATCATGTTATGCCAACAACTTTTCAGAGATGCATGCTAGCATTTTTTTTGGATATGGTTAAAGAGTTCTTGGAAATTTTCATGGATGACTTTCCAGTCTCCAGAGATAACTTTGAAGCATGTTTGGGCAATTTGGCAAGGGTACTCAAGAGATGTGAAGAAGCTGATTTGGTTCTCAATTGGGAGAAGTGCTACTTTATGGTTTCCGAAGGGACTGTTTTGGGCCATAAGATTTCAAAGAAAGACATTAAGGTGGACAAGGCAAAAGTTGGGGTGATCGAGAAGTTACCTCCTCTGACTACTGTCAAGGGTATTCGAAGCTTTCTAGGTCATGCAGGCTTTTATTAGAGGTTCATCAAGGACTTCTCCAAGATTTCCAAGTCACTCTGTAGTTTGCTACCGCAAAACCAGCCCTTTGTATTTGATAAAGATTGCCACAACACATTCAAAGACCTGAAGGACAAGCTTATCTCAGCCCCCATTGTTGTTCCACCAGATTGGGACGAGCTCCTCGAATTGATGTGTGACGCAAGTGACTACGCAGTAGGGGCAACACTTGGGCATTGCCGAGGTAAGCTCTTTCATGTTATCTATTATGCTAGTCGCGCTTTAAATGATGCACAAATCAACTACACCACCACTGAAAAAGAGTTGTTAGCAGTTGTGTTTTCCTTCGATAAGTTTAGGCCATACTTAATAGGCACTAAGGTCATTGTTCACACTGATCACTCAGCTATTAAGTACTTAGTGACTAAGAAGGATGCTAAACCTAGACTTATTAGGTAGATCCTCCTTTTGTATGAATTTGATATGGAAGTTAGAGATAGGAAAGGATGTGAAAACCAAGTGGCTGACCATCTCTCTAGGTTAGAAAATAAGGCTAAAGACAAAAATGAACAGGACATTAAGGAGGAATTCCCTCATGAGAAAATCCTATATGCTACAGCAATTCCATGGTATGGTGATATTGTGAACTTTCTTGTTAGTGGAATTTTGCTGAAAGAAGTTAAAGCATGACATGAGATTTTATTTCTGGGATGAGCCTTATTTGTTCAAGCAATGTGCCAACCAAATGATAAGAAGATGTGTCATAAAAGAGGAGCAAAAGGATATCTTATTCCATTGCCACTAGTCTTCATGTGGAGGCCATTTTGGGGGAACTAGGACTACTACAAAGGTCCTACAATCAGGATTCTATTGGCCCACACTCTTCAAGGACCCATATGAATTTTGCAGGACTTGTAACTGATGTCAAAGAATGAGGAACATATCTTGGAGACATGAAATGCCATTGCAAGGCATCTTGGAGGTAGAGCTTTTTGATGTATGGGGAATATATTTCATGGGACCATTCCTTTCGTCATTTGGGGATCTCTACATTTTGTTCGCAGTAGATTATGTGTCAAAATGGGTTGAAGTTGTGGCCACACCAAAAAATGACTCCAAAATAGTTTTAAAGTTCCTTCACAAGAATATCTTCACAAGGTTTGGAGCACCACGAGCCATCATCAGTGATGAAGGAACCCACTTTGACAATAAGCTGATTGCTGAGGCATTACAAAGATATAGAGTGAGACATAAAATTGCTACGACATACCACCCCAGACCAATGGACAAGATGAGATCTCCAATCGAGAGATAAAATAGATACTTGAAAAGGTGGTTAACCCCAAGTGAAATGACTGGTCTTCAAGGCTCAACGAGGCTTTAGGGCCTATCGCACAGCTTTTAAGACGCCCTTAGCAATGTCCCCATTCAAGATTGTCTATGGCAAGGTATGTCATCTCCCTATAGAGCTTGAACACAAGGCTTATTGGGCCATTAAGAAGCTTAACATGGATGCCCAACTATCTAGAGAAAAAAGGCTATTGGAGCTTAATGTGATGGAAGAGTTTCGAGCCCATGCTTATGAGAGTGCAAGATTGTATAAAGAAAAGGCAAAGAAGTGGCATGATAAGCATATTTTGCCACGACATTTTTCAGAAGGCTAACAAGTGTTTCTCTACAACTCTAGGCTCAAGCTTTTCCCTGGGAAATTGAAATCTCGGTGGCCAGGTCCCTTCCAAGTGCACAAAGTTCAACCCTATGGAGGTGTGGAAATAAGAACCTTGATGATGACACGATGTTCAAGGTCAATGGCCAACACCTGTAGGTCTACAATGGAGCTCAAATCCTGAAAGACAAGTCGTCCCTACTCCTCCATGACCCTTGAGAGTTTGCACCTCCTTACTCTTTATATTAAGCTATAGCATTTTCTTGTTCATAAGTAATTTAGTTGTACTTTTCTTTTTAAGTAATCTTTTAATTATTTTTGGCGTTCCCTTATTTTTATTCCATGTTTGTCTCTATCAACCTTATGTGTAAAATATCCCCAGGTTGCAGGTGGCACGCTAGGGCTGAGTTTAATGTTGATAACTTTTTCTTTATAGGGTTAGGGTTTTGTCTCTATCCCAATAAGGGAAGTTAAAAGAAAGGGGCCAAAGATAATTCCAATATTTGTGGGGATTGCGGCATTAAAGAAAGAAAAAAGGGGGAAAATATTCTTTTTTATTTTTATTCTAGAAACCTAAACAATCATAAGCCTACACTCTTTTTCCACCTTTTTAGATTGTCATTAAATACCCCATTCTCTCTTCTCTTACACACACTGCACAATCGCCAGTCATCATCTTCTCTCTCCAATTACTTGTTGCAGAACACAAACCCCTTAACTTCTTTCTCCACTACTTTTTCTCTTTCAATTCACCTTCTCTCCCCAACTTCATCTTCTTTGTTCACCTATAGTTTTCCTTTAATCTCTATTACAACAAAACCCCATTCTCTTCAACCCCCACGACATTTGCCCCAACCCTCAGTGACAATGGTTCGTTGTAAAAACGTAACCGGTGCCTCCAGTAGTACACAACCTCCACCTGTTATAGATATTAAAAAGTTCTCTGATCCTTCAGCCAAGGAATGATTTCAACAACTCAAGGACTGAAAGACCTTCGCTGAACAAGGATTCAAGTTCCCTACTGAGAGGGAAGCAGGTTTCGACAAAGAGGTGATGAATGTCATTACCATACATGGCTGGGAAAATTTTGTGAGGCACCCTGAAGACATCTCTGTGCCCTTGGTGTACGAATTCTATGCTCATCTGACGAGCACTACCCAATCATGTGTGTATGTTCGAGGAGAGCAGATTAAGTTCACTGCTACGTCAATAAATAAATATTATAGGCTAAAAAATGTGGTAGACTATCATACCCTCTTTGCTATTGGTGCGGACGTCAGATATATAAGGAAGTCCTGGAGGACTTGTGTTTTAGTAGGATAGAGTTAGACATGGCCACTCGATCTGTGGTGTGAGGATTGCTCAAGCCTGAGGCCAAAGTTTGGAACCACTATGTGAAGATGCGTCTCATGCCCACATCCCACTCGGCCACTGTCCACATCATAAGATTGCTCCTCATACACTCCATTCTCAATGGCAGGCCGATTGATGTGGGAAAACTGATTGTTGACGAGGTTTACTCCTGTCTGAAGAGGAAGTCCAGTCCTTTAATCTTCCCCAACCTCATCATAGCTCTGTGCCACAAGAAACAAGTTTTTGAGGACCCTCAAGATGATGAGAAGAAAAGGGGAAAAATTTGATAACTTCAGATCAAATCCCCAATCTACGTGGATTCAATGAAGATGTCCTAGCAAAACTGTAGCGGGAGGAGCCAAATCATTTGCTGTAGCAAGGATTGCTTCCTTGGTCGCCACTACCATACGCATGCGTGCAAACATGATGCGATGTGTGGAAACCTCACAACCTTCTTTAGGTATATGAAGGAAAGGGATGCAATTTTCAATGCCAATTTTAAAGAAATGCTGCTCTATATGGATGTTGATTTCCCCTGCTTCCCCGAGGAGTTATTTGCTACCCGAAGGACCCTCCCATCAACACAAAAGCTAGCACATCCTACACCACTCCCGCCACCAAGAAAAGCAAAAACCTTGCATTCCCCACTTGTTCCAAATGAGACACCTCTACAGGACTTTGCACCATCTAAAGCCACAACAAGCCAGAGATAGAAGCAAAAGAGAAAGGCTAAGACTCCACTTTTTGCTCCACCCCCTGCAGAACCTGCCACTGATCCAATCACTATTAAAAGTGATGATGAAGAGTTGGGCGAGCCTAACCCTACTCCTGACCCAAAACTGATAGTGGAACACACAACAGATGCTTCAGAAAAGGTGAAGCGTCGCCATAAATGCACCACCGGACGTGTGTGGACCACCGCTGCTTAGGAGAGTAACATTGATTCTGACGATGACTAGCCTGATTAGTCCAACCAGAATGAACCAAACCCACCACCAGATCATAAAGAAGCAGATCCACCCATTTCTTCACTCAAAAAGACGAGCATCAAACAGAAGACAACCAAACCAGTGAAACCAAAGTAAAACCACATGAGGAACCTTTATTACATTCATTTAGATTAGTTACATTTAGTTCATTTTTCTGTGCATTCAGGACACTGTATTTTTCATGTTTGGGGGTGCTAGTGCTCATAATTAGGTATGTGCATTTAGTAGTAGAAACATAATTTATGCTATGACATTTTGTTTAGTGTAAAGATAGTTTTATGAAGAAATTAAGGATGCTCAACGATGAACATTTAATTTATATGGCTTGGGACTGTTGAATGTTTATGACTAGCTAAGATGGTAAAACTGATTTTAAGGCTTGATACTTTGTGAATTAATTGTTGCTCAATTGCATGCTTTCTATGCTTAAGTTTGTAAGAAAATTTCCGAGGAAAAGACTCTTGAATACCTTAGTATGAATAATTCTAATGAACGTGAATGATGAATGTAAACATCAAAGACTCTAATGAACTCCCTTGTGCTTAACAATGTGTTGATCCGTGAATAAATGCTTCGGCATAGCTGTAGAGGGACACTCATCTTTGTGTTGTTTGTCTGGATACCGCGTTTAAATAGATGGCAGCAACAACAAATGAGTGAATGAAAGTAGTCACGAGATTACTCTACTTACTAGCTAGGGAATGGTGTGTTTGCTGTACTTCATTGTCAAGTCTAAAAAGGTAGTTGCGATGAGCTAACTCCCTTTATAGCATCATATAAAAAGAAAAGAAAAAGAAAAGAAAGAAGTTACAATTACGGGAGTAAAAATTGTGCTTAAATTGATTAGAAATACTAAGGTACATTAGAGAGCTTTGCTAGAAATTATTCTAACCTAGATTAAGCATAGGCTGGATGCAATCGTGCACACACATGCAAAAGACCTTGCCCTAAAGAATAGATCTTAAAATCTCAGTTTAGTCTAACATGTTGAAAGCCTTTAATTTCTGAGGACTAAAATTTTGCCATAGCTCCGTCTGGAACTAAATTTTTTCCATAGCATTTCTCCTGTCTTCCTTTACTCATTGCTTGAGGAAAAACAATAGCTTAAGTTTGGGGGTGTGTTAACCTTGCTAAAAGCATATATTTAATGCCTTTATCCTCTGTTATTTGCTTGATTTTAAGCTCATTTCATCTGTATTTAGCTGCATTTAGTTCATTTAGTTGCATGTGGTTTTATTAACTTGATTGTCGAGGTTTAATTGCAAAATGGGTGCTGCTTGAGAAAGGGTTGGTCTGGTGTGGTGATGTGCAGGTACACAGGGAAGAGTGATTGATCAAAGGAAAATGCTATAGGATTTTGGACGGCAAAAATATGGGCGCAAAAAAGGACAAAAGCAATGAAGATATTTATTCGGCCCACATGTGAGAACCCTTATTTGTCTCTTATGCCAAGCATGTGCTAGGGAATATTCCTTAGGTCATACAAGGAATGTTTAGGGCACAAAACCCTAGGGGCCTCCACTATAAAAAGGACAAGATACCCTCATTAAATGGGGAGAGATGGAAAAAGTGACTTTAAGGCTAAGAGAGAGAAGAGCCAAGATGATTACATTTCCTCCTTCTTCTTTCTCAACTTGGTGTCCTCCATTGTTGAAGCTCCAAGGAGTGACCTTGCTGGCCTTTGAGAGAAGAAACAAGTCTAGGGCGGTTCATGGTAGCCCAAGGCAAAACGAGAGATTTCTCTTTTTTCTTCTTTTCCTTTAACATTTTCTTCATTTATGGAAATGAGTTGTATGAGACGAATGATGTTGGATGTTTATTACCCAGCCATGAACTAATTTTAGGTGGCTTGGGTTTGTTTGGATGCTTATGTATAATCTCTTTTAATGGATGCTTTTGTGGTTTTTAGTTTTATCCTTGCTTTGTCTACTGTTTTATTGCCCTAGGGTTATAAGAGCCTTCGAGAGCTAGCCTTTCTTTAGGTGTTAGATTAGTCTAGTGGTCGAGAGAGCTAGACTTATATCCACGTAGACAATGGAGTTGGATGCTAAGAGGTACAAATCTAACCTACCTTAGAGATAAGTGGAGGGTTTCAACGGCTAAAAAGGGTAGTATTTTATGGGTAGAAGTATGCTAGGGTTCACGCTGAGAGGTAATGCTATGGCATATTAGCTCCCAGGATTCTTACTAGAGATAGCTTAGAAGCACCTTTAGAAAATCCTGTCGAGCAGAGGATAAGTTGGAGATTGAGAAGCATCCAAGAGAGCTAGACATTGGTTATCTTAGCAAGCCCAGCTAGTCATTCCCATAGTGAGTTTCGCACACGTGTGAGGACCATTGAAGTCTATTCAATTTACTATAGTTTTATTTACAGTTGTTTGCTGCAACATTTTTGACCTTGCTTCCATTTGCCATTGCATTTACTTTTTCAGTTTGTGTTTTACATGCTTAAACTTGACTTGAAATACCTCCAATCCCTATGGAGACGATACTCACTCATCACTATTACTACTTGTTCGATGTGTATACTTGCACTATTTGCATATCATTTATAGTACATCACAACACGCAACAATGTGCAAGGACCTCTAGAACTATATTGGTGGCAGGGCATGAAGAAAGCCATCATTGACTTTGTGTCAGCCCTTATCAATTATTGTATGCCAATACTTGAAAATGAACTCCCAAAATTTTGAGTTAAATGTCTCACGTGCCAACATGTCAATGCTGAGCATCGTGTTCCCAATAGCTTGTAGCAACCCATCGATCTACCACAATGGAAGTGGGAGAGGATCAGTATGATTTTGTTAGTGGTCTACCTTTGACTCCCGCTAAACATGATGCCATTTGGGTCATCATAGACCGTCTCACCAAGTCAGCCCATTTCTTGCCAGTTCAGATGGACTATGGTCTTCCTAAGCTAGCTAACTTGTACATCAAGGAAGTTATACGACTCCATGGAGTGCCTCAATCTATCATTTTTGATCGAGATCCATGATTTATATCTCGGTTCTAGAAGTCATTGCAAGGAGCCCTGGGCACCATAGTCAATCTTAGTACTACTTTCTACCCTCAGTCGACGGTCAGTCAGAAAGAGTAATCCAAGTCCTGGAAGATATGCTTCGAGCATGCATCATTAATTTTGGAAGCTCTTCGGAGAAATCCCTACCTCTTATCGAGTTTGCCTACAACAACAGTTATCAGGCTTCCATTAAGATGGCACCATATGAAACATTGTGTGACAGACACTGCTCCATTATGTTGGTCTAAACTCGATAAAGGCAAGGTGTTAGGCCCTGACTTACTTCGGGAAACTGAGAAATGGGTTACCACCATCCATGATCGCTTAAAAGCTGCCTTTGACCGTTAGAAGGCCTATGTCGATCTTAAGCAAAGGGATATACAATATGAAGTTGGTGAAAAAGCCTTTCTTAAAGTCTCACCGTGGAAGAAAGTTTTGAGATTTGGAAAAAAGGGGAAGTGGATTCCCCGATTCATCGAACCTTTTGAGGTTATTGAGAGAGTTGGACCTGTGTTTTATCTCTTATTGTTACCCTCAGAATTTAGTAAGATCCATGATGTGTTTTACGTATCAATGCTTCAGAAGTATCATTCTGACCCTTCGTATATCATTGAATCTGAATATGTGGAATTTCAATCAAACCTGTCCTATGAGGAAGAACCAGTTCAGATTCTTGCAAGGGAAGTCAAGAGACTTCATAACAAGTCCATTCCCTTAGTTAAACTTCTATGGAGGAGCCACTCCGTAGAAGAAGCCACTTGGGAACCGAAGGAGGCAATGCGGAAGCAGTATCCTCATCTCTTTGATTCATGTAAAAATTTAAGGTTGAATTTTCTTAAAGAGGGAGAGTTGTAACACCCTAAAAGCTGGTATAGTCGGAATTGGGTTCTGGTGATCAGAAACCCTACACCGAAAAGGTCCAAATATTGTGTTGACTTTGACTGCAAGGTCAATTACATCGATATTGGACTCTAATTGAGTCAATTTATCATTTACGGACCTTATTGAATGTACGAAAAACCTTTATGTGGCTAAATTGTAGAAAACTAAAAGTTTGAGGATAAAAGTGTGAATATCAAAGAGTTGAGGGACCTCTCTCGTAATTATACCATTTTGAGGGTGAGTCACCTACTTGCTTGGGACATTTCCACGTGAGCTTGATCACCTTGCGTGAAAAGGATGACAACTTGATTTTCATCTTGGCTAAATGGTGATAAGTGTAATTATAATAATCAAAAGTTTACCCTTTGATAAGGGAAACCTCCCTATTGGTTATTGAAGAGGCAAGGATCGGCTAACATTAGTGAAGGAAAAAGGAAAGGGATGAAACATGTTGCTTTAGTTAACTGAGACTAGGCTTTCTATTTCTTTCATCCTTTCTTCATCAAAATTAAGTTAGCACCTTTATTCCATCTCCTTCTTCCAAGCAAGAACCTCCATTGTCGAGGTTGGAAAAGCTTGAGATTTCTTCTGTTTATTGATATTGAATCATTGTTATTGATCAGGTAAGCTAGAATCCTCAGTTTATTGTTGATATCCAAGGTTATATCAAGCTTAATCTTAAACTAGGTTGTGATTATCCATGGAAATCCAATAGCTAATGGTTAATTCAAGTTTAGTTATTGATTTTGATATTGTTATACTGAAATCAATATCATATCATCGATCCAAACAATTTCCTATTGTTCACCTGGCTCAAGGAGTGGATAGAGATCATCCACCATTATCAACGAAAGCTAGGGACAAAGGAATTGTCATCCGAGAGTCGTAAGAGCATCGAATTATCAAGGTGAGTATAGTCAGAGTCTCAGGATTAGGCTAGGTGCCTTTCTTAACCTCATTGTCATTGATTATAGTATTGCTAACATTTTCGTCAAGGAATATTGCATAGAATCACTTAGTGGATTCCATTGGTAATTATTGAATTGAATATCGATCATTGATATTGCTATAGTCATTGCAATCGAGCATCGTTATTGATTTCGCTATTGTTATCGTCAATGAAATATGGGAGCATTGAATATTGGACATAGAGCATAGTTACTGCCATTGTTATCATCATTGTCATTGTCCTTGTCATTGAACATTGATATCGACATAGTTATTGTTATCGAAACATTATAAGTGAAACATGGATCATTTCTATTGCTGTTGAAACCATTGGACATTGTCATTATCATTGGTATTGTTTTTGAATATTGATATTAACTCATTGCTCATTGATAAGAACATTGAATATTGCTATTGTTACTGAACACCGATCATTGATATTGTCACCAAACCTTGGATTTGAAAGGACTTTGGATCCAATTGGCATGCTATAGAATTCACGAGCTCAGTGTACGAGTGGACTACAGTCCTTGGGATACGACCTATATTGATTTGGTGAGGTGGAGGGATGTATTATGTTATTGGTCATATTGGCGAGGCGGAAGGACTAGACCATTCATTGTTTCAGTGAGGCGTAGGAATTTGCGTATCCACTATTCCGAAATATGGACTTATTGATATTGAACATGATCATTGCATTGTTACTATTGATTCATTGCATTGTTATTGTTGATATATGTTTTGAAATGCATTGCATTGATAAAGTGCTTACTTGTGACTACCTCACTAGGCAAAGTATGCCTAATGCATTTCATTCCATACATTTCAGGTTAAAGATTTCACCATTGGAGATCAGAGAATCGTTGTTGACAAGTCACCACAAGCCCAAGTAATGTGTTTTACCTTTATGAACTCCTAGAATGGTGGCAAAGTAGTTGAACTAGTTACTTGTGACTCTTTTGAGATGAGTGTATTATGCATGGCATGTAAAAGTGTCCAAGGCTCTAAATGGCCTTTTGGTATAGCTTAAAAATGGCTAAATATGCATATTTGGCTCTAAAAGGTGAAAACCTAATAAATGGATTTGGATAGCCCTAAAATTTGACATGCTGATAGATTATGGCTTAATAAACTTGTTGGTAAAATTTCATTGCCTTTGGACATCGTCCAATTGGTTAATTCGATTAAAAACCAGATAAAATTTGGCATTACAGTGCAGGTCGTACCGATACTGGTCCACATATTTTGGTACGGTATTGCATATTTGGCCATTCAAAGTGAAGGCTAACCCAGGTGTACCGATACGACTTCAAGGCGTTTTGGTATGACTTTGAGGAGTAAGGTCTGGTGAATTAATGGCATTAGTACGAGTACATAGTGTATCGAAATGGGTCTTGGTCAAAGTCAATATTAGTCAACTCGTACCGATCAAGTTGTATTGATAAGAGTTCTTGAGTTGCTGGGAATTGGGCTATCATCTTTGCATGCCGTATTGATACGGTCGAGGACCGTATCGAAACAAAATTGGACAGTTTATTTAGAGTTTAACTCTATGCATACCCGTATCGATACAACACCAAGTGTTTTAGTACGGTGTCTGTTAAATCGTTTAGGGGCTGTTGAACATAGTTTTGCATCGTTTATCGAATGGTCACTGAATCTTAGCAAGTCTAATTGGATGGGTAAATAACATCGGATTAATATAAAAATCTACCAACTCACTGATACAGTATTGAATTTCGTTACGGTGCAATTAATTGCATTAAATGACCTATAATTTACTAGATTTATAATTTAGTCCTTGAAACTTGTAGTAATTAAGAATCAGCCCTAATTGCTTAATTGTTGTTCCTATTGGATAAATTGGGCTGATGTTCTTGTTTAATAAGGTTCAGAAAGCATTACATAGACTAAGTGACGATCATTGATTGAAAATTATTGCACCGAATCACCATATCGCTCTCCGATAACACGCTCTGACCTAGTTTCTGACCAGCCCAGGAAGTGGGTGTTACAGAAAGTATGAAAATCTAGCAAATTGGGACAATTCAGGTCCAGGTGTATCGGTACACGTGTCCTTGTACCAATATGAGTAAGTGTTTTTTGAGAATGGGTTTCGGTATGTGAAGAGCTGTATCGATACAATTTTGAGCTACTAGAATCTGAGATTTGAAAAATGTAAAAGCGTACGATACACTTGCTCTTGTACTGATACGGGCAGCTATTATTTCAGTTAATGTGTTGTTTGGAAGTTTCTAATTCTTCCTTTTTGGTCCCTAATTGTTACAAATGTAATTGTATGAGTTTAGATTATTGTTTTAAGCTAGAATTTGACCTATGAGCATGTAAATTGACTAATTAAGGTTTGGTAACTTCAAAATGGAATAAGTCCTAGTAATTTTCTAGAATTTCAATTTGGTCCCTAAAATGCGATTGAATGCAATTAGATGTCGATTCGACACCCGATTGAGTTGAGTCTTTATCCGCTTCCTTCTCACTCACCATAGGTTGTAGTATTGCATCTAGATAAGATAAAAAGAAAAAAAATAGACGCGATTAGAGTTAAATCTTTACGGGTTTGTTTCGACAACCTTAATGTATCCTGCTCGGTTTGATCTTGCGTCTAGATTGGGTCAAGGGGGTTACATTTGGTGGTATCAGAGCCAAGTTTGTGATAATTGGGATGATGTTATTGGTTGATTTATGTTGATTGCTATGCACGATGATTGTTAAATGCAAGTTGGTCGTTATATGCCATATTGGGGTATGTTTTGGGGATACGTTGCCTTATTACTATAGTCTGAAATGTTTTGATTTGAAATAGAAGTATTGGCTCCTTGCTTGAAGCTGGCATAATTGTTTTATTTTGATGTGTTATCTTGCCTTAGATATTTTTGCACGTTGGGACTAAGGAGAGAACTGAGATTTGGCACGATTGCTACTGCCGTTAGGTAGGGAATTTAGGAGGATGTTGTTCCTCCTAGAGGTTTTCCACCTCCTCCGCTTAATCCTTCTAAAGGTGTGGAGCAAGTACAACCTACGCCGACTGGGCCAGTGGTGGGTGATATGGCACCTTTGATACAGACAATGATCGGAGCTTTTCAAGCTACTGTTGTTAGAGTGAAAGTGCCTGCACCTGTTGTTGTGCAAAAGGGGTTGCCATTGGAATGCTTGCGTAGTTTGGGAGGCGCTGAGTTTAGAGGGTTGGCACCTGAGGCATCCAAGGGATGGATGGGCATCATTGTTCAAATTTTGGAACAAATAGGGCATAATGATGCTCGTAAGCTGGGATGTGCTGTATCCCTATTACAAGATAATGCTTATAGCTGGTGGACTACTGTGACCACGGGTATGGAACCCGATGATGTAACATAGGAGTTCTTTTGAACTACTTTTAAAAAGAAGTATCTAGGAGTTAGATACTTGGATGAGAAGAAACGCGAGTTTATGGCTTTGGTTCAGGGTAGTATGTTTATGGCTGAATATGAGGTACAATTTGTTCGGTTGAGTCAGTATGATCTTGAATTGGTACTGGATGAGATGCATCGCTGTGACTAATTATATTACGGATTGGTACAAGATGTTAAAACCTATATGTTGGCTTTTGACTACACTAATTTTGATGCGTTGGTTACACGGGAAAAGGACATTAAGTAGAACTTGGATTTAACATCTCATGTGAAAGGTTCTGGCTTGAGCAAAAGGGTTGCAAACTCTAGTTTCAGTGGTGGTCAGTTTAAGAAGCATCATGATAAAATGTATAGCTCTGATTTAAGGCGAGGTGGAGGTAGTGTTAGGCGAGGTTTGCTAGGTCAGGGTACCCAGGCTAGAATATCATTTAATACCTATTGGGTTTATGGATCACGTGATCATATGAGGCAAGACTGTCCACGTTTGGCTCATAAGGGACATGCTCCCACGAATTTGGTTGATAATTCTTGTTGGATTTGTGGATCGAGCAATCATCTGAGACGCGATTGTCCGTTGTTGGTGGGTGGTGGATAGGATAAAGCTCTTGCGGTTGCGCCATAGCGAGGTCGTGGTCATGGTCGAGGATAATTTCAGTAGAGGGACGATGGTCCAAGGTCAGTGGCTCATATCGTTGCTATCCAACCAGAAGGTGGTGGTCCTGCAAAGGTGTACACACAACGATAAGGACGCAACGACACTGATGTGATTGCAGGTACATTTACATTGCAATCTTTGCTATTGTTTTCATTGGTACATTTTGGTTCTACGCATTCATATATCTTGTATGAGCATGGGCATTTTCTTAATATATATGTAAAAATGTTAGATGTGGGTATGAAAGTAACTAGTTCTTTTAGGGAGACGGTTGTTGTGAGAAGGTTGTATATGAGGTGTCTTTTGAAGGTTCAAGGTCATGTGTTTGTGTGGCTGATTTGATGGAGTTGCCATTTTATGGCTTTGATGTAATTCTTGCTATAGATTGGTTGTTTAAGTATCGAGCTATGGTTGATTTTTAAACCAAGCTTGTTTCCTTGAAACTTGCTGATGATTATGATGTGGTAATCGTGGGTGAGAACGCTAAGTTCATGTCTAATGTTGTTTCGGCTCTGGAAGCGAGTCATATGATGGATTCTATTTGTGAGACATTCCTAGCCTACGTTATAAATCCGGGATCAAATGAAGTGCATGTTTAGGACATCCGCATGGCATGTGAGCTTCTGGGTGTTTTTTTGGAGGAGTTACTAGGTTTGCCATCGAATAGAGAGGTAGAGTTTGGCTTTGAGTTGTATGGGAATACAACTCTAGTGTCTATTTCTCCCTATTATATGGCACCAAAGGAGTTGAAGTAGTTAAAGATGCAACTTCAAGAGTTGCTTGATTGAGTTAGACCTAGTGTTTCGCCTTATGGTGCACCTGTGTTGTTTGTAAAGAAGAAGGATGGCACGATGCAGATGCGTATTGATTATCGGCAACCGAACAAGTTGACAATTAATAATAAGTATCCTTTGCCATGAATTGATGATCTGTTTAATCTGTTTATAGGTGCGTCATCATTTTCTAAGGCTGTTTTCGCACGAGGTACGAGCATTATGAGTTCTTAGTGATGTCATTTTGTTTGACTAATACCCTTATTGCATTCATGGATATGATGAACCATGTATTCCATGAGTTTTTGGATCAATTTGTGGTGGTGTTCATTAATGATATTCTTGTGTACTCTCGTACCGAGTATGATCATGATAAATACTGGCGGATTGTGTTTCAGGCATTACTGGATAATCAATTGTATGCCAAGTTGAGCAAGTGTGAGTTTTGGCTTCGGGCGGTTGTTTTCCTTGGGCATGTTGTGTCATTCGAAGGAATTAAGGTTGATCCACACAAGATTGAGGCGGTGATATGTTGAGAGCCCCTAAGACTGTGCTGGAGGTTCGTAGTTTTATTGGGTTGACTTGTTATTACCGTAGGTTTTTGGATGGTTTTTCAAGGATTGCTGCTCCTTTGACTAATTTGTTGCAAAAGAATGTCCATTTTGAGTGGACAGAGGATAGACAACAAGCTTTCGAGAAGTTAAATGAGGCTTTGACACAAGTTCCTATCTTGATTCAACCTGAGTCGTGTAAAGACTTTGTTGTTTATAGCAATGCATCATACATATGTTTGGGTTATGTGTTGATGCAAGAAGGTAAAGTTGTGGCTTATGCGTCAAGACAGTTGAAGGTGCATGAGCGCAATTATCCTACCCATGATCTTCTGCTTGTTGTGGTGGTGTTTGCGTTGAAGATTTGGAGGCATTATCTATATGGAGAGAAGTGTGTTGTGTTCACAGATTATAAGAGTTTGAAATATTTGACGACGCAAAAGGATTTAAGTCTTAGGCAACATAGGTGGTTAGAGTTGCTTAAGGATTGTGATTTGACGATTGAGTATCATCCGGGTAAGGCTAATGTTGTAGCCGATGCTTTGAGTAGAAAAGTTATGGTGGTGTTGAGGGCGATGTTTGCACGATTAAGTGTGATGCGGGATGGAGGCTTGTTGGCTGAGTTGCAAGTTAAGCCATCTTTGTCACAATTGATTAAGGAAAAACAACCTTATGGTGATGTGTTGGTACCGCATGTTAAGGATATCATGGATGGAAATTTTACGGATTTTCACTTCAATGATGATGGAGTGTTGTGTTTAAAGGATCGGATTGTGGTGCCTAATGATGATGAGTTGAGGCATACCATTTTGACTGAAGCACATGCTAGTCCTTTTTCTATGCATCCCGTTAGTACTTAATGTATCGATTGCTGAAGGAAGAGTACTATTGGGTTTGTTTAAAGAAATATGTGGCTGATTTTGTTTCTAAATACATGGTGTGCTAGCGTGACAAGGATGAGCATCAATTTCCTTCTGGGTTGTTGCAACCGTAGAGGATACCAGAATGGAAATGGGAGAGAATCACCATAGATTTTGTGTCTGAGTTGCCGTTGACTTCCACTAAAAGGATTCTGTAACCCCCTTGACTTGGTCTAGGCGCAAGACCGAACCGAGTGAGCTACATTAGGTTTGTCGAAACAAACCTGAAAAGATTTAACTCAAATTACGTCCATTTTTTAAATATATTATCTAGATGCAACATTATAACCTATGATGTGCATAATGGCAGCGGGTGAAAACACAACGCAATCGGGCACTAATCGACATCCATTGTATGTAATTACAATTTTGGGACAAAACTGCAATTTTGGAAAAATACAGGGACTTAGTTCATTTTGAATTTATCCATCCTTAATTAGTCAGGTTTCATGCCCGCTTGTTAAAAACTAGGTCAAAATGACCATCCAAACTCATGAAATTACATACATGACAATAAAGGACCAAAACGAAAGAAAATAGAAACATCAGACTTCACTTTAACCAACGTAACCGCTGGCCGTATCTGTACACGGGCAAGTGTATTGGTACGGTTACACATTTTCTAAAACTTAGATTCTAGTAGCTCAAACACGTACTGAAATACTTCCTCGAGTACTGAAACATAAACTACTTTTGCCTATACCCGTACTGGAATGATAGCTCGCGTATCAAAATACCTGTGTATTTATGGCATACCCGTTCGGTACAATGATACGCGTATTGAAATGCATGGACACAAAATGTCCCAATTTGCTAGATTTTCATGCTTTTAAGGACTCAAATACATTCTAACATGTCATAACCACATCTATAACAGCACTAAGGTTCAAACCTTATCATATCATCACAGAAACATCATCAAATCATGGCATTATGCTTCAAAGGACAATCTAGTGGCATGCTTCCTAAAAACCAACCCTTTCAACATTCAAAACATAAATCCAAAGCCATAACCAACATAAGAGGACACTTACAAATCCAAAGCAGCATTACAAACATGTTCCAACAGGGAGTTTAGCAAAAACCCTCCCAAATCACAATGAACGCCTATTGCCTTTATTACTGCAAGTCTAATTCAAAATCATACTTTCAAATAGCCAAAGTCCTTGGATTTCCTTCCCTTGCTTGCTGCCTCCAAGCCTTTAATTCACTGCATTGAAGGACAAAGAGAGCATAAGCACACTAGGCTCAGAGAGGAGTGATCAAACAACACACCATCAATGCATTTTAAAGCCATTTTTCCAAAACCACATTTAAATCAACATTTCAATTATCTTATTAAACATAATTCCTTGAAAACCATGCACTTAACACTTTCAAAAACCAGCATACTAAACCATATGCAACATGTATCATGTATCAATAGCAATCCCATTGCAATAGGACTAGAATTAAATTATGCTAAACCAATGTGACTAATTTAAGAGACTAGGACCAAAAAGAAATAAATAAATTAATGGATGCTTATTGTACAAATGACTAAATTGTTTAATTCGTTGGGCTTGAGGATTGCATGCAAAACTATCAATAGATTAAGGTTATATACACTTGGCAAACTTAAGAGTATGCAAGGTGGAGGGGTCGGTCAATTGATGAAAAGAAACTATTCATCATCTTCTTTGTCTATCCTATAACCGAACAAAGAGAAATAAGAAACAAAGAGAAACGAAATCATGTTTGAGGGAGGAATCTGGCTTGAATTAAGTTAGATGATTCAACCTTGATGATAGTAGTCGAATTATTTTCACGAGGAAGGTAATGTTTTCTTCCTTTTGTTATCTCTCAAGCTGATTTATGGTAGTATTGCAAGAGTTTTGTAGTTTACTAATTGGGAAATGATTTTGAATGTTGATGTTTGAGTGTGTAAAAGTCATGAATTCAAAAGAAGAACATGTGGCTATTAATCGAATTGTTAGGACAAACTTATGCAAAATAAGTTTGGTGGATTAAATGCATGTTGAGTGAATTGTTTATGGTGTAATTGTTGTCCTTAGATAAGAAAACTATTTTATGGTTGTTGTTATAAAAATGGATTGCTCGATTGGTTAAATTAAACCTGAAATGGCTGCTATATTAATGCATTGTAGGATTAAAAAGTTGGTTATTGGATTAATAAAACTAAGTTTAGTGAAAGAAAGAAAAACCGGGGACAGAATCTACCATAAGATGATAGAGGGCTGTTCGGTTTAACATAAGAAATTGGGGCTGTTTTTATGTTGCTAATGAATTGTTTCGATTAAAAGATAAATTGCCTTGCAATGTTATGTAAATTGATAGTGAAATGGGAATTCTTTTAATGGGAATGATTGAGGATTAAGGACTGTGTAGTCTGATACAAATGAATAGTTGAATGGATAATGTAAGAGTTGTATTCAAGACTGTTTTGAATATAAATTATGGTATTGGGACTGTTTTATGCTTGAATAAACGAGTTAGAACTAAAAATATGTATGAAGTTATGTATGCTATTGAAATGAACAAGTTAACATGGATACTCCTAATGGATTGTTTAACAGTTAAAGTGCATTGGGAGAAATAGGCAGATTTAAATGAATGTTAACTTGTATATATAAGTATATGTGTACATGAAAGTAAGAATGGATTGTGATGTATAAAAGAAAATGTTGGTAGGCTGCTTTGTGCATTCATAAAAGTGAAAACATGGATTATGGACTGTCTTGGTTATGTTTAATTAGATTCAAAACTGATTTGGTGCATGTGTATGTGCACATAAGTAAAAATGAATGTTAGAGGCTATTTAGAACATATGAAAAATTACATTGAATTAGTTGGTTAGCATATGTAAACCCACAAGGAAATTTGGGACTGTTCGAATAGAAAATAAAGTGCATGACTGCTCCGATAGAATGCAAGTTATAACAACCTTGTATATATAAGAATGTGTTCCACTTCTTGGTAAAAGAAATGGTATAATATACACAGTTAAATTGTAAACATAAAATTTAGTGTTAAACCAGTGCAGAATTTAGTGTTAAACTAGTGCAGTTTGTTAGTTTAAAAGTGTGCAGAAATGCAGTTTTAATTAAGATAAAATAAGCAATTTTGAAAGGATAAATATTGGACTGTTTTGCTATAAATATGATCATATGGGGACTGTTTTAGTGAAGTTAAATTGTGCTTGTAATTGGGACTGATTCGATGAGAATAAAAGCATTGGGACAACTTTGAAATAAATATAAGATACATTTTAGTACCTTGAATAAATGGATTGTTTTAAACATGTACTCGAATGCAAAGATTAAATTGTGCATCTATTGGATGCATGTAGTTGCATTAGGGGCTGTTAATGTATTGATTTAATTTAGATAGATATTAATGGCTTAGTACTTTTGTTTTAAGGTACAATTATGAACAAGGAAGGCTAAGAAATTGGAATTGTGTGAAAGGAAAGATAGGAATGTGGTTCAGGTACCCCATAACATTGGGGGTAATAGGTGAGTGTAGATATGCATTCGGGATGACATTGTGTCATCCTAATCCTTGTTGATTGATCATGTTATTAATATTGTATATTGTGCATAAGCTCAAGTAGAGCAAATTATGGAGGGTAACATGATTCATGCCATAGCATCTTATGAAACCATTTTCATTATGATTGCATTTTTATGCACTTTCTCTATGTTATGTTTTGACGAATAGTTGAGATGATGAATTACTTTTTTATTGAATATTTGAAGCTAACTTTTAACTAAAGGTGCTTTAAAGTTTAAAGAAATTACTAAGCCTTGTACTTACAAAGTCATGAAATTCTAAAGCTTATGAAGCTATGAGCTTGAATTATATTATAAGACATTAAGAAAAGAAGTAAGAAAGATTGCCTAATCTTAAGATAATCCTTAATCTTGAATCACAAGAAATCTCTCCCAATCTCAATGAATAAGATACTTAAGTTACCTATACAATGGCAGCCCTTCTCACTTTGGTATGATACATGGTATTCTTTGGGACTACGATCCATGAGCTACGTCTCGGGGGACACACCGTTATATGTGATATGTGTATTGGCGACAATATGAGGTAACAGGGGAGATGTACGGAGATTGGCGACAGTTGGTTTGATAGTTGAAGAAGATAGGATTGATATGTTTCCGATACTTGTCATTTCTATGTGCTTTGGGGTTATGTATCGCTTGGACCATTATGGTCATTGACGGACCATTGTTACTCTTAGCCAAAAGTGATCCAAGGCAAACGAAGTAAAAGACTTAAATGAATTGAAAATGTGACAAGTTATGAATATAAGGTCTTGGTGGCAATGTAATAAGACGTGGAAAATGCTCATCTATGATATGAGTTTCACAAGAAATGAAACTGTGCTACTATTATATGAGGCAACAAACATTGAAATGAAACATGGACAAATACTTGGATAAGTTAATAAGAAATTCGAAGTTATAATGAGTAATATTCAGGTCTCGAGAAGACTTCAATGTGATAAGCCGATCTTCGATAAGATCGATATAAATGTAATGAAGTTTGGCTAAGCTATTAAACCCCATAAAATCTACAAAAGTTACGTTAAGAAACAAGTAACAAATGCTAACATATGATTGTATATCTAGATGTGTTTCATTGAAAATCATGTATTGAAAGCTTTGTCATTATTGATGTTACTACCTCACTTAGGCTATTTAAGCCTAATGCATTCATCTCATGCATTTTGCAGGCTAAATATTTAATCAAGGATCATTCATGGATTGAAGTTGCAAGTCAAGTTTGATATTAGAATGGTTGCCTAATCATTAAGTCTTGATAGATTGATATTAGAATGATGTCTAGTGATGCAAGTTATTATAGGAATGAATGTTAATATAGAAGTATAATATGGTACAGTAAAATATTTGAAGCTCAAGGTTGGATGATTGATAAGTGTAATTCGAATGATATAGATGTTTTTAGTTAGAAGTAATTAGACTTATGAAAAATGATGTCTCAAGTAAGATTTTGTTTGTGTTAAAAAGTTGTTGTAGTTTAAAGTTTGACACTTGATGGTTTGGGACTTCAATGCCATGGTTTATTGGATGATTCATGTAATTGAATTAGATAAATGAATCTTAGAAACAATATGATGCTCCCGTGTTAAAATTGGTAATTAAGCTAGTAAAATATGCCATTTTCGAACTCATTTTATTCTATACGGTAATGAGCAATTAGTTTGTAATTGAATTAGATAACAACTTGTAATCTAAGCTAAGTGCTATTGAATTCTATCGTTGCCCTAATAACAAATTAGATCAATCTTGAATAATACTTATGATTTGAATACAAGGTTATGTTTCATGATTAATAAGTAATTAGATCCTAATAAAATAAGATGACCTTTGTTAAGTTTTTAACTTGAGCAATTTTAATCTATACATCAAGGTAACCCATATATGAGTGTATCTATTAAATAAATTTTTGAATCTATGTCATGTTCGAATGATGGATATAAATCATAATTATAAAGAAGAATGGATTTGAGGGCTTTCATATGATTAATATTAGTGAAACTTGAAATTTTTTGGTTCATGTTTTCGGTATTCCTTGCTGTAACGTCTCCGATTATGGTTTTCTTCTAAACCGAGTTGAGGGTGTTACACACACCTACTGATAGGCGTGCTATAAATAAACCGTACCCCGGCTTCTCATTGACACAAGGGGATAATCTGAGAATAAAAGTTAGATCCGAACAAGTGGGACAGAATGACCCACCTCATCCTCCTCGGATGCCTCCTGCTCAGCAGGTGTATCTGATGTTTATGGCTGAAATAGTCAAACATGTGGCCATGACTCTCAAGCAAGAACCACCACCTTAGCCTGCTAAAGCGTCTTATTCTATTCTGAAGACTCCTATTAGCAAGCTCCGTCAGTATCCAGTTTACACCTTCACTGCTCAGGACTTGGATAATCCTGAGATAACAGAGTATTGGCTGGAGAATACTCTTAATGTTCTGAATAAGCAAATGAGGTGCCCTAATGAACACAAGCTAAAATGCATTATAGCACTGATTTTTGAGGAGGCTCAGAGTTGGTGGGACACTGTACCCGAGCATAAAGTTACGTGGGACTTATTCCTTCAGAAGTTCTGTAGGAAATACGTTAGTGAGCACCATATTGCTAAAAGAAATAAAAAATTCCTCTACCTGAGACAAGGTGGAAGGCCTGTGGAGTAGTATATCCATGATTTCTGCAAGTATGCGAGGTATGGTGCTGAGACCATACGTACGAAAAAAGAGAAATACAGAATATTCATTCATGGCCTTTGTGATGAACTACATCCTCTTTTCACTGCCTTGGAGATAAAGGATTTCCAAACCTTGGTCAACTGGGCCATTGCTACTAAAGCCTCCCAGAAGGATTATGAAAGAAGAAAGGGGAACCAATCCAGACCCAACAAGAGATTTTGAGATGATTCTAGACCTTTTATGCCTCAGAAGAAAGGTAGACAGTGGGACCAGAAGTCTGCCACCTTTCAACAGCTACCAAGATTGGGATACTGCCACAGTCCCAATTTCCAAGGACATATATTGCTCGTACGGCTTTAGTTGATAGTACGGGCGATTCTGGAAGAGATTCATAGCTTCCCTTGTGTAACTTTTGTTAGAAGAGGCACCCAGGACAATACTGCAAATAGTTCAGATCATGTTACCTTGCGGTGAGTCTGGCCATTTCATCAGGTAGTTTCCGTAGAACCCAAATGCTCCTACCACTGTGGCTTTTCAAAATAGTTTGAACAAGGCAAGAGGAGAAAAAAAAGTACAGTCTAGATCAGCGGGGAGACCACGCAACACTAACACTCCTTCAGTTGGACGTGACCCTCAAGGCTCAGCTTTGATGTATCATGTTCGAGGTTGAGACCAAGGGGATGATCCTGATGTGATAGCAGGTATGGTGGAATTATGTTATGATCTTGTTTATACTTTGGTAGATCCAGGCTCCATGCATTCATTCATTAGTGAACTGTTGATTGAAAAGTATGCTCTAGAATCTAAATCAGTTACTTCTGAGATTGTTGTCTCTAACGCACTAGAAGATAGAGTGGTTATCTGATTAATCTATAAAGCTTGTCCTTTGAGGATCCAAGGGATCCCATTTTTGGCTAATTTTATGGCCTTGTTTTTCCATGAGTTCGATCTCATCTTAGGCCTTTATTAGCTAGCTGAGCATCAGGCCTGGGTAGATTGTTTGAAGAAATTTTTTTACCTCCGTGGATTCGGCAAAGAAAGTATAACCTTAATGAAAACTGAACCTGAGCTAAGTAAAACTATCTTGTATGCCATGGAGTCTAAGGAAGATCTAAAGCTTGAGAGTGTATCGATGGTAAAAGAATTTCCTATTGTGTTTCCTGATGAACTTTTGGGATTCCCTCCAACCTAAGAAGTGGAATTCAAAATTGAAGTGCAACCGAGGACTACACCAGTCTCCATTACTTTGTACAGGATGGACCCGGTCGAATTAATAGAGTTGAAGGCCCAAATCCAATACCTTTTGGATAAGGGATTTATCCCTTTGAGTTTCTCACCCTGAGGAGCACCGATTTTGTTTGTCAAAAAGAAGGATGGGTCGATGCGTCTGTGCATTGACTATCGTCAGTTGAATAGAGTGACCATTGAGAATAAGTATCCGTTGCCGAGGATCGATGATCTCTTTGATCAATTGAAAGATACTTCTATCTTTTCCAAGATAGATTTACGATCCATATACTATCAAATGCAAATAAAGGAGTCTGATGTCCCAAAGACTGCATTTCGAACTAGATATGGCCACTATGAATTCCTAGTAATGCCTTTTGGGCTTACGAATGCACCTGTAGCTTTCATGGATTTGATGAATCGTGTATTCTGGCCCTATCTAGACAAGTTCATGGTTGTGTTCATAGATGAAATCTTGATTTACTCCAAAGACACGACCACTCATGAAGAATATCTCTTGATTGTGCTATACACTCTTCGGGAGAAACAATTATACGTTAAGTTTAGCAAATGTGAGTTATGGTTATCTAAAGTATCTTTTCTGGGACATGTGATCTCTTTTTCGAGAATTCAAGTTGACCCAAAGAAGATTCAAGCAATCCTTGATTAGATTCGTCCAAAGAATGTTTAAGAAATTCATAGCTTTTTGGGCCTTGCAGGCTATTGTCGTAAATTCGTTAAGGGATTCTCGATGATTGCTACACCCTTGACGAAGTTCCTCCGTAAAGAAACTCCCTTTGTATGGACCGTGGAGCAACAAAGAAGTTTCGGTCAGCTTAACCAAGTTCTGACCCATGCCCCTATTTTGGTGCAACCTGAGTCAGGTAAAGACTTCACCGTATACAGTGATGCATCCCACCTGGGACTAGACTGTGTACTTATGCAAGAAGGAAAAGTCGTAGCCTATGCTTCACATCAGCTTAAACCTCATGAGCTAAACTATTTGACACATGATCTGAAGTTGGCCGCTGTTGTGTTTGCCTTAAAGATTTGGAGACACTATCTTTACGGTGAGAAGTGTTACTTGTACACTGATCACAAGAGTCTAAAATATCTTCTGACTCGGAAAGAGTTGAATCTCCGTCAATGACGATGGATGGAGCTTTTGATGGACTATGACTTGGTTATTGATTACCACTCCTTCCCCGAGATGTTTGAATACTCACTTCTGACTCAAAAAGCATGGCAAGTTGTTAACTGAATTGAGAGTTCAGTCAACCATTATTTCCTAAATCAAAGCACTCTAAGAATCTGATGAGGAGTTGTGAACTATTATTGCTAAGATTAAGGATAAGCCAGATCCTGACTTTGCTATGAGTTATGAAGATTTGTTGTGTTTTTGGAACCGTATCTGTGTCCTCGACGATGATGACCTTCAGGATCAAATCCTGAATGAAGCTCATTTGAGTTCCTTTTCTATTCATCATGGAGCTATCAAGATGTATAAAGACTTAAAAGAGTTTTATTGGTGGCCCGGCATGAAAAGTGAGATCACAGACTTTGTAGCTAGGTGCTTGACTTGCCAACGGGTTAAAGTCGAGCACAAGGTGCCTACTGGCCTTTTGCAACCTATCGAGCTTCCATAGTGGAAATGGGAACGTATTACAATGGATTTCGTAAGTGGCTTGCCGTTGACACCGAAGAAAAATGATGCTATTTGGGTCATTATAGATCGATTCACCAAATCTGCTCATTTCATTCTAGTGAGAATGGACTTCGATTTGCCTAAGCTTGCTGAGTTGTACATTTGAGAAGTTATCCGTTTGCATGGAGTCCCTATGTCCATTATTTCTGATCGTGATCCATGCTTTGGTCCTGATTTTTGAGGACCCTACAAGAGGCTTTGGGAACCCAAGTGCACTTAAGCACTGCTTTCCATCCTCAAACTGATGGTCAATCCGAAAGGGTTATTTAGGTAACCTTATATCTCCCTTCAATTCGTGTGTATAAGTAACCCATATTAATTATGATTATTCATTGTAGATTATGGAAGATATGCTCTGAGCTTGTGTTATTGACTTTGGGAATACGTGGGAGAAATCTCTGCCTTTTGTGGAATTTGCTTACAGCAATAGCTACCAAGCCTCGATTCAAATGGCACCCTATGAATCCCTTTACGGGAGAAGATGTAAAACCCCTCTCTGTTTGATCGAGCTTGGTGAAAGCAAGATGTTAGGACTTGACCTACTTCGAGAAACTGTAAAAGGGGTGACCATTATCCGTGATCGGCTCAAAGTTGCATTTGACCAAGAGAAAGCTTATGCTGATCTAAAAAGTAGGGCCATTCAATATGAGGTTGGCGAGAAAGCTTTCCTTAAGGTATCTCCGTGGAAGAAGATCTTTCGTTTTGGCAAAAAGGGGAAACCGAGTCTTCATTTCATTGGCCCATTCGAGGTGATTGAGAGAGTTAGACATGTTGCTTACTTACTAGCTCTCCTTGAGGAGTTAAGTCAAATTCATAATGTCTTCCACGTGTTTGTGCTACGGAAGTACCAGTCTGATCCTTAACACGTGATTAAGCCGGAGTCTGTAGAGATTCAATCTAATATGACGTACGAGGAGGAACCAGTGGAGATCCTCGCACGAGAAGTTAAGAGGCTTCGTAACAAGTCTATGCCCTTAGTGAAAGTCTTTTGGAGAAGTCATTCGATGAGAGAGTTCTCTATAAATGTATAGAGTATACAACTTTTATTTTATTAAAGTTGTATACTCTATGCATTTATAGAGGTCTCTCTCTCTTGCAATGGTTGAGGTAGATTCTCCCGTTGGTGGATTTATCCATCAAACGGTTGAGGTAGAGCTCGATGTGAGTCTCCCGTTGTGTGATGTATACATTGTAACCGTCGAGGTAGAGCTTGAGATAAAGTATCCGGTTACAAGAGATGTATGAGATTATGGTAGAGAAAGCACGGTAGAGAGTAATCTACGTATCTGATGGGTTTTGAATATGAGAAAGAAAAGGTTTTGTTATGGTCATTTCTATTGCCAATATATATGAGATAAATGTATCATGTACTTGTAGAATTTGTATAAAATGTTTTATAAATGAGATTTTTCTTTAAGCTCTTTTTTGATTAACAAGCATGAAAGGCTTAAATCGAGGTATTTGCATTGGGCTAAGTGCATGAAAAATATGATACATGTTGAGAAAAGAATTGTAATCTTGTTTTGAAAGAGAATTTTAGCATGAAATGGTTTGAGCATGAATAAAGAGACTTTGTCTTTGTGAAAAGGTTTTACGCATTGTTGAATGTTTTAAATGAGCTTTCCTCGCTAAGCATTTATGCTTACACTCTCTTTTCCAACAATGCAAAGAAATAGCTTGTGTGAGGCATCGAGAAAGCAAAGGGAAATACCAAGAGGCGTATCATTGCTCAAGTATGGTTTTACGTTTACTAAATAGTAATAAGTGGCAATGAGATAGTACCTATATGTTTTGGTAGTATGTGTTTGAACTCTCTAGTTATGTAGCAAGTTTATATTGCCTATTTGGACTCGTAAATGGTTTTGATGTTAGACTATGCTTTAATTTGGAGGCTTTTGGGGAAATGTAAGCATGTTAGGTAGAAATCATGCCTATAGGACTTTCTTTGTTGTCGTAATGCTTACGCTCTTACATCATAGTGGTCTTTGGTTGTTATAATGTTTGTATGTTGCGGTGGTATTGATGCTTAAGTCTTAAATGATGTTTGGGGTTTTTTCGGATGTGTTTAGGAAGGTTCCGAAGTGTTTCGAACGTGCAGATTTTGTGAACCTACATACAGGTTTCGAATCTAGGGGGCCAAATTTTGGCTATTGAAGCCCAGGTTTTGGAACCATTTAGAGAGGTTTCGATACCATTCGTGGGGGCTCATCTGTTATGTTGAGAAATAGTTTCTAAAGTTATATTTTGGTCCCAAGTTGTTAGGTATGCAATTGGATGAGTTATGGTGATCATTTTAAGCTGAAATTTGATATGTACACATAGAAGCTAACTAATTGAGGATTGGTAAATCAAATTTTAAGGAAGTCCTTATAGTTTTGCAAATTTACATTTTGGTCCCTAAAATTTGCAATGCTTAATTGATGATGCAAATAAGCTTGGTTTGAGACGAAATCTTACATGTATGTCCTAAATGGACATAATTAAAGATTGGCAAACTCAAAATGGTAGAAGTCTCTCTAATTTTCTAGAATTTCAATTTGGTCCCTAAATTGCAATTGAGTGCAATTGGATGTCAACCCGACACCCAATTGAGTTGAGTTTTCACCTGCTGCATTATCACTCATCATAGGTTATAATATTGCATCTAGATAAGATAAAAGAAAAAAATGATCGTTTATCGAGGTAAACCTTTCTGGGTTTTCTTTAGAAATCCTAATGTAGCTTGCTCGATTTAGTCTTGTAATTAGACTGGGTCAAGGGGGTTACAGATACGGGTAGCTGTTATTTCAGTTAATATGTTGTTTGGAAGTTTTTGATTCTTCTATTTTGGTCCCTTATTGTTATAAATGTAGTTGTATGAGTTTGAGTGGTTATTTTAAGTTGGAATTTGACATATGAGCATATAGCTTGACTAATTAAGGTTTGGTAACTTCAAAATGGAATAAGTCCCTATAATTTTCTAGAATTGCAATTTGGTCTCTAAATTACGACTGAGTGCAATTGGTTGTCGATACGATGCCAAATTGAGTTGAGTCTTCACTCGCTGCCTGCTCACTCACCATAGGTTATGTTTTGGGGACACATTGCCTTATTACTATAGTCTGAAATGTTTTGATTTGAGATGGAAGTATTGAATCCTTGCTTGAAGCTGGCCTAATTGTTTTATTTTGATGTGTTATCATGCCTTAGATATTTTAGCACGATGGGACCGAGGAGAGAACTGAGATCTGGCACAATTGTTACTACCGTTGGGTAGGGAAATCAGAAGGATGTTGTACCTCTTGGAGGTTTGCCACCTCCTTTGCCTAATCCACCTAAGGGTGTGGAGCAAGTACTACTTATGCCATCTAGGCTAGTGTTGGGTGATATGGCACCTTTGATACAGCCGATGATCAGAGTTTTTCAAGCTACCATTGTTGGAGTGCAAGTGCCTGCACTAGCTTTTGGGCAAACGGGGTTGCTATTGGAACGCTTGTGTAATGATGCTTGTAAGCTGGGATGTGTTGTATCCCTAATGGAAGATGATGCTTATAGTTGGGGGACTACCATGACCATAGGCATAGAACCCGATGATGTAACTTGGGAGTTCTTTCGATCTGCTTTTAAAATGAAGTATTTGGGAGTTAGATACTTGGATGTGAAGAAACGTAAGTTTATGGATTTCATTCAGGGCATTATATCTGTGGCCGAGTATGAGGTATAATTTGTTCGGTTGAATCAATATGCTCTTGAACGAGTACCGGATGAGAGGCATCGCTATGACCGATTTCATTACGGATTGGTACAAGATATTTAGACCTATATGTTGGCTTCTAACTACACGTGTGAGAGGTTTTGGCTCGGGAAAAAGGGTTATAGACTCTAGCTTCAGTGGTGGTCAGTTTAAGAAGCATCATGATAAGAAGTATCGCTCTAATTCGAGGCGAGGGGAGGTAGTGTTGGGTAAGATTCATAGGGTCAGGGTACCTAGGCTAGAGCAACATTTAATAGATGTTGTGTTCGTGGATCGCGTGATCGTATAAGGCGAGACTGTCCATATTTGGCTCGTGAGGGATGGGGTCTTGCGGTTGTGGTTGTTAACTATTGTTGGAGTTATGGAATGAGCGATCATCTGAGACATGATTGTCCATTGTTGGTAGGTGGTGGATAGGCTAGAGCACCTGCAGTTGTGCAACAACGAGGTTGTGGTCGTGGCCGAGGATAGTTTTAGCGGAGGGACGAGGGTCCGAGGACAGTGGCTCATACCGTTGCTATCCAACTAGAGGGTAGTGGTCATACAAGGGTGTATGCATATCGCGAGGGATGCAACGACACCAATGTGATTGTCGGTGCATTTACATTGTAATCCTTGTTGTTGTTTTCATTGGTAGATTATGGTTCTATGCATTCATATATCTTGCGTGAGCATGCACATTTGCTTAATATATCTATAGACGTGTTAGATGTGGGTATGCAAGTAACTAGTTCTTTCGGGGAGGCAGATGTTGTGAGAAGGTTGTATAGGAGGTGTCCTTTGTCAGTTCAAGGTCATGTGTTTGTGGCTGATTTGATGGAGTTGCTATTTTACGGCTTTGATGTAATTATGGGTATGGATTGGTTGTCCGTCTAAGGATAGAGCTGGGGTTGATTTTGAAACCATGCGAGTTTCCTTGAATCTTGCTAATGATTACGAGGTGGTAATCATGGGTAAAATTGCTAAGTTCCTATCCAATGTTGTTTCAGCTCTAGAAGCGAGTCGTATGATGGATTCAAGTTGTGAGGCATTTCTAGTCTACATCATGAATCCAGGATCAAAAGAAGTGCTTGTTTAGGACATCCGCACTGTATGTGAGTTTTCAAGTATTTTTCTGGAGGAGTTACCAAGTTTGCCATCGGATAAATAGGTAGAGTTTGTCATTGAGTTTTATGGGAATATAGATCCAATGTCTATTGCTCCCTATTGTATGGCACCGAAGGAGTTAAAGATGTAACTCCAGGAGTTGCTTGATCAATGGTTTATTAGACCTAGTGTTTCGTCTTTGGGTGCACCAATGTTGTTTCTAAAGAAGAAGGATGACACGATGCGGATGTGCATTGATTATCAGCATCTGAACAAGTTGACGATTAAGAATAAGTATCCTTTGCCACAAATTAATGATTTGTTTGATCAATTTAGAGGTATGTTGGTGTTTTCTAAGATATATTTGAAGTCTGGGTATTATCAGTTCAAGATGAAAGATGTGGATGTGCCTAAAACTGCTTTTCGTACAAGGTATGAGCATTGTGAGTTCTTGGTGATGCCATTTTGTAATACCTCAAAATTTTGCTTAGTGACCAAAATGAACAAAATGAAAGTTTGGTGACCAAAATGTAAAATTTGAAGTTTGGTGCCAAAGTGTAAAATCCAAAAAGTTCATGGACTAAATTGTAATTTTAAAAAGTTATGTATTTGGTCCCGTGAATGAATAGTTCACCCCTAAGAGTGGCATTTTCGTGATACACGGATTTTTGATACGGAGTTTGTACTAAGAACTATAAAGCGTTAAAGTTCGAGAAAATTTCCAGATATTTGGATCGAAATAAAAATTGTTAAGCATGCTCAAAGCAGAGTATCATTAGGATGGGTGACCTTATGGGAAGGTCTCATGTCAGTAGTTGAGACTGATAAAAAGGGGAATTAGTTCGAGTTGAAATTTTATTTATGGATATCTGATCAAGGATTAGTAAGAGAAATTTATCCAATAAAGATTTCGGGTAAATTATCAGTATATTGGACCGAGTCAAAATTTCAAGATTTTGATTTTTACAAAATTATGTAATATTTTGTATGTCAAAAATATTTACATATGGAGATCAGAATTATGAGAATTTCTGATTTTACACGATAGTTTGGAAAGTGGAGAAATCGTAGAAAGTGAATATCGGGGAATCAGATCAAATTGGAATTTTAAAGACAGTTCCAAGGATTATGGATGTTTTATTACATTTGGTTTGATTCTAACTAGATTTAATTAGATGGTGATGGAATGGCAATTTTCAAGCCTTGTTAGTAAATAAAGTATAGTTGAAGGGAAAATTGGACATTTGCCATGGATGGTATTTTTGAAATATTTTGAAATGTTGAGGGCATTTTTAGAAAATGAAAAACACATGGATTTAATCTTGGCCCTTGGTTTATGATAAGATTAAATTTAGCCATTGGATTTGAAGGCTAAATTAGTAATTTTACTAATTAAATGAATTTAAAATTCATTTAATTATCACATGTGAATTAAAAGGATAAAAGATGAAGTAATTTGTTCATCTTTCTTGGGATATTTTCGAAACACAAGAGGGAAAAGAGAAGAAAATTTTATTTGGCAATTTTGAAGGTTTTAAAGTTAGAATCAAGGTATGTTGCTTTGAAATATTTGATCTATGCTTCATGCTCTTTCTTTTGATAGTAATATTGTATGCTATTATGAAGAATAGTTCATGCTCTTGAAGAGAGAGAAATTGGAGTTTCATGAACTATGTTGGAATTAAAGCGTGATTTAAGTAACTCAAGTGTTGTAAAACATGAAAACAAGCTTGAATTTAGTTTAATTCTATGTTCAAGGTTATAGACCCTAACCCTAGAATTTGAGGATTTGGTTAGGGAATTTAATAAAGGATGGAAATGAATGATTTGTGATGTTAGAAGCCTTAATTTGATGTAAGAATAAAAATTTTCCCTTAGGAAGAATAATGGACCCATTCAGTTAGAATTGGAAATAAAGGGGAAATTATTGTGAAAATAGTTATAATGCCTCACTAAGTATATACTTAGCGTGTAATGATTTTTCACGCGTAGGTAGGAAATCCGGGTCGGAGTAAGGAGTAAGGCATCATTATTAAAGAAAGGTATATACATAATATCGGTAACTACATCATTGATGTATTTTGATATTTTCTAGTTGGCATGTATGAATGAATATTAGCTATTTTAAACTAGTATAGATGTAGATTGTAATATTAACATCTAGATAAGTGGTTAATATATGATGTTGGATTTTATTAGACTTGATACTAGTTTAAGGAAATTGCTAGTAAAGAAAATCGGGTAAGACTACAAAAAAAATTTAGAGTAATCAAAACGATTTTTGTTTTAGGCAGTTTTTAGGAAGCTCTGTTAATCGTAAAGTATAGTTATAAATTGCCAAGTTGGTGCCTGAAATTGGGGTCTATCTGGTGGATTAAAAATTGGAAATAAATTTTACGAGATTAAAAGGAAAATTTTAATATCAACATTTTGATTTGTACGGATAGCATAAAATGTGGTTTAAACATCACGTGACACTCTATACTGGTATTGGGTAATAAGTACTAGTAAGGGTGTTACACGTTTGGTTTGATTAATGCCTTTGTTGCGTTCATGGATATGATGAATCGGGTATTCCATGATTTTTTGGATCAATTTGTGGTGTTCATTAATGATATTCTTGTGTACTCTCGTACCAAGGAGGATCATGAAAAAACATTTACGGATTGTGTTTCAGGCATTGTTGGATAGTTAGTTGTATGCCAAATTGAGCAAGTGTGAGTTTTGGCTTCGGGAGGATGTTTTACTTGGGCATGTTGTGTCGGTCAAAGGAATTCGGGTTGATCCACACAAGATTGAGGCAATGATAGGTTGAAAGCCACCTAAGTCTGTGCCGGAGGTTTGTAATTTTCTTGGGTTGGCTGGTTATTACTATAGGTTTGTGCATGGTTTTTGAGGATTGCTGCTCCTTTGACTAAGTTGTTGCAAACGAATGTCCTTTTTGAGTGGACAAAGGATAGACAACGATCTTTCGAGAAGTTAAATGCGGCTTTGACGCAAGCTCCTATCTTGATTCAACCTGAGTCGGGTAAGGAGTTTGTTGTTTATAGCGATGCATCATACATAGGTTTGGGTTGTGTGTTGATGCAAAGAGGTGAAGTCGTGGCTTATGCATCAGGACAGTTGAAGGTGCATGAGCGCAATTAATCTACCCATGATCTTGAGACTGTCGCAGTGGTGTTTGTGTTGAAGATTTAGAGGCATTATCTATATGGAGAGAAGTGTGTTGTGTACACAGATAACAAGATTTTGAAATATTTGATCACGCAAAAGGATTTGAATCTTAGGCAACATAGGTGGTTGGAGTTGCTTAAGGATTATGATTTGGCGATTGAGTATCATCCGAGTAAGGCTAATATTGTAGCCGATGCTTTGAGTAGAAAAGTCATGGTGGAGTTGAGGTTGATGTTTGCACGGTTAACTGTGATGCGTGATGGAGGCTAGTTGTCTGAGTTGCAAGTTAAGCCATCTTTGTCACAATTGATTAAGGACAAGCAACCTTATGATGGTGCATTGGTACCGCATGTTAAGGGTATCATGGATGGAAATCCTACAGATTTTCACTTCAATGGTGATGGAGTGTTGTGTTTTAAGGATCGAATAGTAGTTCCTAATGAGGACGAGTTGAGGCGTACCATTTTGACCGAAGCACATGCTAGTACTAGCATGTATCGAGGGTTGAAAGAAGAGTACTATTGGGTTGGCTTAAAGAAATATGTGGCTGATTTTGTTGCTAAATGTATGGTGTGCCAGCGTGTCAAGGCTGAGCATCGGTTTCCTTCTGGGTTGTTGCAACCATTGAGGATACCAAAATGGAAGTGGGAGAGAATCACCATGGATTTTGTGTCTTGGTTTCCGTTGAGGCCCACCAAAAAGGATTCCATTTGGGTGATTGTTGATTAATTTACGAAATGTGCACATTTTGTACCAGTGCATACAACGTATACCTTGGATAAGTTGACAGATCTGTATATTGCTGACATTTTGCTTTTGCACGAGGTGCCTAAGTCCATAGTTTCAGATAGAGATCCACGGTTTATAATGATGTTTTGGGTGTGTTTGCATCGGGCTTTGGGTACGCGGTTAAATTTCAGTACTTCATATCATCCTAAGACAGATGGTCATTCTGAACATGCGATCTAGGTCTTGGAGGATATGTTGAGGTGTTGTATCATTGAGTTCCAAGGAACTAGGGCGTTACATCTCGGACCATCTAATCAGCCAAACAATGTTCTCTTCTTCAAAATCTTCAGGTAACTTCTTTATTTTATCAATTTTTTGGTTTCAAATGAGTTCTTAATTGGTTCCTATAAGAACCTTATTATTTTAATCTTGTTTTCTCATGTAATCAATCCAATTAAAGGGGAGAGTCAACATTAGAGGTGAGCTTCATCCTTCTCCTCTAATGTCTGGTTCTTTACTAAAATTCCCAAGTTAGTGACCCTTTATAAATGTTTCCTATTGAGTTTTAATGATTTGATTATGGAAATTGGTTAAATCAATGTGTAATTGATGAGATTATATGATTTTTGAATTGTATTTGTTTTGTTGAGTTCATGATTGTTTTTAATCATGATTTTGATGTTTTAAAATGTTAATAAGATGGATTTAACATTGGAATCCCGAAGTTAGATGAATCTCTAATTTTCTAGGTTGTTAGTTATGTGTTTTTGAGGAGTTGTGGAGGTTTAATGCATGCTGGAGGTATAAGGTTGATGTTAGGTTGTTTTGGATGTCAATTGAAGATAATTGATTGGTTAAACCAATAAGTTTTGGCTGGGTTAAGTTTGAAAGATGTTTGATGTTGTTTTTGGTAGTTTTGAAAGGTTTCAGCTAGAGTTTGAAGAAAATTGTTGTTGATTTGATGTGGTTGGCTCATGAATGCATTTTGATGCAGTGAATCTGCTATTTTTGTATTGTAAAATCAGGGGAGGTTGATCCTCGAGCTTGTGGCACCGTTTGGGAAGCTTTGGAGGAGTAGTTCGCATCGGCGAACGAGGCTTTGCCTTGTCAGTGAGTGAGAACATGGATTTTACCTTTGAAATGGTTTAAAAGTTGTTTTGGGAGTTTAAATTAAGTTTGAAACACTGGTTTAAACTCAAAAGTAAGTATGATAAGACTTCTCCCTCGGTTGTGCTTTAACGAAATTGATTTTATGCACTTGTTTTGAATTACATGGTACCGACTGTTAAGCATGATTTAAAGAAAGTTTTATACTATTTTTTATCATATAATGATGATGGATGAATTTGGTAAATGATCCATGTAAGTATGTGGAATACTTGTGAAAGCATGGTTTAATGCTTTCGAAATGGTTTTGATTTGATGCATATAAAACAGTTAGGTACAATGTTTAATAAAGAATTATATTGGCAAGTGATGTGGTTTAAAATGTTATCGGATATAGTTGGTCTACCATAGGATTGATACTACACTATAAAGAGTCGCCTCGAGTGTTGAGGGGTTTATGTTTATTGAATACTCCACCACGAGTGCCCTAATGGTTGAGGGGTAATATGGTACTGAAAGCTCTCGTTAGTGGATTATGCGTCTAACAGATGATTGGGTTGTGATAGTACCTGACTGTGAGCATACCTTAATTTCGGTTGAGATGACATGAAATATTGAGAGTACACTTTTTGAATCCGTGTATCTGATGTAATATTTTGGAATGTGAATTTGGTTTATGATCACTTGAAAGCCAATATAATTGTTAATGTTTCATGTTGATGGATGTTGATGTATAATGTTGGTTATACATGTTTACTATTTAAGCTTTGTATATGAGTTGTTATGCATGGGAAGGTTTAAATTGTTAAGTGCATGGTTTTCAAGGCATGATGTTTTATAAGATGATTGAAATGGTGATTTCAATGTGGTTTTGGAAAATGGTTTTAATTGCATTGATGGTGTGTTGTTTGAGCACTCCTCACTAAGCCTAGTGTGCTTACGCTCTATTTGTCCAACAATGCAGAGAATTAAAGGTTGGAGGCAGTGAGCAAGAAAAGGAAATCCAAGGACTTCGGCTATTCGAAAGTACGTTTTCAACCTATAGTAATAGTAATAAAGGTAATGGGGTTCATTGTGTTTTTGGGAGGGTTTATGCTAAACTCCCTATTAAGCAAGTCTTTAGTGTTGTTGTTGGTTTGTAAATGGCCTTTTATGGTTGACATTGTTTTGGACTCATGTTTTGGATGTTGGATGGCTTGGTACCTAGGAAGCATGCCTCTAGACTTTCTTTTAAAGTATGATGCCATGTGTTGTTGATTTTCTGTGATGCTATGATAATATGATTGATCCTTAGTGGTGTTGTAGTTGTGTTTGAGGCATATTGGTTTATGTTTGAATCCATGAAAGTAAGAAAACCAGCAAATTGGGACATTTCAGGTCCAGGCAGATCGGTATATGTGTCCTTGTACCGATACGAGTAAGTGTATTTTAAGGATGGGTTTAAGTATGCGAAGAACTGTATCGGTACGATTTTGAGCTACTGGAATCTGGGAATTAAGAAATTTAAAAGCGTACCGATACACTTGCTCTTGTACCGATACAGACATCTATTGTTTCAGTTAATATGTTGTTTGGAAGTTTCTGATTCTTCCGTTTTGGTCCCTAATTGTTATGAATGTAATTGTATGAGTTTGGATGATTGTTTTAAGCTGGAATTTGACCTATGAGCATGTAACTTGACTAGTTAAGGTTTGGTAACTTCAAAATGGAATAAGTCCCAGTAATTTTCTAGAATTTCAATTTGGTCCCTAAATTGCGATTGAGTGCAATTGGACGTTGATTAGATGCCCAATTGAGGTTAGTCTTCACCCACTGCCTGCTTATTCACCATAGGTTATAATATTTCATCTAGATAAGATAAAAAGAAAAAATGGATGTGATTCGAGTTAAATATTTACAGGTTTATTTCGACAAACCCAATATGGACCGCTCGATTCGGTCTTGCGTCTAGACTGGGTCAAGGGTGTTAAAAAATGTATATGGAAATCAATAAGTAAATGTGTTTAAAAATGTATATTGGCTATGTGACAAATGGAAATAAAATATCGGATATAGTTGGCATGCCATAAGGTTTAAAGTGCACTATAATATGTTAAGTCGATCGCACCATGGTCCTTGAGGAAAATGATTTAACTAGGCTACTCAAACTGTTGGATTGTTACTTGTGGTATGCGGTTTAACTAGGCCATCGAAGTTGATGGTGTACCTTGATGTAAGGTTGAGGTGAGTCTTCCTAGGTCAAGGTATGGTTTGGTAGAGGAAGTCTATCAGGAAATCCGTGTATCCGATGTGGTTTAAAGAAACAATGATTTGTTTTAAAGTCACTATAATTGCCAATATATGAGAAACAAGTGTAAAACTATATTTTTGCAGGTGGTTGTTATGCATGTTATGTTTTCAAAAGAAGCAAGCAAATTACGTTGGCTTTACACTCATATCTTATTTTACAATGAATAGATTGTTTATGACAGAAGATATGATGCTTATGATTTGATCAAGCATGTTTTATTTTAATGTCTTGAGAATGAAATGATTGTTATGAAAGCATGAAGTGTATGTTCAAATAAACATGTTTTACTTAAATGCTTTGGAAATGGCAAGTTTGACTTGCTTAATATGAGCTTTCTAATATCGGTTTTGATTTTGTAAATGCATTGATGTTTTATCCTTTTTAGCGCATTCACTAAGGATTACATTCTTACACTCTTTTTTCTTCCGTCAATGTAGTGAATTAAGCAAGCACGGGGTTGTGGTTCGAGGCAAGGAGTGATCCTTAGACAAGTGTTCTAAAGAGTATGTTTTATGGTGTTATCATTATTTGTAATAAGGCAATGTGGGTTAACCGTTGGGATGTTATTTTGTATAAGGCATGATAATAATGTTGGAGTTTATATTATGTTGGATGATAACATTACTTAATGTGCACGTTGTTGGTTTTATTTAATGCCAAGTACATTTGATGGTCGTGATCTATTGATTTTAAATGGTTTAAATAATGATTGGATTGATTGCTTGTGTCCTAAGAGTACATATGGTCATATTCTTCTCTTTCATAATTGATCTATAGCCCATGTTGAGGTCTTGACCATTTGTTGCTTATTGGATAATGTTTTATATTGTTAGGAAGCATGCATTTAGATTACTTGTATAATTATGAATTGAGTTGAATAATTGACATGTAATTAATTGAGCCTATTTGTTTAATGATGGAATAATTTTAAGTTTTTGACAAGGTTGTTTGTATGTAATTTGGGTATGTTCAGTTTGGGATTCGAATCCCCTAAGTTGCAATTTAGTGCATCATGTATAGGTACACTTTGTATCGGTATTGGTATGCAGGGTCATTTTAGTGACCAGTAATGAATGTGGGTGTAACTACCCGAATTTTTGAGTCAACGATTGGGTGTTGACCTTGATTATAGACCCTCATATTGGTTGGAGTAATTAGACTCGTTGGGCAAAGTTTGGGCTTAATTGGATGAGAATTGAACAATTTAAGCTTAGAAAGTGACCATTTTGGGGCAAGGAAGAAAGTAAGCGGTTTAAAGGGTAATTATGCCCTTTTAAATGAGAAAGGCTGATCTTTTTCCCTTGTTTTGGGCTGCCACGTGAGATTAATGGGACAATAACCCCTTTTGTGAGATTATCCTTTCACACACACTTTTCTTCATCTTTTTCTTCCTCATCTTCTCTTCCAAGAACACCATAGCTTCCAACATCAAAGATTCAAGATTTGGATATGTTAATTTCCATTTGATGGGTTTCATGGGAAGTTTAGTTTTGTGGAAAAGGGGTAAGTCTTAATTTATGTGTTTTTGAAAGGTTTAAGCTTTTGAGGTTTCCATAGAGTTATCTTATGATATTAAGGTTATATTTTTGTGGCTAAGATAACATGATAGTTAGTTTAAACTCTAATTCGATTTTCATGTTGGTATGGCATGTGAAAAAGGGTTTTCAAGCTTCAACAAGGAGAGTAGTTAAAGGAGCTAAGTGGGTGAGCTTGATTTGGATTTTTGATAAAGTTCAATACATTTTTGACTCTTTTGATTCTTGAATATCCTAAAGTAATTTCCTTGCTTGATTTTATGGTGGAAGATTGCTAGTTGGGTGTTTTAGTAGCTTAAAGCCCTTTAATGGTGGAGTTTAATTTAGTTGTTAATATGGAGTAAAAAGTGTAGCAAACCAATCTAATTAACTTTCATAAGATGTAGGATTAAGTTAGAGCGTTAAGGGTTACGTTTTGGGGGCCTGGAAAGTGATTTCTCGAGCCTTGGAAGCCATTTCTAGGCTTCAGTATTAGTATGCGAGGAGCCCATACCGATACCTTGTGTTATATACAATAAACACATGCGAGTTTTAAAAGGGGTATTGATACGCCTAATGAGAGTATCGATACCCACTGTTCCACTAAATTCCAGTAGCTTAAAATGGTATCGGTACTGTTACCTCTCCAAAAGTATTGTTTTAATGCCAATCTTACAATGTTTTTAATTGTTTTTAGGTACATTTAGTTGCATTAGGATGATAAAATCATGCTTTTACATAAGGAGTTAGGAATTCTGTCTATGCTAGTATGAAAGGTTGTTTTGTTGGCAATTTTGCAGGTTTGGCATAGTATTTGGAACAGAAAAGGAGCACATGAAGGAATGCAGGGAGAATGCCAAGTGTTGTTGGCACAAAAGGACCAGATAGTGCCAAGTACTTGTCGGCAGAGAAGTGACCTTGATGCCATGCCAAGAGGCTGTTGAACCCAGAAAAAATATGATATATTCAGGCTCCTAAAAGATTGCAAATGGATCAACTTCTGAAAAAATACCGGATAAGGTGATGCGAAACTATGTTGGCAAGGACATGCCAAGGCAACAATGGCATGATGACGTCAGCCCTAGCCTGATCAGCGCATCACCTTATCAGCTTATCACCTAATCAGTTTATCACCTGATCAACCTTGCACTCCAAACAAAGGATAAAGTGATCGCAAGCCTTATCCCTTGTGTATTCAAATTCAAAATGCCAAGGCTTATCCTAGGGCTTCTACACAAGCCTGCTTAAAGAGGAGATCGATCATCACTGAAAGCGAATTGGAGAAAAAGATGATGAAAAAGATGAAGGCTTGAACTTAAGAAGCGGTTTGCAACAATGGAGAAGGAGGAATCGAAGACAACAAGATCAAAGGCTTGAACATTCCATGAGACATCGGGAATCCATTGTAGGGCTGCATCGAGAGACCTCCTTCCTTGCTTTTGTTCTTTGTTGATTTTCATATTTCTTTCATGTGTTTAAGAATGATTTCAAACTATTATTTGTTGCGTTTTATGTTTAGTTGTTAATAATTCAATTGCCTTGGCGTTGTTTGTTCTATTTGGCATACTTTACTGTTTCCTAAATACTGTGCCAAGCAAGAGCTGACATAGTTGGCCTATTACACCTCAATATCTTAACAGACTTGGGTGGCAACGATCAAGTTGTTCTGTACTAAGGCGAGATGCTTTGAGAGAAAATGTTCAAGTAGATGAACTTACTTCGGGAGTGAAATCTACCCCTTAGGAATATAGATTGGATCTTAATAAAATCAGTTTATGAAAAAACATGCACTATAGAGATATAAGGGTTTTACATGGTTTATTTAGGGCAATGACCATCAAGAGAGGCTTTTCCAATTTGAATCTACTCGACAATCAATGCCAAGGTCGAACATTATTACTAGCCGACATTGCTAGCATAAAGTTAAGACATTCTATGCCAAATCTTTGTTATCATTCTTGCAACCATTTCTTTCTAGACTATTACCATTTCATTACCGTAATCTTCACTTTACTTCAATTCTTTTTATCATCTTTATTTTACTCTTTCCCTCAATCAATTGCCATCACTTTTATTTTCTAGTTTACAAGTATTAATCGTGACAATTAATTCCCCTAGGCAATCTATGTGGAGACGATACTCAGCTCACTACTATATTACTTGTTGACTGTGTATACTTGCATGTAAAATGCGTATTCTTGGCATTGTTTTTACTTGCTTATTTACATTTAATACTTAATCTTTTGTCATGCAATATTACGTCAGCAAGCTTTAGGCACCGTTCCCGGGGATTGCAACGGAATTGATTATTTTGTGTAGGAGTAGCACTACGAAAGAGGATTTACAAGATGACCCAACCCTACGCAGGTTAAGAGGAGAACATCGAGAAATGGCTCATGACAACAATGGTGAGCTAGACAGTGCCAGAATAAATGCCAACAACCAGGAGATGTCGATAATACCTGTAGTGATGCTATCACCTTCTGCTATTGCTGCTCAGATACCTAAAGAATGTTCTATAAGACAACATATAGCACCCACCGTAGATGATTTGATGCCATCACTGATCATGCCAGAAGTAAATATGCCTTGCTTTAAGCTTAAACCGATAATGATTTAGATGCTAATGGATGTGGGTCAATTTGATGGATCACCTAATGGAGACCTAATAAAGCATTTGAAGCAATTCATGGAAGTTTGCCAACTATTCTGCCTGCCGAGTGCAACTGAAGAGACAATAAAGCTAAAGCTCTTTTCATTTTCCTTGCGAGTTAGGGCAAAATTGTAGCTAAATTCCTTGCCATCAGGATCCGATACTTCGTGGGTAGAATTATGCCAGAAGTTCCTTGTGAGATTCAGTCACCTAGACTTAATGCCAAGCTACAAAGTGAAATTGTTACCTTTAGGAAAGCTGATGATGAGACTTTCTATGATACTTGGGAGCAATTCAAAGACTTATTGAGAAGATGTCCCATGCATGGATTCCCTACTTGGACCTAGATGGAGATTTTTTACACCAGACTCAATGCCCATGCCAGGACTTTTATAGATGCTTCGGCATTGCTAGACAAGAAATACACGGAGGCATATGACATCCTTGAAAGGATTGATGCCAATAATTTTCATCATCCTACTGCTAGACTAGGACAGGGACAAAACGCGATGGGAAATTGGAGCTTGATGCACTAAAATCCATCAACGATTAGATTTCCAATCTCACTAGAATTGTGAAAACTTTGCAAAAGAGTAACAAAACACAAGAAGTTAAGGCAATAAAACCATTTTGCACTATTTGTGGAGAGGATCATCATATGGATGGATGCCCATCCAATCCTGAATCGGTAAATTTTGTTTGTAATTTAAATCAAAATTTTAAACCTAATTCCAATACTTACAATGCAGGTTGAAGCTTCACCCAAATTTTGCTTGTTAAAACCACGACAGTAACCAATTCAATGCCTAGCGGCAGCACAACAATGCAATGCCAAGTTTCAACCAGAATGTAATGTCACATAGAGCTTAGAATAATCTACCGCTAGTGCAAGGATCTTCTGATGAGAACACCTTGATGGATTATATGGAGGATAACAATGCCACAGTCCAAAGTCTAGCAGCGTCCATGAGGAATTTGGAAGTTCAGATTGGACAGATTGCCAACACACTCAATGCCAGACCTCTAGAGACTCTGTAAGTGATATAGAGGATGCTCGACAAAAAAGGAGAGAACAAAGCCAAGCTGTCACCCTCCGAAGTGGCAAACCAATTGAGAATGAAACGCCTCCCAAGCAGCTGGTTGATCGCCAGGAAGAGAAATCACTACTAGCAGATGAAACCAAGGAAGCTAAGAAAGGGGAAGCAAGCACCAACAATGCCAGATCTCAATCTGATGCCAACACCACCTCAGCAAAACCAGTGGAGCCAACATTTGCCAACCTTGCCTTGGTAAAACAAGCATGTGTTATTTTTAACATTTTCAAAGATCTTAATTGTGCAGATGAACCTGAGGAATGCCAAGCTATTGAGATCATGGAATCTATCTTCGATGAGGACATGACACAGCTTTGCCAAGGCACTGATGATGATGCCAGAGAACTGGATGACTAGATGACCTTGCTGGATGATGGCATAAGTTATTTTCATAGATCTAAGCCACTTGAGTTGGCTGGCAGAGAGATTGGAGCACCAAAGACATCTAGTGAGGAGCCACCGAACATGGAACTGAAACAATTGCCAAGTCACCTCAACCATGCCTCGGCATTAAGGAAGAAAAGATCAGCAGAGCCTAAGCACTACTGGGGTGCTGAGTTCGATCAAAGGTTCTCGAGACCTACAACAAAGAGATATTTTAGTTTTCTACGGTGGTTATTGAAATCCACAATGGCAAAATATTCTATTTTATTGTGCAATCTAGGGTTCGGCATACTCAAAGGTAAGCAATTCTTTGGCTTTCTATGTTGGTTATTTAAACAAAATATTGCCATAGCCTACCACTCATCAATAAATGGCTAGTGCCTAAAGCATTATTTGGAAGGTAGTCAAAGCAATGCCAATGAGGCTATCTTCTTGGTAGAGGTACCGTAACATCGCCAACAGGTTTGAATCTTTGTAAATATTAGGTTAGACGTTTTTCTTTGTTTTTAGGTTTTAGGATTTTTAGTAGTTTCTATTTCTTTTATTTTTTTATTACTATTACTTTGCTGCGTTAAAAGGTTTTCTTTGAGTATGTGCAGATTCAAGGACAATGCCAAGGAAGGATTTTGAATGAGACGACTGTGATCCAGACATGAGCAGTGTTGTGCCAGGAACAATGCTAAGGTATCCATTGGCATAATCAATTGGCGGGCTAAGAAACTCAAGCGCAATGCCAAGCACAATGCCAAAGAAGCTTGGCATCCGGCGGACTGAACATTTGGGAGAAGAGATTAACCCTAGTTTGATTAAAATTGGACCATTAAACGAGAAATATTATTTTTCTTTAAACCTTAACTGTAATACCTTAAAAACCTGACCTAGAAGAATATCATATTAGAATATCACATTAGATTGATTAAAGACTAGCTAATTATGTTTGCTAATTATTATTGGGGACTAAATTATAAAATGGAAGAATGAGCATGATCAAATTAAAGGACTAAATATTATATTATGAAACTACATGAATTGCATGCTAATAAAGAAAAGAATGGAGTAACACACTTGTCAAATGAAGACAATGGCAAGTGTGAAACTCGGCAATTGAGGAAAAAGGAGACCAAGGAAGGTCATCGTCATCCTTTCCTCCTCTTAAACCGAGATTCTCCATTTAGAGAGAAAAATAAATTGAATGTAAGGAAGAATGGTATGAATCAAGCTCTAGGAGTTTGAAATTGTCGAGAGTTAGGGGCATAGCAAAATGAAGGGTAAGCTTTACCATTGAATTTCTTAACCTTGGTTTGTTCTTGAAGATTTTCAAATTTGTGTCTTTGAAAGAATGCATGTTTTGGTTCTAATAAACTAGCCATGGAAATTCTATGCATGAGCATGAGCATGAACTCGGTTGAGTTGTAGCTTAGTTAAGGTGTTAGGATATGAAACATTGATGCTAGAGTTCGAAATAGAACATGTTCGAACAGGATCTTGGATTAGTTAATCAAAATTAGGACAATTCGGAAATGTGATCATTTTGATGGTTAATGTAAAATGAATTGTTCATTCATTATTATTTTGAAAGCTGGTGTAAAATTTAGATTCCTTCTATGGATGATCTTTAATGGAAACTTGACTGTTTTATGTATTTGATTGCTTGTTTTTAACGAGAAGCTGTCCGGAAGGGGTCACATTCTTATAGGGACTGTTTTGCATGCTAATTTGAAGCAGGTTACAGGAGTTATGTACCAGTTCGTTGCTGCTCTGTTATGTGCATTTAAGTTTATATTTGACTACTAAATGGTGTAAAAAAGGGAGAAATCTGCCTAAGTAAACCGGGTCTGTTTTGTGTGCATTTATATCAACCGAAATTGTTTGAATCTGTACAATGTTGGTGCTTAAAAGCTGTAGGAAAAATTGATGTAAGGGATTAACTACATATTGATGTGGATTGCTGTATGTATATGTTGATGCTAAAGTCGGGTAAAGGATTAGTATTGTCATGAAAGTTGGAAATTGATTTAAGGAATGTTGTTCTGAATTTATCTTTGTAATTAGATATCGGAAATGCAGCTTACCATCATTAAGGGAGGCAGTTTTGAATGCTGAAAATCTAATAGATAAATTTAAATGGCTAAACATGAATATGGTTGCATTTTAGAAATTGTTAGATGTCTATGAGTTGAGTATACAATTGAATTGCTTGATTAATGATATATGAAAATGTCTGTGTTTGATGCTTTGGTGATTAATGGCTAATGGGTTAATTTCTAATGCATGATTGTAATGTCGTTTTAAAATATATAACATATAAAAAGAGAGGAATGAGCAAGTAGACGAAAGGCAACAAGAAATTGTGATTCGGGATTGGGGCTAGCTAGATTAAACTGTGACTGTAGTTTAGCCTCGGGATAGACTTAAGCTATCCTGAGTTCGTCATTTATTTAATTAATGCAATGTTTGATTACTGAAATATGCAAAACTTAATTGCCAAGCTAGGAATTGAGGTAAGAAATTAAGTAAAAGCACCTTACAATACATATGCACTGCTAGTGAATGCTTGATGTATGGTCACAATTCATATGTATGAATGAAAGTCTATATGGATAGTGATTTTGTTAGATATATATATAGGTGTCAATAATGTGAAATTGATAATTTAATTAAGAGACCGTGTGCGAATCTTAAGCTTGATATGATGAAATGAATTCTGGATGTTTGTTTAAATGATTACCTGAGTGATTGTGCTTGTTTTAAATGTTATTGACCAAGATAGGGTAAAGAGATTATAATGATTGAAGTGCTCCATATAGTGTTTGATACATTATGAATACAAATAACAAGTAAATTTATAAAAGTGAGAAATGATTGTGAAATCTTAAGTAAATTTGAACTATGTGAGAATTACCATCTTGGATGTAATAAAAGAATTATAAACATGAATTCATATTGTGGACTCTTGGGCTAAGGCCATTTGAATAATAAAAGGGTTAGGAAGTTCACTTGTGATGAACCTATATGTTGTACCCTTAATGTGATAAGGGGTAATGTGATTTGGATATGGTAATATAGATTGGAGCCATGCTTATTGTTGATCTAAAGAATAACAATGATAAAAGCCTTGGTCTCGAGTCAGTCTTAGGTATAGTTGTCATGCCATAGGGTCCAGAGCTCTGTGTTAGGGTGGACAACAGTCTAGGACATTGGTCCTTATTTGGCGACAGTAGGAGGGAAGTTTGTGTGGTCACTTGGTGACAGTAGGAGGGATTGACCGGTACTGCGAGTACCATGTGTTACTAAGGGCGACAGCTGGTTGGGGACTCGTGTACCGAGACTATGTATCGACTCTCAAGGCTATGTTAATAAAGTAATAAGACATAAGATGAAATAAGAATGAAATTATGATGATTTGCTTATCTTTAAAAATATACTTAATGAAACTTGATAAACCTTCTTTGAGCAATTTATATGGTGGATAGAAACTTGTTCTAAAATGAATTAGTGAATGGTGATATTACAATCTAAATTGCTTGCATATGTTAGATTGAGACTGATCTTGAGGTAATTTGTATCGATTTGAGACTTAGCATATTCTTATGGAAGAACAATTACTTGGTTGATTTCTTAGTTTAATATTTATAAGGCCAAAATTGTTTTCATAGTACAGAGTACTAAGCTAGCAAATAAATGCATGTAAGATGGAGTGTAATTGAATTGAATGTTTAATTGGATGTTCGAAATTTCTTATGAATGGTAAGGATATTTAGATTAATGGCCCAAATTATAAGGCTGTTGATTCTTTGTTAATGAATTGAGGTTGAGTATAAGTTATAGATTGTGCCTAAGAGATTAGTGAATCGTATGATTGTTTTTGTAATGCTATTTTAATGATTGTGTGATGTGAATTCTTACAATATGTGTGATAAGTGGTCTGATTGAGATGTTAAGGGTGATTTACTATGGAATGATATGTCGATATCTTTAAGATGGATAATATGTTTGTTAAAAGAAAATGTTTCTGAATGCGAAATAATGGAAATTTATAAGTGAATGAAATCCATGATGTATTGAAATAACCAAGAAAACAAGATAGAAATAGTTAACAGTTGAGAATCTTAATGAAGAATTCGTAATCCCTTATTGAGAACTTGTATTCAAATAGAAAATGGTTAGAAAACTTGTGAATTTAAGCTTTGATAGGCTTATGGGTAACCAAAACTTCGGAATATACTGGTTAAATCTTTTAATGGGACTAGTAAATTAGATTGAACACTTCCATGTCAAGAATATAATGGCTCATTTACCTGTTTTGTGCAGGTCGATCATAATAGTAAATAATAGTCGACAAAATGACATTAATAAGCTATAAAGCTGGTCATAAACCGAGTGAGTCCTTGTATAGAATAAATTGAGAAAGTTTGGAATACAAGTTACTCAATTGGGTTATTGCTGGCAGAATTATAATGGGACAATTCAAATATTTTTGGTATTAAACAAATAATCAACTGTTACTAGGTTATTTGCTGGATAAGCTATTTGAGTACACTAGAATATTGTTTTTGTAACTTGGTAAACTTTGTAAGCTATATAATGTTAAAGAAAGGAAATTCCATAGAATAATAAATAAAAGATTTATCAGGTTATCAAGAGTAAATGTTGGGGTAACATGTGATCTTGCATACTACGTTATTTAAGTGTTTGATGTTAAAATATAAATAAGTTTTGTAACAAGAGCTAAGATATAGAAATCCAAGTAAGTTTATAAAACAAATGTAGAAAATTACAAGTGATAGCTTACATGTTCAGTATAACAAAATGAATACTACAGACATTAATTGGTTATAATGTTTTAGTAACAAATCGGTTTAAGCAAGTACTCTTGTAGAAAGAAGGAAGACAAAGACTATGTCCTAAAACACAATACATTTGGTCTTGTGCATTAAGAAACTTTAGATATGATTTGAAATAAAAGGGTTGCTCGATATGGAATCCTTGTAAATAATGTGACATGCTTGATGGTTATAGTCAGCTGTCGCTACAAGCATTCTGGAATAGTCTTCAATGTGTTAGCTAGACAATCTCATATTGAGGCGAAAGGATTAAATAAGTCTTCATTAATTAACTTGATTCTACTTGAGTCTTGGGCAAGTCTTGATCAATTAAGTGGTAATTAATTAATTTGAGATAAATCAAGTTTATTTCTTGTTTACTACCTCACTAGGCAATTCGATTGCTTATTTATGTCTTCATTTCAGGGATTGTGTCTTTCCAGAGTTCTCCTAATTTGGGTGTGAATTTCTTGTATCTTCTTATCTTACAAAGCTTATTGGTCTGAACACCTAGAAGGTGGCAAATCCTTGTTAAGATGCATGGTGCATATAGATTCGAGTTTATTAATTAAATTGTATTATGTTATTTTTGTTTAAGTGTTGTAATGGGCCCTTAATTAATTGTGTGGTTGCTTGATGATTTGATTTGAATAGCTTATAGGTTGTTGTGATTGTTTGGTTTTCCTTAGGATCACAAAGTAGTAATCCAATTGATGTTACGCTTGGGAAGAATTAGTTAGAACACGGTCTAAACTGAAACATATCCTAAATATCATTAACATGATTAGATAATTAGTTAAAGAACTAATTTTAATCAATGAATAATAAGATGATTTGAGTGTTAGACGTGGTAATTAGTTTTGTCATTTATGCCTTAGAGTATGGATCAATTATTGTTAATAAGTTGAGACCTTGTTTAATTCAAAGCTTAAGATCATGGTTAAATATTTGGTCATGGCGAGTACGGATTACTAATGTGGTTGTGATATTATGATACAACAATAAGGAGTCAACATATTTTGTTTTAGGAGTTTTTTACATCAGGTATTATCACCTCTAACGAAGTTAACCAATGAACGGAATGTCTAGTAAAATGGTTTTAGTAATCATAAATGATATATTGGGTTTCATTGATATACTCGATATTTAACATGTATCCTAATTAGAGTTCTTGGCTCTTCCTGATTGCCCTTGTATATCTTTTAATTGAATTTTTTTTACATGAACTCTTATCATGCTGTACAGTTATAAGCTAAGTTCGAGTTATGACCTATCATTTGATGGGGTAGGTATAAATAAGAAATGATTTTGTTTGTTTATGATTGTTGTTAAAGATTTTAATCTTTTCCGTTGTGAACAAGCTTGATGTCTATGTGGTTATATGTCTGAATAGATTTATAGGGTGTCGTAGAATTCGATTCGGTTTTAAAGTTTTAATTTATCCATACTTTCGGAAGTGCGATTAATGAATTTTTGAGTTTTAGTTATCAAAATGTTTGTACGTTTGCTTCTTAACACTTCCTAATTTAGCTTACTCCTAAGCCGGATTTGGGGTGTTACATTAACCCTAGCCACCCAAAAATTATGTTAAAATTTAAATTTAACCTAATCACCTTATCACTCCAATCTTTAACTTATCCTATCACTTACAACCTTATCACTTTACCTTTTTATTCTTTTTTCATCATTATCTCCAATTAATCGACTACCATTATTATACCCCATTAAAAACTCAACCTCTTTACCTTCTACTTACCTTAGCCGATTTAAAGAACCAAACTCTCTTTCACTTCTTTTTATCAAGCAAGAACCAAGATCCATATTTTCTCCTCTTCTTCAATTGTTCTAACCATTCCAAGATCTTTTCTTTTCAATGGCTTCCTCATCTACCCTATTCAACCGGTTTTTCAATGAAGAAATCCGAAAGAAATTTGAAGCAAGCTTTGCTTCAAGATCTATTTGTTATGAGAAGCATTTTGATTTCAAGCCGACACCACCATTAGATTTCCTGCCGAGTTTATGGCCATAGTCGACATGCACAAAGTGGAATCGGTTTTGTCAACAAAAAGGGAGATCTATGCCACAATTGTTCGAGAATTCTATGCCCATCTTGAGTCAAAAGATTTATCATTCTTGATGATTAGAGGTAAATGCGTGTGTTTCGATGAAGGGTATATTAACTCAATGTTTGCATTAAATGGTATAGGCGATGAATAGTTTGACTATGTGGAATCAATGATTGTTGCGACAGACTTGTATGAGTCTAGCACGGTTTGGACAGTTTCGTCGACAGACCACCGAATGATGAAAAAGTTGCCATTGAAGCCACAAATGAGAGGCTGGAATCAGTTTATCAAGGAAAATTTGTTGCCTACATCTCATAACAAGACTGTCTCGGAAGAAAGGTTGCTTTTGTTATACTCTATCGTTAAGGGGCACAAAATCAACATTGGCGAGATCATTATCGAGGAAACATATAAATGTAAAGCAAGAGGTAAAGGAAGTTTGTTTTTCCCTTTGCTTATTTCTAACATTCACATACGCCGTGATGTGCCTAGGCATGATTACGAAAGAGGCCAGATAATTAAGGGAACGACAATCACTATTTCCATATAGAAAAACCTCACTGCTACTGAGATCTCTGCCAGTGGTAATGCAGTCCACCCAGTCCAATTATGCCAACCAGTCCAGCTAGTCACACATCTGATGCTAGAGTTCCACTATCTCAAGTTCAGGTCATCTGAATCAGAGGAAAGCACAGTCAAAAAACCCAGAGCTGAGCCATCTACATTGTCGGTTGAACCTTTCAAGACAAAGGTGGATGTTGGAGCCTCCACAGTTGCTTCAAAACTGAGCATGAAAGGAAGGAAACAAATGGTCCCTAATTGTGGAAGCTTTGTGAAAAGAAAGACCCACGTCACATGAGAAGAAGTTTCCAAAGGGGAGTCTTCTTCTTTCTAAACTCCTTTGCATTACATTTCATTTACATGATCATGCATTTTAATTTTTCTATTTTAATTTTATATATGTGTTGTTTTCATGCATTAAGGACAATGCATATCTTGGGTTTGGGGGTGTGCATTTCCCCACATTTTGCAATGTCATGCATTTCATGTTTAAATTTTGGTTGCCATGCCATGTAGGTCATATAAATTAGATGCATACCAAACCGCTAAAAAAAGAAAAAGAAAATTTTGTCTCGGTTGAATTTTGAAGAATGTTAACACTTGTTAGGTAAGTTTAATTTGATCTAGGTGTTTGTTTGATGAAGAAATTTTAATCTTTAGTTACAATGCCATGCCAATAGAGTAGTATGCCACGTTAGCTTGGCAATTGATCTCTAGTTTAGGGAATTGAATTTACTCTTAACATGTGATATGTATCTAGTTCCCTAGCAAACTTAGACTTTTTGAAACTATGCCCAGATTGAAAAAAATTGAAAAATGATGCCAGGGTAAAAAGAAACTAATAAGGCAACAATGTTCTGCCAAGGCAATAAAAAAATAGAACTCTCATCTACCTAGGGATAATAAGTTACTTGGGGCTTCGTGGTTTGCTCCCTCTTAGTTCTCATGTCCAAAACCCTAAGGTATGAGTTGAAGAGAAAGCCTAGTGATGTCTGGATTAAGGTGGGGATTCATGGTATGCTCCTTCTTATCACTCACCGTAAATAGTGTCACAAAGCAAGCTTAAATTAATGTCAACAGAACCCTCGGCAAGAAAGAAAAATAAAGAAAAAATTGATGAAAATAAAGATCTTAGTTTAGGTAGTAAATTTGGCTAAGGGAGTGAAAGGATATTGGATGCATATTGCCTACACATCATGCACTCTTCATGAACTTAGGCTAGAGTTATATTGTTGCACTTGAATTATTACCTACTTGGCATTATTGCATTGAGATACTGAGGACAGAAATAGAGCCAACTTTTGCCTGCCAACCTTTGTTGGCATTCCAACCAAAATTTTGTCGAGGTAACTTTTTCACTATTTTTATTCTTTTCTTTGTTTGCATTACTTGAGGACAAGCAAAGAGTTAGGTTTGGGGGGTGTTACCTCTCCAAAAGTATTGTTTTTAATGCCAATCTTACAATGTTTTTGCATGTTTTTAGGTACATTTAGTTGCATTCGGATGATAAAATCATACATTTACATAAGGAGTTAGGAATTCTGTCTATGCTAGTATGAAATGTTGTTTTATTAGCAACTTTGTAGGTTTGGCACAAAAAAGAAACACAGAAAGGAATGCCAGGGAGAATGCCAAGTGTTGTTAGCACAAAAGGACCAGATAGTGCCAAGCACTTGTTGGCAAAGAAGTGACCTTGATGCCATGCCAAGAGGCTGTTGAACCTCGAGAAAATAGGATATGATCAGGCTCATAAAAGATCGCAAATGGATCAACTTCCCAAAAAATAGCGGATAAGGTGATGCCAAACTATGTTGGCAAGGACATGCCAAGCTTGTGTGCCAAGGCAACATCGGCATGATGACGTCAGCCCTAGCCTGATCAACGCATCACTTTTATCAGCCTTGCACTACAAACAAAGGATAAAGTGATCGCAAGCCTTATCCCTTGTGCATTCAAATTCAAAACGCCAAGGCTTATCTTAGGGCTTCTACACAAGCCTATTTAAATAGGAGATCTATCATCACTAAAAATGAATTGGAGAAGGAGAAAAAGATAATGAAGAAGATGAAGGGTTGAACTTAAGAAGTGGTCTACAACAATAGAGAAGGAGGAATCGGAGACAACAAGATCAAAGGCTTGAAGATTCCATGAGACATCGGGAATCCATTGAAGAGTTGCATCGAGAGACCGTCTTCCTTGCTTTAGTTCTTTATTGGTTTTCATGTTTCTTTCCTATGTTTAAGAATGATTTCAAACTATTATTTGCCGCGTTTTATGTTTAGTTGTTAATAATTCAATTGCCTTGGAGTCGTTTGTTCTGTCTGGCATACTTTATTGTTTCCTAAATATTGTGCCAAGCTTGAGCTGGCATAGTTGGCCTATTACACCTTAATATCTTAACAGACTTGGGTGGAAACGATCAAGTTGTTGGGTACTAAGGTGAGATGCTTCGAGAGAAGATGTTCAAGTAGATGAACTTACTTCGGGAGTGAAATCTACCCCTTAGGAATATAGATTGGATCTTAATCAAATCAGTTTATGAAAAATAATGCACTATAGAGATATATGGGTTTTTACATGGACGATTTATGGCAATGACCATCGAAAGAGGCTTTGCCAATTTGAATCTACTTGGCAATCAATGCCAAGGTAGGAAATTATTACTAGCCGACATTGCTAGCATAAAATTAAGACATTCTATGCCAAATCTTTGTTATCATTCTTGTACCCATTGCTTGCTAGACTATTATCATTTCATTACCGTAATCTTCACTTTACTTCAATTCTTTTTATCACCTTTATTTCTTTTATTTTGCTCATTCCCTCAATCAATTGCTATCACCTTTATTTTGTAGTTCACAAGTATTAATCATGACAATTAATTCCCCTAGGAAATCCCTGTGGAGACGATACTCAACTCACTACTATATTACTTGCTGACCGTGTATACTTGCATGTAAAAGGCATATTCTTGGCATTGTTTTTACTTGCTTATTTACATTGAATAGTTAATGTTTTGCCATGTAATATTACGAAAACAGATACGCTTAGAGCCATATCGATACCTACGGTGTATCAGTACGCGAGATTTGTGTATCGATACATGGTCAATGATCAACCCCTTCATGAGAAGCTGAGTATCAGTATGCATAGGGCGGGTATCAGTACCCAGAGTGTGCAACACCCTAAACCCGATGTCACACATTGGCCTCAAGCCCAAACTCATTTGAAAATTTTCAACTAGATATATCCCATAAATAAGAAATTCCATAAAATCCAACAACGTTTTGGAAATAAGCTTGTACAAAATAGTTAAACCTTTTGCATGGGAGCTCTAATTTAAAACAAGGTAATCAAAAGCATCTGACGTGATTAATAAATCCAAATAGAGTTATAGACAAGGGTCCTACGAATACATTTCTTGATTAGCATAAGTAATGTACTCTTGATCACATCAATGAATTCAAGTCATACTCTAATGGAACTACTTGGATGCAACGCAGTCCTCTAAGAACCTGCGTAAGGAAACAACGATTCCAAATGGTGAGCTCATAAAGCTCAGTGGAAACACCCATACTCTACCATGCTTCATACAGATCATAAAAATAGGCATGAAGCAAGCAAGATGATATGACAATTTAAATGGTACTTGGCGCTACGCTAGTCACCTAAAAATAGGCAAATCGTATCTAAATATCAAGGGCATACAAGGTCTAACCAAACCATAACATAACAACATAGGAGTGAGGTCAGGTCACATAGCATCGGTACATACACTCCAGGTAAGGCCAGGTCACGCAACATTGAACATACACCCCTACTCAAAATCCCCTTCGAGTACTTGTGAATGAGGCTCGGGTCACATAGCATCAGTAGCCTCCCTTTACTAATCACTTACCATAGTCATAGTGTTGCAATATGTCTTGGGCATCCGGATCCTACCAAGCAAAGTAATCAACCACACAAATGCCCTTACATGGCATACATTTACCAAATGATACACTAAGGATCCTTATGGTTACATTCACAACTAACACACCTATTAAATAATCAAGTTATTACTCGTTATGTTCATTCAAGGAGTTAGATTCTCAATTTCTCAGTTTTACTATTCATTTTACCCTATTAGAGACCCATTGGGCCTTAATCCTCAAATTATAGGTCCCCCAAACTAAAAGTGAAGTTTTCGGGTAAAATGCCCAGCGAGTACCGATACTCGCTTTAGGGTATCGATACACTATAGTGGGTACTGATATCGAATTACGTGTATTGATACTTGCCTAACTGTTTAGAAGGCTTAACTCAAAGCTCATATCGATACTCGGTGTCGTGTACTGATACGCCCATGAGCGTATCGGTACTAGAATTGGCTACTGGAATTTGGTTAGGGAAAAAGGTGTCGATACCTCCTAGGCTTATCGATACGCCCTTCAACAAGGACTTGGTTCTTGCATTTAAAAGAAAGGGGTACCGATACGCGTTTAACCCGTATCGATACCTAAACCCATAAATCAATTTCCGAACTTCATAAATCACTCCAACATCACCAAACTTGTATGGTAAAGCCTCAATTATATTCTACAGATTATGGGAGGTAGTTAAGGTGGTTTACTACAGTTTTTACACTGTTTTAACATAAATTATAGATTTTGCCATTAACATCCATACCTAACCATTTAAAACACCAAAACATCAAACAAGCGTACAATGCAATATACTCATGATTTGCAAGAAAAAAGGGAATTGGAAGTGTACTAACCTTCCTCCAAGCACTGGAAAAGAGCCTTTTTGCTACCCTCAAACCTTCCCCTTGCCTTGAGTCTTTGAGTGCTCTCCAAGCTCCTTAACTACAAACCAAGGTTGTAAAACGAGTTGCAACACTAATAAGCGATAGTAGAGATGACTAAGGGAGATTCTAACAACAAAAATGTGATTACATTTCTCAATCCCATTCATCGTCACTAAACCCCTTCCAAAACCCATGATTTTCAGCCACTACCAAACTTAACCATTTTTCCTCTAGGGATAGATCCTTTGATGCTAATTCAAACCTTCTCAAGATCACTCCTTTGACTTGAATCCTTACACCAAAAATGGGGAAGGAAGATGAAGCCCACAAGGCATTCTCTAGGCACTTGAAGGCCCAACTCATTGCCCACAACTCCGAGTCTACTACTCTGGTTTAAACCGAGGCATGGATTTCAAAATTTTGGTCATTCCAACTCTCCTCTCCAGAAAGAAATTTTGTCCTTGAAATTTACCTTTCGAAAACAAATGCGGGTAAAACATTTTCATGTCTTTTTCTACCTCATACGTGGCTTCCTCAACCCAGTGACTCCTCTAAAGCATCTTCACCAAGGGTTTACATTTGTTTCAAAATTCCTTAACTCCCCTATCAAGAACTTTTATTGGTTCCTCCTCATAGGTTAAATCGGTGCCGATCTCAAACTCTTCAAGGGGAATAATGTGTGAAGGGTCGAAATGGTAACATCTCAACATGGACACATGAAAAACATTATGGATGCATGCCATCTCTGGTGGCAAGGCTAACCGGTACGCCACAGGTCCAACCCTCTCGAGAATCTCATAGGTCCAATGAACCTTGGGCTCAACTTGCCCTTCCGCCAAAAATGGATCACTATCTTCCATGATGACACCTTGAGAAATAGCTTGTCGCCAACCTCATACTCGATGTGCTTATGATTCCAGTCCATATAAGCTTTCTGATGATCAAAGGCTACTTACAATCTTTCCTTGATGATTTGAACCTTTTCCTCGGTTTGCCTAATCAATTCTGATCCCACAAACCTTCTTTCGTTGAGCTTCATCCAACACAAAGGAGTTCTACATTTTCGTCCATACAAGGCCTCAAAAGGAGCCATTTTGATACTTGACTGGACTGTTGTTATAAGCAAACTCAACAAGTGGTAGTTGGTCATTCCAACTCTTATCAAAGTCGATAACATAACACTGAAGCATATCTTCCAAGATTTGGATAACTCGCTAGGACTAACCATCAGTTTGAGGACGAAAGGAGTGCTGAGTTACAGCTTTGTGTCCAAAGCTTCATGAATTTTCTTCCACAATCTTGCCTTGAACCAGGGATCTCTATCTGATATGATCGATGAGGGCACTCCATGCAACCTTACAATCTTCTGAATGAACAACTGTACTAGCCACTATAGCGTAAAATCCATACGCACATGTAGGAAATGAGCAGACTTGGTTAAATGATCCATTATCACCCAAATATCATCATGCTTCCTTTAGGTCAAAGGTAGTCCCATTAAAAAATCCATGGTCACACGATCCCAATTCTATTATGGAATCTGAATGGGCTGAAGCAAGCCCAAAGGAAAATAATGTTCCACCTTGACTTGCTGGCAAGCAATGCATCTTGTCACGAACTAAGACATATCCCTCTTCATGCTAGGCCACCATTAAAAAAGCGAAGATCTTGGTACATGTTATTGCTGCCTAGATGCATAGCAAAAGGAATACAGTGCGTCTCACGAAGGATACGGTCCCTCAAATCCTCCAAAGCTGGAACACATAAACGACCCATGAAATATAAGATTCCCCTGTCTCATACTTCAAAGTCTGGTGCCTCCCCTCTTTGAACCATCTCTATTTTTGCTACAGGCTCTTCATCTAGCACTTGTGTCCTCTTAATCTCTTGCACCAAGGTAGGCTCTACGTGATGTTTGGCTAACAACCACAATCCTCAGTCATCCTCAACCAAGCGAACATTGCCCTCAAGTCTAACATGGACTTCCGACTCAGAGCATCAGCCACTACATTAACTTTATCGGGATGGCACTTGATGATACAATCAGAATCTTTCAAAAACTCAATCCAACACCTTTGTCTCAAATTCAACTCTTTTTTAGTAATGAGGTACTTCAAACTCTTGTGATCGGTGTAGCTATAGCACTTCTCTCTATACAGATAGTGCCTCTAAATCTTTAATGCGAAGATAACTGCCACTAACTCCAAATCATGGGTAGGGTAATTCCTTTCATAGGGCTTGAGTTGCCTCAAGGTGTAAGCTACCACCTTACCCTCTTACATAAGAACACAACCATGCCCATTCAATGAGGTATCACTAAACCACATAGTCCTTACCTGGCTCGAGTTACGTTAAACTGAGTTTTTTTATCAAGTAAGCCTTCAATTGTTCAATGCTTTGTTGTCTCTTATTGTTCCACTCAAACAAAACTCTTTTTCGTAACAGCTTGGTCATGGGTGTCGCTATGATAGAAAAGCCCTTAACAAAACGTCGATAATACTCGACGAGCCTAAGAAAACTATAGACTTTCGTGATATTTCTTAGTGGTTTCCACTCAACCATAAAAGATTCAGTTTATCAAGTTCATAAAAGTTGTAGGTGCATTGGAAAGCCTAAAAGACATTACCAAGAACTCGTAATGCCCATACCACATCCTAAATGAGGTTTTCTGAACATCCTATTCTACTACCTTCAACTGGTAGTAGCCCAACCTCAATTATATCTTTTAGAACACACGAGCACCTCTCAATTGGTCAAACAGGTCATCAATCCTTAGAATGGGATCACAGTTCTTCATTGTTACCTTGTTGAGCTGACGATAGTCGATGCACATCCTTATTGAACCATTATTTTTTTGACAAACCAGGGCAGTGCACCCCAAGGCGAGATACTTGATTGAACGAACCCCTTTTCTAATAGTTTGTGAATCTAATTCTTTAATTCTCTCACTTCGTAGGTGCCATGCGATACGGAGCAATAGATACTGGTGTTGTGCCTAGCATCACATCTATCTGAAATTCTAACTCACGGTCTAGAGGTGACCCGAGAAACTCTTACAGGAATATATCAGCAAACTCACAAACTGTCTAGAGGCTCTCAAGCATTGGATTCCCACACTTGTATCTACCACATGATCTAAAAAGGCTTCACAACCCTGTTGTATCATTCTTTGTGGCGCCAAAGATGACACTACATTGGAAAGTCAAGGATTCCTCCCACCTTTCACCACCAACTTAGCCTCATCTAACCCGCGAAGCTTAAGACTCCTTGATCTATAACCCAGTCGTGCATCATGCTCGAACAACCAATCTATTCCTAGGATAGCATCAAACTTTTGGAACGATAACACCATCAGGTCAGCTGGGAAGATCAAACCCCGAACCTTGATCGAACATCTCCGGTACACCTTATCCACCAAAACATCATACCCCAAGGGGCTAGATACACAGACTTCTATCTCGAGGTCCTCAACATGAATACCCCAAACATCATATTCCACTACGGATGTAGGAATGTGTGGATCTTAAATCTACAAGAGTAAGAATAGGAATAGAAACAAGGTAAATGTGCCTGATATAACGTCGGTAGCCTCACATCCTCTTGAGCCTTAACTATATACAGCCTCACTGGCGCTCTCACGGTGGACTGAAATGTACCCCCACTCTAATGTCCTGACATGTAATACCTCAAAATTTTGGGTAGTGACCAAAATGAATAAAATGAATGTTTGAGGACTAAAGTATAAACTTAGGAAAAGATTAAGGTCTAAATTATAATTTTCAAAAGTTATGTATTTTAGTCCCGTAAATGAATAGTTTACCCCAAGAATGATGTTTTCGTGTTACTCATATTTTTGGTACGGAATTTGTGTTAAAAGCTATAATGAGTTAAAGTGATAGTTTACCCCCAAGAATGATGTTTTCGTGTTACTCGAAATTTTGGTTCGAAATCTGTGTTAAAAGCTATAAAGAGTTAAAGTTTGAGAAGAATTCGGATAATCAGATTGAATTGAATAATTGAGATATTTTGTAGAAACATAAGGCATGTTTAAAAATATTTTTTCCATGCCTTATTTTAGAAGAATTTTATATGGACCATTAGATTAAATTAGATTTTCCATGTTAAATATGAGTCGTTGGATAAAAATGGCAAGATTGTAATTTTGGAAAATTACAAGGGAAAAATTGGTAACTACTAACTTGATGGTTTATTTTTGACCCTTGCATGAATAAATTAATATGTGGCAATATGAGAGGTATTGGATATCAAGGGTAAAATAGTCATTTGACTATTAATGAGATTTTTATTTGAAATATTTTATAAATTGGTGACAAATGGTCTAGACTAAATAAAGAGAAAATTCAAGACTTTTCTTCATAGTTTCAACAAAGTGTCGAAATATGTACATAAGGTATGTGACATTTTATTTTTTATTTTTCAAGCCAATCTAGTAGGATTTTGGATGAAAGTAAGAAACATGAAATTGATCTACATGAAATTCTCTATCATTTGGTATTAATTGTTCATACTTTCTTTGCTTAAATCTAGAGTTCTTGAAATTAGTGGATGAAGAGGACGTTGGATTTTGATAAGGGAATGATTGATTATGCTTAGAAATAATGTTTTGAAGTTTAATTCATGCTTGAATCAAGTTGGAATTCAAGTCTATAGTGACCTTTCATATTCGGTCAAAGTAAAGAGATTAGGGATAATTATGGAAGAATTTTATTAATGTTAGATATGTGGAGTTTATGATTTTACAAGGTTTAGAATGTTGTTTGGACCAAATTGAAAGTTTGTTAAGGTTAAAAGATTAAATTAGATAGTATGGAAATTAAGGGGTTTAAAGTGGAAGTTGGTAAAATTGAGGTATCATGCTTGAATAATTGTTAGAATGATTTATGAATCATTCTTTGATTTGGATATGAAAGGAAATTTGAAGTATTGATATTGGTATGAATTGTATGAAGTGAATTAGTATCGAATAAACTTTGAAATATGTCGTTAATTATATATTTGACATGTTCTAAATATGTCAAAAGTTTAATATATATGCAAGGATCACTAGTTATATATGATATTATATTATGAATGTTATTTCAGGTATGAGATACCTAATGTTAACTTATGTTGATATACATTGCCGTGGATAAAATAAATATGGAATATATGCCCAAGTATGTCATTGAGGGACAAGGTATAGTTGGCATGCCATAGAGTCCAACAGCACGTTGCATACCCGGTTTAGCACTATAATGTATTTATTAAAGGACACTTAGTGCATATGATAGGCATGACATTATTTGTATTATGGTAGGCATGACCTTATGTGTATTAGCACTTCAGTGCATATTTGACTCGTGTACCCAGGGTCCTCATATGCTTATATTTGGGCTATGGTTTATTGATTAATAAATGATAAACAGGTAAAACAGTTTATGAACTGTTATATATGGTTTATATCATGTTAATCTATGATTAACATGATGGTAATACATATCTAGTGATCTTGATGCATGATTATGGTTACATCTGTATATTTAAAGTATGTAGTATTGCACTGGATTTTAATATTGCCTCACTAAGTGTATACTTAGCGTGTGATGATTTTCACGCATAGGTAAAAAAGGAATCAGAGTAAGGAGAAGTTGGAATCTTATCAGCAGAGAGTATAACTACGGTATTAGTAATAACATCTTTTGATGTTACTAGATGACATGTATATGTTAAAATTAGTCGGTTTAATCTAGTTTTAATATGGTTTGTAATAACTTATAAACTGGTTTATAAGTTGATAATGAAGGGTGAGTAGTTATATTAAAATTAAAAAAAATGTTAGACAGATTACTAGTATATAAATCAGATAACTTTTTGAAAAAGAATGAATAGAATTATCAATTAGATTTTTAAATTAGACAGTTTTTAGACAATTATATTGCTTATAGGTTGTAGATATAAACTGCTAAGTTGAAGCCTAAAATTGGAATTAATTTGGTTGATAAAAATATAGATAAAACGATTTTGTTAGGATAAAAAATGGTTTAATGGTGTTTTTTTAAATAAATGATTATTATGGATTGTTAGCAATTCATTATGTGACACTCTAACTAGTATTAGAGATTAAATACTGGTAAGGGTGTTACATGACACATGTCTAGCTCCTTCCCTAGTGAAGCCTCAGCCCCTCTGAACTGGGGTGATCCACAACTATAGTACATCTTATTATTCCCATAACACTCTCCATGGTGGCTACGCCTACACTGCGCACAAACCGATGCTTACGATCCTCTAGATGAGCCTCCCAAACTCGTAGCCGAAGAGGAGGAATTAGGCCTCCTACGGCCAGCAAACGTGGACCTACGATTTGTTCTTGTAGACTGATTGTGTGCTCCTCTATACGCCCTTGAGTGAGACTGAAATTGGTTGGAGTAGGAATGGCTCCCTCCACTCGAACCCCCATGACCTCTAGTACCACCATAAGTCAGGGACTTGGCACTAGTAATCAAGTCAGAAAACACTTTTGGTGGATCGACGGTTAAGTACATCTAGATCTCATTCCTCAAACCTTTGCGGAACCTCTTACACCTCATATTTTCTATAGCAACCAACTCTGGGGCATGCATACTCAACTGGAGGAACTCTTGCTCTTACTAAAAAATAGGCCGGTTCCCTTGAACAAGGTGTGGGAACCAATCTCTCAGGCTATCCATATGGGCTTCCCCCACATACTTCTTTCCAAACTCATCAAGAAAATCTTCCCAAGTGGGTCGGTTAGGATACCATCCTAACTCCACGGTCTCCCAGCACACACGAGCAATCTTCTTCAACAGGGAAATGATGCATTTCAACTTGTCTTTAGGTTCCAACCCCATTTGGCGTAAGATCCAATTAGTATCCCTCAACCAGTAATCTACCTTGATCAAATTATCTTGTCCCGACCCAAGGAAGTCTATTGTGCCATGACGGCGAAGCCTCTTAATCGAGGCCTCACGATGGGTAGTAGATGGCCTAGGAATAGGCCTCACGATGCGATGAATGGCCTTATACAGGTAGGTGAAGTAGTTGGCCCCTTGTCACCTCTCATCCTCGATATCTCACCAGCCTCAGGAATATAGTCCTCATCATAACTCTCCTCTCAAGAGCCCCAACTTTTTTCACGGTTGTGTGCACCTCTAGGTATGATTCAAACTCTGCATAGATAAACAAACACGGTTAACCCATCAGATATTCAGCTTTAACATGTAAAACTTTGACATACGGTCACGTATTCACTAGACACCCCTTTTTGATGACTCCTACTACCCCCGGGATTTCCTAGAACTAGTTAAACCTAGGCTCTAAAACCACTAAATGTAACACCTTAAACCCGACGTCACGTATGGGCCTCAAGACCAAACTAATTTGAAAAAACAATTAAACTAGATTTAACCCATAAATAAGAAATTTCCATAAAATCCAACAACTTTTTCGAAATAAGTTAGTACAAAATAGTTAAACCGTTTGCATGGGAGCTCCAATTCAAAACAAGGTAACCAAAAGCATTCGATGTGATTAATAAATACAAATAGAGTTATAGACATAAATCAAGGTTCCTATGAATACATTGCCCAACAAGCCAAAGTACTATACTCTTGATCACATCAATGAACTGAAGTCCTAATGTAACACCCCTTCCCAGTCTAGTAGAGAATTGGGTCGAAAAAACATTAACGGTGAATAGTACAGTGAACGGTGCCATATCTTTAAACAAGAATTCAATGCAAGACAATACAATGCAATACGATGTCAATACACTAAGGTAACAGATCAATACGGAACTATGACAATCAGAATGCGGCCAATTTTAAACTTGCACAACTTTTAGGGACTAAAATGTAAATTCTAGGAATTAGGGGTCTTTATCTGAAATTAACCACAAGAATATGTAACTCTGTCAGTAAATAGTAAGTTTACAAATTTTCATGTTAATCTGATGTCATTTACCCATCACTTAGACTTACCAAGATTCAGTGACCGATATGTAATGTTTCAATAATATGATCAATGACTTATAACGGATTTAACCGCTCCCATACCGAAACACTATAGGTCATATCGATATGACACAATTGGATTATGTAATCCAGACTTCACTGCCCAAACTCGTTTTGATACATTCGAGGACTGTATCGGTACAACATGCAAGGGTGATAACCCAATTTCTAGTAACTCAAGAACTCGTTTTGGTACAACTCAAGATGTATCGGTACCCCTTGACCTTCATTGAACCCTTTTGATACGCCCCTAGGGCAATATCGATGCGTGATCTTAAATGCTTCTATGAGTTTCTATATCGAAACATCTTTAGGTCGTTTCGATACGCCGAGGTTGGCGTAAGCGTTGACTGACCAAATATGTACAGCCGTACTGAAACAGGTGAACCCGTATCGGTATGCCCTGCACTGTAATAACAAATTTTATCTGGTTTTTAGCGAATTTAACATGTTAAACGATGTCTAAATGCAATGAAATTTTACCAGCAATACTCAATCACTATGATCTACTAGCATGTCAAATTTTAGGGCCATTTGAATTTGTTAACTAGGTTTTCACCTTTTTGTGACCAATATGCCATTTTAGTCATTTTTAAGCCAACTAAAAAGCCATTTAGAGCCTTAGACACTATTACAAGGCCAAGATAACTTATACACACCAAAAAGACCACATATGACTAGTCTAGCTACTTTGCCACCATCTTAGGAGTTCATAGAGACAAAATAAATTACTTTGGCCTTGATTGTGACTTGTCAAACTCTTCAACTACTTCAGACTTCAACTGGTAATCTCTTAACCTGAAATGTATGACATGAAATGCATTAGGCATACTTTGCCTTGTGAGGTAATCTAAAACAATAGCAATAAAAATAGTAAGCATTTCAAGTAATGTATAGGTAATAACAATGCAATAACACCATGTGAACAATGCATGATCATGTTCAATAACAATAAGTCCATATTTCAATATTAATCCTTGGATCGATTCGGGATAGTAGATACGCAAATTCCTACGCCTCGCTAGGGCAATGATCTAGTTCCACTACCTCACCAATATGACCAATAATATAAACATCCCTCCACCTCGCGACAATAAAGGTCATAGCCCAAGGACTGTAGTCCACTCGTACACTGGGCTCATGAATTCTATGGCATGCCAATTGTATCCAATGTCCGTTCGAATCCAAGGTTCAGTAACAATATTAATGATTGGTGTTCGGTAACAACATCAATGTTCAATATTCTTGTCAATAAGCAATGTTTCGATATCAATGTTCAATAACAATATCAAAAACAATGCCAGTGCTCAATAATCTCGTTGAAATTGGTAATTATCAATGCATCATTTATGATATTTCGATAACAATAACTATGTCAATAACAATCCTCAATGAAAATAACAATGACAATAGAAATGACTATGCTCTATGATCGATGTTCTATGTTTCTATAATTCAATGTCGATGATAGTAGCAAAATTTATAGCGATGTCCAATAACATTGTCGATGGCAATGTCAATGCTCAATAATCTAGACTACACTTACCGATGCTTATCAATAGCATCCACAAAGTGATTAGGTGCAATATTCCGTGACAATGATGTTAGCAATACAATAATCAATGACAATGGGATCGGGAAAGGCACCTAGCCTATCTGAAGACTCTGACTACACTCACCTTGAAAATCCAAAGCTCATATGGCTATCGGATGACAATCCCCTTGTTCCTAGCCTTCGATGGTGAATGTTCTTTCTCCACTTCTTGAGCTAGGTAAACAATAGGGAAATTGTTAGAATTCCCCACACGATATCGAAATCAATATAACGATATCAAAATCAATATCTAAACACAAAATAGCCATTAGCTACAAGATTTCCATGAGTAAAAAAAACCCTAGCTTAAGATTAAGCTTGATCCATCCATGGATTTTAACAATAGTTTGGGGGTTATAGCTTACCCGATCGATAGCAATGATTCAATATCGATAAACCAAAGAAATCTCAAGCTTCTCTAACCTCAAAAATTAAGGTGCTTGCTTGGAGGAAAGAGATGAGAAAGAGGTGTGTGCTTAGTTAAGTAATCAGGTAAAGATAAAATTTGCTATCCATCTTTCTTTTAACGTTTTAATGACAAGGCTTTCCTTCATATGAAGGAATTACACCTGATCATCCAACGTATGGATGTTTATAATTGCGGAGGGCCTAATTGCTAGTCCCTCAACTCTTTATACTTGTGCCCCCAAACTTCCAATTTCTATAATTTAGTCACTAAAAAGATTTTCAATACATTCTATAAGGTCTTTAAACAATAATTTGGACCTTTTCGATATAGGGTTTCTTATCACCAGAACCCAATTTTGACTAGACCGGTTTTTGAGATGTTACAACTCTCCCTGTTAAGAAAAATTCATCCCCAAATTTTTACCTAAATCGAAGAGATGAGGATTTTGCTTCTTCATCAATTCCTCTGGTTCCCAGGGTGCTTCCTTAGTAGAGTGGCTCATTTAGAGCATTTTAACCAAAGGAACATACTTGTTACGAAGTCTTTTAACTTCCTTTGCTAGAATTTAAACTGGTTCTTTCTCATATGACAAATCTAGTTCTATTTGCATAGATTTGGGCTCAATGATATGCGAAGGGTCATAATGATATTTCTGAAGCATGGATATATGAAACAAATCATGGATCTTACTACGTGTTGAGGGCAATGATAAATGATAAGCCAAGGGCCCACTTTCTCAATAACCTTGAAAGGTCTGATAAATCTGGGACTCAACTTCCTTTTTTTTGCCAAATCTCAGAACTTTCATCCACGGTGAGACTTTAAGGAAGACTTTTTCACCAACTTCACACTGTATATCCCTTCACTTAAGATCGGTATAGGCCTTCTGTCGGTCAAAGAAAGCTTTTAATCGGTCATGGATGATGGTAACCAATTCTTCAGTTTCCCGAAGTAAGTCAGGGCCCAACACCTTGCCTTCACCGAGTTCAGACCAACACAATAGAGTTCTGCATCGTCTACCATACAACGCTTCATATGACACCATCTTAATGGAAGCTTGATAATTGTTGTTGTAGCCAAACTTGATGAGAGGTAGGGATTTCTCCCAAGAGCGTCCAAAATCAATGATGCATGCTCAAAGCATATCTTCCAAGATTTGGATTACCTTTTTTGATTGACCGTCAGACTGAGGGAGGAAAGCAGTACTAAGATTAACTCTGGTACCCAGAGCTCCTTGCAATGACTTCTAGAATAGAGATGCAAGTCATGGATCTCGAACGGAAATGATTGACTGAGGCACTCCGTGAAGTAGAATAACTTCCTTGATATACAAGTCAGCTTGCTTAGGAAGACTGTAATCAGTCCGAAATGGCAAGAAATAGGCTCACTTGGTGAAAGGTCTACAATGACACAAATGCCATTATGTTTAGTAGGAGTCAAAGGTAGACCACTAAAAAAATCCACAGTGATCTTCTCCCACTTCCATTGCTCTAGATCGATGGGTTGCAATAAGCCGGTAGGAACACGATGTTCAGCTTTAACGCGCTGACATGTGAGGCACTTGGACACGAATTCAACTATAGCTTGTTTCATGCCTAACCACCAGAAAAGCTCCCATAGGTCCTTGTACATCTTTGCCGACCTCTGGTGCACCGAGAAAGAGCTCGAATGAGCTTCTTCAAGGATATCGACACGAAGAGATTCATCATTGGGTACACAAACCTGATCACGGAAACATAAGATCCCTTCAGAATTCATTCTAAAGTTGAGGTTGTCTTGTATCTTGGAAATAATAACTTAAAGCTTAGGATCATGTTTTTGTAATGCTTGAATTCTAGACTGAACTTGAAGTTCAGCTACGAGATAACGATGCTTCTGAAGACAGAACTGAGCATTGATAGCTCTAGGGGCTACAATACAAGGACTTTACAATAAGTTAATATGCTAATCAAAATATTGGACTCAACGATCGATAACAATACTTACTAGGCAGAGGTTTGCAGCTGAGTGCATCAGCTACAACATTAGCCTTGCCCAAACGGTAATCAATAATAAGATCATAGTCTTTGAGGGTTTTCATCCATCTCATTTGCCGAAGATTTAGCTCTTTTTGAGCCAATAGATACTTAAGGCTCTTATGATCGCTGAAGAGATAACATTTTTCTCCGTAAAGATAGTGTCTTTGAATTTTCAACTCAAATACAACCACAGCCAACTCCAAGTCATGAGTGGGATAATTTATCTCATGTGGCTTAATTTGTCTCGATGCATATGCAATAACCTTGCCTTCTTGCATCAATATACATCCTAACCCGAGATGCGAAGCATCACTATAAACGGTATAGTCCTTTCTAGACTTGGGTTGGGTTAGGACCAGTGCATAGGTTAACACTTGCTTCAATTGATCAAAGCTTTTTTTTTAATTCGCAGACCAAACGAATGGAACTTCCTTTCTCAACAACTTAGTCAGAGGAGCTACTATCATAGAAAATCCTTTGGTGAATCTTTTATAGTAGCCAGCGAAACTAAGAAAACTTTTCACCTCACCAATGTTCTTCGGTGGGTGCCAATCATCAATGGCTTAGATTTTCTTCGAATCCACCTGGATGCCCGAAGCCGATACAATGTGCCCAAGGAAGGCAACTTCGGTGAGCCAAAACTCACATTTAAAGAACTTAGCAAACAACTGATTCTCTTGGAGGATTTGAAGTACAATTCGAGTATGATCTCAATGCTCGGCAGAATTCTTAAAATAAATCAGAATGTCTTCATTAAACACCACTACGAATTTATCAAGGTAGTTCTTGAAAACCTGATTCATTAGATCCATAAAGGCTATTGATACATTGTTTACCCAAAATGCATCACTAAGAATTCGTAGTGTCCGTATCTTGTTCAAAAAGTCATCTTGGGTACATCACATTCTTTGACTCTCATCTGATAATACCCAGACCTTAACTCTATCCTTGGTAATGGATACTTATTCATGATGGTTACCTTGTTCAACTATCGGTAGTAGATACACAATGACATGGAACCATCATTCTTCTTTACAAAAAGAACCGATGCACTCCAAGGTCTAGAATTTGAGCCTTTAGTTTCTTGAGCTCAACGGCTACCATGTGGGTAAGCTACAATAGAAATTGAGGCAGTACCAGGTTGTACTTCGATGCCAAATTTGACTTCACGGGTTGGAGGCAATCCCGAAAGTTCATCATGAAAGACATTAGGGAATTCACATATGGTGTCAACATTCGATAATCTAGGTTTATCCTTGGCTTCTGATATCAAAGCATGTAGGGAAGGATTTCTCGAGTTCATCAACACAATAGTTTTCTTGCCAAGGCCCCGAAGGTATAGCTTTCACTTACTACAATCCACCCACGCATGATGCTGAGTCAATCCAATCCAAGTATCACATCAAACTCGTGTATTGGTAGATCCAACAAATCGGTCAAGAAAGGAATCCCTTGAATCAATAAAGGGTAGTTCTAGTATACTCCAGTTTGAGCCTCCAGTGCTTTCGACTGAAGTGGTACTAGTAAAAGATAGAGGCACAGACTGGGTCCTCTCAATATTCTTGGAATGGGGAGGCTGTGGGAATACAATCTGCTTAGGTCCAGAATACTTCCATCTCTTAATCCACTTATGAGGTCGAGAATCATCTCGGAATCTCATCTCAGACTTGCTCGACCCACCAGTTTTCTGGGCTTTTAGCAATGCTTCGGTAGCCTTGACCCGGTTCACCAGGTCCTAGAAATCAATGACGCTCAAAAAGGTAAACATGGGCAAAGTTCTTCACTAAGTTCGGCAATGAACATGCAACACTTTTTTTCCTCCTTAATGTATTTAGCATCATATTGGTAGTACTTGTAGAAATCATGAATATACCGCTCGACTGGTCGCCCACATTGTTTGAGGTGGAGAAAGGTGATGTGTCTTTTTGCGAGATAGAACTCGCTAATATACTTTTTTAGAATTCTCAAAGAAAGAACTCCCAGGTCACAGTGTCCTCGGAGACAATAAGGATAGTAGTCTCCTACCAATGTAGCGTCTCATCAGCAAGCAACACGGGGGCGCATATCAATTTGTGTTTATTCGCACACAACAACTATTTATTCAAGATTCTCAAGGTGTTGTCCAGCCAATACTCAATGACCTCAGGATTGTCATCATTCTGACTGATAAAAGTATATGCCCGATACTACGATAGCTTGTCAATAAGGGCCCAAGTATATTGGACAGCATGAGCAATAGATAGTGTAGTCTGCTCGACCCTCATAGAAACCATAAATTGCTTAAAAATATCAGCCATGTTCCTATAACACTCGACCTGAGCAGTCAGCACCTCAAGTCCGCTGCCTCGCGTAGGAGGATACTGCTAAATTGGAGGATCTTCCCCCTTATCTCCTCGCCATGGGTCGAGGAGCCGGTAGCAGGCTCATTGATATGAGCTTCGATTGTTTCTGACATATCTATAATATAGGAAGATCAGATTAGTCGACAAGTCACAATATATACAATATATAACTCCTAGGTGGCAAAGTAACACAATAACAATGCAATAGACTTCAGTTTAGTCCTAGAATCGACTAAACCCTAGCTCTAATACCACAATTGTAACACCTCCTTCCAGTCTAGTAAAGAATCTGGTCAGAAAGTGTTAACGGTGAACAGTACGACGAATAGTGCGATATCTTTCAACAAGAACTCCATGCAAGATAATACAATGCAATACGATATCAATACACTGATGCAATGGATCAATACAAAACTACGATAATCAAATTAGGGCCAATTTTAAACTTGCACAACTTTTAGGGACTAAACTATAAATTCTTAGAATTAGGTGTCTTTATCTGAAATTAACCATACGACTATGTAATTCAATTACTAAGTCTACAAAATTTCATGTTAATATGAAGTCATTTACCCATCTAATTAGATTTACCAAGAGTCAGCAACCAATATGTAATATTTCAATCTTGTGATCAATGACTTATAACATATTTAACCGCTCCCGTTCCGAAACACTATAGGCCATATCGGTACAGCACAATGGGATTATGTAATCCAGACTTCACTGCCCAAACTCATTTTGAAACGGTCGAAGACCGTATAGGTACAACATGCAATGGTGATAACCCAATTTCCAACAACTCAATAACTCATTTCGGTATAGCTCAAGATGTACCAGTACTCATTGACCTTCATTGACCTTCAGTGACCCATTTCGATATGCCCCTAGGGCCATATCGATGTGAGTAAAATCTTAAATACTTCTGTGAGTTTTTGTATCGAAACACCTTTAGGTCGTTCCAGTACGCCTAGGTTGACATGAGTGTTGACTGACCAAATATGCACAGTCGTACCGAAATAGGTGAACCTGTATCAGTACGCCCTACATTGTAATGACAAATTTTATCTGGTTTTTAGCCAATTTAACATGTTGAGTGATGTCCAAATGCAATGAAATTTTACCAGCAATATTCAATCACTATGATCTACTAACATGTCAAATTTTAGGGCCATTTGAATCTATTTAATAGGTTTTCAAATTTTTGTGCCCAATATGCCATTTTAGCCATTTTTAAGCCAACTAAAAAGCCATTTAGAGCCTTAGACACTATTACAAGGCAAGCATAACTTATACACACCAAAAAGACCACATATGACTAGTCTAGCTACTTTACCGCCATCCTAGGAGTTCATAAAGACAAAATACATTACTTTGGCCATGATTGTGACTTGTGAAACTCTTCAACTGCTCTAGTCTTCAACTGCAAATCTCATAACCTAAAATGTATGACATGGAATGCATTAGGCATACTTTGCTTAGTGAGGTAGTCTAAAACAATAACAATAACAATGGTAGGCATTTGAAGTCATGTATAGGTAATAACAATGCAATAACATCATGTTAACAATGCATGATCATGTTTAATAACAATAATTCCATATTTCAATATTAGTCCTTGGATCAATTCGGGATAGTGGATACACGAATTCCAATGCCTTTCCAAGACAATGAATAGTCTAGTCCATCCGCCTCGCTAATATGACCAATAACATAAACATCCATCCGCCTAGCCACAATAAAGGCCATAGCCCAAGGACAGTAGTCCACCCGTACACTAAGCTCATGAATTCTATGGCATGCCAATTGTATCCAATGTCCTTTAAAATCCAAGGTTCAATAACAATATCAATGATCGGTGTTTGGTAACAACAATAATGTTCAGTATTCTTGTAAATAAGCAATGATTCGATATCAATGTTCAATAACAATATCAATAACAATGTCATTGCTTAATGATCTCAATGATAATGGCAATGATCAATGCTTCATTTATGATATTTCGATAACAATAACTATATCAATAATAATGCTCAATGACAATAACAATGACGATTGCAATGACTATGCTCTATGATCGATGTTCTATGTTTCTATAATTCAGTGATGATGACATAGTGAAATTGATAGCGATGTACAATAACAATGTTGATGCTCAATAATATAGAGTATACTTACCGATGCTTACTAATAGCATCCACAAAGTGATTTAGTGCAATATTCCTTAACAATGAAGTTAGCAATACAATAATCAATGACAATGGGATCAAGAAAGACACCTAGCCTATCCTGAGACTCCAACAACACTCACCTTGAAAATCTAAAGCTCTTATGGCTCCCGGATGACAATCCCCTTGTTCCTAGCCTTCGATGCTGATGGTGGATGTTCTTTCTCCACTTCTTGAGCTAGGTAGACAACAGGGAAATTGTTAAAATTCACCACACTATATCAAAATCAATATAACAATATCATAATCAATATCTAAACACAAAATAGCTATTAGCTACAAGATTTCCATGGGTAGACAAAACCCTAGCTTAATAATAAGCTTGATCCATCCATGGATTTTGACAATAGTTTGGGGTAAAGCTAAAATTTGCTATCCATCTTTATTTTAACATTTAATGACAAGGCTTTCCTTCATATGAAGGAATTTCACCTGATCATCCCACATATGGATGATTATAATTGAGGAGGGGCTAATCACAAGATTAGTCCCTCAACTCTCAATTCTCTATACTTGTACCCCTAAACTTTCAATTTCTATAATTTAGTCACTAAACATATTTTCAATACCTTTAGTAAGGTCCTTAAATAATAATTTGACTCAATTGGAGTCCATTATCATTACAATTAACCTTGCAGTCAAAGTCAATACCATATTTGGACCTTTTCGATGTAGGGTATCTGATCACCGAAACCCAATTCTGACTTGACCATTTTTGGGATGTTACACCTACTCCGATGGAACTCCTTGGATGCAACATAGCCACCTAAGAACATGCATAAGGAAATAACGATTCCAAACGATGAGCTCATAAAGCTCAGTGGATACACCTATAGTCTACCATGCTTCATATAGATCATAAACATAGGCATGAAGCAAGCAAGATGATATGGCAATTTAAATGGTACTTGGCGCTACGATAGTCGCCTAAACACATGTAAAACATATCTTAATATCAAGGGAGCACAAGGTCCAACCAAACCATAACATAACAACATATGAGTGAGGCTGGGTCACATTGCATCAGTACATACACTTCAGGTTAGGCCGGGTCACGCAACATCGGAACATACACCCCTACTCAAAATCCCCCCTCGAGTACATATGAATGAGGCCCAGGTCATATAGCATCGGTAACCTCCCTTTACCAATCACTTACCATAGTGTTGCAACAAGTTTTGGGCATTCGGATCCCACCAAACAAAGTACACAACCACACAAATGTCCTTACATGGCATACATTTACCAACCGATCCACTAAGGATCCTTATGGTTACTTTCACAACTAAGACACCCATTAAATAATCAAGTTATTACTCATTATGTTCGTTCAAGGAATTGATTCTCAATTTCTCAATTTTACAATTCATTTTACCTCATTAGAGACCCATTGGGCCTTAGTCCTTAAATTATAGGTCCCCCAAACTAAAAGTGAAGTTTTTGGGTTGAATGCCTAGTTGTTGGAGCATGCCCAAAGACCAATTATAATAAAGTTGTAAAACACATACTTATTTTATCTTGTTTATTAATATAAAGCCATTATTATTATTTTAGTCTTATTATGTGTATCAATAAATAAATTAAATTATAATAAAGTCCTTAGAATAATATTGTTATTCTTGAATGTCCTTAGTCGAGTATTATTGTGGGCATGGACAACAATAATATATTAAGACTAATATGTAGTTGATTGATGAAAAAGTGTTGTCAATGACATGGAGATGTCAAAATCAATGCATAAGTATGTGTTAGAGAACGACATACTAGACTGACCCGCTATGAGCATGTTTCTTGGATTATTATGTGACAGTCACAACGTTGCTAATGGTGATAACTACATGTATGATTCTCAAACTTGAGATCTTCATTATTTCAACATCGTGAGTGACATATTTTGATACAGTCAAACGTGTGTTGTAACTGACTACACTATAAAGACTGATACTGGATATGTCACAATTTATGTAGCGGAAAATGGTTGATCAAGATAGGATTTGTCCCTCCTACATAATAGGAGTAATATCATAAGCCACTTGATTGAGTGAGACTAGAAAATGCATGGCCATGCTCGAATAAATTGGTATAAAATATCATAGTTATTCGTTTATAATAGTCTAATAAAGATATTAAGAAATATTAGATGGACTATACAGGTGTGACTAATCCATGACTTGTGTCCGATCTAGATATGAGGACAAAAGGATTAAATACATAAAAGAGTTAATCACGAAAAAAAGGTTATGTCGAACTACGACTTCTTGTAACTTAGGTAGCAATGATGTATTGCTAGATGCCACTCATTGCTTGTAATATTAGAACTGTTTTAGATATTACTGCTAACATTGCATGAACCTACAAGGGCCACACCCTATGATTAAAACGAACAAATATCGACTAGATAGCATGTGTACAAACTTGTAGTGCACGAAATAAGTAAAAATCGAAATTATTATGATTATTGTAATTATAGATAGTTTCGTTTATATATATTTTCATACTAGATAATTATTGTAATTATCAGATACTATTAAAATATATATCCCTAAAGAAACATGATTGAAGTAAAATCAGATTCTACATGTTTAATTATATTTAGTTAAATATATTGTATATTTAAAGAATTCAAATTTAATTAGAATTAGGGTTTTGAATGCTATATAAAGGCATAAGGTCTAGCAAAAGAATGCTTTTGCGAAAAACCTCTCTAACAGTTAGAGAGGAGAAAATATTCTTCGTTTTGTTCGGGTAGACTGCATAGAGGTCAGAACGCTATTATGATGACTTGGGTTCGATATCGTGCTAGAGGAATTGGATTCTCCTAACTCCCTAAGGTTTTTAGATTTAATTAAGGTAACATTTCATCCCATTTCACCTTGAATTCGTTCCTCGTACATGGATCACTGTGGAACACGTCAGATAATTTTTCACTGCCCCATGGAGTGTATCGGTGTTTCCCAACACCAGCCAGTACCGATACTTGCTTTAGGGTATCGATGCACTACAGTGGGTACCAATACACACTTACGCATAACAATACCTAACTTGTCATTTAGAAGGCTTAACTTATAGCTCATACTAATACTTGGGGCCGCCTACTGGTACCTACTGGTGTACCGATACACCCCTAAGCTTATCAGTACTGAAATTGGCTACTACAATTTGGTTGGGGGAAAAGGTGTCGGTACCCCCCAGGCGTACCGATATACCCTTCAACAAATATTAGGTTCTTGCGTTTAAAACAAAGGGGTGCCGATACGCGTTTATCAGTACCTGAACCCAGAAATCAGTTTTTAGACTTCGTAAATCACTCCCAACATCCCCAAACCTCAATGGTAAAGCCTCAATTATATTCTATAGATTATGGGAGGTAGTTAAGATGGTTTCCTACAATTTTTATACCGTTTAAACATGAATTCTGAATTTTGCAATTAACATCCATACTTAACCATTTCAAACACCAAAACATCAATCAAGCGTACAAGACCATATACTCATGTTTTGCAAGAAACAAAGGGAATTGGAAGTGTCCTAACCTTCCTTCAAGCAATGGAAAAGAGCCTCCTTACTAGCCTCAAACCTTCCCCTTGCCTTGAGCCTTTGAGTGTTCTCCAACCTCCTTAACTACAAACCAAGGTTCTAAAATGAGTTACAACACTAATAAGAGGTAGTATAGATGACTAAGGGAGATTCAAACAACAAAACCGTGATTACTTCTCCCAGTCCCGCTCATCCTCACTAAACCCCTTCCAAAACCCATGATTTTCAACCACCACGAAAATTAACCATTTTAGCCTCTAGGGATAGATCCTTTGATGCTAATTCTAACTTTCTCTAGATACAATACAAGATTTCAAATCTCCACAGCAAAAATCACTCATTCGACTTGAATCCTTACACCAAAAATGAGGAAGGAATATGGGAGAAGAAAGGGAACAAGGGAGAGGTCACTCTCTTTTCTTTTTGCATCCCATAAATGAGATTTTGCTCATCCAACCACATTTAAAAGAGAAATTTTACCCAAATACCCTTCCTTCATATCCCTTCAACCCAAGTTCTCAAGCGCACAACAAGGATGCAGCCCACAAGGCATTCTCTAGGCACTCGAAGGCCCAACTCATGGCCCACAAATCTGAGCCGACTACTCTGGTTTAAACCAACACTTGAATTATAAAATCTAGGTCGTTATAGAGTGGTGTATCAATACTAGATGTTAGGTATCATTACCCAAAGAGGTGTATCGATACTCGATGTTGAGTATCGATACCCACTGAGTAATTTGCCCAAACAATATATTTTGAGTTCGATGGGCTTATAATTCAAGGAATAAGGTGAAGTGGGCTTCTAATGTGATTAAATGAATAGTACAACTCAGAAATCGAGTTTTAATCCTCACATATGAGAGTAACATGTAATAACTTGGTAAATGATTACTCGATATAATTGTGATGGTTAGTGTCATGCCTTGGGGCATTTGTTGATGGCTTGGCTTGGTACCATGACCTCTTGGTAAGGCGTGTGAATGATCAGGGAGCATGTGTTATCTTATGTTGTGGTAAAAGAATCCAGATGTTCTAGATTCAGTACTACGATACTTATATGAAGGGATGTATACTTTAGGCTGAGTGATCAAGTACATTTGACACACACACGGGCAGAGTGATTTGGGTGCATCTAGAAACCTATTTGTGGCTATGGTGACTCGGATAAGACAATTAACTCGATAGGCTGAGTGAGCTCGAGTAACCTGATTGGTTGAGTGACCTCAAGTAAAGACTACTTGTGGCTAATGTGATCCAAGCATGTCTAGGACGTATTCGTGGCTATGGTGATCTGGATACGGTCTATTAACCTGATGGTTATGTGAACACAGGTAAGTTGACGAGTGTGTGAGCACATGTAAAGTAGGGCATCACTGTCCATTGTATAGATGTTGTATGAATATATCTATGAATGTTGTGTGGTTGCTATAGATTGATAGCGTATGCACCCTATGGCTGAGTGATCAAGGTATGGCATGTATTAACTCGATGGGTTGTGTGAGCTCGAGTATCTCAATTGGCAATGTGACATTGAGTATGGTAATGTATGGAGTAATTTGTATGACTTGTTGTAGACTTGTTGATGCCTTGAGCTAGGTGATCTAAGAACTCAATCTAGTGTAGGATAGACGATATCTCATAGATTGTGGAAGCCTTATCTATGCTATCTTGACTATATGTATCTTGCATGCTTATTTTATGATAACCACGAATTGTAGTAGAGTAGAAGTGTACCACTGAGCTTTGTTAGCTCAGCGTGTGGATGTGCGGTTTTCTCGTGCGTAGGTTGATAGGTCATCTCTTGGAGAAACACATCGACGAGAATTTCCCCAGCACCACGTTTGCTTTAGAGTACAATACTTGCTATTTTAGTTTGGGCTAATGTATTCATAGGACCTTACCACCGTTGAGTCTGTAATTCTATTTGAAATAATATTTTAGTTTACGGTGTTTTAAACTCGGAGCTACTATTTTGTAAACTTATATAAATGTTTATTTAATTACATATATCTATGGATGTTTAATGATTTTAAACGATGGATAAACTTATGATTTTAAATTTGAAATTTGATGGGTCGGTTTTTGGATGATCCGATTGTAGTGCTCCGGATCCATATTGGGGTTGGGGTGTTACTGTGGGTACCGGTACGCAAGATCGGGTTTCGATACGCGTAGTTCCAATATTGGCTTCAATGTTTGCATGTACTAATATGGTATCCCGTGTATTGGTACAGTCGGTAGTTTATTCAGTTAATGAGCTTTACCAAGTTTAGATTATTTGTATTTTGGTCACCATATGTTGTTGCACCGATTGAATAAGTGAATGATGTCTGTTTGACCTGAAATTTTGCAAGCAAGCTCATAGTTTAGCTAATTGGAGTAATATATCTTTACGAACGTGTTAGTTATTGTATTTTGGCAGTTTTACGATTTAGTCTTTAATTTTGCTATTTTTGCTAAATTGGCTGCTTATTTGTTACCCGCTGTAGCTAAAGTTTGACACGCTAGCAAGACATATGATTATTTAAGTATTGGTAAACACAAACTTATATAAGTTCCTGTAATTATTTGGATTTTCATTTTCGTCCCTAGAATGCTTGTATTTACAATTGAGTGTCTTATTGATGTTCGTATTGAATGAAAATTGAACCGCTGCTTGTATGGACATCATAGGTCTTAATAATTTATATAGATCACTAATAACAAAAGAATGGACCGTAATTCGAGTAAGACAATTCGGGTTTGCTTTGGTAAACCCAATGTGACCTTCTTGGTTAAGGTTTAACGACTAGATCGAGTCAAGGGGGTTACAAATAATAACCATAATCATAATAATAACAATAATGATGATGATGATGATATTAAGGGTAAATTATACAAATAGTCACTAAATTATCCCAAAAAATACAAAATAGTCACCAAACTTTCAAAAGTTACATAATGGTCATTAAACTTAAGTTTTTGTTACAAAATGGATATTTAATCATTAACCGTTGTTGACTGGGTAGCATGACAGTTACAATAATTTGTATAACAACACATTTAATCCTTAATATTTACACATTAAATCAATTTAGACATCAATAATGAGGGTTAAATTAGGACTAAATTGATTGAATATTTAAATATGGAAGATTAAATGTGTTATTATTCAAATTTTGTAATTGTTACGTCATTTACTTAACGACAATTAACGACTCAATGACCATTTGTAAGAAAAACTATAGTTTAATGTCCATTATGCAACTTTTGAAAGTTTGATAACTATTTTTTATTTTTTAGGATAGTTTAGTGACCATTTGTGTACTTTACCCAAATAATAATAATAAACCACATTAGAGACTCGTGCCTTATGTGTTTAAATTTTAAAATGGGAAAATGCATTTGGGCCCGACGCCTATCCTTTATAAATACCAAACCTGAAAACATAAATTGAGTGAAAAAATGGGTAAAGTTCACAAAAGACAATTAAATTATCCTAAAGAATGCAAAATGGTCATCAAAGTTTTCAAAAGTTACATCATTGATATTACTTTGGTTTTTGTTATAAATGGTCACCAAGTCGTTAAATTTCCTTAAAGGGGTAAAGCGACATTTAAAAAATTTGTATAATAGCATATTTAATCCTTTAATTTTGCACATTTAATCAATTTAGTTTTAATTCTAAAAATCAATAAATTTAGCCCTTGTTATTTTTAAAATTCTCAAGTATATTTATAGTTATTTTTAAAGAAAAAAACTTTGAGGACAAAGTATTGATGTGAGTAGAAATGAGTTAATGAATTAACAAGAAGAAACAGTTTACAAAAATCTCAGTTGAAGGATCAAATTAAATAAAATGCATAGTTAAAGATGAAATTGAAAGAATAATAAATTTGTTGTTAAAAATATGAAATGAAGTTAAATATGATTTGAAACTAGGAATTCCACGAAGGTTTAGGAGCATGTGGTTTAATATTGTCAAAAAATTGAACTTAAAATGAAGGGGGAATTGATAAAAAGGAAACCATGTACTAAATCGAAAAAATTGTTTTCCGTTTTTTTTAGTTGAAAAAAATACGAAATCGACTTGAACTCAAAAACACATTTTTTAATTTGACTCAAATCGATTAACTCAAACTAAAAATTTAATTCTTTGAGTTAAGTTTTGTTCACCACTATTCGTCATCCTAGAAATATCGTTTAAAACTTGAAAGTTTCATACGAATACAGTGGTCTAAGATAAAAGAAATGGTAGAAAACGCATAACATTTGAAAATCAAATCCCAAGAGGAAAAGGAATAATTGGTGTTTTTGATAATAATAAAAAAGAGAAGAAGAAGATGGAATAATTGGTGTTGGATCCATTCCTAAATTAAAAATAGATGTATAACATTTTAATTATTGAAAAACAAGTATTCAATTCAAGCTGTGATCCTGGGTGGATTCAAAACCCTACAATCGTCACGTAAGAAATTGGGGAACAGAAAATTACTTTGCAGAAAGAAATAAATAAATCAACACGTCGAAACAACAGTCGTCTCATTAGAAGTCAAACGCCGTATCAATTACGCCGCAGGCGATTGCTTATTAATTTTTCCCAACAAAAAAATTTTGTTCAGTGTTTATTCGACATTAGGTAATTGTGATATTTTATGTTTATTAATAATTTTAGTATAGTTTCTATAAAAATCGTCGAATGTAATTTTAAAGGTCCGATCGTAGTTTCTCTATTTATCAATTGGCTTCCAACAGAGGTCTGGATCCAGTTTTGAAGCCACCAATTGAAGGTTTAAAAAGAACAAAATTAAAGATCGAATTTTTCTACTAGGGCTAAGTTGTGCATTATAATGCGTTTTTGTTAGTCTCTTACCTTTAAATTTTTGGAATTTAGATCCTAATCATCAAATTGATTAAGTAAAATTCTACTATTAATCTTTATATTATGAATCATTTGTAAACTTAGTTTATATATTTTTTAATTTAATCATTTTAAATTACTGTAACTTAATAATATTATCCGTATATCATTTGCATCATAACTAAAGTTTTAATGTAACGCCCTGAACCTGGATGTCACATTTGAGCCTTAAGCCCAATCCGTTACTATAAAATTTCTCAACCCCATTTAGCCCAAACAAAATATTTTCCAAAAACATTTAAATTAAAGGATTGAAAAATAAATAAATAATTAAATCAGGAGCTCCAATTCAATTTAAAACAAGTGAACATTCGACTTGATTAATATAATTCCAAAATAAGAGTTACAGACTCGACCATGTAAGGTCATATGAATACTCAGCTCACTAAATACAAGTATTGTACTCTGGTAAACAACGTTACCGGGATCACGAGCTGATAGTGCTCCTCGATCCCGCGATCCAACGATCAACCTACGCACAAAAACAACGATTTTGAGCGCTGAGCTTACAAAGCTCAGTGGTACACATCTACTACACTATAGTTCATGCTAGTCATAAACATAAGCATGCAGGCTAATACAAGCAATAAGGTACGAGTAATAAACATGTGGCATTACCACTAGTCGCCTAAACACATAGTCTCATCATGCAAAATATCAAACATGGCATACAAGGCCCAACCATACTCGGGATCTCACCAAATCGTCATGTTATCACTAATTTTGTCTAGGGTGTACCTTTTTTGTTTTTACGATAATGGGCTTATATGTGTGTTACCACTATCTAAATATAGTGTTATGAGCTTTGTCTTCTTTTTAATTAAAATAAAAACATACATAAAAAAAGAAAGAAAAAAAGAAATTAGCATTATTTATTAAATAGTAATAGTCTAATGTTATACTAGTATTATATATATAGATGTGTTGCTATTTTATTATCATGTTTTTATATGTTATGTTATTATCCAATTGAAAACTCAAAGTATTATTATCATGTCCTTTATTGTTGTTAGTGTGTCAATTAGTAGTATATTATATTACTTACATTATCTTTCTTTTTTATCTTATTACTGTTACTATATGCTAACTAGTATTATTATTATCAGTATTATTATTATTAGTTAAATCAAAATACAAAATATACATATGAACTTAATTAAATAAATAAGAGCCCATTTTATTAATAAAGTCCATCTACATTTAAAAACCCGAAAATTATTACACTTTTTTTTAAATTTAGGCTCGTTAGGGCCCATAGATAACTAAACCCTAAAGCCCTAATCTGATACCTCTTATTGTTATCCTTGCGCAGCCACGTTTGGATCGTTAGATCTGGCTACTGATCAACAGTCCAGATCGCCCTAATGGAAGAAACCCTAGGAGCCCTTTCTGTTTGGCCTAGCGTCGCAGCCCCTCACCTATTGGATCAAGGGTGTCATCAACGGCTCGGATCATCTTCCCTGCACTTGCGATCCACGCGCGATCTTTCATATCCCCGACGCGCACGTGCAATAACCACACGTCTGACCATTCAACTCCTTCGCGCTCGTCTACAACTACCAGCTCTCTGGTCCCCCATCCTCGACCAACATCCAATGCATACAAAGAGAAAACAATGTCAAATGGCAGCCACAATAAAAATGGGGATTTTCACATGCATACACAACAAGAAAACAAAAAAATCAGAGCCGACATCTACAAGAAACAACATGAATCCAGCCAAATTGCGTAGAACAACCAACAGGGGATTTTCTATTTCTATTTTCCCTTTTCTAAGTATGTAATTTCGGTTATATAAACCAAAACCAAAAGTTGTAAAACACTAAGTATTAATTGGGGATTTTAGAGAAAATCAATACAAAAAGCAAACTTCTGAGGTATCTCATTTTTTTCATTTTAATTGGAAGCATAATATATATATATATATATAAGCTAGGGTTCCTCTTTCTTTTACCTTCAAAGCGTGTTTATCTGGCCTCCTCGCCCCTTGCATCTGCCGATGATAAGCCCTCTGGTTCTCTTCGAGGATGAGCGAGGTGAACCGGTGGGAGAGCAATCATCCAAAAGGCGGTAGAAAGTTTTTAGGGTATCGATTTTTATGTTTTTAAAGGCAAAAGGGGTCTAATTTCAAAAAACAAGGGTTGGATTGGGTTTCAGATTGAAAAATGGAGTTTTTTCTAAATTTTTGGGTTCACCGACCGCCGGCGAACGGTGGCCAACGTGGCGGCGTATAGAGAAGAAGGTCGCCAACTTCTAAAAACTACGATGGTTTCTAGGTTGGATGAATGATTTCTGGGTTTGGGGATGATCCGCTTCAGGGAGAAAAGGGAGGAGTGAGAGCTTTTTTTAGTTATAAAAGTTATTTTGTTATAAAAAATGTATTTTATACCTGAGTCATTTTAAAAATGGGATAATACCCTCATAAACCCCTCTGCCCCCAACGTAATAACACTCGCGGTCCTTTCGCATGGGCAAATTACCATTTTAGTCCATTTGCGTGGGATAATTACGCCCATAGGCCATTCCGTGTTTTTTAATTACGTCCTAGGTCCTTGCATCTTTTTAATTTCTTGCAATCTCGTTCCTTTTAACCAGTTTGTTGTTTTAAATTTTCCCCTAGTTTCTGTTTTATTTAACCTGGTACTCTTTTTACTATTTAAAACCTTTTTCTCATTTACCTTTTCATAAATGTTTATTTTTTATTGCATATTTATTTCATTAATTTGCAGTTTTAAGTTTCTTTTTGTTAAATTATGTTTTGTTGTTGCCTTGGTAATTTGTGGTATATGTATAATATATAGTATATATATAATATAGTTCTTATATAGAGTAATCTATTGTTTGTATAATATATAATATAAGGTTTCTATATAACATAAGGTTTTTTGTACAACATGTATAATATGGAGTTTATATATATAATAGTAATTTTTATAATATATAATATAAGGTTTTTAAACATACATATAATATAATATAGTTCTTTTTTAAACATATAATATATGTTTGTATACAATATATATAATGTGTTTTTACATAATATACGGTATATATAATATATAGTTATAATATATATATGTATATTTTTATTTTCGGGCTTAGGGGTAGTCCTATCTTAGTGGTCCTTGAGCTTAGTTTAGGAGGTCTTTGTGTTTGTTAAAGCCTTTGGGTTAGTTTAGGAATCAATTTAATTAATTTTGGTCGTGTGCTCGTCTAATAGGGGCACGATCCTTGAATTAATTAAGTTAATTCTAAGATTAGACTCTTTAGAGCCTTAGTTAGATTTAGGTTCATATTAGCTTAGTGAGTTTAAATTTATCCTCTCTTATTGGGATAAATGTTAAATTCATTAAATTGATTGAATATTTCTTAATCATTTTTAGGATAAAATCAATTGCAAGCTTAGATTGACATTTAATTTTAAACCATGGTTAATTAACTCAATTTATTTTAAATAGTGTTCTTGGCTCATTGGAACACTAGTTTAAAATCGATTGAACTAATTACAGGTTCCAAGGTAATTCATAATTTGTTAAGGTTTTTAGTCTTTTAGGCTAATTAACTTAGGGTTAATATTAGAATCCCTCAATTAGTAACTAGATCATTAATTAAATTTTCATAATTTGGGTCTTTTAGGTTAGGGCATTTAGTGGGCCTTTGTGTGTTTAATTTTCAAGCCTTTGTTTGACATTTATTTTATTTGTCATCATTTGGCCCATTTAATTTACGTGTTAATTAATTTCACTCATAAAAAGGGAGGTAGTCACTATTTCTGATATTTGTGTCGTAACAGTCCGAGCTTAAAAGATTATGAATGATTTTCTTCCAAGGGGAGACTTTAAGGAAGACTTTGTCTCCAACATTGTATTGGATGTCTCTTCTTTTCAAGTCTGCATATGCTTTCTGCCTATCAAATGATGCTTTTAATCGATTATGAATGATTTTCACTTGTTCTTCAGTTTCTCTGAGCAATTGAGGTCCCAATACTTTGTTTTCTCCCAGTTCAGACCAGCACAAGGGAGTTCTACATTTCCTTCCGTATAGAGCTTCAAAGGAAGCCATCTGGATAGATGTCTGGTAGCTATTGTTGTAAGCAAACTCTACTAGGGGTCGAGATTTCTCCTAGTTCTTTCCGAATTTTATAACACAAGCATGTATCATGTATTCAAGCACTTGGATGATTCTTTCAGATTGTCCATCTGATTGAGGATGAAAGGTTGTACTAAGGTGCACTTTAGCTCATAGAGCCTTCTATAAGGAATTCCAGAATCAAGAAGCAAATCCGGGGTCTAAATCAGAGATTATAGCTGTAGGTGCACCGTGTAATCGAATCACTTCACAGATGTATAGCTCGACTAAGGTTTCCAAGCTCATGTTCATTCGAACAAGGATGAAATGAGTATACTTTGTGAATCTATTAACAATCACCCATACATCATCATTCTTTCCTGGAGTGAAAGCAACAACACAACATTATTTAAGAGGGAGTTTATCATAACATCTCCCAAAAATAACATCGGAACCCCCATTGCCCTTATTACTCATAGTCTATGTAACACCACGAAAATTGGTTTAGTCAAAATTGGGGTATAGAGATTGGGAGCTCTACATCGAGAAGCCTAAATATTGCATTGTTATTGATTATATGGATTAGTTTCACCAATAATGGACCTTAATTGAGTTCATTCATAATTAGAGGCTTCATTGAAAATGCTAAAAATGTTGATATTGAGCTAGGCGTATCAATACAGTATGGCCTCTATTGATAGAGCCTAAATGTTTCCAACTAACTTACTGAACTTGAGCTAGCTATATCGATACATCCATTAGGTGTATCGATACAGGTGCTTGTTAAAACTGTTTTAGTGGCCAAATTGTGAAAATTAGAAGTTAGGGGATGCAAGTATAAAGTTTGGAAAGTTGAAGGGCTAATCTTGTGATTAACCCCTCCTTGAGCTTAGTCACCCCTACATGGAATGTTTTGATACAATTCCTTCATGCCATGGAAAGCGTTTCGGCTAGCAAGTATTGAGGAGTAAAAATAATTGAGAATTTATCTTACCCGATTAAAGAACTAAGCTAACCTCCTTTCATCTTTATCTCCCTTGAAGCACACACCTTCATTTAAGAGTGACCTTAAGTTTGTTTTCTTCAAGTTATCAAATCCAATCAATTCCTATAAGTTGGTAAGATTAATTCCCCGAACTATTGTTGGAATCCATAGAGATACTAAGTGTAATCCCAAGCTAGGTTTTGGCCATCCATGGACATTCCATAACTATTATTATATCGAATTTGATTATTAAATTTGACATTGTTATATTGATTTTGATATCGTGTTATTGACCCTAACGATTTTCTTTTAATTTCTTAGCCTAAGGATTGGAGGAAGCTAATTCATCATCTCCAACAAAGGCTGGAATAAGGGAATTACAATCCGAGAGCCGTAAGAGCTTCAGAAATGCGGTGAGTGTAGTCGAAGCCTCGACAGTTGGGCAGGTGCCATCTCGAATTGTTGATTATTGCTTATTGTATTGCTAACCATTGAATTGAAGGTTTTTGCATAAAACCCTATTGAAAGTCATATAGGTAAGAATGGGTAAGTATTGTATTGGAATCATGTCCGGAACATAGTTATTGTTGTCGTGGAAAGCATTGAAGCATTCCCATATTAATCTATAGAATATTGAACATTGATTATTGCATATTGCCATTGAGACATTGATATATGTTATTGCTATTGAGTTACCGCATCGAAACATTGTTATCGAATCATTGCTACTGATTTATTGTTATGAATCATTGTTATTGAACTATTGTTATTGAATCATTGCTATTGATACATTGATATTGAATCATTGATTATCAAACCCTGGGGTCGAATATATTGGATACAATTGACATGCCATAGAATTCATGAGCTCATTGGTACGGGTATAGGCTATGACCTTTATTGTGGTGCTGCGGAGGGATGTTGAGGTGTATTGGTCAAATTGGTGCGGCGAAGGAAATATGACTAGACCATTATTGATATTGGTGCAGAGGTGGAATTCATGTATCCATATACCGTATAATCGATCCAAGGAAACCATTGAGTACTGCTAATAACCATTGATGTGAAATAATGCTATTGATTATTGTTGTGAAGCATTGTTATTGATTGTTGTTACCATGTTGATCATAGCTACCATGTTATATGTTGAGCTTGATAATTATGCCATGCTGAACTATATGTCTTTTTTCGCATGGTTATAATGGTTATCGAAGCATGTTGGATTTCATCCCATGCTCATTCATTGTTTATGACTACCTTACTTAGACTATGTAAGTCTAATGCATTCATCTTCCACATTTTAGGTTAAACAAGTATATCAGATTGAGATCGGAGCCAGCTGGAAGTTCGGCAAGTCACCACAAGCTTAGAGTAATGTGTTTTGTCCTTACGAACTCCTAGAATGGTGGCAAAGAAGTTAAACTAGTGGTATATGGTATAATTGTTATGTGTGTATTGGCCATGTTTTGTATTGGCTTTAAGGGGCCTAAATGATATGTTAATGTTGGTTAAAAGTGGCTAAAAATGCATAGTTGGCTCCCAAAGGTGAAAACCTAGTAAATGGATTCGATTAACCCTAAAATTTGTAATGCAAGTAGATTTCAATATTAAAATATTGTTGGTAAAGTTTCATTGCATTTGGACATTGATTGCTAGGTCAAATGGACTAAATACCAGATAAAATTTGATATTACAGTGTAGGGCATATCGATATATGTCAAGTTTTATCGATACGGCCTTGCATATTTGGCCTAAGAAGGCATAAGGTAACCATAGCGTATCGATACAGGTCTAAAGTGTATCGACACAGGTTTTGGCAGTAAGGTTTGGGCATCTAAATGTATCGATACGGCCTTGGGGTGTATCGATACGGGTTATGGTCAAAGTCAATGTTAGTCAACCTGTATCAGTACAAGTCAAGCTGTACCGATACGAGTTCTTGTATTGCTTGAATGGGGATATCACCCTTGCACGAGGTATCGATACGGTCCTAGACCGCATCGAAACAAATTTGGACAGTTCCATTTGGGGCACAAATTCATGTAAACCTGTACCGATACGGTACCAAGGTGTTTCTGTACGGTGGTAGTTAATTCTATTAAAAGACATTGAACACAGTTTTGAATGGTTTACAAAATGGTCACAAATTATTGCATGATCTAATTGAACGGGTAAATGATATCGAAATAACATAAAAATTTACAAGATCACTATCATTGTACTGAATTTCATTGTTCTATAGTTAACTGCATTAAAAAACATCTAAATTAATACATTTATAGTTTAGTCCCTAAAACTTGTAAAAGATAGAAATTGGTCCTAAATGATGAATCCTTGTTTCATTTTGAACAAATTGGACTAATGCTTATGTTGGGTAATGTTTAAAAAGCATAACATCGCTTAAGAGTGTTGGACATTAATTGAAATTTTATCGCATCGATCACCGTATTGTACACCAGTAGCATTCTCTTACACAGTTTTCTACCGGGATGGGTGGGGGATGTTACAATCTAACTTTGGAAACAAACTTTCGATACCGAAGTCTTTAATGATCCCTTGCCTCTTTGCTACTCAACCCTTAGTTCTATGAATTGATGGACAAAAGAGAGCGTAAGCACACAAGCTTAATGAGGAGTGCTCTAAAACAACACACCATCAATGCATTTAAAACCATTTCCAAAACCACATTGAAATCTCATTTCACTCAACGCTTAAAACTTCGTTTAAACCATCATGCTTTGAAAACCATGCACTTAACACTTTCAAAAACCAGCATATTAAACCATATACAACATGTATCATTAACCATAGATAAACCCATTGCTAGACCTCAATATAAGTATTCTCATGTATAATAAACCATATGCAAAGCTTAAAGAGTAACATGTATAAATCCCATTATACAACAACATGATATATCAACAATTATATTGTATTTTCAAGTGATCATTAACCAAATTTCCATTTCCAAACAAGTTTATCGAATACACGGATTCAACAAGTGTTCTCCCAACACTTCCTACAATCTCACTATCATCTCAAGGTTCACACACGGATGTATTCGGTACCATTACAACCCTTCAACCGTTGTGACACCCATGGTGGAGTATTCGGTACCATCTTAACCCCTCAACACCACTCATCGATAGATGTATAACCCACTAACGGGAGTTTTCGGTACCTTACAACCCCTCAACCGTTAGGGTACTTGGATGGAGTATTCGGTACAATCTCAAGACCTCAATATCCAAGGTGATTTATTTATAGTTCACTATCAATCCTATGGTTGGCCAACTATATTGGATAATATTTTAAACCACATCACTTGCCAATATAATTCACAATTAACCTTGTACCTCATTGTTTTCATATGCATCAATACAAAACCATTTTTCCCAAAACAACAAACCATGCTTTTTAAACAAGTATAAACCATACTTACATGGATCACTTACCGCATGAATCCCTCATTATATCATGATTAAAAATAGTATCTCACATACTTAAATCATGCATAACAGTAGATACCATGTAATCAAAACAAGTGCATAAACCATTTCGTAAAAGCACGACCGAGAGAGTAAACCACTTTATACTTACTTCTATGTTTAAATAAGCATTTCATGCTAAGTTTAAACTCCTATAAACCACCTTTAAATCATTTCAAAACTGAAATCCAAGTTCTCCCTCACTGTCCGTGAAACCTCAATTTACCGATGCAAAATCAAGCGTTTGAAAGCTCCAACGCTTCATTGATAGCTTTCGGATTGATCTCCCTTGTTTTAACCACATAACAACAGAGGATTAATGTATCTCAATGCATCCAAAATCCCAGCAAAGCAATTCCTTAACTTTGCCTTGCTAAAAGCTATCAATCGCCTATCCGAAACAATCGAAAACAACATCAATTACCCTCCAAACTTAACCCTACCAAAACCTAACATTTCCAATTATCATTTAACATCAATTGACATCCATAACCATCCTATAATATCCTTATATCTCCAGCGACCATAAAACCACCACAACTCCACAAAACTCAAATCTAGCAACCTAATTATTAGAGATTCACATAGTTTCGGGATTCTATTGTTAAAACCATTATTTCAACATTATTAAACATCCAAATCATGATTGAAATCAATCAAGAACCCATCAAAACAGATCCATTCCAAAAATTACATAAAACACCAATTAAACCTTGATGTAATCATATTCCTCAATTAAATCATAAAAACTCAATAGAAAACATATTTAAAGAGTTAAAACTTGAGTGTTTCAATAAAGAACCTTTCATTAGAAGAGAACAACGAACCTTACCTCCAATGAATGAGTTTTCCCTTAATTTGATGTATTCCTCTCGAAAAACAAAGAGATACGATAAGATTTTTTAGAAAAGAATTGAAGAATGGTTTAGGAAATCAAAGAGTTAAGATATCAAGATCATTACCTTATATTTCTGATGAAAAAGAAGGTGTTTGGTTGGGAAGAAGTTGAGAGAAAATCTTGAGAATAGAAAGTTACGTCAAATGTGATTTTAGGAAATAACTACCTTCCTTAAGTAAACCCCTTTTAATTTCCTTTATTAAAACTCTTTTAAAATAATCCACATTAAGATAAAACTTATATTTTACCAATTGGTAAAATACCTCCTTATAGATTCAAAGTTTTGACTATTTACAAAACAGTCACTAAAAATAGTTTTACCAAAATTACATTTTGGTCACCAACCTAAATGTCCTCTCCAAACTTCATTTTCCAAATTTGATTTCACCAACATCATATATATGTTAAATAATGTTTTTAACCATTTTATATATTTTTAACTTACTCAATAGTATTTATTCCTAAATTTGACTCGAATCTCTAACCCGGTCCAATAGACAGTCTAACTAGCCTAAAAATTGCTAGGCCCAAAACTGAGGTGTTTCATTATAGGCATACAAAATTTCCTTCAAAAATCTGTTAGGAACTTCTTCATACAAGCTTGTATTTGGGAATTCATGCCATTTGCTAGTGGAGTTCGAGCATCGAGCCTATTGGGAAACTAAGCAGCTAAAACATATAATGAAGGGATGTAGGTGAGAATAGGTTATTAGATTTGAATGAGTTAGAGGAATTTTGAGCTCAAGCCTATGAGAATGCCAAACTATATAAAGAGAAAATAAAAAGATGACATGACAACAAAATTTTGCCAAGACAGTTTGAGGTTGGGCAAAGAGTGTTGTTGTTCAATTCCAGACTCAAGCTATTCCTAGGCAAGCTCAAATCTAGATGTTTAAGACCCTTTGAGGTAGGCCATCCTTATGCTCATGAAGCTACTGATATAAAGGATTTAAAAATGGGAGTCACATTCAAGGTAAACAATTAGAGATTGATAATTGTAAATAATTAGGTTAGTTTTTTTCTTTTGTTATTTTAGTTTAATTATTTTCATTATATTTTATTTTTTCTATTTGAAAGGTTTTTCTTTGTGAGCGTTAGTTTAGGAAACATTGCTAGGGTAGCATGCCATGATAGGTCAAAATTTGGAAACTCATCAATTACCACGTGGACCTTATGTGAGATTAGGCCCAACAGAGAAAACTTTTTAGCTGAGCGGGAAAATCTCAAGTCGCTTAGGTTAAAATTCCAATCTTTGAAATTTTAAGCTAAACTTTTACCCCCGTTTTTTCTTTCCTGCTCTGTCACCTCTATTAAACACAAAACCATCATCATCCCACTTCCCTAAACACGTATAACTGCCACAACCATCTTCACGTCCATTAACCTCACCACTAAACAACCTCAACCGTTTCCCCTTTCTCTCTATTTAATTCTAATTTTTTCCTTAGCTAAATCTTTACTCTCTCCATTTCTCTCTCCCTCGTACGACAAGAATATCAATAACCTAATCCTTTCTTTCAACTCTTTTTCTCTAATCACCATTAACTTTTCCCAACTTTCTCTTATGGCTTCTTCTTCTACACCCTTCAAGATTTTATTCAACGAAGAAATCAAGAAGAAATACGATGAAAACTTTGCTACTCGTACTTTTTGTTATGAGGAGGGATTTGACTTCAAGAACGAGCCCAATCTTGGTTACTCGCTTGAACTAGTTGCCATCATCAAGATGCACAAATGTGAAACCTTTTGCCAACAGCTCGAAGAGATCGATGCCACCATCATCCGTGAGTTTTATGCCCACGTTACAATGGAAGGCTCACATTTTCTATGTATAAGAGGTATATGTGTTCATTTTGATGAGGGGTATATTAATGGGTTGTTAAAGATGGATGGGAATAGGAGAAGAACATTTGGCTTTTGATGAATCTTTAGATGATGCCAAGAGAAAGTTGATTTTGAATGAATTATGTGAGCCGCCGCAAAATGGATTATTTCATCCAAGGTCCATAGACAGTGAAAAGGTTGGCACTAAGGTACAACCGAGTGGATGGAACCATTTTCTAAAGGCAAACCTGATGCCTACCATGCACAACGAAAATGTCTCTAAGGAAAGGATGGCACTGTTGCATTCCATCATGATGGGTAGAAAAATTAACATGGGTCGTTTGATAACTAAAATTTGCATGTCCACATCGTGCCAAAGCTGGATTCAGACAAGACTAAAAAATGCAAAGGAACTATCACTCTGACATTGTGGAAGCAATTAATTGCCAAGGAAGTGAAGAAGAAGGGCAAAGGAAAGTTTGTTGAGCCAGCGTCTGCTGCCAGAAATCCCAGGGCATTACTCTCCCAGATTTCTAGCGGTAAGAACTCATTCTCCTGAAACTGGAGAATGTTGAGGAGCAAAATTTCATGCTCTAGTAATACGTTGGTTTTAAGGACCAAGCCCTCAAGAACACTCTATAAGGCATTGCCACTAATCTTTTGCCAAAGTTTCCAGAATTTCTAGCTGACTTTGCTACATAAGAAGGAATACCACCGAGCCCCTAATTTGTTCATACCATGACGTAAAAATCTGATACCACCGTTCTAGTTTTCACCTGTTCAAGTCGAGTCTACCAAAACTGACACCTCTAAGGAGTCTAGTGGTGATGTTCATGCCAAGACTGAGGTGCCCCCTACTGCTCTAGAATCTCCTATCACACCAGCATCATCTAAAGGGGAGTCTTCTTCCCCTTAAGGCCTTTACTTGAATATTTTCATTTTAATCAGGCATTTCATTCTTTCTATTTGTGTTTTCATGCATTTCATTTTGTATATATCTATGTTCTCATGCATTGCAGACAATGCACACCTTTGGTTTAGGGGTGTGTGTTGCCTTGCATCTTTTGCCATGACATTCATGCATGTTACATTTCTGTATGCATTATGTTGTCAGGTAGATTAGGTATAATCATGCATACCAAACCACTAAAAAACTTTTTCCAAAGCTTGAGATATCTAATGAACATACCTGATAGCATAGTTAGAGTTTGTACTAGTATACTGTCTGATGATGAATTTGGAATCTTTAGTTTGCATGTTCCAACAAGATTGTAATATCAGGACTGCTTGGTAATTGATCTCCAGTTTAGGAAACTGAAGTCTCACTTAACACGTAGTATGCATCTAGTTCCCAAAACAAACTTAGGATCCTTGAAACTAAACTCAGTTTTAAAAAATGATGTTAGGGTAAAGAAAAGAATAAGGCAACAATGTTTGCCAAGGCAAGAAAAAAAATAGAACTCTCCTTTGCCTAGGGATAATAAGTGGCTTGTGGCATTGTGGTTTGCTTCCTCATAGTTCTCAAGTAAAAATCTTGAGGGTATGAGATGAAGAGTAAAGCCTAGTGATGTTTGGACTAACGTGGGGATTCGTGGTATGCTCTCTATTATTTCTCATGTCAAACAATATTACAAAGTAAGAAAATATTGCTAGCAAAAAACCCTTGGTAAATAAAAAAAGAATATAATTTTGAGTTTGGGTAGTAAATTTGACTAAGGGAGTTAAAAGGATACTTGATGCATATTGCCTGCACTTCATGCACACTTCATGACCTTAGACTAGAATTATATTGCTGCACTTGAATTTGCTTATGTGGTTGACATTATTGCACTAGGATACTTGAGGACAGAACTAGGACAATATTCTACATGTTAGCATGTGTTGTGAGTCTTGAAAAAATTTCCAAGGTAATATGTTTTGTTTTTTGTTTTCCTAGTTTATAGATGCATTACTTGAGGAAAAGAAATGAGCTAGGTTTGGGGGGGTGTTAATGCAACACCCCAAAAATAGGGCGAGACGTTTTGAGGTTATGTCGGGTGAGTGTAGCAACATTTTTTCCTTTCTTTTTATATATATGTATGCGTAGGCGTGGTTTTCTTTTAGAAAATCCGTCGATACGAATTATCCCATAAATTACTTTTGAAATATTAACTTAAAGGGATTTCTTTTTAAAAAATCGTAATCTTTTGAAAATCGATAAAAAAAACTTAGAGTCGCCACCGCTCACTTTGATAAGGTAGGCCAGACACCACAAAACTAGATATTCAATATGAAAGGGTCCGAGAATTGGTTACGCGTGGGGAAGGATTAGCACCCCCATCACGACCGGAAATCAGTACCAAAATACTTATTGCTTTTAATCAAAGGAAATTGTCAGAATTTGAAAGGAATTTAACCTGTATTGAAAATTAACCTTAATTGAGCGGGCTTTATCAAACTGGTGAATTCAAATTAATTGGACATTTAATTAATAAGGTTGACGATACATCGGACTATAGACTAAACTGACATCGAATAAGCCCTATTGTCGTGTTAATTTATGGATTGAATCTCGCATTTCACCTTTATGCATGATCAAACAATTAAAATATGATGTAATGATTTGGTTAAGTTTTAATTTTACCTTTAGTCGGTAAGGATTAATTTAAATATTTGGTCAACATCCTTTAAGCTCAAACTGTTACGACACAAATATCGAATTAATGAATACCTCCATTTTTTATGATTTAAAATCAGTCAATTTAAAATAAATAGGTCACATGAATGGCAAAGAAAATGAATATTACAAAAAGGCTAGGAAATTAAACACACAAAGAGACACCTAAAGCCCTAACCTAAAAGGCCCAGATTATGAGAATTCAATTAATGTTCTAATTAATAACTAGGTGCATCTAATATTAACCCTAAATTAATTATCCCTAAAAGACTAGAAAACCTAATAAATTATGAATTATCCTGGATCGTGACAATTAATCCAATCGATTTTAAACTAGTGTTCCAAAAAGCCAAAGACACTATTTAAAACAAATTGAGTTAATTAACCTTGTTTTAAAATTAAATGTCAAATTAAACTTGCAATCGATATTATCCCTAAAGTGATTAAGAAATGTCCAATTAATTTAATGAATTCAACATTTATCCCAATAAGCCAAGGATAAATTTAAATTCACTAAGTTAATTTGAACCTAAATCTAACTAAGGCTCTAAAGAGTCTAAACCTAATTTAATTTAATTAGTTTGAAGATTATACCCCTATAAGTCGAGCACACACTTCAAATTAATTAATCTATATTACACTAACCTATCCTAAAAACCAATCTAACAAACACAAAAGGACCTAAATCTCAAACATTAAAACAAGGGTTATGAAAGCATATAGTACATACATATATTACAACACGATACCACGCATGTACATATTTACATAAGGACACAAACCATACATATTATACATTATACATCATGTGAAATCTATAATGCCTGCATTAAAACCAAATTATATATATGTAGCTCAAGCTATGCATGTCGAAACCATATACTGGGGCATCTACTAACACTATATATATATTAAAGCTATGTACATTAAATATATACATATCAAAGCCGAATGTTTTATACTAAAAGAGGGGGCCATATATTATATATTCTATAGTACATAAAAGCTATATATATTAATTAAAAACATATGTTACATATTATTTAAAGAATTACATTATATATACATTGTACATTATGTACATAAACAGAGCACACATCATGTAACATACATCTACTACAAGCCACATCGTAAATACATATAACAAAGAAAACATAAATATAAAAGGGACTAAAACTAAAGCAATTCAAATACAAAGCTGAAATTTAAGTATGCATGATTCAAGGGGGGTAAACAGGGGATTTTAACACCGTGAAGGGACCAAATTGCTAAGAAACATAATAAAAGGGCTAAAATTAAGAAAAAAGCAAATCTAACTTTGAAGAGGGACGGAATTAAAATACTTTTGGAAGCTCCAGGGACTAGATGCGTGATTTAGAGAGGCGAAATAGCATAAATGGCTTTAATTATCCCATGCAGAGGAACTAAAAGCGTGATTTACCTATGCAGAAGCCCTTCAGGTGCTATTAAGGTGGGGTGGAGGGGTTTATAATGCAAATATTCCATTTTAAAAAGTGGGATCCACTATATAGTTTGATTTTTATCAAAAAACAAAAAGTTTTGTAACCTTAACCCTTCTTTAACCGAAACGCTCTCCCCTTTTCGCTCCTAATCAGATGAACGCCGCCGCGGTGTTTATCCGCACCGCTACTAAACCCAGAAACTGATCAAACTCTGCCGTGCCGGTCTTCGCTTGCCGGCAGACAATGAACCTAAAAGCAAACCAAAACACTCCTTTTCATGCCGTAAAACCCAGTCTGCCATTGGTTCCTTTTGTTTCTTATCTGGTCGATTTATGAGATGTCTGATATTATGATTTCCTTCTGATATTGTTGTTATTTTTATTTTCTCTCTTGCATGAGTGGTGGTCGACGAGGAGGAGGGGACCAGAGAGAGGAGCAAGGGGTTGGTGGCTATTGGTGGAGGTAAAGGATGACAGCAGCCGAAGGGTCAGGCGGTCTTCTCCACGCGACTGGGAAGATGATGAGTCTGATGCGTGCATGTCACGCACGGGTGAAGAAGTTGATGAGTTGGTGCATGACTGTGGAGAAGTGGAAGGGCCTTTATCCACTAAATCTGGACCGTCAGATCTCATATAGATCTAATGGTTTGGATTTGGCAGCTGCAAGAAATGATGGATGTATTAGGTTTTTTCTTTGGTTATCAAATTAGGTTTTAGCTAGTTGAGCTTTATTAGGCCAAATATGTACATATGTAATTAATAATTCTATGCTTGTAAATGGACTGTTAATATATATAATATATTGGGCTTTTATTAATATAGTTTTAGTTTAATAATAATAATAATACTAATAACATGACAAAGATAATATAATGATATAATGGTAATAATAATATGATAATAATATCAATATAAACATAATAGTAATAATGATAATAGTACGGATGATAACATAATAGTAGTAATAGCTAATGTCAAATATAATAATAATACTAATAGCAAAGATATGATCACAATAATATACTAGTTAATGAATAATAATAATGTTTAAGGATTTTTCTTTTTTTATTTTTTCAAATGGATAGTAATAATACTATATAATACATAACACTTAATATTTAGGGGTTTTCAAATGGATGATAACATAATAATAAAAGTATTATATATACTTTTACTATATAAAAAAAACAAATAATCTTTTTGTTGTTTCTTTGTTGTAACGATGATTATGTGCTATATAGTAAAGCCCTTATCTGTAAAAATGTAAAAACGGGTTATCACCTCGGATACAATTAGTGATTACAGCTGCACTCCTTTGCTTATCCTTGTGGAACAAGAATAAAGCAAAGACCATAAGCACTAATTTTATCCGATTTCCCTGTCGGACGATTTGTTCTTTCGAAATGGCAATGAACAAATCCATGTAACTTGCTTTCCCGAAGCGGAAAAAACAAATTGGGTAGTGTTGGTGTGTCCTTTCCAAGCAGCTACAAACAGACCAAATATGCGACTTATTCCACCGAAGCGACAGTGAACAAATACAAATAACTTGTTTTCCCAAAACGGTAGAAAAACAAACCAGGTAGTGCTAAAATGTCCTTCTGAAATGGTAGTAGATGAGTCAACTAACCTTCAAATGACCCACTCCTCCAAAACGGCAGTGAATGAATCCAAATAACTTGCTTCCCCTAAACAGCAGAAAGCAAACTGGGTGGCGCTGACATGTTTTTCTGAAACTGTAGTAGACAGGCCAACTAACCTTCAAATGACTTATTCCTCCAAAACAGCAGTGAATAAATCCAAATAACTTGCTTCCCCTAAATGACAGAAAGCAAACTGGGTGGCACTAACATGTCCTTCTGAAATGATAGTAGACGAGCCAACTAACCTTCAAATAACTCACTCCTCCAAAACGAAAATGAATGAATCCAAATAACTTGCTTCACTAAACGGCAGAAAGCAAACTGGGTGGCATTGACATGTCTTTTCGAAATGGTAGTAGACAAGCCAACTAACCTTCAAATGACTCATTCCTCCAAAACGATAAAGAATGAATCCAAATAACTTGCTTCCCCTCAACTGTAGAAAGGAAACCATGCAAATACAACATGTTCCTCCAAAGCGGTAATGAACAATAGTGTAGACGCGTTCTTCTAAAGCGGTAGTGAAAAAAAGTAAATTTTCAAATGAAGGTCCCATTTTTCTTGGTCCTAAGGATAGGCTTTCTGACTTTACTATCTGAAAATTCCTGAGCTATGAGCACTTGCGTTCTTCGCTTTGTAGTCTTTAAGTTGTGATTTTGAAATTCTTTGTCCGAAATCTTTGAGCTTTGATCATCTGCCTCTTTTTCTCTGAAATCCTATCCAGATTTTCACTTTGTCATTCACTCTTCTTATTAGAGGTACCCGACCAATCTTTTAGATATCTGATGTCCTCTCGTCTTAGCTTTGGTGGATTCCTTTCATGTATTGAAACAAGAATGTAGCAAAGTCCTTAAGCACCAATTATCTCGCTTCCTTGGCTGATTCTTTTGTGATCCCTTTGCATCTGGGTTGGTCCACTATTCGTTGGAGGAGATAAGATTCCCCAAAGAGAATCTTCAATCAACTCGATGGGGCATTCAAAAGTAGGTCACACAACCTCATTTTGGTTGATGATGGCTCGATCCACATAAAATAAAATATTTTCTACTATAAAGTCGCGGTCCCAATTCCTACTCTCCTTTTGGAAGAAGTCTTCCCTCACACCCTTCTCTTTGGTCATAGTGGCCATCATTCTCATTAATTAATTGACTTGCCACCTAGTTTATGCCTGAAACTCCTTCACATATGTCATCAGCTCCTTTTGATTCTCGACTAAATGCTTATGAAGTTCTTCAAGCTTAGCTACGATAGCTACTAGGTCATCCATATTTTTGAAGTTGCAAGGGTTAAAAGCCATTCTCTTTCCACTTCTCCTTTCTCCGAGGTGAGTGTTTTCCCTAACTAGTGATGCATGTGATGTAATGCGTGTACCAAAAATGCTTTATTGCAAAACTAATAATATGTCATGAAAAAATGCTACTAATGGAAGCATGAATGCAAAGAAGTGTTGATCGACAAACATCCTCATTAAACAATTTTCGTAATGGAGATCAAGTCTCATTACAAAAAGAAAATAATTACACATAAGTTACAACTTTGGTCATCTTCTTTCTCTAAGTCAACATATTTCTGGAGTTCAAACATATCGAGGTGTTCATGGCTTTCTTTGCTTGGGCTATCAAACGATTTCACTTTCAGGGCTTGAAATAAACTCAGTCGACTTGCCCCTTTGGTCATTAGTAGCACATTAACTTGGCTAGTGTTGAATAAATTGGCTAAGTCTATCACATAGTCATGTGAGACGTCGCATTCCTTATTCTTGTTCATTCCCTAATCACTTTTGAACTTCGGGATTCTTCACGTCGTTATTATAAACTCTTTATCCCATTACGAAAACCTTTAATTTTTGGGTTGTTCTCGAATCAACACTTCATTATGAAAATGCTATGAATATGCACAAAAATAATAGAATAAAACAAGGCAAAATAGTAAAAAGTTAGTGTCAAATATAATGATTATAAAACAAATAATAAATCACCAAAACATATTAACAACCAAACGACCTAACAACATGTATTTTAGCTTGATATGGCTATCCACATGACTTTAATGGGGTGGGCTTTCTAGATTCTCACACATGGGTTTGGTTCTAATACAAGGGTACTCAAACCTATCTTATTACCTACTAAGGCAACAAGAACCCCAATTCTGGCCCATTACAAGCTTGCGAATTGGTTTCGGTTTGAGGGAAAGCACGACCTAGTGGCGTGGAGGGCTACTCACATGTCAAAAGGCGTAGATTCCGGAAGTGAATTACCAACCAGTGAAGGGCTACTCGTGCGGGTATAGGCATTTCACGCCCACTTAAGGGACGGAGCTCGGGTATAGAGCTTGATGATATGATGCAACACATGTCGGTGATTCCTTAGAAATCAAATGAAGAATTAATTCGAAGACCACCAATTATCAAAGCCCGTTCAATTGTAGCTATATTTTCAAGAAAGGATCAACCACACTAGAATCGATTAAAATTCTGACGATTTTCCATCATTAAAATCAACAAATATTTTCTTGGCCTAACTCTCTTTTTGTTTTATAAAAACAAATTAAAGTCCCCAACAGATTTGCCATGTTGTAGCGACGTTTTTTTCCATTTTTTTTATATATATTTATGCGTGGGCATGCTTTTCTTTTAGAAAATCCGTCGATATGAGTTATCCCATAAATTACTTTTGAAATCTTAGCTTAAAGGGGTTTCTTTTAAAAAATCGTAATCTTTTCAAAATCGATAAAAAAAACTTGGAGTCGCCACCGACCACTTGGATAAGGTAGGCCGGAAACCACAAAAATAGATATTCAATATGAAAGGGTCTAGAAGTTGGTTACGCCTGGGGAAGGATTAGCACCCCCATCACGCATGGAAATCGGTACCAAAATACTTATTGCTTTTAATCAAAGGAAATTGTCAAAATTTGAAAAGAATTTAATTCAATGACCTTAATTGAAAATTAACCTTAATTGAACAAGCTTTATCAAACTGGTGAACTCAAATTAATTGGATATTTAGTTAATAAGGTTGATGATACATTAGACCATAGACTAAACCGACATCGAATAAGCTGGACTGTCGTGTTAATTTATGGTCCGCATCCTGCACGTCACCTTTATGCATGATGCAAGCAATTTAAATATGATGTAATGATTTGGTTAAGTTTTAATTTTACCTTGAGTCGATAAGGATTAAGTCAAATATTTGGTCAACATCGTTTAAGCTCGAACTGTTACGTCACAAATATCGGAATTAATGAATATCTCCCATTTTATGATTTAAAATCAATCAATTTAAAATAAATAGGTCACATGAGTGACAAATAAAATGAATATTACAAAAAGTCTAGGAAATTAAACACACAAAGAGACCTGTAAAGCCCTATCCTAAAAGGCTTAGATTATGAGAATTTAATTAAATGTTCTAATTGATAACTAGGTGCATCTAATATTAACCCTAAATTAATTATCCCTAAAAAACTAAAAAACCTAATAAATTATGAATTATCCTGGAACATGACAATTAATCCAATCGATTTTAAACCAGTGTTCCAATAAGACAAGGACACTATTTAAAACAAATTGAGTTAATTAACCTTGTTTTAAAATTAAATGTCAAACTAAACTTGCAATCGATTTTATCCCTAAAGTGATTAAGAAATATCCAATTAATTTAATGAATTCAACATTTATCTCAATAAGCCAAGGATAAATTTAAATTCACTAAGTTAATTCGAACCTAAATCCAACTAAGGCTCTAAAGAGTCTAAACCTAATTTAATTTAATTAGTTTGATGATTATGCGCCTGTAAGCCGAGCACACACTTCAAATTAATTAAACTAAATTACACCAACCTATCCTAAAAACCAATCTAACAAACACAAAAGGACCTAAATCTCAAACATTAAAACAAGGGTTATGAAAGCATATAGTACATACATATATTACAACACGATACCACGTATGTACATATTTACATTTGGACACAAACCATACAAATTATACGTTATACATCACGTGAAATCTATAATGCCTACATTAAAACCAAATTACATATATATGTACCTTAAACTATGCATGTCGAAACCATATACTGGTGTATCTACTAACACTATATATCATATATATATTAAAGCTATGTACATTAAATATATACATATCAAAGCCGAATGTTTTATACTAAAAGACGGGGCCATATATTATATATTCTATGTTACATAAAAGCTATATATATTAATTAAAAACATATGTTATATATTATGTAAAGAATTACATTATATATACACTGTACATTATGTACATAAATAGGACACACATCATGTAACATACATCTACAGCAAGCAACAGCATAAACACATATAACAAAGAAAACAAAAATATAAAAGGGACTAAAACTAAAGCAATTCAAATACAAAGCTGAAATTGAAATATGCATGATTAAAGGGTTAAACAGGGGATTTTAACACCATGAAGGGACCAAACTGCAAAGAAATTGAATAAAAGGGCTAAAATTAAGAAAAAAGTAAATCTAACTTTGAAGAGGGACCAAATTAAAAGACTTGAAAGCTTCTGGGACTGGATGCGTGATTTAGAGAGGCAAAATGGCATAAATGGCATAATTATCTCACTCAGAGGGACTAAAAATTTGATTTACCCATGCAGAATCCCTTCAGGTGCTATTAAGGTGGGGCGGAGGGGTTTATAATGCAGATATACCATTTTAAAAGAGGGACTGACTATAAAGTTCATTTTTTATCCAAAAACAGAAAGTTGTATAACCCTTAACCCTTTTTTAACCGAAACGTTCTCCCCCTTTCGCTCCTAATCGGATGAACACCGCCACGGTGTTCATTCACACCGCCGCTAAACCCAGAATCCGACTAAACTCCATCGTGCCAGCCACCGCTCGTCAGCAGCCGGCGAACCTAAAAGCAAACCAAAACACTCATTTTCATGCCCTAAACTCAGATCTAAGCCATGTTTTGATAAATACCAATCGGAGACTCCTCCTTTTTGAAAAATTAAAGTGGAAGATCCCTTTTTAAAAAAAATGAGACAGAGATCTCCTCTCCCCTTAAGCCGATTCAACTCACACGATCCCGGAAGAAACCACAAATGTTATCTTCGAAGGGAAAAGGCTTGAACGGCTGAGGTAATACTCTAAACCTAATTTCTATATGCATGCTTCAAAAAGAATAAAGATACCTCATAAGGTTGTTCTCTATTGCTTGAAAAATTCCCCCAATCCCCCATTTACATATTTTTTGGGTTTTGGTTCTTATAACCGAATATTACAATGGATTTACATATATGAAAATACATCGAAATCTGCCAATAGTCGCTTTTGTTTTTGATTTGGTCGATTTTTGAGATGTCTGATATTGCGATTTGCTTATGATATCGTTGTTATTTGTATTGTCTCTCTTGTATGCATGGGGGTCGACGAGGAGGAGGGGACCATAGAGAGAAGCAACTTGGTGAGAAAGGTGTTGGTGGCTATTGGCGGAGGCAGAGGATGACAACAGCCAAAGGGTTAGGCGGTCTGCTCCACGCGGTTGGAAAGATGATGAGTCTGACGTGTGCATTTCATGCGCGAGTGAAGAAGCTGATGAGTCAGCGCGTGGCGCATGGAGAAGTGGAAGGGCCTTTATCCACTGAATCTGGACTGTCAGATCTCATTTAGATCTATCGCTTGGGATTTGGCGCCTACAAGAAAGGATGGATGTAATAGGGTTTTTCTTTGGTTATCAAATTAGGTTTTAGTTAGTTGGGCTTTATTAGGCCGAATATGTATATATGTAATTAATAATTTTGGGCTTGTAAATGGACTGTTAATATATATAATATTTTGGGCTTTATTTATTGCTATATTAATATTGGGCTTTTATTAATATAGTTTATAGTTTTTTTTTGTTTTAGTTTAATAATAAAAATAATACTAATAACATGAGAAAGATAATATTATGATATAATGGTAATAATAATATGATAATAATATCTATATAAACATAATAGTAATAATAATAATGATAGTACAGATGATAACATAATAGTAGTAATAGATAATGTCAAATATAATAATACTAATAGCAAAGATATGATCGAAATAGTATACTAATTAATGAATAAATATAATGTTTAAGGATTTTTCTTTTTTCATTTTTTCAAATGGATATTAATAATACTCTATAATACATAATATTTAGGGGTTTTCAAATGGATGGTAACATAATAATAAAAGTATTATATATACATGTATTATATAAAAAAACAAATAATATTTTTGTTGATTCTTTGTTTTAACGATGATTATATGCTATATAGTAAAGCCTTTATTTGCAAAAATGTAAAAACGGGTTATCACCCCGGATAAAATTAGTGATTACAGTGAGGTTCGACCCGATCGAACAAGATTAATCGGATAAATAAGTTTCTAGGAAATTAATATTTTAAAAATACAATTTGAGAAGATAAAAATTGGTTAGATTTACCAAAAATGTTTAAATATATTATCAAGTGTTTTTATAATTAATTTGGGATTTAATTGAATGGTTTCAAGTGACATTTTCATTTAGTGACTAAATTGGTAAAAAGTGCAAAACTATTTCAATGACTATTTTGTAAATGTGACAATACTAAAAATACTTAGAGAGCTATATTCTCCAAATGTTTTAATTTGAAAATATCCACCTTAATTGAGTAAGAATTGATGGTTAATTGTTTTTCCAAAATCATTTTACAATTGTTTGGATTTTCTCTCCTTATTTTCCCTCACTTTACATTTCAAAATCCAAACAAGATTCTCCAAAACTTTTTGTTGATTTTCAATGGATACTTGATAATTTGATTATACCTTTGTTTCTTAACAAAACCTCACAAGATTTTCTCAAGGATTTCATCAATTTCACAAGTTGAGTTTCAAAGAAAATCTTACGTTAATTTTGGTGGGAGCTTCTTCAATGGTGAATTACTTTTCCTCTCTTTAAACTAAGGTTGTTTATTGATATTCCCTAGTAGTTGGCTGATTATGGATTGATATTAACATGGTTTTGTAATGGATGTCAAGATTTGAGCTATTAATGGTAATTTTGATGATTTGCCTAAAGATTTTTTTAACTTGATGAAACCTAGAGATTTTAATTGGTTTATGTCATGTTTTGATAAGGTAATCATAATGTGAAATGAGAGTATGAGAATAAATCCTGAAACTATTTAATTGGCTAATTTTTAGGTGAGTTTCTAGTGCTTTTTGGGGTTGTTCTATGTGTTTTTGAGTTGTCGGAGGTATAAGGATGGTAAGAAGGTGTATGTAGGTATGTTTTGATGTGGTTTGAAGTTATGAGTTGGTAGTGCGAAGATTGATGTTGTTTTTTGTAGTTTCGGCTAGTTTTTGGAAGGTTAATGTTACGGATGCAGGGGATCATTGTTTAGCAATGAGTTAAATGCATAATGATGCATTTTCCGTCTTATTTATGTGGTTAAAACAGGGGATGTTCAAGGCGGGGTTTCCTAATTGTGTACATTGCTTACGGGTGCCTCAAATTGTATTGTTGAGCAAGACGAGGCGTATCTATGAGTGTATAAATGCGTTAAAGCTCTTTAAAGGTTTGATTGATGGATCACAGGGGTTTAGTTATACCTAACAAGCTTAACTAAGCTCAAGTGTAAGTTTCCCTTGTTTTGCTTGCTTATTGGCTTTTGATATGAGCTTGCGAATTTCATGTTGTGGGATTAAACATGGTTTGCTTTGCTTTACTTGTTGTAAATGCATTGTTTTGGATTAATAAGCAATGTTTAAAGGAAATATATAATGCCTATGAGCGTTGAGATTTTTTCCTCGAAGGGAATATGTTGTTTCCTTGGCAATATGGTTTTGCATATGAAACAATTTTGAGAAATGCATTGAAAAATAGTAAGTAATGTGTTTGAAAATGATATATTGGCTATGCGGCGCAAATGAGAAAGTATCAGATATAGTTGGCTAGCCATAGGATTAAAGTGCACTATAAAATATAAAATCGATCATGTGAAATTCTTTGATTACACAATATGGTAGTGCTATTGTGAAGTGATAGGGGTAATGTTATCACAAAAGGATAGTAGTAGTTCTATGCCCGGCCGAAGTGAGTTATGGTGGAGGTAGTACCACCATGAGAAAAGACTTGATGGGGGTAGTGCCATTAAGGGAATTCGTGTATCAGAACATGTATGGACAGGGGTAGTGCTATCCACGGATAGAGGTAAGTCTATCTGGGTCACTCTAAATGCCAATATATGATAATATATGTGATAAAAGAATTTTACAAATGATTATGATGCATATGGTTGCTAAGCATGATTTGTTTGGAAACAAACGAAAAAATGCTTAGGTAGTTAAGCATGTTTTGAAAACAAGATGGTTTATTTTTTCAAATGGATTTTCAATCAAATGTGAAATGCTTGGGTAATTAAGCATGAGTTAATAATAAAACAATTGTGTTAATGCTTGGGAAGTAAGCATGTTATGGGAAACAAGATGTTTTATGGCTTTCAAACGGTTTTCAATTGCATCAATGTTGTGTATGAGCATCCTCATTAAGCAATTGTGATTACCCTCTCTTTTTCCCTTTGATGTAGAGCAATAGAGTTGAGGGGCAACATTGGTTTAGCAAGGAAGGTCAAAGATCAAAACATTTACTTGAGTATGGGATATTGGTTTTAAATTCGGTAAATAAGGAAATGTGTTACCATGTTTTGGGGGATTTGTAATATGGATTTTGGTTGTTTGATGATGGTTTAATTGTTGTGGTTTGATGGCTTTAGTGGTTGGATTTGGGGCATGATTGTTGATAACATGTGAGTATGAGTCTATGCTTTGTGGTTTCCCTTAGTATGCATATTGCTTGTAAAGTACTTATGTTCATGCTTTTGTGGTACTAGCATATTTCCAATGTTGCTAAATGGTTGCTAATGCAATGCCTATGATAAAATGTGCCTTTAATTCCCTTTTAAATGTTGAGTTGGATGGTTCTTGGGAAGCATGCCTTTAGAATTGTTATTGTAGTACTTCTTCATGAATTGATCATGTTACCTTGAGTATTAAGCATGGTTTGATCCTTAGTTTAGTTGTATGTATAATTATGTTGAGGCATGGTTGAAGCATTGTTTGAGAGAATAACCAAAAATTTTGGACATTACAGGTCCAGGCATACCAATAAACGAGGCTCTGTATCGGTACAATTATGTGTTTTTATAGCTTGTATCGGTACAAAGAGACAAGTATCGAGATGCTCTTTGGCCACTAGAATTTGAGTTTTGGTTAGTTTAGCCCACGTATCGATACGCCTTGGGACCGTATCGATATGACCTTGTAGAATTAAGCCTCATATTGGTACGATGTCCCGTGTACCGGTACATCTGGGCGTTAATTCGGTCAAAGTGTTGTTTGAGGTTTCTGATTATTCTATTTTGGTCCCTAGTTCTTATAAATACAATTGAATAAGTTTGGATGATTGTTTTGAGCTGGTTTTTGACTGATAAGCATATAACCTGACTAGTTGAGGAATGGTAACTTCGAAAATACCTAAGTCCTCATAATTTCCCAGATTTGCAATTTGGCCCCTAAATTGCAAATACGCACCTTAGTTGAGATTTCACCCGCTGCTGGCATGCTCACCTTAGGTCATAATGTACATCTAGGCAAGATAAAAAGAAAAAATGGACCTGATATTAGTTTATCATAACGGGTTTTGTTTCGGCAAAATCCAATATAACTTGCTCAATTCGGTCTAGCGTCTAAGTAAGGTCAAAGGGGTTATATTTGGTGGTATTAGACCCAAGTTCGCGATTGTTGGGTGTTGCTGTGGTTATTGAATCGATATGTTGTTGATTACATATATATTTATGAGTGACGTTGATGATATTTGCTGTGATGGGGTATGATGGGAAAACATTACTTGTTAGTGTGGTTTTAAAATGATTTTGGTAGGTTGTCTTGGACCACTTGCTGAGCTTATGTCCCAATTGTCAGATTTAAACACTGGTAATGAATTTTATTATTAAATGAGAATGATTTAATCTGTATTTACTTCTAAGCTTAGTAAGCGTTGTCTGGAAGTTTTGATAGTATAAGATAATTGATTTTCAATCTTGAGTTGATTTGGTCCTCAATCGATTATGGTTTAGAATGAGTGATGTTGTCCTCGTTCGTTAGTAAATAGGTTGCGTGGGTCCACTATTTTGAATTCTAAAAGTGGTTTTTACCATTAGTATTGATAATATGTTTTCTCGTGTAGACGAGAGGTTGGTAAAGTTTTGTAAAGGGATGTATGCATACTGTAAGGTGTCGTGAGCTTGATGGTAACATCAAGTCTGTAGCGTGTGCTCGGGTTTCGCTCAAGGGGTTGTTTCGAGATTCTAAAGAGAATTTAGGAGTGATTAAATTAGTAAGAAGGTTCTGAACCACATATCAGGTAAGTAAGTTGAAGTTTAGGATTGAAACATGACCAGTAATGATGTTGTTAAGGGGGGAAAGTTTGATTGTAAACCTAACGTCATTCTCCACGATGATGGTTAGAGTGAGAAATATGCGTAAGGAATTGGATTGACTTTCATTTTTGGAAATCAAAGTGCGCAACATAATCATGGGATTTGTGTTTTGATAAAGGAAAGGTTGTGTAGTCTGCTTCTCTTTTTCTATTTTCGTTTATGGGGATTATGGTTTCACACGGTTATGCATGTTAATTGAAGGAAGTTGTTTGAGTTTGTTGATGTTTTGAAAATTTGAGTTGATTTTGCTGAGAGGTTTGGCCAACAATGGATCAAATTATGGTTAACGAGATTTTGGCTTGTGTAGTAATCTAAGGTTTAAGGACATTCGGGTTTTGAATGTTAGTGTTGCTCGGGAATCCTTCCCTGAAGTGCTTTTGAGAGAATATTCCATGGTGACAAAGTTGACTTTATTATTGAGATACACCTTTGTTCGGCTCCCAAATTCTTGTTGTGTCATGTTGTCGAGCATTAAGGAAGTATGTGAGTTGAGAATGTGATTGTGAAAATGTTCGATTCGTGGGTATGTTCGACCATGGAGTTCTTCTTCCTGAGGCATCGGCGTGGTTGTTCATGGTAAGGGTGTTTGAGACTGATGGTTAGTGTGGGTTTATGGTTATGCAGTGTAGATAGTGCTTGCTCAGGTGGCGCTCAAAGTTATGATGAGTTGAGTATTCTAAGAATACTTGGTTTTGTGAGTAACAAGAGTAGTGGTGTTCTAACGTACCATGGTACCGAGAAGGGTTTTGATTGAAAACCAAGGTTTGTTTGTGTAGGCTTCAGCGTGTTTATAACCCTCTTGACCCGGTCTAGACGCAAGACCAAACCGAGCAAGCTACATTGGGCTTGCCGAAACAAACCCATACAGATTAAACTCGAGTTACGTCCATTTTTTTATTTTATCTTATCTAGATGCATTGTTGTAACTTATAGTGTACATACTGGCAACAGGTGAAATCTCAACTCAATCAGGCGTCGATTCGTCATCCAATTTCATGTAATTGTAATTTAGGTACCAAATTGCTATTATAGAAAAATTACAAGGAATTAGTTAAATCTGAAGTTACCAATCCACAATTAGTCAGGTTTCATGCTCACTTGTCAAATTTCAGCTCAAAACAACCATTTGAACTCATTTAATTGCATACATAACAATTAGGGACCAAAATAGAAGAATCAAAAACCTTTAATATCAATAATAATACACCTAACAACCAAGTATACATATACGGTCCCAAAGTGTATAGATACACGGGGGCATATCAATATGGTCCCTAGGTGTATCGATAAGCGGGTTACAAATTATTTCCCATAATTCTAGTAGCTCAAAACCGTATCAATACACCTCTACCCGTACCGATACTTAAGCCAAAAGTACACTTACCTATTTCGATACACCTCTACCCGTACTGATACACCTAGGCCAGAAATTTCCAATTTTGCTGGTTTTTCGTACAATCAAAGGTCTTAACATGTTCAATCAAACCCCAAACATATACACAACAATTCTAAAGATCAAACCATGTTAAAAACATCACAGAAACATTATCAAATAATGGCATCATACTTCAAACAAAAAATCTAGAGGCATGCTTCCTAGAAAATAGCCAATCACCATACAAAACATAAATCCAAGGCAACAACCAAACATATAAGGCCAATTACAATCCAAAACAACAATACAAACTTGCTCAAACAGGGAATTTAGCAAAACCCTCCCAAAACAACATTGAACCCCATTCCCTTTATTACTACTAGTCTAAAGTAAAACCATACTTTCAAATAGTTGAAGTCCTTGGATTTTCCCTGTAACACCCTAAATCCTAGCTTAGAATTATTGAAACCAATTATCTAAGTTGATAGCTCAATTAAGCTTAAACCTAAGCTAATTAGATTATCTAGGGTCTTAATTGAAAGAATGAATGAAATAAGTGACCACTTTAAAATGACTAAATTGAATTAAATGAGAAAGATGATGATTGCATGCTAAATTCCTTGTTTCCCCTAATGCCCTTGATTAAGTTAGTAATAAGGATAAATTAAGGGACATATTGGACATTTCATAAATCCAATAACATGGATTGAGTGTTATCATCTTCTTCATTTCTCTCTAGTTTCCGTTTGGAAGAGAAAATTAAAGAGAGAGAGGAAAATTTGAGAGAAAGCTTCAAATCCATGGCAATGCAACCATGATCTAGCTCCTAATTAAGTATAGATAGCATAGTTTACGGTAACCACTTGTTTCTCTTGTAATTCCATGTTTAAATGGTTGTTTGAATGATATTCTTGTTGTCTTGATGAATTGGATGGATATTCTGCATGTTGGGAGCATCCTAGACTCAAATTGAATTTGAAATTGTAATTCCTAGTAACAAATTGGTATGAGATACATGTATAGTTGCTGGAAAATCTAGAATTATGATCATGATTCAAAACAGTGTTGTTAGGGACTGTTTTGGTTATAGAAATTTTGCAAATATGTTAGATGAACTTAGAACCCTGTTTTTATCATGTTACTAGGTAAAGAGAAGATGGAATTGAATACATGTGTTGCTGGAAATGTGACTAGACCTAATTGAACTAGTTAAATTAGGTAATGGACTACCTAGTGGATGAATTGATGTGTAATTGTGATCAAATGGATTAAACTAGGATTAACATGACTATGACCTGTTTTAAGAACATTGCTAGGTAAATTATGATACCCAAGACATGTATGAACATGATCACGAATGAAATTTCCATGTTAGGACTTTGCTAGAATGAAATAAGGAACTAGAAATGCAGCCTATCTACCCAGAATGCTCTGTTCTGGGCAGTGATTTTGAAAAATAATAAAAATTGTGTATAATGAATTTAAGGCTGAAATTTTAATGGACAACACCTTGGAATGTCTAAATTCACTAAGAGAAAACATAGCTGAACTCTGGGTTGTGTACTGAAATGTAGAGTATAAATACTAGAGAGAGTGCAAACTGCCCAGGAAAACAAGATGCCCTAGCTTTGAGTAAAAAATGTATTAATTGGCTAAGAATTAAAATACTAGCCTTATATTTTCATAAAGACAATTTTTTTAGCTTTCCAATGGTGTAAACCAATTGAAATTCCAACTTACAGAATGAAAGATATGCTTCATTAAGTGACTAGAGGCAAGCTGCCTGGCAGCAGCTGCATAGTGTCACGTGGCTAGAATTCCAACCAGCCCACCGTGCAGCCTTAGGCGATGTAACTCAAGACAAAGGCCTAAGTAAGCCTTTTCAACCCTCTCGGAAGATCAAACTTCCCAAACACCGACAAACGCAAAGCGTTCTACGCGGAATCGGATCAAAATAGATGAGCGAAGAAGAACTTCGAAAGAACGCTCAAGAACAAAGAAAGAACAAAAGAACACTCAGAGGATTTATAGTAAATGCCTTTATTCCTTGGAAACTTGGATACTGAATACAAAATGAGGAGGGGAAGGTATCTATTTATAGTTGAGTTCCCTCCAATCCAACGGTCTATACAGATTTACATCGACGGTCAAGATGAGAGCCTCTATCTTATATACAACATTTGAATTTTAAATTACAAACAATAGATAATGTGGGAATTATCTTCAATTATCTTTAATTAAATTAAAGATAATTTACTATGGTAATTACTATGTCTTCTTGGATCTTCCCACGGATCGGGCTAGGTCTGGAGGTCTTTTTGGGCCCAGGATCTCTATCTGAACCTCTTGGGAACCCTGATGTGCACCCCGTGGTGCCAATTACTCGGGCCTCGATTGACGGCCCGTGACAATCTCCCCCACCAAACTTGGCGACGCTCTCGTCGCGCCTTTTGAACAAAGTTGAGATCGATCCTGGAGCTTCCTTCCGCGTGCCTTGGCTTGCTCCCAACTCGGAATCTGGCTTGATTGTCCCCCATAAGGACCGCTCTCCCCATAAAGAGCATCGGACTCTGATTCGGATGTCTCCCCATAAGGACTGCTCGCCTTGGCTCGCACCGCCATGCAAAATTTCCCGTCCCAGGTACATCTTGATCGTATGAACTCTTTCCTACCAGTTCTAACTTGCCCCAATCTGGACTCTCCCGATCCTTGTGCACAAACTTGGATGCCTTCACGTTGAACACCAAACGAACCTTCAAAACTCTGAACGGTTGCTTCGGCCCGCACCAAGTCTTGGCAACTCTATCTGATGGGTTAGGTTTTCTGCGCCCTACACCCAACAAATCCGGCAAATCAAATTGTAAAACACTATCACCGTGCTCAAGACGTACCTCACTCCTTTTCCCAGCATTTACTCTACACATCAATCCTTCGTCCCTCAAGTTTGATGCCCCATTGCTCCTCGGCAACGCAAAACCCATCGACACTTCTCTCCCATTGAAGTTCGATGCCTCAGCCACCTCGCTCATGGATGGCTCCTCGACGGCCTTCATGCCAACTACCTCGGGCAACTCTCGCCCATCCAAGGTAGTGTCCCCAACTGTCGCCTCCAACTCGATGCCTTCTTGGCTTGAAGCATCTTTGACAAGCTGAATGGCTGTCAGCTTCTTGGTTCCTCGCCCGTTGTCTCGGCACACAGGCACAACGCACCATTGTCTCGGATCCAAGATGCACACGACGTTGGCATACAGAATGATGAGAGCTTCAATACGGTCAATGAAGTTTAGTCCCAAAATAAAATCAAAGTCATCTAGCTCGATTACCTCAAAATTCTCCTTGGACTTCCAATCCCCAATCTGCAACTCGATCTTCCGCACTATTCCCACAACTGGAACTTCCCTTGAATTCACTACCTTGATCTTACCGGTTGAATCCATAACTTTAAGACCAAGCCTCTCGGTAGCCTTCCTGAACATGAACATATCGCTTGCCCCGGTGTCCACCAAAGCACTCCTCGATCGTCCCGCCATGTTGATGTCGACAAACATCAACCCATTCTGCTTTTGGCCTTTCCTCGCCTTGACATAATCCAATATCATCGATCCAAGCTTCGCAGCCTCATCACTCTCGGGCTCGTCCTCCTTGGACTTCTTGACTCGATCAGGGCATTCTCGCGCTAAATGCGCCCCCTTACATCGGTAACACTTTCGATGTACTTTTTCCCCCTCGGCTTCCCTCCTTTGATGCTAGTGATTGCACCAACTCTACCAGGTTCTCCATCTGACTCGTCGTCCTCTTGGACAATGGCATCGAGGCGGCTCCTCTTCTTGGGACAGTCTTTCACTACGTGTGGACCATCACAATGGTAGCACCTTATGGATCCTCGATCCTTCCGATCATCTGGCTTCGCATACCGGTTTGGCTTGGTCGATGGCCTCTCCTTGCCATCATCGCTACTATCTCCGGACACGTCCTCGTCTCTCCCACCAATACCCTTACCATGGGGCTTGGAAGACTTGGACTCCATGGACTTGTAAGCACTATAATCGGTCAAGGACTCCACGATGGCTATGGCTTTGGAAAGTTCCTGCACATCCTTCCGCTCTAACTCGGTCCTGGCCCATGGCTTCAATCCATCCATAAACGTGAAAAGCGCATCCTTCTCACACAAGCCGGGGATAAGGAGTTGTAGCTCACTGAACTCCTGGATGTAATCCGTAATGGATCCATCGTGTCGAAGCCTCCTAAACTTGGACCTGGCTTCTTTCTCCGTGTTACTCGGGCAAAACTGCTGCTTGAACTTCGCTTGGAACTCCTCCTATGTCCCAACGCCCGTGCCCCCACTATTCTCATCAAGGCACCTACGTCGCCACTATAACAAAGCAACGTCAGTCAAGTAAACAACAACAGTATTTACCTTCTCGGCATCATCTGTGATGTTCATTGCCCGGAAGTACCGCTCCATGCACCAAATGAAGTTCTCAACATCTTTCGCCGACCTGTTCCCCTTGAACTCTCATGGCTTCAGAATGTCCTTCATCGGTCTAGGTGTCGTCGTGGTTAACACACCGTTCTGCATGACAGCCTGATAAACCATCACTTCCGCCTTCAGATCCACCATTTCCACCCTCAATGCCTCCAACATGGCTTCGAGAGCACCTCTTTTTCCCTCTGACTGAACACCATGGTCATCCAGCTCTTCGATCCCTGTATCCACCACGTCGAGTCGCTCCACAGAATCCTTCATAGATCCCTCAAGCCTAGTGACCCTCTCCTCGAGTGCCGACAACTTGTCCCTCGAGTTTGCTCGACTTCCTTGTCCGCCTGGGTCTCCACACCCTTCTGGCTCGCTGCAGCATTCTCTCCCATCTTTGGTGCCATCTCTACTCGATGCTTCGTGCCTCGAACTAGCTCACGTCGCTCGAACAAGGCTCTGATACCAACTGTCACGTGGCTAGAATTCCATCCAGCCCACCGTGCGGCCTTAGACGATGTAACTCTAGACAAACGCCTAAGTAAGCCTTTTCAACCCTCTTGGAAGATCAAACTTCCCAAGCACCGACAAATTCAAAGCGTTCTACACGGAATCAGATCAAAAGAGATGAGCGAAGAAGAACTTCGAAAGAACGCTCAAGAATAAAGAAAGAACACAAGAACACTCAGAGGATTTGTAGTAAATGCCTTTATTCCTTGGAAACTTGGATACTGAATACAAAATGAGGAGGGGAAGGTATCTATTTATAGTTGAGTTCCCTCCAATCCAACGGTCTATACAGATTTACATCGACGGTCAAGATGAGATCCTCTATCTTATCTACAACATTTGAATTTTAAATTTCAAACAATAGATAATGTGGGAATTATCTTCAATTATCTTTAATTAAATTAAAGATAATTTACTATGGTAATTAATATGTCTTCTTGGATCTTCCCACGGATCGGGCTAGGTCTGGTGGTCTCTTTGGGCCCAGGATCTCTATCTGAACCTCTTGGGAACCCTGGTGTGCACCCCGTGGTGCCAATGACTCGGGCCTCAGCTGACGGCCCGTGACAATAGGCAAATGCACACTATTTTGTGACATTTTACAAACTGTCTTGGAAATAGTTGTAGGCCCTAAAATATGACTTGTTATACATGAACTATAATGTAGAATAGTGTGGTTGACTAAAAAGGAAATTGTACAAGAGCATGCTGCCCAATATGTGTATGTTATATGCTTGTGGTCTTACCTTGAATTGAATGAATTGGCTTGATGAATTGTGTGCTAACATGCTCCTTATATGTTTGTATGATTGGCTGGTTAGAACAAGGAGTAGAGGACTTGGTTGAAGAAGATAGGATTGATCAAGTCAAAGGAAAAACAAAGGGGGTTGTCATCAAAGATCGATAGCTTAAGCTTGGAGTTTTGTGAGTGTAGTCTTTCTTAAGGTTGGAACTAGTCTTCTAACCAAAGTTGCATGTCTAAATACTTGCTTGATGATTGATAACATGAAATGAACTTAACTTATTTTGGTAAAATTACTTTAAGGGAAGAATGGACTAATTAAAAACTTGACAATTCAATATGCTCTTGAAATTGTTGGTTGCTTGATATTGCTTGAATATGTACATAATGGAAATAAATGAAAGCCTGTAAAATGATCTTGACCTTGCTATGCTTATTTCTTAATCACTTGATGTGTGATTGCTTGAAAATAAAAGACTCAACATGTCCTTGGTTGCTAGTTGGTTTTAGGTAGAATGGCATGCCTTAGAGTCTAGAGCTATCTTGTTAGGTACTTATTGTACCATCTTGTTTGGTGTTTTTAGCACCTTCTTGTTAGATACCTTTAGTATCATCTTGTTAAGTACTGTGTGTACCCTCTTATGTGGTGTTTTTGGCACCTTCTTGTTAGATACTTTGTGCATCATCTTGTTAGGTACTTTGTGTACCGTCTTGTGGCTCGATTATCTAGTCCTACTATCAACCAAGGCAAAACAATAAACAAGGAACTTGAAACAAAGACTTGTGAACATGAATGAAGAATGAGAAAACTTGACACTTGCTAATGAACTTGTATTGTAATGAAATTTACATGAATAAGATGATATACATGCTATCTTGAATTGCTCATTACTTGAAAGATAAGGCATAAGAAAGAATGCCCTATTCAAATTGGCTTAATTGATCTCTACACTTGAAATGCTTGATTCTTGCTAAACATTGCTTGATTGATTACTAGAACTTGTACTTGGTTACTTGCTTGTACATGTTATCCGAATGCTTGCTATCCTAAATAGGATAGTTTTGATGCTTGAAAGCCTTAGCTAGGTATACACTTGATTAAAAGACATAAAACTTGAAATAACAAATGATTAGACTAGTTACTACCTCACTAAGTACATACTTGTACTTACCACTCTCGTTTTATTTCTTCCCAACCTACATGATAAAGGATACGAGGTTGCTTGATCTTTAAGTCTGTTACCTTGAGCACGAAGCAACTCACACAAGTTTAGTTAATGTATGATTTCATACTTGTTTTGTATTTCTCCTAGAATGCTGGCATTAGTTTTACATAGTAGCTTGAACATGCATTTTGAAAGTATGTATATAATGTTTGATGGGTCTACTATGTAGTGAACCTAATGTTAAGTATGTAAAGAACTTAATCTTCACGAAATGGGATATTATTGCTGCGTAATTTGTATAAATTGAATTGGAATGGTCTAATGCTTGTTTGTGTACGTGTCTTGTTTAAATTGGATATGTAATGATCAAACCATAATGCTTGTCTTACATTTGAATAGTATTGTGTATGCTTAAGTGATTGTCGAATGGTGTATGTGTATATGCCTTGATGCATATGTTTTGTATGCTTGTATGGGATGAATGTTGAATGCATAGGCATGAAAATAAACTTGAATGAACTAGTTACATGTCTTGTGTATGCTTTTGTTGTTAGGGACGAATGTTTGGGTGTAGAATGTGGCTTGAATGCAACCTAGAACATGTAAAATTGAATGATCAATCAATTGTGTTAGTAATTTAGGCATAAGATGATTCATGTGTACATCAATGAACAATGAAATGAAAAAAACATGTTTGAACCTTAGGTTAGTTAAATATGATAGATTAACAAAGAATGAATGTTGTAATATGAGCTATGAAAGTAGTAAATTGTAATGTAATCATGAAATGAATTAGACCTAGTGACCTATTCGAATGGTATAGGATGAATAAGAATCATTGTATGGTTACTTGTATAATAAGTAGTATTGTATTGATAGCCGAATGCATTAGAAAGAAAATGAAATTACATATGAGGTTGCTTACATGAAAAGAAATGTATGATTGCTTTCTTTGCTTAGTTCGAATGGTATGTATGATTGAGAGTCAAATGTGTATTGCTTATATGTTAAGTAAGCATGTATGTTTGATTGTCTTGTAATGTTCATTATGTCCTTGCTTGCTTGATAGGTAAGAGACTTAAGAAATGGTTCAAATTTGCCCATATTTTGGTGTCTCCTTACATGCTACATGCAATCGACACGCCTCGCTCCTAACCCGGGTGATAGGTGTTACATAAAGTGGTAATCAGAGCTAAAGGTTTAGATCCTCAGACTAAACCGAGTCTTCATGCATCATATAGGATTGAATTGTGCCACCTAGGAGTTATATATCAATGTGCTTGTGTTCTTGCTTATCTAACTCCTTTCTTACCCAATCGTAGTATGGCCGAGGCAAGACTTGCTCGGGACGATGAAAGTCCCCAAGGCTCCTCTAATGAAGGAGGTAGCTTGAGGATGGAGCCGAATCCTCCAAAACAAACTGAACCCCGAGAATAGGCTCAACCTCAACAGGAAGCTCTTGCTATCCAAGCAGTCCAAAGAGAATGTCTCCTTAGCATGAAGGAGATGTTCAACCAACTTGTATCGAATCTTAAACGAGATCATCCTGCTGCTCCTGTTGTTGTTGTACTAAGCATAGCTCATATTGATAAACTTGCCCAACACCGAGCCTATACCTTTACCGGTGCTAATGAAGAGAAACCCGAAGATGCAGAATACTGGCTAGAATGTACAACTCAAATCCTAACTAAACAATTGCAATGCTCAGATGAGCACAAACTTGAGTGTGCCATAGCACTATTAGCTAATGAAGCTTTGAGTTGGTAGGAAACCACAACCCTGACTGCTCCCGCTGACTTGGTCACCTAGGAATTCTTCGTTCAAGAATTCAAGAAGAAATACATCAGCAAGCAATATCTAGCTAATCATCGGAAGCGTTTCTTGTACCTCAAGCAAGCTAACAGGCCCATTGAACAATATGTTGTTGATTTTTGCAAATACTGCAAGTACGGCTCGTAACATATCAAGACTAAAAAAGACAAGTACCGGATGTTTATCGATGGCTTGAATGATGAGCTAAGTCCAATGTTCACGGCTCTGGGGATCACGGATTTCCAAACTTTGGTCAATCGAGCCATTGCAACCGAGGCAAAGATGAAAGCTTCGGAAAGAAGAAATGGTGATAACAAAAGTGATAAGAAGCACACACATGATGATAAGCCCCATTGGTAATCCAAGAAAGCCAAATGTTAGAAAGAAAGTTCCTTGACTTATACTCCTGCTCCAAAAAGCAATTATATGCCGAGACCTCAATCGATGAATAAGCCTTCAGCCCCAGTTATCTCTGTAAATAGCACGGGAAATTCTGGGAAAGTCCTACTTGAAAATTTTGCCAAAAGCTTCATTTTGGCAAATGTCGATCTTAATCGAATCTATACTATGCTTGTGGTGGAGCTGATCATTTCATTAAGGATTGCCCCCAAAATCCTAACAAAGCTCCAGTTCAATCTCCTGCAAATTCGAGTCCTACACCATCTAACCAAAACAAAGGCCCTAGACAAGCACAGTCCAGGAACCAAGGCAAAGGGAGAAGCCAATATTCGACTACTACACATCAGGAATCCTGAGCTTTTGCTCGTATCTACCACATTCATGGTAGGGAGGATAAAGAGTCTCCCTATGTAATGGTAGGTACCGTTGAACTAAACTCAAGTACTGCTTATGCTCTAATTGATTTGGGGTCTACCCACTTATTTATATGCTCTTCCTTGATTGTTAAGCCAAACTTGAAACCCGAACTTGTTAAATATAGCCTTGTAGTTTCAAATCCTATAGGAGGAAACATGCCAATTAACTTACTTTGTAAATCCTGTTCTATATCAATTCGAAATGTACCCTTTCATATTAACCTCTATGTCTTGCCAAATTGTGGATTCGATCTAGTGTTAGGACTATATTGGTTGGGTAAACACCAACCCTGGATTGATTGCCAAAACAGAAGATTGTATCTCCTGGGATTAGGGAAAGAATCCATCTTGCTTATAGATAAGAAACAGACTTCAATCTTTGCTTCCATGGCCTAAAAGAAGAATATGACTTTGGCTTGCCATCTATACCTGTTGTATCTGAATTTGTCGATGTTTTCCCAAGGAACTCCCTGGTCTTCCTCTGACCCGAGAAGTGGAATTCGGGATTGACGTTTAACCGAGAACCAACCCGATGTCAATTAAACTATATCGAATGGCACAAGTAGAGTTGAAGGAACTTAAGAAACAACTTCAAGAACTACAAGACAAAGGTTTCATTCGGCCTAGCACATCTCCCTGGGGTGCACCTGTCTTGTTCATAGAGAAAAAGGATGGTATGATGCGGCTTTGTATCGACTATCGTCAATTGAATTAGCTAACCCTCGAGAACAAGTATCCTTTGCCAAGGATAGAAGATCTCTTCGATCAACTTAGAGATGCTTCGGTGTTTTCAAAAATTGATCTTCAATCGGGTTACTACCAAATGAAGGTGAAAGAAGAATACGTGCCTAAAACAACCTTTCGAACTTGATACGGCCATTTTGAATTCCTTGTGATGCCTTTCGGGCTAACTAATGCCCTGGCCGCATTCATATATCTTATGAATCTTGTATTCAAGCCTTTTCTTGACAAATTTGTGGTCGTCTTTATTGATGACATCTTGGTCTAATCTCGTAATAAAGAGGAACATGCTGAACACCTCTAAATTGTCTTGCAATCTCTGCGAGAAAGTCAATTGTTCGCCAAATTCTCCAAGTGCGAGTTCTGGCTATCAGAAGTTTCATTTCTTGGCCATGTAATCTCAGCTGAGGGGATCAAAGTGGATCCAAATAAAATTTATGCTATTCTTCATTGGCGACCTCCAAGAAATGTTGGTGAGGTCTGAAGTATTCTCGGTTTAGCCGGGTACTATCAAAGATTTGTAAAAGGCTTTTCTACTATCGCCTTGCCTCTAACTAAGCTCCTTCGAAAGGATCAACCATTTGAGTGGTCCGAGAATCAGCAGCGAAGATTTGATCATCTCAAGCAAGCCTTAACTCATGTCCAGATTCTTATCCAACCAGAATCGGGCAAAGAATTCACTGTTTATAGTGATGCAAGGAGATAACGTGGTAGCGTATGCATCAAGGCAATTGAAACCTTACGAACTAAATTATCCAACTCACGATCTTGAACTTGCTGCCATTGTCTTCACTCTCAAAATTTGGAGACACTACTTGTATGGTGAAAAGTGCCACATGTTCACTGATCATAAAAGCCTCAAATATCTCCTAACCCATAAAGATCTCAATTTAAGACAAAGAAGATGGATGGAACTCTTGAAAGATTATGATTTGATCATCGACCATCATCCTGGAAAAGCCAACATGGTTGCGGATGCTCTTAGTCGTAAACGGACCTTGGGTAAGCCAATCTAAATCCTTGAAATTTTAAAATTGAAATTAGACTTTCTTGCTATGCAAGTAACCATTCAAACACTTTCCTTGATCTGCAAGTAACCATTCGATTTCCACCTAAACTATCTTGTTCATCTTGTGGCTTCGAATGATATTAATGCTCACCTTCGAATGTATCAAAAGCGAGGATTTTTGTCCGAACTACAAGTTCAATCCAATCTAATCTCGAGAATCAAATAATTGTAGCAAACCGATTCTGAATTTCAAGCTATCATCTCGAAGGTTGACTGAAAAGCCAACCAATATTTCTATATTCATTCGAATGGCATGCTCCATTTCAAGAATAGTGAGTGTATTCTAATCAATGATGACCTAAAGAATGAAATTTTGCAAGAAGATCATCAAAGCCCATTCTCGATACATCCAAGATCTGTCAAGATGTATAAAGATCTTAAATCCTTGTACTGGTGGCCTAGTATGAAGTTAGCTATCACTAATCATGTATCTAAGTGTTTGAATTGTCAAAGAATCAAAGCCGAACATCAAGCTCCCACCGGATTACTCTAGCCTATTGAATTCCCTCAATGGAAGTGGGATCGAATTACTATGGATTTCGTAACCAGTCTTCCTTGTACTCCAAGAAAGTCTGATGTTGTGTGGTGATCGTAGATCGATTCACTAAATCGGCTCACTTTATCCCTATTATAATGAATTATAGCTTGGACAAACTAGTCGAATTGTATATTCGTGAAGTGGTTCGTTTGCACGGAGTCTCTACTTCTATCATCTCCGATCGAGATCCTCGATTCACAGCTTAATTTTGGAGATCCTTGCAACGAGCCCTTGGCACCAAATTGAATCTAGGCACGGCCTTCTATCCTCAAAGTGATGGACAATCTGAAAGAGTAATACAAGTGCTTGAAGACATGCTTAGAGCTGATGTTATTCACTTTGGGAAAAATTGGGAGAAATCCATACCTCTTGTAGAATTTGCCTACAACAACAGCTATCAATCTTCGATTCAAATGGCACCATTCGAAGCCTTGTATAGTAGAAGATGTCAAACTCCCCTATGTTGGTCTGAACTCGGCGAGAACAAGGTGTTAGGACCACAAATGCTTTGAGAAACTGAAGAACAAGTTCAGATCATATACGATAGATTGAAGCAGGCTTTTGATAGACAAAAAACATACGCATATTTGAAACGAAGAGATATCCAGTACAATGTTGGAGACAAAGTGTTTCTCAAAGTCTCCCATTGGAAGAAAGTCTTCAGATTCAGAAGAAAAAGAAAGCTCAGTCCCTGATTCCTCGGACCTTTCGAAGTTGTTGAAAGAATTGGTCCAGTGGCTTATCAGTTAGCACTTCCTAGTGAATTCAATAAAATCCACAAAGTCTTCCATGTCTCAATGCTCCGAAAGTATTGATCGGATCCATCTCACATTCTAGAACCTGAAGAAGTATAAATGAATCTTTATCTTTCCTACGAGGAAGAACCAATCCAAATCCTTGATAAGGAAGTCAGGAGACTTCGAAACAAGAATATCTCCCTAGTGAAAGTCTTGTGGAGAAACCAAAAGATGGAAGAAGCAACTTGGGAGCCTGAGGATTCAATGAGAAAGCAATATCCTCAATTATTCAATCCAGGTAAACATTATAGGGCAAAATTTCCATTTTAAGGAGGGGAGAATTGTAACACCTTAAATCCTAGCTTAGAATTATTGAAACCAATTATCTAAGTTGATAACTCAATTAAGCTTAAACCTAAGCTAATTAGATTATCTAGGGTCTTAATTGAAAAAACGAATGAAATAAGTGACCAATTTAAAATGACTATATTGAACTAAATGAGAAAGATGATGATTGTATGCTAAATTCCTTGTTTCCCCTAATGCCCTTGATTAAGTTAATAATAAGGATAAATTAAGGGACATATTGGACATTTCATAAATCTAATAACATGGATTAATTGTTATCATCTTCTTATTTTCTCTCTAGTTGCCATTTGGAAGAGAGAAAGAAAGAGAGAGAGGAAAATTTGAGAGAAAGCTTGAAATCCATGGCAATGCAACCTTGATTTAGCTCCTAATTAAGTCTAGATAGCATAGTGAGTAAGGTAACCACTTGTTTCTCTTGTAATTCCATGTTTGAATGGTTGTTTGAATGATATTCTTGTTGTCTTGATGAATTGGATGGATGTTAGACATGTTGGGAGCATACTAGACTCAAATTGAATTTGAAATTGTAATTCCTAGTAACCAAATTGGTACGAGATACATGTATAGTTGCTGGAAATTTGGAATTATGAACATTATTCAAAACAGTGTTGTTAGGGACTGTTTTGGTTGTAGAAATTGTGTAAATATGTTAGATGAACCTAGAACCCTGTTTTGATCATGTTACTAGGTAAAGAGAAGATGTAATTGAATACATGTGTTTCTAAAAATGTGAATACACCTAATTGAACTAGTTAAATTAGGTAATGCACTGCCAAGTGGATGAATTGATGTGTAATTGTGATCAAATGGATTAAACTAGGCTTAACATGACTATGCCATGTTTTAAGAACATTTCTACGTAAATTATGATAGCCAAGACATGCATGAACATGATCATGAATGAAATTTCCTTGTTAGGACTTTGCTAGAATGAAATAAGGAACTAGAAATGCAACCTAGTGTAATCTGCCCATAATACTATGTTCTAGGCAGTGACTTTGAAAAATCACTAAAAATTGTGTATAATTAATTTAAGGCTGAAATTTTTATGGACAACACATTGGAATGTATAAATTTACTAGGAGAAAACATAGCTAAACTCTAGGTTGTGTACTGAAATGTAGAGTTGAAAAAAACTGGAGACAGTGCAAACTACCCAGTAAAGCAGGATGCCCTATCTTTGAGTAAAAGACAATTTTGTTAGCTGTCTAACGGTGTAAACTAATTTAAATTCCGACATACGGAATGAAAGATATGCTTGATTAAGTGACTAGAGTGCAAGCTGCTTGGCAGCAGCTGCATAGGCAAATGCACAATGTTTTGTGACATTTTACAAGCTGTCTTGAAAATAGTTTTAGGCCTTGAAATATGTCTTGTTATACATGAACTAGAATATAGAAAAGTGTGGTTGAGTAAAAAGGAAATTGTACAATAGCATGTTGCCCAAAATCTGTATGTTATATGCTTGTAGTCTTGTCTTGAATTGAATAAATTGGCTTGATGAATTGTGAGCTAACATGCTCCTTATATGTTTGTATGATTGCCTGGTTAGAAGGAGTAAAGGACTTGGTTGAAGAAGATAGGATTGATCAAGTCAAAGGAAAAGTAAAGGGGATTGTCATCAAAGATTGATAGCTTAAGCTTGGAGTTTTGTGAGTGTAGTCTTTCTTAGCGTTGGAACTAGTGTTCTAACCAAAGTTGCATGTCTAAATACTTGCTTGATGATTGATAACATGAAACGAACTTAACTTATATTTGGTGAAATTACTTTAAGGGAAGAATGGACTAATTAAAGACTTGACAATTCAATATGCTCTTGAAATTGTTGGTTGCTTGATATTGCTTGAATGTGTACATAATGGAAATATATGAAAGCTTGTAAAATGATCTTGACCTTGCTATGCTTATTGCTTAATCACTTGATGTGATATTACTTGACAATAGAAGACTCAACAAGTACTTGGTTGCTAGTTGGTTTTAGGTAGAATGACATGCCTTAGAGTCTAGAGCTCATCTTGTTAGGTACTTATTGTACCATATTGTTTGGTGTTTTGATAACCTTCTTGTTAGATACCTTGAGTATCATATTGTTAGGTACTTTGTGTACCCTCTTTTGTGGTGTTTTGGGCACTTTCTTGTTAGATACTTTGTGTACCGTCTTGTGACCTGATTACCTAGTCCTACTATCTACCAAGGAAAAACAATAAATAATGAACTTGAAACAAAGACTTGTGAACATGAATGAAGAATGAGCAAACTTGACACTTGCTAATGAACTTGTATTGTAATGAAAGTTACATGAATAAGATGATATATATGCTATCTTGAATTGCTCATTACTTAAAAGATAATGCATAAGAATGAATGCCCTATTCAAATTGGATTAATTGATCTCTACACTTGAAATGCTTGATTCTTGCTAAACATTGCTTGATTGATTACTAGAACTTTTACTTGGTTACTTGCTTGTACATGTTGGCCGAATGCTTGCTATCCTAAATAGTATAATTTTGATGCTTGAATGACTAGCTAAGATCATTCTTGATGGTTGAAAGCGTTAGCTAGGTCTACACTTGATTAAAAGACATAAAACTTGAAATATCAAATGATTAGACTAGTTACTACCTCACTAAGTACATACTTGTACTTACCACTCTCGTTTTCTTTCTTCCCAACCTATAGGATAAAGGATATGAGGTTGCTTGATCTTGAAGTCCGTTACCTTGAGCAAGAAGCAACTCACACAAATTTAGTTAAAGTATGATTTCATACTTGTTTTGTATATTCCTAGAATGGTGTCACTAGTTTTACATAGTAGCTTGAACATGCATTTTGTAAGTTTGTATATAATGTTTGATGGGTCTACTATGTAGTGATCCTAATGTTAAGTATGTAAAGAACTTAAATTTCATGAAATGGAATCTTGTTGCTGCGCAATTTGTATAAATTCATTTGGAATGGTCTAATGCTTGTTTGTGTACGTGTCTTGTTTAAATTGGATATGTAATGATCAAACCATAATGCTTGTCTTCCTTTTGAATAGTCTTGTGTATGCTTATGTGATTGCCGAATGGTGTATGTGTATATGGCTTGATGTATATGTTTTGTATGCTTTTATAGGATGAATGTTGAATGCATAGGTATGGAAATAAACTTGAATGAACTAGTTACATGTCTTGTGTATGCTTTTGTTGTTAGGGCTGAATGTTTGGGTGTAGAATGTGGCTTGAATGCAACCTATAACATGTAAAATTGAATGATCAATCAATTGTGTTAGTAATTTGGGGCATAAGATGATTCATGTTTACATAAATGAACAATGAAATGGAGAAAGCATGTTTGAACCTTAGGTTAGTTAAATAGGATAGATTAACAAAGAATGAATGTTGTAATATGAGCTATGAATGTAGTAACTTGTAATGTAAGCATGAAATGAATTAGACCTAGTGACCTATTCGAATGGTATAGATTGAATAAAAATCATTGTGTGGTTACTTGTATAATAAGTAGTATTGTATTGATAGCCGAATGCCTTAGAAAGAAAATGAAATTACATATGAGGTTGCTTACATGAAAATAAATATATGATTGATTTCTTTGCTTAGCTCGAATGGTATGTATGATTGAGAGTCAAATGTGTATTTCTTATATGTTAAGTAAGCATGAATGTTTGATTGTCTTGTAATGTTCATTATGTCCCTGCTTGCTTGATAAGTAAGAAACTTAAGAAATGGTTCAAATTTGCCTATATTTTGGTGTCTCCTTACATGTTACATGCAATCGACACTCCTCGCTTCTAACCCAGGTGAGGGGTGTTACATTCCCTCACTTGCTCATTGCCTCCAACCTTTAATTCTCTACATTGATGGAGAAAGAGGGCATAAGCACACAAGGCTTAGTGAGAAGAGCTCAAACAACACACCATCAATGCATTTAAAACTATTTTCTCCAAATACATTGAAATCAAAATTTCAATCATCTTACAAAACATCATACCTTGAAAACCATGCACTTAACATTTCCAAAAACCAGCATATTAAACCATTTACAACATGTATCGTGGATCAAACACAAAATCCCATTTGCTAAACCTCAATTTAAGCTTTCCCATGCATAACAACACATATGCAAGGCTTAAAGAGTAAACATGTATAAACCAACATTATACATCACAATCCATCAACATGATACATTAACAATTATATTGGCTTTCAAGTGATCATAAACCAAGTTCCACTTTACAAAATATTATATAGGATACAGGGATTCAACAAGTGTCCTCTCAACACTTCACGTCATTTCAACCAAAATTCAAGGTACAATCACAACCGGGTACAATCATCAATTAGATGCATAATCCTATAACGGGAGTTTTTGGTACCATATAACCCCTCAACCGTTAGGGTAATCATGGTGCAGATTTCGGCACCTTATAACCCCTTAACACCTGAGGTAACTTTTTATAGTGCACTATCAATCCTATGGCTGACCAACTATATCTGATAACATTTTAAACCACATCACATGCCAATATAATTCATTATCAACCATGTACCTCACTATTTTTATATGCATCAAATCAAACCATTTCCAAAGCAACAAATCATGCTTTAAAACAAGTATTCCACATACATACACAGATCATTTACCAAATGCATCCATCATCATTATATGAGCAAAAACAATATACAACATACTTTAAATAATGCATAAACAGTAGGTACCATGTAATTCATAAAAAGTGCATAAAACCAATTTCGTAAAAGCACGACTGAGGGAGAAATATCTTTATACTTAATTTCGAGTTTAAACTAGCATTTCAAACTAAGTTTAAACTCCCAATATAACCTGTAAAACATTTTAAAGCTGAAATCCACGTTCACACTCACCAACAACGCAAAGCTTTATTCGCCGATGCAAATCACTCCTTCAAAGCTTCCGAAGCAATGCTACGAGCTTGACGATCAATCAACCTTGATTTTACCATAAAAAAATAGAAGATACAATGCATCAAAATGCACTCACAACCCAGCAACATCAAGTCATAAAGATCCTCTTCAAGCTCTAGCTTAAACCTTCACAAAACAACTGAAAACAATATCAAAAACCTTCCACATTTAACCCGGCCAAAACCTAAAGGTTTAACCCATCAATTCTCTTTAGTTGACATCCAAAAACAAACTAACACCATCCTTATACTTCCAGCATACAATAAACCACCACAGCACCTCAAAACACCAAACTAGCAACCTAGAAAATTGGAGATTCACATAGCTTCGGGATTCCAATGTTACATCCAATCTATTAACCTTATATAACATCAAAATAATGAATATGGAAACTTGTTAAATCAACAAGTTTCACCTTGGGGTGCATCGGTTCTTTAGAAAGAAAGTAGAGCAATGCGTATATGCATTGGTTGCCGACAATTAAATGGGTTGGGGTTAGGAATAAGTATATGTTGCCCTGGATAGATGTTTTGCTGATTAGTTTTGTGGGGCGGTTGTGTTGACAACGATTGATTTATGATCGGGGTATTATCAGTTGAAGGTTAGGTTACGGACGTGTGGAAAGCTACTTTTACACGAGTTATGGATATTGTGAGTTTTTAGTGATGTTGTTTAATTGGAAAAAGCTCAAATGATTTCATAGATTTTATGGATATAGTGTTTCATGAATATCTCGATCAATTTTTGGTTGGGCTATCGATGATATCCTTGTGTACTCTTGTATCGAGGAGGGCCATGAACAACTATTGCGATTTGTGTTGCGAGTTTTGAAGTATCATCAGTTGTATGCTAAGCTGGGTAAGTGTAAGTTTTGTCTTAGAAAAGTGGTGTTTCTTGGTAATGTGGTTTTAGCAGAGGGTATCAGTGTGACCTGCGATAGCTTGAGGTTATTTTTAATTGGAAACAACCTAAGACAGTACCGGAGGTTCATAGTTTTCTTGGATTGATCAGTTTATTACCAATGTCTCATGGTCAATTTCTCTTGTATTGTTGCTCTATTGACGAATTTGTTGCAAAAGAATGTTTCTTGTGTAATGAAGGAGAGTCAACAATAAGGTTTTAAGAAGTGAAAGGGGTTTTTGACTCGTGCTCCTATTTTGATTAAACCTGAGCTTGGTAAGGAGTTTGTAGTCTGCATTGATGTGTCCTACATTGATTTGGATTGTGTGTTGACACAAGGAAGTAAGGTTGTGGCTTATATAGCAGGGCAATTGGCAGTTTATGAGCACAACTACCTGACTCGCAATCTAGAACTTGCAGCGGTTGTGTTTGCTTTGAAAATTTGGAGAGATTATCTTTATGGTGAGAAGTGTATTGTTTACACCGATCATGAGAGTTTATGGTATTTGATGTCTCAAAAGGATTTGAATCTTAGGCAATGAAGGTGGATTCAGTTGCTTAAGAATTATGACTTGACGATTGAGTGTCATCTCGGGGAAAAAATGCTAGTGTGGTAGCAAGCGTGTTGGGTCTTAAGGTTACTGTAGGCTTAGGGCGATGTTTTCAAGGTTGAGTATGACACGAGGAGGTGGTTTATTGATTGAATTGCAAGTAAGCCTGCATTGCCTCAAATGACTTAGCGAGGCAACCGTATGATAATTCTTTGGTTCCGCTTGTTGAGGCTATTTCATTTGGCAATCTAACAAATTTTTAGTTTGATGATGATGGGGCTTTGTGCTTTAAGGTCGAATAGTTGTGCCAGAAGAGTCGGAGTTGAGGCGCACTAATTCCACTAAGTATTATTCTAATTCTTTTGTTATGCACCCTAGTGGTTCAAGGATGTATCGGGATTGAAGGATGTGAATGAGTTTGTTTATCGTTACATAGTGGGTCAGCGTGTTGAGGCTGAACATCTGTTTCCTTGTGGGTTGTTGTAACCTATTAAGATTCCGAAATGGAAATGAGAAAAGATCACCGTAGATTTTGTGACAGGTCTACCTTTGACACCGTCCAGGATTGTTTCAATGTGGGTGATTGTTGATCATTTCTCAAGGTGTGCATATTTCTTTGCGATGCATATGATATATTTTGTTGGCAAGTTGGCGTTTATGTATATTATTAGGTTATAAGGTTGCATGGGATTCCCAAGTCAATTTTAATGAAAAGTGATCCTCGTTCTACATCAAGGTTTGGAGTAGTACAAATAGTTTTGTGTACAATGCTTAATTTCAGTATGACTTATCATCCTCAGAAGGATGGGAAGTCTGAACGTGTTATTCTGATTTTGGAGGTTATGTTGAGGTGGTGTATAATTGGATAAAAAAGGAGATGGAAAAGGCAACTACCGTTGGTGGAGTTTGCTTAATTAATGGTTGTCGGTTGAGATTTCATTTGGCTCCTAGTGAGACTCTTTATGGATGTAGGTGTCATACACCTCTTGGTTAGGCAAAAACGAGCGAGAAGCATGTTACAGGGCCCGATATGCTAAAAGGGTATGAATGAGAAAGTGAAACTCATTTGCGAAAGATTTAGAGTGGCTTTGAGTTTGTTAAAAAATCCTATGCGGATTTGAAGTGAAAAGAAAGTTTGAATGTGAAGTGCGTGCTAAAGGGTTTTGAAGATTTCACCTTAGAAGAAGGTGATGAGATTTGGGTGCAAGAATAAGTTAAGCCCTAGGTTTATTGGACCTTATGAGGATTTCGAGCGTGTTGGTTCGATTGCATACGATATGAGGTTAATAGTGGAGCTTTGAAAGTTACATGATGTTTTCCATGTGTCGATGCTCCGGAAGTGTGGATCGAATTCGTCGCTTGTTGTGCCCGTTAAAGGGAATGAGTTGCAACAGTGGTTGGTTTGGGTGAAGAACCGCTAAGGATTTTGGATTTGGGTACTAAGGTTCTCTGTGGATAAGCTTTTGGGTTGGTTAAGGGGTTGTGGCGTCATTGAGGAAGTTGAAGATGCGATTTCCTCATCTTTTACCTTCAGGTAAATTTTGGGGATGAAATTTCCTAAGAGCGAGAGAGTTGTAACACCCCAAAAATAGCGCTAGAAGTTTTGAGGTTAGATCGGGTGAGGTTTGACCCGGTTGAACCAGATTAATTAGTTAACTAAGTTTTGGGGAAATTAATATTTTAAAAATATTATTTGAGGAGATAAAAATTGGTTTGATTTACCAAAAATCTTTAAATATATTATCAAGTGTTTTGGTAATTAATTTGGGAGTTAATTAAATGGTTTCAAATGGCAATTTGATTTAGTGACTAAATTGTAAAAAGTGCAAAACTATTTTAATGACTATTTCGTAAATGGGCCAATACGAAGAATCCTTAGAGAGCTATATTTTCAAAATGTTTTAATCTAAAAATACCACCTTAATTGATTAAGGAATTGACGGTTAATCTTTTTTCCAAATCATTTTTCCTATTGCTTTGATTTCCCACATTTTCTCTCCTTATTTTCCTCTTACTTTCCATTTCAACTTCCAAACAAGATTCTCCAAAATTCTTTTCTGATTTTCAATGGAGAATTCATCATTTGATTCTACCTTTGTTTCCTAACGAAACCTCAGAAGATTTTCTCAAGGATTCCATCAATTTCACAAGTTGAGTTTCAAAGAAAATCTTACGTCAATTTTGGTGGGAGCTTCTTCAAAGGTGAATTTCTATTCATATCTTAAAACTAAGGTTCCTTATTGCTATTCCCTATTAGTTGGCTGATTATGGATTGATATTAACATGGTTTTGCAATAGTTTTCAAGACTTGAGCTATTAATGGCGATTTTGATTATTTGCCTAAAGATTTGTTTAACTTGATGAAACCTGGAGAACTTTATTGGGTTATTTCATGTTTTGATAAGGTAATCATAATGTGAAATGAGATTACGAGAATAAATCCCGAAACTATTTAATTATCTAGTTTTTAGATGAGTTTTTAGTGGTTTTTGGGGCTATTCTATGTGTTTTTGAGTTGTTGGAGATATAAGGATGTTTAGAAGGTGTTTGTGGATATGTTTTGATGTGGATTGAATGTTAGAATCACTGGTTTGAGGTTAGGAATTGATATAGCGAAGGTTGATTTGTTTTCGGTAGTTTTGGGTAATTTTCAACAGGGTAATGTTGAGGATGTGGTGGATTGTTGTTTGGCAGTGATTATAATGCATAATGATGCATTTTCCCTTTGGTTTTATATGGTTAAAAAGTGGACGATCAAGGCAAGGTTGTCTAGTTGCGAACACCGCTTTACAGAGGCTCGATTCACGTTGGCGAGCAATGCAAAGTGTTTTGGTGAGTGTGTAAACACGTTAATGCTCTTTAAAAATTTGATCGATGGATCATGGGGGTTTAGTTATAGCCTAACAAGCTTAACTAAACTCAAGCGTAAGTTGTTCTTACTTTGCTTGAATATTGGCTTTGACATGAGTTTGTGGATTTCATGTTTGGTTTTAAAAATGCATTGATTTAATGTTTTGGTTTTTAACATGGTTTGAATTACTTACTATAAATGCATCATTTTGGATTAATATGCAATGTTTATATTCGCCTATGAGCATTGAGATTTATTCCTTGAAGGAATGTGTTGTTGTTGTGGTTTTGCATATGAAATGTTTTGAGAAATGCATTGAAAAATAGTCAGTAATGTGTTTGAAAATGATATATTGGCTATTTAACATAAATGAGCAAGTATTAAATATAGTTGGCTAGCCAAAGGATTAAAGTACACTATAAAAAGTAAAATCGATCGTGTGAAATTCTTCGCTTACACAATAAGGGTACTGCTATAGTGATGTGATAAAGGTAGTGCTATCACAACGGGATAGGGGTAGTTTTATTCCTGGCTGAAGTGAGTTATGGTGGAGGTAGTACCGCCATGAGAAAAACTTGATGGGGATAGTGTCATCAAGGGAATTCATATATCCAAACATGTGTGGATAAGGGTAGTGCTATCCAAGGATAGAGGTGAGTCAATCCGGGATCACTATAATTGCCAATATTTGAGAATATATGTGATATATGAGAAAATGCTTTGGTTTAATTAAGCATGACACTTGAGAAAGTTGTTTTGGGTGCATATGGTTGTTATGCATGATTTGTTTTGGAAAGAAATGAGACAATGCTTTGGTTTATTTGAGCATGCTTTATACTTCACATGATATGTGATTTTCAAATGGTTTTTGAAATGCATCAATGTTTTGTTTAAGAGTGACCTCACTAAACATTGTGTGTTTATGCTCTCTTTTCTTATTGATGCAGTGATGTAGAGTTGGGGGGCAGTTTTCTCTCGTCAAGGAAGGTCTAAGAACACGATAACTACTTGAGTATGGAAAATGTAGATTAAATTCAGATAATAAGGCAACGTGTTACCATGCTGTTGGGGGTTTTGTAACCTGTGTTTAATTGTATTGTGGAGTTGTATTTGCTGGGGTTTGATGGATTAATATGTTGATGGATCAAAGCATGATTGATGGTAGCTTGCATATATGTGTTTGACACTTGATGGATCTCATAGTATGCATATAGGGTGAACATGCCTTTGCTTATGCTTTTATGGCTCAAGCATGTGTTAATTGTTAATCTAAGTCCATTGATGTGATGCTTATGCTGAAATGTGCCTTGAATCCCTTTTTGGATGTTTAGTTGAATGGTTTTAGGAAACATGCCTCTAGTATTGTGACATTGTGTAACATGCCTCTATATGATCCTGTTTGCAAGGGATCTCAGCTTGTTTTAATCCTTGGTTTAGTGATGTAAATATGTATGGATGATTAAGGCATGTTTAAGTTATCAATGGGGTAAAAACCCAACAAATTTTGACATTACAATTTTAAGCATATCGATATGCGTAGCCTGACATTGGTACGGGTATGTGGAAATTTCTCCTGCATATCGGTATGGGTGGAAGCATATCGGTACGGGTTTTAGCAACTAGAAATTGGGATTTTGGCCATGATCTTGCGTACCGTTACTCATAGGGATCGTATCGGTATGACCTTGCAGAATAAGCTTGGTATCGGTACGGTGTCCTACATACCGATACACCTAGGCTTTATTTCAGTTAAAGTGTTGATTAAGGTTTTGGTTTCTTTTATTTTGGCCCCTAATTGTCATGTGTGGAACAGTATGAGTTTAGTTGATCGTTTAGAGCTAAAATTTGGCAAGTAAGCATGTAACCTGAGTAATTGATGAATGATAACTTTGAATTTATTTAAGTCCTTGTAATTTTTTAGATTTGCAATTTGGTCCCTAAATTGCAAATACAGACAATTGGATATCGATTCGACACCCGATTTAGTTGAGATTTCACCCACAACCAGCTTGCTCACCTTAGGTCATAATGATGCATCTAGACAAGATAAAAAGAAAAAAATAGACCCAATCTTAGTTAATCATATCGGGTTTTCTTTCACCAAAACCCAATGTAGCTTGCTCGATTCAGTCTGGCATCTAGGTCAGGTTGAAGGGTTACATTTGGTGGTATTAGAGCCAAGTTTTGATTCGTGTGTTCCCATTAATACCCAAACATAACAATTATCATCAACATCACAGTTAAACATGTATCCAAACAACATTACATTAATTAAGCAACAAACAACAACACCTAAAAATCGCAAACCTGACTCTGATACCACCAAATGTAACCCTCTCAACCCAGCCTAGTCGCCAGACCGAATTGAGCGAGCTACCTTGATTTTTTCGAAACAAAACCCGTTACGATAAATTAAGATTAGGTCTGTTTTTTCTTTTTTATCTTTTCTAGATACAATATTATGACCTAAGATGAGCATGGCAGCAGCGGGTGAAATCTCAACTAAATCGGGCGTCAAATCGACATCCAATGGTGTTATTTGTAATTTAGGGATCAAATTAAAAATATCAGAAATTACAAGGACTTAGCTGATTTCGAAGTTACCATTCCTCAATTAGTTGGGTTACATGCTTACTAGTCAAAAACCAGCTCAAAACAATCATCCAAACTCATTCAATTGCATTCGGAAGAACTGGGGACGAAAACAGATGAATTAGAAACCTCAAAGAACACTTTAACCGAGTTAACGCCCAGGCGTACCGGTACATGGGACACCATACTGGTACAAAGCTTAATTCTATAGGGTCGTACGATACGATCCCAAGGCGTATCGATACGTGACTACACTAACCAAGACTCAAATTCCAATGGCCAAAGAGCGTATCGATACACAATGACGTGTATCGATACGAAGCCACAAAAACACATACTCGTACCGATACGGAGCCCGCGTAACGGTATGCCTGGACTTGTAATACCCAAAATTATTGTTTTTTCTCTCAAACAATGATTCAAACATGCCTTAACTCAACATAATCATACATACAACTAAACTAAAGATTAAACCATGTTAAAAAGCAAGGTAACATGATCAATTCATGAAGAAGTACTTCAATCACAATTCTAAAGGCATGCTTCCTAAAAAACATCGAACTCAACATTCCAAAGGGAGTTCAAGGCATATTTCATCATAGACATTGCATTAGCAACCATTTAGCAACATTGGAAATATGCTAGTACCACAAAAGCATGAACATAAGTACTTCGAACCAGTACGCATACTAAGGGAAACCACAAAGCATAGACTTATACTCGCATGTCATCAACAATCATGCCTCAAATCCAACCACTAAAGCCATCAAACCACATCAATTAAACTATCCTAAAACAACCAAAATCCATATTACGAATCCCCCAAAACATGGTAACACATTGCCATATTTACCGAATTTAAAACCAAGTTCCCATACTCAAGTAAATGTTTTGATCTTGAACCATCCTTGCCAAACCAATGCTGCCCCTCAACTCTATTGCTCTGAATAAATGGAAAAAATAGAGCATAAGCACAATTACTTAGTAAAGATGCTCATACACAACATTGATGCAATTGAAAACCGTTTGAAAGCCATAAAACAACTTGTTTCCCATAATATGCTTACTTCCCAAGCATTAACATAATTGTTTTATTATTAACTCATGCTTAACTACCCAAGCATTTCACATTTGATTGAAAATCCATTTGAAAATGATAAACCATCTTATTTTCAAAACATTCTTAACTACCCAAGCATTTTCTTATTTGTTCCCAAAGAAATCATGCATGACAACCATATGCATCATAATCATTTGTTAAAACCTTTTATCACATATATTCTCATATATTGCCATTTAGAGTGACCAAGATAGACTTACCTCTATCCATGGATAACACTATCCCTATCCATACATGTTTAGATACATGGATTCCCTTGATGGAACTACCTCCATCAAGTCTTCTCTCATATCGGTACTACCTCCACCATAACTCACTTTGGCCAGGCATAGAACCATCCCTATCCCATTATGTTAGCGCAACCCCTATCACTTCACAATAGCACTACCCCTATTGTGTAACCGAAGAATTTCACATAATTGCTTTTACATTTTATAGTGCACTTCAATCCTATTACTAGCCAACTATATCCGATATTTTCTCATTTACGTCACATAGACAAGATATCATTTTCAAACACATTACTTATTATTTTTCAATGCATTTCTCAAAATCGTTTCATATGCAAGATCACATTGCCAAGGCAATAACACATTCCTTCAAGGAACAAATCTCAACGCTCATAGGCATCATATACTTTGTTTAAACATTGCATATTAATAAAAAAAATGATGCATATGCAGCAAGTAAACCAAATTGTGTTTAATCCCACAACATGAAATCCGCAAGCTCATATCAAAGGCGATAACCAAGCAAAATAAGGGAAACTCATGCTTGAGCTTAGCTAAGCTTGTTATGTTATTACTAAACCCCCAAGATCCATCGATCAACCCTTTAAAGGGCTTTAACGCGTCTATACACTCACTGATACGCCTCGCCTTGCTCGCCAATGCAAATTGAGCCATCGATAAGCAATGTAGCAACTAGGAAACCCCGCCTTGATCTTCCCCTTTTTTAACCACATAAAACCAAAGGCAAAAGCATCATTATGCATTCAACTTTTTTCTAAACAATGATCCCCTACATCCATAACATTAACCTTCCAAAAACTAGCTGAAACTATCGAAAACAACACAAATCTTTGCTCTACCAACTCCTAACTTCAAACCAGCGATTTTAACATTCAAATCAAATCAAAACATATCCACATACACCTTCTTAACATCCTTATATCTCCAGCAACTCAAAACACATAGAACATCCCCAAAGACCACTAAAAAATCACCTAAAAATTAGCCAACTAAATAGTTTCGGGATTTATTTTCATAATCCCATTTCACATTATGATTACGTTATCAAAACATGAAATAACCCAATAAAAATCTCCAGGTTTCATTAAGTTAAACAAATCTTTAGGAAAATCATCAAAGTTACCATTAATAGCTCAAATCTTGAAATCCATTGCAAAACCATGTTAATATCAATCTATAATCAGCCAACTAATAGGTAATATCAATAAAGAACCTTAGTTTAATGAGAGGAAAATAAATTATGTAATACCCAACCAAAGACTAGAAAGTAAGACTATCCTAGAAGTAGACAAATAACTTGTCTGGCAAGTTCGTATTCGAACAGGGCAAGGATATACCACCAAGATCCTTGGAGAACAAGTATTTATAAAGATAAATTATGATCACCAAATAAAATTTTGAAATTCAAATCATACAAATTGGTACAAGGAAGACATGTAAACGATTTAATTCTTAGAATTAGGCAAGATGTTAATCATATGATAGGTCGAATAGTATGCCATGTTAATTTATACAAACCATTGCAAACAAGACATAACAAGTTAAGCATTTTGAAGCATTTAGTAACTATAGGATATAAAAGTTTATGGCAAAGCTATGATCTAACAAAATTTCTTTTAGACATAAAGTATTTCCAAATTATAATCATTTATCGAGCTATTTATACATGTTAATTTCGGATTTGATTCCACATAAAGGTTTGTACTTACGACATCTTCACATACACAACAAGCAACCATACTTTACTATCACCAAGCATTCAATTATAAGCTCCTACGGTCATCTATGACAATCGAGGCCACCATCCATATCTCCAAGCAAAATCAAAGCATTATCAAGCATCAAGACAAAACACATGATATACAAAGCCTTTAATATTTTACTGTTTACAAACCCCCTTAAAGGACAGAAAAGTTCGTAAGTATAATATTCAAGCTAGTGCCACCTTCTAAGAGTTTAACTTAACAACACAAAACATGCATTTGAACTTTAGTGACCTTGCTTTGGCTCCCCAAGCTTGATCTATCAATCGACTTTTCCTGTAAATAGCAGGGTGAGCAATTAGATTGCTAGTCTTGTAACTTAGATAACAAAAAGTCTAAAAGTACCAAAATAAACTAAATCACAATCTAGTCATTTAATTTAAACAGATAGGCCATCAAGACTATTTTTATTCATTTGGAAACTACCATTTGAGTAACGTACTATCTACTTATCCAGCAAAAAGCTTATTCTAAGCTTAGTTAATTCATAAACTGTAACACCCCATCCCCGGGTTAGCCGTAACCCGGTCTAGGAGCGTTACCAGAACAAAACAAAGCAATTGATATGTTACTTATCGAACAAGTAACCTCGGGATACTTGCCTTGATGCGCAAGTAACCTAAACTTTAAACCTTTCAATACAACAATACATTCATCAATCCACATTAAACAATAAAAAACATACATAGAATACTATTTTAGGTACCATTTTGTTCATAACCTAAGTTACTATTATCATATTACCAATCCATTCAAATTGCATACATCATTCAAACAACAAACACAAGAGTGGCATACTTCACTTTAGGTTACTTCTAGTCATAATTCAACTTTCATTCTTATTTCAATTCCATGTGCTTATTCGAATTACAGTAAGGGATTCACTAAACATGCTTTAACTAGCTTACTTGCATCTTAAGAAACTACTTATTCAATCATTCAACATGATCATTACAAGCATACAGTTTCCAATCTTTACAAGTTTAAGCATCATATTCGAATATCTAGATGATACCTAAACTTATTAAGTTTGTTTCTTTACAATCAAGACATCTCATTTCATTTGTTTCCTATTTCAATGAAACATAACATTTCATGACATCCTTAGATAATACATTCTAAATGCATGATTGTACATACCTTGGCCTTAACTCAACATGGCCGAATCATGCAATATCCATAGGAAACAATGCATGATCATGCCATTTCAAGTTTAGCATTCAATTCATACAAGGTTCAACAAGCATTGCAATACTATCATATTATGCGCAACATCATACCATCTTATATATACAAATCAACCAAGTCACATACATAGTTTGAATCATCCAAATTGATTACATGTTAGGCCCATCAAAACAATACACATACTAGTCTTAAACACATACCACAAAATGCATGAATAAACTATCTATTAAAAGTTCTGGTGCCACCAAACTAGGAGTATACAAAGAGTATGAAATCATATTTTTAAGCTTGCTTCAAGTGTTGCTTCAAACCCAATATATCCTCTTGAAGTATTATTTAATCTGTTATGGGAAGAATGAAGAGTAGAGTGGTGGTAAGTACAAGATGTGTACTTAGTGAGGTAACACTAAATCTAGTCAATTTCAAAGTATACACATCCAAGTTTTCATGTTTTCAAGGAATCAAGACCATCAATACAATACAATACATACGCTATTCAAATTACATAGGGTAACTTAGGCATCTTTTACATGTCATACAATCAACTTAACAACAATCCATCATGGTTTTCACAGTGCATTCGAATAACATGCTTTAAGTACAAGAAACCAATCATCAAATTATCAAGTAGGCATTTATACATAAATCCATCATCCATACATTTCTTTCATGACAAGAAACAAGTTTAGCAACTATTCATGGGTCATCTTTCAAAGCAAGAAAGTTCATTAAAGTTTCTTATAATACAAGCAATGTTCATTAAGTCATCATTCAACATTTGCTTGGTAGGTAGCTTACTAGATAATCAAATCTTATCAATATGCACTGAAGTGCCAATATGTACCATCGTACCAATATGCACCATAGTGGCAATATGCACCGTAGTGCCAATATGAGCTCAAGATTCTAAGGCATGCCCTCCCATCTATCAAACTAGCTACCAAGGTTGTTGATTATCCATTTCATTTAAGCTTTATACATTTATTGATTCAATATAACATTATGCCATTCAAAGGCCAAGCCCTTAGGCTTATGGAGCCTTAACTCCCAATACATAACTATCCATACCATTCGATTCAATCAGCCATGTATAACATTCACAATCACAAGCATATGTATGCATTGTGCGTACCTTATTCTTCAAGCAAGCATGCCATTTCATACCTTAGGCATAAGCAATGCACATGACAAGCATTTGATTACATTTGCTTAACACCCAAGTAAACACAAAGATCATGGCATCAATCGAGTTGTCATACATTTCATTCCTCCATTAATTATCCAAATATACTTTAAGTCATGTTACATGGCATTGACATTTCATTTAAGCAATAACAAGGATGGTTAGGACCTAAGTCCCAACCCTAAGGATAGTTACACTTACAATACTCCTAGCAATTCAACTATCTTGGATCCAAATCCATTTGCATCTATCTTTGGGATGTCCACTCCTATCCTCTTCTTCTCCAATCTGCTTCCCTTGATCTAGCAAGCATAACATATACACATTTCATCAAAACAAACACAATATCACACAATCATAGTAGCAATGTTATTAGATTTTACCTAACATTTAGCTAATGTTTTTATGCTTCTTTTTAAGCATTTCTTACCAATTCAATTCCATATTGTTATTACTTCATTTTAAGACATAATTGGATAGATTACAATGTCCCAAAACTGTTTTGGAAACAATTTTCATTTAGGTGCAAAAATAGTCCCAAACTGCCCAGGACACTGCTGCCTAGCAATTTGCACGTTATCCATTTAAATTTCCTATAAGACCATGAAAGGCTTGCATTTTATTTCTTACCAATTAATGCAATTTATTGTTCAAAGACAGGGCATTTACACTGCCTGGACAGTTTGCACTGTCCATCAATTCCTATTTACAGTTTTAAGTATAGGACCCGGTTTTCAGTTCTGTTTTCACCTAATGAAAATAGATATTCTAAGGATCATGTAATTAAAATTTCAGCCCTGAATTTAATCTATAAAATATTTGGTGAATTTTCAAAGTGACTGCCCAAAACAGAGCAATTATGGGCAGATTGCATCTAATTACATTTCAATGCCTTAAATTCATTTTAACCAATGTCTTGGACTTGTAATTCAATTCATATGATATCCTAAACATGTTGAGTCAATTTTAATCCATTATACAAGGCTTTCAAAATAGGCAAGTTGGTTACAAAGCCTAATCTTGCATGTTTGCTCAATTTCAATTCCACAAAATAGTTTCTATGTTCATGCTCTTATCCTCCATTTCCAAAATTGTTTGCTAACAATTCAATTTGTTTAACACCTTCTTTACAATATCTATTCATGATAATCATCAATTCATTAATTTCGTAGCTAAATTTTAAGTTCTAATCATTCAATTTTCATCTCAACAACACAATTCAATTTTCCAGCAACCTAGGTGTACTACACAATCACAAACATATGATTTCAGCTTTGTACCTAATGTCATTCTTCAATTTTGCATAATTATACAATCATTCAATCATCTAACAACATATTCAATGTCTAATTCATCTAACATCATCAAAATCAGTCCAATTCCACAATCATAGTTGCCTATACAATTAAACACAAGAAGAATTATACTTGCTTTGCTTCTTGCTTAATTTCAATGAAAATTTCCTACACATGCAAGCTTAATTTCTTCTTCAATGGCTGAATTTCCAAGCTTTCTCTCTCACTTTTCTTTCTCTCTGGATTCGGCCAAATGCATGAAGAAGATGATGACCATTTGGTTATCCACATTAGTGGAATTAGGATTTTACTAATATATCCCTTAATTAGTTACTAATCATGTAATTAGTCAAGGGCAAATAAGAGAACCATGAAGATTATCATGCATTCATCTTCTTTCTTGTTTAATTCAATGTAGTCATTCTAATTTGGTCACTTATTTCATTCATTCTTTCAATTAGGCCCTTGACTATTCAATTTAGCTTATTTCTAAATTCAATTAAGCTATTCACTTATTCAATTTGGTTCCAATAATTCTAGGCTAGAATTTGGGGTGCTACATAAACGGAAACATGCTTCTAAGAAGAAGAATATATTATCAAGCAACTCTTTTAATTGTTCGAGTAAACAAATCAATCTTTTAACAATCAATTTATCACAAGCAACCTTAGTTGTATAACACAACCTTGTCTAGTTTTTAGTCTAGAAGTACATATTCAATCGAAACATTATCAGGCAACGGTAATCTAGTACCATCAAAACATATAATCATTTCAAGTCTATCAGGGGTACCTTAGTACCATTCATGGGACCTTAGTCCAGTTCAGGCTGAGCTTAGGAATCTCCATTGGCATGCCAATATAGCTAGAACTAAAACTAATCAAGGCTCTTAGGAACTTTTCAATAATCCACTCGTATACTCCTTTAACTCTTCAAGCACTTACCCACATGCACAATATGCTACATTAAGCATTATAAGCAAACAATTCATGTTTATGTTCTAATTTGCACAAACAATTATCCGTACATACCTGGACATATTCACCTTACCAAGTGTTAGCAACCCACAACAAGCATAGGCATTTTAAGCCTCATGATATGATTGAATAACTTAACTAAGTTAACAATCTATGCTGAATTAAAATATAGTTACACTCACTGATACTCCAAGCTATTCTTGATCACGGATCACAACTCCCTTTTTCCTCTCGTCTTCTTGATCGATTCCCTTGTTGTCTAATTAATTCAGCAATTAATAGTTGCATTAGAAACAATTCTTTACTCATAAAGTTATCTATTTCTCTTATATGTCTATACAAGCCTTAATATATAAATTTCCAAAGCTTCATTTGATCAATAAAATAGGTTTTTCATACAGCATCAATTCAAAACAATGATCCCTTTACAATTCACATAAAACAATCCCCTTTTTCCCATAGTCAATTCGAAACTACCTAACTCTTATCTCACTTGCTCTTGCTCCTTAAAATTCATTTTTCCTTGCCAATTTTAAACATCCAAATTACTATTAAGCTAAGTATCTTGCATTAAGTCATCAATTAACATTTAACTAGTTTTAAACAATTTCTTAACTACTTCAATTCCACAAAACAGTCCCATAAATTCTGCCTAGTACAAGCAGTTTAACACTTAATCGAATTCACCTAAACAACCATCAAAACTCCTTTTAAACCATTTCCCCTACTTTAATAAGATTCAAACAGTCTTGTAGTTCATTAGAACAATTATTTGTTGCTAATTCATAAGTCAAACGATCTATATCATACCAATCACAAAATCAGTTTCGTTAAAGGCTATAATCGAACATGGAAGTTTCCTATTTCCTCTAATCTAGTCCAAATGCATTGTCTCATGCTGAAATCAGGTCATTCTAGCATATTGAATCATCTTTATGACTCTAAATTCACATCACTACAACTCTACATTGCCAAAACATGTTTAATTTAACTTTAATCCCCTTTCTAACTAACATTCTAGCAAACCGAATTGAACAAGCAAACAAAAACCATCATCATCAAGCAAGAATTGGTTTGATTACCACTACATCAAGTCATACTTCAATTAAAAAGGATAACACATAGAAACTTACAATCTCAAGCATGCAAGCACAATTTACGCTCTAATCTAATGAAACTGATGCTAGCTTATCTTTACAATCTCTAAGATTTGAGAGAATTTTTCTTTCTCTTCCTTTTGGGTATAGCTTGAGAATGATGGAATAGGATGAATCCCCCCACTATGCTGAGACTCGAGGATACCTATGCCTAGTCCTTGCTTTGATTAAAAGTTAGCACGCAAACATGAACATTTAATTCATTCCGGAAATGGTCCCTTATATAAGAAACCCTTTAGTTTAGCCAAAGTTCAAGTTAGTCACCTTACAATTCATTTACTCATAGAAATATATCCTAATTTACATTCAAGGCAATTTCTCTTAGGCCCCTTTTTGGTATGTTACAAATTCACCTTTGAAGAAGCTTCCACCAAAATTGACGTAAGATTTTCTTTGAAACTCAACTTGTGAAATTGATGAAATCCTTGAGAAAATCTTGTGAGGATTTGTTAAGAAAGAAAGGTAGAATGAAATGATGAATTCTCCATTGGAAATTAGCAAATAATTTTGGAGAATCTTGTTTAGAAGTTGAAATAGAAAGTGAGAGGAAAATTAGAAAAGAAAATGAGGGAAAATCAAAACAATAGGAAAATGATTTGGAAAAACAATTAACTGTTAATTCCTTACTCAATTAATGTGGTATTTTCAGATAAAAACCTTTAGAAAATATAGATCTCTAAGGATTCTTAGTATTGACCCATTTACAAAATAGTCATTAAAAAAGTTTTGCACTTTTTACAATTTAGTCACTAAATCAAAATGTCACTTGAAACCATTCAATTAAATCCCAAATTAATTACCAAAAACTTGATATATTTAAATATTTTTGGTAAATCAAACCAATTTTTATCTTCTCAAATTGTATTTTAAAATTAATTTACCTGAAACTTATTTAACCGATTAATCTGGTTCGACCGATTCAAACCTTTACCCGATCTAACCTCAAGACGTCTAGCCCTATTTTTGGGGTGTTACAATTAACTCCTTAAAAGTACTATTTTTTCTATATATATTGTCAAGATTTTTCTTGTCTCTAAGTATATATTCATGAATTTAGCTAGTAAAATCATGCATTTGCGTTAAGGAGTTAGGAAACGTTTCTTTTGCCAGAGTAAAGGTGCTTTTCTTTGTTGTGGTGTGTAGAGAAGGTCAAGAGCACGATGATAGGAGCAGAAGCAAGAGTAGTTGGCAGCGTAGAACCATAGAACCGGTAGAGAAATGCCAGGTCGAGTTGGCAATGCAGGACGAAGACTGCAAAACTTAGTTGGCAAAAGATAGAAAATGATGCCTGGTCTACTAGCTGTTGGTCAAAGATCCAGTCAGTCCTAAAATTCAAATGAAAATATCACATCAGGTCTCGACAATTTTATCAGGCAATTGTCATGGTAAGTAACATATGAAAACTAATAGAGACAAAAAATGAATGCAAATGATCATGAGACGAACAAAAGCAAACCCCCCAAACTTGAGAGAAGCATTATCTTCAATGCATGCAAAATATAATAAAACAAAATAAAGACAAAATGCAAATGAACTAATTGGAGAGGTCGTTACCTCAAAGTCGTAGTTTCCTTTTGGCTGTTTGCTTGAGGTGTTTGTTGCCTCACTGTGGTTGCTGTCATGAAGTTGGTGTAGGGTTATGAATCTTAGTTTCCTCGACCTCCTAAATGGGCTCACCCTCCTTCTTGACCTCCTTATGTGTAGAAGCTTTACGAATCGACGCTTACTTTGATGGCATAGCTGGAGGTAGGGACTTCAACGCTATAAAAATGGTGTCTTCATAATCTAAAAAATCATGACAAGATTCAATACATTTTGATTTATGAACTGCTTCCTTAACTTTACGTGGGGTAGTGATTGTCGTGACAATGTCACTTGCAGTTGGCTCAACATTAGTTATCGGGGCAAGCAACTCGTTAAAGAAAACAGAAAAGGGTACACTACTACTAGGATAGTTTTCTAGGATAACTTGTTTCAGGGTAATATCTCGGTCCTTCATATATCGCCTAAGCAACAACTCTCTCGCCTACATCCTATCCAAATGTTGCAACTATTGATGCTTTCGGCGGGGCATCTTGCATCATTCGCATATACTGATTCTTAGTCCACCCATTCTTCTTGGGTAGCCTCTCATTTGTAGCCTCGGATGGTACTTTCTCATTTGCGCATAAAATCAAAATCAAATTAGGGAAATAGAGCTCACCCGCATCCTTCTTGCTACAAGCATAAATCTCATCAGCAATAATCTATACAACATTGATAGTACGATTATGCAAAATAGAGTGTAACAACAATAAATAAGATGAAGAAACCATAGTACTATGAGTTATGGGCATCAAACGAGTTTGGAGGAAGTTTTTCCATAACTTTGATGCAGGTTTCAACATGACCCGATTCATAGTGCCTTTCAAATCTCCATCATTCCACTCGGTTCCTTCAATAGTAAGGTCCTTGAGGATTCGGTCTGTCTCTTCCAGGGTGATGTTATTAAAAACTCAATGTGCTCATCATGTGTAAAGAACAACCCATAATATGCATTAATTGTAGAGGCATCAAGAAAAATAGCCCTACCATGTACAAAAACACACGGGTTATCCAGATTGGAAACATGTGAATAAAATTCCCTTATCCATGAGATGTTAACTGGCCTAGGTTGTTCGCAAAAGATTGACCAGTTGTGATCCGCAACAATGGTGTAGATGGAATCCTCAAGACCTTATTTGATTTGGTGAAATCATAGGCAAAACCTTGTTCTTCCCAAACCTTTTGAGTGGCAAACTTCTTCTCGAATCTTTGTTGGACTAGCGGTGTTGCGAAATGGCAGAAGGATAGTGCAACAATTGTTTGCGAGGAACTTGCTTCGGCCATGATTTTCAAGTTCTTGGCCATGTTGTTTGGTAAAAAAAAAACAAGAAAAGCTTAAGAGTGTAGCGACTAAAAAAATATGAGGTATCCATTTTTCTTAAAAATTTGATTATGAGGAATTTCTTTTAAAAATCATGTTTTGAAATAAAAATTGGAGTCTCGAGCGGTCAGTTGGGTTAGGTAGACTGGGAACCAAAATACTAACCAGAGATTCTTTTCTTTTTGGGTTCAGGAGTCGATTACGTGTGGGGAAGGTTCGTACCCCCACCACGCTCTAACTTGGTACCAAATCAATTACCATTTATTAATATCGAATTTTGCCAGTTAAAATGACATTTAAATTAGAATTTGGTTATACATGTGAGTTCATTTTAAAGGGCTCCGGCGTTTAAGGAATAAACGAAAACCACCGCCTACTTCTTATGTACTAGCCAAGTTTATCCTCGAAGAAGGGAGCACCGCATTAACAATTTATCTCGGATGCAACATAAACGACATGGGAAATGTATGAACAAAGTGATATTATATATATATATATATAGATAATAAACATAGAAACCATAAAGTAAAAAAACAAAATATGTTAATATAATATATGGTAATGCGTAAAACTTAGAATATAAAATATGTAGGATATGAATATAAACTTATTGCGCACATATAATGTATTAGTATATATTATATACTAGACTAATAAATGTATATATATTACTATTCAAATTAATTATTTACCTAAAATAGGTTAGATACCATGCAAAACATTGTAAACAAAACTATTTACATATACATACATACTATACAAGAATTATTATGCAAATAAACATAAATATTACAAACAATTATGCAATAAATATACAATCAGAACAAATGCATAAATATACCATACAAAATAAAGCAATTAAATACTGAATTAAACTACATGACCTTCAAAAAAAACGACTAAATATCTCCCTTTTCTTCAGAAAACATAACCTTCAGCCTCTTTTTTCTAAAACTTTTCAAATCCTCATTCGATTCACCGTGAGTGGCCTAGAAGACCAGAGAATTATCATCAGAGAGACCCTTCCATCATCGGAAAGCCATAGGAGGTCCAGAAGCCCGAAACGACACAAAAGTAAGAATTAAAAAAACATAATTTTTATGATTTATGCACTGAGAAAAGATGGAGAATACCTCTGAAACTCTCTTTTTTATATAACTCGAACCCGGAAACTAAATACATTGGGATTGCTTTTTGCTCTTATATGTACTTTTTTATTTACATTTGTAAGCAAACATTTAAAGACTTCACTATGGATGATCTTTGGAGTGATTTTTTTTTATCATTTTTCACCCTGCATAGTGGTTGGGAGAACTGATGGCCCCATATGGTCAGAGCAATATTGGATGGTGCCGCCACGTGGACGAATAAGATGAAACGGCTCAAGCGCGTGGGCACGTGAAGGACACCAAACGCCTTGGGTGAGGAACACGCAAGCATGGGAGCAGATAAATTGACCCCTCCAGTTTGATCTGGATCGTTGGATCAAATCTAATCCAACGGTTAGATTTTGGCGGCTGCAAAAAAACATTTATCAAATTAGGTTTTTAAATTAGGCCATGTAAATATTATTGGTTTTAATTTGTAATGGACTAGACTAATAATTTAAAATAGGTTTATTATTATTATTTTATATCTACTTTTTTATTTACATCCCATTTAATAATAATAATAATAATAATTACAAAGAATTTCAAGAAAATGGTGAAAAGGTGAAAGAAGAAGATGAATATGATGGGTTGTAATTGTTGTTTAATTGTGGAGTGAAAAGTTGGTGTAAGAGGAATGTGATGTGTTACCAATGGGTGAAAAAAAACTACGAGGGGTGTAAGAGGGATGTGATGTGCGGCTAGGGTTAGGAAAAAAGGGAGGGAAAGAAAATTTTGGTTGAAAAATTTCAAAAGGTATTTAAATACCTTGGAACCCAACACCTATCTCCTTTGGAGATAAAATTTCAATTAAATGAAATTCTATCTTGAAGCTCAATCTCAATTCCTTTCAAAACTCTCATCTAAAAAAATCAAAAACAAAAAGATAAAGATTAAATAAAGAAAATAAAGATAAAGATAAAAATTAAATCAAACTAAAATAAAAATAAAGAGAAATAAAGGACGAAATTCAAAGAAAACAAAATAATAAAAAACAAAACGAAAAAGAAAATTAAAAACACTTAGAAAGAGAATTCTCATGCATCTTATAAGGATACCGCTCTCTAATCACGTTCAACATGAGTACCAACGTAGTGCTTCAATCTCGGTCCATTGACCTTGCACTCACGTCCATCCGTAGTTGATTTGATCAGAACAACCTGATGAGAATTGGGTTTAACTACTTCGAATGGCCCAGCCTATCTTGACTTCATTTTACCCGAGAAAAGTCTAAGTCTAGAACTATAGAGAAGCACCAATTGCCACGGAAAAAATTGTTGCAGTAATAGCTTTTGTCCTGCCATCGTTTAGTCTTCTCTTTATAGAGCTTGCCATTATCGTAAGCTAGTGCACGAAATTCCTCCATCTCGTTCATGTCTAGTAAACGCTTTTGTCCTACTTTCTCCTAGTTCATGCTCGATCTCCTTCAGCATGTGGAATGTCTTATCGTAGGCAAGTTTGTAAAGAGACATGCCAAGGAGCATCTTGAATGTTGTTCTGTAGGCCCAAAGTGCGTCATCGACTCTTGCAGACCAATCTTTTCATGAAGAATTAACAAATTTCTCAAGGATAATCTTCAACTCACGGTTAGAAATCTATGCTTGCTCGTTAGTTTGAAGGTGATATGACGCGGCAACTTTATGAATATATTTTTCTACAAGAATCGTTGTACAATCTTTGAATCATTTCAAGGAACTATAGCTGCTTCAACCCATTTAGACATGTTGTCCACGACAAGTAAATTGTATTAATTGTTGAATGACGATGAGAAAGGCCCTATGAAATCGATGCCCCAATACGTCAAACAATTCAACCTCGAGGATGTTCTATAATGGCATCTCATGCCACCTTGAAATATTTCCCATTCGATGGCATCAATCACATCTTTTGTAGAATTCATAGGCATTTTATAAAGAGTGAGCCAATAAAAGCCTGACTGTAAGACTTTTGCCGCTGTGTGAGTGTAATCACTCATTTTTTACCGGGTTTTAGTGTTATTAGTATTATTTTAATAATATTATTATTAATATAAAATTAATGAAAAAAAATAATAAATATATTATTTAAAAAAAGGAAAGAAAATGCGTGGAGCATGTTGCTCCACGTCACCCAAACTACCCACCCCTTTGCCTATAAATACAAGGCATTGGGGGCAGCCAATGGGGACACACAATTTTACACGCCAATTTGCCATAAATTGGCAATTGGATCGGCTCCCCAATTGGGAGCTAGGCCGGCCACAAGGCTGGCTAGGGGTCGGGGCAGTGCCCCCGGGCCTAGTTGGTTCGATCCAACATTTGATCGGGGTCCTATTTTGGATCCGATCTAGTTAATATTTTTGGAGAGGTCGTGGTAGATCTCAGTGGGGTTCAGTCGGGGTTCGTCATTCGAGCTCCTAGTTAGGTATATTTTCTTCCCTTTTTATTTGTGTTGTAATTTTTATAATTTAATGAAGTATTAGTTATTTTAAAATTGTATTCTTATTTTTTAGTTTGTGTGTTTATGTTTTAGATTAGTATTTAATATGTTTTAAATTTATGTTTTATATTAATATTTTATTTATGTTAGATTCGTTTTTATTTACGTGTTTTGTGTTTTAAATTAATATTTACGAAGGTTAGCATTTTATTTATAATTTGTTTTTATTTATGAGTAAGATTAATATTATGTATGTATGTTTTAGATTAGTATTTTATTTATGTTAGATTAGTATTCTATTATGTTAATATTTATTTGCATTGTGTTTAAATTATTTGCCATATTTTATATTTTGCTCACTAAGATTGCATATCGAGATATAAATTGTCAATGTGGTGCCCTTTTATCCAAGCGTAAACGGGGCCAGTATCAGGCGTAGTGATAGTGGTTGGGCGTTTACATGGCCAAGGAATGAAACTTCCAATAGCCAGAATTCACACTTAGAGAATTTTACGAACAATTAACGTTCTCGAAGGGTTTACAATACAATTCGAAGGTGTTCGGAATGTTCTTCTTTATTCCGAGAATACACCAGGATGTCATCGATGAAGACAACCACAAACTTGTCAAGATAGGGCTTGAATACACGGTTCATGAGGTCCATTAAATTAGCCAGAGCATTTGTTAACCCAAATGGCATTACTAGAAATTCAAAGTGGCCATATCGAGTACAAAAGGCTGTCTTGAGTACATCTTCTTCTTTTACCCTTATTTGATAGTATCCCGATCGAAGATCGTTCTTTGAGAACACCGAAGCATCCTTGAGTTGATCAAAGAGATCTTCTATCCATGGGAGAGGATACCGATTCTTGATAGTAAGCTTGTTCTATTGTTTGTAATCAATATAGAGTCTCATAGTCCCGTCTTTCTTCTTCACGAACAAGACTGGAGCACCCCAGGGAGATGAGCTAGGCAAAATAAAGCCTTTATCTTGTAGCTCTTGGATTTGCTTCTAGAGTTCTTTCAATTCAATAAGTGTCATTCGATAGGGTGTGATGGACACCAGAGTTGTTCCAGGTTGAACTTCAATCCCTAACTCTATTTCTCTGGTTAGAGGGAGACCAGGGAGTTCCTCGGGAAAAACATCAATGAATTCAAATACAATTGGCTTACTAGGTAAGACGAATTCAAGTTTATCTTGCATAGTCATGGAAGTAAAGATTGAGGTCGGTTTCCTATCAATTAGGAGGATTGATTTCTTTCCTAAGCCCAGAGATAAAGTCTCATATTTTGGCAATCTATCTAGGCTTCATGCTTGCTTAATCAATCTAGTCCTAGCACTAGATCGAACTCACAAGAAGGTAAGACATAAAGGTCCATGGGAAAAGGCACATTTTGAAAGCTTATAGGGCATTGCTTGCAAAGAAAGTTAATAGGCATATTTCCTCCTATAGGGTTCAAAACTACAAGGCTAGTCTTAACAAGTTTGGGTTTTAAGTTTAACTTAGCAATGACGGAAGAACATATAAAAGAGTGGGTAGATCCTGAATCAATCAAAGCATACGCAGGATTTGAATTTAATTTAACAGTACCTGCGATAACATCGAGTGGTTCTTCTTCCACTTTCCCACGAATGTGGTAGATTCGAGCAGAGGCTCGGGATTCCTGGTGTGTAGGTGCCGAATGTTAGCCTCTAACTTTGCTTTGATTTTGGGGTTGAGCTTGTCTCGGGCCCTTGTTTCGATTAGATAGAGATGAGCTAGCATTTACGAAAGTTCGAGTTGGAACCTTGTTAGGATTCTGAGGACAATTCCGAATATAATGATCAGAGGCTCTACATAAGAAACACAAATTTTGTTGAGTTACGCATTGCCCGATGTGGTGCTTTTGACAGAACATACAATTAGGATATTGAGTAGATTTTCTAGAATTCCCCATACTATCAACAAAGATGATTGGGGCTAAAGGCTTGGTTACCGATTGAGGTCTCGGTATTTAATTACTTTTCTGAACAAGAGTGTAATTCGAGGAGTGATCTTTGGAGTGTTTAGTTTTCATTGACTTCCAATGAGGCTTGTCATCATTTCTGGATCATTTGTCTTTCCAGGAGTTACCACTTTTACGCTTCTCAGAGGCCTTCATCTTTGCCTCAGTTGCAATGGCCCAGTTCACTAAATTCTGGAAGTCAATGATACCCAGGGCAGTGAAGATTGGACTCAGTTCATCATTCAGTCCATTGATAAACATCCAACATTTATCAGCATCGATTTTGATGTATTCCGACCCGTACTTGCAATACTTGCAGAAATCACTCACGTACTGTTCAATGGGTCGACCACCTAGCTTGAGATACAAGAAAATTTTCCGGCGCTCGGCCAGGTATTGTTCACTGATGTATTTCTTCCTGAATTCCTCGAGGTACAATTTCCAAGTTACAACTTCAGTAGGAAAAGTCAGGGTAGTGGTTTCCCACCATCTCAGGGCTTCATCTGCCAACAGGCTATGGCACATTCGAGCTTGTGCTCATCAGGACAAGGTATTTGTTTGGTCAAGATTCAAGTAGTGGCCTCTAACCAATACTTAGCTACTTCGGGATTGGCTTCATCAGTGCCAGTAAAAGTATAGGCCCGTTGTTAAGCCATCTTGTCAATCGGAGCTCTGTTTGGCACAACAACATGGGGAGCAATAGATGGTCTTGTTTCAAAGCAGTTACAAGATGATTGAAAATCTTCATGCTCAGGAGACATTCTTGCTGCACAAGATTTATAGTAGGAGCTTCCTGTTGAGAATCAGCTTGGGCTCAGGGTTAAGTTTGTTGTTGTGGAGGATTCTGTTCCATTCTCACACTGCCTCCTTCATTCGAGGAGCCTTCAGGATTTTCATTGTCCCGGCCAAGTCTTGTTTCAGACATACTATGTTCAAGTAGAACAAGAAGAGTTTAGTTTAAGCAAAGACACAGTCAACTTGAAATAGAACTCCTAGGTGGCACAATTTATCCTATATGATGCAAGAGAGCTCGGTTTAGTCCTAGAACTGACTAAAAAGCTCTGATTACTAACTAAAATGTAACACTCCTACCTTAGCTAGTAGCAAACCAGCTCAGGAGCGTTACCTAAGCAAGCAACAAAGACAAGGCAAGAAATACAATACAAGCAACCAAGCATACTTACTTAACAAACAAGCAATTCACATTTAGACTTCAAGACATCATAAGGCATTCGAATAAGGCCATTAAATTTTTTCCTTTTATGCTTACATTATAGGTTACTACTTTCATGATTCACTTTGCATATTCAATCATGTGATATCATGTCTCATTCGAAATACCTAAGATTCAAACATGATTCCTTCATTTCATTGTTCCTTGATGTAAACATGTATCATCTTATACCTAAATTACTAACATGATTCTTTGAGCATTCAATTTCATGTAACTAGTTTCCATTCAAGCCATACCCTATTCCAATGCATTCGGCAATCAACATGCTAATACCAAAACACATACATCACGGTATATACACACACACAAGTGACCATATAGTTCCCAAGGCATTCGATTGGAATAAAAGCAAGCATGGTTCGATCATACTACTTTCATTTCAAGCATACACATAAACAAGGCATTTGAATGTTCCAAGATAAACTAGATCAAACATTAGATCATTTCATTCGATAATCATATGCGCAACAACATCATTTACATTACAAGTACTTTAAGTTCATTACATGCTTGTTACTAAATTCATAACATAGTAGGCCCATTCAAGAACAATAACATATTTACAAGTTCAAGTGTACCAAAATGCATGATCAAGCTAAAGTCCATACAATCTAGTGTCGCTGATCTAGGAGATATACACAAGTATGAAACTATACTTTAACTATGCTTGTGTCTTGCTTCGAGCTCAAGTAATCAGGCTTCAAGATCAAGCAACACTTGTATCTTTTATCCTGTAGTTAGGAAGAATGAAAACGAGAGTGATAAGTAAAAGAATGTACTTAGTGAGGTAGTAACTAGTTCTAACCATTTATTATTTCAAGTTTTGTGTCATTTAAACAAGAATGAACCTAGATAGGGGTTTCAAGCATTAGAAAGATCCTAGCTAAGGCAAGATAATCCTAGCTAAGGATATCAAACATTCGACTATCAAGGAGCAAGAACATGTTATCATACTTTATGTATTCATATAAAAAATCAAGCACATCACGCTTACAAAACAAGTAATCAAGAAAGTCATGCTTACATGACAAGTAACATACAATTCATGGCTTTCATGTCAAGTAACATACTATTCATAGCTTTCAAGAAAAGTCACATGTGTTTTAGGATTTCTATTACATGTGATATCAATTAAACAACCCCCTTCGTACTTAGTTTGTATAGGTAATCGAGTCTCTAACCAACTGTCGCCACAAGATGTACCGTAGTGCTGGTCAACCCTCTTACTGTCACCAAAGACCACATACGTACCCTCCGTCTGTTGCCAAATAGAGGCCTTAGCCCTAGACCGTAGTCCACCATGACACAATGAGCTCTAGACTCTAAGGCATGCCCTTCTACCTAGTCCAACTAGCTACCAAGGTTGCTTGATTTACCATTTATACAAGTTTATCAAGTTCAAAATCATGTTAAGCAAGTTCATTTCATTTTAGGCCCTTAGGCCATTTGAGCCATAGCTTTCATATCATGTAAATTCTCATGTTTCATTTCATCAAGATGAGATAATATCTCAAACAAGTTCTTTAGCATTCGATCACATGCATCATGACACATACAAGAACCAATGTAACCACTTAAACATGCTTAGCATTCGAGTAAAACATGTATTCAAGATGTGATAAAATTTCATACATTATTAGTCATTCTTCCCTTATTAAGTCAAGACCATATTAGGTTCATTCAAGCATTACATGAATGTAAACAAGCATGCATTGGTTAGGACCTAGTCCTAACCCTAGAGATAACTACACTCACAATACTCCAAGCTTAGTTAGTCTTGGATCCACACTCCTTTTTTCTTGGCTTAGGATGATCCACTCTATCCTCTTCCACCAAGTTTACTCCTGGTTCTATCACATTACAAGTACAAACATGTCAAGACAAGTTCATATGATCATTCAATCATGGTAATGTTACAAGAACATATCATACACAAATCTGGCAGCATGTTCATGTACATTCTTCACTACACTTTTCTATACTCTAGTTCATGTAAAACAAGGCAGAGTCAATGTCCTAAAATTGTTTACAAAATAGTTTACAAATTGCCACAAAATAGTGTACAATTACCTATACTACTGCTGCCAGTTAGCTTGCACTCTAGTCACTTAATCATGAATATATTTCATTTCGTGCTTCGGAATTTCAACTGGTTTACACCGTTGGAAAGGTAACGTAATTGTCTTTATTATCATATAATCCTTGCATTTAGTTCTTAGCCAATTAATAGAATTTTTAACTTAAAGACAAGGTAATTTGCTACACTGGACAGTTTGCACTATCCCTAGTGTTTCTTCTCAAAATTTCATTTTACAACCTAGAATTCAGTTCTGTCTTCTCCTAATAAATTTAAACATATCAAATGTTGTCCTTAAAAATTTCAGCCTTAAATTCATTTTATACAATTTATAGTGATTTTTCAAAGTTACTGCCTAGAACAGAGCATTCTGGGCAGATTTCACTATATTGAGTTTCTAGTTTCTTAACTCATTTTAACAAGGTTCTAACATGGAAATTCATTTCATTTTCATGTTATTACATGTCTATGTCATTATAATAAACCTAGAAATATTCTTAAAATAGGGCATTATCATGTTGAACCCAATTTGATCTATTTGATCAACATTACATATCCAATTTACCAATTGAGCAGTCTGCTACCTAATTTAACTAATCCAATTAGGTGCTTTCACATTTCCAGCAATTTATTTACTCAAATAAATTCTCAATTCATCTACCAACGTGATCAAAATAGGGTTCTATATTCATTTTTCCTATTCACATATTTTCACTATCCAAAACAGTCCCTAATCAAGACTGTTTTCAATCATATTTCAAATTCTCAAATTTCCAGCAGATATACATTTCCTTTTGCAATTTAGCTACTAGTATTCACAATTTCAAGTTCAAATTGAATCTAACATGATTCTAACACATATAACAATTATCCAATTCAATTTATACAACAAGAACATCATCAATCACTCATTCAAACAAGTTGCTGGGGATGAAGGATTTAGAATCCACTTACAATCTTCCTAGCTATTCAGTTTTCATGCAATTGTGATCTCATGCAAGCTTCCTTCCTTAACAATGGTGGTTTTCTTTTCCTAGATGGATGAGAGGAGTTTTGGCGAAGGTGGAGTGGAGAAGATGATAGAAAGATGGCTACTTGGCCATGGTGTTATCACATGGCTTAGCTATTTGCCTCCACTTGGCAAATTTTAGCCTAATTGCTTCATAAATCCTTAATTACTCATCCTTATTGCATGCAATTCAACATTTACAATTTGTTACTATTTGATACTTCATTATTATGCTACACTTTTATCAATCCATCTAATTTAGTCACTAGGTTTAATTAATTCTTCAAATTTGTAAATTGTTTGTACAATTAAGCTCTAATTAGTTTATGACATGTTACTAGGCCATGATTTGGGGTATTACAAGAGGCATTAGAAGTTCCTCTATTTGAGACAAGGAGGAAGACCCATGGAGCAGTATATCCACGATTTTTGTAAGTATGCAAGGTACGGTGCTGAGATCGTACGTGTCGAAATGGAGAAGTGATGAATGTTCATTGACGGCCTCTGTGACGAATTACATTCTCTCTTCGTTGTTTTGGAGATAGATGACTTCCAGTCAACTAAGCCATTTCTATCACTTTTCCATTGACTCTAAGCCTAGTATGCCATAGAAAAAGGGAACATAAGGCAGTGGGACCAGAAGTCTGTCACTTTTTAGCAGTTGCCACGATCTGGCTATGTGCCACAATTCCAGTTTGCAGGAACATTTGTTCCTCGTGCGGCTTCAGTGGATAATACGGGTGGTTCTGCGAAGGGTTCTCAAATTCCTCTGTGTAACTTCTATCAGAAGAGGTACCTAGGGTAGTACCGTAGACAAACAAGATCCTATTTTCTCTGTGGCTAGTCTGGCCACTTTATCAGGTAGTGTCCAGAGAATCCTCACGCTTATACATCTGTAGCTTCTCAGAACAACCCTTATAAGGGGAGATGAGCAAATCAACTGCAATCTAGATCAGTGGGGAGACCTCGCAATGCTAATGCCCTGCCGGTCAGACGCGATCGGTCAGACGCGATCCTCAAACCTCAACCCATATGTACCACGTTCAAGGGTGTGAGTAGGAGGATAATCCTAATGTGATTGCAGGTAAGGTGGAATTATATTCTAATCATGTTTATGCTTTAATAGATCCGGGCTCTACGCACTCTTTCATTAGTGAACCATTGATTGCAAAGTATGATTTAGAACCTAAACCTATTGCTTTTGAGGTTGTTGTCTCTAATCCGTTAAGAGATAGTGTGGTTATTTGGTTGATCTGTAGAGCTTGCCCTTTGAGGATCCAAGGTATCCCATTTTTAACCAATTTGATGGCCTTGCCTTTTCGGGAGTTTAACCTCATCCTAGGCCTCGATTGGTTAGCTTAACACCAAGCATTGGTGGACTATTATACAAAGAAGTTATATCAAAGTGGACTCGGTAAGGAAAGCATAGACTTGATGAAATCTGAAGCCGAGCCTAAAAAGACTATTATGTGTGCCATAGAGTTTAAAGAATATCCAAAGCTCGAGAACATTCCCATAGTGAAAGAGTTTTTCGATGTGTTCCTCGATGAACTTATGGGGATCCCTCCCACCTAAGAAGTGGAATTCAGGATTGAAGTACAACCTGGGACTACTACAGTCTCTATTACTCCATATAGGATGGCTTCGATGGAGTTAAGAGAGCTAAAAGCCCAAATCCAAGACCTTCTAGATAAAGGATTCATCATACCGAGTTCCTCACCCTGGGAAGCACCGATTTTGTTTGTTAAGAAGAAAGATGGATCAATGCGCCTATGCATTGACTACCGTCAGTTAAACAAGGTGACGATCAAGAAAAAGTACGCGTTGCCTAGGATCGATGACCTTTTCCATCAATTGAGAGATGCTTTTGTCTTCTCAAAGATATATATTCAATATGGGTACTATCAAATGTTAGAAAAGGAGTCTGATGTTCCAAAGACTACCTTCCGAACTAGATATGGCCACTATGAATGCTTAGTAATGCCATTTGGGCTTACGAATGCACCTGCAGCCTTCATGGATTTGATGAACTGTGTGTTATGACATTCCCTAGATAAGTTCGTGGTGGTGTTCATAGATGATATTCTAATCTATTCGAAAGATGCTGCTACTCATGAAGAATATCTCTGGATTGTGCTTCAGACTCTCCGAGAGAAACAACTGTACGCCAAATTCAGCAAATGTGAATTATGGCTATCCAAAGTGTCCTTCCTAGGCCATGTGATCTCTTCTGGGGGGATTCAAGTTGACCCAAAGAAGATTCAAGCAATCATTGATTGGATTCCTTCGAAGAATGTTGGAGAAGTTTGTAGTTTTCTGGGCCTTGCAGGTTACTACCGTAGATTCGTTAAAGGGTTCTCATTGATTGCTGCACCCTTAACGAAGCTTCTCTGTAAGGAAACTCCCTTTGTATGGGCAGTGGATAAGAAAATGAGTTTTGACCAGCTCAAGCAAGTCCTTACTCATGCTCCAATTTTGGTGCTACTCGAGTCGGGTAAAGACTTCACTGTGTACAGTGATACATTCTACCTGGGATTAGGCTGTGTACTGATGCAAGAAGGCAAAGTCATAGCTTATGCTTCACGTCAACTTAAACCTCATGAGTTAAACTATCCGACCCACAACCTAGAGTTAGCCGCAGTTGTGTTTGCTTTGAAGATTTGGCGGCACTACCTCTACGGTGTGAAGTTTTACTTGTACACTGATCACAAGAGCCTAAAGTACCTCCTAACTCAGAAGAAATTAAATCTTCGTCAACATCGTTGGTTGGAGCTTTTGAAAGACTACGACTTGGTTATTGATTACCATCCCGGTAAAGCCAATGTTGTGGCTGACGCTCTTAGTCAAAAGCCCACTCCCTCTTCAAGATGTTTGAATGCTCACTTTCAACTTAAGAAGCATGGCAAGTTGTTGGCATAATTGAGAGTTCAGTCAACTATTGTATCCCAAATCAAAGTACTCCAAGAATCTGATGAGGAGTTGCAACCTTTTATTGCTAAAGTCAAGGATGATCTAGATCCTGATTTTGCTATGAATTCCGAAGGCTTGTTGTGTTTATGAAATTTTATCTGTTTTCCTGATGATGATGATCTTCAGAATCAAATTCTAAGTGAGGCTTATTCTAGCCCTTTTCTCTTTTCATCCATGCGCTACCAAGATGTATAAGGATCTAAAGGAGTTGTATTGGTGGTCCAGTATGAAGAATGAAGTTACGGACTTCGTGGCTAGGTGTTTGACTTGCCAACGAGTCAAAGCTGAACACAAGGTGCCGACTGTTCTTTTGCAGCCTATCGAGCTTCCACAATGGAAATGGGAGCATATTACGATGGACTTTGTAAGTGGTTTACCAATGAATCTGAAGAAGAATGATGCTATCTGGGTTGTGGTGGACCGTTCACCAAATCTGCTCATTTCCTTCCGGTGAGAATGGATTTCAGTTTGCCTAAGCTCGCGGAGCTGTACATCCGTGAAGTCATTCTTTTACATAGATTCCAGTATCCATTATCTCCGATTGTGACCCTCAATTTGTAGCAAAGTTTTTGAGGACCTTACATGAGGCTTTGGGAATGCTAGTGCACCAAAGCACTACATTCCATCCTCAAATCGATGGCCAATCTGGAAGGGTTATATAGGTAACCTAATGTCCTTCTGGATTAGTATGTATAAGTGTTTTGTAACTGTTCTGATTCTTCCCTGTAGACTCTAGAAGCTATGCTCCGAGCTTGTGTTATCAACTTTGGAAATACGTGGGAGAAATCCTTACCCTTAGTCGAGTTCGCATGCAACAACAGTCATCAAGCCTAGATTCAAATGGCTCCGTATGAAGCTCTTTATGGAAGGAGATGTAGAACTCCTCTTTGTTGGACCGAACTCGATGAAGGCAAGATGTGTAGGTCCTAACTTGCTTCGAGAAACCAAAGAAAGGACAACCATCATCTATGATTAGCTTTAGGCTACCTTCGACTGACAAAAATCCTATGTTGATCTAAAAAGATGAGACATTCAATACGAGATTGGTGAAAGAGCCTTCCTTAAAGTATCTCTGTAGAAGAAGATCCTTCATTTAGGCAAAAAGAGGAAACTAAGCCCCTGTTTCATTGACCCATTTGAAGTGATTGAAAGAGTTAGACTTGTGGCATACCGATTAGCTTTTCCCGAGGAGTTAAGTCAAATCCACAATGTCTTCCATGTATCTATGCAATGGAAATACCGGTCAGATCCTTCTCATGTGATCGAGCCAGAATCTATGGAGATTCAATTTAATCTAACGTACGAGGAAGAACCTGTACAAATCCTCGCATGAGAAGTTAAGAGGCTACGTAATAATTTCGTACCCTTAGTGAAAGTTCTATGGAGAAGTCATTTCGTCTAGAATGAAGGATTTTAGGGTCTAAACCGAAGAATGAAGAGTCTAAAGACTCAAATGTTGTACTAAAAATATAAGTTTGAAAACTTGAGGTTTGCATGCCAAATTTTAAAGACATTATGGACAATCCACATGTCTTCCTCCCCTTAATGGAATCGGTTGTTGGGAAACAAACAAATAATGACTTTCTTCTTCATTCTTGTTCACCGAAACTAGAGTGAGAGGGAGAATTAGGAAGAGAGAACTCTACTTATAGCAAGGATCGGTTCTTGAAGGGTAGATTATAGTCGATTTAATCTTGTATTACAAATATAGAGAAGACCTCGAAGAGATTGATGGAAGGAAAGCCTTAAATGATCAAGTTGACAATAGACAAAAAGGGGTATCGATTCATGGTCAATCTTAGTCTAATTAAAATAAACGATTGTTGATTGAGGCATAAGTGCCTAGGTTGCCGATGCTTGCTGGAAAATTGGTAAGATAAGTATACGAGGTGAGTTATAAACCAATTAATGGGATTGACCAATTGTGTGAATAGATTAGTCTGATTTGTCATCTATGCAATCTATTGAGCATTGTTAATTGAATGGCATTAATCAATTAAATCAAAACTGTATTAGAAGCCTTGATTAGTACATAGACCTAGCTTGTTTGGCATGCCAAAACTTCTGAGCTCAGCTTGTTAACGGGCTACGGTCCCTTGGTGGTACCACGGTACCCTTGAATATATATATATATATAATTCCATGGAAAATTTCAATGGTAAGAATGTACCATTGCTTGTTGATTTCTTCGTATGAAGATTGTTCCTAGGCAAGTACTTAATCAAGTCCTCGAAAGCAACCTTTATTTGCTTGTCTTTAAAAGGATCATCGAATGGCAAATTACATGTGTCACATGATTGTATAATTGAGATTTGAACACTCCTTGTAGAGATCCCTTGTAAAATAAGGGATGATTGTATTGTTTTTAGCCAAGTGAGCTTGATGGGATTGATGTTGATTTCGAGAATCCTGGCTTATTCGAACGGTCTCAATTATAACTTGAAAAAAAAGATTTATTGTTTGAATTACACTCATATAGTTAATCATTTTGCTGAGATTGAAAATCCTAACACTCACCTTGACTCTTTTTAGGAGAAGAAGGAGTTTAGACCACCTTGGGAGTTGCGCAAGTCACAAAAAAATCTTAGAAAAGTATGTTTTTGTGTATTATGTTGGACTCCTAGGAAATGTGGCACTAGAATGTAAAATACTAGTTTGATGTTTTGGAACTTTGGTGAAGGCATGTAAAGGTCCTTAAATTATATATATATATATATATATATATATGTATGTTTGTGATGCAATTGCTTTAATGTTTTGGTGGGATTGTTTGTAGAATTGTCTATGAATGACTAGTATGCATATTAGTCTTTAGTGCAAGGTATGGTTTGATTACTGAAATCACCAATGTACGAACATAATTGTTAGATAGGCTTAATTTTCCTTACACTTGGATATCACCTAGCCTATAAATATATAGGTGCAATTCTAATAACTCGATGTCTAGTAGTTTGATCATCTATAATTTTCATAAATTTCGAATAATTTCACCATTAACCTTAGTTGAATTGCTATGATAGAACGTGTTGAAATCTTGTGAATTGCTCCCTTTCGGTTTAGGTTTTGGATCTTTCATTCAAATGATTTCTTGTTAGGCACGCAAACTTGTCTTGTTTCTTTAATTGGGTGACACCTTATGTAGTATAATTCTTTTTAGGATTTCTTACCTTGTGATAAACTTGTAATTACATAGTTACATTTTCACTCCTTAGTATCTCAGTATGATATGTCTCTAAATTATGTGTTTCTTGTGCGTGCCGATTGTATGCTTATCTTTCAAGAAAGGATCTAATCTTAAATGAATGCTTCTTTGAGTTATCTCCCTTAAATGTTTATATTTCATCTCCTGTTGAATGCCTGTTCTCCTCAAGGTAACTTTAGGATGTTACAGCATGTGCTGCCTTGTTCCCATTTTGACCGATGAAGTTAAATCGGCAGGTACGGAAGCTTCACAAAATTTGTTTCGCATCTGAAATGAAGGGTCTGACATTCGAACAATCATCTGCAAGGGAGGATAATATCTTTATGATGGTTCTGGAATCTCCCTCAATGATGATATTTTTGAAGACCATATCTCGAGAAAAACCAAGACCTTATACAACGGAGAGAGCTTCAACCTTGAAAGCATTGGATGCTTGGATTAATTAGTATGATGAACCCAATATTTTCCCCTAAATTGTCTCGAGTGATAAAACCTGACCAAAAACTTTGACCTATAAGAAAAAGCTGGCATCAAATTTCAACTTGACCGAAGGGGCACAAGGTGGAGAGCAAAGTGCATCAGAATGAGTCCGAGGATGTGCGAGCTTGGTGGTAAGGGTCCTTAATTCTAACATGTAACTTTGTAATAAAAGTAGCAACTGTAGCAAATTATTGATGTACACATTCATGTAGTAGCTTGTTTTGTGAAACCAGATATCCCAGATTGTGATAGCATTTTAGTTTACCTATTAGGACTATAATTGATGAACATCCACTCAAACCACTCACAAAACACCAATTGGTCGATATCGGTTGGCCATTAGAAGAGCAAAGCATCCAAAATTTGTTTTTTGTTTTTTTTTTAATGAATACACACTTTATTCAAAACATAAAACAAGTTACAAGAGAAGTTGCAAGCAATGGGGAATTGAGCAATACCAATTAACCGGACACGTGTTAAGTCTGGTATTTCTCGCAACCCAATTTGCCACACCATTACAAGAATGCAAAATCAAAGAAAAAGAGAAAGTTCCAAGACATTGAACATCATTAAGAATGTCCTCCTCAACATTGGCAGTGCTCCAAAGGGAAAAAGGAATATTTAACAAGACGAACAATTAATCTCTTGTTATCAGATTCAAAGCAGACAAATTGCAAGTTAAGATTCAAAGCCATCTTAACACCAAGGCGTAAAGAAGTAGCCTCGGCCAAGTCAACCAAAGAAGAATAAAAAAGCTTAGTATTCCCTCCAATAATATGACCAAACTCATTACGCAAGACAACGGCAGCACCTACCAAACCTGAATTCAAATCCACAGAAGCATCACAATTAATTTTAACCCAACCTGCAGCAGGCGGAGTCCACGAGCGAGTCATTGGATGTGAAGAAGAAGTGAGAGCATTAGGGGGCTGAGCATGAGAGGGAGAAACCTCACCAAAGAAGGTTTCAACCTTTTTCCAAACATCAACAGGAGTTAATGAAAATCTCGAGAACAACAAATGATTCCGTGCTTTCCAGATCTGCCATAAAAGGCATGCTATCAAGACATTTCCTTCCTTAAAGGAAGATGAAGAACACAACTCAAACATAGCAATCCACCACCGAAAAAACCCAAAAATCCAATAACAGAAGGGCTATAGTTGAAACTAGAGGTTCTCCAAACCGCTAAAGCAAAGGGATAAAAGAAAAGAGTATGTTCAATATTCTCCATGCCACTCAAACAGCGAGGACAACGGGGAAAGGGAATCCTGAATTTCGATTGCAAATTACCAAATGTTGCAAGGGCATTATAGCAGACTCTCTAAAGAAAAGAACGAATCTTCGGCGGGATATTAAGAGTCCAAATAGATTTCCAAAAAAGCTTCCCATTCTTAGGATCATTACTAGAAAAAGGACCCTCCTCTTCACATTTTTTGCTATCCAAAAGAAGGAAATAACAAGACTTAATTGAGAAGTTTCCGTTTTTATTGCCATGCCAAATTAATTTATCTTTAATAAGAGGGCCTCCAATATAAATTTTAAGGATTTTCTCCTTTTCAGCCTTAGAGAATAACGAGTCAATTTTTTCACGACCCCACTCTCAATTATCAGCATGAATCAGATTGGAGACTAAAGCACCCTCGAAAGAAGGAGGCCTAGTAGAACTCACCTTACACTTTGGTAGATTTGGAACCCCAAGGATCGTCCCAAATGACAATATCTTTCCCATTTCCTATTGTCCATAAAGAACCGCATTGAATAGAAGCCACGTTGTCAAGATTACTTGTCCAGGCCCATGAAGGATTAGAGGACTTAGAAGCTGAAAGAATGTTACCATTAAGAAAGTAAAGACCTCTCATGATGCGAGCAAGTATAGATTCTAGGTCTTTCAGGATCCTTCATGATTGTTTGGCAACGAGGGATTTATTAAATGAGTGAAGATCCCGAAAGCCTAAACCACCATCCTCCTTAGATCGGCATATCTTCTTCCAACTAACCCGATGAACGACATTATGCGGTTAAATGGAGTTACCCCACCAAAACCGACTAATTAGAGCATTAACCTCATCACAGAAAGAAACAGGAAGAAGAAAGCAATGCATGACATAAGAAGGAATGGGTGTAACAACAGATTTAATAAACATTTCTTTTCCAGCTTGGGGAAGAAGCTTACTTTTCCACCCTAGTAGTTTTCCTTTGATTCTGTCCAGCAAGAATCTTAATGCTTCCCTTTTGCTTCGACCCCATAAGGAAGAGAATCCTAAATATTTACTACCCTCTTCCATGACATTAATACCCATAACATTCGACAAATGAGTGCATAAGTTAGGGCTCATATTCGAAGAAAAGAAAACAGAAGATTTGGAGCAATTTACTGTCTGACCATTAGTGTTCCGGAAAGCATTAATTGTAATACCCTAAAACCAGGCTTAGGAGAATGTTACTATCTTGATCTCTAAGTTAATTTAGCTAATGTGTAACATGGTAGCTATATTAATAGTTTAGGACTAAAAAAAGAAAATGAAAGAAAGGATGCTTTATGTACAAGAGGCTAAAATGAACATTAAATGAGATAAGGTGATTGCATGCTAAAAAAATATTAGATAGTGGACCTTACACATGTCAACCAAAAGGTAGGACATGTGGGATAAAGGTCTCAGCTTGGAGAGAGCAAAGAGCTCTTTCTCCTCTATATTCTCCAAGGTGCCGAACCACCTTAGTGAGAGAGTTTAGAGTGTGGATGGATAAAGCTCCATGTTTGAGGCTACAACTTTGGACAATTTAGCCAAAATCCTTCGACTAGTGGTTGTTGAAGGTAAGAATATTCCTTTATTTCTTTAGGGCTTGATTCTATCTTGCAAAATTCATATAGTATGACCTTATATGCTCAAGTTATTAGATTGTGAAGGAGTAGAACCTTGTGCCATGATTTTTTAAGCTATGTGATTTGATTGTTTATGATGGTTTACTTGTTTGAATGAATTGGACAGCATTGAATAATGGTACATATGTTTAGTTAAGTGCGTTTTTTGATTTGGTGAAGACATTTTTGAATGTTAAGTTGCTATTAGGGAATCGTAATATTGCTTGAAGCAAGTTTGTAATTTGATTAGGTCCTTGCATAATCAGAATATGTAAGTTACACTTGCAAATTTAAAGTGGTCACTTTGCTTGATAATTTCACATTGTAGACTGTTATGAATTAAATTAATTTGTTAAAGGACTACTGTAGATATTAAATGTGGGTAGTAAACTGAAATTAGGGACTGTTTTGCTAGCAAAACAGGGGCTGTTATGTGATTAAATGAACTGTTGGATAAAATTGAAATTAGTAGACTGTTTTACTACAAAATTAAAGAGTTGTGTTATGAAATTGAATAAGGGTTGTCTTGTATTATTTAGGGACTGTTTTTGAGTGCTTTTGAATGTTGTGGACTGTTTTAAGCATGAATAATTCTGTGCTTGTTAATTAAGGATTGTTCTGGACAATTGTGAGAGTAATTGGACTATTTTGCAAGTTAGGGACTGTTTTGCATTGATATAAATGTTCGGTGGACTGTTTCGGTGAGCTAAAATGTATACAAAAATATAACTGCCCTATTTTGTGTAGATAAGAGCATTAATGGACTGAATTGAGCATGTAAATGTATGTCTATGAAATTGGAATCGTTTTGCACTTAGGAGAACAATTGTCGACTGTTTTGGAAGTAAACAAATAAGCTAAAAGCTGTTTTGATGTGTTTAATTATATATATACATATGTTAATGGACTGTTTTATATGAAATTATTGATGCATATGTGAACTTGAGTAGTTTACAAGAGAATGGATGTTAGGATTCTAATGCATCATTATACTCTTGTTACTTTTAGACCAAGAAGAAATTGGAGGACTAAGGACTAAAGAGGGGCAAATAGTAGATAAACAAAAGGGGATCGTGGTCCATGAACAAAACTAGCTCGAAATATCAGTGATTATAGTTTAAAGTCTCGGGATAGATTGAAACTATCCCGAGCATGCTATTTGCTTTAGTTATACATTGCTTCTCCTTTAAACTAAGTTATGCTTGTGATCTAAGCTTGGGCATGAGATAAGTACTTAAATAAGAAGTACCTTATGATATGAATTGTTGAAGGATGCATGATATATGTTGCCAATCATTCGAATGCTCATATGAAAATGTTGAAAGTGGTATAAGTTAGATATGTTTAGGGTAAGTTTTGAATGATGCCATATAGGAAACAAGTTGTTTAAGGGCTAAGCTTGATGTTTAACTTGCCTCTCTTTCGAATGCTTGGCTCTCTTTCGAATGGTTGTACCTAATCTAGGTAAATTTTAACTTGCTAATAGGAAACAAGTTGTTTAAGGTCTAAGCTTGATTTTATTTGAGGTAATATGTTGAGTTTGTGCTTCCATTTGCTTGATTGACTGTGTTCTGCTTGATAGTTGGCGTATCTTCGTTTTTGTTTGATTGTTGAATGTGCTTGTTCGCTGGTAATACTCCTTAACTCGGTTTATCTCTTAAACCGGTTTAGAGGTGTTACATTAATAATCTTCATGACACAATTGACATTTTCCATATTCGCCTTGGTAAACAACAGATAGTCATTAGCAAACAATAAGTGGCTTAAAATAGGGCATCTTCTTCCCATTTTGAACCCCGAGAAATTTCCATCTTTTTGTTCCTTTTCAATAATCCAAGATAACATATTTGAAATAAAGAGAAAGAGAAAAGGAGAGAGGGAATCCCCTCGTCTAATCCCTCTTTTTGGAATAAAATCACATTTTTTCTCACCATTCATGATAAGGGAAAATGATGTGGAAGAAACACACTTCATAAGACGTTCCACCCACCACGAACAAAATCCCATGGATTCCATCAGCTTTTTTAAAACATCCCAATCCACCTTATCATATGCTTTTTCTAGATCGAGTCTGATGGCCACGAATCTGCTAGCTCCTTTCCTTTTTCTCTTTAAGGTGCGAAACTCTTTGTGAGCGATAATAACATTATCCTGGATCTGCCTTCCCCCAACAAAAGCAGCTTGGGCTTGAGGAATAATACTCGGTAGAAAACCTTTGACTCTTGTAGCAAGAATTTTTGAAATGATTTTGTACGCAAAGTTGCACAGACTTATCGGCCTATAATGATCAGTAGTTTCAGGGTTCTTCTTTTTTTGGGATGTGGATCAGATTTGTATGATTGAGATCAGAAGGAAGGATCCCATTATTGAAGAAATCCAAGACCAGAAGATTAAGATCAAAACGAATCAGTTCCGAAAAAAATAGAAAAAAATATTCAGGAAAACCATCGAGACTAGGGGCTTTCGAACTACCCAAACTGAAGACATCATTCCTAATCTCTTCCTCGTTTACATCCTTGCTGATCTGCACATTTATAGCACTGGTCACCACAGAAGGAATATAGTCATAGAAATTATCAAGATTAATGTTGGGATCCTTGGAAAAGAGGTTCTTAAAATGATCATTAAATAAATCAGCAATATTATCTTCATTCTCAACCCACTCCCCGTTGCAAATTTTCAGCCTTGTAATTGCATTTCTCTTACAATTCTGAAGGGTTGTGGTGTGAAAGAATTTTGTATTTCGATCACCCAAAGCTAACCAATTAACTCTTGATTGTTGGTGCTAATACCTCTCCTCTTTCTTTCATTCACAATCCAGTTTTTCTTTAAGCTTCTTCACTTCCTTAGTCGAATCTTTAGTAAGAGGAATATTTTGAATGTGTGAGATTCTCTTAAGAAGAGCCTCCATCACCTTTTTTGGGTTATCGTATTTTTCCTTGCACCATTTTTTATGCTTAAAGATGGTCCTTTTAGTTTTTTACAAAGGCCTGATTCGACAATGTTTCCATCAGAGTAACTCCATGCATTATTCACCACTGACGGACAACTCTCCTCAAGGAGCCATCTTGATTCAAATTTAAACTCTCTTCTACGTCTTTTAAAAGTTCCCAAGAAGATGCAAACAATTGGACAATGATTTGACCCAATCACAGGTTGAAGGGAGGTGTAACGCTCAGGTTTTGGGCGTAGAGGTTTTTAGGCTGAGTAGACGGTATGATAGACCAGATTAGAGATTCGAGGCAGATTCAAGATTAAAATCGGATGAAATATTTTTGAGAGAGAAAATATTTGGAAAAATATCTAAATATCATTATTTAATATATAGATATTTTTGGTAAATTCAATTTTGGAAAATGAAATTTTGAAATTGGACATTTTGGGCTAGTGACCGAAATATAAAAATTGAAAATTATTTTTAGTGATTGTTTTGAAAAAGAAACAAAATTTTAAATCTTTAAGGAGCTAATCTACCAATTGGTCTAATATGAGTTTTCTCTCAATTAGAATTATTTTAAATGGGTTTTATTAAGGAAATTAAAGGGGATTTAATTAAGGAAGGTAGTTATTTTCTAAAATCACTTTTGACGTAACTTTCTTTTCTCAAAATTTTCTCTCAATTTCTCTTCAGCCAAACGCTTTCTTTTTCATCAAAGAATTGAGGTAATGTTCTTGATTTCTTCAACCTATGATTCTTAATGGATTCTTCAATCTTGTTTTACAAAATCTTATTGTATTTCTTTATTTTTCAAGATAAAAATCCAATTGAGAGAAAACTCGCTCATTAGAGGTAAGATCCGATCTTCTCTTCTAATGAATGGTTCTTTATTGAAATTCCAAGTTATTGATCCTTTATAAATGTTTTATATTGAGTTTTAATGATTTAATTATAAAAATTGGTTAAATCAAGGTTTAATTGATGAGGTTTGATGATTTTATATTTGGATATGTTTTGCTAGGTTTTTGATTGGTTTTGATCATGATTTTGATGTTAGATAATGTTATTAAGTTGGTTTTAACATTGGAATCCCGAAACTATGTGAATCTCTAATTTCCTAGGTTGTCAGTGTTGTGTTTTAGGCCAGTTTTTGTTGATTAATGAATTTTGGAAGTATAAGGATGGTAATAAGTTGTTTTTAGATGTAAATTGAAGTTAATTGATGGATCAAATCTTTAGGTTTTCTCTGGGTTAAGTTTGGAAGATGTTTGATGTTGATTTCGGTAGCTTTGGAAAGTTTTCGGGTAGAGTTTGTAGAGGATTGTTCTGGATTAATGTTTTTGGGTTTGTGAATGCATTTTGATGCATTGGATCCTCTATTTTTATGTGGTGAAATTAAAGGAGGTTGATCCTCAAGCTTGAAGTGTCGTTTTGGAAGCTTTGGAGGGGTGATTTCCTTCGACAAATGAGGATTTGCGTTGTCGGTGACTGAGAACGTGAATTTTAGTTTTGAAATGGTTTAAAGGTTATTTTGGGAGTTTAAATTAAGCTTGAAACTCTTGTTTAAACTTGGAAGTAAGTATAAAGAGATTTCTCCCTTGGCCGTGCTTTGGTAAAATTGGTTTTATGCACTTGTTTTTAAATATCATGGCACCTACTGTTTATGCATGATTTGAGTATGTTATATACTGATTTTTTATATATATTGATGATGGATGCATTGCGGAATGATCCATGTAAGTATGGTTTATACCTGTGAATGTTTGGTTTAATACATTGGAAATGTTTTGGTTATATGCATAAAAAATAGTGAGGTACATGGTTAATGATAAATTATATTGTCAAGTGATGTGGTTTAAAATGTTATCAGATGTAGTTGGTCGACCATAGGATTGATAGTGCACTATAAAAAGTTGCTTCAAATGTTGAGGGGTTTATGTGTACCGAATACTCCACTCGAATACCCTAACGATTAAGGTGTTATCTGGTACCGAAAACTCTCGTTAGTGGATTATGGACCTGACCAATGATTGGGGGTGTGAGCTACCCGGTTGTAATTGTACTGTAATTCCGGTTGAGGTTGTATGAAGTGTTGAGATGACACTTGTTGAATCCGTGTATCCGATATAATATTTTATAAAGTGGAACTTGGTTTATGATCACTTGAAAGTCAATATAATTGTTTATGTATCATGTTGATGGATTGTGATGTATAATGTTGGTTTATACATGTTTACTCTTTAAGCTTTGCATATGGGTAGTTATGCATGGGAAAGCTTAAATTGAGTGTTAGCAAAAAGGATTTTGCTATTGATCCATGATACATGTTGCATATGGTTTAACATGCATATTTTGGAAATGTTAAGAGCATGGTTTAAAAGGTATGATAATGTTTGAAAAGATGTTTTAAAATGTTGACCTCATGTAAGTTGGAAAATAGTTTTAAATGCATTTATGGTGTTGTGTTTTTGAGCGCTCCACACTAAGCCTTGTGTGCTTATGCTCTCTTTGTCCATCAATGTAGAGAATTAAAGGTTGGAGGCAGCAAGCAAGCAAGGGGAAAATCCAAGGGCTTGAATAACGAGAAAGTATGGTTTCGAACTAGACTTTTAGTAACAAAGGCAATGGGGTTCATTGTTGTTATTTGGGATGGTTTTGGTTAAACTCCCTATTTGAGCAAGTTTGTTGTATTGTTTTGGAGTTGTAAATGGCCTTATAAGTTAGGTTGATGTTTCAGATTTATGTTTCATGTTTTGAAGGGTCTGGTTCTAGGAAGCATGCCTCTAGATTTTTGGTTGAAGCATGATGATATGTTTTGGTCTTGAACCTGTAATGTTTTGGTATATATTGTTCCCTATTATGGTTGAGGATATGATTGTTTCCATGAAAGCATGAAAATCTACCAGTTTAGGACAATATAGGTCCATGTGTTCTGGTACGCGTACTGGCATTTTGGTACGAGCCTTTAGTTTTAGGCATGGCGTATCGTATACGTGTCCCTATATCGGTACGAGTCTATGTGTTTTGGTTGGTCGTTTCGATATGCGAATAGTTGTATCGATCTGGTTTTGAGCTACTGGAATTTGGGATTTGAAAAATGTAAAAGCATACCGATACACTTGCTCGTTTACCGAAACGAGCAGCTGTTATTTAAGTTAATGTGTTGTTTGGAAGTTTCTAATTCTTCCTTTTTAGTCCTTGATTTTCATGAATGTAATTGGATGAGTTTGGATGATTGATTTAAGCTGGAATTTGACCTATGAGCATGTAACTTGACTAATTAAGGATTGGTAACTTCAAAATGGTATAAGTCCCTGTAATTTTCCAGTATTGTAATTTGGTCCCTAAATTGCAAATGTGTGCAATTGGATGTCGATTTGACGCCCGATTGAGTTGAGTCTTCACCCGCTGCCTGCTCACTCACCCTAGGTTATATTATTGCATCTAGATAAGATAAAAGAAAAAATGAGCGTAAATCGTGTTAAATCTTTACGAGTTTGTTTCGGCAAGTCGCTCGCGCGGTTTGGTTTAGTGGCTAGGCGGGATCAAGGGATTACAAGAGGACACAGCTCGACTAAATAGATCCATCCAAGCAGAATTAACCAGCACTTTATCATTTTTTTCCAAAATAGAGTCACCGTCACTTCTTTTGTTAGACCAGGAGAAAAAAAACCCAACATAATGGCAATTCAATAAAGTCACACGTATCCATGAAATTCAATAACCATTTAGCTTGTCCCGAGTCATACAAAGAACCTCCCAATTTCTCTTCTTGTCTGATGACAATATTAGAATCCCCGTAACACACCCTACCTCATTCGTTGACTTTATGTGATCTAATCTTTCTATCAAGCATGCCTTTCATTATATTATTTCATTATATTATAAGGTAGGGGCCCATGAATCTAGTCTCTATTTTTTTGATTCAGTGCTTAGTCCTTGAATCTAAAAAGAATACAAAAATAGAAAAAAAGAATCCATTTTGAATTCGAATGTTCGAATGAAATATCTATATTATTGTTATATTGATATTGTTTCTAGATATCTCAATTGATCAAATTCAAAGCAATTGCCCTCTTTTGATAACTGCCCGAAAGAACCGCTTCAAATAATAAAAATTGTTCTATTAAGATTTTGAGGCGAAGGAGCGCCCTGGCTATATTCTGTATCTAACGTATCAACTCAAAATATTGAAATTAAAAAGCGTAAATCCTTATTTCGAAATACTTTGATATATGAGACAAATCCAAGGAGAATTAGGATCTCTTCTTAGACGCTTCATCTTATTCCTGAATTCTTCCATATCATCCTTATATGGTGGACCATAAATGAAGGAGTATAACCAAACATGTCCTTCATTTGAGATACTGACATCAATAACATTTTTATCTGCATGAAGAATATCAATAGTAGTTTCAGAGTCCCACCATAAGGCAAGACCTCTTGCCAACCCCTCTGGTTCCACATAAAAAGAATTGGTAAGCTTCAATCTTCTCCTGATTCGGTCAAGCTTAGATGCTTTCTATTTAGTCTCACCTAGAAAGATGATATTAGGTTTACATTTGCAAGCCAAATCGAATAAGGCCATCCAAGTATTTTTCTTTCCAAACCCTTGGATATTCCAACAAATACAACTCATACTAGAAAGGAAGAACACTGAAAAGAGAACAAGAACCAGGGACACCAGAAAATCAAACCTAATCAACACAAACACCAAGAAGCTCAAGAGCACAGGGTGGAGGACGTACCTTAGCCCGAGGTAAGCAAAACTTCGGCACCCCAAAAAACAAGAGCCGAATCTTAAACGAGAAGGTGAGAGCTTAGACAAATGAGTGTAAAGCCGCAGAAGCAATCGCGCGGGAACCCAAACTCCAAGATGAGAAAAACCAACTCCTCCTTACAACCATACCCCGTAGCCCGTTTTACTCACCACAGCTCCACTAGCTCCAAAGCTAGTGGGGAAACAGTAAGACCGACGGAGAAGGAGAGACTTGGAGACCCAAAATCAGACCTAAAGAGCCACGCAAGAGATTACTGAACCGCTACTCAAGAGAAGAGAATTAGGGATTTGGGAGAGAAAAGGGGAATTAATCAAGCATCCTAAATTTGTTTGGCATAGGAGTATTGTCAACTCACATGATTAATTGTTTTTCCACATAGGGAGCATCTAAGATACATGTTATGCTTCGATATCCTTTTAATAAACACATAATGTATAATTGAAAGGTAATTAGAGGCAAACCTCCATTTACTAATTTTTTTTGGAGGGACAATTTAGTCTCCAAATTGAGCTGTAAAACTAACCAGTGTATGCATCCGGAAAAAGTTCTTGAATAAGCATCTTGTAGCCGCTCCTAACAATGTGTAACTCAGTCTGTTCTCCTCCATAAATTAGGACATCTTCATGTCCATCATTAGTTAATCGCATGGAGAAAATAGTTGCAGAAACTTCATTATTAAAATTTGACGTGTTGAGAGTATAGTTTCATTGTTTGTCTTTTGAGGTAATTAAATCTACAACCCAGTTAAGGCCATCAATCCTTGGTGTGGTGATTAAGCGAGCAGGTTTTGTAGGTAGCCAATAATCATTCATGATAGAAATTTAACTTCTTCTATCAATCTTCTAATAAGTGCCCATTTCAAGAATTTTCCTTGAGCACCATATACTCTTCCATATGTAAGAAGGTCTAGAGCCGAGATTTGAATGTAGAAAATGGGAGTGGGGGAAATACCTAGCTTTGAGGAGCCTCGCTACAACAGAATCTAGATTAGAAATGAGTTTTATCCTTGTTTAGCTAAAAGGGCGATGTGAAAGCAACCCAAGTCCCGAAATCTCATTCCTTCATTCTCTTTAGGCATACAAAGAGCTTGTCAAGTGCACAAGTGGATTCCCTTCTTACTTGGTGATTTCTGTGACCAAAATTTTGCAAAACTTGCTTCCATTTCTTTACAGAGGGTGCATGGAGTAATTAGCCAAGTGGCAATGTTCTTGTGGACCAATTAGATAGACTTTTTACGCATTTTTCTCTCAAAAAAGCCAATGATTTTTTTATTTCCTCCCACCATTGATGGAAGTCCGAAATATGCATCCGAACAAGATTGGCTAGATGCCTCTAGGATTCGACAAACGCCATGCATGTTTATTTTCTTCTATGACATTCAAATTGAAGAATACACTAGAGTTGTCAAAATTTATGAGTTGTCCCGAACATTTAGAGTAAGTAGAAAGGACATTCTTCAAGTTATCTTCATCAGCATTTCCTTTCCCAAAAATAATACTATCATCTGCGAACAAGAGGTGCGTGATAAGAGGAGCCCCTCGAGAAATATGAGCTCCTAGTAGAATGCCTCTTTGTGATCCCAAACGTAATAGCGCAAACAAACCCTCACTGCATATTATAAATAGAAACGGGCTTAAAAGATCTCCTTGGCGAAGCCCTCTAGTTGACAAGAAATAATCATCAATCTGATCGTTCACCACTATTAGGTAAGAGACAGAGCAAATATAGTTGATTACATAAGAGATCCAGCTATCCGCAAACCCTAATCTTCATAGCATAGCCTCAATAAAGGACCATTCTACTCTATTGTAGGCTTTGCTCATGTCCAGTTTTAGCGCAAATGATCCTTTCTTGTCAAATCGTTTAAGCTTCACGGAGTGTAAGACTTTGTAGGCTACAATAATGTTGTCTGAAATTAATTTGCCCGAAATAAACGCACAATGAGATTCATCTATACACAAGGGCATCACTACTTGTAGACGATTAGCTATCATTTTAAAAATGATCTTAAAAAGCACATTGCACAAGCTAGTTGGGCGAAAATGGGACATAAAGATGGGATTATTCATCTTTGGAATTAAGATAATATGAGTAGTATTAATTTCAAATATAGGTTGATCCCTTTTATAGCACTGATACAATCGTCTGAAATATCTCTACGAACAATATGCTAGAAACGTTGATATAATATTGCTCCCAAACCATCTTCACCCGATGCTTTCAATGGTCTCATAGGTTAAATTGCAGTAAGAACGTCGGCTATGGTAAAATCTACTAGCAAACATTTATTCATTGTAACGCCCCAGTTTTGGGCCTAGGGGTTTTTAGATTGATTAGATGGTTCGGGGGATTGGATTAGAGATTCGAGTCGGTTTGAGAATTAAAATCGAATTAAATATTTTTTGGTGCGAGAAAAATATGGGAAAAATATCTAAAATTCATTACTTATTATATAGATATTTTTGGTAAAGTCAATTTTGGAAAATGAAATTTGGAAAGTTGACATTTTGGCTAGTGACCAAAATGTAAAGAATGTAAAACTATTTTTAGTGACTGTTTTGTAAAAGGGTCAAATATTAGAATTATTAAGGAGCTATTTTACCTAAATGTTTTATCAGAATTTTCTCTCAATTAGGATTATTTTAATAAATTTTTAATAAATAAATTAAAAAGGAGATTAATTAAAGGTGGTTATTTTCCTAAAAACACTTTTGGCGTAACGTTCTTTCTCTCAAACTTTCTCTCAAAATTCCTTTAGCCAAATACTCTTTTGTTCATCAAAGATTTCAAATAATGACCTTGATTTTCTAAACTATTGATCTCTAATGGATTCTTTAATCTTCATTTCCAAAATCTCATTGTCTTCTTTTGTTTTTCAATAGTAAACATCCAATTGAGAGGAAATCCACTCATTAGAGGTAAGGTTCATTCGTCTCCTCTAATGAATGGTTCTTTACTGAAATTCCCAAGTATTTGATAATTTATATATGTTTCTAATGAGTTTTAATGGTTTGATTATGGAAATTGGTTAAGTTAAGATTTAATTGATGAGTTTTGGTGATTTTCAGATTGGATCTAATTTCGTTGAGTTCTTGATTGATTTTAATCATGATTTGGTGTTTTTGAGGAGTTGTGGAGGTTTAATGTATACTGGAGGTATAAGGCTGTTGTTAGGTTGTTTTTGGATGTCAATTGAAGTTAATTGATGGATTAAATCATTAGGTTTTGGCTGGGTTAAGTTTGAAAGATGTTTGATGTTGATTTCGATAGTTTTGGGAAGGTTTCGGCTATAGTTTGATGAGGATTGTTATGGGTTGATGTTGCTGAGTTTATGAATTAATTTTGACGCATTGAATCCTCTGTTTTTGTTTGGTAAAATCAGGGGAGGTTGATCCTCAAGCTTGTAGCGTTGGTTCAGAAGCTTTGGAGGAGTGATTCGCATCGGTGAATGAAGCTTTGCGTTGTCGGTGAGTGAAAACGTAGATTTTAGATTTGAAATGGTTTAAAGGTTATAATTGGGGGGTTTAAACTTAGCTTGAAATGCTAGTTTAAACTTGGAAGTAAGTATGGCGATAATTCTCTCTCGGTCGTACTTTAACGAAATTGATTTTATGCACTTGTTTTGGAATTACATGGTACCACTGTTTATGCATGTTTAAAGTATGTTTTATACTATTTTTGATCATATAATGATAATGGATGAATTTGGTAAATGATCCATGTAAGTATGTAGAATACTTGTTTAAAGCATGGTTTGTTGCTTTAGAGATGGTTTTGAATTGATGCATATAAAAATAGTGAGGTACATAGTTAATAATGAATTATATTGGCAAGTGATGTGGTTTAAAATGTTATCGGATATAGTTGCTCGGCTATAGGATTGATAGTGCACTATAAATAAGTCCCATTGGGTGTTGAGGGGTTTATGTGTACCGAATATTCCACCATGAGTACCCTAACAGTCGAGGGGTTATATGGTACCGAAAACTCCCGTTAGTGGATTATGCGTCTAATTGATGAGAGGGGTTGTGATTGTACCCTGGTTGTGAGTGTACCATAATTTTAGTTGAGATGGCATGAAGTGTTGAGAGGACACTTGTTGAATTCGTGTATTTGATGAAATATTTTGTGAAAGTGGAATTTGGTTTATGATCACTTGAAAGCTAATATAATTGATAATGTGTCATGTTGATGGATGTTGGTGTATAATGTTGGTTTATACATGTTTACTCCATAAGCTTTGTATATGGATTGTTATGCATGGGAAGGCTTAAATTGAGGGTTAGCAATGGGATTTATTGTTGACACATGATACATGTTGCATACGGTTTAATATGTTGGTTTTTGAAAGTGTTAAGTGCATGGTTTTCAAGGCATGATGTTTTATAAGATGATTGAAATGGTGAATTCAATGTGTTTTAGGAAAATAGTTTTAAAATGCATTGATGGTGTGTTGTTTGAGCACTCCTCACTAAGCCTAGTGTTCCTACGCTCTCTTTGTCCATCAATGCAGAGAATTAAAGGTTGGAGGCAGGGAGCAAGCAACGAAAATCCAAGGACTTCGGCCAATTGAATGTATGGTTTCGAACTAGACTTGTAGTAATAAGGCAATGGGGTTCATTGTGTTTTGAGAGGGTTTATGCTAAAATCCCTGTTGAGCAAGTTTATATTGCTGTTGTGAGTTTGTAAATGTTCTTTTATGGTTGGTATTGCTTTGGTTTTATGTTTTGGATTTTGGATGGATTGATTTCTAGGAAGCATGCCTCTAAACTTTTCCTTTAAGCATGATGCCATGTCCTGATGATGTTTCTGTGATGTTATGACAAGAATTGATCCTTAGTAATATTGTGTAAATGTTTGAGGCGTGTTAGAGTGTGCTTGAATCCATGCAAGTATGAAAAACCAACCAAAATCGACATTACAGGTCTAGGCATACCGATACACGTGGCTCTATATCGGTACGACCTAGTGCATTTTGGCAAGGTGTACTGATACCCAAAGAGCTGCATAGGTATGATTTTGAGCTACTAGAATCTGGTTTTTGGTGGTTGTGGACTGTTTTATGTGTTGAGATTCTTTCGTTTTCGTCCTTGGTTCGTATGTATGCAATTGTATGGGTTTGGATCATCATTTTGAGCTAAAACTTGACAAGCAAGCATGTAACCTGACTAATTGAGGATTGGTAACCTTGAATTTAAGTAAGTCCCTATAATTTTCTAGAATTGTAATTTGGTCCCTAAATTGCAATAACGTGCAATTGGATATCGATTCGATGCCTGATTGAGTTGAATTTTCACTCGCTACCAGTATGTACACCATTGGTTATAATGTTTCATCTAAAGATAAAAGAAAAAATGGTCGTAATACGAGTTAAATCTATATGGGTTTGTTTCGGATAACCCAATGTAGCTCGCTCGGTTCGGTCTTGCATCTAGACCAAGTAAGATGGTTACATTTGGTGGTATTAGAGCCAAGTTTGCGATAATTGGGATGATATTATTGGGTGATTTATGTTGTTTGCTATGCATGGTGATTGTTATATATAACACCCCTTACCTGGTCTAGAAGAAAACCTGATTAAGAAGTGTTACAGAACAAAGATCCAAATAAGCACAAGGTGTCAAAGCACTTCTCTACAAAGCATGCAACCAGAGTTCAGGGTAAATTAAAACTTTCTAGAATAGATAAGTTTACTTCAACTTTCATATATGAATAAACAAGTCTACATACATTTAACAAAATATATCAAACATTAGTTTGTACATGTCCTTATTTTTTTTTGTACTTTAGATCACAAGATGATTACAATTTTCTACCATTACAAGTGTTCTTTTCCTTTCAAACACCTTATTACTCTTAGATTGATTACATGCTTGCATGCCTCAAATCATTCCTAAACCATCTCGCAATGAAACATATAACCATGGCTAAAAGAATTTGAACATCAGGAATAACATAGGTAAATCAAGAAGCAATCATTCGAATCCCTCACTTAACGTAGTTGACTCATCGAGTAATCATGAGGCAATAAAGATCATTTATAAAAAAAGTGTTGGTTACAATCAATTATTAACATCAAAGTTGTTTCATAGCTTGAACCAAACATATCCAGATACACATATAATTTTCACTTAGTACTTGACTTACATGCATTCATTGACATACTTACTAAATGCTTGATTAAAACGTCAGTCTAGTCGCACGAACTATGTTACCTATTTGGGGTTAACTCATTCCAGGAATGTGAATAACAACCCATTTGCACAAATGACATCAAGAGGGTTTGTCACTTAAGGAACATGTAAATATTTAATCAATCATACATTCATACCAACTATATTAAATCATATAGCGAACAACCAAGAAATAAATAGAGGCCCATTACAAAGCTTGAATACTTATAAATCTTATAAATGTATAAAATCAAACAAGAACCAGTAATGCGCGATGCATTCTAAATAACTAAGTGCCACCCTCTAGGAGTTCATAAGGTGAATATGAACATATATCTTCACACTCATGATCTCGACTACTCAACAATAAACATAGGCAAGTTCATCCTGAAAGGCATTGAAAGGATAAGGTAAGCATAAGCTTAGAGAGGTAGCTTAAAGAGACAACTAGTATAAAACAATTATCTATCCTCTCATCGTTTTCAATACATCCTCTTTTTACAACATACAAGGCTTGGATAAGAGTTGGACATATCAGAACAAGGCACACAACAAGCCTTTACACTCAAGATATTACATGTGACAAGTCAAAATCATGATTTCATATTACACAAGTTTCCCACTTAACAATTATGAACATGGACATTTTTCATAAAAGTTATCAATTATAGCATTATGAACATTGTTACTTGTCTCACAAGTTAGCAGAGCAGCATATCAACATGCAAGTATTTACCAAGTTTATTTATTCACACAAAGATCATACCATAGGCTAGGATATATTTTACTTGTTATACAAGTCTTTGTCAATACATAATTTAATCTATAAACCTTTTTGGTTTCTTTTATCTTAGTTTTGTGATTTAAGCAACTAATTTGACTTGTACGACTTTTGATTAAATAATTCGTAGTCTAATTATTCGTATATACATACAGACATATCAAAATCATCCGCCAATTTCATATATATTCCAGAACAGTTCATTTAATTCGTGTATATTCACAACATATCAAAACAGTCCACTATCTTCATATTTGTTCAAAAACAGTCCATTTAAGTCATATACATGCTAACATGACAGCATCACATATGTTACATGTTATATACTCAAAACAATCCAATTTTATCATATACATGCTAACATGGCATCATCACATATGTGTACATGTTACACACTCAAAACAATCCAATTTAATCATATGCATGCTAGCATGGAAGCATCACTTATGTGTACATGTTACACACTCGAAACAGTCCAATTTAATCATATGCATGCTAGCATGGAAGCATCACTTATGTGTACATGTTACACACTCGAAATAGTCCAATTTAATCATATGCATGCTAACATGGCAGCATCACATATGTGTACATGTTACACACTCGAAACAGTCCAATTTAATCATATACACGCTAACATGGCAGCATCACATATGTGTACATGTTACACACTCAAAACAGTCCAATTTAATCATATACATGCTAACATGCCAGCATCACTTATGTGTACATGTTACACACTCAAAACAGTCCAATTTAATCATATACATGCTAACATGCCAGCATCACTTATGTGTACATGTTACACACTCAAAACAATCCAATTTAATCATATACATGCTAACATGGCAGCATCACATATGTGTACATGTTACACACTCAAAACAGTCCAATTTATTAACATTAAACTACAAAACTGTCCACCAGCCTTATATAAATCAAATACTCAAATGTTACTCTGTACTTAAGCTATAATCATGTCATAACATAGTCATGGATATTCCTATCATAAAAGGTATCAACTTAGCTTACAAAACTCCAATTATATAAGTATGGAGATATTTGAAAGTAATCTTATCCCATATATACATAGATATTCGAGTAATTCATAAGCCTAAAGCATTGAAATCAAACCCAAGTATATAGGCACTTTATCAAAGTACGATTATTCGTCCAAAGAACACTCAATACTCGATAGTCACATTTTTATTTATCAAACAAGTCATTTTCATGATTCCTTTACTTATCTTATATATAATTTCTTGGATTTTTTTTAACATAGCTTAATAGTATATAGTTTACTATCATACAAGGCATCATCATAACATATTCTATTCAAGAGTTATTTAGCTCAAGTCGTCAATCATATCTTTCCTTACATCAATTCTTTAATTATGAGTAACAATAACTTGAACAAGAAGATGAGTAGCACAACGTAAGACGTTCAATTTAGGCAACCACTTATAGGCATGATTTTATTTCAACAACTCTTAAGCAAGGGCATAACATACTTTATTGGAAACCATATACAATATAACCTTTTTGGATCTCCCAAAAACATGATTTATAATCAAGAATATATGTATTACTTGTTGTACAAGTTATTTCAATACTTTCTTGATTAAATTATAAATTTATAATTTCTTAGTAACATAACCTTGAGAATCGAACTTCAGCCCAGGTACACGAATTCCCAACCAACTGTCGCCCATAAAATGGTACTCGCAATACAGGTCAATCCCTTATACTGTCGCCAAGTGACTAAAGCATCCCTCCTACTGTTGCCAATTAGGGACCACTGTCCCGGACCGTAGTCCACCCCAAACCTGAGCTCTATGGACTCTATAGCATGCTAACTATACCTAAGACTGACTCGAGACCAAGGCTTTATCATTTATCAGCTTTTATAGCATAAAGTGAGCATAGCTCCTAATCATAATGTCATATCAATGCTTCATTTCCCTTTCTCATTAGGGGTATGCAAGTATGTCCACCAAATGTGAACTAAATTTTCACTTCTTTTATTCGAATGGCTCTTAAGCCAAAAATCATTTCTTTTATCAATTCATAAACATGACTCTCTTTCATTTAAGATATCAAATTTCACATCGATCAAACATGATCAAGAAATGTTCATTATTTCACAAATCCACTATTCATAATCATGTATATATATATACCTTTCGTATCAAGTAGATAACCCATGGCACAATAATCATTCTAGATCATAAACATGCTTCCAAATCAAATTTTCATGCTTAAAGGTACTTTTCACTAAAATACTAACCTTATCTCCAAGCTTGCGCAATCGTAGCATAAATTAATCAAATTAAAGAAATTTATCTAGAATACAATGCTCGGGAAGGTTTTTGACCTTTTTCCGAGTATTTAAACTACACTCACCTTTTATCACGAAGTTACGGGATACCTGAATCATTAACCAAATATTGCTACTTATCCAATTCCTTTCCTAGCTTCTTCTTAGTCTAATATGACGATAAGTGTAACTATGAATTCGTACCATTCTTAACAATATATATATATATATATATATTCATACAAACCTTCACATAGCAGCCTATTAACATACATCTCAAAAGGGCAGTTTGCATATAAACACATTTAATCACATTAAAGCTGTCCAACAACATGTTCATATAATCTCAACAGGGCAATTTCCTTATAAACACATTTAATCACATCAAAACTGTCCAATAACATGTTCATATAATCTCAACAGGTCAGTTTGCATATAAACACATTTAATCACATCAAAGTTGTCCAATAACATGTTCATATAATCTCAACAGGGCAGTTTGCCTTTATACACATTCATATCAAGTTCAGTTTCAATTTATCATCTTTAGCTATGTTACCAAAACACATAAAGCATGTAAATTCCACAATCATCTCATTCGAGCAATCCCAAAAATTTATATCATGAATTTGATTCTCTAACAATGACTAACACAAGCATACATGAGAATTTCACAAACAAATTTCAAGTCTAAAATTCCATTTAAGAAAAATGAAGAAGATGTTTACTCTTTCCTTAAGTCACTTGAACAAGGAGTCAATAAATTGAATTAACAAGCTTAATTTTTCCTAAAATTCCATGGATAAAAGCTTGGTTCTCTCTCTCTCTCTCTTTAGCATTTGGTTCCCTTGGAGAAGATGGAGAATGGTTTTTCTCTTTTTTCTCCCTTGGTCGAGTGCCGCTTGCAAGCTCTCTAAGGGCTTGACATGTATAAATACCCCCAAGGATCCCTTATAATTACATGCAATCACTTGATTATTCAAGTCTCTCGGTTTAGCCCTTCTAAATTGGCTAACACACTTTTAAAACTCCTTAATTGGTCTTTCAACTCTTTCAATTGATAGTGCTGAAAATTATTTTAACCTAATCAAGTCATAATTCAAATAGTACCATGTTCCTAGGCCAAGAATTTAGAGTATTTCGGGATGTTACACTATATGCCATGTTGGGGTATGTTTTGGGGACACATTGCCTGATTACTACAGTATAAAATGCTTTGATTTGAAATGGAAGTCTTGGATCCTTACTTGAAGCTGCTTAATTGTTTTTATTTTGGTGTATTATCATGCCTTAGATATTTTAGCATGATAAGACCGAGGAGAGAATTAAGAACTGGCACGGTTGCCACTACCACTAGAAGTGAAATTAGGAGGATGTTATACCTCCTAGAAGGTTGCCACCCCCTCCGCCTAATCAACTTGTAGGAGTGGAGAAAGTACCACCTGTTCTAACTGGGCCAGTGTTGGGTGATATGTCGTCTTTGATATAGGCAATGAACGGAGCTTTTCAAGCTGCTGTTGCTGGAGCGCAAGTGCCTACGCCAGCTACTAGAAAGACGGGGTTACCGTTGGAACGTTTGCATAGTTTGAGAGGAGTTGAGTTTCGAGGGTTGGCACCCGAGGCATCCAAGGAATGGTTGGCCAGTTATGTTTGGATATTGGAGTAAGTGGGGTGCAATGATGCCCGTAGGCTGGGATATGTTGTATCCCTATTGCAGGGAGATGCTTATAGTTGGTGGATGACCGTGACCGTAGAGGCTTTTGGGAGGAGGAGGAGGAGCGTCGCTTATTTCTTTTGCTCCGCTCATCTTCTTTGCATTTATTCTTCTTTAGTCTTTTGATTTCAAACACTTTTTCTTCTTCTCTTTCTTTGGAAGGGAGGCCTCCTCTTCATGATCAACTTTTTCTTTCTTGTGCTTCGCTTATCTATTAGCATCACCGACCACTTTCGTAGTAAGGATGAAAAGTGGTGGTGCCTTGTATAGCCCATAACAAGAGGGTTGGCCTATTGTTCATCGATCGCAGTCGTAGCTTCTACCGGTCTTGCAGTGTCTAGCTTAATCTCTGGTCCATCAGAGGTTGTATACATAATCTTGGATGCAACAAACTTCTTTCAACAAAAATCTTCTCAGTAGTAGTCTTCTTAACATGGGAACTATCTTCCTTATCTTCATCAATGTCCTCCACAAGGACTTCATCATTGTTAGCAGCGGTGGGTGCTGCGTCGACATCTATAGGGATATTCAAGTCTAAGAGACAATCCTTTATGATTTTTCTCGATGCCTCCTCTCTTGGTGTGTCACAAGCCTCACTTACATTTTTAGGAGAATACAAGACTTGGTTGGTACTTCTTTTGTGGTTGCATCAGAGGAAAAATCATAACTATGGATAATGGGAGTAAATTTTTGGAATTCTGGTAAAGCAACTAGAGTGATCCTACTCATGGCAGCAAGAGCAGACTTATGCCACGTCTTCACATAGGCATACAATGATTTTTTTTGCCAAATCCAATGTTTGCACTGTGGCTACAACTCTTCCTAGTGTGCTCGTTACAACATCGAGTTTGTCCTCTTTGGTAAAAACCTTCTTCCAGACTTCATCACTTGTGGGGACATTCTCGGTTGTAGTGTCCACCTTTGGTTTGCCTTTTTCTTCCATCTTTGAAGTGCCTACTTTTGGTGTAGGAACATCTGTAGTTCGTGCCATTCTTGTAACCACCTCGACTTGGCTTAGACATTAGACCGAACCAAGCGAACTATATTAGGTTTGCCAAAACAAACCCCAAAACAAATTCTTAGAAAACGGTCCATTTTTTTCTTTTTATCTTTTCTAGATACTTTTTTATTCTCTATGGTGTACATGCTAGCAGCAGATTATATCTCAAAGAAATCGGGCGTCGATTTGACATCTAATTAAGTGTGTTTGTAATTTAAGGATCAAATTGCAAATCTAGAATTTTGTAAGGAATTAGCTAGGTTTGAGATTACTAAGCCTTAATTAGTTAGTTTACATGAATACTCACCGAATTTCATCATCAAACGATCATCTAAACTCATTTAATTGCATGTACAAGAAACATGGACTAAAATGTAAGAAAAGCAATCTTCAGCTCATATATACCTGAAAGTAACAAACTCGGTATCGGTACGTAACCTGCCCGTATTGATACGGGTTGCGTATTTCAAAGGGTATCGGTACGGTGCTCTGCGTATTAGTACCAGTGCCTTTGTAACACCTCAAAAAATGGGCTAGAAGATTCTGGTGAATTATCAGAATCTGGTTGGAATTTGGGTTAGACATTGGCTAATTATTTAATTCCAAAAAATAATTTGAGTAATTAAATTGATTTTTGATAAATTTTTTGTGGCAAGTATTTGTGAAAATATATTTAATGAGTTTAATAAAGGATGAAATTGAGGTTGAGTAATTGTAAATGGGTAGTTTTAATATTAATCCAATGGTGACTATTTTACAAAAGGTTGTAAAATACTAAATAATTATAATTTTGAAAAATGAACTAAAGTGATGGTTTTATGCTACTATTTGGCACATTTATTAAATAAATCTTTTACCACACATTTATAATTAGAATTTGACGACAATTATTATTTTTCTCAAGAAAGAAAGCTGTGTCTAAACTTATCTATCATTTTCTCTCAAGATTCTCCCAAACACCATTTTAGTTTTCTTGGATTTTTTATCCAATTTCTATTCATTTTCTTCTTAAATCATTTATAGTCAATAGCCACACAAGAGATTTTTATTTCTCTCCTCACGTTCAATGGATTTCACGTTGGAAGATTGGAGGAGCAATCTTCATTTTCAATTTCGAATTTATTTTGGTAAGATTTGATTTTCTAATGATCTCCTAATTATTTTGTGTTGATTTTCAACCAATTCTATTGTCTTTTGATGTTAAAATGAATTTTAATGGATTAATTTAATTTCTAGATGCTAAAGAGTGAATCATGATTTGATAGATGAAATCTAAATGTTTTAATTGGATTATGAGTTATTCTTGTGGGTTAGATATAATATAATCTCAATTTTAAGAAATTAAGTCCCATAATTAATCTAATTGGTTGAATGTAGATTTATATTCTTGAATGTGGTAATTGGTAGAGTGGTTGAGTGAATTGTGTGATCAAATTTTAAGGTGCATCAATTATGTTTGATGAAACTCTCGAATGGAGTGTGGTGTCACTAAATAACAAAGAAGGAATTGGAGTGAAATACACGGTCAAGCAGGGCATATCGTAATTTGTGGTTGGGTGCTGTTGGAACCCTGTTCGAAGGGTGCATGGATTGCGTGGCATGATTGGTGATGCCTTATCCTTTATGTATACATTTCAGTATTTAGTAAAGGATTATATCGAATGCTTTGAAAACTTAGAAGATTGCATGCTAATGAAATAAGGGATAAAGGACTTATCCACTTGGCATGCAAACAAGAGGGCACGTGCCTTAGGGGTCTCGGCTAGAAGGGAAAAGTTGAGACATCATCTTCTTCCCCTTAATCCAATCAAACCCTTATGGCTAGAGAGAGAGAGATAAGAAACTGAGAAGGAACATTTGTAACACCCCATTGAAAACCATATAGAAAACTAAGTCTGAAGTGCTTAAAGAAACAAGGGAACTAACTTGTATTCCAAGTTAGCATGCGATCAACCACAAAGAAACTTAATTTGTAAGATAAAATTTAATTAGACAACCAAGCAACCATGTCTAGGACTTATTCTACAAGGAAACTTCACATTTAGACATAAAGACATATACGATTAATAAGACATGTTTAAGTGGGCTATACTCGAATGGTTCTCTTATTGTTAAACTAAGGTCTTCAAGGATATTAGATAGGTGATTTGTAACATACTCTAACCACCCTAGTAGGATTTGGTAAGTTACCACAATTACAATCAATAATCCAATCAATTAAAGCTAGTGAGTTTAATTCGTTTTAAGCCTTTCTTGCAAATTAAGTAACAATTCGAATAGGTGAGGATTCAATAGACAATGCATGATGCACCTACTAGATATATTAGGACCCATAATGCCATTAGTTATCATGATCAACACCATTTAGGACTTACTTGTTCTTCAAGCAACCATTCAAATGGTTGGAGAACACAATAGGAATTTCAATGTTCAACGTAGTTATTATGCATACCAATAGGTGATTTACATCATTTACCCATGTGACCATAATCAAACATACATGCTTTCAGTGTTATATGCATCATTCGACTAGAACAATAAGTGACCAAAGTAGTCCATGTTTAAACATGAAGGTTACTACATTTACTTGTTGTTAACTAGCCAACTTCAATAGGACTATTCAAACCATTACATGCATAATCCAACCATGGGAATCTAACATTAGGCTAACAAGCATTCAAGCTCAATTAAGTGTATACATACCCATATTTACATACAATACTCTTTATAGATCATAGATGAAGTTAATTTATACAAACCATTACTAAGTGATCATAAATATACATGCCTTAGGTACCACCATCCTAGGAGAACTATAACAAGATGGAAACATACTTTTTCAAGCAAAATGTGACTTGTACGAGCCTAAACTTTGGGATAGGATCCAATATCAACCTGAATTGTAGTAAAGAGACTTGATTAAGCAAAGCTTAGTGAGTGAGTTCAAGTTACAAGGCAATCAATACAATAAGTCTCAACTACAAACCATCTAATAGATGGTATGGTTCCCCCATCAATAAGGAACCATTCGAATAACTATGTAAACAATACTAGATGAATTTACTTAATTTTCAATCCAATATCAATACAAGGCTTGAGATTATACATGCTCAATCATCCAATTCAAATTACAATAGGCATAACATGTCATTTGAACACAATCAATGTCTCAAAACTCAAGCAATCTCATATAAGCAATGTTTCAATATCAATAGCTCATAGCATTCTATTTTCCTTTACTATCAAACAATGCAATTCGATGGAGCAATAGATTCAATGTACATGAGGTATGAGTTCATTTTAAGTATAGCCTTGAGAATCGATTACTCAGTCTAGATACTCGAGTCCCCAACCAAACTGTCGCCAATAACAATAATCAACATGGTACAAAGTACTGGTCAAATCCCTCCTATTATAGCTAATGACCAATAATAATACTTCCCTCCTACTGTCGCCCATTAGGGACCATGTCCCAGACCGTAGTCCTTGTAATACCCCAAAACCCAGCCTAGAATTACGATCCAAATTAGAAAGCTAAATAATTTGTTGGATCTATCATTAATGAAGTAATTGAATAAGATGGACCAAAATAGAAACATTAAAAATATGGATAACCATTTTGAGAATGGATTAAACCGAATAAAGGATTAATAAAAGAATCAAGGGCCAATTTGAATGAGAATTAAAGACTAAGAGCTTAATTGGGAAGTTATAATTGTGAACATGCAAAACTTGATAGATTTCATGTAAAAGTAATTTAAAGCATGAGACCTAAACACATGTCAACAATTTATGTGAACATATGTTTAGGAAAGGTGACTCACAACTTTGGGGAGGAAAGATGAAAACAAAGGTGTCATCTTCATCTTCCCTTAAACGAACATGAGGAGAGAAAATAGAAAAGATAGAGAAAGCTTGGAGCTTAGCCATGGACGTTGGAGGTAGAGCTTTTATTTGCTTAGGTTCTTCAAGTTTTGCCAATTGATAAGGAAGTGGGTAAGGTACTCTCTCTTCCATTGTAATACCATTGAATTGCTAGAGAAATGATTGAGATGCTACTGGAAATTTGCTGGAAAATGAATTCCATGTAATTCAAGCATGAAATGTTAACACAATGCTGGAAATTTAGTTAGGATGTTACTTAAATGAATCCAATTGAGCAAGTAGCTCAAATGCCATATTTTCACATGTTTAATACATAAAATGGAATGATCTAAACAAGTATAAGAATGTATATAAATTGAATTAACATGCTAAAATATGATCTAAATGAATTATTGATGCGAGAACTTGATCTAGTGTAATCTGCCCAGAATACTCTGTTCTGGGCAGTAACTTTGAAAAATCACCCTAAATTGCATGAATCGAATTTAGGGCTAAAATTTAAATGGAACAAACCTTTACATGTCTATTTTCACTAGGAACAAACGTAATTGAATTCTGGGTTGTAGAGTGAATTGTGGAAATGAAAACCTCTGGACAGTACAAACTGTCCGGTAATGCAATTGCCCTATCTTTGAACTAAAAAATGTATTAATTGGAAAAACATTAAAATGCAAGGCCTATACTGCTGGAAAGAGGATTAAATAAGATTTCTAACGGTATAAACTAATTTAAATTCCAACGTATGGATTACAAGTTATGCATGATTAAGTGAGAAGAGTACAAGCTGCCTGGCAGCCGCAGTATAGGCAATTCTGGACAGTTTTGAAAACTATTTTGTAAACAATTTTTGGACAGTGGTTACTGCCCTGTTTTACATGAATTTGAGTATAGACAATTTTATTTATGTGTAGTAAAGAATATATATGAACATGCTGCCAGATTTGTATATGTTGTGTACTAGTAATATTACCTTAGTTGAATGATTATGTGAACTTGTTTTAATATGTATTTACATGTGTAATGTGTTAGAACCAGGAGTGAACTTGGTGGAAGAGGAAAGGGTGGAATATCCAAAAGCTAAGAACAAAGGAGCATGGAACCAAGACTAGCTAAGCTTGGAGTATTGAGAGTGTAGCTTTGGTAGGGTTAGGACTTAGGTCCTAATCAAATATACATGTTTAATTTCATGCCATCCTTGTATTGTTTTAAATGGACTTAATAAAGGCTTAATCATGCATATAAAGGGAAGACTGGCTAAGCTAAACTTGTAAGTAAATAAAAGCATGAAAGTTGACTAGATAATCAAAAAGAAAATTGAAAACAAAAGTGTGAATTCTTGTTCTTGAATATGGCTGTTCGAATAGTAACATATATGTACTTCCATGATATATGATGTGTGATCTTTGTGTCTTGAATGCTATTCATTCGATTGCCTGCTTGATGCCTAAGATAGTGTATGATAGATGCTTACTTGATGAATAAGATGGTTATGTGAATGCTTGCTTGTATGTTCTCCATGGTGTAATACTTGCTAACAAGATGTGATTCATGATTTATAGACATTGCTTGATCCCTTGTACCTTGATTGTGATATACTTGACTTGCTTGATGCCAAAGATGGCATGTATTCGAATGGGTAGCTTGAAATAACATGTGAACTTGACTTGACAATATGTAAGTATGAACTACTTGTTACATGATTGGTTTACTTGACTTGTTACATGTCGATACTTGAGTGTCTTGCTTGAATATGTTGCTTGACTTGTGAAGTATGCATAACGCTTGTACATGTTAAATGACTTGAATTGAGTATGCTAAGATTGTACTCGAATGCTGGCTTGATAATACTCTATGATGTATATGTTGATAGCACGAATTGAACCATGAAATAAAGACATTGCTTGTTGCCTAAGGGTATATACTCGAATACTTGCTTGAATGTCAAGGTAAAATGTGAATTGAAGAGCTAAGGCTCAACTAGCTTAAGGGCTAAGCTTGATATTGCTATAACGTTCTTGAATGTGATTATTGAATACAATTATCTTGACTTGAACATGAAAGCATAAAACATAAGAAACAACAACAAGCTTTAAAGTAAAATAAGAATTCTTGTGCCATAAGATACCCTCTAATGAAAGTTAAAGATTTAAAAGACTTAAGTTGCCTTCAATGGAATTCCTTAAATACAATGGTATGATGCATGATATACTTGGGACTACGGTTCATGAGCCACGGCTCGGGGGGACGCCCCATTACATGTAATATGTTATTGGCGACAGTAGGAGGTAACATGGCAGTTGTACGGAGATTGGCAACAGTATGAGGTAACATGGCAGTTGTACGAAGATTGGCGACAGTTGGTTGGATAGTGAGAAGTATAGAATTCTTGGACCTTTATGGTCAAACACGGACCAACGTCATCCATAACCAATTGTGATCCAAGTCCAACATGTTAACAGAAATAAACCTTATTGAGAAATCGAATAAGAAATTCAAAAGAAAATCTTGAACACTTGAATTATATCTTGAAATACTTAAACTACTTGACAAGAAACCTTGAACACTTGAATCACTTGACATGAATTCTTGAAATACTCAAATTGCTTGACCTGAAATGCTTGATTCTTGACATGAAACTCTTGAAATGATAATTGCCTATGCTTGGACCTTGTATTGTATGATTTATTTCTTGAAAAGGCTTATGGCCTCACTTGAGCCGATGTTTACTTGATTGGCTTGCTTAAATTACTTGACATGCAATCTTGATTACTTGACCATATTACTTGACTTGTATACTCGAATTTCTTGCTGCGTGATTGTTACTTGAAAAAGATCTAGATCTTACTTTAATTAATGAGTGTTTTTGACATGTACAACTTGTACATGCAATTGATGACTGTTTTTGTGTGGTTAAACTATGTAACATGAGTAATGCTGCCTTGTCTACTTGTACATGCAATTATGGACTGTTTTGTGATCATAAATTTGTTTACACAAGTCACATGGACTGTTTTGACTATATATGAATATTATGGACTGTTTTGTGAGGATAAAATTTTATATACAAGTCACATGGACTGCTTGGACTATGTATGAACATTATGGACTATTTTGTGATGATAAAATGGTACATACAAGTTACATGGACTGTTTTGACTATACATGAATATTATGGACTATTTTGTGATGATAAAATTATATACACAAGTCACATGAACTCTTTTGACTATACATGGATAATATGGACTGTTTTATGATGATAAAAATGTATAAACATGTATAATGGACATCTAAGTAATAAGGCTTAAACTAAGGAAAGTAAACAAGCAATAAATAAGGCTTAAGGCTTACATATTACTTGAATTGTATACTTGTACACTTGATATATTTGTACATGATATGTAAAGCTTGTTACTTGATATATGAACCATGAAATGCTTGTACTTGATACATAAGCTATGTAATGTTTGTTACTTGAGATATAAGTCATGTAAGGCTTGTTACTTATCACGAAAGCAATGAAATACTTGTTGTTTGACATGTAAACTTGGTCTACTTGATACATGCTTGTTATGCTTGATCACTCTTTAAATGGAACTAGAAATTGGATAACTTGATAACAACTTGATAAGCTTGTCATGCTACTTGGTTTACTTGAAAATGTGGTTACTTGACACTTACTTGCTATGGTTGTCTTGATGTTCGAATACCTTAGGCATGACAATACATGATTTCATGATTTTGATTGACTTGAAATGCTATTAACCTTATTAGGTCTACTTGATTAATTAAGACTTGATTCAAAAATTGGTTGGAATTAGTGCTACCTCACTAAGTACATTTTTGTACTTATCACTCTCATTTCCTCTCTTCCCAAACCCCAGGTTAAGAGTGCTTCAAGAAGACTACTTGACCTTGAAGCCAGATTCCTTAAGCTTGAAGTAAGACACAAGCAAAAGTGCAAGTATGAATCTACACTTGTTGTAATACACCTAGTAGTTAGTGGCACCTAGCTTGTATTTAGTTAACACTAGATCATGCATTTTGGATGTTTGAAATCTTCTATATTTATATGTTCTTGAAATGGGTCTTCCATGTAACCGAACTTGGTTGCTAGAACTTGATATGTAAATACTACGATTTCCATGTTTATGAAAGGGTAATGCTGCGCATATGTATAAACGTGAATGGAAATGCTTATGATCTAGCTTACTTATGTTATTCGAATGTCTTGTGTGAAATGTGGACACTTGGTAGAATGTTACAAATGCTTACATGAACAAATGAACACCTGAATGAATGACATGAATCCTTGCTATCCATGTATGCTAATCGAACACCTAAAGTGTTTACATGTCTTGCATAAGATATCTTAGAAGATCTTGCCTTGTTAATTTGGTATGTGTATGCTATTGTAATCATGTTCTAGTCTAAAGGTATAATTTAAATCCTAGGCCATCGTATACATGTTATTGTTAATCGTTATGAATTAGTCAAACTTCATGAAATGTTACATGTACTGATTTAAAGGAGAATGAAACGAAATGAATGCTTGTTTGTTATCTATGTCATTCGAATGCAATGTGTATATATATGTATGATAACATTGAATGAAATGTAAAATGGAAGTGGCTAATCAAATGATTGTTAAATCTTGGTGCTTATAATGTTAAAATTATGCGAATGCAATAGTAAAGACTTGTTGAATGTTAGAATGACTTATAGTATGCATGAACTAGTATATTTCCAAATGTGTAAGGAATGAACACGTTCTTGTCTAAGTATGATACATGAATGCTATGCACGATCACATGTTTAAGTAATAAACATCCTTGATTATAGATTAGAAGTGAAATACGAAGTGGTAACCTATAATGAAAAGAAATATGTCCATGCTTGCATAATTGAAAGTGAATGTTTATGATCCTTGAAATGTTCTTGAATGAAAGCATACTCTTGGATATATGATTGATTGTAGATGCCTAGGTTGCATGCTAGTCACTCAACTCATCTATTAGGGAAGAGTTCGAAAAATTTTAATTGGTTCTCATTTCCAGTGTACTCTGTAATGCTCCCGAGCTAGTTTACTACTAAACTGGGGTAGGGGTGTTACAATACACCCCGATAATGAGCTCTATAGACTTTATGGCATGCCAACTATATCTATGACCGACTCGAGACCAAGGCTTACAATAGTTATCACTTTCATTCAATTTCAAGCATGATTCGATTCAAAGTGCACATTTAGTGCCAATATCCCCTTTCAACCGAATAGGGTTCAATGCCAATCACAATACCAATAGCCCAATAATCAATATTTTACAATCAACAAATACATATCTAACAATAAGTCATTAGATCAATAGATTGAGTAGTCTTTAAGTTAACAACTAGCATGCTTCAATACAATGGAAATCAAGTTAGCAAAGATCATGCTACAACAACCAATTTAATCAAGGAAGCATGCTTATCAATCAAGTAATCATTCAATTGCTTCAATCAAGTAAACACACCAATGCTCCTCAAAGGAACACTAACCTTACAAATTCTTAAGAGCATGAGCAGTATACCATTCAAACTAGAAATCAATAAGCAATTTAAATCAATAAATACTTGGAAAGGTTACTGCCGTTTCCAAAACTTTAAATTACACTCACAGGAATTTTCCAAGCTATTGTCCATCCCGGATTGAAATCCCTTTCCCTCTACTAGCTTGCTGATCTATGTGAGCTCCATTTTCCTCAATTTCCACTTGATCTATCATTACATATAATGCATAGTGTATTAGGTAGAATCCAGCAACCATTTAAGTCATTATATGACTCCATACATTCAAGCATTCAATTCAAAACATCAAGACTGTTGCTGCCTGGCAGCATGTGCACTACTTGCTTAAATGTTCATATCTTTTATTCCGTACGTCATAATTTCAAACTATTTACACCGTTAGAAAGATAACTTAATTGTCATTCTAACCATATAAGCCTTGCATTTTTATTCAATGTGAATTAATACAGTTTTTTTAGTTAAAGGCAGACCAAATTATGCCACTAGACAATTTGCACTGTCCTTAGAGATTAATCTCTACAAATTGTTTTATAACTCAGAATTTGATTTCGTTTGTTGTATACGAAACTAGACATACTCATGATTTTGTACATATAAGATTTACACCCTAATTTGGTCTATGTGATTTTATACAAAATTTTAAACTCACTGCCGAAATAGAGTCTTCTGGACATATTTCCTTTAGCTAGATTCTAGCTTAATTAATCACTTAGACAAGGATTCTAACATGATTGTTCAGCATATATACTCATTCATAAATGTCTAAGTCAATACAATTATATGTCAAACCTATAAAAACAAGGCAATTGAACAATATTTTTGAATTGATTCAATAAGACATCATCTAACTAGAATTCCCAGCAACAAGAATTTCAATTCACATATCAATCATCAATTCTAGTATTTATCTAAGTTTTTCCCGCAACTAACATAACAATTCACCATCAATTTGGTTAATGACAACATCAATTTCAAAAGCCATTCGATTCATTCTAAACAATCTACCATTTCATGATTGATCAATCAATTGAACTTCTTAACTAACTAATGGCATCAATTCACTAATTAATCATCCAATTCATGTAATTCAAGCAAGAACTTAAAATCTACATGCATGATTTGAATCTATAATGCATTAAGAAAGAGATTTTACCTTCCTTTCAAGATAATATGAATGCTAGCAACTCCAATTCTTCCAAATTTCAATCTTGAATATATGAACATGGAGTTTTCTCACTAATTTCCTTTCTCCCTAATTTTTGTTCATCAATTCGGCACTAAGGAGGAAGATGATAATGGATCATCAATTAACTCCTTCCAAAATGAGTAATTTGCCCTTGATTATTCACTAATTAATTACATGTGTAGGGGTATTTAGGAATATAGGAATTTAGCATGCATTCCTTTATTTTGTTACTTGTTTCGGTTTGGTCACTTATAATTTAGGTTACCACTTTTTCATTTATAGCATTCTAGTCCTTATTAACTAGAACTAGTACCTTGCTTTCAATCAATTAGGGATTAAATGAAGGCATTTCAGTAACTTCCTTTATACTAGTTTTGAGGATATTACAATTCCCTCCCCTTAAAGAAATTCATCCTCGAATTTACCTGAGGGGAATAGATGAGGGTACTGCTTTCTCATCGTTGCTTCGGGTTCCCAAGTGGCTTCTTTTACATTGTGGTTCTTCCATAGAACTTTCACCAATGGCACAGTCTTATTGCGAAGTCTCTTGACTTCTTTATCAAGTATTTGGATTGGTTCTTCATCGTACGATAGATCAGGAATAAGTTCCACCTCATTAGGTTCTAAAACATGTGAGGTATCCGATCGATATTTTCTCTACATCGATACATGGAAGATGTTGTGGATTCTATTAAATTCAGTAGGGAGTGCTAGCTTGTAAGCAACTAAACTGATCTTTTCTAAGATTTCGATGGGTCCGATGAATTGAGGGCTTAGTTTACCCTTCTTCCCAAATTTGAGGATTTTCCTCCAAGGAGATACCTTTAAGAATACGTAATCTCCCACTTGATATTCAATGTTTCTTCTCTTGAGGTCGGCATAAGCCTTTTGCCTATCAAAGGCCTCTTTCAGTCTACTATGGATCACCCGAACTTGATTTTCGTTTTCACGAAGCAATTCAAGTCTTAAGACCTTGTTTTCCCCCAACTTAGACCAGTATAGGGGAGTTCTACATCTTCTGCCATACAATGCTTCCAATGGGGCCATCTTGATAGAAGCTTGATGGTTGTTGTTGTAGGAAAACTTGGCTAATGGTAGAGATTTCTCCCAATCTTTACCGAAGTCGATAATGCATGCTCGAAGCATGTCTTCAAGCACTTGGATTACCCTTTCAGATTGTCCATCAGTTTGTGGATGGAAGGCAGTGCTAAGGTTCATCTTGGTTCCCATGGCTTGTTGAAGTGCCCTCCAGACTCAAAAAGTAAAACAAGAGTCCCGATATGATATGATAGATCTAGGAACACCATAAAGTCTGATCACTTCTTTCAAGTATAATTCGGCTAGCTATTTGAGGCACATGTTCATTTCAACACGAAGGAAGTGAGTCGATTTGGTGAACTTATCAACGATCACCCAAATAGCATTATTTTCCTTGGGATAGAGGCAATCCTGATACGAAGTCCATTGTTATACACTCACACTTCCACTGAGGCAATTCGTTGGGTTGTAGGAGTCCAGTAGGTAGTTGGTGTTCGGCCTTCACCTTTTGGCAAGTGAGGCACTTCGATATGAAGTCAACAATATAGGCCTTCAATCCCAGCCACCAATAGACTTCCTTTAAGTCCTTATACATCTTGATCACTCCCAGATGTATTGAAAAAGGACTACTATGTGTTTCTTGAAGCATTTCCCTTTTAAGGATTGGATCATTGGGTACACAAACCTGATTCTTGAAGTAGAGAACACCATTCGATCAAAGTGAGAATTTGGTGCTTGGTTTAGAACCAATCTCTTTCAATATCTTCTGAAGTTCAGGATCATTTTGTTGAAACTCTTTGATCCTCGAATTCAAGTCGGATTGAACTTGAAGTTCTTCCACATATCTCCGATTCTTTAGGAGCTTAAAATGGGTGTTGAAAGTAGTTGAAGCTACAAATAAAGGATTTTGATTAGTGGATTTCGTAATCATCCATTCGAATAGGGGAATAAACAACATTGGAAATTCATATTCGACCTTACCAATTGAATGTTTGCGGCTAAGTGCATCAGCCACAACATTTGCCTTGCTTGGGTGGTAATCAATGATTAGGTCATAGTCTTTTAGTAGTTCCACCCATCTTCGTTGTTGAAGATTTAACTCCTTCTGAGTTAGGATGTATTTTAAACTCTGATGATCCATAAATAATCGACATTTCTCTCCATATAGATAATGTCTCTAGATCTTTAAAGCAAATACGACCGCAGCTAGTTCCAAGTCGTGCATTGGATAGTTCAATTCATGTGGTTTGAGTTATCGAGAAGCATAAGCAATGACCTTGTTGTCTTGCATCAATACATACCCTAAACCGAGGTGGGAAGCATCATTAAAGACTGTAAAGTCTTTCCCCGGTTCAGGTTGGATTAGAATAGGAGCTTGTGTTAGGACTTGCTTCAATTGATCAAAGCTCCTTTGCTAGTCCTTAGACCATTTAAATGGAGTATTCTTTTGAAGGAGTTGAGTCAATGGAGTAGCAAGAATCGAGAACCCTTTTACGAATCTTCAGTAATACCTGGCTAAACCGAGAAAGCTTCTAACCTCACCAACATTCCTCAGAGGTCTCTATTCAATAACCGTCTGGATCTTCTATGGATCTACCTTTATTTCTTTAGTCAAGACAACATGGCCAAGGAAGGATACTTTCGAGAGCCAGAACTCGCATTTGCTCAATTTGGCATATAGTCAATTCCCTCTCAGTGTTAGGAGTACAATTCGAAGATGATTAGTATGTTCTTCCTTGTCCTTCGAGTAGACAAGAATGTCGTCAATAAAGACAACCACGAATTTGTCCAAATAGGGTTTGAACACTCAGTTCATTAAGTCCATGAAAGCCGCTGGAGCATTGGTTAGCCCGAAGGGCATAACTAAGAGCTCGTAGTGACCATAACAAGTCCTGAAAGCCGTTTCGGGTACATCCAAGTCTTGTATTCTCATCTGATAGTACCCCGATCACAAATTGATCTTGGAGAAGACTTTGGCATCCTTGAATTGATCAAACAAGTCCTCAATCCTCGGCAATGGATACTTGTTCTTGATAGTGAGTCGATTTAGCTGACGATAATTAATACATAGCCTCATCGACCCGTCCTTCTTCTTAATGAACAATATGGGTGCTCCTAAGGGTGAAGAGATGGGTCGGATGAAGCCCTTATCTTGAAGCTCTTGCAATTTCTACTTAAGCTCTTTGAGTTCAATAAGGGCCATTCGATATGGAGTGATAGACACTGGATCACTCTCGGGTTGAAGTTCAATCTTGAATTCTACTTCTCGAATAGGGGGCAATCCCAACAATTCCTCAGGAAAAACATTAGGGTAGTCAAAAATAGTAGGGAATGGATTCACACTGAATTCAATTTCATCTTGTTTAATCATAGTAGTAAAAATGCTAATAGGTTTCTTATCGATCAAGGTAATGGATTTTTCTCCTAAGCCACAGAGAAAAAGTTTCCTCTTTTGGCAATCTACCCAAGCTTGATGCCTTCCTAACCAATCTAAGCCCAGAATGAGATCGAATTCAACAAAAGGCAATAACAATAGGTTGGCTAGGAAAGGGATACCCTGAATGAACAAAGGGCAATCTTTACATATTTGGTTCACTATTACCTTATCTCCTAAAGGATTGGTAGCAATTAAGCTACAACTAACATATTCAGGCTTCAATTTAAGCTTTTCAAATAAAGGAGATCTTATGAATAATGTGTGGAGCCCGTATCAAACAAAGCATAAATAGGTTGAGTATCGATGTAGATTGTACCTACTATTACATTAGTAGATTCTTCATCCTCTCGCCCCTGGATGTGATAGACTCAAGCATATGCCTGAGACTCTTGATATGTAGCATTGGAACCTTGGCATTTTCTCTATCCACAGTTACCGGAGTTAGCTTGTTTCGAACCCTTTACCCTGGGTGAAGGAGCTTGATTCGACTTGTGAGAAACATGAGAAGGCAACTTGTTTGAATTTTGGGGACAATCTTTGACATAGTGAGTCGTTTCACCGCATAAGTAGCAAGCATTAGTTAGCTTTCTGCATACTCCACTATGATTCTTTTGACAAGTCTTGCAAGTAGGGATTTGGGTCTCTCTCCCGGTATTCCCGATGCTATCCAAGGACACCATAGGTGTTGAGGCTTTGGACATAGCTTGTGGCTTGGGTATATAGCTACCCTTAGAGAAATTTCCTTGATTGGAAGAATTTTCTCCTTGATGCTTTTGTTTCTTATTGCGCCAAGGAGACTTATGATAATCCCTTGATCTTTTATTATCTTGGGACTGATTCTCCGATCGTTTTGCCGAAGTCTTCATCTTGGCTTCGGTAGCTATGACTCGGTTGACCAATTCTTGGAAGTCAATAATCCCCAAAGCAGTGAACATGGGGCCTAACTCATCATTGAGTCCATCTATGAACATTCTACATTGTCCTTTTCATTCTTTATAAACTCTAACCCATATTTGTAGTATTTGCAAAACTCGCTAACATACTGCTTGATCAATTTTCCTCCTTACTTCAGGTACAAGAACTTTTTGCGTTCTGCAAGATACTGATCACTAATATACTTCTTTTTGAATTCTTTAAGGAAGAATTCCCAGGTGATAGCTTCTTCAGGTGCTGCCAAGGTAGTAGTCTCCCACCAATTCAATGCCTCCTCGGCCAACAAAGCTACTGCACACTCCAGTTTGTGTTCATTTGAGCACTGCAGTTGCTTAGACAAGATTCTTGTCGTATTCTTCAGCCAGTACTCCACTTCTTCTGGCTTGTCTTCACTTGTTCCAGTGAAGGTGTAAGCTCGGTGTTGAGCTAACTTATTTATTGGAGCTCTTGCCAGTTTTGCTACTGAAGGGTCAGGAAGAGTTTGAGGATTTCGTCTCATAGAGACAATCATCTGATCAAACATCTCCTTGAGACTGCAGAAGCATTCTCGCTGTATAGGATGAATTGCAGGAACTTCTTGCTGAACTTGTTTAGGTCTAGCTGGTTCTTAATGATTTTGCTCCATCCTCACACTCCCTTATCTTTGCCTAACCTCGTTTCAGACATTCTATGTATAAGAAGTAAAATATAGTCAAGCTCAAGTCACAATCCAATCAATGTTCACATAACTCCTAGGTGGCACCTATGTCATCAATAACAATACCTTATTCATGCAATAGACCCTAGAATCATGCAACCTTAAAGCTCTGATTACCATTCTGTAACATACTCTAACAACCCTAGAAGGATTAGGTAAGTTACCACAATTACAATCAATAGTCCATTCAATTAAAGCTAGTGAGTTCAATTCGATTTAAGCCTTTCTTGCATATTAAGTAACAATTCGAATAGGTGAGGATTCAATAGACAATGCATGATGCACCTACTAGATATATTAGGACCCATAATGCCATTAGTTATCATGATCAACACCATTTAGGACTTACTTGTTCTTCAAGCAACCATTCGAATGGTTGGAGAACACAATAGGAATTTCAATGTTCAACGTAGCTATTATGCATACCAATAGGTGATTTACATCATTTACCTATGTGACCATAATCAAACATACATGCTTTCAAAGTTATATGCATCATTCAACTAGAACAATAAGTGACCAAAGTAGTCCATGTTTACACATGAAGGTTACTACATTTACTTGTTGTTAACTAGCCAACTTCAATAGGACTATTCAAACCATTACATGCATAATCCAACCATGGGAATCTAACATTAGGCTAACAAGCATTCAAGCTCAATTAACTATATACATACCCGTATTTACATACAATACTTTTTATAGATCATAGATGAAGTTAATTTATACAAACCATTACTAAGTGATCATAAATATACATGCCTTAGGTGCTACCATCGTAGGAGAACTATAACAAGATGGAAACATACTTTTCAAGCAAAATGTGACTTGTACGAGCCTAGACTTCGAGATAGGATCTAATTTCAACTTGAATCGTAGTAAATGGACTTGATTAAGCAAAGCTTAGTGAGTGATTTCAAGTTACAAGGCAATCAATACAATAAGTCTTAACTACGAACCATCTAATAGATGGTATTGTTCCCCCATCGATAAGGAACCATTCGAATAACTATGTAAACAATACAAGATGCATTTGCTTGATTTTCAATCTAATATCAATACAAGGCTTGAAATTAGACATGCTCAATCTCCCAATTCGAATTACAATAGGCATAACATGTCATTTGAACACAATCAATGTCCCAAAACTCAAGCAATCTCATATAAGCAATGTCCCAATATCAATAGCTCATAGAATTCAATTTTCCTTTACTATCAAACAATGCAATTCAATGGAGCAATAGATTCAATGTACATGAGGTATGAGTTCATTTTAAGTATATCCTTGAGAATCGATTACTCAGTCTAGATACTCGAGCCCCCAACCAAACTGTCGCCAATAACAATAATCAATATGGTACAAAGTACTGGTCAAATCCCTCCTACTGTCGCCAGTGACCAATAACAATACTTCCCTCCTACTGTCGCCAATTAGGGACCATTTCCCGGACTGTAGTCTACCCCAATAATGAGCTCTATGGAATCTATGGCATGCTAACTATATCTATGACCGACTCGAGACCAAGGCTTACAATAGTTTTCACTTTCATTCAATTTCAAGCATGATTTTATTCAATGTGCACATTTAGTGCCAATATCCCTTTCAACCGAATAGGGTTCAATGCCAATCACAATACCAATAGCTCAATGATCAATATTTTACAATCAATGAATGCATATCTATCAATAAGTCATTGGATCAACAGATTGAGTTGTCTTTAAGTTAACAACTAGCATGCTTCAATACAATGGAAATCAAGTTAGGAAAGATCATGCTAAAACAACTAATTTAATCAAGGAACCATGCTTATCAATCAGGTAATCATTCAATTGCTTCAATCAAGTAAACAAACCAATGTTCCTCAAAGGAACACTTACCATACAAATGCTTAAGAGCATGCGCATTATGCCATTCAAACTAGAAATCAATAAGCAATTTAAATCAATAAATACTTGGAAAGGTTACCACCATTTCCAAAACTTTAAACTACATTCACAAGAATTTTTTGAGCTATTGTCGATCCAGGATTTAAATCCCTTTCCCTCTACTAGCTTGCTGATCTATGTGAGCCCCTTTTCCCTCAATTTCGACTTGATCTATCATTACATATAATGCATAGTGTATTAGGTAGAATCTAGCAACCATTTATGTCATTATATGAATCCATACATTCAAGCATTCAATTCAAAACATCAAGACTGTTGGTGCCTGGCAGCATGTGCACTACTTGCTTAAATGTTCATATCTTTTATTCAGTATGTCAAAATTTTGAACCTTACACTGATAGAAAGCTAACTTAATTTTCCTTCTAACCATATAGGCCTTGCATTTTTATTCATTGTGATTTAATACAATATTTTTATTTAAAGGCAGGCCAAATTATGCCACTAGACAATTTGCACCGTCCTTAGAAATTAATCTCTACAAACTGTTTTATAACTAGAAATTCGATTCCGTTTGTTGTATACAAAACTAGACATACTCATGATTTTGTACTTATAAGATTTACTCCCTAATTTGGTCTATGTGATTTTCTACAAGTTTTTAAACTCACTGCCCGAAATAGAGCCTTTTGGACAGATTTTCTTTAGATAGTTTCTAACTTCATTAATCACTTAGACAAGGATTCTAACATGATTGTTCAACATATATACTCATTCATGCATGTCTAAGTCAGTCCAATTATGTGTCAAACCTATAAAAATAGGGCAATTGAACAATATTTTTGAATTGATTCAATAAGACATCATCTCACTAGAATTTCCAACAACAAGAATTTCAATTAACATATCAATCATCAATTTTAGTATTCATCTAAGTTTTTCTAGCAACTAACATAACAATTCACCATCAATATGGTTAATGACAACATCAATTTCAAAAGCCATTCAATTCATTCTAAACAATCTACCATTTCATGGATTGATTAATCAATTGAACTTCTTAACTAATTCATGGCATCAATTCACTAACTAATCATCCAATTCATGTAATTCAAGCAAGAACTTAAAATCTACGTGCATGATTTGAATCTATAATGCATTAAGAAAAATATTTTACCTTCATTTCAAGTTAATATGAATGCTAGCAACTCCAATTCTTCAAAATTTCAAGCTTGAATCTATGAACATGGAGTTTTCTCACTCATTTCCTTTCTCTCTATTTTTTGTTCATCAAATCGGCACTAAGGAGGAAGATGATAATGGATCATCAATTAACTCCTTCCAAAATAACTAATTTACCCTTGATTATTCACTAATTAATGTCATGTGTAGGGGCATTTAGGAATATAGGAATTTAGCATGCATTCTTTCATTTTGTTACTTGTTTCGGTTTGGTCACTTATAATTTAGGTTACCACTTTTTCATTTATAGCATACTAGTCCTTATTAACTAGACCTAATATCTTACTTTCAATCAATTAGGGATTAAATGAAGGCATTGTAGTAACTTCCTTTATACTAGTTTTGAGGATATTACATGATTAGAATATATCAAGGTCATTTCCTATCGGAGAAAAGAAATAGGAATTACTATCGGAATGACAAAAGATCGAGAAATGATAACAAACCTCTGTGGCCATCTAAGAAGTCAAAGAATTAAGAATGGAGCTCTTAGAATTTTAACTCTTCCTCGAAGAGTAATTTCTTGCCTAAGCCTCAATCTATGGTTAAGTACTCTTCGCCTTCAGTCTCTATCAATAGCACAGGGAATTCGAGAAAAGATTCACAAACTCCTACTTGCAATTTTTGTCAGAAGAAACATGTGGGTCAGTGTAGAAGGAAAGCAAATACCTACTTCATGTGTGGAGAATTAGATCATTTTATCAAGGATTGCCCTTAGAAACCGAATAAGCCTCCAACTCATGTATCAAAGAATCTAAATCATATTCAGTCACCCCGAGGTAAAGGACCAAAACAAGCTTAGTCTAGAAATTCTTGGAGGAACCAGGGACAAACCTCCAATGCTACACATCAAGAATCTTGAGCACCTGCTCGAGTATATCATGTTCAAGGTCAGAAAGAGGACACCCCTGATGTTATTGCAGGTACAATCGAATTGTACTCAAATCTTGTTTATGCTTTATTTGATTCTAGCTCAACTCATTCCTTTAAATGTTCTACCCTAATCAAAAAATTTAAGTTGAGTTATAAACCCCACAAATTGCAATTTGGTTGCCACAAATCCCTTAGGGGATAAGGTCCATGTAAATCGTGTATGTAGGAATTTGTTTATTCAAGGCATTCCTTTCCCGCCGATCTGTTAACCCTACCTTTCAATGAATTTTATCTTATTTTGGGTTTATATTGGTTAGGAAAACACCAAGCATGGGTAGATTATAATAAGAAAAGACTCTTCCTTCTTGGATTAGGGAAGGAATCCATACTTTGGTTAGATAAGAAATCCTTTGAATCAAGTTCCGTGTTCGTTATTATACCTGAAGTCCGTAAGACTAAATTTACCCTTGAATCTATCTTAACAGTTTCTGAATTTCCTGATGTTTTTCTTGAGGAACTTCTGGGATTACCTCCTACATGAGAAGTGGAGTTTGGAGTTGAATTTCAACCTAGATCAAATCCAGTTTCCATCACTCCTTACCGAATGGCTCTGGTCGAGCTTAAAAACTCAAGAATCAATTGTAAGACCTTTAGGATAAAGGTTTCACTAGGCCGAGTTCATCACCTTAGGGAGCCTTAGTTTTATTTGTAAAGAAGAATGATGGATTGATAAGGCTTTGCATCAACTATCGACAGATGAATATGCTCACCATAAAAAATAAGTATGCTTTACCGAGAATTAAAGACTTTTCTGATTAGCTTAAGGATGCTATAGTATTTTATAAGATCAATCTTCAACCAGGATATTACCAAATGTAAGTCAAGGAATCAAATATACCAAAGACTTCATTCAAGACACGATATGGCCACTATGAATTTATTGTAATTCCTTTTGTCTTAACAAATGCTCTAGCCGCATTTTATGGACCTTATGAATCGAGTCTTTAAGGCTTATTTGGATATGTTTGTAGTAGTCTTTATTGACTACATTCTTATCTACTTCATAGATGAGAATGAACATTTGAACCACATTCGAATTGTTCTACAAACTCTTCAAGACAATCAACTTTATGCAAAATTCAACAAATGTGAATTTTGGTTGTCTGAAGTGTCATTCCTTTGTCATGTTATATCTGCAGAAGGGATTAAAGTTGATCCTATGAAAATTTAGTTAGTTGTTGATTGGAAACCTCTAAGGAATGTTGGTGAAGTTAGAAGCTTCGCGGGGTTAGCTGGTTATTACCGGAGGTTTGTTTAAGGATTTCCATCTTAGCTACTACTTTAACCAAACTCATTCGAAATGATGTACCTTTTTTTGTTCAAAAAGCCAATAACGAAGTTTTGATCAGTTGAAGCAAGTGCTTACTCATGTTATAGGTTTAACACAACCTGAATCGGGAAAGGATTTTACAGTATTCAGTGATGCATCTCATCTTGGATTAGGATGTGTACTTTGCAAGAAGGAAAAATGGTGGCCTATGCTTATCGACAATTGAAACCTCATGAATTGAACTATCCGACTCATGATCTTGAACTAGTCGTTGTCATTTTCGCCCTTAAGATTTAAAGACACTATCTCTTTAGAGATGAGTGTTATTTGTTCATAGATCATAAAAGTCTTAAATACCTCTTAACCCATAAGGAACTAAACCTTAGACAAAGAAGGTAGATGGAGCTACGTAAGGATTATGATTTGGTCATTGACTATCATCCAGGGAAGGCTAAAGTGGTGGCTGATGCACTCAGCCGCAAACATTCAATTGGTAAGATCTTAAAAAAGTTATATTTTAGCCTTAGTTGAAATTTTAGACCCTATAATCTAAGAATGTTCCATTGTATTGTAGCTCCTACAGCAATCAATTCCTATTTTAGGCTATAAAAGAATCGAAACCTCCTAGCTGAACCCCAGGTTCAATCTGACTTGATTTCAAGTATCAAAACCCTCCAACAATTAGATCCGAAACGTCACAGTCTGATGCTTAAGCTAAAGGATGAACCTAATCTAGATTTCTCTTTGAATTCTAATGTCTTACTCTATTTTCAAAATAGGGTATGTGTAACAAATAATGAAGCCTTTAAGAGGGAAATGCTTCACCTCTAGATTTTAGAATTCTTTGTAAAAGGATTTGGGAACCAAGATAAATCTTAGTACAACTTTTCATCCCCAATCAGATGGTTAATCCGAAAGGGTAATCCAAATTTTAGAAGATATGTTTTGTGCTTGTGTAATTGAATTTAGAAAGAAATGGGAGAAATCTTTACCGTTAGCAGAATTTGCATACAATAACAACTATCAAGCATCCATTTAAATGACCCCATTTGAATCTTTATACATAAGAAAATGCAGAACTCCCTTGAGCTGGTCAAAACTAGGTGAGAACAAGTCCTCAGGGCCTGAACTCTTTAGAGAAGCGGAGAAACAAATAAATGTAATCTATTGTAGATTAAAAGAAGCTTTTGATAAACAAAAAGCATATGTTGATCTTAAAAGGAGAGATATCTAGCATAATGTGGAAGATCAGTTGTTTCTAAATTTACCCCCATGGACGGAAGTATTTTGATTAGGGAAGAAAGGGAAGTTGTAACCCCCTTGACCCGGCCTAGTCGCTAGACCGAATCGAGCGAGCTACATTGGGTTTGCCTAAACAAACCCGTAAGGATTTAACTCAAATTACATCATTTTCTTCTTTTATCTTATATAGATGCAACAATATAACCTATGTTTTACATACTAGTAGCGGGTGAAAACTCAACTCAATCAAGCGTCGAATCGATATCCAATTGCACACTATTGCAATTTAGGGAACAAATTGCAATTCTAGAAAAATATAGGGACTTAATCCATTTTGAACTTACCAATCCTTAATTAGTCAGGTTCCATGCCCACAAGTCAATTTTTAGCTTAAAACGACCATTTGAACTCATTTAATTGCATGCATAACAATCAAGGACCAAAATGAATAAAACATAAAGCTTAAAAGCACATTTTAGCTGTACTAATAGCTACCCGTATCAATACACGAGCAAGTGTATCGGTACACCTATGCATTTTCAAAATCCCAGATTCCAGCAACTCAAACTCGTACCAATACACCTCTTCGAGTATTGAAACGCTATACCTGAAAACACTATCCTATATCGATACACCTCTTCGATTATCGATATGCTATGCCTAAAAGCACTAACCCATATCGATACGGTCGCACGCGTATCGATATGCCCTAACCTGAAATATCCAATTTTGTTGGTTTAACATACATTTATGGATTAAAACATGTTCCAAACATTCATAAACTTAAACATAATGATTTTAAAGATCAAACTATGTTAAAACATCTCAGAAACATGATCAAATAATGGCATCATACTGCAAACGGAAATCTAGAGGCATGCTTCCTAAAAAACAACCAACCACCATATGAAACATAAATCCAAAGCAACAACCAATCGTATAAGGCCAATTACAACCCCAAAATAATAATACAACTTGCCCAAACAGGGAATTAGAAAAATCCTCTCGAATCATCAATGTACCTCATTTCCTTTATTACTACAAGTCTAGTTTGAAGAGTCATACTTTTGCGTTAACAAGTCCTTGGGTCTTCCCTCGCTTACTCCCTGCCTATAACCTTTAATTCTTTACATTGATGGACAAAGAGAGCGTAAGCACACAAGGCTCAGTGAGGAGTGCTCAAAACACAACACCATCAATGCAATTAAAATTGGTTTCCAATTAACAAAGAGTTCATCATTTAAAATGACTTTCAGAACATTATCATGCCTTTTAAACCAAAACATGCTTACTTTCCAAGCACTTCACATTTGATTAAAAATCCATTTGAAAACAATAACCCATCTTGTTTTCAAAACATGCTTTACTACCCAGCATTATCTCATTTGTTTCCACAACAAATAATGCATAATAACCATATGCATCAAACATATATATACATCATTTATCTCAATGATTCACATATATTATCATATATTTGCATTTATAGTGACCCTAGATAGACTCACCTCTATCCCCGGATAGACTCACCTTTATGCATATATGTTTGGATATACGGATTTCTCATGATGGGCTCACCTCCATCAAATCTCATAACTTGCCTAGTTAAACTGCAAGATACCATCACAATGGGCGGCCTAGTTAAAAAGCATTCGTAAGTGATAACCCAATAGGTAGAGTAGCCTATTCAAACCACTTTTCCTTAAGGACTATGGCACGATCGATTTTATATATTGTAGTGCACTTTAATCCTATGGCTAGCCAACTATATCCAACACTTCCACAATACGTCACATGACCTACATATCATTTTCAAATACATTTACTTACTCTTTTCCAATGAATTTCTCAAAACTGTTTCATATGCAAAACCATATTGCCAAAGGCAACAACACATTCCTTTCAAGGAACAAATCTCAATGCTCATAGGCATTGTAACGCTCCAGTTTTGGGCCTAGAGGTTTCGGGCCTGTTTAAGGGTCCGGTGGACCAAAATTAGAGATCTAAGTTAGTTTTGGGATTAAATTAAGGTTTATATTTTCAAAGGTAATAAAAATATGGAAAAATAGTCTAAAATACTTTTAAATTATATATAAGGTTTTGGTAAAGTCAATTTTGGAAAATGGTGTTTGGGAGTCAAACATTTCGATTTAGTGACCAAATTGTAAACTTTGAAAAACTATTTTCAGTGATTGTTTTGAAAAAAGATGAGAACTTTGAATTTTTAAGGAGCTGCTGACTCTAAAGTCTAATATCAGACTTTATCCCTTAATTGGCTTATTTTAAAGTGTTTTAATTAGATATAATTAATGAAGAGGGTTTAATTGGAAGTTATTACTCTAAAATAAATTTTACGTAACTTCTTTTCTCCCAAAAACTTTCTCTCAAATTCTCTCTAGCCAAAAAACAATTTATTCTTCAAAACCTTCAGGTAATCCTTTGATTTAATTGATCTTTGGTTTCTTAATGATTTCATATCAAAACCTTATTGTTTTAATCTTGTTCTCTCATGTAAAACCATCCAGTTAAGGAGAAACATCATTAGAGGTAAGGTTTCATTCTTCTCCTCTAATGAAAGGTTCTTTACTAAAATTCCCAAGTTTTGGATCCTTTACACATGATTTCTGAAAAGTTTTGTTGATTTAATTGGAGAAAATTGGTTTAATTGAGATTTCATTGATGAAATTAAGAGATCTTTGTTTCAGATTTGTTTTGCTGAGTTTATGATGACATTATATCATGATTTTGATATCTTATAATGTTAATGGGTTGGTTTTATCAATGGAATCCCGAAATCAAATGAATTTCTAGTTGTTCGAGTTGCTAGTTATGAGTTTTGAGGTGTTGTGGTGGTTTATGAGTTGTTGGAGGTATAAGGATGTTATGAGATGGTTTTTTGATGTCTTTTAATGTTAATTGATGTTTGGAAGTGTTAGGTTATGGCTTGGTTAAGTTTTGGAAGTGAATCGAAGTTGTTTTGGCTGCTTCGGATAGGCATTTTGATGGTTTTAAGCAAGGCAATGTTGAGTAATTGTTTGTTGAGGTTTTGAATGCATTATTGTTTCCTCTCCAAAAGTACTATTTTTAATGCCAATTTTACATTGCTCTTACTTGGTTTTAGGTACATTTAGTTGCATTAGGTTGTTAGAATCATGCATTTGCATAAGGAGTTTAGTATTTTGTCTATGCCAGTGTGGAGGGTTGTTTTTCTGGCTATTTTGCAGGTTTGGCTTATGATTAGGTGTAAGAAAGCAACACAGTTAGGATTGCCAAGGAGAATGCCAAGTGCTGTTGGCATAGAAGGACCAGATAGTGCCAAGAACTTGTTGGAAGAGAAGTGACTTTGATGCCATGCTAAGAGGATGTTGAACCCTGAAAAAATAGGATATGGTCAGGCTCCTAAAAGATAGCAAATGGATCAACTTCCGAAAAAATAGCAGATAAGGTGATGCCAAGCCATGTTGGCAAATACATGCCAAGCTTGTGTGCCAAGGCAACATCGACATGATGACATCAGCCCTAGCTTGATAAGCTATCATACCGATCGGATAAGACTCTACCTCTTATCCTTGGAGCATTTGAAATTCAAATGAAGAAGCTATCCTATTTACTTCCCTTGCACGCCTATATAAACACTAACCAATCAAGCATTTAGGGGGAACATGAGCGGAGATCGTGAAGGCTTAGAGTGATTGGAGTGAGGTGTTAGAGTGCTGGATGAGTGACAGTCTGCTGCACCGAGGAAGGGTGGTTCAACGACTTGGTCGAGAGCTTGGATTTGAGGGCTGCATCTAGAGACCCCTCTCGCTTATTCCCTTGGGTCTAAGTTGTTTTACTTTTATTTTTATGATGATGCATTTGAAAATGGTTATGGTTTTGTTGGTTAAATCCCTCACCATGAACTAATTTCCTAGTTGGTGGGGGATGTTTGGTTTAAACGTTGATTTCATGCCTTAGTTTCTTTAATGAAATTCTATTTTGGCAAAAGTTTTTCTATTCGGCATACTTAAATTTTTCCTAAGTACTCTGCCAAGCGAGAGCTGGAATAATTAGCCTATTGTCCCTCAATATCTTAGCAGACTTGGGGTGGCTATGATTAAGTTGTTGAATACTAGAGAGATAAGCTTCAAGAGAAGTCGTTTAAATAGCTGAACTTACTTCGAAAGTGATATCTACCCCGTAGGAGTATAGACTGGTTCTTAATCAACTCGTTTCATTTAAAAACCTTCACTATAGAGATATAGGGGTTTTTACATAATCGAATTAGGGCAATGGCAATCGAGAGAGGCATTGCTAATGTTGAATCTGCTCGGTAAACGATGCCAAGACAATTTGCCAACAATGGCTGGCATGAACAACATTAAACCTAGGCATTCCTTGCCAACATTCATCATTCATTAAGAACATCTTCCTTGCCAACATTTTACATCATTTTACTTTTTTTTTAAGTATTCCAAAACAATATTCGAAACAAACATCTTCTCTTATAAGGCAAGTAACAATCAAACAATTGAATTCCAAGTCAATCTTTGTGGGATCGATACTCAGCTTAACTGATGTATTACTTGCAAACCGTGCATACTTGCACGCAAAAGACTCTTAGCACTATTCTACTAATACATACATTTTGCCCCTTTTGCCAGCATTCATAACACACATCTTCTACAGAGTCTACAAGTTTTTGGCGCCATTACCGGGGATTGCATTAGATTTGATTGTTTTCAATTTTTACTTGTTTTCTTTTAGTTTTTACTCAGTTTTTGTTTTCATCGGTGTATGACAAGAAACCACCCAATAACAACGCACCACCACCCTCTAATGTCCCAATTGCTTATGTAGAGGAAGAGAGGGCAATCCGAGAACATTCAACGCTTGACATTGCAAATCTAGTACCAAGAATTGTTGCCACAGAGGTCAATGAACCAAATTTTGAACTTAAGCAGGTAATGATTCAAACTCTTTTGAATATAGGCCAATTAGATGGAGCACTTACTGGAGATCTGAAGCAACAACTAAAGCAGTTCATGGAGATTTGCCAATTATTTCAACAAATTGAAGTATCTGGAGACACTGTGAAGTTAAGTTTATTCACTTTTTCCTTGCGAAATAGAGCCAAGGATTGGTTCAATTCCTTGCCACCTGGCTCAATCACTTCATGGGGAGACCTATGCCAGAAGTTTCAAACACGTTTTTAGTCGCCAACACTCATTACATTTCGGTAGGTTGAGGATAAGACCCTATATGATGCTTTAGAAAGATTCAAGGATCTGTTGAGAAGATATCCTATGCATGGATTCCCAAATTGGACCCAAATGCAAACCTTCTACAATAGGTTGAATGCACAAACGAGGATTGTTGTTGATGCTTTAGCAGCCAATTCATTACTTGACAAAAACTACACAGAGGTTGTTGGCATTCTTGAGAGGATTTCAGTTAATGACTTTGAATATCCTATTGCAAGGCTTGGGACCAGAACCAAAGCCAGTGGGAAATTGAAGATTAATGAGCTAATGTCCATCCATGCTGAGATTTCCAGCCTCACCAGCATGGTGAGAACTTTGCAAAAGAACAACGAGTCCCAAGAAGTTAAAGTATTAGAACTATTCTGTACCATCTGTGGAGAGAACCGCCATGTAGATGAATGCCCTACCAACCCTGAGTCGGCAAATTTCATTGGCAATTCTGATCGTTATTATATGTAACACTCCCAAAACTGGCTTAGAAGTAAACCGAGTTAAGAGGCGTTTCACAACAAACATTAACCATCTTCATGGACAAACTTAGCACAAAAAGGTCGAACATTACTTGCAAATCAGGAAAATTTTAAAAATTTCCTAGACGGGTTTGATTGATACTTATTTTACCGATTCAATCATACCAATAATACATGACATCTATAACATCACCGAAGTCAAATGCCTTTTTAAGTATGAATCATCTATCAATCAAACGCATAAGTTTATAGCCAAGCAACATTAACCTTACTATTGTGAACATCCACTAATCAATAAGATGATTAACCTTATGGCCAACCTAGAGTATAACAATTTTATCGGATGTCCATTAACATCAATTAACCAAAGCTAACAAACATCCAAACATGAGTAATCATTGTTCATGTCTACTTAGCAAACAACCTTGTTAATCAAGTTTGTTACCTTATTTGTCAACACTCGGCCTTAACATTTAGCAAATATTCTGAACCTAGCTTATAAGTATAGAATTCACAATTTGAAAATGAGGTTAACCGATTAACTCTCCTAAACATCTAATCCTTAACAAATTGATGAGACTACAATGACATTTACCAGTTTAATTTGCCTAACACTAAGTAGATTTATTAATTGTCTAGGTGACTAAACCCTTTTCTTAAACCTAATTGAATTCCATATTCTTGACTGTAATATCCTACCTGGTGCATTTTCACTTTTCAAATCAATGGCATTACAACAATTATCTCCCAAGCTACAAGATATAACCCGACTATTTATTAAGCATACCAAGCTTACTAGTTGATTATGATAACCTATTTTTCGAGCATAGGACCTAGCATAAAATCATTTGGAAAATCAAACAAACAAGGTAACTAAACTACTCATACAACATGCAATCCAAAATAATATATATAGAGGCCCGTTACAACTTAGATTGCTCCTTAGAGCTTTAATTAGATATATATATATATATAGATAAAAGCTCATCAATGCATTATGCCTACAACATAAACATGTGCCACCATCTAGGAGTGTATGAGAAGTTACTAACGTACTTCTTCACACTTCTAAACACGATCTGCCTCGTTAAGCTCTCGTAAAGATTATTATCCTGAAAGGTAACAAAAGAGTAGATTAAGCTTATGCCTAGTGAGGTAGAATTATGATACTAGTCAATTGTTATAATCAAACTATCTTTTTCATTCTTAAGTCATGAATTACCAAAACTTAAACAAGCCTTGAAGTGGTTAAAAGATCACATTTCTATTTTCCCCCGTTTCCGTTTAAGGCCTACAGGTATTATAACATTGATTAGTTATTCCATTTTGTTTGTAGCAATAGTTACCAACAAGAATCTAACATAATATTTTATTTACATGATTTATATTAATTATAAAGTCAACTTAAGGATTTATTAATGCACAAGACAGAATTCATAATATTTCAAACATAAGATTTATCTCTCATCATTAAGCATATACATTTGTCCAATCTTTTTAACAAATGGTTGGCAATTATCCGAACAAGAACTTGTCGGTTTACTTATCCTACAATTCTCCACTTATCAGCTTACAAAGTGCACTACATTTCATCTCAAGCCTTCTACCAATCGATACAGCATATACGAATACAAGTTACGAAATTTTAACATAGAATCTTTATATAATTCACTGATATATGTTACGAAATTTTAACATAGAATCTCTAGAATCTTTATAGAATCTTGTGGGAAATCATTAATTCTAGACCAGCCTAACTTTAGCAAGAATTCAAAGGTTCAGAACTGGTGTTATTACTCTAAGCATATCTACTCAACCACACAAAGGAGGTTCGAACACTCTAGTTTAGATATACAGCTTGAAATACACAAAACCATACAATTAACATGCACTTGCTAGTCACGCATACAACACGATATAGGTGTCGCAACCCCTTTTTCGAAATGTGGACTTGACGTTTAAAAACAAATCAACGGAGTCGCCACTAATCTTTAATGAGGTGTGATTGGATCACCTAAAACGGGTTATTTTAATAAAAATTATTTATTATATTAAAACAACATTTTTGGTCTACGAAAACACAAAAAACGGGTTCAGGAGTCGGTTACACGTGGGGAAGGGCTAGCACCCACGACGCTAAAAAACTGGTACCTTGCCGGTTACAAAAGGTTTTAAAGCCGGATTTTGCGAATCAATGTAAAGCTTAAATTATTGCCCGTCCATAAGTTTAATTCTATTTTAATGGCCTTACTATCCGAAAATAAACTCCAATCACCGCCAACACTTCTGGCGCTGACCCGTCATTTCCATTTAGTAAGACACCACATTAAATTAATTTCATTTTTTAACAATCAAACAAAGAACATTAGGTATGTTGAAATTTTTATTCATTCTAAATTGAAATTTATCAACCTAAAAGAGTCTAAGTATATTTTACCTATTTAGGAGTTAAAGTTTTCTTAAGCGTATTTTATTTCTTGTGAAAGAAGTTTTATTACAAAGAAATCTCTATCTAAGCTTTGAAGGACCTATTCTTAAAGCAAACTTAATTCTAAAGCAAAAAGACAAGAACACAAAATTTACAAAGCATGAAACTTTTTTTTTATGTTTCTATGTATAAAAAAAAGCTAAACTTTTTTATATTTTTGTTTTATTTAAAAACCTTTATTACTTGTTATTTGGAAAAGTTGTTTATTTATTTTTATGTTTTAAAGTCTTTTTACCCTTTTTATATTTGAATTTTTTTGTTTTTTTAAAACTTGTATTGCTTTTATGTTTTTTAAAGAATATTTTTAAATTATTTCAAAACATTTATTATAATTTCTTTTAAAAAACATTCTTTTTAAGAAAAATATTTTTTTAGGCTTGTTGAGTATTAAAAATCAAATGTTTATTTTAAAAGAACGATTCTTTATTATTTTAAAAATCTTATTTATTTTTGTGTTTCTAAAAAGTATATTTTTTTTAAATAAAAAGTGGGAGGTGGCCAAATTAAAACAAAGTTGAAATTGTGATTTTTATATTAATTTTTGAAATTTTAAATGGTGAAAAAAATGAAATGGATGATTTAAATAGTCCAAAATGAGTTGGGTTTAAAGCTCGAAAACAACATCTTTTTATTTTTTTAGAAATTAAATGGATCAAACACCGTACTTTAACAAAAAAAACAACATGTTCTTGGTGTTCATCAAAGGGGATGAACAAGGAGGAGGGCCACCGTGCCGGCTGCCATCCACATGCGGTGACCTCCTCCTATGTATATTATTATTTTTTAAAAAAAGGGAAAAAACATTAAAACAAAGATTAACTCGAACAAACCCGGATTAATATAAACAAGTACGAATAAATGAAGAACATCATATGAACAAATATATGAAAAAAATAGATTTTAAAATCTTAAAAAAAGAAAGGGGAGAAATTATACCAACGAAAGTGGCAAAAATGCTTGTTTTTCCTCCTCCAAAATTCGAACAATGCTGCTCCAAACTCGAACTAATACCAGCAACTTTTGGATGAATTTTCAGAGCTTTATTTGGTGATTTTCGAATGGTAATTGGTGGTGAATTCGTGTCTTCAAAAATGAAAAAAGGGCTCAATTTATAGGGTTCAAAACCCTCCTCTCCAAGGCAATTTGGGACAAGAAATCCCTTAATTCCAGTCGAAATTCCAATCAACATATATCAGACCCATTAGCTTGCCAAGAATTCGAGATTATCAGATTTTTTGGGGGACAATTTCAAGCTGAAATTGGGTGATTTTGTCCCTAAATTTAATTAGGGTTCGAAACCCTCTCTTCTTCATTTTGTAGGATAACAGCGACGATGAGGAGCGATGGCGGTGGCATCGAGTTCGGCTGGCCGAGGCGAGCTGATCGGCACCCACGGCGACAGTAGCTGGCAGCCACAACGTGGCAAGAAAGGCTGCGGCAACAACCATGTTTGAGCAGGGGAGGGATTTGGGGAACCAATCACACGCTCCGGTTTGCTACAAACCCGGGGTAGGGGGTGTTATAGTGTTTCTTCTCCAACTAATGTATTTCCTGGAGCTGTTACCGAACAAGCGTAATTCCAAGGCACTTGTTTGCTGTCTTTATATGGACCAACTTCAGAATTGTTCCCTTTTCAGGCTCAGTAATTTAGACCTTGGTCTTAATTACTAAGGGTTTCATTCCCGCATAGTTCCCTATTGCGGGGCTTTCATCTGAGGCGCATACATCCAACGTACGACTCTTTTCCTTCTCTTCGAAGAGTTCTAGTTCTTTGTTGTCCATCCTTTCTTGGACCAAACTCCTAAATTCAAAACAGCTTTGAATTTCATGTCCTCCCACTTGATGGTACTCGCAGAAAAACTTACCATCCTCCTTCAATTTACAGGTCTCATTTCCTAACAGTCCAACCTTCACCATTTGGGCCCATACCCATGCCATAGGTGCCTTAACTTCTTTAACATACTTCTTAACCATCTTGCCTTCCTCCTCGTCCATTGCATTCACTTTAGTCTTCTGGTGGTCAGGTAGTGGGTTATCTTTTGGGTCTGAAGTATCAAAAGATAACATGCCTAACTTTCGTAGATCATCTACTACCCTATTGAAGGCAGTGCAATCAAGCATACTTACTTAACAAGTGGGAGTAACATCTTCCACTTCTTGTGGTGAGTGACATATTCCACTTCTTGTAAATTTGCCAACCTGATTGATCATTTCTTCTTCTTTTTATTCTCCAACTGATGTATTTCCTCGGCCTATGGTGGTGAGTAACATCTTCCACTTCTTGTAAAATTGCCCACCTAATTGATTCTTTTTATTCTCCAACTGATGTATTTCCTGGAGCTGTTGCCGAACAAGCGTAATTCCAAGGCACTTGTTTGCTGTCTTTATATGGAAAAGGGGTAGGTGCCTTTATAACCAACTTCAGAATTGTTCCCTTTTTAGGCTATCTATTCAAGCAGTTTGAGAATGGAATCTGCTTATCTATTCGAGCATGATGAGAATAAACCCGCCTATCTTTTCAGGCATGAGGAGAATAGAATCCGCCTATCTTTTCGGACATTTGGAGAATGGAAACTGCTTATCTATTCGAGCACGAGGAGAATAGAACCCACCTATCTATTTAGGCATGAGGATAATAGAGCCCGCCTATCTATTTAGGCATGAGGAGAATAGAACCCGCCTATTCGTTCGGGCATCCGGTGAATGAAACATGCTTATCTATTCAAGCATGAGGAGAATAGAACCCGCCTATCTTCTCATGCTTTAATGGCTTGGTAATTGGTGAAAATCAGTGTCTTCTTTTCTTTGCTCTATTCTTATTTCACCGGAATGACAAAAGAGGGGCAGCTGTTGCCACTTGATTTTCACCTTCTTTTTAGTTGTTATATTAATTTAGTATTGTCGTAGTGATATACTGATAATAGAGTTAAGCGACATTGATAACATAGCTAATGTATTATAGTTGTAAATATTTATGTTAATGATTAATATAGTTAGGTATCATATAATATTGATAACATAGCTAATATATTATAGTTGTAAATATTAATGTTATTGCTAGAATTATTTAGGTGCCATATAATATGTTAGTATTAACATAGGTTATATATTTTAGTATCCTAGTTAGTAGTTAATATAATACGTTATCAAAACCCAAAAAATTAAAATAGGTAGCCCATTTAAATATAGAAAAATCCATTAGATTAAATAGAGTCTATCAATTAAAAAAAACAAACATGTCCATACATTATACAAAAGAATCGGGTGGCCCAATTATAACCCAAAAAAAGAAACCCTAAACTCGTATTCTTTCTTTACGTAGCCGAAAGAAGGCTGTTGGATCAATCTAAGATCCAACGGCCCAGATCACGCCAGCTGGAGATGATATAGCACCTCGACTACACAACATTCGATCAGGATGCAATCCAACGGCTCAGATAGCTTCGAGGTGTTCACGCGGATCACCACTTGCTCGTGGTAGCCACGAGCATGACGTTTCAGCTCTGGTCGATCAATTCGTCTTCTCCGATGCTCCACTCGCTCCGATTGTTCCTCTCCGGCGCCATTCGAGTCACCGAAAACACAAAAAATAGAAGAACAAAGATGGTTAAATCCCTAAATAGGGACTGAGCAATTCAAGATAAAACTAACAAGGATTAAATCCCTAATTCAAAGCCATATATAGAAAATCAGAAGCAAAACGGGAAAGGATAATCCCTAATTCGAAGCCCTGGCGAGAATCAAGCTACAATCGGATATGCAAAAGGAAAAATCAGAACCAAAAGAGAAAAAAGGTTAATCCCTAAATTTAAGTCTCTGGAAAATATCAAGCAATTCAATATAATCCAGGGAAGAAATTAGGAATTCAGGCTTAAAATTCAAGCAATTCTTGTACTATAAAAACCCCATTGCAACCCATGTAACATGACAATTCCATAGAAATCACACATAGCAATTACAGAAAACATACTAGCATTTGGAAGTTGTAGGAGCAAGAAATTTGTAATCAGTGTTCAAAAGCAATAAAGAGAAGCAAAGTTCTGGAAATATTTCTATCTATTTACTTTCTGTTTCGGATTAAATAAAGAAGAAATGGGTTGTTTTTCCTTGTTTTTGTTTGAAACGCTGGGGAGATTTGCTTTTGATGTAAATTCGGTGGAAAAATGCGATTTCGAGGTCGCCGAAATCTGGAAAAGTTTGGTTTTTCTAGGAATTTCGCTACCGGTGGAAGGCAGCTAGCACGGCGGGCCAACACCGTGTTCTTCAATTCATGAAGAACACGATGAATGTCTTCAAAGAATTCTTAAGAGCTGGTTTTGATCCATTTTCGGGTGGAAAAGAATAATGAAATCAGTTTGTTATAATTGACATATATACTAACCCGTTTGACCCGAGCCGAAACCAGTTATGACCCGCACCCTTCTTTTTTGGGTCTTATACCACAGCTCATTTGTTTTCAATTATTTCAATTTCGTCCTTTTTCCTTTCAATTCGACAACAAATTTGAAATTATTTTCAAATTAACCCTCACATTTTGGTTTTCTTTTAATTTAGTCCATAATGCATTTTTTATATAGATAAAATTAATTGCTCTTTTTTATTTTAAGTGCTTTGATAATTAATTTAATTTAAGTATTTTGTTTCTTTGTTCTTGTATGTATATGTATATGTGTTAAACCTTAGAATTAGGGACTTAAAACATAGATTAGAGACATGTATGTTGTAAAACGTTCATTTTCAAAAAAACACACTTAATTATATTTAAATCTTAACAGTTAAAATCAAAGTAGATGTTTCTTTAGGTATTAATCACTAATTAGATTTTAATTTCAAAAGCTTTAACACATTTAATTTTCTTGTCGATTTGTTAAAAAAGTGATTAAAGTGATCAAAGTAGGTGTCTTATCAAATGGGAATGACGGGTTAACGCCATGAGTGTTGGCGGTGATTAAAGTTCATTTCCCAAGGCGATAAGGATGTTAAAATAGATTTACATTCATTTTGCGGACAAATAAATCGAAATTTTGTGAACTTGCAAATTCCATCTTTTTAAAAAAATGCTTTTTGAAATCAGTTAGGTACCATTTTTTGGGCGTTGTGGGGGTGTTAACCCTTCCCACACGTAATCGACCTGCGAACTTGTTTTCTCTTATTTTTATGGACCAAAAATATTATTTTGATAAATAAAATGTTTTATCAAAATACCATTGTTTTAAAAGTGATCCAATCACACTTTTTTAAAAAGATTGGCGGCGACTCCGTGATTTTATAAAGTTTTCCAAAATTCAAAACCATTTCCTCCTAAAAATGGTTGCGACAGTTAGTGAAAGGAATATTGGTTCTAAGAATGTTATTGGTAAGTGTGAACAGTTGAACATGCACATTTCATAATGACTTATATGTATATATTTTAAATATGTCAGTAGATGCATACATTTGGGCATGACATTAGAGGTTTTGCATACATGCACATAAACATCTATGAGGGCATATAAGTAATCATCCACGCATATGTTCACACTTACAGATGACTTTTCGAAAGCCGATAATGTAATGGAGTAAGCAAGGTAGCTTATTTAAGTTAGCTTTAGCGAAGAGGTTCTTTGGGGTTTCAAGCTTTTTGGAAGAAGTTAAAGACTGATTCTCGAGAGTTAAAGTTGTTCTAGATTTGAACCAACCAAGTTTGGTGTTAGAAGTGTTTGGCCTTTTTAGATCCAGTTGATTGTTATCGAGGTTTGTTGAGGAATCTTCTGAGATTGTTACACTGCCAGCGAAGTTGTGGCAAGAGATGTTCTGTTGAATTGGATGTTTTGTTGGGTTGCGTTTCAAATCGTAGCTTGAGTTTAGTTGGTTAATTAATATCAACTTAATAATTGAATGTGTTTACAAAACAATATGTCAAATTGGACATGACTAATGTTTTGGAAGGTTATTTAATTGGTTTATCAAATAACAAGAATTATGTTTTTGATAACTTTTGAGAAGAGACAATTTGGTTTTAAAAGTGGTTTTTGTGAATTAAATAGAGATGAGACACAAGCTAAGAATCTTTAGGGAGCAATTGCACCCATTATATTTTAACAAACTCAATATTCTTTGTTTTTTTTTAAAAAAAAACTACTACTGATGGTTAATATTTCTTCTAAAACAAAGGTTTTCTAGTTTTTTTCACACTACTAAAAACTATTGTTTTTGTATTGTCAACATTCATGAAATTTTTTTTTTCAATGATCAATTGATTTGTCGACCTAATTTCTAATCTATTTTTAATCTATAAACTTAAGTAAATCGGTGGATTTTAGTCAACAATGATTTTTCACATTAGAATACAAGGGGAAGCTCATTCGGTTGTACTCCTATCAAGCAAAGTTAACTATGGTTTCTTATTGACGTTCCACATGTTTGTGTCCTTAATTTATTATTTCTATTAACCTTTGTGATTAAAAGGAATTTAATTGGGTTAAATTGTTTTATAATGGTTTCAATAGTGAATTATGGTTAGGTTGTTCAAACCTAATGATTTCTTATTGGTTGGTAAAATATAAAGATTAGTTTTACAAGTTTGGACTCGGAATTACTTTAAATATCTAGTTGGGATATTTGTTCTTCATGAATTGAGATTAATCATTGGTCAAGTGAAGCCTTTGAGGTTGGTTGTAGTTTTGAAGAGTTATTGATGTTTTACGAAGGTTTGTGAATGTATGATTGGATATTAGAAAGGATTGGTGCAAGCTAAATGCGGAAAGGTTTGTGATGAATGGGAAGACTAGTTTTGTGATATGTTTTGTCAAGATGGTTTGAGCTCGAAGGTGTAATTGATGATTTACCTACATTTATGTGGAAAGGTTTCGTGGACCCTTTGTAGTTTCTATAATGAGAAATTTGAGAATTTGTTGGTTCTACCATTGGTAAGGGATGTTTCCGTTTGGGTCTCTAGCAAGTAGTTGTTGCTCATCGAGACGATTGAATTTGTGAAAGTTATGCGATGTAAGTGTTATCGAGGAAGTTGTTGGATGAGGGAAGGTTTGTATTTGTTTTGTTCCCTTAGGCGAATTTCGGTGACGAAATTTCTTTTAGTGGGGGAGAGTTGTAACACCCATGAAAATGGGCTTGAAGATTCGGGCGAATTATCGGAATTGGGTTGGAACTTTGGGTTAGGATTTGGCTAATTAATTAATTTCGAAATGTAATTTGGGTAATTAAATTGATTTCCAATAAATTCATCACGACAAGTATTTGTGAAAAACATAATGAGTTTAACAAATGATGAAATTGAGTTTGAGTAATTCTAAATAGGTAGTTATAATATTAATCAAATGGTGACTATTTTACAAAAGTTTGTAAGATATAAATAATGGAAATTTTGTAAGAAGAACTAAAGTGATGGTTTTATGGTATTATTTGGCACATTTATTAAACAAAGCTTTTACCACCTATTTTTCTCATGAAAGAAAGCTATGCCTAAACTTATCTCTCATTTTGTCTCAAAATTCTCCCAAACACCATTTTAGTTTTCTTGGATTTTCTTATCCAATTTCTATTCATTTTCTTATTAAATCATTTCTAATCAATAGCCACACGAGAATTTGATTTCTCTCATCGTGTTCAATGGATTTCAAGTTGGAAGATTGGAGAAGCCATCTTCATTTCCAATTTCTAATCTATTCGGGTAAGCTTTGATTTTTTAATGATCTCCTAATTGTTTTGTGTTGATTTTCAATTAATTCTATTGTCTTCTGATGTTAAAATGAATTTTAATGGATTATTTTAGTTTCTAGATGCTAAAGAGTGAATCATGATTTGATAGATGAAATATAAATGTTTTAATAGGATTATGAGTTATTTTTGTGGGTTAGATATGATCTAATGTCAATTTTAAAAAATTAATTCCCAGAATTAATCTAATCGGTTGAATTTAGATTTAGATTATTGAATGAGGTAATTGATGGAGTGGTTGAGTGAATTGTGTGATCATATTTTAAGGTGCATCAAATATGTTCGATGAAACTCCCAAATGGAGTGTGGTATCGCTAAATGACAAAGGAGGAATTGGAGTGAAATACACGGTCAGGCAGGGCGTAGCGTAATTTGGGGCTGGGTGCTGCTGGAACCCCATTCGAAAGGTGCATGGGTTGCGTGGCATGATCGGTGATGCCTTAACCTTTGTGTATACATTTCGGTATTTATATAAAAAAGAAAAGATTACGGGGGGTTATGAAACAGAGCAGTGGTGTGGCATTAAATGGAAAATAAAAAGGAAGTGAGAATTGATTTCCTGCTTGTGTCGTGAGTATGCAAGAAATGAATCAGTGCGTGGTGTTGTGTAGTTATTCGAATAATAGGGTTTTGATACCTCTCGGGGTATTTTTAATTATGTGGTTATTTTGGTGCGGTCGAATTTATATTACTCTTTGCATTTTCTTGTGGAAGATGGTAAGTGTTCGGAAGATTTTCAGTTAGGCGTTGAGGCGTTGGCGTTGAGAAGTCGGCATCAAGACGATGGCAAGTTAGTGAGTGAGAATGTGGATTTCAGCTTTGACATGGTTTAAAGGTTATTTTGTGAGTTTAAATTAAGCTTGAAACGCTGATTTAAGCTCGGAAGTAAGTATGAAGAGATTTCTCCCTCGGTCGTGCTTTGGTAAAATTGTTTTTATGCACTTGTTTTTTAATTACATGGCACCTACTATTTAAGCATGTTTTGAGTATGTTTTATACTGATTTTTGATCATATATCGCTGATGGATGCATTGGGAAAATTGTTCATGTAAGTATGTGAAATACTTGTAAAAATGCATGGTTTAATGCATTGAAAATGGTTTTCTATGTTACAGATAAAAATAGTGAGGTGCATGGTTAATAATTAATTATATTGGCAAGTGATGTGGTTTAAAATATTTTCGGATATAGTTGGCCGGCCATAGAATTTATAGTGCACTATAAAAAGTCACATCGGGTATTGATAGGTTTATGTGTAACGAATACTCTACCACGAGTACCCTGACGTTTGAGGGGTTATATGGTACCGAAAACTCCCATTAGTGGATTATACATCTAACCATTGATAGGGGTTGTGACTGTACTCGGTTGTGATTTCTTGGGTTCAATGAATGCTTATGGTCATATGCTTTGATCCCTTAATTATTCTATAGCCTATGTTGAAGTCTTGATCATTTGGTGCTTCATGGATAATGATTTATCTTGTAAGGAAACATGCCTCTAGATTATTTTTACAGATATGAATTGTATTGATTAATTGGTATGTAACTATTTGAGCCTATGTGTTTAACAGTGATATAATATTAGAGGCATGTCAATGTTGTTTCTAAGTTTTTTGGATAAGTTCGAGTTGGGATTCAAATCCCGAAAATGCTTTTTAGGGCAGCCCGTGTATCGGTATGGTTGATGGTTAATTCAATTAATGGATTTTACCAAGATTGAATTCTTTGCATTTTGGTCACCATATGTCGTCGCATGAATTGAATAGGTAAATGATGTCCTTTTGACTTGAGATTTTGTAAGAATGTTTTAAATGTATCTAATTGCTGTAAGAAGATGTTAAGATGTGTTAGTCCCTATAATTTGTCTATTTTATGATTTAGTCCTTAATTTCGTATTTTGCTAAATTTGATGCTTATTTTTTATCCGTTGAAGTTGAAATTTGATATGCTAGCATGAAATATAATTAATTAACAATTGTTAACCTAAAACTTGTGTAAGTACCTGTAACTATTTAGATTTATATTTTGGTCCCTAGAATGCTTGTATTTGCAATTGAGTGCCGTATCGATGTTCGAATCGAATGAAAATTTAACCGTTGCTTGTATGAACACTTTAGGTCGCACCTAGAAAAGTTAAAAGAAAATATGGACCGTAAATCGAGTAAGATAGTTATAGTTTGCTTCGGCAAACCTAATGTGATATTCTTTGTTTAGGTCTAACGACTAGGTCGGGTCAAGGGGGTTACAACCTTAATTTCCAAAAATTGAGATTTTAGTAGCTGAAATACGTACTAACATGTTTGACCATATACCAAAACCTGGTTTAATTTCCTCAAGGGTGTATCGGTATGGAGCTAGGTGTACCGATACGCCTATGTTATCTTGCACACTTTTAAGCCTTTCACAGCCCCGCGTACCGATCCAAGGGACCTGTATCTGTACGGCTGGACCTGTAATGACCTCTTGGTCTAAGATATGACACTTTGGCTCAAACATATGATACCCAATTACCAAGTAAACACCATATAACCCTAAAGACATTCAAATTTCATCAAACCATAGAAGCAAGGCAATCCAACATAGCATGGAAAGTATTAGCAAAGACCTATAGGCATGATCTCTACCCAAACATGCAAAAACTACCCCAAGCCCAATTTCACGCTTCAAACACCACAGAACTCATCCATAGCAGTATATAAACTTGTTCAAAAATAGGGAGTAACAAATACAAGTCTCTCAAATACCCAAGGCCACATTGCCCGTTTATTGCTACAAAATTCACGCATTTAAAATTATACTTGCACACAAAGTTCTTTGATGTTCCCCTTGCTCAAATGTTGACCCCAAAAGGTCTACTTGTCTACAAAGATGAGAATAGAGCGTAAGCATGAAATGCTTAGCGAGGGAAGCAAAAAATCATTCATCAATGAATTAATACATGAATTCAAAAATAGTCTTTAATGGAAGAACATCATTTGTAAAACCTTCTAAAACATTATGCATAACATTCAAACACCTCATCTCATAAGCAAAGATATGTATCATGATTTACAAGCATAATCAAATATACAAAACCTCAATTTAAGCTTTCTCATGCGTAAACATTCCTTTGCGTAGCTTAATGAGCATCATAATCCTTTAACACAAGGCATAAGCCTTTTTAATCCCTTCATGATATATTATTTCATATATTGGCATTAGTGTGACCAAAACCAAAACATCTTATTTTTTGGAAAACACATCGAATACTTGGATTTCCGTGGTGGTTCCTTTAAACACACCTTTATTTCCAGCAACCAGAGAAAAATACAGTGGCATCCCACTCCTCGAAGGTTGCGGTCTCAATGTTTGAAAAAAACACAGTGGCATCCCACACCCTCATCGAACCATGAGGCAACTTATTATAGTGCACTTTTAACCCTATGTCATGCCAACTACATTCGATAACATTTAATTCTTTGGCAATAAGCCAATATATACTTTCAAAAACTGTTACCTTACTGTTTTTCCATATGCATTCATCAAACCATTTATCTTTACATAAACCATGTTTATAAACTAATGTGTGTTCCCATTTCGAAAACCATTTGATAAGCCTCTTAGGCTACCATATACTATAACATTCACAATGTATTTCTCATGGAAAATCAAGTATAAAATAGTAGACAACAAATCATGTTTGACATCAAAACATATGCTTAAACAACATGGACCAAAACCGAGAGATCGAGTAAAAATTACCATTTACATACTTCTGAGCCTAACCAAGCTTGTCAAGCTTTAGTTAAACCCCCAAGATAACTTTTCAAACCTTTTGAAAGCTTTGAAATACAGTTCCACTTACTGACTATGCAAAACTCCACGTGCCGATGCGAAATCAAGCATCTGGCGCTTCCAACTCTTCACCAAATGCTACCGGATTGATCTCCCCTATTCTATCCACATAATAATAGAGGATTAATGCATCATCATGTAATTAAAATCCCAGAAACATCAATCCCTATCATAACACATTCAAACTCCACCAAAAGCCATCCGAAAACAACCGATAACTACACAAAATTTCACCTAAACAAAATCCAGCCATAACCTAACTATTTAATCATATCAACAACATCAATTGACATCAATAATCATTTTGAAACCCACCTTATACCTGTAGCAAACTCAGAACACTAAAATCACTTCAAAAACTAACTATTTACAACCTAGAAAATTAGCAATTCAATTAGTTTTGAGATTCATATTACAAATCCATCTTTATAGCATTTAATCACATTATTAATATGATCTAAATCAATCTAGATCATCGCAAATCACTTTCATAACAAAGATCTACCAATTTCTTATTAAATCTCACTTTTAACCTTGATTTAATCATCAAAACGTATCAAAAATCAATTGTAGAGGATCAAGAACTTTAGAATTTCAGTAAAAACCTTCGATTAGAGGAGAGAAAAAAAAATTACCTTTAATCGTTGGCTTCTCCCTTAATTGGCATGACTTGACTGAATTTGTAAAACCTATATTTTGATTTTGATATAACATGGATTTCATTGACCAATTTTTAAAATTGGATAAATTTTTACGTACTCAAAAAGTCTGGCAAAATGACAAGGATTCAAACTTCAAATTGTTTCAAAGTAAAAAACTAAAACCCCAAAATTTTCTAAGTGTTTTTGTACTAAAATAGTTAAATTTAGTCCAAGCGTATCGATACACCCTTGGCCATATTGATACAAATTTTAGATACTGGAAAACGTTTTATACTTAATGGCTATTGGGTACCGATGCGCGTGTAGTCGTATCGGTACACCATTCATACCTAGGAACCAAATGGCCTTTGAGTATCAATATGACTTTATGCGTACCGATACGAGTTGTTAGGATTTTCAAGATATTTCGTAATAAATTTTTTGACCGTTGCCTTGTTAGTTTATTGTAACTATAAATTTGAAAAGTTGTTATACCGTACCGATACGCCTTTAGGCATACCGAAACCTTTTTTCAATCACAACTTTCTCAAATTCTATTGAGCAAAACTGGAATCGGTGCGGCTTAGTCCGTACCGATACCCATTTATAAAATACACTTTTTATACCGATATGCCCTCCCCTATATCGATGCCCCTTTGTAAAAAAGTTTTTTCTTCTTATGGCAGGATCGATACGGGAAGCCCGCATATTAATACCGATGGTTAGCAAACAACATTTATTGCGAGAAAAATGCAGCCCAACAACTATATTGATGATCTCAACTGCCTAAATGGTTTGAAATCAATAAGGGGGTATATAATAAAGTTTCCAAAGCTACAACAACAACAATTGAACAAGTCTTAAGCATTCAGGCACAAATCCAACATTTTTGACCCTATTAGAGTCAAATTCTTGTAACCCACTTGAGAGTGAATATTTGTATCTTTTGATTCAAGTTTTGTGTTGAGTGAGCTTTGTAATTGGGGCAAACATTCACCTTGGAGAGGTTTTCTTAGTTTGCAATTTCCTTTCTTGTAAAAGAGTGATTTATCAAAGCTTAGGGGTAGAGATCTTTGTTAGTGTAAAGGTTTCCTCTTGAGCCTAGAAAAAGGGAAGAAATTCTTAGTGAATTTGGGAAAATCCTTAGTGAGAAGCTATAGTAGTGGATGTATAAATCTCTTGTATCTCAATTTTCCTTCTTTCAAGTTGCTTCCATTCATTTTTTAAATTGCCAATTCACATCCTCTTGGCCACACACCATCGATTGATCATCTTAACAATTGGTATAAGAGCCACACTCATTGGACGGATTGACGTCCTTATGAGATGTTCCTTTAGGCGAATTTCGGTGACGAAATTTCTTTTAGTGGGGGAGAGTTGTAACACCCAGGAAAATGGGCTTGAAGATTCGGGTGAATTATCGGAATTGGGTTGGAACTTTGGGTTAGGATGTGGCTAATTAATTAATTTCGAAAAGTAATTTGGGTAATTAAATTGATTTCCAATAAATTCGTCGCGACAAGTATTTGTGAAACATATAATGAGTTTAACAAATGATGAAATTGAGCTTGAGTATTTCTAAATAGGTAGTTTTAATATTAATCAAATGGTGACTATTTTACAAAAGGTTGTAAGATATAAATAATGGAAATTTTGTAGAAGAACTAAAGTGATGGTTTTATGGTATTATTTGGCTCATTTATTAAAGAAAGCTTTTACCACCTATTTTTCTCATGAAAGAAAGCTATGCCTAAACTTATCTCTCATTTTCTCCCAAAATTCTACCAAACACCATTTTAGTTTTCTTGGATTTTCTTATCTAATTTCTATTCATTTTCTTATTAAATCATCTCTAATCAATAGGCACACGAGATTTGATTTCTCTCATCGTGTTCAATGGATTTCAAGTGGGAAGATTGGAGAAGCAATCTTCATTTCTAATTTCTAATCTATTCGGGTAAGCTTTGATTTTCTAATGATCTCCTAATTATTTTGTGTTGATTTTCAATCAATTCTATTGTCTTTTGATGTTAAAATGAATTTTAATGGATTATTTTAGTTTCTAGATGCTAAAGAGTGAATCATGATTTGATAGATGAAATATAAATGTTTTAATAGGATTATGAGTTATTTTTGTGGGTTAGATATGATCTAATGTCAATTTTAAAAAATTAATTCCCAGAATTAATCTAATCGGTTGAATTTAGATTTAGATTCTTGAACGAGGTAATTGATGGAGTGTTTGAGTGAATTGTGTGATCATATTTTAAGGTTCATCAAATATGTTCGATGAAACTCCCAAATGGAGTGTGGTATCGCTAAATGACAAAGGAGGAATTGGAGTGAAATACACGGTCAGGCAGGGCGTAGCGTAATTTGGGGCTGGGTGCTGCTGGAACCCCATTCGAAAGGTGCATGGGTTGCGTGGCATGATCGGTGATGCCTTAACCTTTGTGTATACATTTCGGTATTTATATAAAAAAGAAAAGATTACGGGGGGTTATGAAACAGAGCAGTGGTGTGGCATTAAATGGAAAATAAAAAGGAAGTGAGAATTGATTTCCTGCTTGTGTCGTGAGTATGCAAGAAATGAAGCTGTGCGTGGTGTTGTGTAGTTATTCGAATAATAGGGGTTTTGATACCTCTCGGGGTATTTTTAATTAAGTGGTTATTTTGGTGCGGTCGAATTTATATTACTCCTTGTATTTTCTTGTGGAAGATGGTAAGTGTTCGGAAGATTTTCAGTTAGGCGTTGAGGCGTTGGCGTTGAGAAGTCGGCATCAAGACGATGGCAAGTTAGTGAGTGAGAATGTGGATTTCAGCTTTGACATGTTTTAAAGGTTATTTTGTGAGTTTAAATTAAGCTTGAAGCGCTGATTTAAGCTCGGAAGTAAGTATGAAGAGATTTCTCCCTCGGTCGTGCTTTGGCAAAATTGTTTTTATGCACTTGTTTTTTAATTACATGGCACCTACTGTTTAAGCATGCTTTGAGTATGTTTTATAATGATTTTTGATCATATATCGCTGATGGATGCATTGGGAAAATTGTCCATGTAAGTATGTGAAATACTTGTAAAAATGCATGGTTTTAATGCATTGAAAATGGTTTTCTATGTTACATACAAAAATAGTGAGGTGCATGGTTAATAATGAATTATATTGGCAAGTGATGTGGTTTAAAATATTTTCGGATATAGTTGGCCGGCCATAGAATTTATAGTGCACTATAAAAAGTCACATCGGGTGTTGATAGGTTTATGTGTAACGAATACTCTACCACGAGTACCCTGACGTTTGAGGGGTTATATGGAACTGAAAACTCCCATTAGTGGATTATACATCAAACCGTTGATAGGGGTTGTGACTGTACTCGGTTGTGATTACTTGGGTTCAATGAATGCATATGGTCATATGCTTTGATCCCTATTTTTGAAGCTGAAATTTGACATGCTAGCATGAAATATAATTAATTAACAGTTGTTAACCTAAAACTTGTGTATGTACCTGTAACTATTTAGATTTATATTTTGGTCCCTAGAATGCTTTTATTTGCAATTGAGTGCCTTGTCGATGTTCGAATCAAATGAAAATTTAACCATTGCTTGTATGAACACTTTAGGTCTTAATAATGCACCTAGAAAAGTTAAAAGAAAATATGGACCGTAAATCGAGTAAGATAGTTATGGTTTGCTTCAGCAAACCTAATGTGACCTTCTTTGTTCAGGTCTAACGACTAGGTCTGGTCAAGGGGGTTACAACCTTAATTTCCAAAAATTGAGATTTCAGTAGCTGAAATACGTACTAACATGTGTGACCATATACCAAAACCTGGTTTAATTTCCTGAAGGGAGTATCGGTACGGAGCTAGGTGTACCGATACGCCTATGCTATTTTGCACACTTTTAAGCCTTTCACAGCCCCGCGTACCGATCCAAGGGACCTGTATCGGTACGGCTGGACCTGTAATGACCTCTTGGTCTAAGATATGACACTTTGGCTCAAACATATGATACCCAATTACCAAGTAAACATCATATAACCCTAAAGACATTCAAACTTCATCAAACCATAGAAGCAAGGCAATCCAACATAGCATGGAAAGCATTAGCAAAGACCTATAGGCATGATCTCTACCCAAACATGCAAAAACTATCCCAAGCCCAATTTCACGCTTCAAACACCACAAAACACATCCATAGCAGTATATAAACTTGTTCAAAAATAGGGAGTAACAAATACAAGTCTCTCAAATACCCAAGGCCACATTGCCCGTTTATTGCTACAAAATTCACTCATTTAAAATTATACATGCAAACAAAGTTCTTAGATGTTCCCCTTGCTCAAATGTTGACCCTAAAAGGTCTACTTATCTACAAAGATGAGAATAGAGCGTAAGCACGAAATGCTTAGTGAGGGAAGCAAAAAATCATTCATCAATGAATTAATACATGAATTCAAAAATAGTCTTTAATGGAAGAACATCATTTGTAAAACCTTCTAAAACATTATGCATAGCATTCAAACACCTCACCTCAAAAGCAAAGATATGTATCATGATTTACAAGCATAATCACATATACAAAACCTCAATTTAAGCTTTCTCATGCGTAAACATTTCTTTGCATAGCTTAATGAGCATCATAATCCTTTAACACAAGGCATAAGCCTTTTTAATCCCTTCATGATATATTATTTCATATATTGGCATTAGAGTGACCAAAACCGAAACATCTTATTTTTTGGAAAACACACCGAATACTCAGATTTCCGTGGTGGTTCCTTTAAACACACCTTTATTTTTAGCAACCAGAGAAAAATATAGTGGCATCCCACTCCTCGACGGTTGCGGTTCTCAATGGTCGAAAAAAACACAGTGGCATCCAACACCCTCATCGAACCATGAGGCAACTTATTATAGTGCACTTTTAACCCTATGTCATGCCAACTACATTCGATAACATTTAATTCTTTGGCAATAAGCCAATATATACTTTCAAAAAATGTTACCTTACTATTTTTCCATATGCATTCATCAAACCATTTATCTTTACATAAACCATGTTTATAAACTAATGTGTGTTCCCATTTCGGAAACCATTTGATAAGCCTCTTAGGATACCATATACTATAACATTCACAATGTATTTCTCATGGAAAATCAAGTATAAAATAGTAGATAACAAATCATGTGACATCAAAACATATGCTTAAACAACATGGACCAAAACCGAGAGATCGAGTGAAAATTACCATTTACTTACTTTTGAGCCTAACCAAGCTTGTCAAGCTTTAGTTAAACCCCCAAGATAACTTTTCAAACCTTTTGAAAGCTTTGAAATACAGTTACACTTACTGACTATGCAAAACTCCACGTGCCGATGCGAAATCAAGCATCTGGCGCTTCCAACTCTACACCAAATGCTACCGGATTGATCTCCCCTTTTCTATCCACATAATAATAGAGGATTAATGCATCATCATGTATTTAAAATCCCAGAAACATCAATCCCTATCATAACACATTCAAACTGCACCAAAAGCCATCCGAAAACAACCGAGAACTACACAAATTTTCACCTAAACAAAATCCAGCCATAACCTAAAGATTTAATCATATCAACAACATCAATTGACATCAATAATCATTTTGAAACCCAGCTTATACCTGTAGCAAACTCAGAACACTAAAATCACCTCAAAAACTAACTATTTACAACCTAGAAAATTAGCAATTCAATTAGTTTTGAGATTCATATTACAAATCCATCTTTATAACATTTAATCACATTATTAATATGATCTAAATCAATCTAGATCATCGCAAATCACTTTCATAACAAAGATCTACTAATTTCTTATTAAATCTCACTTTTAATCTTGATTTAATCATCAAAACGTATCAAAAATCAATTGTAAAGAATCAAGAACTTTAGAATTTTAGTAAAAACCTTCGATTAGAGGAGAGAAACAAAAATCACCTTTAATCGTTGGCTTCTCCCTTAATTGGCATGACTTGACTGAATTTGTAAAACCTATATTTTGATTTTGATATAACATGGATTTCATGGACCAATTTTTATAAATTGGATAAATTTTTAAGTACTCAAAAAGTCTCACAAAATGACAAGAATTCAAACTTCAAATTGTTTCAAAGTAAAAAACTAAAACCCCAAAATTTTCTAAGTGTTTTTGTACGAAAATAGTTAAATTTAGTCCAAGCGTATCGATACACCCTTGGCCATATTGATACAAATTTTAGATACTGGAAAACGTTTTATACTTAATGGCTATTGGGTACCGATGCGCATGTAGTCCTATCGGTACACCATTCATACCTAGGAACCAAATGGCCTTTGAGTATCAATATGATTTTATGCGTACCGATACGAGTTGTTAGGATTTTCAAGATCTTTTGTAATAAATTTTTTGACCGTTGCCTTGTTAGTTTATTGTAACTATAAATTTGAAAAGTTGTTATACCGTACCGATACGCCTTTAGGCATACTGAAACCTTTTTTCAATCACAACATTCTCAAATTCTATTGAGCAAAACTAGAATCGGTACGGCTTAGTCGGTACCGATACCCATTTATAAAATATCCTCTTTATACCGATATGCCCTCCCCTATATCGATTCCCCTTTGTAAAAAAGTTTTTTCTTCTTATGGCAGGTATCGATACGGGAAGCCCGCGTATTAATACCGAGGGTTAGCAAACAACATTTATTGCGGGAAAAATGCAGCCCAACAACTATACTGATGATCTCAACTGCCTAAATGGTTTGAAATCAATAAGGGGGTATATAATAAAGTTTCCAAAGCTACAACAACAACAATTGAACAAGTCTTAAGCATTCAGGCACAAATCCAACATTTTTGACCCTATTAGAGTCAAATTCTTGTAACCCACTTGAGAGTGCATATTTGTATCTTTTGATTCAAGTTTTGTGTTGAGTGAGCTTTGTAATTGGGGCAAACATTCACCTTGGAGAGGTTTTCTTAGTTTGCAATTTCCTTTCTTGTAAAAGAGTGATTTATCAAAGCTTAGGGGTAAAGATCTTTGATAGTGTAAAGGTTTTCTCTTGAGCCTAGGAAAAGGGAAGAAATTCTTAGTGAATTTGGGAAAATCCTTAGTGGGAAGCTATAGTAGTGGATGTATAAATCTCTTGTATCTCAATTTTCCTTCTTTCATGTTGCTTCCATTCTTTTTTTAAATTGCCAATTGACATCCTCTTGGCCACACACCATCGATTGATCATCTTAACAATTGGTATAAGAGGCACACTCATTGGACGGATTGATGTCCTTATGAGATGATCCAAAGGTGATTCAATCAACAAAAAATCAAGCAATGACCTCTACTTCTGGGAACAACCACTACGAGTCTCAATCCATCTCCAAACCGCCTTATTTCAATGGGGATAACTACCCTTATTGGAAGAATCATATGAGGCTCTTCATCAAATCCAATGACTACCTCATTTGGGATGTAGTAGAAGATGGACCAGCCATTTCGATGAAGAGGGAAAGAGACTGGCTAGTTCCAAAGTCCAAGCAAAAGATGATCAATGAAGATTGGAGGATGTTGCAAGTAAATGACAAAGCTATACACATGCTCTTTTTTTCTCTTGAACTGGATGAGTATTAGAAGATATCTTATTGCACAAGTTACATACGATGCACCAACGATGTCAAGGAGACCAAGATTGAACTCCTAAACTTGAGTTATGAGAACTTCAAAATAGAACCAGATGAGAACATCACCAAGATGTTCGATAGATTCTCCGTCATTGTCAACTCACTTAAAGCATTTGGAGAAGTCATTTAAGAGGACAAACTTGTTCGAAAGCTCATCTACTCTCTTCCCGAGTCATGGGATAAAAAGAGGGCCGCCATCATCAAAGCTAAGGATCTCTAGACCATAAAGCTTGATGCTCTTGTAGAGTCTCTCTTAACTCATGAGATAATGAAGAAAGGAAGAGAAGAAGAGAGAAGAAAAGAAGGTGAAGAAGAAAGAAGTAGAGAAGAAGGAAAATAAAATAGCTCTCAAAGCTTCACAATAGGAGCATGATTCTAGTGAGGTGGAAGATGAAGAATTTGCTATGCTAGCCAAAAGGTTCACTCATTTCATGAAATCTAACTGGGGAAGAAAGTTCCATTGAAGAGGGTATTTCAAAGAACAAGAACAAAGAGGAAGAGAAGGATCCAATAGTTTACTATGAATACAAGAAGCTGGGGCACATCAAGTCTGAGTATTCCTAACTAAAGAAGAGGAACTACAGGAAGAAGAAGAAGCTCAAGGCTCATGTTGCCACTTGGAGCGGTGAAGAATCATCTGATGAAGAGGAGCAATAAGTGGCCAATCTTTGGCTCATGGCACTAGAAGAGAATCCTAAGGTAACCTCTAACCCATCTACTTTTGAGGTTATATTTGGTAATCTTCAGTAAACTTATGATGAGTTACAAGAGGTTTATGACGAATTAGTTTTGAAATATAAAGAACCTTTCTTGAAAAATAAGAAAACAATTTTCGATTTAAAAAATCAAAATGATTCTTTATCCAAACTAATTTGGAACCTGAGAAGAAGGTTCTTGATTTACAAAAAAAAACAAACTATTTTTAAAAAGAAAAATCTAGATTTACACAACCTTCTATCCAAAGTTCATGATGATTACCAAAGGGAAGTTGGTGATCTCAAATCTTCCTTAAGCAAAGTTGGGAAATCTAGTTTTAAAAAAAGAACATCTTCAAAACTGAACTATGTGAAAAGGAATTTTGGTGGATACAAGCAAAGAAGCTTCCAAAGGCCTTCATATGGTAAGAGGATTAAAAGTGTTTTGGTTCCTAAGAAACTGGTCACTTCTAATGACATTAGTGCTATTGCTTTTTAGATTCCCAAGGGAACCAAGATTTTGGGAGCTATGGACCCAAAAAGATTTAGCTACCAAAAATCATGACATAATTATTTGTTTGTAGGGGGATTATTGCTACAAGGCCAAAGCTTCAATTGCAAATTCGTGGTACCTTGATAGTGGATGCTCGAGACACATGACCAGTGACAAGAGTCGGTTCATGGAGCTAAAACAAAAAAGTGGAGTAGTGACATTTGGTGACAACTCCAAAGGCCACATTGAAGGAATTGGTTCCACTGGTAATCATTCTACTATTCTTATTGATAATGTCTTATATGTTAACGGTCTTAAGCATAATCTTTTGAGCATAAGCCAACTTTGTGATAATAGGTTTCAATGTGCCTTTTGATTAAAATGGTTGTAAAATTATAAACTTTGAAACTAACAAAATTGTGCTTATTGGTCATCTCATATGAAACATATACATGGTGCATTTAGATGACATTCATATTTCAAATGCATGTTTTGTTTCTAGAGATAAGCATGATTCATGGTAATGGCATAGAAAACTAGGGCATGCAAACATGAGTGTTTTAGAAAAATTGATTTCAAATGATATTGTAAGAGGTTTGCCGAAAACAAAGTTTTCATATGATAAAATTTGTGATGCTTGTGGTAAAGGAAAAGATAAAAGAGTTTCTTTTAAACCTATTAATGATGTTTCTACAAGTAGAGTATTACAATTGATTCACATGGATCTTTTTGGCCCTATTAGAACAATGAGTTTGGGTGGAAAATCATATGCATTTGTTTTAGTCCATGACTACTCTAGATACACTTGGGTTCTATTTTTAAGTATCAAGGATGAGGCTTTGGAAAAAAAATCATCACATTTTCAAAAGTAACTCAATATGATGTTGGTAACTCCATTTTTCATATTATGAGTGGTAATGGAACCGAATTTCAAAATTTAGGTTTTGAGGAGTTTTTTAATTCAAATAGGATTAGCTATAAGTTTTTTGCTCCTCGCACGCCTCAACAAAATGGGGTTGTTGAGAGGAAAAACCGAACTTTAGAAGAAATGACTAGAACCATGCTTTGTGAAAATAATTTGACTAAGTATTTTTGGGCATAAACCACTAATACCGCTTGTTATATTTTCAATCGTGTAATGATTAGGCCTATTTTAAAGAAAACACCTTATGAGCTTCTTACAAGAAAAAAACCTAACATTAGTTTTTTTCATCCTTTTGCATGTAAATGTTTTGTTTTAAACAATGGAAAAGACAATTTAGGCAAATTTGATGCTAAAAGTGATGAAGCATTTTTTCTTTGTTATTCTTTAAACTCTAAAGCCTATCGAGTACTTAAAAAGAGAACTTTATTAGTAGAAGAGTCTATACATGTGGTTTTCAATGATAAGCTCATTCCAAGGAAGAATTCTTGTGACGATGATGATGCTAGGGATTTTTGATGCCATTGATGGTGGAGAATAATCATCAAAGATGGATGAAGTTCCAACTCAAATAGAATCACAAGATCTACCTCTAGAAACCTTGAAGGACTTGTCTCTAGAGGAAAAGGAGGTCACCTACCCAAGGGAGTTCAACTACGTCAAAGGTGGTGAGATTTTGGGTGATCCATCCGAAGGGGTAACCACTATATCTTCTATTAGAAATACATGTAATTTCATTGCATTTATCTCATGCATAGAGCCTAAAATATCAAAGAAGCATTAATGATGATTACTGAATATTGGATATGTAAGAAGAGTTAAATCAATTTGAGAGAAGTAAAGTATGGACATTAGTTGATAGGCCAAGTAATAAATCTACCATAGGAACTAAATGGATTTTTACAAATAAACTAGACTAGAGTGGTAACATTGTGAGCAACAAGGATAGACTTGTTGTTCAAGGTTACATTCATGAAGAAGGAATCAATTTTGATGAAACCTATGCACTTGTAGCTAGAATGGAAGCTATTAGGGTGCTTCTTGCATTTGCATGCTATCATGAATTCAAGCTTTTTCAAATGGATGTAAAAGTGCTTTTCTAAATGGTTTTATAAATGAAGAAGTGTATGTAGAGCAACCACCCAGTTTTGAAGATCCAAAATACCCAAACCATGTTTTTAAACTTTCAAAACCTTATTATGGTTTAAAACAAGCTCATAAAGCTTTATATGAAAGATTGTTAAAGTTTTTGTTTAAAAAAAGTTTTGACAAAGGAAAGGTGGATACTATAGTATTTATTAAAAGAAAAGGCAAAGACATCTTAGTAGGTCAAATTTATGTTGAAGATATTATACTTGTTTCTACTAATGAATTGCTTTTCCAAGATTTTGCTAAGTTGATGCGAGGTGAGTTTGAGACGAGCATGATAGGGGAGCTCTCATTTTTCTTGGGGCTCCAAATCAAGCAAAGGAAGGATGAAATTCATCAATCAAGCTAAGTACATCAAGGAAATGCTCAAGAAGTTTGGCTTTAAGAATATGAAACCTCAAGCACACCAATAAGCTCTTCTACAAAGCTTGACAAAGATGAAGGAGGTAAGTGTGTTGATTTAAAGCTTTATAGATCAATGATTGCATCTTTGCTTTATCTTACTACAAGTAGATTGAATATCATGTTTAGTGTTTGCTTGTGTGCTAGATTTCAAGCTAGTCCTAAATAAGCACACCTACAAGCCGTTAAGAGAATCTTTAGATACCTTAGAGATACACCTTGTTTAGGCCTTTGGTATCCTAGAGATTTCTCCTTTAGTTTGCATGCTTATTCAGATGCAGATTATAGAGGTTGTAAGATAGATACAAAGAGTACCTTCGATACTTGTCAATTCGTACGAAGTATGCTCATATCGTGGTTTTCTAAGAAGAAAAATAGTGTAGCATTATCTACCACCGAGGTGGAATATATTTCGGCCGAAAGTTGTTGTGCTCAAGTCCTTTGGATGAAGCAACAACTATTAGATTATGAAATTGATGTAGGTAACACCCCTCTAAATTGTGACAATACTAGTGTCATTTGTCTCACTAAGAATCCCATACAACACTCTAGAACCAAGCACATAGAGATATGACATCATTTCATTTAAGATCATGTCTTAAAAATGATGTTGTTCTATAATATGTTGACACCTTAAACCAACTAGCGGATATCTTTACCAAACCTTTAGACAAAAAGTGTTTCTTGGTCTCTTACGAGCGAGAGGGCTTACTAGCCTTTCTTGAACCTTAGAGCCTTTTTGATGTTTAAATTTGCTTTAATTTGGTTGATTTCCACACTCTCATTTTTTTGTTTCTAAATGCATTTATTCTTGTTCCTAGGAGGAGTATGCATCTGTTTTTTTTCTCATACATGGTGATCTCATATCATACTCATGCATATCGATTCGATTAAGTCCAAATCATTGAGCTCCTTGCTGCCAAAAATTAATTTTTTGGCTCAGGGGTATGGATACGGGTTATTGCGTATTGATATAGGTATCATAAGGCAATGTTTTGGTACAAGTAAACATGTACAGGTACGATTTAGGAATCGGTACGGGTACATTCCATACCAGTACGCGGTTTTGGTATGCTACAATTGTAATACCCTAAAATTTTGACTTATAGTCTATGCCATTATTCGAATCTTGATTAAACTTTATGTGTAACACCCCAAAAATATAGTCTAGCAGTGTGTACATTTTAGAGTATATATATTAAGTAGTTCATAAATGTCTTTATTATATTGGTAGGATAAATCAAGGATCTAATTAGAACATTGGAAAGTACATTAGCTAACTTATAAGGATCATTTCGAAAAGGGTTCGAATGTGAACGATTGCATGTAATGAAACATAGAATTGGTAACTCAATTATGTGTCATGCTTTTAGCTAAACACATGTTGATGAAGATATAAGGATCTGCCTAGGTGTAAGAAGGCCATAAAAACACATTATTTTGATCATCTTCTTCCCATAGAAAACCGAAGCAAAAGAGGATAGAGTGAGAAAGAGCTTTGATCATCGGTTAATGAAAGCAAGTCAAAACCTTTGTTGAAAGTACCTCGATTGTAAAGTATAGGTATTTTTCCTTCTCTTTTATTCGAATGGAAATGATATTGAATGGTAGGTTTTCATGTATATTAGATGAAGATGTAGAATGTTCGTGAATTGACTTTGAACAATGGAGAAAGTAATTTCATTATGTGATTTCTTATCATGATCGGTGAATGTGGATACATGTATATGTATGTGAACCTGCTCTATTTTATGCTGAATTTGTATATGCATTTGTAATGTATTGTTTGACTATCTTAGAAGTATGCTAGACGGTTGAGTATACTTATGAGTATATAGGAAATTTGGATTAGTTTGTTAGACTAGAAAATGTATGTTTGGGATTGTTTGAGACAGTTTTGAAATGCAAAAAATGCACGTACAAGAATACGAGACTATTTTCGATATGTGTACATGAAATTGGGCAGTTTTGGTATTAGAATAAGCTTGTTAGGGATGTTTTAGGAATGTATATTTGAATTAAAAAGAATTTGGGGCAGGATTACATCAATTGAAGTTTTAGGAGGCCATTTTGAAGTATATATTGATGTGATTATGAATTAGACACTGTTTTATAACAGTATAAAAGTAACTGAGATTGTTCGTTGCCTAGTATTAAAATTTGGACTGTTTTTGGAGTAATTAGGACAATTAGAAATTGTTTGTTGAAGCTATATGCATGTGAATGTGGCTGCCCTATTTTGAGTTTATGAGAACTTGAATAAACTGATTTAGGCAGGTGAAGAAATGTGTGTAAGTTAGAAATTTGATCAGTTATAAAAGAGCCAATTGAGGACTGTTTTTAGGGAATCATATAAACTATAAGATGTATAATGTTTTACATTGTATATTTATGTGTGTATATGTAAAATTTGGGCTATTCTAAAATGTATATGGATATGTAAGAACTATTTTGATACATCTTTGTGTGCACACTCCTGAATTGGACTGTTTTTGGATGTACATAGACATGTTTAAGGAATGTTTGATTTATATACATGTATAAGCAGTGAAGTGAACTATCCTGGGCACATGTGAATAAATTAGAAGTTGTTTGTAGGTAAATAAAAGCAATTGAGATTGTTTTACAAGCATTTAGAAACTTTTTTGATCACCTATAGTATACATGTGAAATTGAACTATCTTGAATATATTTAAACACAAACTGAATTTTTTTGAATGATTAAAACAAGGGAAAACTATTTTGTAAGGAAAAGAAACTAATTTGTAAATTAATGGGCTGTTTTATGCACAAGTGTTTGCATACCTATTTGTTAAGAAGTAAGTTTGATATATTTTAATGTTATGAACTGACTTCGTTTGTATAACTTGTGAACATGAGTAAATTGAGACTATTTCAAGTAGACAAATACATGTTAAAATCTGTTTTGTGATTGCGTAGGTGATTATTTGTATTTTTAGGACTGTTTTCTTTTTGGTAATCTAAAATACCATGGACTGTTTTGAGCTTTGACAAAGCATGTATATGAATAAAAGAACTATTTTTGCATATTTAGAAGCATGAATGGACTATTTTGATGAGATATAAATGTACATGAGTAAAATGGACTATTTTCATGAAAATATGCATAATTGGGGATTGTTTTGATGTATAAATGTGTTTGCTAGTACAATGAATTAATTCGGCATGACTATAAAGATTAAGAACTATTTTAATTATATATGATTATATGCCTAAGTATTTGGAACTATCTTGTATGTTTGAAAGCATCAATGGATTGCTTCAACATGTGTAGGTGTATATGTATGAGTTGTGGATAGTTGAATCTTCATAAGAAAAATGAACGGGATAGTTTGATGCATGTATTGTGTATTTGAGCATGATAGAAACTGCTTTGCTTCAATATAGGTGATGGTGGACTATTTTGTAGGGATATAAAGTGTATGTAGGTTAAGGACTGATAAGTGGTTAATGAATAAAAAGGGATTGTTTTACATTGATTTGAATGATTGAGTGTAGAATGGACTAACTTGTAAATTTTGTTCTAGGAATCGTATACAAATAAGTAAGGGATCAATATGTGAAAGATCTTTTGAGTAACAAGCCTATAGTTATGAAGTATAGAGATGATTAAAGTGTGTATAGTTCAGCAGGACATATTGATTTGGATTTTATGGATAGTAATGTTTGGTTAATTATTTTGAGGTACATGCTTCGATTTGAAAAAGGTTGATAAGGGAAAGCTAGGAAGGGAGTTGGTTAAATAGCAAAGTATGATCATGGATTCATGTATCCTGTAACTTCGGGATAAAATGTGAGTGTAGTTATGCATTCGGGGTGACAAAGTGTCATCTTAGTCTTTGTTAATTAATCCCTATGTTGTATACAAGTGCATTTCTTGTAAATCTTTTGTTTAAGGTTTCATTTCATGTAGAGCACTTGGGAGGGGTAACATGGACTTGTGACATAGCATTCTCGTAAGTCTTTTGTTTATGGTTGCATTTCTTATGGACTTTTAACTTGCTATGTTATGAAGAATGAATGTGTTGATAAACTATCTTTATAATAAAGTTTTGAAGCTAACATCTGTCCAAGAATGCCATGAAACTCTAAAGAAGATACTTAGTCTAAATCTTGTAAACTCATGAATTCTTAAGTATAAGAAATTAAAAGCTTAAAGTTTGTTATAAGATTGTAAGAAAACAAGCAAGAAAGATCACTTCTGTCATAAAGATACCCTCCTAATTTTAAAGATGAGATACTTAAGTTGCCTGAGAAATGGAAGAACTTGGACTATTTGACATGGTATAGAGGCATGTATTTCAGGGACTACAGTATATGAGTTACGGCTCGGGGGATGCCCCATTTATAAGTGATATTTTGGAAACAGTAGGAGGTAACGGGGGAGATGATACGGAGACTGGCGACAGTTGGTTGGATTGTTGAGAAGTTAGGATTGTTATGTTTCTGATACTAGACATTACTATGTGCTTTAGACTATGTATAACTTGGACCAATACGGTCAATCTCAGGCCAATGCTACTTGTGTCAAAATATGATCAAAGGAAAATGTTTAAAAGTTAAGAACTCAGATTCTAAGTTTAAAACAGAAAATCTAATAAGCATCATTATGAACTCTAAGCCATGTTAAGATCTTTGATAAGCTTTAGTAAGAACTTTGAATGTTTTGAAAAGAATTACAATAAGCCTTACTAAGGCTATGGTTTGATAAGTCGAGAACTTGATAAGTATGAAAAAAATTGAAAGAGCACAGCTTAATCTCCGAAGAATTTTCGAATAATACTTGAAATATTATAACCTTTGAATTAGCTTCCAATAATAAAGTCATGTTAAAAATCCTTGTGTTGTATAAGCTTGAAAATTTATTTGAATTTCCATTTAATATTAATATCTTTATGCTTGGTCATATTATGGTTACTACCTGACTTAGGCTATATAAGCCTAATGCATTTCATTATCATGCATGGCAGGTAACGTAAAGCTTGTATAAAATAGTCGTAGTCAAGGGTTGCAAGTCACTTCTCGAGATCCAAGTAAAGATTGGAATTTTTGTAGTATAATACTCCTCGAATGGTGGCATAATGTGTAATATCCTAAAAAGGGCCTAGAAGAAAAGCCAATTTAAGGATATTAAGGAGAACTAATGAACTTCCCTAGAGAAATCAATCATGTAAAATTTCGAGTATACAAAGTCTATTATTGACGCTCAAACAAAGATTCGATGGATCACAAGCCACAAGATCGAAAAGGGTCATGCTTTCAGTATCATGTAGTTATTTACTATTTAAGTTGTTCATTTCTTCCTAATTCAAGAATACCAACCATGATATTTAGAATTAAGGTTTTCCATGTTATTATATACTAATTGAATTATTCATCCACGTGCAAAACAACAACAACAATGATGTTATGTAATGATGCATCGAATAGAATGTGATCTAGATAGAAACAAGTTTGCTTAATAAACCATTTACCTAATAAGACATTCATTTCAAATATGCAACTACTCTCCACAAGACATGCACATATCTAGCCATTTTCCTAAGATATGACTCTCAAACAACCTACTTCTGCTTGCACCTAACATCACCATAAAAGAGGCCATACAAACATAACATCAATAGTTATTACAAACCAAGTTACTACCATAACAACATTATATACAATCACTAGAGTGCCACCATCCTAGGAGTTATTAATTAAATGAAAAACATACTTTTAACAAAGTAGTGTCTTGATCAAGCTCCTTGCAAAGATGGTTATCAAAAGATTTACCCTGAAAATATAGTGTAAGTAATTTGTTAAGCAATGGCTTAGTGAGTGGGCTTTAAACATTGAATGATATGTCTAACTATAAAGCCTCTATCACTACTACCATAAGTTTGTACACAACTTAAGCTTGGTGCATTAAGGTTAAGCAAACAATCGAATAGATACTAGCCATAACTGTCATTTACATGATAAGGAATTGAATTGACATATATTTCCAAACATTTGGGTTAGACAATCCATACATATTATAAAGTCAACTTTTCAATTTCTTTAATAAATTATGAATTAGTCAATTAGACATTTCGCAACCACAGAGATAATCAAATCTTTAACCATATCAAATCCTTTATTTAAGAGTACACATTTAACATAGCCTTGAGATTCGATAACCTAGTCTAGAAACACGAGTCCCCAACCAACTATCACCCATAAAACATTAGGTACTCAAGGTACCGGTCAATCCCTCCTACTGTCTCCAACTGACCAAAACATATCCCACCTATTGTCGCCCATTAGGGACCACTGTCCTGGACCTTATTCCACCCCAACTCTGAGCTCTATCGACTCTATGGCATGCCAACTATATCTACGACTAACTCAAAACCAAGGATTACTTTAATTATCATTCTTTAATCATTTTGAGCATAGTTCCTTATACATTGCACATCAAAGCGCCATTATCCCATTCGTATTTGGGACCGTTCGTATACATTTTGAGATCATTATCCTAAGTCAATAACATGATTGGCCCATGGCCGAATCATTTATTCATACATGCTTGATTTCTTTCAAGAATCATTTAACTTTCATAGTTCACATATAAGTTGATTCTTTACATAATTCATTTGTTTTCTTCTTCAAGTTTTTCACATGGCATAACTTTAACATTTCAACACCTCAAGCATTCTCATTAGTCTAACCATTCGAAAGTGTTTAGGCATCTCGATCAATCTATATTCTTCAAGTATCCCATAAGGAAATACTTACCTTGTTCTCCAAGCAACATAGCCACAAACATGATTTGCACATACAATGCTACTCTTTAAATATAACAAGTAACGACTATGCATGGAAAGGTTGCTATCCCTATTCCGAATCTTTAAAACCACACTCATAGGTTATTTCCAAGCTATTGATGATCCCGAATGATAATTCCCTTTTGTCTTTTAGTGTTTCGATCTACACTAGTCCCTTTTTCTTCAATGTCCTCTCGGTCTATCATAGAACAATATATGCACAATTATTAATCATGGTTGTTTAACATTGGTTCACACTTTATAAAAATTTTCATCGTTGTTAGTAAATTTTCTGTATTAAGCAGTCCACAAGCCACATGTGTACATTCATTACAATGGAAATTCCAATTTAATTCTTTATAAATCGAACAGGGCAGATTTCATTAGCCATAAACTTCATTAAATTAGAGCAATATCAAATATCAATTGTACTCAATTCACATAGTTCAATTTCTTATCTGTTTTCACTTGATCACTTAAACCTTCCACCCCCTAACGATTTAGTTTACTAATTACAAAAACAGTTTTGAGCATACTTGTTTTTAAACTGAGTAGTTTCACTTATACGAATTATATCTGAAACATATCAATTAGCCCTTTAATTACCACATTAGAATCCCCCCCTTAGCTAACAATTTCTTTATCTAAATCACATTTTATAGAAGCAGTCCAGTTTGTAATACTGAAACAGAACAACCCCCTGTTTTGATCCATTATCCGATTCAATTAACAAAATTAAGAGACCAATCTTAATCTAATCTATTTCCATTAGAATAATCAAGATCGAAAGCCTTCAATCACATGCTCAATCTATACATTCAATTGTATCAACCAAATGATTTAAGCTCTCTTTATATATAATCACCGTAGCACTCTATTTTCTTCTCGAACCACATACACACATAGTATTCAAGAATTTCATGACTTGCATTCGATATAATTGGAGTTTGAACATTTCAATTGTCATAGCAAGCTCAACCATATGGCCTTACTTATAGTTGATATCATCTAATCAATTCATTTCACTAGTTCAATTATCAAACTAGAATTCGAAATTCTAACATAGAATTCATCCAAATTTCATCAAATCATCTATTTCCTCATTTAACTAACTTAATCATTCAAGCAAGAAAGCAATGAAGAAGAAATTCATACCTTTAAACTTTTATTAAAATCAAAGCACTAGGATTCAATCCGATCACCGAAGGATTCTCCTTAACCTTTTGATTTAAGCTCACTTTCTCTCTAATTCTTCGTGTTTCGGTTCAAGACAATGAAGTAGGAAGATGCTGATGCTAATTCATTTTGCCTCCTTAGGACACCTATCCATGTTTACCAATCTTTTAAAGATCGGCATGCAAACTGATAGTTTTGTTTCCTATACAAAGCGGTCCTTCCACAATGGCCACTTAATTAGAACTCACTTCAATTTGGCCCTAATACTTCCTTTAATCAATAAATCAATCATTTGATCCATTAAAATTATTCTAATTAATTCAATCATGCTTATAAGTTTTGAATATTACAATTCCCTCCCCTTAAAAGAAATTCGTCCCCGAATTTACCTGTGGGAAAAAGATGTGGATATTGTTCTCGCATAGCTGCTTCAGGCTCCCATGTAGCTTCTTTAATTTTATGATTTCTCCATAGTACCTTAACTAAGGGTACCACCTGGTTGCGCAATCTTTTAACCTCTCTATCCAGAATTTGTACCGGTTCTTCATATATGATAAATCAGGATTAAGTTCAACCTCATCAGGCTCTAAAACCTGTGATGGATTTGATTGGTACCTTCTTAACATTGATACGTGGAAGACATTGTGAATTCTATTGAATTCTTTGGGAAGTGCTAATTTGTAAGCAACCGGCCCAACTCTTTCTATAATCTCAAAAGGTCCAATGAAACGGGGACTTAATTATCCTTTCTTCCCAAATTTGAGAATTTTCCTCCAAGGAGATACCTTCAGGAACACTCAATCTCCCACCTCATGTTGAATATCCTTCCTCTTACAATCCACATATACTTTATTTCTGTCAAAAACTTCCCCGTACAAGTAATGTCTCAAGTTTTTTAAAGAAAAAATAACGGCAGCCAATCCCAAGTCGTGTGTTGGATAATTCAATTCATGTGGCTTTAATTGTTGGGAATCATATGCATTCACATTATCATATTGCATTAGGACACACCCTAAACCGAGGTGAGATGCATCACTAAAGACTGTAAAGTCTTTCCCTGGTTTAGGTTGAATCAAAACAAGAGCTTGAGTAAGAATCTACTTTAATTGATTGAAGCTCCTTTGCTGATCTTCAGACCATTCGAACTAACGAAGATCGAAAAGGGTCATGCTGATCCTAAAAAAGGCCTAGATCAAAATCTAATTTAAGGATATTAAGGAGAACTAACGAACTTCCTAGAGAAATCAATCATGTAAAATTTCGAGTATACAAAGTCCATCCTTGAAACTTAAACAAAGATTCGATGGATCACAAGCCACAAGATCGAAAAGGGTCATGCTTTCAGTATCATGTAGTTATTTACTATTTAAGTTGTTCATTTCTTCCTAATTCAATAATACAAACCATGATCTTTAGAATTAGGGTTTTCCATGTTATTATATACTAATTGAATTATTCATCCACGTGCAAAACAACAACAACAAACAATGATGTTATCTAATGATGCATCGAATGGAATATGATCTAGATAGAAACAAGTTTGCTTAATAAACCATTTACCTAATAAGATATTCATTTCAAATATGCAACTACTCTCTACAAGACATGCACATATCTAGCCATTTTCCTAAGATATGACTATCAAACATCCTACTTCTGCTTGCACCTAACATCACCATAAAAGAGGCCATACAAACATAACATCAATAGTTATTACAAACCAAGTTACTACCATAACAACATTATATACAATCACTAGAGTGCCACCATCCTAGGAGTTATTAATTAAATACAAAACATACTTTTAACAAAGTAGTGTCTTGATCAAGCTCCTTGCAAAGATGGTTATCAAAAGATTTACCCTGAAAATATAGTGTAAGTAATTTGTTAAGAAATGACTTAGTGAGTGGGATTTAAACATTGAATGATATTTCTAACTATAAAGTCTCTATCACTACTACCATAAGTTTGTACACAACTTAAGCTTGGTGCATTAAGGTTAAGCAAACAATTGAATACATTCTAGCCATAACTATCATTTACATGATAAACAATTGAATTGACAAATATTTCCAAACATTTGGGTTAGATAATCCATACATATTATAAAGTCAACTTTTCAATTTCTTTAATAAATTATGAATTAGTCAATTAGACATTTCGCAACCACATAGATAAAATCAAATCTTTAACCATATCAAATCCTTTATTTAAGAGTACATATTTAACATAGCCTTGAGATTCGATAACCTAGTCTAGAAACACGAGTCCCCAACCAACTATCACCCATAAAACATTAGGTACTCAAGGTACCGGTCAATCCCTCCTACTATCGCCAACTGACCAAAACATATCCCACCTATTGTCGCCCATTAGGGACCACTGTCCTGGACCTTATTCCACCCCAACTCTGAGCTCTATGGACTCTATGGCATACCAACTATATCTACGACTAACTCAAAACCAAGGATTACTTTAATTATCATTCTTTAATCATTTTGAGCATAGTTCCTTATACATTGCACATCAAAGCGCCATTATCCCATTCGTATTTGGGACCTCTCGTATACATTTTGAGATCATTATCCTAAGTCAATAACATCATTGTCCCATGGCCGAATCATTTATTCATACATTCTTGATTTCTTTCAAGAATCATTTAACTTTCATAGTTCACATATAAGTTGATTCTTTACATAATTCATTTGTTTTCTTCTTCAAGTTTTTCACATGGCATAACTTTAACATTTCAACACCTCAAGCATTCTCATTAGTCTAACCATTCGAAAGTGTTTAGGCATCTCGATCAATCTATATTCTTCAAGTATCCCATAAGGAAATACTTACCTTGTTCTCCAAGCAACATAGCCACAAACATGATTTGCACATACAATGCTACTCTTTAAATATAACAAGTAACGACTATGCATGGAAAGGTTGCTATCCCTATTCCGAATCTTTAAAACCACACTCATAGGTTATTTCCAAGCTATTGATGATCCCGAATGATAATTCCCTTTTGTCTTTTAGTGTTTTCGATCTACACTAGTCCCTTTTTTTCTTCAATGTCCTCTCGGTCTATCATAGAACAATATATGCACAATTATTAATCATGGTTGTTTAACATTGGTTCACACTTTATAAAAATTTTCATCGTTGTTAGTAAATTTTCTGTATTAAACAGTCCACAAGCCACATGTGTACATTCATTACAATGGAAATTCAATTTAATTCTTTATAAATCGAACAGGGCAGATTTCATTAGCCATAAACTTCATTAAATTAGAGCAATATCAAATATCAATTGTACTCAATTCACATAGTTCAATTTCTTATCTGTTTTCACTTGATCACTTAAACCTTCCACCCCCTAACGATTTAGTTTACTAATTACAAAAACAGTTTTGAGCATACTTGTTTTTAAACTGAGTAGTTTCACTTATACGAATTATATCTGAAACATATCAATTAGCCCTTTAATTACCACATTAGAATCCCCCCCTTAGCTAACAATTTCTTTATCTAAATCACATTTTATAGAAGCAGTCCAGTTTGTAATACTGAAACAGAACAACCCCCTGTTTTGATCCATTATCCGATTCAATTAACAAAATTAAGAGACCAATCTTAATCTAATCTATTTCCATTAGAATAATCAAGATCGAAAGCCTTCAATCACATGCTCAATCTATACATTCAATTGTATCAACCAAATGATTTAAGCTCTCTTTATATATAATCACCGTAGCACTCTATTTTCTTCTCGAACCACATACACACATAGTATTCAAGAATTTCATGACTTGCATTCGATATAATTGGAGTTTGAACATTTCAATTGTCATAGCAAGCTCAACCATATGGCCTTACTTATAGTTGATATCATCTAATCAATTCATTTCACTAGTTCAATTATCAAACTAGAATTCGAAATTCTAACATAGAATTCATCCAAATTTCATCAAATCATCTATTTCCTCATTTAACTAACTTAATCATTCAAGCAAGAAAGCAATGAAGAAGAAATTCATACCTTTAAACTTTTATTAAAATCAAAGCACTAGGATTCAATCCGATCACCGAAGGATTCTCCTTAACCTTTTGATTTAAGCTCACTTTCTCTCTAATTCTTCGTGTTTCGGTTCAAGACAATGAAGTAGGAAGATGCTGATGCTAATTCATTTTGCCTCCTTAGGACACCTATCCATGTTTACCAATCTTTTAAAGATCGGCATGCAAACTGATAGTTTTGTTTCCTATACAAAGCGGTCCTTCCACAATGGCCACTTAATTAGAACTCACTTCAATTTGGCCCTAATACTTCCTTTAATCAATAAATCAATCATTTGATCCATTAAAATTATTCTAATTAATTCAATCATGCTTATAAGTTTTGAATATTACAATTCCCTCCCCTTAAAAGAAATTCGTCCCCGAATTTACCTGTGGGAAAAAGATGTGGATATTGTTCTCGCATAGCTGCTTCAGGCTCCCATGTAGCTTCTTTAATTTTATGATTTCTCCATAGTACCTTAACTAAGGGTACCACCTGGTTGCGCAATCTTTTAACCTCTCTATCCAGAATTTGTACCGGTTCTTCATATATGATAAATCAGGATTAAGTTCAACCTCATCAGGCTCTAAAACCTGTGATGGATTTGATTGGTACCTTCTTAACATTGATACGTGGAAGACATTGTGAATTCTATTGAATTCTTTGGGAAGTGCTAATTTGTAAGCAACCGGCCCAACTCTTTCTATAATCTCAAAAGGTCCAATGAAACGGGGACTTAATTATCCTTTCTTCCCAAATTTGAGAATTTTCCTCCAAGGAGATACCTTCAGGAACACTCAATCTCCCACCTCATGTTGAATATCCTTCCTCTTACAATCCACATATACTTTATTTCTGTCAAAAACTTCCCAGTACAAGTAATGTCTCAAGTTTTTAAAGAAAAAATAACGGCACCAATCCCAAGTCGTGTGTTGGATAATTCAATTCATGTGGCTTTAATTGTTGGGAATCATATGCATTCACATTATCATATTGCATTAGGACACACCCTAAACCGAGGTGAGATGCATCACTAAAGACTGTAAAGTCTTTCCCTGGTTTAGGTTGAATCAAAACAAGAGCTTGAGTAAGAATCTACTTTAATTGATTGAAGCTCCTTTGCTGATCTTCAGACCATTCGAACTAACGAAGATCGAAAAGGGTCATGCTGATCCTAAAAAAGGCCTAGATCAAAATCTAATTTAAGGATATTAAGGAGAACTAACGAACTTCCCTAGAGAAATCAATCATGTAAAATTTCGAGTATACAAAGTCCATCCTTGAAACTTAATCAAAGATTCGATGGATCACAAGCCACAAGATCGAAAAGGGTCATGCTTCCAGTATCATGAGTTATTTACTATTCAAGTTGTTCATTTCTTCCTAATTCAATAATACAAACCATGATCTTTAGAATTAGGGTTTTCCATGTTATTATATACTAATCGGATTATTCATCCATCTGCAAAACAACAACAACAACAATGATGTTATCTAATGATGCATCGAATGGACTATGATCTAGATAGAAACAAGTTTGCTTAATAAACCATTTACCTAATAAGATATTCATTTCAAATATGCAACTACTCTCTACAAGACATGCACATATCGAGCCATTTTCATAAGATATGACTATCAAACATCCTACTTCTGTTTGCACCTAACATCACCGTAAAATAGGCCATACAAACATAACTTCATTAGTTATTACAAACCAAGTTACTACCATAACAACATTATATACAACACTAGAGTGCCACCATCCTAGGAGTTCTTAATTAAATACAAAACATATGCTTAACAAAGTAGTGTCTTGATCAAGCTCCTTGCAAATATGGTTATCAAAAGATTTACCCTGAAAATATAGTGTAAGTAATTTGTTAAGAAATGACTTAGTGAGTGAGATTTAAACATTCAATGAGATTTTTAACTATAAAGTCTCTATCACTACTACCATAAGTTTGTACACAACTTAAGCTTGGAGCATTAAGGTTAAGCAAACAATTGAATACATTCTAGCCATAACTATCATTTACATGATAAACAATTGAATTGACAAATATTTCCAAACATTTGGGTTAGATAATCCATACATATTATAAAGTCAACTTAAGTATGAATTAGTCAATTAGACATTTCGCAACCACATAGATAAAATCAAATCATTAAGCATATCAAATCCTTTACGTAAGAGTACATATTTAACATAGCCTTGAGATTCGATAACCAGTCTAGATACACGAGTCCACAGCCAACTGTCGCCCATAAAACATTAGGTACTCGAGGTACCAGTCAATCCCTCCTACTATCGCCAAGTGACCAAAACACATCCCTCCTACTGTCGCCCATTACGGACCACTGTCCGAGGCCTTAGTCCACCTCGTATCTGAGCTATATGGACTCTATGGCATACCAACTATATCTACGACTGACTCGAAACCAAGGCTTACTTTAATTATCATTCTTTAATAATTTTGAGCATAGTTCCTTATACATTGCACATCAAAGTGCCATTATCCCATTCGTATTTGGGACCTCTCGTATACATTTTGAGATCATTATCCCAAGTCAATAACATCATTGTCCCATGGCCGAATTATTTATTCATACATTCTTGATTTCTTTCAAGAATCATTTAACTTTCATAGTTCACATATAAGCTGATTCTTTACATAATTCATTTGTTTTCTTCTTCAAGTTTTTCACATGGCATAACTTTAACATTTCAATGCATCAAGCATTCTCATTAGTCTAACCATTCGAAAGTAGTCAGGCATCTCGATCAATCTATATTCTACAAGTATCCCATAAGGAAATACTTACCTTGTTCTCTAAGCAACATAGCCACAAACATGATTTGCACATACAATGCTACTCTTTAAATATAACAAGTAAAGACTATGCTCGGAAATGTTGCAATCCCTATTCTGAGTCTTTAAAACCACACTCACAGGTTATTTCCAAGCAATTGATGATCCCAGATGATAATTCCCCTTTGTCTTTCAGTATTTCGATCTACACTTGTCCCTTTTTCTTCGAAGTCCTCTCGGTCTATCATAGAACAATATATGCACAATTATTAATCATGGTAGGATAAGATTGGTTCACACTTTATAAAAATTTTCATGGTTGTTAGTAAATTTTCTATATTCAACAGTCCACAAGCCACATGTGTACATTCATTACAATGGAAATTCGAATTTAATTCTTTATAAATTGAACATGGCATATTTCATTAGCCGCAAACTTCATTAAACTATAGCAATATCAAATATCAATTATACTCAATTAACATAGTTCAATTTCTTACTATTGTTGTAACACCCTAAAAATTGGCCTAGAAATGTTACTACAATCTAATTTATAGGCTAATTGAATTCATAGGGTAATCAATTTAAAAGGACAATGAACATTGGCCATCCTTAAAATCAAATAAGTGATATTGAACCAAATTGAATTGAAATGAAAATTAGAAGGCGTAAATAGAAGGATGGAAATGTGAACATACAAAACATTAGAGTTTGCATGCAATGGGGATTAAGTTTGAGGGCCTTGACACATGTTCTCAAATGAAGATAACATGTGCCAAGTTAGGGTAACTCACGACCAATGGGAGGATTATGACCAAACATATTGTCATCTTCCTCCCTAATTCATCTTCTTGGCCGAAACACTAGAGAGAGAAAAAGGAGAGAAAATTTGCATGCAAACACCTTCAATTCAAGCCTCTTGATTCATCCATTGATCAAATTTAGCTTGGAGAAGGTATAAAACTTGATTCTAACTTGTTATAGATTGTTTGAATATTCAAATGATGATGTTCTTGTTACCTTGATGAAATTGGATGATTTCCATGTATGTTAGGGTTATGCAAGCTTCAATTAGAACCTGGAAATTGAATGCTAGTAACTAAATTACTAATGATATATATATGTATAGTTGCTGGAAAATTGAGAAATATGTGCTTGATTGAAAACAGTCATGATTAGGGACTGTTTTGATGGATAAATTGTGTAAACATGACAAATGAACATAGAACCCTATTTTGATCATGTTGCTAGGTAAAATGATGATTGAATTGAATAGATATGTTGTTGGAAAATGACTACACTAGGTAATGGATTGCCTCGTTGATGAATTGGATGTGTAAATGAGATCAAATAGATCAAATTAGGTTCAACATGATAATGCCCTGTTTTAAGAACATTTCTAGTTGAATTATGATGACCTAAACATGTATGAACATGTACATGGTTGGAATTGCCATGTTAGGACCTTGCTAAAATGAGTTAAGAAGCTAGAAATTCAACCTAGTGTAATCTGCCCAGAATGCTCTGTTCTATGTAGTAACTTTGAAAAATCACTATAAATTGTATAAAATGAATTTATGGCTGACATTTTTATGTACAACACCTTGATATGTCTAAATTCATTATGAGAAAATAGAACTGAACTCTGGGTTGTTTACTGAAATGTAGAGAAGAAACACTAGGGACAGTGCAAACTGTCCAGTATAGCAAGATGCCATCTCTTGAAGTTAACAACTGTATTAATTGGAAAAGAACTAAAATTCAAGCATTATATGGTCATAAAGACATGTTTTTTAGCTTTCCAAAAGTGTAAACCAATTGAAATTCCAACGTACGAAATGAAAGCTATGCATGATGTTGCGTGTGATAAGTGCTACGCAAATGTGCAAGTATACACATGGCAAGTAATAAAGTGATATGAGTATCGAGTATCGTCTCCAGAGGGATTGGTTTGGGCCACTTTGCTTAAGTTACTGCACTGTGAAAATAAAAACACAATTGATAATAAAGGTTTTAATTAACGAGAAAAGTAAAAGCAATAAACTAAAAGAATAGATGAAAGAAAAAGATAGAGATAGGCCAGGTTATCGTGAGTTGAAGTGTGATAGCCGATTGGATCGTTTTGGTAAAAGAGTGTACGGGCAACTTGCACAACGGGGTTGCCTTGGCAACTAATCGATGGTTGCCTGGGCAACTAGTTGGGCAACTACTTGGGCGTCTGGGCAGCAACTTCAAGGTTCGGCAGAGCGTTCTTCAATGGTTTCTTCTTATCCCTAAGTCGAAACTCTAGCTACTTGTGCATGCCTTGATAATACATCCCTGCGTGAATCAAAGGTGAACAACAACCAATCTTGCGCTCCTCTTAGCCGTTGAAATCCTTAACTTATTCCTAAGCCGGATTAATCTTCACCATCATTGGATTGAATAAAGATCATATTCATTCGTTTCTTGAATCTAACTCTCCCGATATTAGATAAATAGATGAAATCACGAGATCCTCTCCCAATTCACTCGCAAACAATAATAAGAACCAAGAATGAATAAACCTTGAAATAGAAAAATGCAAACTCTTATTACCTAAACAAAAACCAATAGTTTCTCACAACCACAAAACACAATAACCATAACCAATCAAGTTAGTTCATGATTGGGTTCAAAAGATATACAAAGAATAATCCCCAAACCATGAATCTAATGGAAGCAAAGAAGAAGAAGAAGTCGATATTTCCCCTAATGCTCTCTATCAAAATTTCTCTATTTTTCTCTATCTGGATTGTCGAAATCTCCTTCTTATTTATAGGGCTAGGCCAAAGTCCTTCTTTGAGGAGGAGTTTAAGTTGGAATTAAATTATCTTTAAAGAATATAATTGTTTATTATAATTGTATTCCTACTAGAACTTCTCCTATCTTCTTGGAATTTAATTCTTCTTTAATCTCTGCATGGAAATCAAATTCCTTTGGGTTTGGGCTTTGCTCCACGTAATCTTGGGCTTGTCTAGTCATTAATTTCGACATCCCTATTGCATTTTCTCTTTGTCGACAATTGCCATGGCAACTGGCTCGGCGTCTCCTTCATGCATTGCCCTGGCAACTAGCTCGGCATATCCTTCATGCATTGCCCTGGCAACTAGCTCTAGCCTTGCTTTGGCAAATGATCCTGCACACACACAAAAAACACACCAAAGCAGCACCTTTTTCCACAAAAATCACCAAGTTATGTAATCAAGCTCAACGGTGGAAAGAAACATGAATTAATGCATGAATAACTAATTATGAGCTTAAGTCTAACAATAATATGAGTAAAAAGGGTAATAAAAATAGTACTTTTGAACACTTATCACGCCCCCAAACTCGAACTATTGCTTATCCTCAAGCAATGCAAACTAACAATTACCTGCCAAGACTTTAATCATCAAAGACATGCTTCAAACTTGAATTCAAACCTCGGAACCGTGGCACAAAGTATGATCACCTTTTAATTTTTCGGATAACACAAAAATTACCCGGAACCAAACTATAGTGCTCGTGACAATGTGTGTGCGTAGTTGTGTACAAGTTGATTTTCAAGATTCTATGTGAACAATAGGCTTTTATCAATTTAAGTACCGAGACATTTTTTTATTTTCAGTAGAGCCAATTTCGGGCACCTCTAGCAAAGTAAGCAATTTCTCATTTTATTTTAGTCGACTAGAGCCAATTTCGGGCACCTCTAGTGATTATTTAATGTGCATTAACTACTAGAGCCAGTTTCGGGCACCTCTAGCAAGAAAGTGCATTTACTACTAGAGCCAGTTGTGGGCACCTCTAGCAAGAAATTAACTTTTAATTTTCAATTTTAAATTTACCCAAATTTTAAGCAACCTAAGTTCACTAAGTTTCTTTCAATCAACAACCCACAACCGTGTAAAAAAAATTCAGCATCATAGTAAAATTCTAAGTTCTTTTCATGCAATCCTAAAATTAAAGGTTCTTTCAATTAAGTGCAGTGGCAAAAATTCATCATTGGATATTCAACAAGTCTTAAGCAATTAAATCCAATTAAAGGAATGGCAAGTAACATATGCAACCTATATGTGATTGCTAAAAATGAATGCAACTAAACATGAAGCTAACTAGAAACCAACACCCCCCCAAACTCGAGAGAAGCATTGTCCTCAATGCATGTAAGAGTGAAATAAAATTTAAAATAAACTAAATGAAATGAGTTAGTCGGAGAGGTCGTCACCTCGAGTGATAAGTTTCCTTCGTGCCGTTTGCTTGATTCATTTTTCAGTCGGTGGTTGAATGCTGGTGCCTCGTGAATAGCATTACTTTGATTTGATCCATGTTTGCCGATATAGGTTCACTTGCATGGGCATCAGTAGTTGCCGAAGCCATTGTTGTTGCCTGGGCATCACCAGTTTCTATTGTGGTTGTTGTGGCAAGTAGTCGGCAGTAAATTTCCTTAGCATGGTGGTTGTGAGTCTTGTTGTGGAAAAGAAAATAAAGAAAACCTGGAAACTAAAGATAATGAAGAAAAGTAAAATATCTCCTAAAAATAAAAATGAAAATAAAAAGAAAAAGAAAAAGAAAATATTGAAAGGAGAGCATGCTCAGGCATCTCCTAAAGTGACCACTTCTAATGTTACTGCATATCTGAGAAAACTTGTTGAGAGTCGTTTCCGATACTTCTTATAGTCCATCCGTACCCTCCATCGGGTGACAATATTGCCCAAAAAGAGTTGGGCCAATGTGCTCCCAGCTACTCCCTTTTGCATTACCATGGTGGAGGTGTCTTTCTTCTTTGTTCGCTTGTAGTCCATGTATACTCTCCACCTTGCTACTATTCCTGAAGGCACAAATATATTAATAGGAAAAATTATATCCATTCTCAACCATTCAATTACCTCATTCTTGTCGACTTCTATCATGGTTGGATGTATCCTTTGTTGTCGTGGCAATTGCTGCTCAAGCCAATTGCCGTGGCAATCAGTTGTCAAATTTTGCTTTAAGTCAAGGGAAGAATCAATTTTCTGAAGAGCTTTATGAATCCAAGCACCTTTTTCTTTTGGCCTCTCAAACATCTCCATCAGTAGAGTTTTCGATGGCTTCAAATCTACCAACCTCGGTTCCTCAAGACATAACTGCAATGGACGAGGTGAGTTTTTAAAGAATTCAAAAGGTTCAACTATTACCTGCTCATATTCCATTGGCAAAGTATTATCATCTCGTTGATCTTGCATGTGGTCGTGTAATTGCTGTGACAATTGTAGATGAGAGCAATCTACAGATTCCTGCTTTAACATCAACGTTGTAACCTTATGGGCATTAGGTTCCTCAGAATTTGCTGTAGTATTGTTGTTCTTAGCTTCACTGAGTGTTGTCGCGGCATTGCTCTGTTCAGGCTCCTCAATCATTGCCGAGGCAATTTGTTTTTCAAGCTCATCATGTGTTGGGCAGTCTCTCTCATTGGCATCCTCTTGACTTTGAGGTTTTAGTTGTTCCTCACCCATTGGATATATTTCTTTGCATTGCTCCTTATCCTCTTGCCTTGGGACGTCAGTATCCCCAGGAATGAATTGTTGGTGCATGTTATCCATGACATATGTGGATCTCCCCAATTGATCTTCTGAATCCCCTAAGGTTGCATCCCACTGAGCTATCCTCGTATCCATAGATTTTGATAGCTCTCGAATCTCTTCAATTGATCCGTCAAGTCTAGCCAATGAAGCTAGTAACGTTTCCTCCAAGGAATTGGAATGCTCTTGAAAAGGACTACATTGCCATGGCATATTTGTTGCTGCGGCAAAATTTTTATGGTAAAAAAAATTTTGAGCTTTTTTGACTATACCATGAAGAATTTTGCTGCTGGTTCCCTCTATGGTCCTCCATGTAGTTATATGCACCGAAAATGTGAGGGCAATTTTCAAACACATGATGTTCTCCACACATAGCACAAGATTTTTCCACGGTATAAGTTCTTTGGGCTTTTCTCGGTTGGTATAGGTAATCATCAAAGGGTGCAAGAAACTTTTGATTGGATTGATTCATATCTTCCAACATCATCTCTCGAATAGATTGGCTTTTATTTCCCGACATGTTGATGTTCCTTAACTTGTAGCGCACTAATTTTTTTTTATAAACAAACAAAAAGAAAAGTTAGTAAAACTAAGAAAAAAATGCAATAACAAAAACAACTAACACCATTTGCCAATCCCTGGCAACGGCGCCAAAAACTTGTTGCGTGTGATAAGTGCTACGCAAATGTGCAAGTATACACGTCGCAAGTAATAAAGTGATATGAGTATCGAGTATCGTCTCCACAGGGATTGGTTTGGGCCACTTTGCTTAAGTTACTGCACTGTGAAAATAAAAACACAATTGATAATAAAGGTTTTAATTAACGAGAAAAGTAAAAGCAATAAACTAAAAGAATAGATGAAAGAAAAAGATAGAGATAGGCCAGGTTATCGTGAGTTGAAGTGTGATAGCAGATTGGATCGTTTTGGTAAAAGAGTGTACGGGCAACTCAGTTGCCGTGGCAACTTGCACAACGGGGTTGCCTTGGCAACTAATCGATGGTTGTCTGGGCAACTAGTTGGGCAACTACTTGGGCGTCTGGGCAGCAACTTCAAGGTTCGGCAGAGCGTTCTTCAATGGTTTCTTCTTATCCCTAAGTCGAAACTCTAGCTACTTGTGCATGCCTTGATAATACATCCCTGCGTGAATCAAGGGTGAACAACAACCAATCTTGCGCTCCTCTTAGCCGTTGAAATCCTTAACTTATTCCTAAGCCGGATTAATCTTCACCATCATTGGATTGAATAAAGATCATATTCATTCGTTTCTTGAATCTAACTCTCCCGATATTAGATAAATAGATGAAATCACGAGATCCTCTCCCAATTCACTCGCAAACAATAATAAGAACCAAGAATGAATAAACCTTGAAATAGAAAAGTGCAAACTCTTATTACCTAAACAAAAACCAATAGTTTCTCACAACCACAAAACACAATAACCATAACCAATCAAGTTAGTTCATGATTGGGTTCAAAAGATATACAAAGAATAATCCCCAAACCATGAATCTAATGGAAGCAAAGAAGAAGTCGATATTTCCCCTAATGCTCTCTATCGAAATTTCTCTATTTTTCTCTATCTGGATTGTCGAAATCTCCTTCTTATTTATAGGGCTAGGCCAAAGTCCTTCTTTGAGGAGGAGTTTAAGTTGGAATTAAATTATCTTTAAAGAATATAATTGTTTATTATAATTGTATTCCTACTAGAACTTCTCCTATCTTCTTGGAATTTAATTCTTCTTTAATCTCTGCATGGAAATCAAATTCCTTTGGGTTTGGGCTTTGCTCCACGTAATCTTGGGCTTGTCTAGTCATTAATTTCGACATCCCTATTGCATTTTCTCTTTGTCGACAATTGCCATGGCAACTGGCTCGGCGTCTCCTTCATGCATTGCCCTGGCAACTAGCTCGGCATATCCTTCATGCATTGCCCTGGCAACTAGCTCCAGCCTTGCTTTGGCAAATGATCCTGCACACACACAAAAACACACCAAAGCAGCACCTTTTTCCACAAAAATCACCAAGTTATGTAATCAAGTTCAACGGTGGAAAGAAACATGAATTAATGCATGAATAACTAATTATGCAACTAATATGAGCTTAATTCTAACAATAATATGAGTAAAAAGGGTAATAAAAATAGTACTTTTGAACACTTATCACATGATTAAGTGACTAGAGTGCAAGCTGCCTGGCAGTAGCAATATAGGCAATTGCGCACTGTTTTGTGGCATTTTGTAAACTGTCTTGTAAACAGTTTTAGGCCTTTGATTATGCCTTGTTTGACATGAATTAGAATGTAGATAAGTGTAGTTAAGTGTAATGGAAAATGTATATGAGCATTCTGCCAAATTTGTGAATGTTGTGTGCTTGTAACTTTGTCATGATTTGGTGATCATATGATATTGTTTTGACATATGTTTGTACTTGTAATGTGATAGAACCAGGAGTAAACTTGGTGGAAGATGATAGAGTGGATCATCCTAAAACCAAGAACAAAGGAGTGTGGATCCAAGACTAGCTAAGCTTGGAGCATTGTGAGTGTAGTTACCTCTAGGGTTAGGACTAGGTCCTAACCAATGTATTCTTGTTACATTCTTGAAATGATAAATGAATATAATCATGAACTTGACCTAATAAGGGAAGGATGACTAAAGTAATACATGAAACTTGATCATAGCCTTGTATACATGATCAATTGGAATGCTTAAGTGTGATTATGTGATAACATGGATGCTTGTATGTGCTATGATGCAATGTGATTGGATGTTAAAGACTTGCTTGAGACATATTCTCATCTTAATGAAATTAAACATGAAACTACTAGATATGTGAGCTATGGCTCAATGGTCTAAGGGCCTAATATGAAATGAACTTGCTTGACATGATCTTGATCTTGAAACACTTGAATAAATGGTAAATCGAACAACCTTGGTAGTTAGTTGGACTAGGTAGAAGGGCATGCCTTAGAGTCTAGAGCTCATTGTGTAAGGGTGGACTATGGTCCAGGGCTAAGGCCCCTATTTGGAAATAGACAGAGGGTACGTATGTGGTATTTGGCGACAGTATGAGGGTTGACCAGCACTACGGTGCATCTTGTAGCGTCAGTTGGATAGAGACTCGATTACCTATATAAACTAAGTACCAAGGGGGTTGTTTAATGAATAACAATTGAAATAACAATCCTACACCATATGTTACTTGTCTTGAATGCCATGAATTTTTATATTACTTGACTTGAAAGCATGACTCCTTGATTTCTTATTTTGCAAGCATGATGTGCTCGATTCATGATATGAATTTCTTGATTCTCGTTCCTTGAATGGCTGAATGCTTGAATCCTTAATTAGGATTATCTTGATGCTTGAAGCCTTAGATAGGATTCTTCAAATGCTTGAATCCTTAGTTAAGATCACTCTAATGCTTGAGGCCTTAGCTAAGATCACTCTATTGTTTGAAAGCCTTAGCTAGCTATATACTTGATTTTAATGACACATGAAACTTGACATAACAAATGGTAAGATTTAGTACTACCTCACTAAGTTCATTTTTGTACTTATCACTCTCATTTTTATTCTTCCCAAATACATGATAAAGGATTTGAGTTTGCTTGATCTTGAAGCATGTTACCTTGAGTAAGAAGCAAGTCACACAAGTTTGCCTAAGTATGGTTTCATACTTGTTTTGTATATCTCCTAGAATGGTGGCACTAGAATGTATATAGTTATTTAACATGCATTTTGGTACTTGTATACATTGTCTTGATAGGCCTGCTATGTCTTGATCTTGGATGATATTATGAAGTATGTAATGAACTTAGGTTTCATGTAATTGAATGGTGATTGCTGCACAAATGATGATTTAAATGGAATGATCTAATGCTTAAGCTAGTCTACCTTGATAACATTTGAATTCCTTGTTGTTTACATGTCTTACTTGAATGGAACATTCGATGATCAAACCATGTTGCTTGTATTCCATTCGATTGTCTTGCAAATATTGTGAACAATTGTGTATGTGTTTGGTACTAGCATGGTGTTGCCGAATGAATAGGATTGGAATAAAACTTGAATAAACTAGCTACATGCCTTGTTGTATGCTTTTGGTGTTAATGGCCGAATGGTTTGGTAAAGAAAATGACTTGAATGGTAGTTAGTTTCATGCAAATTGATTGATCAAGAGATGTTAGCAATTTGAGTTAAGATGTACATGTATAAGTCTAAGGTACAAAGAAATGAAATGGAATTAGGTTATTGTCTTAGATCAATTCGACTGTTTGGGATAAAATGAAGTGAATTGTACATGATAATGTAGTAACCTATAATGTAAGTATAAAAGGAAACAACAACATGCCTAGTTTGAATACCTTTAATAATTATATCTGGAACATATCAATTAGCCCTTTAATTATATTTGGAACATATCAATTAGACCTTTAATTACCATATTAGAATCCCCCTTTAGCTAACAAATTATTCATGTAAATCACATTTTATAGAAGTAGTCTAGTTTGTTATACTGAAACAGAACAACCCCCTATTTTGATACATTATCAGATTCAATTAACAAAATTAAGAGACCAATCTTGATCTAATCTATTTCCATTAGTATAATCAAGATCGAAATCCTTCAATCACATGCTCAATCTATACTTTCAATTGTATCAACCAAACGATTTAAGCCTTCTTTATATATAATCACAGTAGCTCTCTATTTCCTTCTCTGAACACAAACACACATAGTATTCAAGAATTTCATGACTAGCATTCGATATAATTCGAGTTTGAACATTTCAATTATCATAGCAAGCTCAACCATATGGCCTTACTTATCGTTGATATCATCTAATCAATTCATTTCACTAGTTCAATTATCAAACTAGAAGACCAAATTCTAATATGGAATCCATCCAAATTACATCAAATCATCTAATTCCTCATTTAACTAACTTAATCATTCATGCAAGAAACCAATGAAGAAGAATTCCATACCTTTAAACTTTGATTAAAATCAAAACACTAGGATTCAATCTGATCACCAAAGGATTCTCCTTAACCTTTCGATTTAAGCTCACTATCTCTCCAATTCAATGTGTTTCGGTTCAAGACAATGAATGAGGAAGATGATGATGCTAATTCATTTTCCCTACTTAGGAAGCGTATCCATGTCCACCAATCTTTTAAAGATCGGCATGCAAACCCATAGTTTTGTTTCCTATACAAAGCGGTCCTTCCACAATGGCCACTTCATTAGGCCTCACTTCAATTTGGCCCTAATAATTTGTTCAATCAATAAATCAATCATTTGATCCATTAAAATTATTCTAATTCATTCAATCATGCTTCTAATTTGGAATATTAAATAATCTAATTTTGATGCGTGTAATGCGTCCATTTGACGTGTAAAAACTATAATAGCTTATGTTACATGGGTTTAATCTCGTTAATATAGATTTTATGATTTGTTTGGAGTTTAAGTTATTTTATTATGGTGGTTGATTGAATGTATTGATATGCTAAACGAATGATTAGGTTGTTAGACAAACAATGTGCTAGGAAGATCGAATGACTATCTTCTAGTTGTCGTGCCTAGACTTGAAATTTGGAATGATTGTAAAATACGGTTCATGCATTATTGTAAATATGTATGCTTAACTAATAGGTTAAATAAGTTAAGATATTGGAAATCCAAATTCACTAATGGACTCAATTATTTATGATTGGCCTTCTAGTGACTTGCTAGGTTTATATGTTGGTTGGATAGTTTGAGTATTTCGGAAAAAGACTAGAAAGTAGTATCCTAATGATCAAATGTCCGGTGAATGGATTTAAAGTTTGATAACTTGAGTATGTTTTAGGGGTAATGATCAATCAATGAAATGTGACCTTTGAAAGGGACTTAGTTTAATAAATGTAATTAATTAAGATATTGTTGTTCAAAGCATTATAGTCTTAAATTTCTAATAAATTACGTACGAGGTATGTATTTAGTAAGGATCAATCCCCTTAAAGAAGGGATCGATCCCCTAAAAATCTCAGGATTTAAATTTAGTCCTCAATACGTTTGTAATTATATTGAATCACAATTTCTTAACCATTAAGATAATGGTCTCTTGCTTGGTAAATAAGTGAAACTGAACAATGTTTTAATCGTGTATTGCGAAATGATAATGAGAAAATTTTGTAAGTCTCTTGAGATAATCAAAAGTTTACTTTTGATTTCTATATTTTGTTTACGGTAACATCTTTAATTCCGGTTTTCTTCCAAAACTAGGTTGAGGGTGTTACAATTTGGTATTAAAGCCTAGGTTTGGTCGATTCTTGGACTAAACAGAAGCATATTCTATGTCTGCATCATTTATATGCCACCCAGGAGTTAAAATTTTATTTAGTATCTGTGGCTTGCAACTGACACAACTATTTCTTCTTTGTATTAATAACAGTTCTGTATAAGAATAATAGATTCGGCTTTTTAGTTCAAGCGAAATTTGAGGACAAATTTCCTTAAAGGGGAGGGAATTGTAATAACCTGAAATCTTGACTTATAGTCTATGCCATTATTCGAATCTTGATTAAACTCTATGTGCAACACCCTAAAAATATAGTATAACAGTGTGTACATTTTAGAGTATATATTAAGTAAGCCATAAATATCTTTAATATATTAGTAGGATAAATCAAGGATCTAACTAGAACATGGAATGTTCATTAGCTAATTCATAAAGATCATTTCAAAAAGGGTTTGAATGTGGATGATTGCATGTAATGAAACATAGAATTGGTAACTTTATTATGTGTCATGCTTTTAGCTAAACACATGTTGATGGAGATATAAGGATCTGTCTAGGTGTAAGAAGCCCATAAAAACACATTATTTTGATCATCTTCTTCCCCTAGAAAACCAAAGCAAAGGAGGGTAGAGAGAGAGAGAGAGCTTTGATCATCGGTTAATGAAAGCAAGTAGGAACCTTTGTTGAAAGTACCTCGATTTTAATGTATAGGTATTTGTCCTTCTCTTTTATTCGAATGGAAATGTTATTGAATGGTAGGTTTTCATGTATATTATATGAAGATGTAGAATGTTAGTGAACTGACTTTGACCAGTGGAGAAAGTAATTTCATTATGTGATTTCTTTTCTTGATCAGTGAATATGGATACATGTACGTATATGTGAACCTGCTCTATTTTATGCTGAATTTGTATATGCATTTGTAATGAATTGTTTCACTATCTTAGAAGTATGCTAGACGGTTGAGTATACTTATGAATAAATAGGAAATTTGGATTAGTTTGTTAGACTGGAAAATATATGTTTAGGATTGTTTGAGATAGTTTTGAAATGCAAAAAATGCATGTACAAGAATACGAGACTGTTTTCTATATGTGTATATGAAATTGGGCAGTTTTGGTATTAGAACAAGTTTGTTGGGGATGTTTTAAGAATGTATATTTGAATTAAAATGAATTTAGGGCAGGATTGTATAATTAGAAGTTTTAAGAGGTTATTTTGATGTATATATATTGATGTGATTATGAATTAGACATTGTTTTATAACAGTATAAAAGTAACTGAGACTGTTCACTGCCTAATATTAAAATTTGGATTGTTTTTGGAGTCATTAGGACAATTAGAAACTGTTTGTTGAAGCTGAATTGGATGTGAATGTAGCTGCCCTGTTTTGAGTTTATGAGAACTTGAATAAACTGATTTAGGCATGTGAAGGAATGTGTGTAAGTTGGAAATTTGATTAGTTGTAAAAGAGCCAATTGAGGACTGTTTTGAGGGAATCATATAAACTATAAGATGTATAATTATTTTACATGGTATATTTATGTGTGTGTACATGTAAAATTTGGGCTATTCTAAAATGTATATGGATATGTAAGAATTGTTTTGATACATCTTTTTGTGCACACTCCTGAATTGGACTATTTTTGGATGTACATAGACATGTTTAAGGAATGTTTGATTTATAAACATGTATAAGCAGCGAAATTAACTACCCTGAGCACATGCAAATAAATTAGAAGCTATTTGTAGGTAAATAAAAGCAATTGGGACTGTTTTACAAGCGTTTAGAAACTATTTTGATCACCTATAGTATACATGTGAAATTGAGTTGTCTTCAATATATTTAAACACAAGCTGAATTGTTTTGAATAATTAAAACAAGGGAAAACTGTTTTGTAAGGAAAAGAAACTGATTTGTAATGTAATGGGCTGTTTTATGCACAAATGTTTGTATACCTATTTGTTAAGAAGTAAGTTTGATATCTGTAAATGTTATGAACTGACTTGGTTTGTATAACTTGTGAACATGAGTAAATTGAGACTATATCAAGTAGACAAATACATGTTAAAATCTGTTTTGTGATTGCATAGGTGATTATATGTATTTTTAAGACTATTTTCTTTTTGGTAATCTAAAATACCATGGACTGTTTTGAGCTTTGATGTAAGCATGTATATGAATAAAATAACTGTTTTGCATAATTAGAAGCATGAATGGACTGTTTTGATGAGATATAAATGTACATGAGTAAAATGGAATGTTTCCATGAAAATATACATACTTGGGGACTGTTTTGATGTATAAAATGTTTATGCTAGTACAATGAATTAATTCTGCAAGACTATAAACATTAAGAACTATTTTAAGTAGATATGATTTTATGTCTAAGTATTTGGAACTATATTATATGTCTGAAAGCATCAATGGATTGCTTGAGCATGTGTAGGTGTATATGTATGAGTTGTGGATTGTTGAATCTTCATAAGAAAAATGAACGAGACTTTTTGATGCATGCATTGTGTATTTGAGCATGATAGAAACTGTTTTGCTTCAATATAGGTGATGGTGGACTGTTTTGTAGGGATATAAAGTGTATGTAGGTTAAGGGCTGATAAGTGGTTAATGAATAAAAAGGGATTGTTTTACATTTGCTTGAATGATTGAGTGTACAATGGACTAACTTGTAAATTTTGTTATAGGAATCATATACAAATAAGTAAGGGATCAATAAGTAAAAGATCTTTTGAGTAACAAACCTATAGTTATGAAGTATAGATATGATTAAAGTGTGTATAGTTCAATAGAACATATTGATTTGGATGTTATGGATAGTAATGTTTGGTTAATTATTTTGACGTACATGCTTCGATTTGAAAGAGGTTGATAAGAGAAAGCTAGGAAGGGAGTTTGTTAAATAGCAAAGTATGATCATGAATTCGGGTATCCCGTAACTTTGGGATAAAAGGTGAGTATAGTTATGCATTCGGGGTGACAAGGTGTTATCCTAGTCTTTGTTAATTGATCTATATGTTGTATACATGTGCATTTCTTGTAAGTCTTTTGTTTAAGGCTGCATTTCTTGTAGAGCACTTGGGAGAGGTAACATGGACTCATGACATTGCATTCTTGTAAGTCTTTTGTTTAAGGTTGCATTTCATGTAGAGCACTTGGGAGGGTAACATGGACTCGTGACATGGCATTCTTGTAAGTCTTTTGTTTAAGGTTGCATTTCTTATGCACTTTTAACTTGGTATGTTATGATGAACGAATGTGTTGATAAACTATCTTTGTATGAAAGTTTTGAAGCTAACTTCTGACAAAGAATGCCATAAAACACTAAAGAAGATACTTGGTCTAAATCTTGTAAATTCATGAATTCTTAAGTATAAGAAATTAAAAGCTTAAAGTATGTTATAAGATTGTAAGAAAACAAGCAAGAAAGATCACTTATGTCATAAGATACCCTCCTAATTTTAAAGATAAGATACTTAAGTTGCCTGAGAAATGGAAGAACTTGGACATTTTGACATGGTACAGAGGCATGTATTTCAAGGACTACGGTTCATGAGCTACGGCTTGGGGGATGCCCCATTTATATGTGATATTTTGGAGACAGTGGGAGGTAACAAGGGAGATGATACAGAGATTGGTAACAAGGGAGATGATAGTTGAGAAGTTAGGATTGTTATGTTTCCGATACTAGACATTGCTATGTGCTTTGGACTATGTATAACTTGGACCAATACGGTCACTCAGAGGCCAATGATACTCATGTCCAAATATGATCCAAGGCAAATGTTTAAAAGTTACGAACTCAGATTCTAAGATTAAAACAAAAAACTCTAATAAGCATCATTATGAACTCAGATAAACCATGTTAAGATCTTTGATAAGCTTTAGCAAGAACTTTGAAAGTTCTAAAAACAATTACAATAAGCCTTACTAGGTCTATGGTTTGATAAGTCGAGAACTTGATAAGTATGAAAAGATTTGAAAGAACCCAGCTTAATATCTGAAGAACTTTCGAATAATGCTTGAAATGTTATAACCTTTGAATTAGCTTCCAATAATAAAGTCATGTTAAAGCTAACACTAAATATACAAAATCCTTGTGTTGTATAAGCTTGAAAATATCTTTGAATTTCCATTTGATATTAATATCTTTATGCTTGGTCATATTATGGTTACTACCTCACTTAGGCTATATAAAGCCTAATGCATTTCATTATCATGCATGGCAGGTATCGTAAAGCTTGTATAAAATAGTCATAGTCAAGGGTTGCAAGTCACTTCTCGAGATCCAAGTAAATATTGGAATTTTTGTAGTATAATAATCCTAGAATGTTGGCATAATTTTCTAATTTTGATGTGTGTAATAGATCCATTTGACATGTAAAAACTATAATTATCTTATGTTACATGGGTTTAATCTCGTTAATATAGGATTTTGTGATTTGTTTAGAGTTTAGGTTATTTTAGTATGGTGGTTGAGTGGAGAATGGTTGATTGAATGTATTGATATGTTAAATGAATGATTAGGTTGTTAGACAATCCATGTGCTAGGAAGATCGAATGACTATCTTCTAGTTGTCGTGCCTAGACTTGAAATTTGGAATGATTGTAAAATACGGTTCATGCAATATTGTAAATATGTATGCTTAACTAATATGTTAAATAAGTCAAGATATTGGAAATCCAATTTCACTAATGGACTCAAGTATTTATGATGGGCCTTCTAGTGACTTGTTCTGTTTATATGTTGGTAGGATAGTTTGAGTATTCCAAAAAAAGACTAGAAAGTAGTATCCTAATGATCAAATGTCTAGTGAATACATTTAAAGTTTGATAACTTGAGTATGTTTTAGGGGTTATGATCAATCAATGAAATGTGACCATAGAAATGGACATAGTTTAATAAATGTAATTAATTAAGATATTGTTGTTCAAAGCTTTATAGTATTAAATTGCTAATAAATTACTTACGGGGTATGTATTTAGTAAGGATCAATCCCCTTAAAGAAGGGATCGATCCCCTAAAAATCACAGGATTTAAATTTAGTCCTCAAAAAGTTTGTAATTATATTGAATCACAATTTCTTAACCATTAAGATATTGGCTCTTGCTTGGTAAATAAGTGAAATTGAACTACGTTTTAATCGTGTATTGTGAAATGATAATGAGAAAATTTTGTAAGTCTCTTGAGATAATTAGAAGTTTACTTTTGATTTCTATGTTTTGTTTTTGGTAACATCCTCAATTATGGTTTTCTACCAAATCAGGTTGAGGCTGTTACAACAATAACGTATCGTACGTGTAACCACTAAAGCCTTTAAATGAGTCATTAAAAGGGGTTTTCCAAATTTAACACAAGCTCTAACTTTTCTTGATAACCCTAGGTCGAAAACTCTCTATAAAAACCCTTCAAATCCTTTGTTTTTCTCACAAATCATCAAAATCTTTTGAGGGCTTATGTTTTCAACATCAAACTCGATTTATCATCATCAAGCATTGTGCAAATCATCTATTCATTCATCCATAATCCTCATTCAAGGTATAAACCTTATTTTTTTTAAATTTAAATTTCGTTCATATTTATATATTTTTTATGTTAAAATTTTATATTTTTTGACTGTATATAACATTACTTTCAAAGTTTTTACAAAATATCATTCAAAACTGAATTTTTTTGTTCGAATATAAAATTATACTCATATATTTTTCTACACTTTTTTTTAGTTTTCCTGTCACCAAAAATTCTTTTTATAATTGTATATACTTTTAAACTATAAAATATAGGTTTTCATAATACCTTGATCATTGGATTGAATGTGATGTTTATGCATACATTGTTTTTGTGGTTTGATTTCTTTCTCCGGTTTTTTCCATGGATCCTAAGAAAAGAGCGAGAAAAGAGATTGGATCTAGTTCTTCAAATCAAAATCCCAATTCTAAAAAAATGGTACAAAACCGAACAAAAACCATATTTTTCAACATTGTTTTAATGAACCTCAATATACTCGCGCCATAGATCCTTTTAGACAATTCTAAAATTTCAAAATCTGTTGTGAGAGCGTTGTTTCTATCCCTTTTTGAGCATTGCTGACATACTTTATAAAAATCTTGTCCTTATTTTTTACTCTAATGCCCGATGTATTTTAAATCAAGACAAAACCGAGGTTATTGTTATAGAGTCTTACCTTATGGGACAAAAGTTTCAACTTCACTCTTCCTCTATAACAAATCTTTTGGGTTTAGACGATTTGAGAATAGATGATGAGGATTCTTTGGGACATACTCATAGTGACTCTGTAACCGTTCTTGATGCTCATGATTGATTCTTCACTTTCTTATCACTTGTTGGTTTCGACCATCAGGTGATAAATGGTCCACGATTCGTCAAGTTGATGCCTTTTTGATCCATTATTTTCGTGAGGGTAAGTGTCCTAACATAACTCAGATTATGTTTGTCGAGATAGTCTACGTTGTTCAAAATCATTATACTACTTTTGTGGCATCTTTCACCTACGACACGGCCATGAGCTACATGTTTCACAAGATCGAGATTGATTGCTCCTATGACCTTGGAGTGCCTCTCATCGATCCCATCGATGATCATTCTTTCCACCGAGGAAAGTTCACCATCTAAAATGGAGAATGGATTTGGATTGTAGATCTTCCCGATGATGTCCAGCCAGAGCCCGTGGAGAAATTTCTAGTTGATCCAGTTGCTCCACCTTCACCTTTCCTTGATGCTCTCATGGCTTATTTTGATGAGAAGTTTGCTTCTTTGGATATGAGTATGACTTTTGGCTTCACATCTCTTGATACTCACATGACATCCTTGGAGGCTAGAGTCACTTTTATTGAGACTCGTCAAGCTTCGATGGATATAACTCTCACCACATTTCATGGAGAGTGGCGTGGACATTCACTTGGTAATGATGCTAAGGAAGATGATGAAGAGGATGAAGATGATTCTTAGGCTTGCTGCATATCATATCATATTAGGCTTTAAGTTTTATGCACCTATGTTCTTTATTTGAATTCTTATGACTTTATGTTATTTTCTTTGGATTATGTTTTAAGTTTAAGTTGGATTATTATGTTGCTTTGAACAATGCTTTGAATTTATAATATTTATGTTATTTTAATTATGCTTGGAGTTATTTATTGTTTTATAACTTGCTTTATTTACCCTATTGATTTTTATCTAAGAAAAAAAGGGGAAGAATTGGGATTAAATTTTAAAAGGATTTTTAAAATAAACTATCTTTTAGCCTTAAAGAAAAATGGAGTATTTTTCAAAGACTTAAAAAATTACTTTAGTTTTGTAATATCAAAAAGGGGGAGATTGTAAAACCTATATTTTGATTTTGATTTTGATATAACAAGAATTTCAAGGACCAATTTGTAAAATTTGAAAAATTTTTAAGTACTCAAAAAGTCTTACAAAATGACAAAGATTCAAACTTCAAATTATTTCTAAGTTAAAAATTAAAACCCCAAATATTTTCTACCTGTTTTTGTACTGAAATAGCCAAATTTGGTCTAGGCATATCGGTACACCCTTGGCCGTAACAATATGGATTTTAGCTACTAGAAAACGTTTTATCTTAATATCTATTGGGTACTGATACGCGTGTAGCCGTATCGGTACGGCATTCATACCTGGGAACAAAATGGCCTTTGAGTATCAGTACGGCTTTATGCGTACCGATACGGGGTGTTAGGATTTTCAAGATCTATTGCAATAATTTTTTTGATTGTTGCCTTTCCAGTTTATTGGAACCATAAATTTGAAAAGTTGTTATACTGTATCGATACGCCTTTATGTGTACCAAAACCTTTTTTCAATCACAACTTTCTCTGATTCCGGTGAGCAAAATTAGTACCAATACTGCTTAGTCCGTACCAATACCCCTTTATAAAATACACTCTTCGTACGGATATGCCCTTCTCATATCGATACCTCTTTGTACAACAAATCTTTCTTCTTATGGTAGGTACCGATACAATAAGCTCGTGTACCGATACCGAGGGTTGGAAGACATTATTTATTGCGAGAAAAATGCATCCCAACGGCTATATTAATGATCTCAACTACCCAAACGGTTAAAAATCAATGAGGGCGTATATAATCAAGTCTCCAAAACTACAACAACAACAATTGAACAAGTCTTAAGCATTCAAGCACAAATCCAACATCTTGAGACTATTAGAGTCAAATTCTTGTAACCCACTTGATGTGCATATTTGTAATCTTTTGATTAAAGTTTTGGGTTGAGTGAGCTTTGTAATTGGGGCAAACATTCAATTTGAGAGGTTTTCTCAGTTTTCAATTTATTTTCTTCTAAAAGAGTGATTTATCAAAGCTTTGGGGTAGAGAGCTTTGATAGTGTAAAGTTTTCCTCTTGAGCCTAGAAAAAGGGAAGAAATTCTTAGAGAATTTGGGAAAATCTTCAGTAAGAAGCTAAGGTAGTGAATGTAAACCTTTTTAGAAGGTTGAGCCACTATAAATATCTTATGTCTCAATTTCCATCTTCTAATTTTCTTCCTTTTATCTTTTAAATTGCCAATTCTCTTCCCTATTGACCACACACCATCGATTGATCATCTTAACAGAAATCTCCAAGAAAACAAGTAAGGTTTGATATAGAAATTAAAGGAATCGATTGAGAAATCAAAATGAAATAAAAAGAGTTGACTCCTGATCATTTTGGAATAAGAAAAGTAGTTTGGCTAATGGGAAAATTGAGAGAAAAGTTGAGTGCAAAAGTAGTTACTTGAGAAAAGTGAATTAACTCTTAAAAATAGTTCAATTAAATCTATTTTATTTCCATTTAATAATCATTTAAAAACCATTTAAAATAGCCTAAATTGATGGAAAAGACTGATTAAAAATATTGGTAGATTAGCTCTTTAAAGATTCTATGTTTTGATCATTTTACAATTTAGTCACCAAAACAGTTTTGAAACATTTACATTTTAGTCACCAAACCAAAATGTATTTTAAATCCGAATTTATTTTATCGAATTGAGTTTATCAAAACCCTCAATACATTAATTAGATATTTTCCAACACTTGTCCATATTTTATTTTACATAAAAACATTTATTATAGATTAATTCCTGAAACTAACTCGAGCTGACTAATCCGACTCACCAGAACCGTCTAACCTATCTAGCTATCTTCTAAGCCCAAAATCAAGGCATTACAACTCTCGCTACTTAAGAAATTTCATCCTAGAAATTTAACTGACAAAAAAAGATAAGAAAAATGCTTCCTCATGTCCTCTTTATTTTCCCACGTGGCTTCCTCGACACCTCGATGTTGCACAACACTTCTACCAACTCAATGGTCTTCCCACGAAGAACCCTGCTACTAGTGTCCAAGATTTCCACAGGTTCTTCCTCATAGGTCAAATTTAGATTCAGCTTAATCTCCTGCACATGCATTATTTTCGACGGGTCCGGCCTATACATTCGAAGCATCGATACATGGAAAACATCATGTATCTTCTCCAACTCCGAAGGCAACCTCAACTTGTAGGCTACTAGACCAACACGCTCTAACACCTCATGGGGTCAAATAAACCTTGGACTCAACTTGCCCTTACGTCCAAATCTCAACACCTTCTTCCAAGGTGAAACCTTTAGAAACAGTTTATCACGAACCGTAAACTCAATCTCCTTTCACCTCAAATCAGCATAGGACTTTTGTCGATCCGAAGTTTCCCTTCAACTGGTCGCAAATAAGATTCACCTTCTAGTTAGTACCCTTCAACATATCAGGCACAGAAACAAAATTCTCACTAGCCTCCGCCCAACAAAGTGGCGTACGACAACTCCTACAATACAAATCCTTTTACAAAGCCATTTGTATGCTCGCTTGATAACTGTTGTCATCAGAAAACTCAACCAATGGTAATTGCTTCTCCCAAAAACCTTGGAACTCAATAATAAAAAATTGCAACATATCCTCCAAAACTTGAATAACAAGCTTAGATTGACCATCCATCTGAGGATGATATAATGTACTGAAATTCAACCGAGAACCCAACGCTCTTTGCAAACTCTCCCAAAACCTTACCATAAAATATGGATCCCTATCCGACACAATAGACTTGGGACCCCCGTGTAACCTTACTATCTCGGCGATATACAAATCTACCAACTTATCCAAAGTATACATCATATGCACTACAAGAATTTTTCAATCCAACCCAAAAATACTCCTTCAAATCCTGGTATATCTTTGTACCACCCAGATGCAAAGAAAAAGGACTAGAGAGAGCCTAACTCAACATCATTCGGCACCACTATCTGACTCTTAAAACACAAAACACCATCATGATTAAAAGAAAAATATGTTGGATTACCCTTCATAATGTCCTTAACATACGGAACCAATGAATAATCATACAATTGCTTCTCATTTATCAACTGTGACAGCGACGACTTGATTTGCAACTCATCCAATAGGACTCCATCTCGCGTCACACTCAAGTTTTCAAACATCACCCTCAACTCTACCGCCGCCTTTCTACTTAAGGCATTAGATACAACATTAGCCTTACCCGAATGATACTTCATTGTCAATTCATAATCCTTAAGCAACTCCAACCATCTATATTTCCTAAGATTCAAATCCTTCTGTGATATCAAATATTTCAAACTCTTATGATCTGTATACACAAGACATTTCCTGCCATACAAACAATGTCTCTAAATCTTTAAAGCAAAAACAATCGTGGTAAGATCTAAATCATGCATAGGATAGTTGCACTCGTGCACCTTCAATTGTCGAGATGCATAAGCCACAACCTTACCATCTTGCATCAAAACACAACCCAAACTGACATATGATGCATTGCTGTAAACCACGACCTCTTTTCTCGACTAATGTTGAATCAAGATTGGACCTTGTGTCAAAGCTTCCTTTGACTTTGCAAAAGCTTGTTGTGCACCCTCCGTCTACTCGAAACGAACATCCTTTTGTAAAAACTTAGTCAAAGGGGTAGCAATCTTCGAGAAACCATCCATGAAACGATGATAATGACCTGTCAACCCTAAGAGACTACGAACATCAGTCACGGGCTTAGGTTGTTTCCAATTCACTACCGCCTCAATCTTCTACGGATCTACTTGGGTACCTTCTACTGACACCACATGACCAAGAAAAACCACTTCCTTAATCAAAAACTCACACATGCTCAACTTTGCATATAATTGAGTATCTAACAAAGCTTGCAATACAATTCATAATTATCGATTGTGATCATCCTTGGTACGAAGTACACGAGAATATAATCAATGAACACCACCACAAATTGATCCAAGTATTCATGGAATACTCGGTTCATCATATCCATGAAAGCTAGGGGTGCATTAGTTAATCCAACGGTATCACCAAGAACTCATAATTCCCATATCTAGTGCAAAAAGTAGTTTTTGGCACATCAATTTCCTTAACCTTCAACTGATAATATCTAGACCTCAAATCAATCTTGGAAATCATGGTAGCACTTCGAAATTGATCAAACAACCAATAATCAATGCACATCCTCATAGTTCCATCTTTCTTTTTCACGAACAACATCAGTGCTCCCCACATAGAAACACTAGGTCAGTTGAAAACTCGATCCAACAACTCTTCGAGTTGCATCTTTAACTCCTTTGCTGCCATACAATAAAGAGTAATCAACACTAGAGTTATATTCGCATATGTATCAATACAAAACTCCACTCTATCTGGTGGCAACCTAGGCAACTCCTCTAGAAACACCCCAGAAATTCACAAGTTGTACAAATATCCTACACACGAACTATAACATCCTTAAAATCAGTCTAGTCAGAATTTGGTTTCTACGATCGGAAACCCTACATTGGAATGGTCGAAATATTGTGTTGAGTTTGATTGTGAGTTCAATTGCATTGATATTATACTTTAATTGAGACAATTTATCGATCTTGGACCTTAATGACCATATCAAAAACCTTTTAGTGGTTAAATTATAGAAATTGAAAGTTTAGGGGCATAATCATAGAGTATCAAGAGTTGAGGGACTAACCTTGCGATTAGCCTCAAATCGTTGCTATCGATCGATAAGATTAATTCTCCATGCTATTGTTGAAATCCATGGGAGAATTGAGCATAATCTCAAACTAGGTTTTGGCTATCCATTGAAAATCTTTAGTTAATAGCTATATCGATTTTAGATATTGATTTTGATATCCTTATATTGATTTCAATATCTTGATATCAATCCTAACAATTTTCTATGGTTTTCCTAGCTCAAGAATCGATTAAAGAGCATGCATCGTCTCTGTCAAGGGCTAGGGACAACGTAATTGCTATTTGAGAGCCATATGAGCTTTGGATTATCAAGGTGAGTGTAGTCGGAGTATCGAGATTAGTCTAGGTTCCTTTCCCAGTTTCATTGAGATTGATTATAGTATGGCTAACATTATTGTCAAGGATTATTGCATTGAACCACTTAAGTGGATTCCATTGGTAAGTTAAGGTAAGCCATTGCATTGAATATCGACCATTGATATGGCTATAGTCATTGCCATCACTCATTGCCATAGAATTCACCATCGACGTAGTCATTGCGAGACGGAGGGATGTGTTGCGATATTGGTCATATTGGCGAGGCGAAGGGAGTAGACCATTCATTGTTTTGGTGAGGCATAGGAATTCGCGTATCCACTATCCCAAATCGATCCAAGGGTTACTGTTGATTGCTATTGAATATGATCATTGCATTGCTATTATTGACACATTGCAATGTTATTGTCAAGATATGTTTTGGAATGCATTTCATTGTTAAAGTGTTTAGATGTGACTACCTTACTAGGAAAAGTATGCGTAATGTATTTTTGTAATACCCATCCCTAGATTAGAAGAATATACCTTTCTAGAAGTAGACAAACTAACTTGTCTAGCAAGCTAGTATTCGAATAAGGTAAGATTACATGTTCAAAAACCTTGAAGAAAAAGCAATCATGTCACTAAGCTATAGTCACCAATTAAGGCAACAACTTTTGGATGTTACAATTTCGTTTCATACATTTTAAGTTAAGGAACTCATCGTTGGAGATCAGAGAGTTTGATGTGTTGGACAAGTCACAAGCAAGCTTAAAGTAATGTATATCGAACTTATGAACTCCTAGTAGGGTGGCAAAGTACTTAGAATAGTCATGTATGGCCCTTTTGATATGTATGTTTTATGGTAGTGGTGTAAGGATGCCTACAACACTAAATGGCCTTTTGGAATGGCCTAAAATTGGTTAAAATGCCTTATTTGGCTCATAAGGTGGAAAACTTGGTAAATGGATTTGATTTACCCTAAAATTTGGCATGCAAGTAGATTTCAGTATTAAAATATTGTTGGTAAAGTTTCATTATATTTGGACATTGATTTCTAGGTCAAATGTACTAAAAACTATACAAAAATAGACATTACAATGCAGGGAATATGGATACAGGTCAAGCTGTATCGATACAGCCTTGCATATTTGGCTTGAGAAAGCATAAGTTAACCATAGTGTATCGATACATGTCTGAAGTGTATTGATATAGATTTTGGCAGTAAGTTTGGGGCATTTAAATGTATCGATACAGTCTTGAGGTTTTCAACCTTAGCCACACCCTTGACCAAGCTCCTTCAAAAAGGATAAACCATTTGAATGGTCAGAGAAACAATAGAAAAGTTTCGACTAGCTTAAGCAAGCCTTGACTCATGCCCCGGTCCATATACAACTAGAATCGGGAAAAGAGTTCACTGTGTACAATGATGCATCACATTCGGGACTAGGATGTGTCCTGATGCAAGGAGGCAATGTTGTAGCATATGCATCACGTCAATTGAAGCCTCACGAATTAAACTACCCTACACACAATTTAGAATTGGTTGCTATCGTGTTTGCTATCAAGGTATTGAGGCACTACTTGTACGGTGAGAAGTGTTACCTATATATGGATCACAAAAACCTCAAATACCTCTTGACCTAGAAGGATTTGAACTTGAGACAAAGAAGGTGGATGGAATTGTTGAAAGACTTTGACTTGGTCATAGATTATCATCCTGGAAAAGCCAACATAGTTACAGATGCTCTTAGTCGTAAATCGAGCTTGGGCAAGCCATTCGAAAGCCTTGTAAGTAATCATATCCTTTAAAATTCCTCTTGAATCCATGAACCTAATTCTATAAATCTCCTTGTAGATTCTCATGCAATCAATGCACACTTCCGAGTGTACAAAAAGCATGGACTCATGTCTAAACTCCAAGTTCAATCCAACCTGATCCCTAGAATCAAGGATCTTCAACAAACCGACTCTGATCTTCAAGTTATTATGTTGAAATTAGATTCAGAACCAAATTCTAATTTCACCATTCATTCGAATGGGCTGCTCTATTTTAAGGATAGAGTTTGTGTTTCTAACAATGAAGAATTGAAGAAGGAAATCTTGCAAGAAGCTCACCAAAGCTCTTTCTCGATACACCCTAGATTAGTCAAGATGTATAAAGACCTGAAACCTGTATATTGGTGGCTAGGCATGAAATCAACTATCACAAATTTTGTATCCAAGTGTTTAACTTGCCAAAGTTTCAAAGCTGAGCATAGAGTCCCTATGGGATTGCTTCAACCAATCGAATTACCCCAATGGAAGTGGGATCGTATTACCATGGCCTTCGTGAGTGGTCTTCCTTGTACTCCAAGAAAAAGTGATGCCGTGTGGGTGATAGTAGATTGATTCACTAAATCGGCTCATTTCCTCCCTATTCGAATGAACCTAAGCTTGGATGCCTTAATTGAGTTATATATTCGTGAAGTAGCACGTTTTCACGGAATTCCTACATCCATAATCTCTGATAGAGATCCTAGATTCACCGCTCGATTTTGGAAATCCTTGCAAAAAGCCCTTGGAACCAAAGTGCATTTGAGCACAGCTTTTTATCTACAAAGTGATGGCCAATCAGAAAGGGTGATACAAGTACTTGAAGACATGTTACGAGCTTGTATTACAGACTTTGGGAAGAATTGGGATAAGTCCCTACCTCTTGTAGAGTTTGCTTATAACAACAGCTATCAAACGACGATTCAAATGGCACCATTCGAAGCCTTGTATGGATGAAAATGTATGACTCCCTTGTGTTGGTCTGAATTGGGGGAAAACAAGGTGTTGGGATCTCAATTACTCAGAGAAACCGAGGAACAAGTTCAAATCATACATTATCGATTAAAGCAAGCTTTTGATAGGCAGAAAGCCTATGTAGACTTGAAATGGAGAGACATCCAATACAATGGGGGAGACAAAGTTTTTCTCAAAGTTTATCCTTGGAATAAGGTTTTCAGATTTGGAAGAAAAGGAAAGCATAGTCCCCGATTCAGTGGACCATTCAAAATCATTGAAAGGATTGGTCCAATGGCTTATCGATTGGATCTCCCTAGTAAATTTTATAAGATCCATAATGTCTTCCATGTTTCCATGCTTAGAAAATATCGATACGATCCATCCCATGTTCTATAACTAGAAGAAGTTGAATTGAATCCCGACCTATCATATGAAGAAGAGCCAATACAAATACTTGACAAAGAAGTTAAAAGACTTCGAAACAAAAATGTTCCCTTGGTGAAAGTATTATGGTGGAATCATAAGATGGAAGAGGCAACTTGGGAACCTGAAGCTATGGTGAGAGATCAATATTCTCACTTGTTCAACTCATGTAAATTCGAGGACGAATTTATTTTAAGGGGTGAGAATTGTAATACCCCAAATCATGGCCTAGTAACATGTCACAAACTAATTAGAACTTAATTTTACAAACAATCTACAAATTAGAAGAATTGATTTAATCTAGTGACCAAATTAAATGGATTTGATAACTAAATAGCTGAATCATGAAGGATCAAATAGTAACAATGTTTAAGTGTTGTTTTGCATGTAACTAGAATGTGTAACTAAGGATTTGAGAAGCAATTAGACCCTTGAATTGCCAAATGGAGGCATTCAGTCAAGCCAAGGAAAAACAACATGGATAGGTGTCCATTTTCCTATCATCTTCTGCACTCATCCTTTCTCCTTCCTTGGCTGAAACCCTCTCAACCCTTTAGGGAAATAAAATCCACCATTGTAGATATTGGAAGCTTGCATGTGATCATATCTTTAATGTACTTGGAAAGCTATGAAGATTGTAAGTGATTTCTAAGTCCTTCCTCCTTAGCCAACTTGTTCGAATGAATGATTTGATGATAGAAATTGAACTTGGATTTATAGAACTGTATGTTAGATGTTATGCTTGAAACTACCTTGAATTGTAGCTTGAATGTGGTTGAAATTCTATTGAAAATAGGATGAAATTATGCTTGATCGAATGATATATGTACATGAACGAAACCATTATTTGATTGATTATGTAACTTGATAAGGTAATTCGAACTGTATGAATTAGGACTTGAATTAAGTAAAAAGCTTGCTAGAAATTTAGAAACATGTTAAATTGAGATGTTAATCAATTGAAAATCATGGTTGGATAGTGAAAATTTAGCTTAAAGATGAAACTAGTCACATTTTATTGTTAAATGGCTAACTAGGGACTGTTTTGAAAGAATTGATAAATCCTACACTGTTTTCATAGAATTGAGGGCTGGAATTTATGAACTTAAAATAGGGGAAAGTCAATTTAAATGCTTGCTGGATTGAATTGCTTGAATAATTAACAATTGGACTATTTTAAGATGCTTGTTGAGATATATGTGAAATAGGGACTAGAATTGAAACCATGAATGATCTAGGGACTGAATTGTATGAATTAGGGGCTGGAAATAGTGACTTAAAAATAGGGGAAGTTAGATTAAAAGTTTGTAACGTACAAGGATTAAAATTACATGGTTTGTAACATACTCTAACCACCCTAGTAGGATTAGGTAAGTTACCACAATTACAATCAATAATCCATACCTTATAAGCTAGTTAGTTCAATTCGACTTAAGCCTTTCATGTACTTTAAAAACAATTCGAATAGGTGAGGACCCAATATACAATGCATGATGCACCTATTAGATACATTAGTACCCCTAATGCAATTTGATAAAATAATCAATACCATTTAGGACTTACTTGATTTACAAGAAAGCATTCGAAGAAGATGTTTAACACAATAGAAGATTTCAAGATTCATTGTAGCTATTAAGCATACCAATAGATGATTTACATCATTTACTCAAGTTACCTTAATCAAACATGCATGCTTCCAATATTATACACACCATTCGGCTATTACCCTAAGTGATCAAAGTGGTTCAAGTCTAAACATTTGGATTAGTACATTTACTTGATGTTAACTAGTCATTTTCAAATGATCTATTCAACCATTACATGCATAATTCAACCATGGAAAATCTAAAATTAGGCTAACAAGCATACAAGTTCAATAAAGTGCATACATGCTCATATATACATACCATACTCTTTATAGATCATAGATGGAGTTAATTTATACAAACCATAACTAAGTGAACATGAATATACATGCCTTAGGTGACACCTTCCTACGAGAACTATAACAAGATGGAAACATACCCTATCAAGCAAAATGTGACTTGTACGAGCTTAGACTTTGGGCTAGTATCCAATATCAACCTGTATCGTAGTAAAGAGACTTGATGAAGAAAGGCTTAGTGAGTAAGCTTAATTTTCAAGAAAAACAAAACAATAAGTCTCAACTACAAACCATCTAATATATGGTATGGTTCCCCCATCAAAAAGGAACCATTCGAAACTAAGCAATCAATACTAGATACATTTTTTTAATTTTCAATCAAATATCAATACAAGGATTGAAGTTTAGATATGCTCAATCGCCCAATTCGACTACATTAGGCATAACATGTCATTTGAACACAATCAATGTTCAATACTCAAGCAATCTCAAATAAGCAATGTTCAATCAATGTTTCAATATCAATAGTTCATGGCAATCAATTTTCCTTTACTATCAATCAATGCAATTCAATGTATCAATAGATTCAATGTACATGAGTTATAGTTCATTTTAAATATAGCCTTGAGAATTGCTTACTCAGTCTAGATACTCGAGTCTCCAACAAAACTGTCACCAATAACAATAGTCAATATGGTACATAGTACCGGTCAAATCCCTCCTACTGTCGTCAATGACCAATAACAATACTTCCATCCTACTGTCGCCAATTAGGGAAGAATGTCCTAGACCATAGTCCACCCCGATAATGAGCTCTATAAACTCTATGGCATGCCAACTATATCTACGACCGACTCGAAACCAAGGCTTACAAAAGTTATCACTTTCAATCAATTAGAAGCATGATTCAATTCAGTGTGAACATTTTGTGCCAATATCCCATTTGAATCAAATAGGCTTCAAGCTAATACCAATATCAATGTTTCAATAGTCAATGAAGGTGTGTCAATCAATATGTCATTAAATAATGAATTGAGTTATTTCAACTATAACATCTTGCTTTATTTCAATATAGTTCAATTAGGCAATAAGCATATCATGACAATCAATAGTAATTCAAGCATGCTTCACAATCAAGTAACCACTCAATAGAGCACTAACCTTGCTAATGCTCTATAGCAAGCTCATTAGACAATTTATACTTAAGAATCAACAAGAAATATAAACCAAAAATGAACTTGCAGAGGTTACTGCCCTCTGCAAACTTTAAACTACACTAATAGGAATTGTCTGAGCTATTGTCGATCCCGGATTGAAATCCCTTTCCTCTACTATCTTGTTGTTCTATGTGAGCCCCTTTTCCCTCAATTTCCACTTGATATAACATTCATACAAAGCATAGTGTATTAGGTAAAAGCCAGCAACCACTTGAGTCATTATGTGACTCCATACACTCAAACATTCAATTTCAAACATCAAAATGTTGCTACCTGATAGCATGTACACTACTTCTTAAATATTCATATCTTTTATTCTGTACGTCAGAATTTCGAACCGTTTACACCGTTAGAAAGCTAACTTAATTTTCCTTCTAACCATATATGCCTTACATTCTTATTCATAGTGAATTAATACAATTTTTTATTTAAACATAGAGCAAATTATGCCACTGGACAGTTTGCACTGTCCTTAGAGATAATTCTCTACAATTTGTTTCGTAACTCGGAATTCGATTTCGTTTATTGCATATGAAACTTGACATCCACATGATTTTTTACATATAAGATTTACTCCCTAATTTGGTCTATGTGATTTCCTACAATTTTTCAAACTCACTGCCCAAAACAGAGTCTACTAGACAGCTTTTCATTAGCTAAATTCTAGCTTCTTTAATCTCTTAAACAAGGATCCTAACATGATTGTTCAATATATATACTCATTCATACATGTCTAAGTCAGTCAAATTATGTGTTAATCATATTAAAATAGGGCAATTGAGCAATGTTTTCAATTTGATTCATTAAGACATCAATTCACTAGAATTTCCAGCAACTAGAATTTCAATTCACATATCAATCGTCCATTCTAATCATCATCCAATTTTCCAGAATCTAACATAGCATTTCACCATCAATTCGGCTATTGACATCATCAATTTCTCCCACTCATTCAAAATGTACTATCAATTTCATGGATTGATCAACCAATTGAACTTCTTATCTAGTTCATAGCATCAACTCACTAACTATTCATCAAATTCATGTAATTCAAGCAAGAACGCTAAATCTACTTGCACCATTTGAATCTATAATGCATTAAGGAAGAGATTTTACCTTCCTATCAAGATAATATGAGTGCTACCAACTCCAATTTCTCCAAATTTCAAGCTTGAATGTATGATTATAGAGTTTTCTCACTCAATCCCCTTTTCTTTCTTCTTTATTCATTAATTCGGCTATCAATGGAGAAAGATGACAATGGTTCATCAATTATCCCCTCCTAAAATGACTCATTTTTCCTTAATTATCCACTAATTAATGACATGTGTAGGGGCATTTTAGGAATGTAAGAATTTATCATGCATTCCTTCAATTTGTCGTTTGTTTCGGTTTGGTCACTTACACATTAGGTTACCACTTTTTCAATTATATCATTCTAGTCCTTATTAACTAGACCTAGTATATTGTTTTTCAATCAATTAGTGATTTAAATGAAGGCATTGTAGTAACTTTCTTTCTACAAGTTTTGAGGGGAATAGATGAGGGTACTACTTTCTCATTGTTGCTTCGGGTTCCCAAGTGGCTTCTTTTACATTGTGGTTCTTCCATAGAACTTTCACCAATGGCACAATCTTATTGCGAAGCCTCTTGACTTCTTTATCAAGTATTTGAATTGGCTCTTCATCTTATGAATGATCAGTATTAAGTTCCACCTCATCAGGTTCGAGAACATGTAATGAATCTTATCGATATTTCCTCAACATCGGTACATGGAAGATGTTATGGATTATATTGAATTCAGCAGGGAGTGCTAGCTTTTAAGAAACTAGACCGATATTTTTTGAGACTTCAAAGGGTTAATGAATCGAGGGCTTAGTTTACCCTTCTTCCTGAATTTGAGGATTTTCCTACAAGGAGATACCTTCAAGAATACGTAATCTCATACTCGATATTCAATGTTTCTTCTCTTAAGATCGGTATAAGCTTTTTGCCTATCAAAGGCCTCTTTTAGTCTACTATGAATCACCCAAACTTGATTTTTAGTTTCACGAAGAAATTAGGGTCCTAAAACCTTGTTTTCCCCCAATTCAGACCAGCATAGGGGAGTTCTACATCTCCTTCCATACAATGCTTCGAATGGGGCCATTTTGATAGAAGCTTGATGGTTGTTGTTGTAGGCATACTCGGCTAATGGTAGAGATTACTCCCAGTCTTTACCAAAGTCGATAATGCAAGCTCAAAGCATGTCTTCAAGCACTTGTATTACCCTTTCATATTGTCCATAGGTTTGTGGATGAAAGGCAGTGCAAAGGTTCAGCTTAGTTACCATAGCTTCTTTAAGTGCCCTCTAGAAACGAGAAGTAAAACGAGAGTCCCGGTCTGATATAATAGATCTAGGAACACCCTGAAGTCTAATTACTTCTTTCAAGTATAATTCACCTAGCTGTTTGAGGCTCATGTTCATTCGAATAGGTAGGAAGTGAGCCGATTTGGTGAACCTATCAATGATCACCCAAATAACATCATTTTTCCTCGGTGATACAGGCAGTCCAGGACGAAGTCCATTATTATACACTTCAACTTCCATTGAGGCAATTCGATGGGCTGTAATAGTCTAGTAGGTAGTTGGTGTTCGGCCTTCACCTTTTGGCAAGTGAGGCACTTTGATAGGTTGAAAAAGGACTACTATGTGCTTCTTGAAGCATTTCCCTCTTAAGAAAGTGATCATTGGGTATACAAACCCGATTCTTGAAGTAGAGCACACCATTCGATTGAAGTGAGAATTCAATGCTCGGTTTGGAATAAATCTCTTTCAATATCTTCTGAAGTTTGGGGTCATTTTGTTGAAGCTCTGTGATCCTTGAATTCAAGTTAGATTGAACTTGAAGTTCTGCCACATATCTCCAATTCTTTAGGATCTTAAAATTAGCACTGAAAGTACTTGAAGCTACAATTAAAGGATTTCGATTAGTGGATTCATATCATCCATTCGAATAAAGGGATAAACAATGTTGGAAATTTGTATTCGATCTTACCAGTGGAATGTTTGCGACTAAGTGCATCAGCCACAACATTTGCCTTGCCCGGGTGGTAGTAAATGATTAGATCATAGTCTTTTAGTAGTTCCACCCATCTTCATTGTCGAAGATTTAACTTCTCAGTTAGGATGTATTTTAAAATATGATGATCTATAAATAATCAAAATTTCTCTACATATAGATAACATCTCCAGATCTTTAAAGCAAACACGATTGCAGCTAGCTCCAAGTCGTGTGTTGGATAGTTCAATTCATGTGGCTTGAGTTGTTGAGAAGCATAGGAAATAACCTTGTCGTCTTGCATCAATACACATTTTGGACCCAAATAGGAAGCATCACCGAAGACTGTAAAGTCTTTTCCCGATTTAGGTTGGATTAGAATAGGAGCTTGAGTTAGGACTTGTTCCAATTGATCGAAGCTCCTCTGCTGGTCCTCAGACCATTTAAATGAAGTGTTCTTTCGAAGGAGTCGAGTCAATGGAGTAGAAAGAATCGTGAACCCTTTCATGTATCCTTGGTAATACCCGGCTAAACCGAGAAAACTCATCACCTCGCTACCATTTCTTGGAGGTATCTTTTCGATGATGGTTTAAATCTTCTTAGGTATCTTGTCGAACAAGTAACCTTGGAATACTTGCCTTGGTGCGCAAGTAACAAACTCTAAACCTTTCAATACAAACAATACACGTCATACAATACTTATTAAGCAAACCAACATACATAGCATACAAATTTAGGTACCATTTTGTTTTATTTCATGCTTATAACCTAAGTTATTAATATCATATTACCATTTCATTCAAATTGCATACAACATCCAAACAACAAACACAAGTGTGTCAATCTTCACTTTAAGTTACTATTAAACATGGTATAGCTTTAATTCTTAATAGAATTTCATGCACCTTATTCGAAGAACATGTAGGTGATCACTAAACATGATTAAACTAGCTTACTTGCATCTCAAGTTACTACTTAAACAACCAATTAACAAGTTCAACACAAAGCATCTAACATGTATCTTATTACACATCCATGCATCCATTCGAACAACTTGGTAATCCTAAACATATTTTATTTGTTTCTTTACAATTAAGTCATCACATTACCTAGCTTATTTGGTTTGTACATTGTTAATGCTTGCTTAACATACCTTAGCGTCAAACATGATATAGCTAAATCATCGAATAGCCATAGGAAACAATGCATGATCATACCATTTCTAGTTTAGCATTCGATTTATACAAGGTTCAACAAGCATTGCAAATCTATCATATTATGCACAGTATTATACCAACATATATATACATATCAACCAAGTCATATACATAGTTTGAATAATCCAAATTGATTACATGTTAGGCCCATCAAAACAATACACATACTAGTCTTAGACACATACCCAACTGCATGATCTAGGCTTATGGATTCTTATCTCCCAATACATAACTATCCATACCATTCGATTCAATCAGCCATGTATAACATTCACAAACACAAGCATATGCATGCATTGTGCGTACCTTATTCTCCAAGCAAGCATGCCATTTCATACCTTTGGCATAAGAAATGCACATGAAAAGCATTTGATCATATTTTCTTAACACCCAAGTAAACACAAAGATCATGGCATCAATCATGTTGTCATACATTTCATTCTTCACTTAATTAGCCAAATATACTTTAAGTTGTGTTACATGGCATTGGCATTTCATTTAAGCAATAATAAGGTTGGTTAGGACCTAAGTCCCAACCCTAAGGTTAGTTACAATCACAATACTCCTAGCAATCAATTATCTTGAATCCAAATCCCTTGGCCTCTAGCTTTGGGATGTCCACTCCTATCCTCTTCTTTCCTAACTTGTTGTCCTTGGTCTAGCAAGCATAACACATACACATTTCATCAAAAACAAACGCAATATATCATACAATCATGTAGCGATGTCCGTTTCGCTAAAAAGTTTTTTTTTATTTTGTTTGTTTTGAAAATAATGTCATACGTGGGGTTTTAAAGAAACCACGTTTTATTTAGAAAATAGAGTCGCCACCGACCAATTAGGTAGGACAGACACCATAAAACTAGAGATTTGAAAAATGTTGGGTTCAAGAGTTGGTTACGGATGGGGAAGGATTAGCACCCACACACGACCCAAAATTGGTACTTTAATAATTACCGCTTTACTAATATTAAACTTTCCGGATTAAAGTGACGATTAATTTAAAATTTGGTTATAAGTGCGAGTATATTTTAAAGGCCCCATTATCCGAGGGTAAATGCCCAAACCACTATCACTACGTCTGGTACTGGCCCCGTTTACGCTCGGATAAAAGGGCACCGCATTGACAATTTATATATCTCGATATACAATCTTAGTGAGCAAAATATAAAATATGGCAAATAATTTAAATACAATAAAAATACAAATAAATATTAACATAATAAAATAATAATCTAACATAAATAAAATACTAATCTAAAACATACACACATAAATATTATTCTAACTCATAAATAAAAACAAATCTAACATAAATAAAATGCTAACTTTTATAAATATTAATCTAACACATAAATAAAAACAAATTTAACATAAATAAAATATTAATCTAAAACATATATTTAAAACATAATAAATACTAATCTAAAACATAAATAAACATACAAACTAAAAAACACAATTTTAAATTAACTACTACTTCATTAAATCATAAAAATCACAACACAAATAAAAAGGAAAGAAAATATACCTAACTAGGAGCTCGAATGACAAATCCTGACTGATCCCCACCGAGATCTACCACGACCTCTCCAAAAATTAACTAGATTGGATCCAAAATAGGACCCCGATCGAATGTTGGATCGAACCAACTGGGGCCGAGGGCACTGCCCTCAACCCCGGCCATGGCTCCCAAAAGTTGGGAGCTGATTCATGCCAATTTTATGGCATTTTTGGCATGATTTTTTTGTGCCTTATGGCTGCCAATTGCAAGCCTTTATATAGGCAATGGGTGGGGTTGGGTAAGACGTGGAGCACCATGCTCCACGCAATTTCCTTTCTTTTTTTTGCTTTTTAATTTTCTAATTAATAATAATATTATTTTTTATATTTTATTATTTTTATTATTATTATTTGATTTTTCATTAATTTTATATTAATAATGTTACTATTAAAATAATACTAATAACACTAAAAACCGATCAAAAATGAGTGATTACAGTTGCCACTCTTTGCTTGTTCTCGTGGAACGAGAACAAAGCAAAGATCAAAAGAACTCATTTTTTACCTACTTCCTTGTCTTTGGCTTCAGAATCACGTGTTCCTCTGGAAGTCTCTGCTCTTACTTAGCTGAATATTTAGGCTTGTAAGGTCTTCCTATATAGAACTTCGTCACCTTCCGATCCTGGAGCTACAGGCTCTTCCTATATAGAACCCTTCACTCTGAAGCCTCGAGTTATGAGTCCCTCCTATATAGAACTTTTCACTCTGAGACGGTAAAGCTTGGAGTCCTTTCTGTATAGAACTCTTCGTCTTCAACGCGGCGGGTTTTTCCTATAGAAAACCTTATACGCCACGGATGGATTCTTTCGACTAGGAGTTCCTCTTATATAGAACTACCAGTCTTCAAACCCTGGAGCTGGCAGTCCTTCCCATATAGAACTTTTAGCTTATGAAATCTCAGAGTTGCGAATTCTTCCTATATAGAACCCTTCGCTGCGAGTGCTAAAAAATATAGGCCATTCCTATATAGAACCCCTACGTTTGCATTTAGGATTCACGCCAAAATGGCTACCGATCTTTCTGGACTCACGCTACTAAGCTACTAATCTTTATGGACTCACGCTACTAAGGCTGTCAATCTTTGTGGACTCACGCTACTAAGGCTGCCGTTCTTTGTGGACTCACGCTACTAAGGTTGTCGATCTTTCTAGACTCATGCTACTAAGGCTGCCGATATTTCTAGACTCACGCTACTAAGGCTGCCAATCTTTCTGGACTCATGCTACTAAGGCTGCCGATCTTTCTAGACTCACACTACTAAGGCTGCCGTTCTTTTTGGACTCACGCTACTATGGCTGCCGATCTTTCTGGATTCACGCTACTAAGGTGTCGATCTTTCTGGACTCACGCTACTAAGGCTGCTAATCTTTCCAGACTCACGCTACTAAGGCTGCCGATCTTGTTCTTCAAATTTGGGGACTCACATCGAAAATGGCTGCCAAAATTTTCGGACTCACGCTACTATGGCTGCTGAACTTTATGGCTTTACGCTACTGAGCTTGTCGAAATCTTTCTTCAATTCGGGGATTCACGCTGAAAATGGCTACCGATCTTTCTGGACTCACGCTACTATGGCTGGCGAACTTTCTGGCCTTACGCTATTGAGGCTACCGAAATCTTTCTTCAATTTGGGGATTCATGCCGAAAATGGCTACCGATCTTTTTGGACTCACGGTGCTAAGGTTGCTGAACTTTTTTTAAATTTAGGGATTCACACCGAAAATGGCTATCGATCTTTCTGGACTCACGTTACTATGGCTGCTGAACTTTCTGGCCTTGCGCTAATGAGGCTGCTAAAATCTTTCTTGAAATTGGGGACTCACGCCGAAAATGGCTACCTATCTTTATAGACTCACACTGCTAAGGCTTCCGAACTTTCTTCAAATTTAGGGATTAAAGTTGAAAATGGCTACCGATCTTGCTGGACTCATGCTACTAAGGCTGCCAAAATTTCTTCAAATTTAGGGATTCATGCCGAAAATGGCCACCTTTCTTTATGGACTCACGCTACTATGGCTGCCAAACTTTCTTCAAATTTGGGGATTCATGCCGAAAATGACCACCTATCTTTCTGGACTCACGCTACTATGGCTGCCGAACTTTATTTCTTTAATGAAATCCACTTCTTGATACTCTTTGATAATTCTTCAAGTACCTGTCCAAAACAAGCAGAAATTGACATGCCCTTATCTATATGATGCATGCAATGTAATGCTTTCTTTCTCCTCTTTTTCTCTCTTTTCCCTCTTTTCCTTTTCTTTTTCTTTTTTTTTCTATTTTTCCTCCAATTTCTTTTTATTTTTTTCTTTTTCTTTTTTTTCTTCTCCTTCTCTTTCTTTCTCTCATTTTCTTTTTCTTTTTTTCTTTCAGCCCTTTTTTGTTCTAAAGTCTTACACCCTGAAAGGTCGTTCCACATATTTCTTCATCTTTTTACTTCTTCACTATATGCTCTTAAATCCTCATATGATCAATCACTTCGAATCTAGATTTACATGCTTTCAAACCTTTGGTGCGGAAGGCTTTCTTGTCTTTAGGGTTATCACCCGTCTTCATAAATGATCTTTTGATTTTTATATTATTCTTATAAGAACCCTTGTCATCTTCTTCACTTGGCGTTGCCCCATTCAACCACGGGCTCCACTGCTTTGAATTTTATGACCCATCATACAAAGCCTTGATCTATTTCTACTCACCAGGGTGAGCCAAAATGCTTCCATCGCCTGAGCTCATCCTTGATCTTCTCGTAGCATTTCGACGGGAACTAACTCTCGGTCCCTATGCTTTAAATCTCATGATCATTAATTTTTAAAGTAATGCAAAAGACAATTTACTTGTGTATATTTCAAAAAAATAATGATTGTTTGAAAAGATAGCAGTCATTTTGAAAATCACAACTTGGAGGGGATACCAAACATTTTGAAAACATTGTTTGGAACAAATGGTAAACATCTTTTTTTGAAGGACCAAACATTTTAAAAAGAAAAATATTTGGAGAATGGTAAACAAAATTCGAAGTATATTGCCAAACATTTTAAAAACTAATGTTTGGGGGAAATGGTAAACATCAAAACTTTGGGAGGAAATGTCAAACCTTTTAAAACATGTTTGCCCCCAAAATATCAAACATCATAGTACATCTGCTTCAAATTGCAGAGATCAACTCTAATGAAGCGCATATTTAGAAGAAATTGACCATTGTGGAGATATATGCAAATGTATACTTTCTTCTGGTCTAATAGGCTTTTGAGAGGAACAACCCTACCTAGTTTCTACACCGTTTAAGGTGGCTCTCTTAATCTCACTATCTCACCATGCCCCATCCTTCCCTCATTTGGGTGTCGATCAAGCACTTCGAAGTTTGATGTTCCTTGAAGCAAAGTTAACCTTTATAGGCAGAATGAAATCTAAAGACATTCTCATTCAACTTGGATGTCTATGGATGATCAGAATTGTCTTTGGGGGGCTTGTAATGTAGGCCTTTGGTTTATGGTTAAGTGAAACAATATTTATGTACTTGTGTAACTTGGATATGCCCATTATTCCTTCCCTTTTTTGGATCAATCTAGACTGCCCGTTTTTGGGTTTTCACCCTAGAGTTCATTTCCTTTCTTTTTTACTATAGGCTGCCTTGCATTCTGCCTATGTACTGATGTTCATTTTCTGTTCAAGAATGATTGATCCTCCTAAACTCCTCAAAAATGAGATTTCTTGAATGAAGGACTACAAATACATTTATGGGAATTCTTGTGATTGGCACGCCCAGATGAAATGTTGTTCTTTCTTTCTTCTTTTCATTTCTTTTTCTTTTCTTCTTTTTTCAGTTTTTCTCTTGGATTGCTCTAGACTGCTCATTTTTGGGTTTTCACCCTAGAGGTCACTTCCTTCTTCTACACGTTCAGATGAGTGTATTTTGGTTGGATATTGATGCCATCATGCTCAGGCAAACTAGTCTTTTTCTTCATTTTCAGGCAGACTGCTCAGCATGCCCATTTTTGGGTTTTCACCCTATACTTCATTTCCTTTTTCGAAATTGGCAATCTTCGGGCCGACTTGTCTTGACTTGGCTTCAATTCGAGCTTCTATACTAATTTTCAAAACTGTGGATTCCTTGTGTCTCTTGCTCATAGTTAAACTCTCGTTCTTGTATTGTTTGATCTGTGTGTGAAGCATATACAATATTCTTTCTTTCTTTTTTCCTTTTTTCTTTTCTTTTTTTTCTTTTTTTCTCTCTCTCTCTCTTTCTTTTTTTTATTTTATTTTATTCTTTTCTTTTCTTTTCTTTTCTTCTCTTTTATTTTTTTTTATTTTTTGTTTTTTTTTATACTGCCCATTTTGGGTTTTTAGCCTTGAATCTTTTTCTTCTTATTCGAGTCTATAAATGTATCCTCGAATCAACACGTACCTATACTGGTATTAATGCTTTCTTCCAATCAAAGTTAATTGCCTCTCTGTAGCTCTTCTGGTATTTACTCGATCTGTATTGCTTCGGCCTTCTGATTGCCATTTCTCTTCTTTTCTTTGGTTTTTCATTTGGATATATCCTTGTTTTCAACCACTTTCTTCTGCTGATTTTCTGATCTTCGTATCCAATATGTCTGGTCTTATCTCTGTCTTCTGGTAAAGTAAAAGAATATCATTCATCGTCACATTCACAGATGTCCTGAGAAAGTCTTAAGGGGGTAGAGGTTTAGGGTCAACTCTCGTTTCAAGGATCTTAAACAACAAGTGCCTGAGAAGATAAATTCCTAAAATGGGAACTGCCCATTGTCTTAAACACTCGCTTTGTTCCTCTGTTGGACTAAGTAAACTAGCATATACTCACATTTATAGTATCCCAACAACATTCAATCTCTTATAAATACATGCAACTTAGAGTTGATCTTTGGATATGAAGCAAATGTACTGTTGCATTCAAAATTCAAGGACCTGGTATATAAATGATATATACATATGTCCATTAAAAAATGCGTGTATATGCATATGGGAGAACAAAAACTACCCCATAAAAATAAAATGTTTAAAGAATCAAGAATGTAAAAATGCTTTCTAAATGCAAATGTGATTTTTAATTCTAAAAAATATAAGTTTGAGAGTTTTTTTTTCAAATCATTGAGAATTTTTTTTGTGAACTGGTGGGAAAACCATAGGGACCTCCAAACTACCCCCCGAGTACTAACTCATTCCGGTCATTTGTAGTGTAGGCTTGCCTCTTCTCTTATTTTTCCATCGCTGGATCAACTCTCTCGTCATGACTTCCTCGTTAACCAGTTTCTTGGTTTTTTCTATTAACGACCCCAAATTTTTTAGTGTCATGCCCCGACACCTCAATGTAAAACTCACATATATTGTATGGATCCAAACTGTGAGCAGATAAGCTGGGCTTAATCTTTGTCAGCCTTGAGGTAAGGTACTAACCCTTGACCAGATGAGGTCATACGTCCGAGATGGAATACTCTGAATATCTCTAAATATGTACTTGTTCGAGGGATTTTTCTCGGTGATTTAGAGGAATCTGCCCGTATTCTTCTCTTACGATCACGAGAACGTTCGAAAGTAGTACCCATTTATCTCTTTCTTTCATTATGCTTCTAGGCATGTCTGGTCTTTTAAACTTAGGTCCCGGAGTGCATGTTCGATTCTCTCTCTGACTATCATGAAGTCCTCAAAGCCGATATTCATTTTCCCGAGCACTTTAAGAAGACATAAGAAAGCTGGAATGAAAAGTCACTTTCCTCTTCATCTACGGGAGGCTGCACCTAGGTCACTAAGCACAGACACCTCAAAGCACATTCCTTAAAGCTTTCATCAGGTTTCATCTTCGTACCCTGGAGATACTGACGACTTGGTGCTAGGTCCAAAGCATATCATATCATGGTAGGTCCTACTAGACTGTCGGGGAAGTAGTGGATCGACAATTTTTCAATGCAGCCCTCCATGTTTTTGCTAAATATGGTCACGTGAATCTTGGGGTATCTTGTTCTGTTATCATGCGTAAATCTGAGAATCTTTGGAATCTGGAGGAACGACCAAATCAGGGTTCAAACAGAGCTTTCTTGCATCAAAGGCATCAAACTTCTTTTTTCTCTCTCTTTTTCTCTTGAGTCCATCTTATAACTACTTGAATCTTGATTTTTGAGTGTGTTCAATTCTTTTATTCACGATAAAACTCTAATTGTTCTTTGGATTACCCCCAAAAAATTTTATGCAAGGTAATGATAATGTTATGTAAAATATGCCAATAAACATAAATGCAGTAAGGTATTGATTCCAAAAGTGATCCCCATATACGACGTTCATTGAGGCCAAAAGGTTTCATTATATCAGATATTAGATATTTACAGTTATTGATAAGCTTAATTGCCTACTTTCTTAGCTTCATCCAGTACTCCGGTCAGCTTGCCTCCGTGGTCCAACACTTGGTCCATGTTTTGACTAAGCATGCCACCTTGTTGAGCCGCCTTATCTGCTCAGGTAATATCGATCTTCGGGTCTTCATCTATCCCCTGCTTAGTCTTTCGTAGCTTGGAAGTTGTCCCTGCAACATTTTTAGCAGCAACTTGTTTGTTAACTTCTACATTAACCTCGTATTCATGCAAAGAAGTCTCGAGCTATTCCACTTACTCCTTACTTTCCAACTGAAAAGTGTTGGATTGTCATTGCTCTGTCGTAAACTTGTTTCCAAAACTCTTGTTAATGGCTAAGTTATTCTGTAACTCATCTCTGGAGACTGTCGTACCTATTCCCAATTTCCTCAAACTTGTCAAGTAACAGCCTGACTTGATTCTTGCTTGACTAGTTTTTCTTCTTCGAATATTCTGTGTCGTCCTTCAACTGAACAACACCATTCATCTATTCTTTAAAGGTGACCCAATCTGACATTCTTAAACACTTAGTAAAGCTTTTGGTGATCATTCTGCAAATTCAGTTTTATCCAAGTTATCTCTCTCTTATCTGAGCTAGCTAAACTCGAAAGAATATCCCTCTCCTGGGATGCCCCTATCTCCGATCTTCAAATTTAATTAGCTTAAGTGACCCACTTTGGTATTACTCAAACTTTGTCCTGGATATCGATTTTTCATCGACTTTGCCCCTCGAGTAATTGTTAGCTCACAACCGTCTTCGAAACCTAGAATTCTCATTGCGATAAGATCTTAAACTTGTTCCTCAGGTCCCCGCAATCCTCAATACTGTGACCCAAACCTTCTAAACGGTAACTGCCTGTAGCACGTGTGTCGTAATCTCTCGGATAAGACGGTATCTTCGCTAGAGACTTCACCAAGGTAATAAGACTCTTCCCGATGAACATTAGAAGTAGTTCGGTGTACCTCACAGGAATCGAGATGTACTTCTTTTCATTACTTGCTTCTTGGGTTTCTTCTGGACCGAGCTCTACTTTTTGAAAGCCCGACTCAGACATACCTTCCTCCTGTTTATTGATGTGGATCACAACATTGTTTAATTTGTCGTATTTGGCTGGCTTGGAGGTAGAATATTGACTATCCCGCTCTCTATTATGATCCTTAATCGATTATTCTTTCGGTTCGATGGATCGCTTACATTTCGTCAAAGTATTCATCTTATTCATCACTTCTTCCCTCAGCTTCTTTAAACTCTTGCATTTTACTTTGCTCAGTACCAGTACCGTGTCTCCTTACCGTTTCTGACCTGAAGTCTTCAGATGGTTCCTCTTCTATTGTCTCCGATCTTGTTCTGGGACAAAACCCTAGATCTGTGCCCTCTAATATCTGACCAGACGAGCCCTTGCCAATTATGAACGATTTATGAGATTTGAGAAACCACTTCGGGAATCAATACCCTATAAATGCGAGAATGCATGCAAATGCGGTGTTGGTTCTCGAACAGTCTTTAAAAAACTTTCATTAGAGAAAATGTCTGTTTGCAAGAAATTAATAATGAATTACAAGTAACAGTTGGATTTGTTCCGGAGACTTTGACTTCGGAAAGCAAGACCTGTGCTCCACGTCTCGACGTCGTCTTCAGGATGATGGAAGACTTCTTCTTCTCCTCTTATTCTATTCCATGGACTCCTGACGTCATGATCTTTATTTTTGTGGCTTCTGAAAAGGACATCAACAAGTGCATGCATAATGCATATAAGATCTTTTCTTCTGTAGATATGGGTGCAAACGAATAATACGTTTAAACAGGGTTGGATTCTATCGATCCTTGGGGAATACTTTAAAACTTTTTGGGGTTAAAATTAGAATTCCCAAGGATCATTTGGTTTAAAAATTTCCCACTTTTTTATTATTAGAAAGTTTTAACTTACTTAAAAAATAAAACTTTTAGGTTTCTTTTTGTTATTATTATTATTCTGAAAGTTTTAAGAGGGAAAAAGATTCAAAGCAAAATAATAATATTTTCAATTTTTTTAAATGAGTTAAATTAAAATCTTTGATATTTTTACAAAAGGGTTAAATGCGAAGATTTAAAATTGGGGTTCTGCGTCCCTGACTGAATCTTCTGCGTCGCACGTGCCTTACTATCGTACTGTCTTCTTTCTCGATCGGTCTTTGCTCGGCGTAACATGATACTATAATTTTATCGTTTCCTGCAAAGCAGACTTTTTCTATTTTGAAAGCCTTTTAATGAACTGTCCTTGAATCAACACCATGTCTTGATATGCAACATGAATGCAAATAAAGGCGTTGATTACGATGGTAATCACCCTTTCGAACGACTTTCATGGGAACTAAAGGGTCCAGATTACAAAAGGGGTCCACATTACAAAAAGAGTCTCTATTACAAAAAGTCTTAATTATAAAAAAAGTTCTAAACATAAGTCATAGATGTACCTCCTAGCTCCTCGATATCTCTGAGCAACTTAATAAACCTTGGTGCTTCTTCCATGTCCGGGGTTACGAAAGGTCAGAGAGCCACCACTTCGGTAGCTAAGTCATTCACACGCCTTGCAACTCGTTGTATCTCCACCATGAGGGTCTCATGTGTATACTTTGGCACTACATGCTTGCTTGGCAAATTGTTACCTCAGATCTGCTGATTAATCTCTGACCAATGTCGCACGATTGGATCGATGCCGTCCTTCTTAAGACACCTTTTTTCAATGATGAAAGATTTTCTAATCGGGCAAACCACTTGAATCAACACCTTTATGTAATGTGGATGCAATGATAATGCAGAAAAAGTATGTGTAAAATAAAATTAAAAATAATACACAAAAATAAATGAGTTAGTACCGGATAAAAATAATAAGGACAAATTAAATAAGGTAAACAAACAAAAAACCTTATTTATCCCATCTAAAACACCAAAGGTTATCCGCATGGCTCTAAAGGGGTGGGTTTCTATATGTTCTCTACATGCAGTGTTGGTACTAAGAGGTACCCGAATTGTCCTCGTTGTCCTCTACTAAGAGTAGTAAGGCCCCCGATCATCACCCATTATAGGCTCCTTTCAACCGGGTTCAATTTAGGGGGACCCATTCGCTTATGGCTGCACGAAGGAACCATATCCTTACGAAAGCATAAGGTACTCGAGCCCCAAAGGTACTTGCTAGGCCTACACGGGAGAACGATATCTCCACGAAAGCATTAGCGTTTTCTCCTCAATTAAAAAATGGGCTTATATGCCATATTTTAAATGCCTTAAAATAAATGCGCAATTATAACCGAATGTTAGTTTAATAGTCACTTTAATCCATAATTTCTAATATTAATAAAGCGATAATTATTTGAAAAAGCTTGACTCTCTTTTTTGTTTTTTGAAAAACAAATAATAGTGTCCACAGTGGAGTCGCCATCTGTAGCGATGTCCATTTCGCTAAAAAAAGTGTTTTTACTTTGTTTGTTTTGAAAAATAATGTCTTTCGTGGGGTTTTAAAGAAACCGCGTTTTATTTAGAAAATGGAGTCGCCACCGACCACTTAGGTAGGTCGGACACCAGAACTCTAGAGATTTGAAAATTGTTGGGTTCGGGAGTCGGTTACGGATGGGGAAGGATTAGTACCCCTACACCCCCCAAAATTGGTACTTTAATAATTACCGCTTTACTAATATTAAACTTTCCGGATTAAAGTGATGATTAATTTAAAATTTGGTTATAAGTTCGAGTATATTTTAACGGCCCCAAACCACTATCACTACGCCTGATACTGGCCCCGTTTACGCTCGGATAAAAGGGCACCGCATTGACAATTTATATATCTCGATATGCAATCTTAGTGAGCAAAATATAAAATATAAAAAATAATTTAAATACAATAAAAATACAAATAATTATTAACATAATAAAATACTAATCTAACATAAATAAAATATAAATCTAAAACATACATATATAAATATTAATCTAACTCACAAATAAAAGCAAATCGAATATAAATAAAATACTAACATTCATAAATATTAATATAACACATAAATAATAACAAATTTAACATAAATAAAATATTAATATAAAACATAAATTTAAAACATAATAAATAGTAATCTAAAACATAACTAAACATAGAAACTAAAAAACACAATTTTAAATTAACTACTACTTCATTAAATCATAAAAATTACAACACAAATAAAAAAGGAAAGTAAATATACCTAACTAGGAGCTCGAATGACAAATCTCGACTGAACCCCAACGAGATCTACCACGACCTCTCTAAAAATTAACTAGATCGGATCCAAAATAGGACCCCGATCGAATGTTGGATCGAACCAACTGGGGCTGAGGGCACTGCCATCAACCCCGGCCATGGCTCCCAAAAATTGGGTGCCGATTCATGCCAATTTTATGGCATTTTTGGTGTGATTTTTTGTGTCTTGTGGCTTCCAATTGCAAGCCTTTATATAGGCAAGAGTTGGGGTAAGACGTGGAGCACCCTTCTCCACGTAATTTCCTTTCCTTTCTTCTGCTTTTTTATTTTTTAATTAATAATACTATTTTTTATATTTTATTTTTATTATTATTTTTTGATTTTTCATTAATTTTATATTAATAATAATATTATTAAAATAATACTAATAACACTAAAACCCGGTCAAAAATGAGTGATTACAAATCATAGTTGAAATGTTATCACATTTTAGCTAACATTTAGTTACTGTTTTAAGCTTCCTTTTAAGCATTTCTTACGAATTCATCTCCACATTGTTATTACTTCATTTCAAGACATAATTGTACAAATTACAATGTCCCAAAACTGTTTTAGAAACATTTTGCATTCAGGTGCAAAAACAGTCCCAAACTGCCCAGGACACTGCTGTTTGGCAGTTTGCACACTATCCTTTAAATGGCCATATCTTTTAATCCGTATGTCGGAATTTAAATTTCTATACACCGTTGGAAAGCTAACAAAATTTTTATACACTGTCCTGCAATTCCTATTTACAGTTTCCAGCATAGGACCCAGTTTTCAATTCTGCTTTCACCTAATGAAAATAGACATTCTAAGGATCATGTCATTAAAATTTCATCCCTGAATTCAAACTATAAAATTATTGGTGAATTTTCAAAGTGTCTGCCCAGAACAGAGCAATTCTGGGCATATTGCATCTAATTACATTTTAATGCCTTTAATTCATTTTAATCAATGTCTTGGCCCTATAATTCATTTCATATGATATCATAAACATGTTAATTCAATTTTAATCCATTTTTCAAAGCTGTCAAAACAGGGCAAGTTGGTTACAATGCCTAATCTTTCATGTTTACTCAATTTCAATTCCAAAAAATAGTTTCTAGATTGCATAACTATGTTCATGCTTTTATCCTTCATTTCCGTAATTGTTTACTAACAATTCAATTGGTTTAACACCTTCTTTCAATTACCTATTCATGATCATCATCAATCCATTAATTCTATATCTCAATTTTAAGTTCTATTCATTCAATTTCCACTTCAATATCACAATTCAATTTTCCAGCAACCTAGGTTTGTTACACTAGCATAAACACAAAATTTCCAGCCTTGTACCTAGTTTTCATTCTTCAATTTTGTATATCTCAACAACCATTCTATCATCTAAGAACACATTCAAAGTCTAATTTCATCTATAATCAACAAAACAGTTCAATTTCAACAATATAGTTACCTATTAAAATGATTACAAGAAGAATTATACTTACTTTGCTTCTAGCTTAATTTCAATGAAAAATTCATACACATGCAAGCTTGATTCTTCTCTTCAATGGCTGATTTCCCTAAGCTTCTTTCTCTCTATTTGGCATTGTCTAAAATTCCCCTTAATTAATCCTTAATATTAACTTAATTAATCCCTTGTTATTGGATTTGGCATTGTCTAAAATTCCCCTTAATTAATCCTTAATATTAACTTAATCAAGGGCATTAGGGGAAATAATAAATTTAGCATGCATTCCCTATCTTTCTCCTTTAATTCAATGTAGTTACTTTTAAATTGGTCACTTAATTCATTCATTCTTTCAATTAGGCCCTTGACTATTCAATTTAGCTTAATTCTAAATTCAATTAAGCTATCAATTTATTCAATTTGGTTTCAATACTTCTAAGCTAGGATTTGGGGTGTTACAATTCTCCCCCCCAAAATTAGATTCGTCCTCAAATTTACCTGAATCGAATAGGTGAGGATATTGCTTCCTCATGGCACATTCAGATTCCCAGGTAGCTCCTTCCACCTTATGATTTCTCCATAAGATCTTAACAAGAGGAACAATCTTGTTCCGAAGCTTCCTTAATTCCTGGTCAAGAATCTGAATAGGTTCTTCTTCGTAGGACAAATCAGGATTCAATTCAACTTCTTATAGCTCAAGAATGTGTGAAGGATCAGGTCGATACCTTCTAAGCATTGAAACATGGAAAACATTATGTATTCTATCGAATTCTCTAGGAAGAGCTAGTCGATAGGCCACTGGACCAATTGTTTCAATAACTTCAAATGGTCCTATGTATCAGGGACTCAGCTTCCCTTTTCTTCTAAATCTGAGCACTTTCTTCCAAGGTGAGACCTTTAGGAAGACTTTGTCTCCAATAGCATACTGAATATCTCTTATTTTCAAATTAGCATACGCTTTATGTCTATCGAAAGCTGCCTTTAATCGATCGTGAATGATCTTGATCTATTATTCGGTTTCCTGAAGCAATTGAGGTCCCAATACTTTGTTTTCTCCGAATTCAGACCAGCAAAAAGGAGTTATACATCTTCTACCATATTGAGCTTCAAATGGTGCCATTTGAATAGAAGATTGATAGCTATTGTTGTAGGTACACCATGTAACCGAATCACTTCACGAAGGTACAGCTCGATAAGGGTTTCCAACCTCATGTTCATACGAATAGGGAAAAGTGAGTAGATTTAGTGAATCTATCAGCAATCACCCATACAACATCATTCTTTCTTGAAGTCGAAGGAAGATCGGTGACAAAGTCCATTGTAATACGATCCCACTTCCACTGGGAAGTTCAATAGGTTGAAGCAATCCAGTAGGGACTTGATGCTCGGTTTTGACTCTTTGACATGTTAAGCGCTTGGATACGAAGTTCGTAATTGCATATTTCATGCCTGGCCACCAGTATAGTGGCTTTAGGTCCTTATACATCTTAACAGATCCAGGGTGGATCGAAAAAGAACTTTGGTGCATTTCTTTTAACATTTCTTGTATTAATTCCTCATTGTTAGGAACACAAAATCTATCTTCGAAATAGAGAAGTCCATTTAACTTGAGGGAGAAGTCGGAGCTAGACTCAAGAGTAAGCTTATATATGATCTTTTGAAGATCTGGATCAACTTGTTAGAGTTATTTAATTCTCGAGATGAAATCGGATTGAACTTGAAGTTCAGACAAAAAATTTCGGCCCTTGGATAGTCAGAAATGAGCATTGATAGCTATAGTAGCTATGAAAGCATTAACAAAGTCATTAGAATAGTTTTCAATAGATTTCTTGCAATGCAAGGCAATATTTGAATTGTTCCTTGAAGAACAAGGCATTGTTCAAATTCTTTTTTACAGTCAAAGAAATATTCAGTTTTCAATGGTTACAAGTATTTTAGGCTCAATTCTCATTCGAATGGGTTACTTGTATCGTCATACCAATGTACACCATATTGCCAATATGCACCATAGTTCCAATACGAGCTCAAGATTCTAAGGCATGCCCTCCTTTCTATCAAACTAGATACCAAGGTTGCTAATTATCCATTTCATTTAAGCTTTATACATTTCATGATTCAATACAACATTATGCCATTCAAAGGACAATCCCTTAGGTTTATGGAGTCTTAACTCCCAATGCATAACTATCCATACCATTCGATTAAATCAACCATGTATAACATTCACAAACACAAGCATATGTATGCAATGTGCGTACCTTATTCTCCAAGCAAGCATCCTATTTCATACATTACGAATAAGTAATGCACATGACAAGCATTTGATCATATTTGCTTAACACCCAAGTAAACACAAAGATCATGGCATCAATCATGTTGTCATACATTTCATTATTCCCTTAATTAGCCATATATACTTTAAGTCATGTTACATGGCATTGGCATTTCATTTAAGCAATAACAAGGTTGGTTAGGACCTAAGTCCCAACCCTAAGGTTAGTTACACTCACAATACTCCTAGCAATCAATTATCTTGAATCCAAATCCCTTTGCCTCTAGCTTTGGGACGTCCACTCCTATCCTTTTCTTCCCCAACTTGTTGTCCTTGGTCTAGCAAGGATAACACATACACATTTCATCAAAAACAAGCACAATATATCATACAATCATAGTAGCAATGTTATCACATTTTACTTAACATTTATCTACTATTTTTTTATGCTTCATTTTAAGCATTTATTACCAAATCGTCTTCACATTGTTATTACTTCATTTTAAGACATAATTGGACAAATTACAATGTCCTAAAACTGTTTTAGAAACAGTTTGCATTTAGGTACAAAAATAGTCCCAAACTGCCTAGGACACTACTGTTTGGCAGTTTGTACATAGTCCCTTTAAATGGTCATATCTTTTAATCCGTACATCAAAATTTCTAGTTCTATACACCGTTGGAAAGCTGACAAAATCTCCTGTAAGTCCATGTAAAACTTTCATTTTATTTCTTAGCCAATTAATATATTTTATTGTTCAAAGATAGGGCATTTACACTGCCTGGACAGGTTGCACTGTCCAGCAATTCCTATTTACAGTTTCCAGCATAGGACCCAGTTTTCAATTCTGTTTTAACCTAATCAAAATAGTCATTCTAAGGATAATGTCACTAAAATTTCAGCCCTGAATTCAAACTATACAATGTCTAATCTTTCATGTTTACTCAATTTCGATTTCAAAGTGACTGCCCAGAACAGAGAAATTCTGGGCAGATTGCATCTAATTACATTTTAATGCCTTTAATTCATTTTAAGCGATGTCTTGGCCCTATATTTCATTTCATACGATATCCTAAACATGTTAAGTCAATTTTAATCCATTTTCAAAGCTTCCAAAACAGGGCAAGTTGGTTACAATGCCTAATCTTTCATGTTTACTCAATTTCAATTCCACAAAACAGTTTATAGATTGCATAACTATGTTCATGCTTTTATCCTTCATTTCCAGCATTTTTTACTAACAATTCAATTGGTTTAACACCTTCTTTACATTACCTATTCATGATCATCATCAATACATTAATTCTATAGCTCAATTTTAAGCTATATTCATTCAATTTCCACATCAATATCACAATTCAATTTTCCAGCAACCTAGGTTTGTTACACTAGCATAAAAACAAAATATCCAGCCTTGTCCTAGTTTTCATTCTTCAATTTTGTATAATTCAACAACCATTCTATCATCTAAAAACACATTCAAAGTCTAATTTCATCTATAATCAACAGAACAATCCAATTTCAACAATATAGTTGCCTATTCAATTGATCACAAGAAGAATTATACTTACTTTGCTTCTAGATTAATTTCAACGAAAAATTCCTACACTGCAAGCTTGATTTTTCTCTTCAATGGCTTATTTTTCTAAGCTTCTTTCTCTCTATTTTCTCTCCTCTCTTTTTTCGGCCAAACAAGGATAATGGGGAAGATGACAACAACAAATACTTGTTATTGGATTTGTTCATTGTCTAAAATGCCCCTTAATTAATCCTTAATATTAACTTAATCAAGGGCATTAGGGGAAATGATAAATTTAGCATGCATTCCCCATCTTTCTCCTTTAATTCAAGGTAGTCACTTTTAAATTGGTCACTTAATTCATTCATTCTTTCAATTAGGCCCTTGACTATTCAATTTAGCTTATTCTAAATTCAATTAAGCTATCAATTTATTCAATTTGGTTCCAATACTTCTAAGCTAAGATTTGGGGTGTTACACAATCGGTTAATTAAGTCCATGAAAGCCGCTAGAGCATTGGTTAGCCTGAAGGGAAGAACTAGGAAATCGTAGTGACCATAACGAGTCCTAAAGGCCATTTTAGGTACATCTGAGTCTTGTATTCTCATATGATAGTACCCCGATCGCAAATTGATCTTGGAGAAAACTTTGGCATCCTTGAATTGATCGAACATGTCCTCAATCCTCGGCAATGGATACTTTTTCTTGATAGAGAGCTGGTTTAGCTGATGATAATCAATACATAGCGTCATCAACCCGTCTTTCTTCTTAACGAACAATACGGGTGCTTCCCCGGGTGAAGAGCTGGGTCGAATAAAGCCCTTGTCTTGAAGCTCTTGCAATTGTTGCTTAAGCTCTTTGAGCTCAATAAGGGCCATTTGATATGGAGCAATAGACACTAGATCACTCCCGGGTTGAACTTCAATCTTGAATTCGACTTCCTGAATAGGAATCAATCCTAGCAATTCCTCAGGAAAAACGTCAGGGAAGTCAGAAACAACAGGGAAGGAAGTCACACCGAATTCAATTTCATCACTTTTAATCATAGCGGCAAAGATGCTAATAGGTTTCTTATCGATCAAGGTAATGGATTTTTCTCCTAAACCACGAAGAAACAATTTTCTCTTTTGGCAATCTACCTAAGCTTGATGCCTTCCTAACCAATCTAATCCCATAATGAGATCTAACTCAACAAAAGGCAATAATAATAGGTTGGCTAGGAAAGGGATGCCCTAAATAAACAAAGGGCAATCCTTACATATTTGGTTCACTATTACATTGTCTCCTAAAGGATTGGTAGCAATTAAGATGCAACTAACATATTCAGGATTCAATTTAAGCTTTTCAATTAAAGGAGATCTTATGAATGAATGGGTAGATCTCGTATCAAATAAAGCATAAACAGGGTAAGTATCGAGGTAGATTGTACCTGCAATTATGTTAGGAGATTCTTCCTCCTCCCGACAACATATATGATAGACTCGAGCAGGTACCCGGGACTCTTGATATGTAGCATTAGACCATTGGCCTTTTCTCTTCCTATAGTTTCCTGAGTTAGCTTGCTTCGACCCCTTTCCCCTAGGTGAAGAAGCTTGATTCGATTTGTGAGAAACATGATAAGGCAACTTGTTCAGTTTTTGGGGCCAATCTTTGGCATAGTGTGACGTGTCTCCGTACAAGTAACAAGCATTAGTGAGCTTTCTGCAAACTCCGATATGGTTATTTTGACAAGTCTTGCAAGTAGGGATTTGTTTCTCCCTCCCGGTATTCCCGATGCTATCCAAGGACACCATAGATATTGAAGATCTGGGCACAGCTTGTGACTTGGGTATATAGCTACCCTTAGAGAAATTTCCCTGATTGGAAGAATTTCCTCCTTGATACTTTTGCTCCTTATTGCTCCAATGAGACTTGTGATCATCCCTTGATCTTTTGTTATCTCAAGACTGATTCTCTGATCGTTTTGCCAAAGTCTTCATCTCGGCTTTGGTAGCTATGACTCGGTTGACCAGTTCTTGAAAGTCAGTAATCCCTAAAGCAGTGAACATGGGGCCTAACTCATCATTGAGTCCATCTATGAACATTATACACTTTTCATCTTCTTTCCTTATGAATTTCAAGCCGTATTTGCAAAACTCGCTAACATACTGCTCGATCAATTTCCCTCAATGCTTCAGGTACAAGAACTTCTTTTTGCGACCAGCAAGATACTGATCACTAATATACTTCTTTTTGAATTCTATAAGGAAGAATTCTCAGGTGACCGCTTCTTCAAGTGCTGTCAAGGTAGTAGTCTCCCACCAATTCAGTGCCTCCCCGGCCAATAAAGCTACTGCACACTCCAGTTTGTGTTCATCTGAGCACCGCGGTTGCTTATAAAAGATTCTTGTCATATTCTCCAACCAGTACTCCGCTTCTTTTAGCTTGTCTTCACTTGTTCCAGTGAAGGTGTAAGCTCGGTGTTGAGCTAACTTATCAATAGGAGTTCTTGCCGATTTTCTATCGGGGAGTCATGAGTACTTTGTCTCATTGAGACAATCATCTGATCAAACATATCCTTCAGACTTGAAAAGCATTCTTGTTGAATAGGATGAAACACGAGAACTTCCTGCTGAACTTGTTGAGGTTCAACATGCTGCTGGGGATCCTGGTTCACCCTTACACTCCCTCCCTCATTAGAGGAGCCAGTCGAGCTTTCATTATCTTTGCCCAATCTTGTTTCACAATCCAATCAATATTCAAGTAATTCATAGGTGGCACCTAAATGATCATTGACAATAGCCTATTCACGCAATAGACCCTAGGATCATGCAACCATAAGCTCTGATTACCATTCTATAACATACTCTAACCACCCTAGTAGGATTAGGTAAGTTACCACAATTACAATCAATAATCCATACCTTAGAAGCTAGTTAGTTCAATTCGGCTTAAGCCTTTCTCGTACTTTAAGAAACAATTCGAATAGGTGAGGACCCAATATACAATGCAAGATGCACCTATTAAATATATTAGTACCCCTAATTCAATTTGATATCATAATCAATACCATTTTAGACTTACTTGATTTACAAGAAAACATTCAAAATAGATTTTTAACACAATAGAAGATTTCAAGATTAATTGTATCAATTAAGCATACCCATAGATAATTTACACCATTTACTTAAGTTACCTTAATCAAACATACATGCTTCCAATATTATACACACCATTCGGCTAGTACCCTAAGTGATCAAAGTGGTTAAAGTCTAAACATGTGGATTACTATATTTACTTGATGTTAACTAGCCATATTCAAATGATCTATTCAACCATTACATGCATAATTCAACCATGGGAAATCTAAAATTAGGCTAACAAGCAAACAAGTTCAATAAAATTCATACATGCTCACATATACATACTATACTCCTTATAGATCATAGATGGAGCTAATTTATACAAACCATAACTAAGTGAACTTGAATATACATGCCTTACGTGCCACCATCCTAGGAGAACTATAACAAGATGGAAACATACTCTTTCAAGAAAAATATGACTTGTACGAGCTTAGACTTCTGGATAGTATCCAATATCAACATGTATCGTAGTAAAGAGACTTGATTAAGCAAGGCTTAATGAGTGAGTTTAAATTACAAGACAATCAATACAATAAATCTCAACTACGAACCATCTATTAGATGGTATGGTTCCACCATCAAGAAGGAAGCATTCGAGACTAAGCAATCAATACTAGATACATTTGTTTAATTTTCAATCCAATATCAATACAAGGTTTGAAGTTTTGACATTCTCAATCATCCAATTTGACTACATTAGGCATAACATTTCATTTGAACACAATCGGTGTTTCAATACTCAAGTGATCTCAAATAAGCAATGTTCAATCAATGTCTCAATATCAATAGTTCCTGGCAATCAATTTTCCTTTACTATCAAGCAGTGCAATTCAATGTATCAATATATTCAATGTACATGAGTTAAAGTTCATTTTAAGTATAGCCTTGAGAATCGATTACTCAGTCTAGATACTCGAGTCTCCAAGCAAACTGTCACCAATAACAATAGTCAATATGGTACATAATACCGGTCAAATCCTTCATACTGTCGCCAATGACAAATAACAATACTTCCCTCCTACTGTCGCCAATTAGGGACCAATGTCCTGGACCGCAGTCCACCCCGGTAATGAGCTTTATAAACTCTATGGCATGCGAAGTATTTCTAAGACCGACTCAAAACCAAGGCTTACAATTGTTATCACTTTTAATCAATTAGAAGCATGATTCAATTCAATGTGCACATTGTGTACCAATATCCCCTTTCAATCGAATAGGTTTCAAGCTAATACCAATATCAATGTTTCAATAGTCAATGAAGGTGTGTCAATCAATATGTCATTAAATAATGAATTGAGTTATTTCCATTATAACATCACGCTTCATTTTAATATAGTTCAATTTGGCAATAAGCATATCATGATAATCAATAGTAATTCAAGAATGTTTCACAATCAAGTAACCACTCAATAGAGCACTTACCTTGCTAATGCTTCATAGCAAGAGCATTACACAATCAACAAGAAATACAAATTATAAATGAACTTGGAGAGGTTACCGCCCTCTCCAAACTTTAAACTACAGTCACGGGATTTTTTCAAGCTATTGTCGATCCCGGAATGAAATCCCTTTCCCTTTACTAGCTTGTTGTTCTATGTGAGACCCTTTTCCTCAATTTCCACTTGCTCTAACATTCATAATATGCATAGTGTATTAGGTAAAACCCAGCAACCAATTGAGTCATTATGTGACTCCATATACTCAAACATTCAATTTCAAACATCAAACTGTTGCTGCCTGGCAGCATGTGCACTACTTGCTTAAATGTTCAGATCTTTTGTTCCGTATGTCAGAATTTATAACCGTTTACACCGTTAGAAAGCTAACTTAACTTTCCTTCTAACCATATAAGCCTTACATTCTTATTCATAGTGAATTAATACAGTTTTTATTTAAACACGGACCAAATTATGCCACTGGACAGTTTGCACTGTCCTTAGAGATTAATCTCTACAAACTGTTTTGTAACTCAGAATTCAATTCCGTTTATTGCATACGAAACTAGACATCCACATGGTTTTGTACATATAAGATTTACTCCCTAATTTGGTCTATGTGATTTTCTAAAAATTTTCAAACTCACTGCCCAAAACAAAGTATTCTGGACAGCTTTCCATTAGCTAGATTCTAGTTCTTTAATCACTTAGACAAGGATCCTAACATGATTGTTCAATATATATAATCATTCATACATGTCCAGGTCAGTCCAATTATGTGTTGATCCTATTAAAATAGGGCAATTGAGTAATGTTTTCAATTTGATTCTTTAAGACATCAATTAACTAGAATTTCCAACAACCAAAATTGTAATTCAAATATCAATTCGCAACCAGAATTGTAATTCACAAATCAATCATCCATTCTAATCATCATCCAATTTTCCAGCATCTAACATAGTATTTCACCATCAATTTGGCTATTGACAACATGAATTTCTCGTACTCATTCGAATGGTACTATCAATTTCATGGGGTGATCAACCAATTGAACTTCTTATCTAGTTCATAGCATCAACTCACTAACTATTGATCAAATTCATGTAATTCAAGCAAGAACCGTAAATCTACATGCACCATTTGAATCTATAATGCATTAAGGAAGATATTTTACCTTTCTATCAAGATAATATGAGTGCTAGCAACTCCATTTTCTCCAAATTTCAAGCTTGAATGTATGACTATAGAGTTTTCTCACCTAATCCCCTTTTCTTTCTTCTTTATTCATTCATTTGGCTATCAAGGGAGAAAGATGACAATGTTCATCAATTATCCCCTCCTAAAATGACTCATTTGTCCTTAATTATCCACTAATTAAAGACATGTGTAGGGGTATTTTAGGAATGTGAGAATTCATCATGCATTCCTTCAATTTGTTATTTGTTTCGGTTGGGTCACTTACACATTAGGTTACCACTTTTCAATTATAGCATTTTAGTCCTTATTAACTAGACCTAGTATCTTGTTTTCAATCAATTAGGGATTTAAATAAAGGCGTTGTAGTAACATTATTTATACAAGTTTTGAGGATATTACAATTCCCTCCCCCTTAAAGAAATTCATCCTCGAATTTACTTGAGGGGAATAGATGAGGCTACTGCTTTCTCATTGTTGCTTCGAGTTCCCAAGTGGCTTCTTTTACATTGTTGTTCTTCCATAGAACTTTCACCAATGGCATAATCTTATTGTGAAGCCTCTTTACTTCTTTATCAAGTTTTGAATTGGCTCTTCATCGTACGATAGATCATGATTAAGTTCCACCTCATCGGGTCCTAGAACATGTGATGGATCTGATCGATATTTCCTCAACATTGATACATGGAAGATGTTGTGGATTATATGGAATTCAGCAGGGAGTGCTAGCTTGTAAGAAACTGGACCGATCTTTTCTAAGATTTCAAAGGGTTTGATGAATCGAGGGCTTAGTTTACCCTTCTTCCCAAATCTGAGGATTTTCCTCCAAGGAGATATACGTAGTCTCCCACTCGATATTCAATGTTTCTTCTCTTGATATCGGCATAAGCCTTTTGCCTATCAAAGGCCTCTTTCAGTCTACTATGAATCACCCGAACATGATTTTCGGTTTCACAAAGCAATTTAGGTCCTACGACCTTGTTTCCCCCCAATTCATACCAGCATAGGGGAGTTCTACATCTCCTGCCATACAATGCTTCGAATAGGGCCATTTTGATAGAAGCTTGATGGATGTTGTTGTAGGCAAACTCGGCTAATGGTAGAGATTTCTCACAGTCATTACCAAAGTTCATAATGCAAGCTTCAAGAACTTGAATAATCCTTTCAAATTGTCCATCGGTTTGTGGATGGAAGGCAGTGCTAAGGTTCAGCTTAGTTCCTATAGCTTCTTGAAGTGCCCTCCAAAAACGAGAAGTAAAATAAGAGTCCTGATATGATATAATAGATCTAAGAACATCGTGAAGTCTGATTACTTCTTTCAAGTATAATTCAGCTAGCTGTTTGAGGCTCATGTTCATTCGAACATGTAGGAAATGAGCCAATTTTGAGAACCTATCAACGATCACCCAAATAACATTATTTTTCCTCAGTGATAGAGGCAATCCCGATATGAAGTCCATTGTTATACACTCCCACTTCCATTGAGGCAATTTGATGGGTCGTAAGAGTCCAATAGGTAGTCGATATTTGGCCCTTCACCTTCTAGCAAGTGAGGCAATTCGATACAAAGTCAACAATATTGACCTTCAATCCCTGCCACCAATAGACTTCCTTTAAGTCCTTATACATCTTGATCACTCCTGGATTTATTGAAAAAGGACTACTATGTGCTTCTTGAAGCATTTCCGTCTTCAGGATTTGATCATTGGGTACACTAACCCGATTCTTGAAGTAGAGCACACCATTCAATAGAAGTGAGAATTCGGTGCTCGATTTGGAATCAATCTCTTTCATTATCTTCTGAAGTTTGGGGTCATTTTGTTGAAGCTCTTTGATCCTCGAATTAAAGTCAGATTGAAATTGAAGTTCTGCCACATATCTCCGATTCTTTATGAGCTTAAAATGGGCATTGAAAGTAGTTGAAGCTACAATTAAAGGATTTTGATTAGTGGATTCATATCATCTATTCGAATAAAGGGATAAACAATGTTGGAAATTCGTATTCAATCTTACCAATTGAATGTTTGTGACTGAGCGTATCAACCATAAAATTTGCCTTGCCCGGGTGCTAATCAATGATTAGATCATAGTCCTTTAGTAGTTCCACCCATCTTCGTTGTCGAAGATTTAACACATTCTGAGTTAGGACGTATTTTAAACTCTAATGATCTATAAATAATCAACATTCTCTCCATATAGATAATGTCTCCAGATCGTTAAAGGAAACACGACCGTAGCTAGCTCCAAGTCGCGTGTTGGATAGTTCAATTCATGTGTCTTGTGTTGTCGAGAAGCATAGGCAATGACCTTGTCGTCTTGCATCAATACACACCCTAAACCGAGATAGGAAGCATCACTAAAGACTGTAAAGTCTTTTCCCGGTTCAGGTTGGATTAGAATACGAGCTTGAGTTAGGACTTGCTTCAATTGATCGGAGCTCCTATGTTGGTCCTCAGACCATTTAAATAGAGTATTCTTTCGAAGGAGTCGAGTCAATGGAGTAGCAAGAATCGAGAACCCTTTCACGAATCTTCAGTAATACCCAGCTAAATCGAGAAAACTCCTAACCTCGCTAACATTTCTTGGAGGTCTCCATTCGATGATGGTTTGAATCTTCTTAGGATCAACCTTTATCCCTTTGGCCGAGATAACATGGCCATGAAAGGATACTTCCGAGAGCCAGAACTCGCATTTGCTCAATTTGGCATATAGCCGATTCTCTCTCAATGTTTGGAGTACAATTCAAAGGTGATTAGCATGTTCTTCTTTGTCCTTTGAGTAAAAAAAATGTCATCATAAAAGCAACCACGAATTTTTCCAAATAAGGTTTGAACACTTGGTTCATTAAGTCCATGAAAGCCGCTAGAGCATTGGTTAGCCCGAAGGGAATAACGAGGAACTCCTAGCTACCATAACGAGTCTTAAAAGCCATTTTAAGTAAATCTAAGTCTTGTATTCTCATCCGATAGTACCCCGATCACAATTTGATATTGGAGAAGACTTTGGCATCCTTGAATTGATCGAACAAGTCCTCAATCCTTGGCAGTAGATACTTGTTCTTAATAGTGAGCCGGTTTAGCTGTCTATAATCAATACATAGCCTCATCAACCCGTCTTTCTTCTTAACAAACAATGCGGGTGCTCCCCAGGGTGAAGAGCTGGGTTGAATGAAGCCCTTGTCTTGAAGCTCTTGTAATTGTTGCTTAATCTCTTTGAGTTCAATAGGGGCCATTCGATATGGAGCGATAGACACTGGATCACTCCCGGGTTGAACTTCAATCTTGAATTCGACTTCTTGAATATGAGGCAATCCTGACAACTCCTCAAGAAAAATGCCAGGGAAGTAAAAAACAACAGGGAAGGAAGTCACACCGAATTCAATTTCATCACTTTTAATCATAGCAACAAAGATGCTAGTAGGTTTCTTATCAATCAAGGTAATGGATTTTTCTCCTAAAACACAGAGAAACAATTTTCACTTTTGGCAATCTACCAAAGCTTGACGCCTTCCTAACCAATCTAATCCCATTATGAGATCGAACTCAACAAAAGGCAATAACAATAGGTTGCTAGGAAATGGATGCCCTGAATGAACAAATGGCAATCCTTAAATATTTGGTTCACTATTACATTGTCTCCTAAAAGATTAGTAGCAATTGAGCTACAACTAACATACTCAGGCTTCAATTTAAGCTTTTCAATTAAAGGAGATCTTAAGAATGAACGGGTTGATCCCGCATCAAATAAAGCAACAGGTTAAGTATCGAGGTAGATTGTACATGCAACTACGTCACGAGATTCTTCCTCCTCCAGACCAAGGATATGATGGACTCGATCAGGTGCCCTAGACTCTTGATATGTAGCATTAGACCTTTGGCCATTGCTCTTCCTGTAGGTGCATGAGTTAGCTTGCTTCGAACTCTTTCCCCCTAGGTGAAGGAGCTTGATTCAATTTGTGAGAAACATGAGAAGGCAACTTGTTCAGATTTTGGGGGCAATCTTTGACATAGTGTGTCGTGTCTCTGCACAATTATCAAGCAGTAATGAGCTTTCTGCACACTCCGGTATGGTTCTTCTGACAAGTCTTGCAAGTAGGGATTTGGTTCTCCCTCCCGGTATTCTCAATGCTATCCAAGGACACCATAGGTGTTGAGGATCTAGACATAGCTTGTGGCTTGGGTATATAGCTACCCTTAGAGAAATTTCCCTGATTAGAAGAATTTCATCCTATATGCTTTTGTTTCTTATTGCGCCAATGAGACTTGTGTTCATCCCTCAATATTTTTTTATCTCAGAACTGATTCTCTGATCATTTTGCCTAAGTCTTCATCTTGTCTTCGGTAGCTATGACTCGGTTGACTAGTTCTTGAAAGTCAATAATCCCCAAAGCAGTAAACATGGGGCCTAACTCATCATTGAGTGCATCTATGAACATTCTACACTTGTCCTCTTATTTCTTTATGAATTTCGAGCCGTATTTGTAGTATTTGCAAAACTCGCTAACATACTGCTCGATCGATTTCCCTCCTTGCTTCAGGTAAAAGAACTTATTTTTGTGATCAGCAAGATACTGATCACTAATATACTTCATTTTGAATTCTTTAAGGAAGCATTCCCAGGTGACAGCTTCTTGAAGTGCTGCCAAGGTAGTAGTCTCCTACTAATTCAATGCCTCCTCGGCCAATGAAGCTACTACACACTCTAGTTTGTGTTCATCTGAGCACCTCAATTGCTTAGACAAGATTCTTTTTATATTCTTAAACCAGTACCCCACTTCTCATAGCTTGTCTTCACTTGTTCCAGTAAAGGTGTAGGCTCGGTGTTGAGCTAACTTATCAATAGGAGCTCTTACCGGTTTTGCTATCAGAGAGTCATAACTACTTTGTCTTATTGAGATAATAATTTGATCAAACATCTCCTTCAAACTGGAGAAGCATTCTCGTTCAATAGGATAAATCATGAGAACTTCCTACTGAACTTGTTGAGGTTCAACATGCTTCTGGGGATCCTGGTTCATCCTTACGCTCCTTCCGTCATTGGAGGAGCCAGTTGGACATTCATTATCTTTGTCCAATCTTTTTTCAGACATTCTATATGTAAAGAATAAGAAAAGTCAAGCTCAAGTCACAATCCAATCAATGTTCAAGTAACTCCTAGCTGGCACCTAAATGATCAATGACAATAGCCTATTCATGAAAAAGACCCTAGGATCATGCAAGCATAAGCTCTGATTACCTTTCAGTAACATACTCTAACCACCCTAGTAGGATTATGTAAGTTACCACAATTACAATCAATAATCCATACATTATAAGCTAGTTAGTTAAATTCGACTTAAGCATTTCTTGTAATTTAAGAAACAATTCGAATAGGTGAGTACCCAATATACAATGCATGATGCACCTATTAGATACATTAGTACCCCTTATTCAAATTGATATCGTAATCAATACCATTTATGACTTACTTGATTTATAAGAAAGCATTTGAAATAGATGTTTAACACAATAGAAGATTTCAAGATTCATTGTAGCTATTAAGCATACCAATAGACGATTTACATCATTTACATAAGTTACCTTTATCAAACATACATGCTTCCAATATTATACACACCATTTGGCTAGTACCCTAAGTGATCAAAGTGGTTCAAGTCTAAGCACGTGGATTACTACATTTACTTGATGTTAAATAGCCATTTCAAAATATCTATTCAGCCATTACATGCATAATTCAACCATGGGAAATCTAACATTAGGCTAACAAGCATACAAGTTCAATAAAGTGAACACATGCTCATATATACATGCCATACTCTTTATAGATCATAGATGGAGTTAATTTATACAAACCACAACTAAGTGAACATGAATATACATGCCTTAGGTGCCACCATCCTAGGAGAACTATAACAAGATGGAAACATACACTTTCAAGCAAAATGTGACTTGTAAGAGCTTAGACTTCAGGATAGTATCCAATATCAACATGTATCGTAGTAAAGATACTTGATTAAGCAAGGCTTAATGAGTGAGTTTAAATTACAAGACAATCAATACAATAAGTCTCAACTACGAACCATCTAATAGATGGTATGGTTCCCCCATCAATAAGGAAGCATTCGAAACTAAACAATCAATACTAGATACATTTGTTTAATTTTCAATCCAATATCAATACAAGGTTTGAAGTTTAGACATGCTCAATCATCCAATTCGACTACATTCGGCATAACATGTCATTTGAACACAAACCATGTTTAGATACTCAAGCAATCTCAAATAAGCAATGTTCAATCAATGTCTCAATATCAATAGTTCATGGCAATCAATTTTCCTTTACTATCAATCAAAGCAATTCAACGCATCAATAGATTCAATGTACATGAGTTATAGTTCATTTTAAGTATAGCATTGAGAATCGACTACTCAGTCTAGATACTCGTGTCTCCAACCAAACTTTCGCCAATAACAATAGTCAATAAGGTACATAGTACCGGTCAAATCCCTCCTACTGCCGCCAATGACCAATAACAATACTTCCCTCCTACTTTTGCCAATTAGGGACCAATGTCTCTGTAACACCCCTCAACCGGGTTAGGAGCGAGGAGTGTCGGGTGCAAACAATCAACAATGACATATAAATTTTGGAATCAATTTGAACATTTCTTACAATTTACTTAGACATCAAGAAACATGTCCATCTTATTCGAATAGGTTACTTGTAGACTAAGAAACTATATTTGTCCTTTACCAATTAGTCTTATTTGAACACTATATATATAATTAGGGCCCAATTCATTTAAATTCAATATAGTTTCACTAAATAATTCCTAACATCATTCGAACAATCTACATGGAAATCAAGAAAGGGTTCGAAAATTCATACATGTATACAAGCAAGACCATTTATGTTCTATTTCTAATCTTGGTTACCTATAATGTTATTTTGAGCATGTTTCAACAATTAAATTATGCTAAGGTGCCAACTATGTCAATTCGAATAGTGTACAAGATTCAAGGCAACATGATTCAAGATAACTATGATATATACCAATAGAAAGGTTCATATGCCTTACAAACTTTATCGAAAAATTTACATACCAAAAGGTTACTTAAAGGTTATACATTAGGTTCCATATAGGTAGTCAAAACATTACAAACCATATCCTCAAGTTTTCACAAACATCTTATATATAATTTCAAAATGAGCCAAATGCATGAGACTTGCACAACTAGACATAAACTAGGCCACCAAATAGGAGTGCAACAAGACAAAAGCAAGGTGTACTTTTAATCTTCTCTTGATAACTCAGCTCAAGGTTGGGATGCTTTAATCTCTTTAAAACATGTGTTTTGGGAAGAAGGAAACAAGAGTGATAAGTACACGTGGTACTTAGTTAGGTACTTCATAGAACTAGCATGTTATTGAGTTAATCACTTTAGGGAATTATACTTCATTTATTCTAGATCAACCTAGTTAGGCTTTAAATCGATTAGAGGGCGATCTAGCTAGTTCAAATACTAATACACAATACACATTTTAAGCAAATAGCTAAACACAAGTTGAAACAATCTAGCATCAAGGTCTATTAAAATTCAAGCAAGTGAACACAATCTTCATTAATCCCCAATTCGAATGGGGTCATAAATCCATAGGGCTTGCTTGCAAATATTGAGCAAATCAGAATAGCATTCTATCATCATATACATGTAAATTTCATTTCAATATAAGCTCAATGTCAAGTATTACAATGCTTATTCTTAAATCATGTGACATATCTTATTCAAACTCAATAGCTTGTTTTGCCTTGGTAGCTAGTAGGGTTAGGTAATCAAGTCTTAGTAGGGTACTAAAAGAACCAGAAATAGTAGGGTGTCTACAACACCAAGCAGTGGGGCACTTAATGTACCTGAATAATTCGATACCCAAGGTACCTAACATTAGGGTGTCTTCAGCACCAGTCAGTAGGGTACACTAACATACCAAATTATCGAGCTCTAGACTCAAAGGCATGTCGTTGTACCTAAGACCAACTAGTAACCAATGACTTATAGAATCTTTTATTTCAAGCAATCAAACAAGTTGCTTAGCTATCAAGTAATTCAAGATCAAATACATTTAGAACTATAGGCCAAGTGTATTTAGTTCATTACACATTAAATCAAATTTAGCAAGCATCATTCCATACAACATTGATATCCATTTCCATTCGGCATTTGCATCCCAACAGTAATTCCATCAACATTTCACTACTTCACAATCAATCCTCAATACAATCAAACAAACAATTGAATCAATCAATCATTATTAGTCCTTTCTTCCCATTTAATCAATTACCAAGTATGATTTAGTTTCATTTCATAGTATGGAAATCAAACAATAATTTAGACATGCAAGGTTGGTTAGGACCTATGTCCCAACCCTAAAATACTACACTCACAATACAATCCAGCAATCTTGCAATTGTGTTGAATAGCTATTCTTTTGTTCTTAGCCATTGAATGATTCCCCTCTATTGTTCCGCCAATTTCACTTCTTACTCTAGCAAATTCATAATTAAACATGCTCATCAATATGTATATTCAAGACAATTCAACATGACATCAAGATCATTTCAATACATATAGTCATATACATACAATTCTGCCAACAATCCAATAAACAAGATTAGGCAGGATCCAATTTTCCCAACATTTACAAAACAGTCCAATAAAATTGTGTACAAAACAGTTTCCAACTAGCTTAACTGCCTATCTGGCAGCTTGCGCACTACATGCTTAAACATGCATATCTTTCAATTCCTACGTCGGAATTTTGATTAATTTATACCGTTGGAAATCTAACAAAACTATCTTTAAGGCTATAATAGGCTTGGATTTTAGTTCTTAGACAATTAATACAGTTTATGGTTTAAAGACAGGGCATTTACACTGCCTGGACAGTTGCACTGTCCAGCTATTTCTATTTACAGTTTCCAGCATAGGACCCAGTTTTCAGTTTTGTTTTCACAAAATGAAAATAGACATACTAAGGATCATGTTATTAAAATTTCAGCCCTGAATTTGATCTATACAATTTTTGGTCAATTTTCAAATTGACTGCCCAGAATAGAGCAATTCTAGGCATATTTCATCTAATCACATTTTAATGCCTTAAACTCATTCTAACCAATGTTTTGGTCCTAAAATTCATTTTATATGGCATCCTAAACAAGTTTAGTCATTGTTAATACATTTTTAAAGACAGCCAAAACAAAGCAACTTATTTACAAAGCTCAATTTTACAAGTTTACTTAATAGGTTCAACTAAAACAGTTTCTATGGTATAAAACCATGTTCATACTTTTGATCTTTCATTTCCAGCATATAACCACAACAATTCAACCTGTTTAACACACTAATTACAATACCTAATCATGATCATATTCAATTCATTCATCAATCTCATCATTTAAGCAATTATTCAATTCGGCTATGTCACTAGATGAACTAATTCATTGTTCACAAATTACAGTATAACATCCATGCTTCTTTCCTTAAATTCAACCGTATACAACACTAATTCAATCATTAATTCAAGTTCATACAATAACAATTTCTACTTTAACACAACACACAACCAAATTCAATTAACATCTAAGCTATTCGAATGAACAAAGGTTCAATTATACTCACTTTGCTTCCTAGCTCAATTTCAATGAAAAATCTCTACACATGCAAGCTTAATTCCTTCTTCAATGGCTGATTTCTCTCAAGGTTTCTTTCTCACAATTTCTTCTCTCTATTCGGCTGGTAATGAAATGAAAGGGGTGATGACAATGTGGTTATCCACATTAGTTGATTTGTGTGTTTTCAATATTATCCCCGGTTAGTCACTAATCATATGATTAGTCAAGGGCAATTGAGAGAATTAGGAATTTTATCATGCAAGCTTAATCTTTCTTGCTTAATTCGGTTTGGTCCTTGCAATTTGATCACCTTATTCATTCTCTCTTTCAATTAAGCCCTTTAACCAATCAATATAGCTTAATTTCTAAATTCAATTAAGCTATCAATTTAAGCAGTTGACTCTATTTCTACTAGGCTAGGATTTGGGTTATTCCAACTCTCCCCTCCTTGAAAGAAAATTAGTCCTCGAATTTTACCTGAATCGAATAGGTCAGGATATTGCTTTTTCATCGTATCTTCAGGCTCCCAAGTTGCTCCTTCTACTTTATGATTTCTCCACAATACCTTCACCAGAGAGATGTTCTTGTTTCGAATCCTCTTGACTTCCTTTTTGAGAATTTGGATTGGTTCTTCCTCGTAGGATAAATTAGGATTCAATTCCATCTCTTCAGGCTCTAGAATGTGAGAGGGATGAGATCGGTATCTTTGGAGCATTGAGACATGGAAGGCATTATGAATCTTATCAAACTCACCGGGGAGTGCTAGTTGATAAGCCACATGTCCAATCTTTTCAACAACATCAAATGGTCTAATGAACCGGGGGCTAAGCTTTCCCTTTTTACCAAATTTGAATACTTTCTTCCAAGGAGAAACTTTGAGAAATACTTTGTCTCCAACATTGTACTGATTATCCCTTCGTTTCAAGTCAGCATAAGCCTTTTGCCTATCAAAGGCCTGTTTCAACCTATCATGAATAATTTGGACTTGTTCTTCAGTTTCCCTGAGCAATTGGGGTCCAAGAATTCTGTTTTCACCTAATTCAGACCAGCATAGAGGTGTTCTGCATCTCCTACCATATAAAGCTTCAAATAGAGCCATTTGAATCGAAGCTTGATAATTGTTGTTGTAGGCAAATTCTGCTAGAGGTACGGACTTCTCCCAGTTCTTTCCAAAATCGATAACACAAGCTCTGAGCATGTCTTGAAACACTTGTATTACTCTTTCAAACTGACCATCGTTTTGAGGATGAAAAGCTGTACATAAATTCAATTTAGTTCCAAGAGCTCATTGCAAAGTTCTCCAGAGTCGAGATGTGAATCTAGGATCTATATCGGAGATTATTGAGGTAGGCACTATGTGTAGATGAACTAATTCCCGAATGTACAGTTCAGCTAAGGCATCCAAACTTAGGTTTATTCAAATATGGATGAAATGAGCTGATATAGAGAACCTATCAACTATAACCCATACAACATCACTCTTTCTTGGAGTGCAAGGAAGACCAGCTACGAAGTCCATTGTGATTACATCCCACTTCCACTGAGGGAATTCGATAGGTTGGAGTAATCCAGTAGGGACTCGATGCTCGGCTTTAACCCTTTGACAAGTTAAACACCTTGATACGAAGTTATTGATGGCTACTTTCATTCCTGGCCGCCAATACAAGGATTTAAGATCTTTATACATCTTGACAAATCATGGATGTATCAAAAATAGTCTTTAATAAGCTTCTTATAGAATTTCATTCTTTAGGTCATCATTGTTCAAAATACACACCCTATTCTTGAAATAGAGCATGCCATTCGAATGAATAGATAAATCTTGGTTGACTTTTGAGTCAGGCTTTAAGATAACAACTTGGAGTTTGGGATCAGTTTGCTACAAGTCTTTGATTCTTGTGATTAGGCTAGATTGAACTTGTAATTTAGACATAAATCCACGCTTTTGGTATACTTGTAGATGAGCATTTATAGCGTATGAGGCTACAAGATTAAACAAAGCTATTAGGTGGAATTCGAATGGTTACTTGCCAAGGAAGAAATTGTTAAAATAGTTGTTTGTATAATAAGAAAGATTCAATTTCAGTTTGAATTTCAAGAATTTAAACTTTAGAAGATTACCCGAGTGTGGCTTTCGACTATGGGCATCAACAACGACATTTGGTTTCCCTGGATGGTAGTCAATAACTAGATCGTAGTCTTTGATTATTTCGAGCCATCTCCTCTATCTTAGATTAAAATCTTTCTGAGTTAGAAGATACTTGAGACTCTTGTGGTCCGTAAATAGATTACATTTCTCTCTGTATAAGTAGTGTCTCCAGACTTTAAGCGCAAATACAATAACTGCTAACTCTAGATCATGAGTAGGATAGTTAGATTCATGTGGTTTGAGTTGCCTTGAAGCATAAGCAACCACTTTCCCATCTTACACCAGGACACATCCGAGTCCTAGATGAGAAGAATCACTGTAAACAGTGAATTCCTTGCCTGATTCTGGTTGGATAAGAACCAGAGAATGAGTCAGATCTTGCTTAAGTTGATCGAAGCTTCGGTGTTGGATTTCTGACCAAACAAAACGTGTATCCTTTCGAGTTAGCTTGGTTAAGCTTGCAACTATTGAAGAAAAGCCTTGACAAATTTTCGGTAATATCCACCTAAACCGAGAAAACTTTGAACCTCACTAACATTCCTCAGAGGTCGCCAATCCAGGATGGATTGTATTTTCTTTAGATCTACTTTGATTCCTTCGACTGAGATTACATGACCGAGAAATGAAACTTCTAATAGCGAAAATTCTCACTTGGAGAATTTAGCAAACAACTGACATTCTCAGAGAGTTTGCAATACAAATCGAAGGTGTTTAGTATGTTCTTCCTTATTCCGATAGTACACCAGAATGTCATCAATGAAGACGACTATAAACTTGTAAATATAAGGAATGAATACGCAATTCATGAGATCCATGAACGCAGCCAGTGCATTCATTAACCTGAACGGCATTACAAGGAACTCGTAATGACCGTATCGAGTTCGGAAGGCTATTTCAGGCACGTCTTCATCTTTCACCTTCATTTGATAATAGCCCGATCGAAGATCGATCTTGGAAAATATGCCAGCACCCTTGAGTTAATAAAGAGATTTTCTATCCTCAGAAGAGGATATCAATTCTTGATAGTGAGCTTGTTCAATTGTCGATAGTCAATGCAAAGACGCATCGTACCATCTTTCTTCTTTACAAACAAGACAGTTGTACCCCAGGGAGATGTGCTAGGCCGAATGAAACCTTTGTCTTGGAGTTCTTGAAGTTTTTTCTGAATCTCTTTCAATTCGACTGGTGCCATCCTATAAGGTGTGGTGGACATTGGAACTATTTCAGGTTGAACTCAATTCCGAATTCCACTTCATGGGTAGGAGGAAAACCAGGGAGTTCCTCGGAAAAACATCGATGAATTCAGATATAACAGGTGTAAATGGCAAACCAAAATCATTTTCTTCTTTTAATACCATGGAAGCAAAGATTGAGATCAGTTTCTTATATATTAGCAAGATGTATTCTTTCCCTAATCCCCGGAGATACAATCTCCTATTTTGACAATCAATCCAGGCTTGGTGCATTCCTAACCAGTATAGTCCTAACACTAGATCAAATTTACAAGTTGGTAAAACATAAAGGTCTACTGGAAAGGGAATACTTCGAATAGCAATTGGAGAATTTCTACAAATCAATTTGATTGGCATTTTTTCACCTATGGGATTTAATACTACAAGGTTTGATTTATCTAGTCTAGGTTTCATTTATAGTTTAACAAGCAAAGTTGAACATATAAAGGAATGGGTAGACCCTGAATCAAACAAAGCATAAGTAGAATTTGAGTATAGTTCAATGGTACCAACAATTACATCAGGATCTTATTCGTCCTCCCTATCACAAATGTGGTAAATACGAGCAGGGGCTCGGGACGCCTGGTGGGTAAGGGCATTCAATAGGTGCCTTTGGCTCTCCCCTAATTTCCTGATTGAGCTTGCTTGAAACTTTTGTTTCGGTTAGATGGTGTCTGATTAGGATTTGCTGAATTTCGAGATGAAGCTTGTTCATCCTTTCGAGGACAATCATTGATATAATGGTCATCACCTCCACACGCAAAGCACATATTGGATTGAACTCAGCATTGCCCATGGTGAGGCTTTTGACAAAACTTGCAAGTAGGCATTTTTTCAAAATTTCCCGTGCTATTAAAAAAATAACCGGGTCTGTGAGCTTATTCACTGATTGAGGTCTCGGCAAATAATTACTCCTCAGAGCAGCAGTATAAGTCGAGGAGCATTCTTTTTAAAATTTGGCTTTCTCGGATTGCCACTCTTTCTTCTTTCCGAAGATTTCATTTTTGCCTCGGTTTCAATAGCTCGGTTGATAAGAGTTATAAAATCCATGATCCCAGAGCCGTGAACATCGAACTTAGTTCGTCATTCAAACCATCAATAAACATTCGACACTTATCTTTTTCAGTTTTATTGTATTCTGAGTTATATTTACAATACTTGCAAAAATTAGCTACATATTATTCAATTGGTCGATTAGCTTGCTTGAGGTACAAGAAACGTCTTTGACGTTCGGCCAGATATTGCTCGTTGATGTATTTCTTCTTGAATTCCTCAACGAAGAATTCCCAGGTGACCGAGTCATCGGGAGCAGTCTGGTTGTAGTTTCCCACCAACTCAAGGCTTCATCAGTTAAAGTGCTATGGCACATTCATGCTTGTGCTCATCTGAGCATTGCAATTGTTTAGTCGCAACTTTGATAGTATTCTCGAGCTAATACTTGGCATCCTCGAGTTTCACATCATTTGTACCAGCAAAGGTATAGGCTCGGTGTTGGGCAAGTTTTTCAATTGGAACTCTACTTGATGTAGCAGCAGGAGGGGCGACAGGTTGGTCTCGTTTGAGATTCGATACAAATTGATCGAACATCTCCTTCATACTAAGGAGACGTTCCCTTTGGACAACTTGAATAGCAGGAGCTTCTTGCTGAGGTTGAGCCTGTTCTTGTGCTTCAGTTTGTCTTGGAGGATTTAGTTCCATCCTCATGCTACCTCCTTCATTAGAGGAGTCTCGGGGACTTTCATCGTCCCGAGCAAGTCTTGTCTCATACATACTACGATCGGGTAAACAGGAAGGAGTTCGATGAGCAAAACACAACATATCAATAATACAACCCCCATGTGGCTCGACTCAATCCTATATGAGGCATGAATACTCGGTTTAGTCTAAGGTTCTAAACCTTTAGCTATGATTACCACATTTATGTAACACCCCTCACCCGGGTTACGAGCAAGGAGTGTCGGGTGCAAACAATCAACAAAGACATATAAAATTTGGAATCAATTTGAACATTTCTTACAATTTACTTAGACATCAAGAAACATGTCCATCTTATTCGAATAGGTTACTTATAGACCAAGAAACTATATTTGTCCTTTACCAATTAGTCTCATTCGAGCACTATATAGATAATAGTGCCCAATTCATTTAAATTCAATCTAGATTCACTAAACAATTCCTAACATCATTCTTACAATCTACTTGCATATCAAGAAAGGGTTCAAAAATTCATACATGTTTACAAGCAAGACCATTTATGTTCAATTACTAATATTGGTTACCTATAATGTTCTTTTGAGCATGTTTCAACAATTAAATTATGCTAAGGTGCCAACTATGTCAATTCGAATAGTGTACAAGATTCAAGGCAAAATGATTCAAGATAACTATGATATATACCAATAGAAAGGTTCATAAGCCTTACAAACTTTATCTACAAATTTACATACCAAAAGGTGTCTTAAAGGTCACACATTAGGTTCCATATAGGTACTAAAAACATTACAAACCATATCCTCAAGTTTTCACAAACATCTCATATACAATTTCAGAATGAGCCAAATGCATGAGACTTGCACAACTAGACATAAAACTAGGCCACCAACTAGGAGTGAAACAAGACAAAAGCAAGGCATACTTTTAATCTTCTCTTGATAACTCAACTCAAGGTTGGGATGCTTTAATCTCTTTAAAGCTTGTTTTTTGGGAAGAAGAAAACAAGAGTGATAAGTACACATGGTACTTAGTGGGTAGTTCTTAGAACTAGCATGTTATTGACTTAATCACTTTAAGGAATTATACTTCATTTATTCTAGATCAACCTAGTTAGGTTTTAAATCGATTAGAGGGTGATCTAGCTAGTTCAATTTCTAATCGAAAGACACAATACACATTTTAAACAAATATCCAAACACAAGTTGAAACAATCAAGCATCAAGGTCTATAAAATTCAAGCAAGTGAACACAATCTTCATTAATCCCCTATTCGAATAGGGTCATAAATCCATAGGGCTTGCTTGCAAATAATGAGCAAATCAGAATAGCATTCTATCATCATATACATGTAAATTTCATTTCAATATAAGCTCAATGTCAAGTATTACAATGCCCATTCTTAAATCATGTGACATGTCTTATTCAAACTCAATAGCTTGTTTTCCCTTGGTAGCTAGTAAAGTTAGGTAATCAAGTCTCAGTAGGGTACTCAAAGTACCAGAAACAGTAGGGTGTCTACAACACCAAGCAGTAGGGCACTCAATGTACCTAAATAATTCGATACCCAAGGTATCTAACAGTAAGGTGTCTTGAACACCAATCAGTAGGGTACACTAACGTACCAAATTATCGAGCTCTAGACTCCAAGGCATGTCATTCTACCTAATACCAACTAGTATTCAAGTATTTATAGAATCTTTTATTTCAAGCAATAAAACACGTTGCTTAGTCATCAAGTAATTCAAGATCAAATACATTTAGAACTATAGGCCAAGTGTATTTAGTTCATTACACATTAAAACAAATTTAGCAAGCATTATTCCATACAACAATGATATCCATTTCCATTCAGCATTTGCATCCCAACAGTAATTCCATCAACATTTCACTACTTCACAATCAATCATTAATACAATCAAACAAACAATTGAATTAATCAATCATTATTAGTCCTTTCTTCCCATTTAATCAATTACCAAGTATAATTTAGTTTCATTTCATAGTATGGAAATCAAACAATAATTTAGATATGTAAGGTTGGTTAGGACCTAAATCCTAGCCCTAAATTACTACACTCACAATACAATCCAGCAATGTAGCAATTGTCTTGAATAGCTATTCCTTTGTTCTTAGCCCTTGAATCATTTCCCCTTTCTTCTTCCACCAATTTCACTTCTTGCTCTAGCAAATTCATAATTAAACATGCTCATCAATATGTATATACAAGACAATTCAACATGACATCAAGATCATTTCAATACATATAGCCATATACATACAATTCTGCCAACAATCCAATAAACAAGATTAGGCAGGATCCAATTTTCCCAACAGTTACAAAATAGTCCAATAAAACTGTGTATAAAACAGTTTCCAACTAGCTTAACTGCCACTGCATGGCAGCTTGCGCACTACATGCTTAAATAGACATATCATTCAATTCCTACGTCGGAATTTCAATTAATTTATACCGTTGGAAAGCTAAAAAAATTATATTTAAGTCTATAATAGGCATGCATTTTAGTTCTTATCCAATTAATATATTTTATTGCTTAAAGACAGGGCATTTACACTATCGGGAGAGTTGCACTGTCCAGCTATTTCTATTTACAGTTTCCTGCATAGGACCCAATTTTCAGTTATGTTTTCTCCAAATAAAAATAGACATACTAATGATCATGTCATTAAAATTTCATCCTTGAATTTGATGTATACAAATTTTGGTGAATTTTCAAAGTGACTGCCCAGAACAGAGCAATTATGGGTAGATTGCATCTAATCACATTTTAATGCCTTAAACTCATTCTAACCAATGTTTTGGCCCTACAATTCATTTCATGTGGCACCCAAAACATGTTTAGTCATTGTTAATCCATTTTTCAAGTCAACCAAAATAGAGCAACTTAATTACAAACCTGAATTTTACAAGTTTACTCAATAGGTTCAACTAAAAGAGTTTCTATGTTATACAACTATGTTCATAATTTTGATATTTCATTTCCAGCATATAACCACAACAATTCAACTTGTTTAACACCCTAATTACAATAGCTAATCATGATCATTTTCAATTTATTCATCAATCTCATCATTTAAGCAATTATTCAATTCTCCTTTATCACTAAATGAACTAATTCATTGTTCACAAATTCCAGCATAACATTCATGCTTCTTTCTTTAAATTCAACCATATAAGACACTAATCAATCATCAACTTAAGTTCATACAATAACAATTTCTACTTTAACACATCACACAATGAAATTAAATTAACATCTAAGCTATTCGAATGAACAAAGGTTCAATTATACTCACTTTGCTTCCTAGCTCAATTTCAATGAAAAATCTCTACATATGCAAGCTTAATTCCTTCTTCAATGGCTGATTTCTCTCAATGTTTCTTTCTCACAATTTCTTCTCTCTATTCACCTGGTAATAAAATAAAAGGGATGATGTCAATGTGGTTATCCGTATTAGTAGATTTGTGTGTTTACAATATTATATCTAGTTAGTCACTAATCATATGATTAGTCAATGGCAATTGAGAGAACTAGGATTTGGGTTAATTCGGTTTGGTCCTTGCAATTTGATCAGCTTATTCATTTTCTCTTTCAATTAATCCCTTTAACCAATCAATATAGCTTAATTTCTAAATTCAATTAAGCTATCAATTTAAGCAATTGACTTTATTTCTAATAGGTTAGGATTTGGGATATCATAGTCTTAGACCATAGTCCACCCCGATAATGAGCTCTATAGACTCTATGGCATGCCAAGTATATCTAAGACCGTCTCGAAACCAAGGCTTCAATAGTTATCACTTTCAATTCAACGTGCACACTTTGTGCCAATATCCCCTTTGAATTGAATAGGGTTCAAGCCAATACCAATATCAATGTCTCAATAGTCAATGAAGGTGTGTCAATCAATATGTCATTAAACAATGAATTGAGTTATTTCAACTATAACAACATGCTTCATTTAAATATAGTTCAATTAGGAAAAAAACATATCATGAAAATCAATAGTAATTCAAGCATGCTTCACAATCAAGTAACCACTCAATAGAGCACTTACCTTGTTAATGCTCCATAGCAAGATCGTTACACAATTTATACTTAAGAATCAACAAGAAATACAAATCAGAAATGAACTTGGAGAGGTTACCGCACTCTTCAAACTTTAAACTACACTCATAGGAATTTTTTGAGCTATTGTCGATCCCGGATTGAAATCCTTTTCCCTCTACTAGCTTGATGTTCTATGTGAGCCCTTTTTTCCACAATTTCCACTTGATCTAACATCCATACAGTGTATAGTGTATTAGGTAAAATCCAGAAACCACTTGAGTCATTATGTAACTCCATATACTCAAACATTCAATTTCAAACTTCAAACTGTTGCTGCCTAGCAGCATGTACACTACTTGCTTAAATATTCATATCTTTTACTTCGTACGTCATCATTTCAAACCGTTTACACCGTTAGAAAGCTAACTTAATTTCCCTTCTAACCATATAAGCCTCACATTATTATTCATAGTGAATTAATACAATTTTTTATTTAAACTAGACATCCACATGATCCTGTACATATAAGATTTACTCCCTAATTTGGTCTATGTGATTTTCTACAAATTTTCAAACTCACTGCCCAAAATAGAGTATTCTAGACAGATTTCCATTAGTTAGATTATAGCTTCTTTAATCACTTAGACAAGGATCCTAACATGATTGTTCAATATACATACTCATTCATACATGTCTAGGTCAGTCAGTATGTGTCAATCCTATAAAACAGGGCAATTGAGCAATGTTTTGAATTTGATTCATTAAGACATCAATTCACTAGAATTTCCAGCAACCAGAATTTCAATTTACATATCAATCATCCATTATAATCATCATCCAATTTTCCAACATATAATATAGCATTTCACCATCAATTTGGCTATTGACAACATCAATTTCTCCTACTGATTCGAATAGGACTATCAATTTCATGATTGATCAACCAATTGAACTTCTTATCTAGTTCATAGCATCAACTCACTAACTATTCATCAAATTCAAGTATTTCAAGCAAGAACCCAAAATCTACATGCATCATTTGAATCTATAATGCATTAAGGAAGAGATTTTACCTTCCTATCAAGATAATATGAATGCTAGCAACTCCAATTTCTCCAAATTTCAAGCTTGAATGTATGATTATAGAGTTTTCTCACTGAATCCCCTTTTCTCTCTTCTTTATTCATTCATTCAGTTTTCAAGGGAGAAAGATGACAATGGTTCATCAATTATCCCCACCTACAATGACTCATTTTCCTTAATTATCCACTTATTAATGACATGTGTAGGGGCATTTTAGGAATGTGAGAATTTATGATGCATTCCTTCAATTTGTTGTTTGTTTCGGTTTGGTCACTTACATATTAGGTTACCACATTTTCAATTATAGCATTCTAGTCTTTATTAACTATACCTAGTATCTTATTTTTCAATCAATAAGGGATTTAAATGAAGGCATTGTAGTAACTTTCTTCATACAAGTTTTGAGGTTATTACAAGGCTTATATGGTTAGAAAGGTATTTGAGTGTAGTCTATAACGGTGCAAATAGATTAATTTTCTAACGTACGAATTAAAATCTGGAATTGATTTAGTAAGGATAGTACGGCTGTCCGGTAGCAGTTTTGTATGCTAAACAAATGCAGTTTTGAATGTGAAAAATATGCTATTTTTGAATTGATATGCATCTTGGTTGTGTTTCAAATTGTTAGAGAATTAAATGAATTGGTTGATAATGCCTAGATAATTGTCTTGAGGTACACACATTGACAAGGATGGCTTGGGAAGGGATTTGATTGAGAAGTAAAATATGATTTGTGGGTAAGGTATTTTATAACTTTGGAATATCAGGTGAGTGTAGTTACTTGAGTCTCGGGTAACACGGAGTTGTCCTGATCTCTATTTCGTTATGATTAAGTATTGAAAGCTTGTGGATGAGTTACATTAAACATATACTGTGCATAATGCTTGAATAGAGCAAATTGGGAAAGAGCATTAATTCATATCATAGCATTATTGATGACATTTTGGTTATACATTACATAAGCAGTTTTTGCCTTGCTATGTTATATTTTAATGAAATTTTTATGTATGTTTATGATATAATCTTGAAGCTAACTACTGACAAAAGACACTGAGCAAAGAACTAAGAGGATACTTGAATCATAAGACATTGAATGAAAGACAAACAAGATTACTTGTGTAATAAGATAATTCCCCAATATCAAAAGAATGAGATAAGATATCTAAGTTGCCTAAAATGGAAGTCCTTGGACACATTGGTTGATGCATGGTTACTTTGGGACTACGGTCCATGAGCTACGGCTTGAGGGACGTCCCATTTATATGTGATATGTATATTGGCGACAGTAAGAGGCAACGAGGGAGATGTACAGAGATTGGTGACAGTTGCTTGGATAGATGAGATTTTAGGATTGATATGTTTCCGATACTAGCCATTGCTATGTGCTTTGGACTAGCTATCGCTTGGACCAATATGGTCAAACACAGACCAATGTTGTAACATCCCAAATTTTGAACTAGCATGAAACTTTAATACAACCTTTGATAATTATAACTATATGTGACCATAATGGAGAGCTTGTAAGACTAATTACTAAGTTAAACAAACTAGGAGCTTATATCGAAAAGACCAAATAAGTAAAGAAGCAAAATGTGAGGATTCCATGATAGATTAAAAATTGGGAGGGGATTGATGAAGTGGCTTGACATGGAAGAGCATAATGTGTGGATTTTGTTTCCACCTTGGATTGAGATCAAACAAATGGTCATCTTCTTCTCCATTTTCTCTTGTACACTGAAATTAAGCCTGAGAGAGTTTGAGAGGGAGTTTTCTTGGGTGATATCTTTGCATGGAATTCACTTGATTTTGGGGATCTATAATTCTTGCATGATTGTCTAAATGTAAGTCCTCCATGCTAATTCCTTGGTTCGTTCATGATTTAGAGAAGATTGTTTGAAAACTTATTGTTGCTTATCAGAAAGATAAATTGATCGAGTAATTGGCTTGGTAGAAATGATATAGAATTGAGAATTCAGCTAATTGAAGCATGAATTGATAAAACGAATTGTTGTATGTTAGATTAGGACCTTTGGGATGACTTCATATGTTGTAATTTCAAGAATTTAATCCACTTAATAGATTTACGAATCAAATTGGAATGTAGGAATTACTTAATGTAGATCTGTCCAACAAGGAAACTGTTTTCGTTTTGATATAGAAAAGTTTGCTAAATCCTTGAATTGGTACCTATAAATGTAGTTTTTTTAATGAGAGATTATAAAATAGATTCAATGGAATTGAGGGAATTGATGCTTTGAGTCTTAAAGGCAGCCTAGACAATCCGAAAGGAGATTGAAACTACCCTGTATCGAACAGGGCACTATAAGACTATTTTGATGGGAAATTAGTCTAATTAAACAATTTGTTGAAATGAGTTAGGTGTCAAATTGACAACTCTATTGAATAATGAGTAGTTAAATGGAATTTAAAGGTATAAAACTTGATAGGAAAGTTGTTTATTGAACAAAAGTATATAGGGTGATAACTAGACAGTTTCGAATAATTTATGCAATAAGGGACTGATTCGTTGCTTATTATATATCATGTGTTTGGATAGAAATTGTTAAAATAAATTATCAAGTGTTATGGTTGGAAGATTTTTAGTGTAAACTTTGAAATGACTCAAGCTTAAAATACATGCTTGAGCACGCCATTGATATATATTTGAAAGATGTAGAGTGTATGAAATGATTCTAATGTATCATTGAATTCTATGTATATTAGACAAGAGGGATTTGGATCAAGGGGAAGAAAGGCATAAAGGACTTGTAATCCATGATCAAGAGTAGCTCGGTGAATCTGTGAGTGGAACTATGTTTCGTTTAAGCGTAGATTGTTGCTTAAATAAGTTATTTAATTGTATCACGAGGCTTAAATTTTTCTTTGCTTGCTTTAGGTTACTAATGTTGGATAAGGTGATTATGCCCAGGTATGTATGGATATTGTTTATGCGTGTTCGAACATAACCATGAATTGGTTGCTTATAATGTTTACAGTAGCATCCTATGCACGTGGCTATGTACTTGAAGAGTTAAAGGAAAATATTAGCGATCTGTTTAAAAGTTGTAAGAACCTTGGTTAGTTTTAATCTTAGCTGAATTGGCATGCCAATAAAGTTTCTAAGCTCAACCTGAATTAGACTAAGGTCCCCTGAATGGTACTAAGGTACCCTTGATTGACCTGAAAGGAATATATATATATATATATATATTCAATGGTACTAGATTACCATTGTATGATAATGCTTCGATTGATTATGTACTTCTAGGCTTACAACTAGTCAAAGTTGTATTATACAACTAAGGTTGCTTGTGATAAAATTGTTGTTAAAGGATTGAATTTTTTAAATGAACAACTGAGAGGAGTTTCTTGTCAATGTATCCTTCTTCTAAGAAGCATATGGTTGATTTCATTAAGTAAGTTTAGAGTAACATCTTGCTTGATGATTGTAAAATATGACATTTAAATGGGGAATAGCAAATGGATGGAGATAATCTCAATAGACTAGATATTTAGCTCGAATGTATTGTTATGTACTTATTTATTTAGCAATTTATAATCCTTGATATTTAATTTGCGAGGCTTGTATCTTAATAGCTCACTCTGTTATTTTACATGATAGTTTAGTTGTTAGATCAATCTTAGTGTAGACAAAGCAAGGTTACGAAAGGCTCAAAAGTATGTTTTGTAATGTTAATAGTTTAACTCCTAAAAGATGGCACTAGTTTGATGGGTGTGAATATGTTCCTTAAGTATTCTAGATTGGGTTGTAAATATTAAGTTATCAAAGACTTTGTTGATCATGTATTTTGAATTGATGCTTGTTAATAGCATGTTTTGTAACACCCTAAAATTGGCATAGTAATGTACCACAAATTAAACAATAGGCTTATTGAATCCATAAGTTGATCAATCTAAAAGAAGAACGAACATTGGCCATCCTTATAAATCAATTAAGTGAAATTGAACTAAATTGAATTGAAATGAAAACTAGTAGGCATAAATGAAAGGATGGAAATGTGAACACGCAAAATCATATAGATTGCATGTAAAATAGAAATTAAATGGAGGCCTAGACACATGTCCTCTTCCAAGGAGGACATGTGCCAATTTGGATGATGAATCGTGTTGGGAGGAATAATGAACAAAGAAATAGTGTCATCTTTTCCCCATTATCATCCATTGTGGCCGAAACATATAGAGAGAAATGGGAGAGGATTTTTCATGCAAACACGTTCAATTCAAGCTTCATAATCCATCCATTGATCAAATTAAGCTTGGAGAAGGTATAATACTTGAATCTAACTTGTTATAGATTGTTTGAATGAGTGATTGAATGATGTTCTTGCTGTACTGATGAATTGGATGATTTCTATGTGTGTTGGGAGCATGCTAGATTCAAATTGAACTTGAAATTGTAAATTCTAGTAACCAAATTGATATAGGATATATGAATAGTTGCTGGAAATCTGGGAATTATGAACATGATAGAAAACAGTCCTAATTAGGGACTATTTTGATTGAGAAATTGTGTAAACATGTTAAATGAACATAGAACCCTGTTTTGAGCATGTTAGGTAAAATGGAGATTGAATTGAATCGGTAACTTGCTGGAAAAATGACTACACCTAATTGAACTAGTTCAATTAGGTAATGGACTGCCTAGTTGATGAATTGGATATGTAAATATGATCAAATAGATTAAACTAGGATTAACAAGATTATGCACTGTTTTAAGAACATTTATAGGTGAATTACGATGTCCTAGATATGTATGAACATGAACATGAATGAAATTTCCATGATAGGAACTTGCTAAAATGAGTTAAGAAGCTATAAATACAAGCTAGTGTAATCTGCCCATAATGCTCTGTTCTGAGCAATAACCTTGAAAAATCCCTGAAAAATGTATATAATGAATTTAAGGCTGAAAATTTTATGGAAAATACCTTAGAATGTCTAAAAACATTAGGAGAAAACAGAGCTAAAATCTAGGTTGTGTACTGAAATGTAGAGTAGAAACACTAGGGACAATGCAAACTATCCAGTGTAACAAGATGCCCTGTCTTTAAGTTAAAAACTATATTAATTGTCTAAGAACTAAAACACAATCCTTATATGATCATAAAGACAATTTTTTAGCTTTCAAACAGTGTAAACCAATTGAAATTCTGACACACGAAATGAAATATATGCATGATTTAGTGACTAGATTGCAAGCTGCCTGGCGGCATCTGCATAGGCAAATGCACATTGTTTTGTGGCATTTTGCAAACTATTTTGTAAATTGTTTTAGGCCTTGAAATATGCCTTGTTTTACATGAACTAGAATTTAGAAAAGTGTATATAAAAGTAATGGAAAATGCACATGAGCATGCTGCGCAATATGTGAATGTCATATGCTTGTAGCATTGTTTGATTTAATGACCTTCTCTTGAATTGAATGGCTTTGTGAACTTGTCTTGATATGTGTTTGATTGTAATATGTTAGAACCAGGATTGAACTTGGTGTAAGAGGAAATATTGGAACAATCTAAAGCCAAGAACAAATGAGTGTTGATCCAAGACTAGCTAGCTTGAAGTATTGTGAGTGTAGTTACCTCTAGGGTTAGGACTAGGTCCTAACCAATGTATTTTGTTACATTATTGACTTGATAAATGAATCTAATCATGTACTTGACCTAATAAGGAAAGGATGACTAAAGAAATACATGAAACTTGATCCTAGCCTTGAATACATGTTTATTCTAAATGCTTATGCATGATTAAGTGTTAGCATGGATGCTTGTATGTCTTGTGATGCAATGAGATCAAATGCTAATGACTTGTTTGAGATATCATATCATCTCATCTTGATGAAATGAAACTACTTGATATGTGAGCTATGGCTCAATGGCCTAAGGGCCTAACATGAAATGAACTTACTTGATATGATCTTGATCTTGAAACATATGAATAAATGGTAAATCAAACAACCTTCGTAGCTAGTTGGACTAGGTAGAAGGTCATGCCTTGGAGTCTAGAGCTCATTGTGTACGGGTGGACTACTGTCCATGGCTAAGGCCCCTATTTGGCGACAGACAAAGGGTACGTATGTGGTCTTCGGCAATAGTAGGAGGGTTGACCAGCACTACGGTGCATCTTGTGGCGACGGTTGAAGACTCGTTCACCTATACAAACTAAGTACCAAGGGGGTTGTTTAGTGAATAACAAATGTAATAACAATCAAATTATACATGATACTTGTCTTGAATGCCATGAAATGTATGTTACTTGACTTTAAAGCATGACTCCTTAATTTTCTTGTTTTGCAAGCATGTGAGCTTGATTAATGAAGTATGACTTCTTGTTGCTTGTACATTGTGGCTGAATGCTTGATATCCTAGATAGGATAATCTTAATGCTTGAAAGACTGGCTAAGATCACTCTTGATGCTTGAAAGCCTAGCTAATATCACTCTTGATGATTGAAAGCCTTAGTTAGGTCTACACTTAATTAAACGACTTATAAAACTTGAAATAACAAATAGATAGACTAGTTACTACCTCACTAAGTACATTCTTGTACTTATCACTGTTGTTTCGTTCTTCCCAGCCTATAGGATAAAGGATACGAGTTTGCTTGATCTTGAAGCCTATTACCTTGAACAAGAAGCAAGTCACACAAGTTTGCCAAAGTACAAGTTCATACTTATTTTGTATATCTCCGAGAATGGTGGCACTGATGTATATAGTTAGCTTGAACATGCATTTTGAAAGCTTGTATATAATGTTTGATGGGCCGACAATATTTTGTATCTAGTATCAAGTATGTAATGAACCTAGATAATATGTAACTGTTGACGTATTGCTGCGCATTTGTTGATGAAATAGAATGACCACATGTTAATCTAGTTTGTTATTAAATAATTCGAAAGCTTTGTCTTGTTCATTTGTTTTGCTTGAAATGGAAGTAGTATGAGATGAATCATGCTGAATGCTTTCTATACAAATGACTTGGACCTAAATAGTTGCTGGTATGTAAAAGTTACCTTGATGTATATGTTATTTACGCTTGTATATGATGTTTGCCGAATGCTTTCACTGGCACCGATGAACCTAATCCCGAAGTAGCTGAGTATTGGTTAGAGGCCACTACTCGAATCTTGACTAAGCAACTACCTTGTCCCGATGAACACAAGCTAGAATGTGTTATAGCTTTGTTGGCTGATGAATCTTTAAGCCGGTGGGAAACCACTACCCTGACTGCTCCTGTTGAAGCTGTAACCTGGAAATTCTTCCTCAATGAATTTAGGAAGAAATACATCAGTGAACAGTACATGGCCGAGCGCCGAAAACATTTCTTGTACCTCAAGCAAGGTGGCTGACCCATTGAACAGTACATGAGCGACTTCTGCAAGTATTGCAAATACGGGTCAAGATACATCAAAACTGAAGCTGATAAATGTCGAATGCTCATCGATGGACTGAATGATGAACTAAGTCCCATTTTCATAGCCCTAGGTATCACTGACTTCCAAAATTTGGTGAACTGTGTTATTGCAACCAAGGGAAAGATGAAGGCCTCTGAGAAACGTAAGAGTGGTAACTCCTAGAAGGAAAAACGATCCAGAAATGACGACAAGCCTCATTGGCAGTCAAAGGAAGCTAAACACTATAAAGATCACTCTTTGAGTTATACCCCTATTCAGAAGAACAATTACGTACTAAAACCTCAAATTTTAATCAAGTCTTCAACCACGATCAATTTTTTTTTATAGTACGGGCAATTCTGGTAAAGCTGTTCAATATCCTACTTGCAAGTTCTGTCAGAAGCACCACACCGGGCAATGCAGAACTCAACAGAACTTGTGTTTCTTATGTGGAGCCTTCGATCATTATATCTGGGATTTTCCTCAGAATCCTAACATGGTTCCAACCTGAACTTCTACAAATGCTAATTCAGCTCAATCCAACTAAAACAAGGGCCAGAGGCCAACATTCAGCACGTACACATCAAGAATCCCGAGCCCCTGCTCAAATCTACCACATTTGTGGGAAAGAGAAAGAAGAACCCGATGTTATCATAGTTACTATTGAATTAAATTCAAGTCCTACACATGCTTTGATTGATCCGGGATCTACCCAATACTTTATATGTTCTTCCTTGCTTGCTAAGTTAAACTTAAAACCCGAACTTGTTAAGACAAGCCTTGTAGTTTTGAACCCTATAGGGGAAATATGCCCATTAACTTCTTTTGCGAGCAATGTCCTATAAGAATTCAAAATGTACCTTTTCCATATACCTTTATGTCTTACCTTCTTGTGAATTCAATCTAGTGTTAGGATTAGATTGGTTAAGAAAACATGAAGCCTAGATAGATTGCCAAAATAGGAGACTGTATCTCCGGGGTTTAGGAAAAGAATCAATCCTCCTAATTGATAGAAAATGACCTCAATCTTTGTTGCCATGACTATGCAAGATGAATTTGAATTCAGCTTACCTAGTATGCCAATTGTGTCTAAATTCGTTTAAGTTTTTCCCAAGAATTCCTTGGTCTCCCTCCAACCAGAGAAGTAGAGTTCAGGATTGAAGTTTAACCTGGAACAACTCCGGTGTCCATCAAACCCTATTGAATGGCACCTGTTTAATTGAGAGAACTCAAGAAGCAACTGCAAGAGCTACAAGACAAAGGCTTTATTCAGCCTAGCTCATCTCTTTGGGGTGTTCCAATCTAGTTCGTGAAGATGAAAGACAGGACTATCAGACTCTGTATTGATTACAAAAAATTGAACAAGCTTACTATCAAGAATCGGTATCCTCTCCCAAGGATAGAAGATCTCTTCGATCAACTCAAGGATGCTTTAGTGTTCTCAAAGATTGATCTTCGATCACAATACTATCAAATGAGGGTAAAAGAAGAAGATGTACCCAAGACAACCTTTCGTACTCGATATGGCCACTTTGAATTCCTTGTAATGCTATTCGGGTTAACGAATGCTCTGGCTGCTTTCATGGATCTCATGAACCATGTATTCAAACCCTATCTTGACAAGTTTGTGGTTGTCTTCATCGATGACATCTTGGTGTATTCTCAGAATAAAAAGGAACACTCTGAACTCCTTTGAATTGTATTACAAACTTTTTGAGAACGTCAATTGTTCGCAAAGTTCTCTAAGTGTGAATTTTAGCTATTGGAAGTCTCGTTCCTTGGCCATGTCATCTCGGCAGAAGGAATTAAAGTAGACCCCAGCAAAATTCTATCCATCATGTTTTGGAGACCTTCATGGAATATTGGTGAAGTTAGAAGCTTTCTTGGTTTAGTCGGGTACTATTAGTGATTTGTTAAAGGATTCTCATCCATTGCCACAAGCTTGACTAAGTTATCTCACAAAGATACACCTTTTGTTTGGTAGAGAACCAACAACGAAGCTTCGATCAACTTAAACAAGCCCTGACTCATGCTCCGATTCTTATCCAACCAGAATCGGGCAAAGAATTCACTATCTATAGTGATGTATCTCATTTAGGACTATGATGTGTCCTAATGCAAGATGGAAAAGTGGTAGCTAAGGCTTCAAGGCATTTGAAACCACACTAGTCAAACTATCCAACACACGATCTAGAATTGGCAGCTATCGTGTTTGCTATCAAAATATGGAGACATTACTTGTACAGGGAGAAATATAACCTCTTTACAGATCACAAGAGTCTCAAATATCTCCTGACTCAAAAAGATTTGAATCTGAGACGAAGAAGATGGCTAGAATTGCGTAAAGAATAAGATTTGGTTATCGACTACCATGCGAGGAAAGCAAACATCGTTGATGATGCCCTTAGTCACAAACCATGCTCGGGTAAACCTCTAAATCTCAATTCTAGTATATTTTCATTCAAATTTTAACTTACTTGGATCACAAGTAAGCTATTTGAATACCTTACTTGTCTTGCAAGTAACTACTCGAAATTTTACCATAATAATCTTGTTCTTTCATTTGTAGCTTCCTTGGCTATCAATGCTCATTTCTGTTTATCCAAAGGACGGAAATTCTTGTCTGAACTTCATGTTCAATCTAGTTTGATCTCAAGAATCAAAGAATTCCAGCAAACTAATTCAGATCTTCAGAAGATCGTATCCAAGCTAGACTCAGAGTCTAATTTTGACTTTTCTCTCAAGTCGAATGGATCCTCTATTGCAAGGATAGAGCATATGTTCCTAACAATGAGGAATTAAGACAACAAAAGCTACAAGAAGCTCACCAAAGCTCTTTCTCGATTCACCCCGATCAGTTAAGATGTACAAGGATCTTAAGCCGCTATACTGGTGGCTAGGTATAAAATCAGCTATAACAGACTTCGTATCGAAGTGTCTAACTTGTCAAAGAGTTAATGCCGAGCATCGAAGTGTCCAACCTATCAAATTCCCTCAGTGCAAATGGGATCAGATTACAATGGATTTCGTTACTGGTCTTCCTTCCACTCTAAGAAAGAACGATGTTGTATGGGTGATTGTTGATAGATTCACGAAGTCTACTCACTTCACCCATCTTCGAATGAATATGAGCTTGGAAACCTTAGCCGAGCTATACATCTATGAAGTGATTCGATTACACGGTGTACCTACAGCTATAATCTCTGATCGTGATCCTAGATTTGCTTATCGATTTTGGAATTCCTTGCAAAAGGCACTAGGAGCTAAAGTACATCTTAGTACAACCTTTCATCCTCAATCAGATGGACAATCTGAAATAATCATTCAAGTGCTCGAAGACGTGCTACGATCTTGTGTTGTAGACTTTAGAAAGAACTGGGAGAAATCTCTACCCCTAGTAGAGTTTGCTTACAACAATAGGTACCAAACATCTATTCAGATGGCTCCCTTCAGAGCTCTATGTGGAAGAAGATGTAGAACTCCCTTGTGCTGGTCTGAATTGGGAGAAAGCAAGGTTTTAGGACCTCAATTTCTCAAAGAAACCGAAGAACAAGTGAAGGTCATACATGATCGATTAAAGGTAACTTTCGATAAGCAAAAAGCGTATGCTGACTTGAAAAAGGAGAGACCTCCAATACAACGTTGGAGACAAGGTCTTCCTCAAAGTATCTTCTTGGAAGAAAGTCTTTAGATTTGGAAGAAAAGAAAAGCTTAACCATCAGTTTATTGGACCATTTGAAATCATTAAAAGGATTGGTCTAGTGGCTTATCGATTGGCACTTCCTAGTGAATTTGATAAGAACCATAATGTCTTCCATGTTTCCATGCTCCGAAGATATCAGTCCGATCCATCTCATGTTCTTGAACCTGAAGAGGTGGAATTGAATCCCGATCTATCGTATGAAGAAGATCATATTCAGATTAAATTAGGAGCAGACTAATCCCCAAAAGGCTGCAGAACCACAGCCTGAAGCTCCTCAAGTGAATCAGATTCAAAATGAATGTTTTCTTAGCATGACTTAGATGTTTAACCAATTCATTGCTACCATGAAGCAAAATGATCATCCTGAACCTACATTAATCCAAACAAGAGCTGTTATTATTAAATTGGCTCAGCATTGAGCCTATACATTTACGGGATCTGACGAGGAAAACCCAAAAGCTGAATACTGGTTGGAAACTACCATTGGAATTCTAACCAAACAACTTCAGTGTTTGAATGGACATAAATTGGAGTGTGTAGATGGTCTTTTAGCTAATGAAGCTTTGAACTGGTGGAAAACTACGATTCTCACTGCCCCGGAAGATACAATTACTTGGGAATTCTTTTTAAAGGAATTTTTAAAAAAGGTATATAAGGGAATAGTATCTAGCTGAGCAGAGAAGACATTTCTTGCATTTGAAGCAAAGTGGTAGACCTATAGAGCAATATGTGAGTGACTTCTATAAATACTGTAAATATGGATCTGAGTATATCAAGAAAGAAGAGGATAAATGTAGAATGTTTATGAAGGGTTGAATGATGAATTGAGCCTGATGTTTATGACCCTCGGAATATCCAAATTTTAAGATTTGGTGAACCGGGTGATTGCTACGAAGTCTAGAATGAAAGTTACAGACAAAAGAATGGAGAACTATTCAAAGAGGGATAAAAGACCCCAAAGTGATAACAAGCCTTAATGGCCTTCTAAGAAATCGAAAAACCAAGGAGGAAACTTTTCAAGTTATGTTACTTCTCCAAGGGGTAACTTCATTCCGAAGCTTCAAACAATAATCAAATCCCCTACAACCGCAATCTCAATCAATAGCTCAGGGAATTCGGGCAAGGACCCTTAGTCTCGACATTGTAATATTTGTCAGAAATATCATTCAGGCTAGTGCAGGAAACTGTTGAATGTCTGTTTCTGGTGTGGAAGCTTAGAACATTTTGTTCGAGATTGTCCTCAGACTTTGGACAAGCCCTCAGTTAGAGTGGGTTCAAATTCCAATCTAATTCCATCTCCTCGGGGCAAAGGGGCGAAACAAGCCCAGTCAAGAAACTTGGGAAGGACTCGAGGTCAAGCTCATACTACTACACATCAAGAGTCTCGGGCCCCTCCTCGAGTGTATTATATTTGAGGCCGTGATGACGATGAGGCACCTGATGTAATTGCATGTACAATTGAACTAAATGAAAATTCTATTTATGCCTTAATTGATCCAAGATCTGCCCATTCATTTATCTGTTTTCCTTTTCTTGAAAAACTAAAACTGCGTACTGAAACTGTTGATCGAGGGCTTGTAGTTTCAAATCTAATAAGAGGAAATGTGTCTCTAAATCTTATTTTTATGGATTGTCCTATATACATTCCATTCCCTATTGATCTTTATGTTCTACCCTTTTGTGAATTTGATATAATTCTAGGGTTAGACTGGTTAGGGAAACACCGGGCTTGGGTAGATTGCTATAAGAGAAAACTTTACGTTCGGGGATTAGGAAAATAATCAATACTATTAATCAACCAAGAGCTCAAAAAGCCGAACCCTTATTTTTCTAATTTTTTTGTAAATGATAAAATTGAGCTTGATATTAACTCAATCCAATTGTATCTGAATTTCTCGATGTTTTTCCTGATGTACTCCTAGGAGTGCCACCAAATCGAGAAGTGGAGTTCAAAATCGAGATTCTACCTAGAACCAATCCTGTATCCATCACTCCTTACAATATGGCTCCAGTTGAATTAAAAGAACTCCAGAAGCAGCTGCAAGATAAAGGACTCATTCGACCAAGCTCGTCTCCTTGGGGAGCCGATACTCTTTGTCAAAAAGGACAGATCGATGAGGTTGTGCATAGATTACCAGAACTTAATCAAATTAAGATTAAGAACAAGTACCCACTTCCAAGAATTGAAGACTTGTTTGATCAATTGAAAGGTGCTTCGATATTTTCCAAGATTGACCTTAGATAAGAATACTACCAAATGAAAGTTAAAGAATCTGACAAACCTAAGACTGCTTTTAGAACTCGTTCTGGTCATTACGATTTCCTGGTAATGGCATTTGGTCTAACAAATGCCCCTGCTGTTTCATGGATGTCATGAACCAAGTCTTCAAACCCTATCTGGATAGGTTTGTTGTGGTTTTCATTGATGATATTCTTATCTACTCGAAGGATGAATCTGAGCATTCTAAGCATCTCAAAATTGTGCTACAAACTCTTAGAGAAAAACAACTCTATGCCAAATTCAACAAGTGTGAATTTTGGTTATCTGAGGTATCTTTTCTTGGACATGTAATTTTAGTTGTGAGAATTAAGGTTGACCTGAAAAAGATTCAATCTGTAATAGAATGGAGATCTCCAAGGATGTTAGTGAAATTCGAAGCTTTCTTGGCTTGGCCGATTATTATCAAAGATTTGTTAAGGGGTTTTCAATATTGGTCGCACCCTTAACCAAACGTCTCCGTAAGGATGCGCCATTTATTTGGTCTGAAGAACAACAAATAAGCTTTGACCATTGAAAGATGTACTTACTCAAGCTTCAATGTTAACTCAACCGAATCGGGGAAAATTTTACTATGTTTAGTGACGCCTCTCACCTGGGTTTGGGATGTGTTCTAATGCAATAGAAAAAGTGGTAGCTTATACTTCTCGGCAGTTAAAATCCCATGAATTGAATTACCCAACGCATGATCTTGATTTAGTTGTTGTAATCTTTGCCTTAAAAATATGGAGACATTACTTGTATGGAGAAAGAAGTTACCTTTATACTGATCACAAAAGCTTGAAATACCTCATAATCCAAAAGGATCTTAATCTTAGGCAAAGACGATGGATCAAGTTACTCAAGGACTACGATCCAATCATAGATTACCACCTGGGCAAAGCCAATGTGGTGGCTGATGCACTCAGTAACCAACATTATTGTGGTAAGTGTTTGATCAAACTATTCTTCCCTAGCTTTTATCTGGAGTTTGTTGATCACATTCTAAAAGTCAATTTGTTAATTTCTTGTAGCCTTGATCTCTATCAATGCACATCTTCGATTATGCAAGAAGCAAGGGTTCTTGGCTTCAATTCAAATTCAATCAAATGTGATGTCCAGAATTCAATTGTTACAACAATCTGATCCTGAATTATAAAAAGACTTTACTCAATATTGAAGAAGGTGCCGAATCTGATTTTGTTTCTAAAAAAGATGGATTGCTATATTTTTGAAATAGATTATGTGTTCCCAATGATTTAAACTTGTGAAGGGAAATTTTACAAGAAGCTCACAATAGTTCCTTCTCAATTCATCCTGGGCCGGTTAAAATGTATAAAGAGTTGAAGGATCTTTACTGGTCGCCCGGGATGAAATCAACTATTATAGATTTCGTGTCTAAATGTTTCGTATATCAGAAGGTAAAATCAGAGCATCAAGTTCCTTCGGGACTGTTACAACCTATTGAAAATCCGCAATGGAAATGGGAGCAGATAACAATGGACTTTATTAGTGGTTTGCCCTTGTCACCAAAGAGGAATGATGCAATTTGGGTGATTGTGGATAGATTCTCGAAGTCATCCCACTTTCTTCTTGTTTGAATAAACATGAGCTTGGATCAGCTAGCATAACTTTACAATGGAGAGATAATAAGGCTTCATGGTATTCCTACTTCTATAATTCTTGATCAAGATTCTAGATTTACTTCTAGATTTTGGAAATCTCTACAAAAAGCCCTTAGGACTAAAACCAATTTCAATATAGCCTTCCATCCTCAATCATAGAGCTAATCTGAAAGAATTATACAAATCTTGGAAGACATGCTATGAGCTTGTATAATTGATTTTGGGAAGAAGTGGGAGAAAGCTTTAGCTCTAGTAGAGTTTTCATACAATAATAGTTATCAATCTTCCATTCGAATGGCTACCTTTGAAGCATTTTATGGAATAAAATGTAAGACTCTTTTATGCTTGTCAGAGTTGGGGGAAAACAAAGATTTAGGACACCAATTTCTTCGAGAGACAAAAGAATATGTACAAATCATATGCAATCGATTGAAAGAAGCCTTCGATCGACAAAAAGCTTACGCATATCGTAAAAGAAGAGATATTCAACATAATGTTGGAGAGAGTGTGTTTCTCAAGGTATCTCTAGGGAATAAGGTATTGAGATTTGGGAAGAAAGGTAAAATCAGTCCTCGGTTCATAAGGCCTTTCAAAATAATTGAAAGGATTGGCCTTGTTGTTTATTGGTGGCCCGCCTAGATGAATTTAACAAGATACATAATGTATTTCATGTATCGATGCTGTGAAGTTATCGATATAATCCTTGTCATTTTCTCGAACCAGATGAAATCGAATTGAACCAAGACCTGACTTATGAAGAAGAGCCTATTCAAATCCTTCACTTAGAAGATATAAGGCTTTGTAATAAAACGAGCTCCCTTCTCAAGGTCTTATGGATGAATCATGGAAACAAAGAATCTATGTGGGAACCTAAATCTATCATGAGAGAGCAATACACATACTTATTTTCTTCAGGTAAATTCGAGGATGAATTTCCTTAAGAGGGAGGGATTTGTGACATCCCAAATTTTGAACTAGCATGAGAATTTAATACAACCTTTGATAATTATAATTATATATGACCATAATGGAGAGCTTGTAGGATTATTATTAAGTTAAACAAACTAGGAGCTTATATCAAAGTGACCAAAAAAGAGAAGAAGCAAAATGTGAGGATTGTATGATAGATTAAAAATTGAAAGGGGACTGATGAAGTGGCTCGACGTAGAAGAGCCAAATGTGTGGATTGTTTCCACCTTAGATTGAGACCAAACAAATGGTCATCGTCTTCTCTATTTTCTCTTGTACACTAAAATTAATCTTGAGAGAGTTAGATAGAGTTTGCTTTGGTGATATCTTTGCACGGAATTCACTTGATTTTGGGGCTCTATAATGCTTGCATAATTGTCTAAATGTAAGTCCTCCTTGCTAATTCCTTGGTTCGATCGTGATTTAGAGAAGATTGTTTGAAAACTTATTGTTGCTTATTAGAAAGATGAGTTGATCGAATAATTGGCTTGATAGAAATGATATAGAATTGAGAATTTAGCTAATTGAAGCATAAATTGATAAATCGAATAGTTGTATGTTAGATTAGGACCTTTGGGATGACTTCATATGCTGTAATTTCAATAATTGAATCCATTTAATAGATTTACGAATCAAATTGGAATGTAGGAATTGCTTAATGTAGATCTGTGCAACAAGGAAACTGTTTTAGTTTTGGCATAGAAAATTTTGCTAAATCCTTGAATTGGTAACTAGAAATGTAGTTGTTTTAATGAGAGATTATAAAAGAAATTCAATGGAATTGAGGAAATTGATGCTTTGAGTCTTAAAGACAGCCTAGATAATCCAAAAGGAGATTGAAACTTCCATGTATCGAACAAGGTAGTATTAGACTATTTTAGTGGGGAATTAGTTTAATTAAACAATTCGTTGAAATGAGTTAGGTGTCAAATTGACAACTCTATTGAAGGATGAGTAGTTAAATAGAATTTAAAGGTATAAAACTTGATAGGAAAGATTTTTATTGAATAAAAGTATATAGGGTGATAGCTGGACAGTTTCGAATAATTTATGTAATAAGGGACTGTTTCGTTGCTTATTATATATCATGTGTTAGGATAGAAATTGTTAAAATGAATTGTCAAGTGTTATGCTTGGAAGATTTTTAGTGTAAAATTTGAAACGACTCAAGCTTAAAATGCTTGCTTGAGCAAGCAATTGATAGATAGTTGAAAGATGTAGAGTGTATGAAATGATTCTAATGATCATTGAATTCTATGTATATTAGACAAGAAGGATTTGGATCAAGGGGAAGAAAGGCAGAAAGGACTTGTAATCCACGATCAAGAATAGCTCGGTGATTTTGTGAGTGAACCTATGTTTCGATTAAACATAGATTGTTACTTAAATAAGTTATTCAATTGTATAATGAGGCTTAAAATTTAATACGCTTGCTTTGGGTTGCTAATGTTGGATAAGGTGATTATGCCCAGGTATGTATGGATATTGTTTGTGCATGTTTGAACATAACCATGAATTGGTTGCTTATAATGTTTAGAGTAGCATCTTATGCATATGGATGTGTACTTGAAAAGATGTGAGAACCTTGGTTAGTTTTAATCTTAGCTGAATTGGCATGCCAATAGAGTTTCTGAGCTCAGCCTGAATCGGACTAAGGTCCCATGAATGTTACTAAGGTACCCCTGATTGACTAAAAGGAATATATATATATATATATATTCAATGGTAGTAGATTACCATTTCCTGATAATGCTTCAATTGACTATGTACTTCTAGGCTTACAACTAGTCGAAGTTGTATTATACAACTAAGGTTGCTTGAGATAAAATTATTGTTAAAAGAGTGAAATGTTTAATTGAACAACTGAGAGGAGTTGCTTGTAGATGCATCCTTCTTCTAAGAAGCATATGGTTGATTTCATTAAGTAAGTCTAGAGTAACATCTTGCTTGATGATTAGAAAATATGACATTTAAATGAAGAATAGCAAATGGAAGGAGATAATCTCAATAGACTAGATGTTTAGCGCGAATGTATTGTTATGTACCTATTTATTTAGTAATTTATACTCCTTGATATTTAATTTGCGAGGCTTGTATCTTAATAGCTCACCATGTTATTTTATAGGATGGTTTAGTTGTTAGATCAATCTTGGGGGAGACAAAGCAAGGCCACAAAAGGCTCAAAAGTATGTTTTGTAATGTTAATAGTTTAACTCCTAGAAGGTGGCACTAGTTTGCTGGGTGTGAATATGTTCCTTAAGTATTCTAGGTTGGGTTGTATATTAAGTTATCAAAGGCTTTGTTGATCATGTATTTTGAATTGGTGCTTGTTAATAGCATGTTTTGCTTATGTGGATATAGTCGATAACTTTAATGACATAGATGATCTTAGAAGTTTGTTGATGAATGTTTGAGAATAGTAAATGATGATTACTTGTTGATTAAGTTAATGTGTTGTATGTGTTCGAAACATTATGTGGAAACAAATCTATGTTTAGCCCGAGAAATGATCAGAACTTAAGATCCTAATAGCTATCAATTGCTCTTTAATTTTCTTATCTTAATGCGCCGTATGTGTAATAGTTTGTTTAGTGTTGCATAGCCTAAACTAATCAACTTATTTCATTGTTAACTTCTCGGCTACATCTTATACAATTGGAATATTTACATGTGTGTTTAGTATCAATTCATATGATTAGAGAATACAAAGCTGGTCGGTGACCATAATTTACCCTTTTTGATTACATGTTCTTCTTGAATCTTTGTGGAATTTTCTTGCTTGGTTTGAAAACTAGCTTGTTAGACAAGTTAGTTTCCTCCTCCTAATATAGTATTGCCTTCTAGTCTTGGGTTGGGGTATTGCAAATGTTAATCATAACCAAGTGTGATCCAAGGAAAACATGTTAAAAGACATGAACATTATATGAAATCAAATAAGAAATTCAAAAGAGAATTCTTGAAAGGGTTATGAATCATAAGTGTGGTGAAGCTCTTGGTGAGCATAAATGTTATAAGCTCTTGGTAAGCATGAGACTTGGTAAGCTCTTAGTGAGCTTATGAATGCTATAAGCTGAAATTTTGAAAGAAAGCTCTCGAATAAGTCATGAAAGATCATAATTCCTAATAACCTTCTACTAATTAAGTCATGGTCAAGCTAACTTAAGATATAAGAAAACTCTTGTAGTAAGATTGAATTGAATTAATTTGGTTCCTATATTGTAAGGCTCTTGTTCTTTAATACTTACTACTCTGTCATTGCTACCTCACTTAGGCTATATAAGCCTAATGCATTCATTTTTCATGCATTGCAGGATATTTAAAGCTCATGTGTTTCCAAGTGTGATTATGAGTTATGAATCTTTTTTCAAGATCCAAGTAGAGTTTAGAACTCTCCTTAAGTAGTACTCCTAGGATGGTGACACATTTCTTGATTAATACAAGTAATGCATTCTACGTTTTGTACAATCTATTAATACTTAATATTTCATGTAATCAATTTTGTGTGTATATGCAATTCGAATGAATTCTTAGTGAAAAAGATATGTATGTATGGTATTTAATTTGTGAGTCATAGATCAAGCATGGGATTGATATTTGAATAAATGGGAGTATAAATTAAGTCTTGTGTGAGGTATTTAAACAGTTCCTTGATTACCAAGCTATGTTAACATGTCTTTGAATACAACTTGTGGCTTAAGTTACTATTGAAATATTTGATAAAAACATCTCTTGAGTGCTTGTTTGATGAACACGAAGAATTGTGAATATAGTATTTATGTATACATTATAATCGAAGTATACCATGGATCTTAAGTTTAAAGAGTATAAAGATAAATACAAGTGAAATACGTTACACGTGATAATTAGATAGAGTCTTAAATTAAGGATGTGTAACTTAGCAATGTACGTGATTGTGATTGAAGAATGGTATCATAGTGCTTGTACATGTTAAGATTTCCTAATTGGTACTTGTAACTTATGGTAATTTATAATGGTTAACCTATAGTGAGATTTTCGATTGGGTGTATTGGTGTTTTAATGCCAATTGATTTGATTTAAGGTTTGATAACTAGAGTATGCCTTAGGGGAAATGATTAATAAATGAAATGCGGACATGGAATAAGGGGCATAGTTTAATAATTATCGTAACTAAATAAGGTATTGATGTCTACGATTTATAGTTTTTTTTAATTTCTAAATGTGTGCAGGATATGGAATTTTGTAAGGATCGATCCTCTTAGAGAAGTGATCGATCCCCTTAACTTTAGAAGATATTGAAACAGTTCTCACAAGTTTATAGTTATAGTGAACTATTCTTTTAACCAATGAGAGAATATGGCTTAGGGATAAAAACTTATAACTCACTATATGATCGTTTCACATCGAATGAATACATTAAATTGTTCCCTAATTCTTAATTGAATAATATAGAAGTGATTAATGTCATGCTTGGGTATACCTTATTGATTGCTAATTGTCCATAAAGCTTAATGAATAAATGAAGTTATTTATCAAGTGATTAGATGATTATAAAAAGAAATTTTAGGACGTATGGATATAAAGGAGGTCTTTCTTTCTTAAGTGTTTGTGCATTAAAACACATACTTAATTTAAAACATACGCGTGTAACTGAGTTATAGACCTTGTTGGTAATCAAAAGAAAAATTATTCTTGATGCTAAAATAAAGGAGTCTATCATGGTAATAGCTAAATAAGCATTTTGTTATTATATACATGGTTGATCAAGTACGATCTATGATTGTAGTTAAAATTGATTAATAATAATTTAATAAATTTAAATTTATTGCCCCATTTTCATTAATCAAGTCTTAATTTGTAATACAAGTTAGTCATGGGTGTTTGCTTCTTAACACTCTAGACTCGGATTACTACTAAGCCGAGTTTAGGGTGTTACAGGATTAAGCACAACTGCTTATCAAAGTATCATATTATCGAAGCTGATTGTCGTTTTTTATTAGGCATTTATTCACTTCTTGTGAATTTCTCAATACACTTTTCTCATCTCATTCAATTAATATGTTTAATTTGTATCAGAATCATAATTATAATTGAGCAAAGTTTCTTATATTTTTACAAGAATATTCGAATTAAACATACATATACATAAGGTATCAATCGAACTAGCATATCCATACTCTCAAAATTACTCAAACAATCACAAGGAAATTTTTACTTGTTAAACAAGTCATTTTCAAATATCATTGACTTAACTTACATGCCCTTCTAGGTTTCTCTTTATTTTAGCTGAGATTCATTTGTTTCAAATGCATATTCATATATGGTTCAAATGTGATCTACAATTCGTACTTGCTTCTTAGTCAAATACCAAGCATTTTTATTCATATTGGACTTTCGAATGCAGTTAATATCTTATGGCATATCAAACATCATAGTTCATAACCAAGACATCAAATACTAATACACAAATGTTACCACATATCCAGATTTAGTATAAAAATCCAACCGCAAGTCAAATTTCTCAATTAAGTTTTTATGCCACATAGTACTTATCACAAAAGCACTTACCTCATATCCAAGCTTAGCCATATTAGCACAATTATTCCTTTAAAGAAAACAACAAACAATTTAAGCATAATAAATGTAATACCCTAAGTTAGGCCTTGGAGAATGTTACCATTTCTATTTCCTAAGAAGTTACATTATTAAGCAATCGAGTAGCTAATGTGTAAACCTAGGACTAAAGTAAATGAAATGCAAGAATGGGGTGATCAATTTGTAAAGGGACCAAAATGATTAATGTCTTAAATTTTGAGTTTGCATGCCAAACTCTTAAAGTTATTTGGACTTATACACATGTCGATATATGAGCAAGCTTTGGGGGAAATTGGCTTTGAGATTAATTAAGGAAGATTAGTATCTTCCATGAGTCACCGAAGCAAGAAGCTTGAGAGAGAAAGTGATTGAGAGATCAGAGAGAGAGCGAGAGCTTCATGAAGACATGGAAATTCAAGTTTGAACCGGCCAAATTCATGAGGAGTTGTCGAATAGGTCTATAGAGGAAGGTATAACACTCTTCCTTGTACCTTTGCAAACCAAATTGATGTTATGTTCTATGAGAATTTGTTGATAGGTTGAAATTGTGTTAATAATCAAAATAAAAAATTTAGATGTTGGTAATTTATTCGAATGCTTGCATGCAAGGATGAATTTAGTTGAAATTTGGTGACTAAATCTGTTTTGTGATTTATGGGTTCAATCGAACTATGTATATATATATATATACATGTATACATATATGTGTGTAAACAATAATTCTTGTTATAATTCCATGAACCTCGACGTGTGAAATGTTGATTCAAACTATGTTGGAATTTTAGGTGTAGTAAATGAATCCAGGTTAATGATACATTGGAGCTTGATTTTTGAATTAAGGTACTCTTATGTTTAATTAGTAAACCGGGACTATTTATGGTATTAAACATGAAAGGGGTGTAAAAATTCTTGAAAGATTGAAATAAGGGTTTGTGTTGTGAGTATTCGAAAGCTGTTTTGAAAGATTAAGGGCTGTTATGTATATAGTAGAAGAACATTGGACTATTTTAAATAAAGAAAATAGGGGAGGGTTGTTAATAAATGATTTAAGGGCTGTTTGAGCTAAATTGAGGAACTGTTTTGAAAGATAATCTGGGGCTACATTGTAAGCTGAAAAAGGGACAGTTTTGATAGTAAATTGGACTGTTTTACATGTTTGAAGATCATTAAGAGGGCTGTTTTGAACTTATGCATGCTTATAAACTTATATATATATATAAACGAGACTGTTTTGAAAAAAGTATGAACAATTGTAGACTGTTTTATACATGCATGTGAATGTGTGAATTCAGGATTGTTTCTGTATGTGAATGAAAGCTTGTGGGGTGTTTTGATGTATCCAAACTTGTTTACAAATGTTTGGATTGTTGTGAGTGTATGGAAATAGATATAGGAGTTGTTTTGTGTTATGTATGTAAACTAATGAAACGGACGGTTTTACTTAGTGAAAAATAAATGAATTGAATTGGTGTTAATGTTTTGTTATTAAATTTTGGGGTTTATATAATGCCTAGGAAGAAGTTTATGGCACGAAGGCTAAAATGGAGAAAACTTGGGAGTATGTGAAAGAGTGGATTCAGGTATCTCGTAACTTCGGGATATCAGGTGAGCATATAATAAAGCCTCGGGATAGGGTCATCCCGAGCATTTTAATTGTTACTTAAATTAATATTGCATGTTCCTTAAGTAAAGGATGCTAATATGGCTAAGCTTGAAAAATAAGGTAAGTACCTTAGAAAGTACTTTATGTTACAAAGTCGGGTTGATGACTATATAAACAAATTGAATACATTTGACCATAGTGGAAAATGTTTGTTAGTTTGAAAGCTATGAATGATTAAATACAAAATGCTATGAAAGGCTTAGAAACTCAAAAGTTACTTATAATGGAATGTGTTTGATTTTGCTATGAGATGCTTGATATATATAAGTGAGTTAATTGTGACATGCGATTTAGATTGGAATAATAAGAAAAGATTAGTTAAAAATATGAATTGGTTTGAAGTTTGTTTTGGTGATTGATGATATACGCGCCGTTAGCTAAGAATTTAGATTTATGAATTGTTATTTATGTGATTCTGAATTTTGATTAAAAATGGAAAATTTGAATACATGTGCGTGTTCTGTAATTCGAACCACATGATTTGATAAATGGCAAAATTCTTTTATGGAGCCTGGGTCAAATCAATGTATTAAGTTATTTGGAATAATACATGAATCATGTTATGTGAACATTAATTTTAAGTCAAATCTGATCTGATAAGATAAGTATATGTGTAGCCTTGGTCTCAAGTCGATCTTAGGTATAGTTGGCATGCCATAGAGTTCATGGAGCTCTTGTGATTGTGTGGACTACGGTTCATATTTTGGCGACAGTAGGAGGGAAGTTTGTGGTCACTTGGCGATAGTAGGAGGGTTTGACCGGTACCATGGGTACCCTATCTGTTGGCGATAGTTGGTTGGGGATTCTAGTACCTAGGCTATTTTTTGCTTTCAAGGTTATGTTAAATTAAAAATTGAGAACCAATAAATTGAGTAATTATATATGCTGGATGCCTTGTATAAAGAAATGGTCTAATGGAATTACCTTAAACTGTAACATATGTGAAGAATGAATTATGTATGAAAATTATGATATGCTATGTTTTTAGTGAATCTGAGTAAGCTTAAATATGCATAGATAAAGTGATTCTTTGTTTGATATGTTGAATGGTTTAAGCTATGCTGATTTTTTTTTTTTTGTAAATTGTTGTTACCTAGTATGTAAGCTGCAAATTAAATTGAGAACTTATTTTAATGTCCTATGGCTAAGAAATTTTTGTGATTATAAGTTGATATAGTAATAGACAGTGAAATAAGAAATACGCGGTGATAAGTATTATGTACTTTCGAAAAAACTATTATGAAAAGTTATGATAAAAACTGGTACCTAAGTAAAGGATAAACTTTGATATCTTGTGAAACAAAGAATTTAACACAGCTTGTGATATGTTCATTATCTTCAATGACAAGTAACATAGAGTATGAAATATTATGCATGATAAATGATTGTTAAGTCATAGACATGTATGTTATATACTACTAAGTTTGTGTAAAAGAATTTAAGTAAGTTTGTAAGCTAATTAATGACTTATGAATGTAACCTGTATAGCATGTATATTGTATTTAGGGAAACTTTCAAAAGTTCCTTGTGTAAGCAGATAACGATTGACTAATTAGTTTACATGTGTGATTTGCTGAAATGCTGAAAATGTTACAAAATGATTGGACTATTGTAGAAATATACATATGCTTATTTCGTGTGAATCTTATGCGATAAGTATTGAATTCCATGAGGTGCGAGGTTGGTAATTTAGTCATATGTAAGGTGGTATTAGGAGGAAATCTTGAAATGTCCATAAGGAAATAAAAGAAAGAGAAGAGGACAACGTGTATAATAAGTAAATATCTAGTGGGCATAATTGAATGTATACATAAATAACTAAATCACGTATGTTTTTGTGTGACGAATAAACCTACCATGTCCTAGTGAAATTCGAATAAAGGTTATTTAGGCATCCATTTGAGCTTGATCCGAGTTCTTGAATCATAAAAGTTATGGGCTGATTCGAAAGCTTAATTTAGATAAGACTTTCTTATGTTCAAGCTGTAGTTATACCTAATTGTTAGACATTCTTGAAAGGATATATTTTAGTTCCATGTTAATGGATAATTCGATCTACCTTACTAAGCTAATGCTTATCATATCCTTTCATCTGCTTTTAAGGTAAAACTTGCTTGGATATCTCTAGAGCTCGGACATGATCACTGGTAGTAAGATGTATGTTCGCAAATTCTTAAGAACTCTTAGACGGTGGCACATAGATTTTAGAATGCATATTGCATTTAGATCTCTCTATTTTGATATATGATTGTAAGCTTAATAAGTTCAAGTTGTGTAAATGGTCTTTACATCATTTATGGCTGATTATTTTAAATGTCATAGTTGTTTGGCTTGTTTTGTTTCGATTGTTTGCTAGAAGATTATGTTTCTCTTGATTGATGTCAAATGGCTACTTCCTCGTCTAAGGTAATCTGGAATTGATGCTGGAATGACTATGATTTATCGATCATGTTTATGGTACTTTATTATGTGTCTATTAAAATTCAAGTGGTTGTAATATAATGAATCATGACTAAAGACGTGTAATTAAATTAACTATGTAGATTGTTGGATTACAATGATAGTGTTCAAGTTATGGATATGTTAACATGGTGGTTGTTTGTATGCTATAATTACATAGGAATCTATTCACATGATTATTCCTTGTCAAGTTTACAAAATGACGAATTAATAGATTTTGGTGATTGATCTTTTCCTCCTGCTTAAAAGAAATCGAGTTAATTGAGATATTGAATTAGGTTTTAGGAAGGCGTATTCAATCAGTGCTTTTAATAACACCCAAGTTACATAAGTAGCTTGTTGAGTAAGTTATATTTTTGGGGTCCTTGTTCGAATAGCATGCTACTAGTATTAACTCAGATTTATCCATGTTGTAACAACAATAAGATTTAAAAAGTTAAGCTCAAACCCGATTTTGAATCATAATCCTATAAAATTGTCGTATTTTGTTTGATTGACTCTTATGTTTTTCCTTAGTCTGCATTGTCTGAATCATACATTGGGTTGAATTTTGAAAGTTCCAGTTGGACGATTGTTACTGATAAGTTATATGAGTTAAATTATTATGTGAATTGTTGAAGCCTTTTTGTTTATCCTGGAGAAACAGTTTAAAAGTTCGAAAATTTCTTAATCTCGTTTTGCAAGTTCGGTTAGGAAATGCTTAAGTATTGTCTGTTGTTTAATTGTTTGTGCTATAATTCTTTTTAAACTGGTCTAGCTCCTAGACCGGGTAAGTGGTGTTATAATAAAGGTGCTCGGGATAGTTTTACTCTATCCCAAGACTTAATCTACACTCACCTCTTATCTCGAAGTTACATGATACCCGAATCCACTCCCTCATACTTTCATAACATCTCTTTTCTTGCCTCCAAGTTTTATCCGCTTCGTAATCATGATACGAACTCCAAATTTGAATATCAAAACAAGGACACCAATTAAATTCATTTATTATCATTCTTATTGCAATCATACACATATATATACACATTCACACAATTCAGTCCTTTAATGTTCTTATTCTAAATAGAACAACTTAATACTCATGTATATACATTTTTCACATATCAAAACAGTCCAATAAAGGTCATATTCAAACAAATAACTTCATTTTTTCACATATCAAAACAGTCCAATAAAGGTCATATTCAAACAAATAACTTCATTTTTCATGTTTTACACAAATTCATGGATCAAAACAGTCCCATACACATTTATATATATAATTACAACAGCCCAAACACTCATACACTTTACATATGATCAAAACAGTCTCAAACACCCTCGCAGAGTTGCAACACTATTTTTTTCAATTGTTATACAATTATACATCTCAAAATAGTCTCTTCAAGTTACTAGATATGCCTTCCAGCCCTGTTTCCTCTAATTACAAAAACATGTTTCAAATAGTCCCTATTTTTACTCATTCTTATACAAACAACCCTCTTGCTATAATCATAGATTTTCCCTATTTTCTAGATCATCAAAATAGACTTTTTCTTTACCTATTTAACCACCAATCTATCCATTTCTCATGTCCACACATTGTTAAATTTATATGTACACATATGTCAACAAAACAATCCTCAAATGCTCTTATGGTAGCCCCAATTATAATCATACATGCACATGTTCAAAACAATCGAAATGTATTTCTAAACAAGCTTTAACATCAAATTTCAGTTTCAATTCAACCAAACTATCCATCCATGACTTATCACAAGCAATTCGATATTTCAATTGTGTGACCAAATTCACAAAATCATAAGTGTTCATCATTTACAAACTTCTAATATGGATTCAAATTTTAGAAATCTAATAACACCTAGTATATAAAAAATTATCTAAATTCTTCAAATTAAAATCTAAATTTCAGAAAAGGGAATTGATGCTTACCCTATCCTTAGACTCGATTCAAATGCAAGGGATGATCTTAACCGAGCTTGAGCTCAAAGGATGATCTTAACCGAACTTGAGCTCTCTCTCTACCTCATTTTGATTTTCGGATGAAGTAAGGAAGGATGAAGATAGCCGATTCAGTCATCATCCTTCCCACACATGTTTTCATTCTTGTATTACAAGTGTATATGCCCTCTAACTTAAAGACATTTTACATGCAAACCATACTTTCTTTAATACATTATTTTTGGTCCTTTCAATATGACCCACTAATGTTCATAACTCCCATTTGTGTCCTAAAACTCTAAATTGATTTATCTAAGATATATTTCAATAAATTGGAGTGTAACATACTCTAACCACCCTAGTAGGATTAGATAAGTTACCACAATTACAATCAATAATCAATTCAATTAAAGCTAGCGAGTTCAATTTATTTTAAGCCTTTCTTGCATATTAAGTAACAATTCGAATAGGTGAGCATTCAATAGACAATGCATGATGCACCTACTAGATATATTAGGACCCGTAATGCCATTAGTTATCATGATCAACACCATTTAGGACTTACTTGTTCTTCAAGCAACCATTCGAATGGTTGGAGAACACAATAGGAATTTCAATGTTCAACATAGCTATTATGCATACTAATAGGTGATTAACATCATTTACCTATGTGACCATAATCAAACCTACATGCTTTCAATGTTATATACATCATTCGACTAGAACAATAAGTGACCAAAGTAGTCCATGTTTAAACATGAAGGTTACTATATTTACTTGTTGCTAACTAGCAAACTTCAATAGGACGATTCAAACCATTACATGCATAATCTAACCATGGGAATCAAACATTAGGCTAACAAGCATTCAAGCTCAATTAAGTGTATACATACCCATATTTATATACAATACTCTTTATAGATCATAGATGAAGTTAATTATACAAACCATTACTAAGTGATCATAAATATACATGCCTTAGGTGCCACCATCCTAGGAGAACTATAACAAGATGGAAACGTACTTTTTCAAGCAAAATGTGAATTGTACGAGTCTAGACTTCAGGATATGATCCAATATCAACCTGAATCGTAGTAAAGAGACTTGATTAAGCAAAGCTTAGTGAGTGAATTCAAGTTACAAGGCAATCAATACAATAAGTCTCAACTACAACCCATCTAATAGATGGTATGGTTCCCCCATCAATAAGGAACCATTCGAATAACTATGTAAACCATATTAGATGCATTTGCTTAATTTCCAATCAAATATCAATACAAGGCTTGAAATTAGACATGCTCAATCATCCAATTCGAATTATAATAGGCATAGCATGTCATTTTAACACAATCAATGTCTCAAAACTCGAGAAATCTCATATAAGCAATGTCTCAATATCAATAGCTAATAGCATTCAATTTTCCTTTACTATAAAACAATGCAATTCAATGGAGTAATAGATTCAATGTACATGAAGTATGAGTTCATTTTAAGTATAGCCTTGAGAATCAATTACTCAGTCTAGATACTCGAGTCCTTATCCAAACTGTCACCAATAACAATAATAAATATGGTACAAAGTACCGGTCAAATCCCTCCTATTGTCGCCAATGACTAATAACAATACCTCCCTCCTACGTCTCCAATTAAGGACCATGTCCCAGACCGTAGTCTACCCTGATAATGAGCTCTATGGCATGCCAACTAAATCTATGACCAACTCGAGACCAAGGTTGACAATAGTTATCACATTCATTCAATTTCAAGCATGATTCGATTCAATGTGAACATTTAGTGCCAATATCCCTTTTCAACCTAATAAGGTTCAATGCCAATCACAATACCAATAGCTCAATGATCAATATTTTACAATCAATTAATGCATATCTATCAATAAGTCATTAGATCAATAGATTGAGCTGTCTTTAAGTTAGCAATTAGCATGCTTCAATACAATGGAAATCAAGTTAGCAAAGATCGTGCTACAACAACCAATTTAATCAAGGAAGCGTGCTTATCAATCAAGTAATCATTCAATTGCTTCAATCAAGTAAACACTTACCTTACAAATGCTTAAGAGCATGCTCATTATAACATTAAAACTAGAAATCAATAAGCAATTTAAATCAATAAATAATTAGAAAGGTTACCGCCCTTTCCAAAACTTTAAACTACACTGATATGAATTTTCCGAGCTATTGTTGATCCTTGATTGAAATCCCTTTCCCTCTACTAGCTTGCTGATCTATGTGAGCCCCTTTTTCCTCAATTTCCACTTGATCTATCATTACATATAATGAATAGTGTATTAGGTAGAATCCAACAACCATTTAAGTCATTCTATGACTCCATACATTCAAGCATTCAATTAAAAACATCGAGACTGTCGTTGCATGGCAGCATGTGCACTACTTGCTTAAATGTTCATATCTTTTATTATGTAAGTCGAAATTTTGAACCGTTTGCACCATTAGAAAGCTAAATTAATTGTCATTCTAACCATATAGGCCTTGCATTTTTATTCATTCTGAATTAATACAATTTTTTATTTAAAGGCTGACCAAATTATGCCGCTGGATAGTTTGCACTGTCCTTAGCGATTAATCTCTACAAACTATTTTATAACTTGGAATTCGATTCCGTTTGTTGTATACGAAACTAGATATACTCATGATTCTGTACATATAATATTTACTCCCTAATTTGGTCTATGTGATTTTTCTACAATTTTTTAAACTCACTGCCCGAAACAGTCTTCTGGACAAATTTCCTTTAGCTATATTCTAGCTTCACTAATCACTTAGACAAGGATTCTAACATGATTGTTCAACATATATACTCATTTATACATGTCTAAGTCAGTCTAATTATGTATCAAACCTATAAAAATGGGGCAATTGAACAATATTTTCGAATTGATTCAATAAGATATCATCTCACTAGAATTTCCAGCAACAAGAATTTCAATTCACATATCAATCATCAATTCTAGTATTCATCTAAGTTTTTCCAGAAACTAACATAACAATTCACCATCAATTTGGTTAATGACAACATCAATTTCTAAAGCCATTCGATTCATTCTAAACAATCTACCATTTCATGGATTGATCAATCAATTGAACTTCTTAACTAATTCATGGCATCAATTCACTAACTAATCATCCAATTCATGTAATTCAAGCAAGAACTTAAAATCTACATGCATCATTTGAGTCTATAATGCATTAAGGAAGAGATTTTACCTTCCTTTCAAAGATAATATGAATGCTAGCAACTCCAATTCTTCCAAATTTCAAGCTTGAATCTATGAACATGAAGTTTTCTCACTGATTTCCTTTCTCCCTAATTTTTTTTCATCAATTTGGCACTAAGGAGGAAGATGACAATGGACCATCAATTAACACATTCCAAAATGACTAATTTGCCCTTGATTATCCACTAATTAATGACATGTATAGGGGCATTTAGGAATATATAAATTTAGCAAGCATTCCTTCATTTTGTTGCTTGTTTTAGTTTGGTCACTTATAATTTAGGTTACAACTTTTTCATTTATAGCTTACTAGTCCTTATTAACTAGACCTAGTACCTTGCTTTAAACCAATTAGGGATTAAATGAAGACATTGTATTAACTTCCTTTATACTAGTTTTGAGGATATTACATGGAGACTTAAGAGAATTAACATTTAAACTTCTAGTTCATATTTTTGGGTATTACAGTAAGTACTTTTTGAAAGTACTCTATGATATGAAGTTGGTTGAAAACGGTATATAAATGAAAATGTTTGACCATGCTGTGATAGGCTTACTAGCTTGAAAACTATGTATGATTAAACATGATATACTATGAAATGTTTGTTAGTTCAAAAACTACCATGACATAATGTATTTGGTTTTGCTAATTTGAAAGCTAAATATGACTAAATATGGTCGATACACTATAAGATGCTTGATATATGTACGAAAGTTATTTGTAATTGAGAATGTTTGTTACAATAAGGAATAAGCTTTGATCAAGTTTAATTCTATGTGAAATTGATGGCTTAAATACAAAAGAATTATGATTGATTTGAGATAAGTGATCTTGGCTATTGACACTTTCAATCAAGAGAATTGAAATGTGGAGTTCACATGTAGTGAACATGCCGTATTACTCATATTGAGAAAGAGGTATTGAAGCATTTATATGGTATTACATAATGGATCTATGCTCACTTTAAGTATTAAAGATGGTTGATGTAAAGCCTAGGTCTCGAGTCAGTCTTAGGTATAGCTGGCATGCCACAGAGTCCATAGAGCTCAGTGTCGGGGTGGACTACGATCCGGGACAATGGTCCTATAACACCCCCTACCCTGGGCTAGTAGCAACCTGGCTCGGGAGCATTACATAACAAGTAGGCAATGGCAATGAACAATACAATACAAGAACATTCAAACATACTTACTTATCATACAAGCAATTCACATTTGACTTCAATATCATCCAAGGCATTCGAATAGATCCCTTAGATTAATTTCTTTCAAGCTCACATTACAAGCTCCTACTTTATCAAGATAATTCACTTCATTTTATCCCTATACTCATTTGAATAACCCTAGTGCAACATGATTTCATTTCATTTCTTTGTTTCTTAGACTTATACATGTACATCTTAACCCAAATTGCTAACTTGGTTCTTGATCATTCAATTTACATGAAACTAGTTCCATTCAAGTTATTTACTTTACTTAACCATTCGACAATCATCTATACAAGCATACATATCACATACATCAAGTATTGTTACATATAAGTGACCCTTTAGGTTCAAGTCATTCGAATGAAATACAAGCAAGTATGGTTCGATCAACCTATGTTCAATTCAAGCAAGACATGTACACTAAGTAAGGCATTCGTTTGTTTCAAGATAAACTAGATCAACATTAGATCATTTCGTTCTTAAATCCATATATGTACAACCAATACCATTCATTACATGGAACTTAAGTTCATTACATAGTTGTTACTAACTTTATAACATAGTAGGCCCATCAAGACATTATATACAAGTACTAAAATGCATGTTCAACTAACTATATACATTCTAGTGCCACCATTCTAGGATATATACAAAACAAGTATGAAACCATACTTAGGCAAAACTTGTGTGAGTTGCTTCTTGCTCAAGGAATTAGGCTTCAAGATCAAGCAACGATTGAATCCTTTATCCTGTAGTTGGGAAGAATGAAAACAAGAGTGATAAGTACAAAAATGTACATAGTGAGGTAGTACTAAATCTAACCATTTATTATGTCAAGTTTCATGGTCATTAAAATCAAGTATAGACTTAGCTAAGGCTTTCAAGCAATAGAGTGATCTTAGCTAAGGCTTTAAGCATTAGAGTGATCTTAGCTAAGGCTTCAAGCATTTGAAGAATCCCAACAAAGGATAACAAGCATCAAGATAATCCCAATTAAGGATTCAAGCATTCAGCCATTCAAGGAACAAGAATCAAGAAATTCATATCATAAATCAAGCACATCATGCTTGCAAAACAATAAATCAAGGAGTCATGCTTTCAAGTGAAGTAACATACAAATTCATGGCATTCAAGGCAAGTAACATATGATGTAGGATTGTTATTTCAATTGTTATTCATTAAACAACCCCTTGGTACTTAGTTTGTATAGGTAATCGAGTCTCCAACCAATTGTCGCCACAAGATGCATCGTAGTGCTGGTTAACCCTCCTACTCGCCAAAGACCACATACATACCCTCTGGCTATCGCCAAATAGGGGCCTTAGCCCTGGACCGTAGTCCACCCTTACACAATGAGCTATAAACTCTAAGGCATGCTCTTCTACCTAGTCCAACTAGCTACCAAGGTTGTTCGATTTACCATTTATTCAAGTGTTTTTGTAACACCCCATCACCAGGTTAGCCGTAACCTGGTTCTAGATCGCTACCCGAATAAAAACAAAGTGATAGATAGGTTACTTGTCGAACAAGTAGCCTCGAAATTACTTTCCTGGATGCGCAAGTAACCTAAACTTTAAACCTTTCAATACAACAATACATTCATCAATCCACATTAAAAAACAACCAACATACATAGCATACTATTTTAGGTATCATTTTGTTCCAAAATTACTCAGCTTCCGGATTAATCGGTGCTAGTGAAGGTATATGGCCGATGTTGAGCCAGCTTGTCAATAGGGGATCGGTTTGGCACAATAACAATAAGATCAATTGGGTGATCTTGTTTAAGGGAGTTACGAGATGATTGAACATCTATTTCATACTAGTAAGACATTCTTGCTGCTCAGGATTGATAATAGGAGCTTCCTATTGAGCAGCAGCCTGAGCTTGATGTTGAGCTTGCTGTTCTATCCCCACACTATCTCATTCGTTCGAGGAGCCTACATGACTTTCATTATCCCGACCCAATATTGTTTATGACATTCTAGTTCAATCAGAACAAATAGAGTCTTAGTTATCACATTTACACATTTATGCAACAACACAAGCTTATATCAAGTCTCATAGGTGGCACACATCCTATATGATGTAAATGAGCTTAAAAAATCAACCAAAAAGCTCTGATTACCAATAAATGTAACACCCCATCCCTGGGTTAGTCGTAACTCGGTTCTAGAGCGTTACCATAATGAAAACAAAGCTATATATAGGCTACCTGTCGAACATGTAACCTCAGAATTACTTGCCTTGATGCGCAAGTAACCTAAACTTTAAACCTTTCAATATGACAATACATTCATCAATCCACATTAAACAACAACCAACATACATAGCATATTATTTTAGGTACCATTTTGTTCCATTTCATACTTATAACCTAAGTTACTATTATCACATTACCAATCCATTCAATTTGCATACATCATTCAAACAACAAACACAAGTGTGGCATACTTCACTTTAGGTTACTTCTAGCCATAATTCAACTTTCTTTCTTATTTCAATTCCATGTGCTTATTCGAATTACACTAAGGGATTCACTAAACAAGCTTTAACTAGCTTACTTGCATATTAAGAAACTACTTATTCAATCATTCAACATGATAATTACAAGCATACAATTTCCAATCTTTACAAGTTTAGCACCCTATTCGAATAGCTAGTTGATACCTAAGCTTATTAAGTTTGTTTCTTTACAATTAAGACATATCATTTCATTTGTTTCCTATTTCAATCAAACATAACATTTCATGGCATCCTTAGATAATACATTGTAAATGCGTGATTGCACATACCTTGGCCTTAACTCAACATAGCCAAATCATCCAATAGCTATAGGAAACAATGCATGATCATACCATTTCTACTTTAGTATTCGATTCATACAAGGTTTAACAAGCATTGCAATACTATCATATTATGCGCAGCATCATACCTTCTTATATATACAAATCAACCAAGTCACATATATAGTTTGAATCATCCAAATTGATTACATGTTGGGCCCATCAAAACAATACACATACTAGTCTTAAACACATACCCAAATGCATGATGTAGGCTAACTATTACAAAATCTAGTGCCACCAAACTAGGAGCATACAAAGAGTATGAATTCATTCTTTTACGTTTTGCTCAAATGTTACTTCAAACCCAAGATATCCTCTTGAAGTAATCTTTAATCTGTTATGGAAATAATGAAGAGTAGAGTGGTAAGTACAAGTTATGTACTTAGTGAGGTAACACTAAATCTAGTAAATTTTCCATGCATATAAATCCAAGTTTACATGTAATTCAAGAATCAAAAACATCATAATCAAGCCACATGCTATTCGAATTGCATAAGGAACTTAGGTAATCTTTACATATCATACAATCAACATAACTACATCCACCATGGTTTTCATAGTCCATCCGAATAACATGCTTAAAGGACAAGCAACCAATCATCAAATTATCAAGTAGGCATTTATACATAAAAGCATCATCCATACATTTATTTCATGACAAGAAACAAGTTTACCAACCATTCATGTGTCATCTTTCAAAGCAAGAAAGTTCATTCAAGTTTCTTACAATACAAGCAATGTTTATTAAGTCATATTTCAACATTCCTTGGTAAATAGCTTACTAGTTAATCAAATCATAACAATATGCAACGAAGTGCCAATATGCACCGTAGTGCCAATATGCACTGTAGTGTCAATATGTACCGTCGTACCAATATGCACCGCAGTGCCAATATGCACCGTAGTGCCAATATGAGTTCAAGATTCCAAGGCATGTCATCCTATCTATCAAACTAGCTACCAACGTTGTTAATTATCCATTTCATTTAAGATTTATAAATTTCTTGATTCAATATAATATTATGCCATTCAAAGGCCAAGCCCTTAGGCTTATGGAGTCTTAACTCCTAATACATAACTATCCATACCATTCGATTCAATCAGCCATGTATAACATTCACAAACACAAGCATATGTATGCATTGTGCGCACCTTATTCTCCAAGCAAGCATGTCATTTCATGCCTTAGGCATAAGCAATGCACATGACAAGCATTTGATTACATTTGCTTTACACCCAAGTAAACACAAAGATCATGGCATCAAACAAGGTATCATACATTTCATTCTTCCCTTAATTAGCCAAATATACTTTAAGTCATGTTACATGTCATTGACATTTCATTTAAGCAATAACAAGGTTGGTTAGGACCTAAGGCCCAACCCTAAGGTTAGTTACACTCACAATACTCCTAGCAATTAAACTATCTTTGATCCAAATCCCTTTGCCTCTAGCTTTGGGATGTTCACTCCTATCCTCTTCTTCCCCAATCTGCTGCCCTTGATCTAGCAAGCATAACATATACGCATTTCATCAAAACAAACACAATATCACACAATCATAGTAGCAATGTTATCACATTTTACCTAACATTTAGCTACCATTTTTATGCTTCTTTTTAAGCATTTCTTAACAATTCAATTCCATATTGTTATTACTTCATTTTAAGACATAATTGGACAGATTACAATGTCCCAAAACTGTTTTAGAAACAGTTTGAATTTAGGTGCAAAAATTGTCCCAAACTGCCCAGGACATTGCTGCCTGGTAGTTTGCACATTGTCCCTTTAAATGGTCATATCTTTTAATTCGTACGTCGAAATTTTGATTGCTAAACACCATTGGAAATCTAACAAAATTTCCTATAAGACCATATAAGACTTGAATTTTAGTTATTAGCCAATTAATACAATTTATTGTTCAAAGATAGGTCATTTATGCTGCCTGGATAGTTTGCACTGCCCAGCAATTCCTATTTACAGTCTTCAAATCAACCGATCAAAAGCCCCTAGAATTTAACTCCATATAGTTTAACCCCTCGTGCATCCATGGAATATTTTTTTTCTCTCTCTCCCTCTATTTTTGTCTCGGTTCCTAGAAGAAGATGATCACTTAGATGATTCATCTTTTGGCTAATTACATCCTACACTTGCCACTCCCCATGTTGGGCAAGTGGAGAAGTCCTCAAAAGCATGGAATCCTAACATGCAAACCACAACATTCTCAATCCTTCAATTTAATCCTTCCCATTATGACTATTAAGTTTTCCCTTACTTTAATTTTGGTCCAAATCATTTAATCAATACTACTAAAGATAAAATTAATCAAATTTGATTCACAAGCAAAAATTGTACGAGCTTCTAGACTATATTTGGGATGTTACAATTCCCCCTCCCTTAAAATGAAATTCGTCAATGAATTTCATATGAGATGAACATATGAGAGTATAGATCCTCTGTAACTGCTTCAAGTATTCAAGTGGTTTCTTTAATCTTGTGATTTCTCCTTAAGGCTTGTAAGAGGAAGTAAATTTGGTATGGAGCCTTCTATCTTTAAATGGAGTCTTTGTTTCTCAGAATCAAATCAGTTTGGCCTAAACTATTAGTTCTTCTGTAACTTGCATTGAGCACGAGGGAGATTTCACTTTACAAATCAAAGATTCATTGTCAAGTTCTCAAGCAAACAAGGGTTATCCTTTCAAAGAGCTTGGGCTAAAGGAGTGACTAAGATAGATAATGTCACACCCTGAAAACCAGTCTAGTCGGGGTTAAGTTCCGGTGATCAAATATTTTGTACCGGTTAAATAATTAGCTTGATTTTGTTCCTAATTTGAAGTAGTAAAGGTCATTTGGGCTAACCGTATCAGTTTATTATTATCATTATTATTAAAAGGATATATGCCGTGAGTGGGGGGACCCGCCGCAATTCCTTCAACTGAAGGAAATTGCCGTGAATCACCCCACAATTGGGGATGATTCAACATGGCACAAGGGGGAGGTATTGCCACGTGGATAAATCCAAAGGTACATGCCCTTAATGCATGCCACATGTCTAATATACGTGGAGAATAAAGGTACATGAGGGAGGCGGCCAATTTAGTATAAATAGGGGGTTTATGCACAAGGTGGAAGGAAAAGAAGGAACAAACAAAAATCAATTCAGTGATAGGTTGGTAAGCTTGATTTTTCCGGTTCAATAAATTATAGTCTTTGCTATCGATTGGCTCAAGAGGTGGATAAAAAACAACCGTCATCTCTTCCAAAAGCTAAGAATAAAGGCACCGTTATCTGAGAGTCTTAAAAACATTAGATTGTCGAGGTGAGCGTAGTGTCAAGGGATAGGCTCGGTGCCATCCCGTTACATTATTTTATGATTGTGTTTGTATTTGTTTAAGGGCTCCCGTAGAGCAACTGTGTTGAAATTCGATTGGCAAATCCGGACCTTGAACAATTTTGAGCTTTGATCGTGTTGTTGCGGTTTTAAGTCACGTCCATGCCATATATGTATGTTATCTTTTGCTATAAACTCCTAGTGAAGTGGCATATGGACCAACTTGTTTTGTGTAAGCCTTTCTAGAATTATATGATGACTTGGTAATGTGGTTTTGTTTTGTGCTTATAATGACTAAAATTGAATTGGTTAAAAAGTGCCTAAAATGAGCGTAAGGTGAAAACTTGGTAAATGGATACCGAACACCTTGAAATTTGATGTATCAATAGGAACATGATTTGTAAGTGTACTGGTAAAATTTCGTAAGGTTTGGAAATCACCCGATAGGTTAATCCGATTAACAAAATAGTTTTGAACAATTTACAAAATGGTCACTAAATATTGTATTGTTTAATCAGATATGTAAATGATCTCCGTTAGGATTGAAATTGTACAGGCTAATGATTAGTAAGATTAATTTTAGTATGATAACCTAAATTTCGGCTAAGGACCTTTAAAATTGTAAAATTTACAACTTAGTCCCTAAGGTTAAGAAAGTTTAAAATTGACCCCAACTTCGATTAACTTTAGTAACAAACAAAGTGGACAAGTCTTAAGAAAAATCAATATGATAATTAGATTAGGTTTTGAACTTTGAAACTTTTTCTGAACCTTCGATTAGTCTTTTGATAACAATATCCGACCCGGATCCCTACTAGACCGAGAAGGGGTGTTACAATTGTGGTATTAGAGCCTAGGTTTAGTCGATTCTAGGACTAACTAGACATCCATAATGAGTTTGTGTCTACATATACCACCTAGGAGTTTATCTGTATATGTTATTAGTGACTTGCAAATTATAAGATTTAAATTGTAACACTCCCTACTCGGACTAGTAGTAAACCAGCTCGGGAGCGTTACATAAAGCAAGCAAGGACAATGAACAAGTGAATAGAATCAATACAAGAACAAGCAAGGCAAGAATTTATAACTCATCCTTATTAGATGAGTTTCTTAACTAACGAGCAACCAAACATTCATGACTTAACATGCAAGTAACTTACATTTCGATTCTTACTTCAATCTAAGACATTCGAATAGGTCACTAAATTAGTTCTTTTCATACTTACATTATAGGTTACTACTTACATGATTCATATTACATATTCAACCTTTGAAATCTTATCCCATTCTAATAACCTAAGGTTCAAACATGCTTTATTCATTTCATTATTCATTGATGTAAACATGTATCATCTTATACCTAAATTACTAACATAATTCTTTGATCATTCAATTTACATGTAACTAGTTCCATTCAAGTCATACATTATGCCTATACATTCGGCAATCACCTATACAAATACCAAAACACGTACATCATGGTATATACACACAAGTGACCATATAGTTTCCAATGCATTCGAATGGAAGGCAAGTAACATGGTTCATCTCACACAATGTTCATTTCAAGCAAGACATGTACACTAAGCAAGACTTTCGAATGGATCAAGGTGCTCTAAATCAAACATTATATCATTTCATTACAACATCATATGTGGAGCAAGAACATTCTATTACAAGAACTTTAGGTTCATTACATACTTGACAATAGGCTCATAACATAGTAGGCCCATCAAGACATTATATACAAGTACCAAAATGCATGATCAAACTACACTCTAAACAATCTAGTGCCACCATTCTAGGAGATATACAAAACAAGTATGGAATCATATTTTAACTATGCTTGTGTGACTTGTTTCTAGCTTGAGGAATCAGGCTTCAAGATCAAGCAACACTTGTATCCTTTATCCTATAGCTGGAAGAATGAAAACGAGAGTGATAAGTACAAGAATGTACTTAGTGTGGTAATAACTAGTTCAGACAAATTTATTTTGTGTCATTCAATCAAGTATGAACCTAGCTAGGGTTTCAAAGCATTAGATTGATCCGGCTAAGGCTTTCAAACAGTCGAAGAATTCTATCTAAGGATATCAACCATTAGAGTAATCCTAGTTAAGGGTCATAGCATTCGGCCATTCAAGGAATAAGAATCAAGAAATTCATATCATGAACCAAGCACATCATGCTTGCAAAACAAGAAATCAAGGAGTCATGCTTTCAAGTCAAGTAACATACAAATTCTTGGCATTCAAGACAAGTAACATATGATGTAGGATTGTTATTTCAATTGTTATTCATTAGACAACCCCCTTGGTACTTAGTTTGTGATGCACCATAGTGTTGGTCAAACCTCCTGCTATCGCCAAAGACCACATACGTACCCTCTATCTGTCACTAAATGGAGGCATTATCCCTGGACCGTAGTCCACCCTTACACAATGAGCTATAGACTCTAAGGCATGCCCTTCTACATAGTCCAACTAGCTACCAAGGTTGCTCGATTTACCATTTATTTAAGTGTTTCAAGATCAAGATCATGTCAAGCAAGTTCATTTCATATTAGGCTCTTAGGCCATTGAGCCATACCTCACATATCAAGAAGTTTCATGTTTCATTACATCAAGATGAGAATATGTCTCACGTAAGTCTTTAATATTCAATCACATTGCATCATAACACATAAAAGCATCCATGTTATCACATAATCACACTTAAGCATTCGAATTGATAATGTCTACAAGGCTAGGATCAAGTTTCATGTATTACTTTAGTCATCCTTCCCTTATTAGGTCAAGTTCATGATTAAATTCATTTAACATTTCAAGAATGTAACAAGAATACATTGGTTAGGACCTAGTCCTAACCATAGAGTTAACAATACTCCAAGCTAGCTAGTCTTGGATCCACACTCTTTTGTTCTTGGATTTAGGATGATCCACTCTATCCTCTTCCACCAAGTTTACTCCTGGTTCTATCACATTACAAGTACAAACACATGTCAAATTAATGATCATATGATCACCAAATCAAGACAAAGTTATAAGCACACAACATTCACAAATTTGGCAGCATGCTCATATACATTTCCCATTACACTTAACTACACATATATAAATTCTAGTTCATGTAAAACAAGGCATAATCAAAGGCCTAAAACTGTTTACAAGACAGTTTACAAAATTCCACAAAACAATGTGTAATTGCCTATACTGCTGCTACCAGGCAGCTTACACTCTAGTCACTTAGTCATGCATAACTTTCATTTTGTACGTTGGAATTTCAATTGGTTTACACTGGAAAGCTAATAAAATTGTCTTTATGACCATATAAGGCTTGCATTTTAGTTCTTTGCCAATTAACACAATTTTTAACTTAAAGACAGGGCATTTTGCTATACTGGACAGTTTGCACTGTCCCTAGTGTTTCTTCACTACAAGTCAGCATATAACCCAAAGTTGAGTTCTGTTTTCTTCTAATGAATTTAGACATACTATGGTGTTGTCCATAAAAATTTTAGCCTTAAATTCATTATATACAATTTATAGCGAGTTTTCAAAGTTACTGTCCAGAACAGAGCATTATGTTCTAACAAGGCAATTCAATTCATGTTCATGTTCTTACATGTATAGGTCATTATACTTCACCTAGAAATGAGATTAAAATAGAGCATAATCATGTTGAACTTAGTTTGATCTATTTGATCAACCTTGTACCTCCATTTCATCAATTAGATAGTCCATTACCTAGTTTAACTAATACAGTTAGGTGTTTTCACATTTCCAACAACATATGTACTCAATTCAATCTTCTTTTTATCTAGCAACATGATCAAAACAGGGTTCTATGTTCATTTGGCATGTTTACACATTTTCCCTATCAAAACAGTCCTTAATCAAGACTGTTTCAACCAAGTACATATTTCTCAAATTTCCAGCAACTGTACACATATTTCATTAGCAATTTAGCTTCTAGCATTCAATTTCCAAGCTCGAATTGAAGCTAGCATGACCCTAACATTCATGGCAATCATCCAATTTCATCAAGGCAATAAGAACATCATCATTTGCACATTCAAGCAATCTATAGCAAGTTAGAATCAAGTATTATACCTTCTCCAAGCTAAATTTGATAAATGGATGAATCAAGAAGCTTTAATTGAAGGTGTTTGCATGCAAATTTTCTCTCCCATTTCTCTCTCTAGAATCGGCCAAGAGGATGATAATGGGAGGAAGATAATAATTTGTTTGTTATTTTTTCCTCCTTGGCCGTGAGTCATCCATTGTTTTGGCACATGTTCTCTTCAACTGAGAACATGTGTCAAGACCCTTGATCTTAATCTTATTTGAATGCAAACTGTTGAGTTTTGCACGTTTACATTTCCATCCTTCTATTTATGCCTTTTAGTTTTCATTTCAATTCAATTTGGTTCAACTTCACTTATTTGATTTTAAGGATGGTCAATGTTCATTCTTCTTCAAATTGATTAACTTATGAATTCAATTAGGCTATAGTTTAAATAGTGGTAACATTTCTAGGACAATTTTAGGGTGTTACAATTCTCCCCCTTAAAATAAATTCATCCTCGAATTTACCTGAATCAAATAGGTAAGGATATTACTTCTTCATGACTTCTTCATATTCCCATGTTGCCCCTTCAACATTGTGATTTCTCTAGAAGACTTTGACAAGAAGAACATTATTGTTTCGAAGTCGTCTGACTTCTTTGTCAAGTATCTGAATAGGTTCTTCTTCATATGATAGATCGGGATTCAATTCCACCTCTTTGGGTTTAAGAACATGAGATGGATCATGCCTATATCTTCTGAGCATGGAAACATGGAAGACATTGTGAATCTTATCGAATTCACTAGGAAGTGCCAACCAATAAGCCACTGGACCAATCTTTTCAATTTTTTCAAATGGTCTGATAAACTGAGGGCTGAACTTTCCTTTTCTTCCAAACCGAAATACTTTCTTCCAAGGAGATACTTTGAGGAAGACCTTGTCTCCAGCATTGTATTAGATGTCTCTCCTTTTTCTAGTCATCACAAGGTTTTTGCCTATCAAATGTTGCCTTCAATCGATCATGTATGATCTTCACTTGTTCTTCGGTTTCTCTGAGTAATTGAGGTCCTAAAACCTTGTTTTCTCGCAATTCATACCAGCACAAGGGAGTTGTACATCTTCTTCCTTATAGAGCTTCAAAGGGAGCCATCTGAATAGATGTATGGTAGCTGTTGTTGTAAGCAAACTCTACTAGGGGTAGAGATTTCTCCCAATTCTTTCTGAAGTCTATTACACAAGCACATAGCATATCTTCGAGCACTTGAATGATTCTTTCAGATTGTCCATCTAATTGAGGATGAAAAGTTGTACTAAGATGCACTTTAGCTCATAGAGCCTTATGCAAGGAATTCCAAAATTGAGAAGCAAATCTACGATCACGATCAGAGATTATAACTATAGGTACACCGTGTAATCAAATTACTCCATGGATGTATAGCTCGGCTAAGGTTTCCAAGCTCATGTTCATTCGAACAGGATGAAGTGAGTAGACTTTGTGAATCTATCAACAATCACCCATACAACATCATTATTTCTTGGAGTGGAAGGAAGACCAGTAACGAAATCCATTGTAATACGATCCCATTTCCACTGAGGGAATTCAATAGGTTGGAGTAATCTAGTAGGGACTTGATGATCGGCTTTAACCCTTTGACTAGTTTGACGCTTCGATACAAAGTCTGTGATAGCCGATTTCATGCCTGGCCAACAGTATAGTGGCTTAAGATCCTTGTACATCTTAACCAATCTCGGGTGAATCAAGAATGAGCTTTGGTGTGCTTCTTGTAGCATTTCTTGTTTTATTTCCTCATTGTTAGGAACACATACTCTATCCTTGAAGTAAAGGAGTCCATTCGACTTGAGGGAGAAGACAGAATTAGACTCAGAGTCTAGCTTGGATATGCTTTTCTAAAGATCTAGATCGGTTTCTTGGAGATCTTTAATTCTCGATATCAAGTTGGATTGAACTTGAAGTTCAAACAAGAATTTCCGTCCTTTGGATAAATAGAAGTGAGCATTGACAGCCAAGGAAGCTACAAAGAATACACAAGATTACTAAGAGAGATTTTTGAGTAGTTTGTTGCAAAACAAGAAAGATGTTCGAATGAATTACTTGTAATCCAACAAATATTAAATTTCGAATTAAAATATTCTAGAATTTAGATTTAGAGGTTTACCTGAGTATGGTTTGCGACTAAGGGCATCAGCAACCACGTTTGCTTTCCCCGAATGGTAGTCGATAACCAAATCATATTCTTTAAGCAATTATAGCCATCTTCTTTGTCTCAGATTAAAATCTTTATGAGTCATGAGGTATTTGAGACTCTTTTGGTCTGTGAACAGGTTACATTTCTCCCCGTACAAGTAATGTCTCCAGATTTTGAGAGAAAACACGATAGCTGCCAATTCTAGATCATGTGTAGGGTAGTTTGACTCGTGTGGTTTCAGTTGCCTTGAAACGTAAGCTACTACTTTTCCATCTTGCATTAGTACACATCTTAGTCCTAAATGAGATGCATCACTATAGACAGTGAATTCTTTACCTGATTCTGGTTGGATAAGAACCGGTGCATGAGTCAGAGCTTGCTTAAGAAGATCGAAGCTTTGTTGTTGGTTCTCTGACCAAACAAAGGGTGTATCTTTATGGGTTAGCTTCGTCAAGCTTGCGGCAATGGATGAAAATCCCTTGACAAAACACCAATAATACCTAGCTAAACCGAGAAAGCTTCTAACCTCAGCAACATTCTTCGAAGGTATTCAATCCATGATGGATCAAAATTTGCTTGGGTCTACTTTAATTCCTTCTGCCAAGATGACATGGCCAAGGAACGAGATTTCCGATAGCAAAAAATCACACTTAGAGAACTTTGCGAACAATTCGAAGATGTTCTCGGAGAGTTTGCAATACAATTTGAAGGTATTCGGAGTGTTCTTCCATATTCCGAGAATACACCAAGATGCCATCGATGAAGACAACCACAAACTTGTCAATATAGGGCTTGAATATACGGTTCATGAGGTCCATGAAAGCAGCCGGAGCATTCATTAACTCGAATGGCATTACAAGGAGGTCAAAGTGGCCATATCTAGTACGGAAGGCTGTCTTGGATACATCTTCTTCTTTTACCCTCATTTGATGGTATCCCGATCGAAGATCAATCTTTGAGAACACCGAAGCATCCTTCAGTTGATCGAAGAGATCTTCTATCTTGGGAGAGGATACCGATTCTTGATAGTAAACTTGTTCAATTGTCTGTAATCAATACAATGTCTCATAGTCCCTTCTTTCTTCTTCACGAACAAGACTGGAGCACCACAAGGAGATGAGCTAGGCCGAATAAAGCCTTTGTCTTGTAGCTCTTGGAGTTACTTCTTAAGTTCTTTCAATTCAACTGGTGCCAGTCGATAGGGTGTGATGGACACCGGAGTTGTTCCAGGATGAACTTCAATCCCGAACTCTACTTCTCTGGTTGGAAGGAGACAATGGAGTTCCTCAGGAAAGACAATAATGAATTCAGACACAATTGGCATATTAGGTAAGCTGAATTCAAATTCATATTGCATATTAATGGAAGCAAAGATTGAGGACAGTTTTCTATCAATTAGGAGGATTGATTATTTCCCTAAACCCTGGAGATATAGTTTTCTATTTTGGCAATCTATTAAGGCTTCATGTTTCTTTAGCCAATCTAGTCCTAACACTAGATCGAATTCACAAGAAGGAATGACATAAAGGTCCATGGGAAAAGGTACATTTCAAATGCTTATAGGACATTTCTTGCAAAGGAAGTTAATAGGCATATTTCCTCCTATAGGGTTCGAAACTACAAGCCTACCTTGAACAAGTTTGGGTTTTATGTTTAACTTAGCAATCAGTGAAGAACATACAAAGGAGTGGGTAGATCCCAAATCAATCAAAGCATATACATGACTTGAATTTAATTCAACAGTACATTTTGATAACGTCAGGTGCTTCTTCTTCCTCTTTCCCACAAATGTGGTATATTAGAGCAGGGGCTCGAGATTCTTGGTGTCTAGGGGCTAAATGTTGGCCTCTACCTTTTATTTGATTCCCGGAATAAGCTTGTCTTGGGCCCTTGTTTCAATTAGATGGAGTTGATCAAGCATTTACGGAGGTTTGAGTTGGAACCTTGTTAGGATTCTAAGGACAATCCCGAATATAATGATCGGATGCTCCACATAAGAAACACAAATTCTGTTGAGTTTTGCATTTCCCGGTGTGGTGCTTTTGATAGAACTTGCAAGTATGATATTGAGTAGCCTTGCCAGAATTATTTGTAATATCAACAGAGATGATCGGGGCTGAAAACTTGATTATTGTTTGAGGTTTTAGTATGTAATTGCTTTTATAAACATGAGTATAATCCGAAGAGTGATCTTTGGAGTGTTTAGATTACTTTGACTGCCAATGAGGCTTGTCATTAATCCTGGATCGTTTACCCTTCTAAGAGTTACCACTATTGTGTTTCTCAGAGGCCTTCATCTTTGCCTCAGTTGCAATAACTTGGTTCACCAAATTCTGGAAGTCAGTGATACCCAGGGCAGTGAAGATTGGACTCAGTTCATCATTAAGGCCATCAATGAACATCCGACATTTATCAGCATCGGTTTTGATGTATTTTGACCCGTACTTGCAATACTTGCAAAAGTTGCTCACGTACTATTCAATAGGTTGACCATGTTGCTTGAGGTACAAGAAACATTTTTGGTGCTCGGTGACGTACTATTCATTGATGTATTTCTTCCTGAATTCTTCGAGGAAGAATTTCCAAGTTATGGCTTCAGCAGGAGCAGTCAATGTAGTGGTTTCCCACCAGCTTAGAGCTTCATCTACCAACAAGGCTATGGCACATTCGAGCTTGTGCTCATCAGGACAAGGTAATTGATTGGTCAAGATTTGGGTAGTGGCCACTAACCAATACTCAGCTACTTCGGGATTGGCTTCATTAGTGCTAGTGAAAGTATAGGCCCGGTGTTGAGCCAATTTGTCAATCGGGGCTCTGTTTGGCACAGCAACGGGAGGAGTAGTAGGATGATCTTGTTTCAAAGTAGTTACTAGATGATTGAACATCTCATTCATACTTGTAAGACATTCATGCTCCACAGGATTGATAGCATGAGCTTCCTGTTGAGCAGTAGCTTGGGCTCATGTTTGAGTTTATTGTTGTGGAGGATTCTGTTCCATCCTCACACTGTCTCCTTTATTCGATGAGCCTTCAGGACTTTCATTATCCTAGCCAAGTCTTGTTCCAGACATTCTACATTCAAATAGAACAATTAGGGGTTCCGATTAATAAGCAAGACACAAGTTATTCAATACAAGTCTCCTAGGTGGCACAAGTATCCTATATGATGCATGATAGACTAGTTTAGTCCTAGAAACGACTAAACATAAAGCTCTAATTACCAATCAAATTTAACACCCCTTACTCGGGCTAGTAGCAACCCGACTCGGGAGCGTTAGTGAACAAGCAAGCAATGGCAATGATCAAGGGACATCAAGAACAAGGCAAGCAATACAAGAACAAGCAAGGCAAGCAATACAAGAACAAGCAAGGCAAGCATTGATAGCTCATCCTTATTAGATGAGTTTCTTAACTAACAAACAACCAAACATTCATTGCTTATCATGCAAGTTACTTACATTTCGATTCTTACTTCAATCTAAGACAATCAAATAGGTCGCTAAATTATTACGTTTCATACTTACATTATAGGTTACTACTTACATGATTCATATTACATATTCAACCTTTGAAATCCTATCCCATTCGAAAAACCTAAGGTTCAAACATGTTTTCTTCATTTCATTGTTCATTGATGTAAACACGTATCATCTTATACCTAAAGTACTAACATAATTCTTTGATCATTCAAGTCACATGTAACTAGTTCCATTCAAGTCATACATTATGCCTATACATTCGGTATATACACACACACAATTGACCAAATAGTTTCCAAACATTCATTACTTATCATGCGCATACACCATGGTATATACACACACACAACTGACCAAATAGTTTCCAATGCATTCGAATGAAAGGCAAGCAACATGGTTAATCTCACACAATGTTCATTTCAGGAAAGACATGTACACTAAGAAGTACTTTTGAATGGATCAAGGTGCTCTAAATCAAACATTAGATCATTTCATTCCAACATCATATGCGGAGAAACAACATTCTATTACAAGAACTTTAGGTTCATTACACACTTGACAATAGATTCATAACATAGTAGGCCAATCAAGACATTATATACAGGTACCAAAATGCATGATCAAACTACACTCTAAGCAATCTAGTGCCACCATTCTAGGAGATATATAAAACAAGTATGGAATCATACTTTAACTATTCTTGTGTGACTTGCTTCTAGCTTGAGGAATTAGGTTTCAAGATCAAGCAACACTTGTATCCTTTATCTTGTAGTTGGGAAGAATGAAAATGAGTGTGATAAGTACAATAATGTACTCAGTGAGGTAGTAACTAGTTCTAACAATTTTATTTTGTGTCATTTAATCAAGTATAAACCTAGCTAGGGTTTCAAAGCATTAGATTGATCCTAGCCAAGGCTTTCAAATAGTAGAAGAATCCTAGCTAAGGATATCAAACATCAGAGTAATCCTAGTTAAAGGTCATAACATTCGACCATTCAAGGAACAATAATCAAGAAATTCATATCATGAATCAAGCACATCAGAGTAATCAAGCATATCATGAATCAAGTCTAGTAACATACAAATTCATGGCATTCAAGACAAGTAACATATGATGTAGGATTGTTATTTCAATTGTTATTCATTAAACAACCCTCTTAGTACTTAGTTTGTATAGGTAATCAAGTCTCTAACCAACTGTCATCACAAGATGCACCGTAGTGCTTGTCAACCCTCCTACTGTCGCCAAAGACCACATACGTACCCTCCGTCTATCACAAAATAGGGGACTTAGCCTTGGACCATAGTCCACTCTTACACAATGAGCTATAGACTCTAAGGCACGTCCTTCTACCTAGCCCAACTAGCTACCAAGGTTGTTCGATTTACCATATATTCAAGTGCTTGAAGATCAAGATCATGTCAAGCAAGTTCATTTCATATTACGCCCTTAGGTCATTGAGCCATAGCACATACAAGCATCCATGTTATCACATAATCATACTTAAGCATTCGAATTGATCATGTATACAAGGCTAGGATCAAGTTTCATGTATTACTTTAGTCATCATTCCCTTATTAGGTCAAGTTCATGATTAAATTCATTTAACATTTCAAGAATGTAACAAGAATACATTGGTTAGGACCTAGTCCTAACCCTAGAGGTAACTACACTCACAATACTTCCAACTAGCTAGTATTGGATCACACTCCTTTGTTCTTGGCTTTAGGGTGATCCGCTCTATCCCCTTCCACCAAGTTTACTCATGGTTCTATCACATTACAAGTACAAACACATGTCAAAGTAATGATCATATGATCACCAAATCAAGACATAGTTTCTAGCACACAACATTCACAAATTTGGAAGCATGCTCGTATACATTTCCCATTACAATTAACTACACTTATCTACATTATAGTTCATGTAAAACAAGGCATAATCAAAGGCCTAAAATTGTTTACAAGATAGTTTACAAAATGCAACAAAACAATGTGTAATTGTCTATACTGTTGCCGCTAGGCAGCTTGCACTCTAGTCATTTAATCATGCATAACTTTCATTATGTACGTCAGAATTTTAATTGGTTTACACATTTGGAAAGCTATCAAAATTGTATTTATGACCATATTAAGGCTTGCATTCAATTTCCAAGCTCTAATTGATGCTAGCATGACCCTAACATACATGGCATTCGTCCAATTTCTTCAAGGCAACAAAAACATCATCATTTGCATGTTCAAACAATCTATAACAAGTTAGAAACAAGTATTATACATTCTCCAAGATAAATTTGATCAATGGATAAATCAAGAATCTTGAATTGAAGGTGTTTGCATGAAAATTTTTTCACCCCTTTGTCTCTCTAGAATCGGCCAAGAGGATGATAATGGGAGGAAGATAACAAATTTTTTTATTATTTTCCCTCTTGGCCATGAGTCATCCATTGTTTTGGCACATGTTCTCATCAATTGAGAACATGTGTCAAGACCCTTGATCATAATCTTATGTGCATGCAAACTCTTGAGTTTTGCATGTTTACATTTCCATCCTTCTATTTATGCCTTCTAGTTTTCATTTAAATTCAATTTGTTTCAATTTCACTTATTTGATTTTAAGGATAGCCAATGTTCATTCTTCTTCAAGTTGATTAACTTATGAATTCAATTGGCCTATATATTAGATAGTGGTAACATTTCTAGGCCAACTTTATGGTGTTACATAAATTCTTGCTATATGATTACACCTAAAAATGTTTGCGCCTAACGATAGACGTGTTGTAACAGAAACACATCCAGGCTCTACGTATCCCTTTATTATTGGATTGTTGAATAAAAAAGTATGCTCTAGAATTTGAACTAGTTACTTCTAAGGTTATTGTCTCTAACCCAGTATGAGACAGTGTGGTTATATGATTGTTTTGTAAAGCTTGTCCTTGAGGATACAAGGAATCCCATTTCCGACCAATTTGATGGCCTTACCTTTCCTTGAGTTTGATCTTATCATAGGCCTTGATTGGCTAGTCGAGCATCAAGCCTGGTAGATTGTTCAAAGAAGAAATTATATCTCCGAGGACACGGTAAGAAGAGCATAACCTTGATGAAGTCCGAACCCGGGCCTAAAAAAAGTCTCATGTATGCCATGGAGTCTAAGAAATATTTGAAAATGGAAGACATACTCGTTTTGAAAGAATTTCCCAACGATTCCCCCGATGAACTTCCAAGACTCCCTCCCACCCGTGAGGTTGAGTTCGGGATAGAAGTACAACCTGGAACTACTCAAGTATCCACTACTCTGTATATAATGGCTTCGATGGAGTTAAAGGAGTTAAAAGCTCAAATCCAAGACCTCATAGATAAGGGATTCATCCGACCGAGTTCCTCACCCTAGGGAGCACCAATTTTGTTTGTCAAGAAGAAGGATGGATCAATGCATCTATGCATTGACTATCGTCAATTGAATTAAGTGACGATCAAGAACAAGTACCCACTTATGAGGATAGATGACCTCTTTGATCAGTTGAAGGATGCTTCTGCCTTTTCCAAGGTAGATCTTCGATCCAGATACTACCAAATGCTAGTAAAGGAGTCTAACGTTCCAAAGACCGCCTTTCGCACCAGATTGGTCACTATGAATTTCTGGGAATGCCTTTTTTGCTTACGAATGCACCTGCAGCCTTCATGGACCTGATGAATCATGTATTTTGGCTCTATCTAGATATGTTAGTGGTTGTCTTTATAGACAACATTTTGATCTAATCTAAAGACTCTATTTCTCATGAAGAACATCTTCGGATCGTGCTTCAGACCCTCTGAGAAAAACAACTCTACGCCAAGCTTAGTAAATGCTAATTATGGTTATCCAAAGTATCCTTCCTCGGCCATGTAATCTCTTATGCGGGAATCCAAGTAGACCCAAAGAAGATTCAATCAATCCTTGATTGGACTCCCCCAAAGAAAGTGGGAAAAATTCTTAGTTTTCTGGGCCTTGCAGGCTATTACCGTATATCTGTTAAGGGATTCTCATTGCTTGCAGCACCATTAAAGAAGCTTCTCCCCAAGGATACTCCTTTTGTGTGGACTGTTGTTCAGTAAAGGAGTTTCGACCAGCTCAAGGAAGTTCTTAATCATGCCCCTGTGTTAGTGCAACCTGAGTCAGGCAAAGAATTTATCGTATACAGTGATGCATCCCACCTGGAATTAGGCTGTGTTCTGATGCAAGAAGGCAAAGTCATAGCTTATGCCTCACATCAACTCAAGTATCATGAGCTAAATTACCCGACTCATGATCTGGAACTTGTCGCAGTTGTGTTTGCTTTGAAAATTTGGCGTCATTATCTTTTATGGCGAGAAGTGTTATCTCTACGCTGATCACAAAAGCTTGAAATACCTCCTAAACCAAAAAGAGTTAAATCTTTGTCAGGGTTGATGGATGGAGCAATTGAAAGATTATGGTTTAGTCATTAACTTCCATCCCTATAAAGCCAATGTGGTGGTTGTCGCTCTTAGTCAGAAGCCAACTTCTTATGCGAGATGCTTGAATTCTCACTTCCGACTCAGGAAACATGAAAATTTGTTAGCTTAGCTGAGAGTTCACTCCACCCTTGTATCTCGAATTAAGGCACTCCATAAAACTGAGGAGGAGTTGCAACACCTTATTGCTAAGGTCAAGGATAGCTCAAATTCTGACTTTGCTATGAATTCCAAAGTGTTACTGTGTTTCTACAACTACACTTGTGATTCCGATGATGATGATCTTCGAAACCAAATCCTAAGTGAAGCTCATTCTTGCCCTTTCTTTGTTCACCTTGGAGCTATCAAAATGTACAAAGATCTGAAGGAGATCTATTGGTGGTCCGGTATGAAGAATGAAATCACAAACTACATAGCTAGATGTTTAACTTGCCAATGGGTCAAAACCGAGCATAAGGTACCTACGGGTCTTCTGTAGCCCATTAAACTTTTTCAGTAGAAATGAGAACGTATCACGATGGACTTCGTAAGTGGTCTGCCTTTGACTCTGAAGAAAAATGATGTCATTTGGCTCATTGTGGACCGATTCACCAAGTCTGCTCACTTCCTTCCAGAAAGAATGGATTTCAGCTTGTCTAAGCTCGCAGAGTTGTACATCCGTGAAGTTATTCGTTTACATGGAATTCTAGTATCTATCATCTCCAACAGTGACCCACGATTTACGTCTTGTTTTGGAGAACCTTACACGGGGCCTTGGGAATGCAAGTACATCTTAGCACTGCTTTCCGTCCTCAAAATGACGACCAATCTAAAAGAGATATTCAGGTAACTCTAAACCCCCTCTAAGTTATTTGAATAAGTTTATGTACCAGTCATGATTCTTCCTTATAGATTCTAGAAGATATGCTCCAGGCCTGTGTCATTGACTTTGGGAATACGTGGGATAAATTCCTACCCTTGGTTGAATTTGCATACAACAACAATTACTAGGATTCAATTCAAACGGCTCCGTATGAAGCTTCCTATGGAAGAAGGTGTATGACTCCTCTTTGTTGGACTAAACTCGGTGAAGGCAATATACTAGGTCCTGACTTACTTCGGGACACCAAAGAAAGGATTACCATTATTCGTGACAGGCTTAAAGCTGCCTTTGACTGACACAAGTCCTATGTCGATTTGGGCAGGAGAGATTTTCAGTACGAGGTTGGTGAAAAGGCCTTCCTCAAGATATCTCCATGGAAGAAGATTCTTCGTTTTCGAAGGAAAAGGAAGTTAAGCCCCTGTTTCATTGGTCCATTTGAGGTGATTGAAAAGATTGGACATGTTGCTTACCGATTAGCTCTCCTCGAGGAGTTAAGTCGGATTCACAATGTCTTCCATGTGTCTATGCTACGCAAGTACCAGTCAGATCCTTCCCATGTGATTGAACCAGAGTCTGTGGAAATCCAATCTAATCTGACATATGAGGAAGTTCAGATCCTCGTACGAGAAGTTAAACGTCTTCGTAACAAGACTGTGCCCTTAGTAAAGTTTTGTGGAAAAGTCATTCCGTTGAAAAGGCAACATGGGAAACCGAGGAGACTATGCAGAAACTGTATCCTCATTTATTCACCTGAAATGAAAATTCACGAATGAATTTTCTTAAGGGAAGAGTTGTCACACCCTAAAAACCGGTCTAGTTGGGGTTAATTTCCAGTGATCAAATATTTTAAACTGGTTAAATAATTAGCTCGATCCTGTGCCTAATTTGAAGCAGCAAAGGTTATTCGGGATAACCGTATCAGTTTATTATTATTATTATTATTTTATTTTTTAGTAAAAAAAAGATATATACCAAGAGTGGGGGGACCCACGGCAATTCCTTCAATTAAAGGAAATTGTCGTGAATCACCACACAATTGGGGATGATTCGGCATGGCTCAATGGTGAGGTGGCACCACGTGGCTGCCAAAGAGACAAGCCCTTAAAGCATGCCACATATGCAATATACGTGGAGAATGAAGGCAAATGAAGGACCCAGCCAATTTAGTATAAATAGGGGGTTTATGCGCAAGATAGAAAGAAAAGAAGGAACAAACAAAAATCAATTCAGTGATAGGTTGGTAAGCCCAAGTTTTCAGGTTCGATAAATTTGAGTCCTTGCTATCGATTGGCTCAAGGGGTTGATACAAAACAACTATCATCTCTTCCCAAAGCCAATAATAAAGGCATCGTTATCTGAGAGTCTTAAAACATCGGGTTGTCGAGGTGAGTGTAGTTCTATCAAGGGATAGGCTCGGTGCTATCCCGTTGCATTATTTTATGATTATGTTTGTATTTTTTAAGGGCTCCCATAGAGCAACTATGTTGAAATTCGATTGGCAAATCTGGACCTTGAACAATTTCGAGCTTTAATCGTGTTGTTGCGGTTGCAAGTTACGTCCCTACCTTATATGTATGTTATCTTTTGCTATAAACTTCTAGTGAAGTGGCATATGGACCAACTTGTTTTGTATAAGCCTTTCTAGAATTATATGATGACTCAGTAACGTGGTTTTGTTGTATGCTTCTAATGACTAAACGTGAATAGGTTAAAAAGTGCCTAAAATGAGGCTAAGGTGTAAACTTGGTAAATGGATACCAAATGCCCTAAAATTTGACGTAGAAATAGAAACATGATTTGTAAGTGTACTGGTAAAATTTGGTAAGGTTTGGAAATCACACGAAAGGTTAATCCGAATAACAAAATAGTTTTGAACAGTTTACAAAATGGTCACTAAATATTGTATCGTCTAATCAGATAGGCAAATGACCCCCTTTAGTAATGAAATTTCAAAGGATAATAATTAGTAATATTAATTTTATTATGATAACCTAAATTTCGGCTAAGGACCTTTAAAATTGTAAAATTTAGAACTTAGTCCCCAAGGTTAAGAAATTTTAAAATTGACCCCAACTCCGAATAACTTTAGTAACAAACAAAGTGAATAAGTCTTAAGAATAATCAATATTATACTTAGATTAGGTTTTGAACTCTGAAACTTTTTCCGAACCTTCGATTAGTCTTCCGATAACACTATCCGACCCAGATCCCTACCAGACCTGGAAGGGGTGTTACAGATAACCCTCTTAACAATCGTTGATAATATGTAACACCCCCTACTCAGGTTAGTAGTAACTCGGTTCAAGAGCGTTACTTAGCAAACAAGCAAGGCAAGTACAAGACAAGGCAAGGCAATACATTCAAACCATACAAGAAATCTAGCACTCATTTTTCTTTCTTAACATACAAGCAATGCACATTCAAACTTGATTCCATAATCAAGCATACATTCGGCAATCACATCCAGGAAGAAAACAATCATTCATACTTGATTTCTTATCTAACAAGAAGCTCATACTTGACTCCTGACATCTACACTATTCGAACTAGGCCAAGCAAGGAAGAAGCATGCATTCAAACAAGGCATAAGCAACCATTCATACATTTCTTTTCATGCAAGTAATCAAAAATGTATCTTCAATACCATTCGAAGCAGTCGGCTATACCTACAATACCATTAGATTAATTTCTTTCTTGCTTACAATTCAAGATACTACTTTCATGGTTCATTTTACAACATATATACATTGTTTCTTAGTCTATTTAAATCTACTTAGTATTACATGCTTCTATTTCAATTTGGTGTTCCTTATCTTTCACATGTTTAGTCAATTCATTCCTACATTTACTAAGCTCAATTATCTTGCTTCTAATAACATGTATCTAATTACATTCAAGCTTATAACAATACCTAACCATTCGACCAACCTCACCATACACATACAATGCAAGAAACTAGACCATTCAAGGCTTATTCTAATATTTTGCATTCGGCAAAGTTCATGCTAGAACCAAACACATAATTAATGTTATAAACAAACACAAGTGATCATAAGTACTACACGGCAATCGAATGGTATACAAGTAACATGGTTTGGTTAACTTACTTTCTATTCAAACAATCTATATACCAAATCATAGCAATCAAAAGTCATCAAGACAACTAGATTAACATTAAGTCATTCCATCATCATATGTGCAGCAACATTCAACCATTATAAGCTAGTTAAGTTCATTACAAACCTTAATCTACATACATAACATAGATAGGCTATCAAACATTATATACAATCCTTCAAAATTCATGTTCAAGCTAATTGGATACATCTAGTACCACCTTTCTAGGAGAATACAAAACAAGTATGGAAATCATACTTTAACAAACTTGCGTAGGAAGCTTCTTACTCATGGAATCAACTTCAAGATCAAGAAATGTTGTATCCTTTAAACTGTAGGTTGGGAAGCATGAAAGAAGAGTGATAAATACAAAATTGTACCTAGCGAGATAGTAACTAGTCTATCCATTTTGTTACATCATGTTTCATGTCTTTTAGATCAAGTGAATACCTAGCTAAGGCCTCCAAACATTAAAGTAGACTTAGCTAGTCTTTCAAGTATCAAGAGTGACCTTATCTATTATTTCAAGCATCGAGAATATCCCATCTAGGATAACATGAAATTCGACCAACAAGATTAGGCAAGAAGAAACCATAAATCATAAATCAAACAACATTCCTGCAAAACAAGTAACCAAGGAGACATGCTTCCAAATCAAGCAACATACATTTCGTGGCAATACAAGACAAGTATCATGTATAATCGAGTCTTATTTCATTTGTTATTTCATTAAACAACCCCATTGGTACTTAGTTCGTATAGGTAATCGAGTCTCAAACCAACTGTCGCCACAATATGCACCGTAGTGCTGGTCAACCCTTCTACTGTCGCCAAAGACCACATACGTACCCTCCTTCTGTCGCCAAATAGGGGCCTTAGCTTTGGACCGTAGTCCACCAGTACACAATGAGCTCTAGACTCTAAGGCATGCCTTCCTACCTAATCCAACTAGCTACCAAGGTTGTTCGAATTACCATTTATTTCAAGAAATCAAGTTTAAGATCATGTACATGTAAATCAAGATCATTTCATGTTAAGCCCTTAGGCTATTGAGCCTTAGCTCACAAGTCAAGTGATTTCAAGATTCATTTCATCAAAATGATATCATCATATCTCAACCAAGTCATTAACATTCAACCATGTTGTATCATAGTACATACAAGCAATCAAGTCATCCAAATCATGCATAAGCATTTCGAATAGGAATGTACATAAGACTAGGATCATGTTTCATGTGTTTCATTAATCTTTCACCCCTTATTAAGTCATATTCATTCTTAGGATTTGCATAACAAGAATGTAATGGTTAGGACCTAGTCCTAACCCTAAGAATAACTACACTCGTAATACAATCCACGCAAGCTAGCAATTATCTTGTATGGCTATCCCTTTGCTCTTAGCCCTTGAATGATTTCCTTTTTCTTCCTCAAATTGCTGCCCTTGATCTAGCAAGCATACACATACACATTTCATCAAAACAAGTACAATATATTATACATTCATTGTAGCAATGTTATCACAATGTACCTAACATTTAGCTACTGTTTTTATACTTATTTTTTAAGCATTTCTTACCAATCTATTTCTACATTGTTATTAATTAATTTTAAAGTATAATTGGAAAAATTTCAATGTCCCAAAATTTTTTTGGAAACAGCTTACAACTAGGTGCAAAAACAATCCCAAACTGCCCAAGACACTGCTGTTTGGCAGTTTGCAAACTGTCCCTTTAAATCGCCATATCTTTTAATCTGTACGTCAGAATTTCAATTGCTATACACCATTGCAAAGCTAACAAAATTTCATATAATACCATGAAAGACTTGCATTTTATTTCTTAGACAATTAATACAGTTTAATGATTAAAGATAGGGCATTTTACACTGCCTTGACAGTTTGCACTGTCCAGTTATTTCCATTTACACTTTTCAGTATAGGACCCATTTTTCCATTTTGTTTTCACCTAATGAAAATAGAAATTCTAAGGATCGTGTCATTAAAATTTCAGCCCTGAATTCAAACTATACAAATTTTGGTGAATTTTCAAATTGACTGCCCAGAATAGAGCAATTCTGGGCAGATTGCATCTAGTCACATTTTAATGCCTTTAGTGCACTTTAACCAATGTCTTGGCTCTATAATTCATTTCATATGACATTATAAACATATTAGGTACATTTTAATTCATTAAACAAGGCTGAAAAAAGGCAAGTTGGTTACAAAGCCTAATCTTTCATGTTTACTCAATTTCAATACCACAAAATAGTTTCTATGTTTCATAACTATGTTCATGTCCTGATCCTTCATTTCCAGCATTGTTTGCATCTAATTCAATTTGTCTAACACTTTCTATATATTACCTATTCATGATCATCATCAATTCATAAATTCCATACCTTAATTTAAAATTATAGTCATTAAATTTTCACAACAACAACACAATTCAATTCTCCAGCAACCTAGGTTTACTATAGTAGCATGAACACATAATTTCAAGCCTTGTATCTAGTTCCATTCTTCAAATTAGCATAATTCAACAACCATTCTATCATCTAACAAGCATTCAATATCTAATTCCATCAAAAATCATCAAAAGCAGTCCAATTCCACAATCATAGTTGCATATTCAATTAAACACAAGAAGGATTGTACTTACTTTGCTTCTTGCTTAATTTCAATGAAAAATTCCTATGCATGCAAATTAAAATCCTTTCTTTAATGGCTGAATTCCAAGCTTTCTCTCACTCTCCCTTTCTCTCTAAGTTTCAGCCAAACATAGTATAATGAGAAAGATGACAACATCAATTCCTTATTATTGGAATTGTGTTTTGTCTAAGTTATCCCTTGATTAGTTACTAATCCTGTAATTATTCAGGGGAAAATAAGAGATTCATGATATTTATCATGCAATCTCAATCTTTTTCCTTTAATTCAATGCAATCATTCTAATTTAGTCACTTATTTCATTCATTCTTTCAATTAGGCCCTTGATTATTCAATTTAGCTTAATTCTAATTTCAATTAAGCTATTCACTTATTCAATTTGGTTTCAATAAATCTAAGCTAGGATTTGGGGTGTTACAATTCGCCCCCCTTAAAGAAAATTCATCCTCGAATTTACCTGAATCGAAAAGGTGAGGATACTGCTTCCTCATGACTTCTTTAGATTCCCAAGTAGCTTCTTATATCTTGTGGTTTCTCCACAAAACCTTGATAAGAGGAACAATCTTTTTCCTAAGCTTCCTTACATCTCGGTTAAGAATTTGAATAGGCTCTTCTTTATAGGACAAGTCAGGGTTCAACTAAACTTCTTCCGGTTCAAGATTATGGGATGGATCTGATATGTATCTTATGAGTCTAGATACATGGAATAAATTATGGATTCTATCAAATTCTTTAGGGAGAGCTAATCGATAGGATACCGGTCCAATTCTTTCAGTAATTTTGAATGGACCAATGAATCGGGGACTGAGTTTTCCTTTTCTTCCAAATTGAAGGACTTTCTTCCAATGTGAGACCTTCAAGAATACTTTCTCTCCAATAGCATACTGGATGTCTCTTATTCTCAAGTCAGCATATGCTTTCTATCTATCGAAAGCTGCTTTTAATTGATCATGGATGATCTTCACTTGTTCTTCAGTTTCCCGAAGCAATTGAGGTCCTAACACTTTGTTTCCCCCCAATTTAGACCAATATAAGGGAGTTCTACACTTCCTCCCACATGAAGCTTCAAATGGTGCCATATAAATAGATGCTTGATAGCTATATTGTAGGCAAACTCTAAAAGGAGTAGCCATTTCTCCCAGTTCTTCCCGAACTCAATAACACAAGCACGAAACATGTCTTCTAGTACTTGAACAATCCATTCAGATTGTCCATCAGACTGAGGATAGAAAGCTGTACTTATATTTACTTTAGTACCAAGAGCTTTTTGCAATGACTTCCAAAATCGAGAAGCAAATCTAGGATCAGTATCATAGATTATTATTGTAGGTACACCGTGTAATCGAATCATTTCATGGATGTATAGGTCGACAAAGGTTTCCAAGCTCATGTTCATTCGGACATGGATGAAGTGAGTAGACTTTGTGAATCTATAAACAATCACCCACACATCATCATTCTTTCTTGGAGTGGAAGGAAGACCAGTAACAAAATCCATTGTAATATGATCTCATTTTTACTAAGGGAATTCGATTGGCTGAAGTAATCCAGTAAGGACTCGATGTTCAGCTTTAACTCTTTGGCAAGTCAGGCCCTTCGATACGAAGTCTGTGATAGCCGATTTCATACTCGGCCACCAATATAGCGGCTTTAGATCCTTATACATCCTGACAGATCTCGGATGAATCGAGAATGAGCTTTGGTGAGCTTCTTGTAACATTTCATGCCTTAGTTCCTCATTGTTAGGAACACACTGTTGCACGTAATAAGTGATACGCAATTGTGCAAGTATACACGTTGCATGTTATAGTATAAAAGATATCAACTCCACAGGGATTGGTGCCACTTCAAGAATCTAGTCTCTTGCACTGTAAAAAGTAAAAGAAAACACAAGAAGAAGATTATAGGAGTTTTGACTATTAACTAATCTAGAAAGCAATTAAGTAAAAGGCGATGTAATTAAATGAGAGAGATAGGCCAGGTTATCATGAGTTGAGGTGTGATAACCGATTGGATCGTCTTGGTAAAAGAGTGCACAAACAACTCAGTTGCCGTGGCAACTTGCACAACGGGGTTGCCTTGGAAACTAATCGATGGTTGCCTGGGCGACTAGTTGGGCAACTACTTGGGCGTCTAGGCAGCAACCTTCAAGGTTCGGTAGAGCGTTCTTCAATGGTTTCTTCTTATCCCTAAGTCGAAAATCAAGCTACTTGTTGGCTTTTCATTTTTCAAAAAACTTACAAGTTACTCAGAATCAAACTATAATGCTTGTGAGTGTGTACGGAGTTCTGTGCAAGTTGATTTTTCAGATTCTATGCAAACAAGAGATTTTCAAATTACTTCATTGGTTCTTTTTAACATGTTTTAACTAGAGCCAGTTTTGGGCACATCTAGCGATCAATTTTTTAGCACATACTAAGCCAATTTCGGGCACCTCTAGCATTCATCCAATTTTTATTCTAATCCCCCAATTTGTTTAATTATCAACGTAAGTTCACTAGAATTCCTTAAATCAATCAAACCACAACAGTGTTTCATCAAATTTAGCATCATAGTAAAATTCTAAGTTTTTCCATGGTTATACTAGAATAAAAATTCAAGCAATTAAGTGCATTGGCAAAGTCATCATCGGATATTCATCAAATCTAGGCAATTCTTGTTCCAACTAAAGGCATGGCAAGCAATTTATGTATCCTAAATGTAATACTTAAGATGAATGTAACTAAACATGGAAACTACTAATAACAATCCCCCCCAAACTCGAGTGAGGCATTATCCTCAATTCAGGTATTAAAAAAAATAACAAAAAATAAAATGCAAACGAGGACTTACTCTGAGAGTTCGTCGTGGTGGATGATTAGTTTCATTTTTGCCGGTGTCTTGATTCTCTTGCTTGACCGCGATGGTTGTTTCCTTATTGCCGATGGTGGAATTGATCCTCGTATGGGGTTATCTTCATCGTCCTCTTTATCAATGTCATTAGCTTTTCGCTTGGAGGATTCAATTGGTGCGGTCTTTGTTGGTGCAATGGAGGACTCGTCTGAAACTAAAAAATTAGACAATGATTCCGTAGGAGTTGATTCAGGCATAGGTGTTTTACCTTTGGCTTTTGCAGTGGTTGCCGGGATATTTTTAGCTTTGGTTGTCGTGACATCTTCAGGGTTGGTTGTCGTGGCATCTGCTTGTGCAGGCACGATGTAGGTTGCCGCGGCATCATCTGTTGTGGTTGCCGTGGCGACTGTTTCATTGGTTGCCGGGGCAAGGATCTCGACATGAAAGATTAGGAACGGCACGCGATTGTCCAGGTACTTTTCTAGGATGACTTGGGTGATGACATTGTTGTGCTCCATAATGTACCGCATGAATATTAGTTGTCGATCTTCAATTTGCCCTTAGGTGGCTCGCCAATGGTTGCAAGAGTGCTTCAAAGTGTTCCGGGATTGATGGCCATGTTGCCCGGGCATTAGGTGCTTGGGCATTAGGGATTGCCGGGGCGGCAGGAGTTGCTGTGGCAATTGGAGGCCTTGAGGATTTTTCCGGTGCCTCTCCCATTACCTTTCAAATTTGTGCGTGATTCCAACCGGACTTTGGTAGGGCCTTTTCATCGGTTGACTCACTTGGAACATGCATCTCCTTGCAAAGATTAGAAATTAAGCAAGGGAAGAAAAGAGAACCCTTATCTTTTGAGCTACATACAAAAATCTCATCACAAATAATTTTTCCAATGTTAATGATACGATTATGCAAAATAGAATGTATGAGCAAAAGACGTGGTATATCAATGGTAGTATTGTGTGTGGTGGGCATTAAAGAAGTTTTAACAAACTTATTCCGTAGTTTTGCCTCGGGTTTAAGCTGAAGGTGATTTACCGTGCCCTTGTATTTACCGTCGTTCTAATGAGTTCCCGGCTAAGTGAGTTATTGAAGCACCTTGTCGAGTTTCTTGGGCGTGATTTGATCAACAAAGGCTTGATGCTCGTCCTTCTCAATGTAGAGCCCGTAAAAGGTGTTTACATTTTCGGGGCTTATGAGTATGGCCTTGTCACGAACAAAAACGTAAGGATTGTCCGGGTTAGGTGAGTGAGCATAGAATTCTATTACCCATGAGATGTTACCCGGTTCCGATTGATGGCAAAAGATTTGCCACTTTTGATGTGCAATCCTCTCGAAGATGAATGGTTCAAGGCCGAAATCTTGATGAGAGTTGGATTATTCAAAGCCTTGTTCTTCGTAAATCTTCCAACTTTCGAACTTGGAGTGAAATTTTCTTGAACCACCGGTGTAGCAAACTTCTTGTATCTTGGTTCTTTGGAGGAACTTGGATGAACTAAAAATTTAATTTTGGATGCCATAGATGATTTTGGTTGTGAGTTTTGTAAAAAAAATAAAAGAAACTAAAGAGTTGCAAGATGAAAAGTAGGAATAAGTTTCTTGGAAGTTAAGGGTGATGGGTTTTATAGAAAAGATAGGTAGTAAATATGGTGGGTGGGATTAATTTTGGAAAGACGAAAGAGGGTTTCAGTTTAGGGGAAGGGTTACAGTTAGGGGGTTTAATTAGGGTAAGTTGGAGGGTTTATATAAGCCTTAGATTCAACCCATTATTTTCCTTGTTGAAGATGTTTTCCTTCTTGGATCAAAATTCATCTTTAACTTGAACTTTTTTCCTACAACTCAAAGACAAATCAAATAAGGATTAAAATTAAAGGTAAACTAATAAAAGAAAATAAATAAAGATCTGTAAAGGGATTCTTAAACTTAAAAAAGATAAAAAAAAAACGAAAATCTATCCTACAAGAGCAAATAATCGAAAGTAATAAAAAATTAAAAAAAATAAAAATAAATAGTTCGACAAAATTAAAATTAAAAATAAAATATCGAAAGGAGAGCATGCTCATGCATCTCCTAAGGTGACCACTTCTTTGTTATGTTCCACATGGGTACCATTGTAGTGCTTTAATCTTTGTCCATTAACTTTGAATTCATGTTTGTCAGTGATGGACTTGATTATCACGACACCATGGGAGAATGGTTTGACAACTTCGAATGGTCCCGACCATCTTGATTTCAGTTTTCCCGGGAAAAGTTTTAGCCGAGAATTGAATAAGAGAACTAGTTACCCTGGCATGAATTGTCGCGGCAATAGTTTCTTGTCATGCCATTGCTTGGTTTTCTCCTTGTAGATTCGTGCATTGTTATAGGCGAGTGCACATAATTCTTCTATCTCGTTGAGGTCCAACAAATGCTTTTGTCCGGCACTTTCCCAATCCATATTCACGGTCTTGATTGCCCAATATGCCTTGTGTTCGATTTCCACCGGTAGATGGCATGTCATAGACAAGTCGGAAGAGGGACATACCTAAGGGTGTTTTGAATGCAGTGCGGCATGCCCAAAGTTCATCATCTAGTCTTAATGACCAATCCTTCCTAGAGGGATTTACAACTTTCTCTAGTATACCCTTCAATTCTTCTGCTTGCCCGTTGGTTTGTGGGTGATATGCCGTGGCGATCTTGTGTGATATGCCGAAGCGTTGCAACATCTTGCCAACAAGTCTGTTGCCAAAATGCTTGCCTTCGTCACTGATAATTGCTCTCGGCATCCCAAACCGTGTAAATATGTTTTTCTGCAAGAATAGTTGCACGGTCTTGGAATTGTTGTTGGGAACAGCAGCTGCCTCAACCCATTTAGACACGTAGTCGATGGCAAGTAGAATGTAGAGGTTGCCGAATGAAGATGGGAAAGGTCCCATAAAATCGATCACCCATACATCGAACAATTTCACCTCGATGATGTTTTGGAGCGGCATCTCATGTCGTCCATAGATATTGCCCGCCCTCTAGCAAGGATCACATTGCTTGTAAAAGTTTTGGGCATCTTTGTAAAATGTTGGCCAATACAACCCGAATTGCAAAAATTTAGCCGCGGTACAAGTTCCTCCAAAATGTCCTCCATAGGGTGAAGAATGGCATTGCCGGAGTACATTCTGTTGCTCTTCTTCAGGGACACATCGGCGTATAACCTGATATGCACATTGTGTAAACAAAGAGGTTCGTCCCAAAAGTAATGCTTAGCATCATGGTGGAACCGCTTCTTCCATTGGTGAGTAAGGCCATAAGGTAAAATACCACAAACAAGGAAATTAACTAAATCCGCGTACCAGGGTATTGCCAAGGCATGCGTTGCCATGGCGACTGCTCACAAAATTGCCGAGGCGTGCGCGTCAAAGGCTGCTGCGGTGTCGAGAGTTACTGAGGCGTCGAGGGTTGCTGAGGCATGCACGTCCATGGTTGCCAAGGCAACTAAAAGTTGTTCATTTGGGAATGCATCACATATCTCTAGATCTGCGTCCTCCTCCCTATTGCGTTCTAAACGTGATAAGTGACCGGCCACTTGATTTTCTGTTCCTTTCCTATCCTTAATTTCAATATCAAATTATTGTAAAAGTAATATCCAATAAATAAAATGAGGTTTGGTATCGTTTTTAGCAAATAGCTATTTGATTGCCGAATGTTCCGTATGAACAATTACCTTTGTACCAATCAAATATGATTGGAACTTGTCAAATGCGAAAACTACAGCTAGAAACTCTTTGTCCGTTGTTGTGTAATTCACTTGAGCGCTATTAAGAGTTTTACTAGCGTAGTATATCACATGGAAGGTCTTACCTGTGCGTTGGCCTAGGACTGCTCCTACCGCGAAATCACTTGCATCACACATGAGCTCAAAAGGTAGCGTCCAATCTGGTGGAACGACAATGGGTGCCGAGGTAAGATTTTCCCTTTGGGTTTCGAATGCTTGGGTGCGAGAATCATCAAAATCGAAGACTTTATCCTGCTCAAGCAAATTGCACAAGGGTTTAGTGATTTTAGAAAAATTATGAATGAACCTCCTGTAAAAACCTGCATGTCCAAGAAAGCTTCGAATTCCTTTAACCGAACTTGGTGGGGGTAATCTCTCGATCACGTCCACCTTGGCTTTGTCAACTTCAATTCCCTTGGATGAAATCTTGTGGCCGAGCACTATTCCTTCATCTACCATAAAATGACACTTCTCCCAATTGAGGACTAAATTAGTTTCTTCACATCTTGACAACACCTTCTCTAAATTGCCAAGACAGTTGTCGAAGTCATTACCAAAAATAGAAAAATCATCCATGAAGATCTCAAGGAAGTCTTCGACCATGTCTGAAAAGAGTGCCATCATACATCTTTGGAAGGTTGTCGGGGCGTTACACAATCCGAACGGCATCTTTCGTAAAGCATAAGTGTCGTATGGGCATGTGAAGGTTGTCATTTCTTGATCTTCTAGTGCTATGGCAATTTGATTGTAACCTGAATAACCATCAAGAAAACAAAAAAATGGTTTACCTGCAACACGGTCAAGCATTTGATCAATAAAGGGTAATGGGAAGTGATCTTTCCTAGTGGCTTTGTTTAGCTTTCGATAATCCATACAAACCCTCCAACCGATTACAGTCCTGGTTGGAATGAGTTCATTGTTTTCAGTACTTACCACCGTTATACCTCCCTTTTTCGGTACACGTTGTACCGGACTTACCCATGTACTATCAGAGATACAACATATAATGCCGGCGTCAAGCCACTTGATGATTTCTTTCATTACAACCCCTTTTATGGCATGATTCAGTCTCCTCTGGGCCTCAATTGAAGGTTTATGATCATCTTCCAACAAAATCTTGTGCATGCACACTGCCGGGCTAATTCCCTCCAAGTCGGCAATTATCCATCCTATTGCTTTTTTGTGTAGCTTTAACATTTTGATCAGCTTCTTTTCCTACTCAGGCTGTAACTTAGAAGAAATAATTACAGGTAATGTATTATCGGTTCCTAAGTATGCATATTTTAGTTGCTCTGGCAACTGTTTCAACTCAAGAATTGATGGTTGTTCAATAGAGGGTTTTTCGAGCTTACCTTCCTTACCTGAGTAATACTGTGGTTCAAAGTATGTACCTGGTCGATTGGCTAGCCAATTTGCCTCTTCTTGTTGTTCCTCATCGACCGGTTCTTCATACTCCTCAGGTTCCTCTTGATCGGCAATGTAGTTGCCAAGGCAACTAAATTCCTCGTCGAAGTTAAACTCTACCATGGCATGAAGAAGTTGGCATTCTTCTGGATCATCGGCATGCCTTAGTGTTTGGAACACATTTAGTTTAACTTGTTGGTCATTCACCCTCATTGTGAGTTCTCCTTTTTCAACATCGATCAAGTTTCTCCCTGTTGCTAGGAATGGTCTCCTGAGAATGATAGGTGCATGCTTATCTGCTTCACAATCCAAAACAATAAAGTCAGCGGGAAATTTTTTTTTATCAACTTTTACCAGTATTTCTTCGATTTTTCCCTCTGGATGCACATAGGATTTGTCGGTTAGCTGTAGCATAATTGTTGTAGGTCTTGCCTTCCCGATTCCTAGTTTATGGAAAACCGATTTAGGCATCAAATTTAAGCTAGCTCCAAGGTCGCTTAATGCTTTCCCGATATAGTGGTTTCCAATAGAACAGGGTATTGTGAAACTTTCGGAATCCTTGAACTTAGGTGGCATACGATTGTGCAACATGGCCATGCATCCCTATGTTGCGGCAACTGTTTCAAACTCTCCTAGCATGGTTCTCTTGGACACAATGTCTTTAAGAAACTTGGCATAGTTCGGCATTTGGTCAATTGCTTCCACCAATGGAAAGTTTATGTGGACTTGCTTTAGGATATAAGGAAACTTCTTGAATTGATATTCTTGTTTTTTTTGCTTCAACTTTGTGGGAATGGTGGTGGAAGTCGGATATCTTCGATCATTTCATTGGTTTGGAACCTGATTGACGGCATTGCCGGCATAACTGTAGTTGCCGAGGCATTATCAGCTAAGGTTGTCGAGGCATGCTTATCACAAGTTGTCGAAGCATCCTTATCGTCGGTTGCCGAGGCATGCTTATTGCCGGTTGCCGCGGTAATTCCTGGTTCAGCATCTGAGGCTTTGCCGCTAGGTTCATCTTGATCTTTTTGTGGAGTTTTGTTTGATGAGCGGGCTTGAGCCGCTTTAAGTTGTTGGCCAGTTCTAGTGGTAATCGCCTTACATTGCTCATGGCCAGTTCCTCTTGCGACTTCAGTATCGCTAGGTAAACCTCCTTGCGGTCTAGTATTTAGGTTTTGAGCAAACTGTCCGACTTGATTTTCTAATGATTTGATTGCCGCCTCTTGGTTTTGCAATCTAATCGCTGTCCTGTTAATAAAAGCATCAGTTCTTTTTATGAAGTTACTATTTTGAGCCATATTAGATTCAGTTTTCATCATAAAAGCAGTTAGAGAATTTTCTAAAGAACTAGATGTTGTCGGTTGTTGCTGCGGCAACTGTTGCCGTGGCATATTCTGTTGAAATCCTGATGTTTGTGCATTTTGATTGTTCTGGTTTAGAGCATTGTTAGGATTACTCCATGAAATATTCGGGTGCTTCTTCCAAGCTGGATTGTATGTATTAGACATCACATTATTGTTTCGATTGTAATTCCCCACATAGAAGCTGGACTCCGAATTCTGCATACATTCAGAAGAATCATGGTTATCACCACATAACTCACAAAAAGAATCCATTACCTTAACCTCATGTGTGTTGTTTGGTTTTTGCATGTTCTGGACCATCTTGGTTAAAGTGGCCAATTGTGCCAAAATTGAATATGATGATCCTAGTTCATGTATTGTGGCTTGGCGTCTAACTCCTCTTCTAGTAGAGGGGAATTGATAATCATTCTTGGCCAGCCTATTTAGAATTTGCATTGCTTCCTCCGGTGACTTATCTAGGAGTATGCCGTTTGTCGAGGCATCTAGCATCATCCTTGTTGGTGTATTCACGGTGTTGTAAAACATTGTTACTTGAGTCCACACCGGGAATCCGTGTAGGGGGCATTTCTGTAGAAGTTCTCTATATCGCTCCCAAGCCTCGTACATGGATTCATCATCTGCCTGCCGAAAGGAAATAGTGTCGTTACGAAGCTTATCAGTCAAATTTGTAGGATTAAACCGAGCAAGGAAATCACGACAAAGATCGGTCCAAGATCCTATTGATCCAGTAGGAATGCTATTCAACCATGCTTTCGCCCTATCCCTCAGTGAATAGGGGAATAATCTTAATCGTAAAACATCGAGGGTGACTCTGTGTATTTTGAACGAGTTGCAAATCTCGAGGAAAGATTTAAGATGTTATCGTGCATCTTCAGTTGCTGAGCCACCAAATTGACCAATTGTGTTGATCATATTAAACATTACCTGTTTCAACTCAAAGTGGTCGGCTTCAATTTCAGGTGCGACAACTCCTGGATTAAGTCCATCAAGATCTTCTTCAAGATAGTCTCGAATAGTTATGTTTCGTGCAAGTAGAAGAAAGTGCAAGAAAATAAAAACAATAAAAGTTTGTAAGGTTCGTGCGACAACTCAAAGTGTTGATTCATATTGCCGTCTTGATTAGCCATTGCTACTCTTATCCTTCGTCTAAGTCTTTGTAAGGTTCGTTCAATTTCTGGATCAAAGGGATATTCTGGTGTAATCGGTCTCTGCCCTGGTCATATACCAATGCAAAACCAAAGTTTGTTAGCCCTTTGAATCTTAAACAATAAAAGTAAAAAGAAAGTGCAAGAAAATAAAAAGAAAGTCGCTATTGCAAATCCCCAGCAGCGGCACCAAAAAATTGTTGCGCGTAATAAGTGCTACGCAATTGTGCAAGTATACACGTTGCAAGTTATAGTATAAAAGATATCGTCTCCATAGGGATTGGTGCCACTTCAAGAATCTAGTCTCTTGCATTGTAAAAAGTAAAAGAAAACAAAAGTAGAAGATTATAGGAGTTTTAACTATTAACTAATCTAGAAAGCAATTAAGTAAAAGGCGATGTAATAAAATGAGAGAGATAGGCCAGGTTATCGTGAGTTGAGGTGTGATAGCCGATTGGATCGTCTCGGTAAAAGAGTGCACGAGCAACTAAGTTGCCGTGCAACTTGCAAAACGGGGTTGCCTTGGCAACTAATCGATGGTTGCCTGGGCGACTAGTTCGGCAACTACTTGGGCGTCTGGGCAGCAACCTTCAAGGTTCGGCAGAGCGTTCTTCAATGGTTTCTTCTTATCCCTAAGTCAAAAATCAAGCTACTTGTGCATACCTTGATAATACATCTCTGCGTGAATCAAGGGTGAACAACAACCAATTTTGCGCTCCTCTTAGCCGTTGAAATACTTAACTTATTCCTAAGCCGGATTAATCTTCACCATCAATAGATTGAATAAATATCATATTCATTCGTTTCTTGAATCTAACTCTCCCGGTATTAGATAAATAGATGAAGTTACGAGATCCTCTCCCAATTCACTCGCAAACAAGAATAAGAACCAAGAATGAATAAACCTTGAATAGAAAAGTGCAAACTCTTATTACCTAAACAAAATCCAATAGTTTCTCACAACCACAAGACACAATAACCTTAGCCAAACAGATTTGGTTCATGGCTAGGTTCCAAAGAAACACAAGATAAAGAATCCCTAGCATAAACCTAATTGAACAAGAAAGAAAAAGATGAAGGATGAAGCTTGTCGAATCCTCCTTGCCCTAGATGCTTGTCGAAAATTCTCTCCTCTCTCTCCCCCTCGGAGTTGACGGCATGGCCTCTAATTTATAGGGCTAGGTCAAAGTTCTTCTTTGAGGAGGAAATTAAGTTGAAATTAAATTATCATTAAAGAATATAATTCTTTATTATAATTGTATTCCTTCTAAAACTTCTCCTCTCTTCTTGGAATTTAATTATTCTTTAATCTCTTCATGGAAATCAAACTCCTTTGGGATTTAGCTTTGCTCCACATCATCTTGGGATTGTCTAGTCATCAATTTCTACTACCATATCACCTTATTCATTGTCGACAATTGCCCTGGCAACTGGCTCGGCGTCTCCTTCATGCATTGCCCTGGCAACTAGCTCGGCATCTCCTTCATGTATTGTCCTGGCAACTAGCTCTAGCCTTGCTTTGGCAAGTGATCCTGCACATACACACAAAACACACCAAAGCATCATCTTTTCCCACAAAAACTACCAAGTTATGTAATCAAGCTCAACGATGGAAGGAAACATGGATTAATGCATGAATGGCTCATTATGCAACTAATATGAGCCTAAGTCTAACAATAATATGAGTAAAAAGGGTAAGAAAAATAGTACTTTTGAACACTTATCACACACACGCTATCCTTGAAATAGAGGAGTCCATTTGACTTAAGGGAGACGTTAGGATTAGACTCAGAGTCTAATTTGGATATGATCTTCTGCTGGAGTTCTTTAATTCTCGAGATTAAGCTGGATTGAACTTGAAGTTTAGACAATAATTTACGTTTTTTGTATAAACAGAAATGAGCATTGATAGACGAAGTAGCTACAAGGAATACCTAGGATCATTAGGGAAAATTTTGAGTGGTTACTTGCAAAATAAGTAAGTGTTCGAATAGTTACTTGTGATTCAAGTAAGTTCAAATTCGATTGAAATATACTAGATTTTAGATTTAAGAGTTTACCCGAGTATGGATTGTGACTAAGGGCATCAACAACCACATTTGCTTTCCCCGGATGGTAGTCGATAACCAAATCGTAGTCTTTAAGCAATTCGAGCCATCTTCTTTGTCTCAGATTCAAATCTTTCTGAGTCGGGAGATATTTGAGACTCTTGTGGTCTGTGAACAAGTTACATATCACACCGTACAAGTATTGTCTCCAAATTTTGAGAGCAAACACGATAGTTGCCAATTATAGATCGTATGTTGGATAGTTTGACTCGTGTGGTTTCAGTTGCCTTGAAGAATAAGCTACCACATTTCCATCTTGCATTAGGACACAACCGAGTCCTAAATGAGATGCATCACTATCGACAGTGAATCTTTACCCGATTATGGTTGGATAAGAACCTGTGCATAAGTCAGGGCTTGTTTAAGTTGATCTAAGCTTTGTTGTTGGCTTTCCGACCAAACAAAAGGTGTATCCTTTCAGGTTAATCTTGTTAAACTTGTGGCAATGGAGGAAAAACCTTTGACAAATTGTAGATAATACCCAGCTAAACCGAGAAAGCTTCCGATTTCACTAACATTCCTCAGAGGTCTCCAATCCAGGATGGATTTAATTTTTTTTGGGTCTACTTTAATCCCTTCTACTGGGATGACATGGCCAAGGAACGAGACTTTCGATAGCCAAAACTTACACTTAGAGAACTTTGCGAACAATTGACATTCCCGAAGAGTTTGTAATACAATTCTGAGATGTTCAAAGTGTTTTTCCTTGTTCCGAGAATAAACTAGGATGTCATCAATGAAGACGAACATGAACTTGTTGAGATAGGGCTTGAACACTCGATTCATGAGATCCATGAAAGCAACCAGAGCATTCGTTAACCCAAATGGCATTACAAGAAATCCATACTGGCAATATCGAGAATGAAAGGCTATCTTGGGCACATCTTCTTCTTTTACCCTCATTTGATAGTATCCCGATCGAAGATCGATCTTTCAGAATACCGAGGCATCCTTGAGTTGATCGAAGAGATCTTCTATTTTAGGAAGAGGATACCGATTCTTAATTGTAAGCTTGTTCAACTGTCTATAATAAATACAGAGTCTCATAGTCCCATATTTCTTCTTCACGAACAAGACTGGAGCATTGGTTAGCCCTAAGGGCATAAGTAGGAACTCGTAGTGACCATAGCAAGTTTTGAAAGCCGTTTTAGCTGACAAGAATCAATGCATAGCCTCATCGATCCATCCTTCTTCTTAAAGAACAATAGGGGTGCTCCCTAGGGTGCAGAGCTAGGTCGAATAAAGCTTTTATCTTGTAGCTTTTGGAGATGCTTTGTGAGTTCTTTTAATTCAACAGGTGTCATTCGATAAGGTGTGATGGACACCAGAGTTGTTCCAAGTTGAACTTCAATACCGAAATCAAATTCATCTTGTAGAATCATCTTAGAAAATATTGAAGTTGGTTTCTTGTCTATTAAGAGAATGGATTCTATTCCTAAACCCCGGAGATACAATCTTCGATTTTGGCAATCTATCCAGGCTTCATGTCTGCTTAATCAATATAGTCCTAGCACTAGATCGAATTCACAATTTGACAATACATATAAATTAATAGGAAAGGGTAAGTTTTGAATGACTATAGAACATTCCTTGCAAAGGAAGTTAATGGATGTGATTCCCCCTATTGGGTTCGAAACTAGAAGGCTTTGCTTTACAATTTCAGGTTTAATCTCGAAATACTATCTCCTTTATTTAAGGAACCTTCAAGACTTTCTTTATCCCGATCGAGTCTTGTTTCAGACATTCTACATTCAAATAGAACAGTTAGGGGTTCGGTTTAATAAGCAAGACACTAGCTATTCAATTCAAGTCTCCTAGGTGGCACAAGTATCCTGTATAATGCATGATAGCCTGGTTTATTCCAAGAATCGACTAAACCTAAAGCTCTGATACTAATTTATATGTAACACCCCTACCCAGGTTAGTAGTAACTCGGTTCAGGAGCATTGCATAGAAAGCAAGCAAGACAAGTACAAGACAAGGCAAGGCAATCATTCGAACCATACAAGAAATCTAGCACTCATTTTTTTCTTAACATACAAGCAATGCACATTTAAACTTGATTCCATAATCAAGCATACATTCGGCAATCACATCCAAGAAGAAAACAATCATTCATACTTGATTTCTTAGCTAACAAGAAAACTCATACTTGACTCCTAGAATCTACAATATTCGAACTAGGCCAAGCAAGGAAGAAGCATGCATTCAAACAAGGCATAAGCAACTATTCATACATTTCTTTTCATGCAAGTGATCAAAAATGTATCTTCAATACCATTTCTAGTATTCGGCTATACCTACATTTACCATTAGATTAATTTCTTTCTTGCTTACAATCCAAGATACTACTTTCATGGTTCATTTTACAACACATATACATTGTTTCTTAATCTATTTAAATCTACTTAGTATTACATGCTTCTATTTCAATTTGGTGTTCCTTATCTTGCACATGTTTAGTCAATTCATTCCTACATTTACTAAGCTCAATTATCTAGCTTATAATAACATGTATCTAATTCCATTCAAGCTTATAACAATACCTAACCATTCGGCCAACCTCACCATACACATATAATGCAAGAAACTAGATCGTTCAATACTTATTCTAAAGTTTAGCATTTGGCAAAGTTCATGCTAGAAACAAACATATAATTCATGTTATAAACAAACACAAGTGATCATAAGTATCGCAAGGTAATCGAATGGTATACAAGAAACATGGTTTGGTTAACTTACTTTATATTCAAGCAATCCATATACCAAATCATAGCAATCAAAAGTCATCAAGATAGCTAGATTAACATTAAGTCATTCCACCATCATATGCGCAGCAACATTCAGCCATTATAAGCTAGTTAAGTTCATTACAAACCTTAATCTGCATACATAACATAGATAGGCTATCAAACATTATATATAATCCTTCAAAATGCATGTTCAAGCTAATTAGATACATATAGTGCCATCATTCTAGGAGAATACAAAACAAAAATGTAATCATACTTCAACAAACTTGTGTAAGAAGCTTCTTGCTCAAGGAATCAACTTCAAGATCAAGCAATCTTGAATCCTTTAACTTGTAGGTTGGGAAGAATGAAAGAAAACTGATAAGTACAAAATTGTACTTAGTGAGGTAGTAACTAGTCTATCCATTTTGTTATATCATGTTTCATGTATTTTAGATCAAGTGAAGACCTAGCTAAGGCTTCCAAACATTAAAGTAGACTTAGCTAGTCTTTCAAGTATCAAGAGTGACCTTATCTAGTCTTTCAAGCATCAAGAATATCCCATCTAGGATAACATGAAATTCGGCCAACAAGAAACCATAAATAATAAATCAAGCAACATGTGTGCAAAACAAGTAACCAAGAAGACATGCTTCCAAATCATGCAACATATATTTCATGGAAATACAAGACAAGTATCATGTATAATTGAGTCTTATTTCATTTGTTATTTCATTAAACAACCCCTTGGTACTTAGATTGTATAGGTAATTGAGTCTCCAACCAACTGTCGCCACAATATGCACTGTAGTGCTGGTCAACCCTCGTACTGTCGCCAAAGACCACATACGTACCCTTTGTCTATCGCCAAATAGGGGCCTTAGCCTTGGACCATAGTACCCCCGTACACAATGAGCTATAGAATCCAAGGCATGTCTTTCTACCTAATCCAACTAGCTACCAAGGTTGTTTGAATTACCATTTATTTCAAGCAATCAAGCTCAAGATCATGTCCATGTAAATCAGGATCATTTCTTGTTCTTAGCTCACAAGTCAAGTGATTTCAAGATTCATTTCATCAAAATGAGATCATCATGTCTCAACCAAGTCATTAACATTCAACCATGTTGTATCATAGAACATACAAGCAACCAAGTCATCACAAATCATGCATAAGCATTTCGAATAGGCATGTACATAAGACTAGGATCATGTTTCATGTGTTTCTTTAATCATTCTTCCCTTATTAAGTCATATTCATGCTTAAATTCATTTTCATAACAATAATGTAATGGTTAGGACTAGTCCTAACCCCAAGGATAACTACACTCACAATACAATCCAAGCAAGCTAGCAATTATCTTGTATGGCTATCCCTTTGTTCTTAGCCCTTGAATGATTTCCTTTTTCTTCTAAAATTTCTGCCCTTGATCTAGCAAGCATACACATATACATTTCATCAAAAAAGTACAATATATCATACATTCATAGTAGCAATGTTATCACAATGTACCTAACATTTAGCTACTGTTTTTTATGTTTCTTTTTTAAGAATTTCTTACCAATTTATTTCCACATGTTATTACTTCATTTTAAAGCATAATTGGAAAATTTTCAATGTCCCAAAACTGTTTTGGAAACAGTTTACTACTAGGTGCACAAACAGTCCTAAACTGCCCAGGACACTGCTTCCTGGCAGTTTGCACACTGTCCCTTTAAATGGCCTTATCTTTTAATCTGTACGACAAAATTTCAATTTCTATACACCGTTGGAAAGATAATAAAATTTCATATAAGGCCATGTAATACTTGAATTTTTGTTTGTATCCAGTTAATGCAGTTTATTGATTAAAGATAGGGCATTTTACATTGCCTTGACAGTTTACACTGTCCAACTATTTCCATTTACAGTGTTCAGCATAGAACCCAGTTTTCCATTATGTTTTCACCTAATGAAAATATACATTCTAATGATCATTTCATTAAAATTTTAGCCCTGAATTTAAACTATACAGTTTTTGGTAAATTTTCAAAGTATCTGCCCAGAACATAGCGATTCTGGGTAGATTGCATCTAGTCACATTTTAATGCCTTTAATCCATTTTAACCAATGTCTTGGCTCTATAATTCATTTCATATGACATTATAAACATGTTAGGTCCATGATAATTCATTAAACAAGGCTTCCAAAATAGGGCAAGTTGGTTACAAAGCCTAATCTTTCATGTTTACTCAATTTCAATACCACAAAATAGTTTCTATGTTTCATAACTATGTTCATGTTCTTACCTTCATTTCCAGCATTGTTTGCATCTAATTCAATTTATTTAACACTTTCTATACATTACCTATTCATGAGCATCATCAATTCATAAATTCCATACCTCAATTATAAATTCTAGTCATTCAATTTTCACAACAACAACACAATTCAATTTTCGAGCAACCTAGGTTTATTACAGTAGCATGATCATATAATTTCCAGCCTTGTATCTAGTTTCATTCTTCAAATTAGCATAATTCAACAACTGTTCTGTCATCTAACAAGACATTCAATATCTGATTCCATCAAAAACAGTCCAATTCCACAATCATAGTTGCCTATTCAATTAAACACGAGAAGGATTATACTTACTTTTCTTCTTGCTTAATTTCAATGAAAAATTCCTATGCATGCAAGCTAAAATCATTTCTTTAATGGCTGAATTCCTAGCTTTCTCTCACTCACCCTTTATGTCTAAGTTTTGGCCAAACATAGTCACTTATTTCGTTCATTCTTTCAATTAGGCCCTTGACTAGTCAATTTAGCTTAATTCTAATTTCAATTAAGCTATTCACTTATTCAGTTTGGTTCCAGTAATTCTAAGCTATGATTTGGGGTGTTACATAATAACTATCTATCCTTAGAAAACTTCAGATTCTACTAACGTTCCTTAGAAAATTCCATTCATAGTTGATTAAGTCTTTTTGGGATTCACCTTAATCCATTCTTTAGATCTTCACATCCAAAGACGGGTACTTCGGGTAACCAAATTTTCATATTTACTAAATTTAACATAGATTGGATGGTTTCAAAGGGTTTATAGCATGATTTGAGGATGTTTCAAGTATACCACGTTATCTCTGGAGGAAACAAGATTGTCATTTCTAAAGGCTACAACAACTTATTCAATTAAGGCATAAAAATTTTATTCGTAAAGTCCATGGGTGTGACAAGGCATTTGTCAAGTTAAATGGCAAGAAATTCATAATGACTGTATCGAATCCTGAATGTAGACTTTAGCACATCGATTTTCTTAACTTTTATCTACCAATATTCTGATCGATGGTCTACCTTAGAAAGCACCATAGACTCCTTAAGCTAATTAAATAAGTCTTCTAACCCGAACTTAACTTCCCACATCTAAAGTAAGATAAAGGGTTGAACTAGAAACAAGTAAGACATTTACAGGGTTGAGTACAATTGAATTGTACTCAAGAAGGTGTAAACTTTGGCATTAGGCTAACTTGTTCATCGAAATTCTTATTTACACAATCACGGTAGAACAAAAGGAGTTTCTTATTATTGCCTAGCAACATTCAGAGAATTTTAACATTTCAAATTCATTTCTTATTGCCTCCTTCATTGGAGGTACCAACCGGATTCTCATTATTCTGACCTAGATACAATTCTATCATGTACTTTAACTCGTAACATACAAACGAGCTTGTATCCACTACATATCACAAATATTTTGTTAAATGCAACTCTTAGGTGACACACTAAAATTATAAAGATATGATGAATCCATGGTTAGTTTGAAAATCGACTAAACCATACTATGATACCAAATGGTAACATACCAAATTGTTAAATTCCTATATTTTTCAAGTTTCCAAAAACAACACTTAATTATATGTATTTACTAACATATATAACCAGCCCTCAATGATTCACATATGCTCACAGAAAGTCTATTTTTTTGTCCATTTATGCATGCTCAAAATAGTCTTTAATATTTCATATACTTACCAAGACAATCCAAACTCTTATAGACATTTTTCTTACTACAAAACTGATCCTATGGCAGGTATGCGAACCAAATTAAGCTTTACATGCACACAAAGGCACATACATTTGCTAAAAGACCCTAAATGTTTCATAAAACATTTCCCCCTGTTTTCAACTACCAAATTCAACCCTTTAATTGTTCACAAATACACCAAACAACTTTAATTACATAAGTATGCAATACATGTACCTAATCAGTCCATATCTATTTTCTTATGTATCAAAAACAGTCCCAATTTATATACGTCCATTTATATTCAATCATACACGATAGAAACAGTATACTTCAAGTATATAAACACAGAAATAGGGCACTTCATCTATTTACACTTTTACACATTCAAAAGCGGTCCAATCTATACTTAGGTGTTAACAAAACAATCAATCTATCAAATACTACAATTAAACAGTTTTAATATCCTCTTAACAACTTTTAGAATTCAGAATTAAACAACCTTAGTATCCTGAACTAAGCTACAATTCTCAAAGAATAGCAATCCACAAGTGCCATTCGAAAGTTCCTACGTTTTTACCTAATTTCTTTTGAGCATTTACGTCATTCCAAACTATCTTTAACATAATATTTCACTATAAGCCTTACTTAATCCAACTAAAATCCTTATAACAATTGACAATTCGAATTTGGTAGAGAAAAGAGAAAGAAAAAACATTTTACCTCTTCTTCAATCAACCGATTAGAACTTAACTCCATCTAGTTTAACCCCTCATGCATCCATGGAAGATTTGTTTTCTCTCCCTCCCTCTATTACTCTTGGTTCCAAGAAGAGGATGATCACTTAGATGATTCATCTTTTGGTAATTACATCTTAAACTTGCCACTCCCCACGTTGGGCAAGTGGACAAGTCCTCAAAAGCATGGGATCTTAACATGCAAACCACAACATTCTCAATCCTTCATTTTAATCCTTCCCGTTATGTCTATTAGGTTTTCCTTTATTTTAATTTCATTCCAAATCATTTAATCAATACTACTAAAGATATAATAAATCAAATTGGATTCATAAACAAAAATTGTATGAGCTTCTAGACTATATTTGGGATGTTACAGCCTCGGTTTAGGGATTTAACCCCTCTTGTTTATCTTTTTGCATGGTTCTGGTGACTGAAAACAAACGGGGAAACGCCGGAAAGGAGCAAACGTTGATGGATTCGGCTCGAGCATTCATCGGAGATGGTGAATCGACTAGCCGAAGCTGAAACTTCATGCGCGTGGCTACCACGCGCGAGTAATGATTCACGTGCCCTGCTCTAGAGTGATCTGGGCCGTTAGATAACTCCTTGATCTAACAGTTGGGAGAATACGACACTTATCATCCTCTATTAGGGTTTTTCACCGTGTGATCTAGGTCGTTGGATTGTGTTTTCATCGAGCGATTGTTAGTTGATGCGGCGCTAGACCTTTCAGCTAGGGTTTTCTACGTTCTCATATACGTCGTTTGATTAGTTTGTGATCCAACGACCCTCCAATGGTTATGCAAAAACAATGAAATAGAATTAGGGCTTAGCTTTGATGGAACCGGGCTGAACAAGCCATTATGGACATGTATTTTATTTTCATTTTATGGACTTGTGATCTATTTTAACTAAATGGACTCTATTTTAATACAAATGGATTGTCTTTTATTTAAATTGGGATTTATAATAACTATTACACTACCAATGATATATCTAACAATAGTATATATGAAAATATAATAACTATAGTGAAAATTCAGTGACAACAGCTAGCCCTCTTTGGTCATTCCAGTAAAACAATAATAGAACAAAGAAGAGAAGACACTAATTTTCTCCAAATACCAAACCATCAAAACTCTTTGCCTGAATAGACTGACAGGTTATGTTCTCCTCATGCTCGAATAGATAAGCAGGTTCCATTCTCCTTACGCTCAAACGGATAAGTAGGTTCTATTCTCCTCAAGCCCGAATAGATACTCGAGTTCTAAAAATAGGTTACATCCTCTTTATGCTCGGACGGATAAGCAATGCTCCAACATGTCAAAAATAAATCGATGGTATTATGATATGCATGCCCCTAAGGATGCCTACCAAATGTATACATGTTTCTTTAACTTTTCAATTCCTTATCTGGTTCATTTGAACAATCCAAATAAACTATTCTTTTGATCCTTGCATATTTGTTCACTCAATCCTATTATCTTGTACTCCTGGTTGGAAGGACTGACTTTATCCTCATATTATTCAGCACTCTTGTGGTCTTGGTCCAGACATGGAGATAAAAGTCTCTAGCATTAACAAACCAAACCATACTATTATTCTAGTTGACAGAACAATATTCAGTTTCAGGCTTTCTTGAAACTTTGAAACTCGAATAAAAACCCTTACATCGCAAGACATCTCCACCAATGTCTATAAAATTGTTCCCATTGTCGTGGAAGGATGAGTGGATTAGCTATGCTATCATCAATATTCAGTGACACGCCTTCCTAAAACTTGAATGAAAATAATTATATATTTGGTTATCTCATCCAATGTCTATAAAATTGTTTTCATTGTTTGTGGAAGAATGACTATCTTGTGTTGGCATCTCTGTTTTGCAACATGCTGCCTTAAAGTAATATCAAAAACCCTTTGTGCTTCTTTAGAGCTCTCTAATTCTTGACACTTTGAATTGCTTGCATAGGAATCTCTGCGGCGAGACTTATTTCCACCTTGAATGTCTTCATGTGCTTTTTGCTTTTCATGTCACAAATTCAAAACTTAACAATGGAATGCCTCATAGTTTTAGTACCTTCTTAATAATTTTCAAGGTAATGCTCAAAAATCATTTGCATGTTTTAAGTGATGTCAAACTTTTTAATTCTCATTTCAATGCATGATGCTTATGCGAAAATGGGAAAAATGTCTAAGCAAAGAAATGGAAGCTTAAGAAACTAAAATTTTAACAATGTTATGGCAATTAGAAAAGAAACTACAAATATTCAGATATCAATGACCAAAACTCCTCCTATAAAACATCGTGAAATATCATGAATGCTACCTATGCCATGCAGTCTTCGAAAATGGTGACAATGCGAGAAGATATAATTCACCTATGTCAAGTCCCTAAGAGAATTAAATTCCATGTCAATTACCTGAGCTGCCCTTCATGGGTTTTCAACTCAAGTTCTCCCTCGGTTTCAAAATGCCCTTTACGGGTTTTCATTTTGAACCCTATTTTCTTTATTTCTTTCTTCTTATTTTCTTCTTTTTCTTTTTTATTCTCTAGTTTTTTTCTTTTTTTTCTTTCTCTTTTTTCATCTTTTTTCTTTTTCTTCTTTAGACATAATACTTTTTGTCAGAATCTGAGTTTATTGGGCTCTGAAGTTCTTCTCCATCCATTTCAGTCAAAATTAATGCCTCACCTGAAAAAACATTTGTTACAATGTAAGGTCCCTCCAGTTTGGTGCCCGTTTTCCTCGAGAATCACTTTGGGTTGGTAACTTATTCTTTAACACCAAATCAGTTTCTTGGAATTCTCTCAGGCGAACTTTCTTCTCATGAGCCCTTATTATCCTTCTTTGGTACATCTGCCCATGACACAATGCCTTCAACCTCTTTTCATCAGTTAGATTTAACTGATTGTATCTCGCCTGGATCCATTATGCCTTCTCCAATTTTGCCTCCATTTAGACACGGAGCGATGGTATCTCTACCTCTATTGGCAATATTGCTTCTATTTTGATCACCAACGAAAATTGTGTTGACTCAGTGGACGTTCGTACTACAGTTCAGTATGCATATAAGGCAAACGGTAAGTTCTCATGCCAATCTTATATTTATCAACCATTTTGTGACTATTTTATTATTGTTCTTATTTGCAGCCTCCACTGCCTCATTCATCATCGGTTGGTATATCACTGTGTTATGATGTTTGACATTGAATTGCTCACAGACTCCAGCTACCATCTTATTATTCAGATTGGAGGCATTAACGGTAATGACACTTTCAGGCAAGCCATATCAATAAATGATTTCCTTTTTCAAGAATTTGCAAACCGTAGATCTAGTTACGTTTGCATACGAGGTTGCTTCAACTCATTTTGTGAAGTAGCCGATGGCTACCAGAATAAATTGATGTTCATTTGATGCCTTTGGATGTATCTAACCGATGACATCTATGCCCCACATGGAAAATGGCCGAGGATCTGACATGACATGGAGTAACTGAGGAGGCGTATGAAACTTATGAGCATAAATCTGACACTTGTGGCATTTGCGAGAACAATTGATGCAATCCCCTTCCATAGTTGACCAATAATATCCAAAGTGCATGATTCTTCTTGCCATGGTGAAGTCGATGGGATGAGTTCCACAAAAACCTTCGTGAACCTATTCTAAAATCAACTAAGCTTCTTTTACATCTACACATCTCATAAGTACCTGATCTCGACTTCTCTTGCGCAAAATTTCTCCATCAAAAACATGCCTCGATGCTAATTTCCTTATCATTTTCTTTTCATTCTCAGTTGCTTGGGGCAGGTATTGCCGAGACTTTATATACTGTTGAATATCGTGGTACTATGGTAAGCCATCTGCTTCCTCTTCTAGATCATAGCGGTGAGATGGGAAATCTAGCATTTGCAATATGATGGACATCATCTATGAACCTTCACTTGCTTTAAACATAGCAGCTAAAGTGGCTAAGGCATCTACCATCTGATTTTCTTCTCTAGGGAGGTATTTGAAGGTAATCTCATCGAATTCTTTAGTAAATTCGAGAAACAACTTGTGGTATTCTACCAACATTGCATCTTTCGTCTCCCATTCGCCACATACTTGGTAGATAACCAACGCAGAATCTCCAAAAACTTTCAGATTATGTATTTTACTTTCAATGGCCTCCCTTAATCCTAGTATGCAAGCCTCATATTATTGGTGGAAAAGAACTTCAAACGACAGGTGAAAGGGTAGTAATCTCTTTCTGGTGAAACCAAAAAATCCCCAATACCATGCCCTAAAGCATTTGCAGCACCGTCAAAGTTTAAGACCCATGATTCTATTAGAGCCTTAACATCTTATGCAATACACATCAGCTCTTCATTAGGGAAATTAAAATTTAATGCCTCATAGTCATTACAAGCGCGACTTGCCAATAAGTCAGCAATGGCACTCCCCTTTACTATTTTTTGGCATACATATTGGATATCAAATTCTAATAGTAGCATCTGCCAGCGTGCTAATCTTCCTAATAAGGCTAGAGCTTCCATCATGAACTCTAATGGATCTAGTTTTTAAATTAACCATGTATTATGGTACAACATATATTGCCTAAGCAGTTTAGCTGCCCATACTAAAGCACACCATAGTTTTTCAAATGAAGAATATCTAGTTTCACAGTCGGTGAATTTCTTGCACAAGTAATATATTGCCTTATCTTTCCTTCTAGTTTCGTCATGTTGTCCCAGCACACAACCCATAGAGTTTTCATATACCGTCAGGTATAGAATCATTGGTTTCCCATAAACTGCCAGTACTAGCACATGAGGATTAGTTAATTGCTCCTTAATCTTTTCTAAGGCTGTCTGACATTCTTTAGTCTATTGGCTGGGTTATTCTTTCTAAGTAGCCTGAACATTGGATCACATTTATTAGTTAACTGAGAAATGAAGCGTGCAATGTAGTTTAACCTTCCTAAGAGATCTCGAACCTCATTTTGAGTTTGATGTGGTTTGAGCTCTTGTATGGCCTTTATCTTGTCTAGATCAATCTCTATTCCCTTCCTACTCACCATAAAGCCTAACAATTTTCCTGATGTAACCCCAAATGTTCACTTATTTAGGTTAAGCTTTAATTGTAATTTCCTCAACCTTTGAAAGAGTTTCTCTAAGTTCACTAGATGTTCCTTTTTGGATCAAGATTTGGCGATCATGTCGTCTACGTCTACTTCTATCTCCCAATGTATCATGTCGTGAAAGATAGTGACCATGCTTCTTTGGTAAGTTGCCCCTGTATTCTTTAGGCCAAAGGGCATCACCTTATAACAGAAAGTTCCCCAAAGTGTTATGAAGGTGGTCTTTTCCATATCTTATAGACACATTATAATTTGGTTATATTCGGAGAACCCTACATGAAAGAGAAAAGGGAGTGTCCAGCTGTGTTGTCCACTAATGGGTTGATATGCGGGAACGGGAAATTGACTTTGGGTCTTGCTCTATTGAGGTCCTTGTAGTCAACGCACATACTTTTCTATCTTTTTTAGGTATTCAGACAATATTAGCCACCCATTCTGGATATATGGCCACTTTGAGAAACCCCACATCAAATTGTTTTCTTAATTCATCTCAAATTTTTAAGAGCATCTAAGCTTTCATCCTTCTAAGCTTTTGCTTCACAGGCTCGCATCCCACTCTAATAGGAAGCCGATGTATAACGATGTCAATGTCGAGACCGGGCATGTCTTGATATAACCAGGCAAAAATATCTTTGAATTCTTTTAGGAGCTCAATCAGGCTTTGTCGAGTATTAGCTGTGATGGTGGTGCCAATCTTCACCTCACGTCTTTCTTATTTTGTGCCAAGGTTCAGAATTTCCAATTATTCCTTATAGGGTAGAATTTGCTTATTCCCTCCTTTTACCATCATTAGTATATTTTGGGCAAATCATATTCTTCCTCATCATCAACATTATCGACTTATTCTAAGCATAAATGTAGTTCAAAATCAACCTCAAGGTCAGACTTTGAATCATTTAAATCACTGGTATTTGAATAACTGCAAAGAAAAGGGCAAGGAATATATACAAAGAAAAGAAATGAACAAATGAATGGAATGATTTATTTTGAGTTTTTGCTTTGGGGTTTATTTATGAAAGTATTTGCCACACAAGGTTTGTTGAAATAAAAATGCATCTTTATTGAATTTCAAATTAAGAGTTTGACATAGGCCCTTTACATAAGATCCCTAATTACCTTCAGGCCTAAGGCAAAAGGGTTGGTTTTGAGAATTACTCTGAAACTATCTTAAAGATTACAAGAATTTCTTCAATGGTCTAGTTGTCAAGTTTAGAGCAGTGGTGATCAAGGACATGTACTTATTTTCTCCTTCCACATCTATTACAACATTAATGCTCAACTTCTCAAATGCTTCACACAAGTCATTCTTACTTTTACCCTCCTCGTTAATTTGGGCATTTGAGTCCAAAAAGCCCACGGATCTAAAATTATGGCTTAGGGGTGGGAATATAATAGCCCCCTACTTAATTTCCTTTCTTTTCAATCTTGCCCTTCTTCTTTCTTGGTGCTTCCTAATTTCTACCTTCCTATGCCAATTGTTGGGTTTAAAACCCAACCCAAGTTGATCTTTCATTATCGAGATTACTACAGATACAACCTCTCTTGGCGTCTCTTTCCGAATCCTTTGCGCAGCTAGATTGCTCCAAGAGTTTTCTTCATTTGCATCTTTGCGCAGCTAAATTGTTATAGCTTTGGTACTTTACTTCCCTAGGTGAAGAAGGTTGCATTGACTAGCTCTAATGTCCTAAAGTGACATTCGAGCACACCCTCATCTACCTCGATGTAATGTGCATCAGTAGATATTAATGCAATAATTTCCTCCTGTACACCGATTGTTACTAGATGTCCCACCGATTATTACTAGATGTCCATCAATGACAAATTTCAACTTCTGGTGTAGAGTAGAAGGGACCGTTCCTATTATGTGGATCCACGGACACCCAAGCAAGAAACTGTAGCTGGGTTTTATATCCATGACCATAAACTCCACGTCCAAAATTGATGTTCTGATCTGCAAAGGTACTTTAATCTTTCCCAATACGTCTCTATGCGTCCCGTCGAATGCTCTCACCATATTTTGATAAGCTCTCATGTGCGAGCTATCTAGTGGTAACTTCTTTAATGTTACTAACAGGAGAACATTCAGAGTTGACCCATTATCAATAAGGACACATGGTAGCATGTATCCTTTGCATCTTGTGGAGATATGCCGAGCTTTTCATGTTCCCCTTCCTCCTTATGGTATTTCCTCGTCATTGAAAGAAATAAAGTTGCTAACAGCAATGTTACCGACCAACATGTCCAACTTGTCGATAGTGATTTCTTTTGATACAAACGTTCAACTCATAATATTCATCAAGGCATCGCGGTGACCCTCGGAACTCAACAATAGAGATAGTATGGAAAATTGAGCTGAGAGTTTATAGAGCTGCTCCATCACGCTATACTCACTATGTTTGAGTATCTTCAAGAATTCTTGTGCCTCTGACTCCTTCACGGGATCAAGGTATATTGGTGACTTCTCTTTAAAGAAATCACTTTCATCTTCTTTCTTTGGCTCTTCAGTAGCAGCCTTTCTCCATGCCACATCTCTGTCTCCTACTGCCAGCAGGGAATACAGTCTTCCATTCCTTGTAAAGTGCCTTACTTCGTTAATTGGCTCTTTCTTTGTCTTTTCTCGAACGGGTGATTCACCCAGGGCCACTATCGTGCAAGGATGGTTCCAAGGGACCTGTTTGCTATCTTTATATGGGAATAGGGTTGATGCCTTGATTATAAGTTGTGAGGTTACACCCCTCATGGGTTCGTTTACTTTTGCTTTAACCATGATAACCAAAGGCATCAACCTTGGATAATCTCTCCTATCAAATGCACATACGTCCATCATGTGCACCTTGCTTTTTTTTTCAAACAATACAAGTACTTTATCATTCATTTTAACTTGGACCAACTGTTTAAATTCTAGGCAACATTCAATCTTACGTCCTTTTGCTTTGTGGTTGTTGCAGTATAGTTCATCTTCAACCTTCATCTTCTGGGATTCTCTTTCCAACATCCCAACTGCAACCATTTGGGTCCACACCCACTTCAAGGGAGCCCTAACATCAGCAATATGTTCCTTAATTATGTAGTCTTCTTCCTCAATGACTGCATTCACTCATGTCTTCTGATGGTTTAGCAAAGTGTTATTTTTCTCTTCAGATGTGTCAAAAGATAACATGCCTGACTTTCTTAAATCATCGACCCTTCTTTTAAATAAAGTGCAGTTTTCAATAGTGTACCCCCTAATACCTGCATGGTATTCACATTGTGAGTTCTCATCGTACCACGTGGGTATGGAGGCGAGAAAGGTGGAACATGACGTGGTAGCACCATCTAGGACTTAATTAATTCAGCGAATAATTTTGTATATGTCATCAGGATAGGAGGGAAATATCGTTTAGAGCTTCCTTGGCATCTTCGTTCTTCCCTCGGTGAGTTTGTAACAACTGGTGTCATAGCTAGGATGCTAGGCTTATTGAATACTACCCCTTTCGCATAGTTGGGTTGTAGACATTGGTTGCATTAAATTCATTCTCCCTCTTCTTGTAGGGTTTCTTCGTCTCTCCTTCATCTAACATTCCACACTTAATAGCCGCCATGATTAGTTCCTTGTTAATCAGCATATATGCAAAACTCTTAGTTGTATGATTTATCATGCGGTAATAGAAAGAACCTTTCAAGGTCTCCACAAACATTGGAGTGATCTCGTTCTCCAATAGTGGTTGTTGTTCCTGAGCAGCCACATCCCTCCACCTTTGCACATACTGGCAGACACTTTTATAATGCTTTTGTCCTATCCCTTGCAAGACCAATTTGTTTGGAACCATGGCAGTGACATGTTTATATTGTTCGATGAAAGCTCGAGATAAATCTTTCTAGGATCGGATATTATGCCTTGATGGGCCTACTATGTTTTGAAACTATTGACAAGTATGTAATAAACTAAAGTTTCATGTAATGAATGGTAATTGCTGCGCTTATATGGATTTAATTATGGAATGATCATAATGTTTGATCTAGTTTACCTTAATATCATTCGATTGCTTTGATATAAACATGTCTTGCTTGAATTGAGTATAGGATGATCGAACCATGCTTGCTAACCTTCCATTCGAATTTCCTTGGAAAGTTTTGTCTCATGTGTATGATCATGCATATTGGTACTTGTATATTATGCCTTGTTCATTGTATTGTCCTCCTCCTTGCTTGCTTTAATGTAACGCTCCCGAGCCGATTTGCTACTAGCTCGGGTAGGGGGTGTTACATGACCTATTTTGGGAGTAAGGATAAGAGTAAAAGAAGCTATGTGTTTACGAGTTACATCTATTGCTATAATTAAAATAATTTGAGGATCATTATTTGCTATGAACTTCATTAGGGACTCTTCTTTTATAGAAACAAATCAGCCTAGAATTTGTTTGGTTAAATTACAGTCAATAAGGTGCAATAGCTGAATTAATTGGATTTTGATACTGAATGTGTAGATTTTTAAATGCTTGGTATTCGAATGAAAGCATGATAATGTAGGTACAAACTTGTTAGGGATAAATTTTTTAGGAAATGGTTTGTAATCACATAACTAGTAAGAAATCGAGTGTGGGTTGTTTTATTGAATTAAAAACTGTTGCGATTTTAAAGTGTGACTGTGGTATGTCTAAAAGAAAGATGTAACAAGGGAAAGTGGTTATTTTAGTTAAGTATTAAATTACAACTGAATTGAAATTAATTAAGGGATTTATAGACTGTTTAAGTCTGTAAAAGCAAAGTATACAAAGTCTGGGCAGTTTCGCTAAAATGAGAACTTTTATGGACTAATTTAGTATGAATAAATCAGGGGAGGTAGTATATTGTAAGATTAAATGGTTGTTAAAATGTTATACGAGCTGTTATGGGTTAAAAACTGGTAGAAATGTATAGATTGAGACAATTTTGTCAAAGAATAATAGCATAGAGGATTGTGTTGTATTGAATGAACTTGGAGTCTATTTTATAAGTCTAAACACTGATTTGTAACTTTTAAAAATGGATTATATGAAGAGGGGTTGTTTTGAATGCATATGAGTGACTTTATGAATGCCAAGAATTGTTTGGTTTAAGTGTAGAGAATTTGGATTGTTTTGAATTATAAATGTTCATATATAATTGTGAGAGATTGTTCTATGTACATGTATATGAAAACAAATGTAGATAATTTGGCAATGAGTATGAACTTAAAATGAATTGATTAAGGCCTATATGTGAGCATACACGATGAATTGGATTGCTTGTAATTAAATGATCATATTGGAGAATAATTGAAATAGACTAAGGGGACTGGTCTACAAATAGGAAAAAAAGGGAATTGTTTAATTAACAATTGGGTTGTTTTACATTAAACCAAATGCTGGTGGACTGTTTAAATAATTATAAACATGTTTAGAAATTGTTTTAGCGTATACTTAATTGTGCAGTCTTAAAGTGTTAAAATAGCGCAGTTTTGAAGTCCAAAACTGTGCAAATTCGTAGAGTAAAACTGTGCAGTAATGAAGTATTAAGCGGTGCTGTTTTGAACTTAAAATATATTCAGTTTTTGTATGCAAATTTGGTGTAATCTTGTGTCCAGTTTGATGCATTTTTGTTTAGCTGATAATTATAGTTTAATTACCATGAAAGTGTTGTCTTGAGTATGGATTACATATGCATAAAATTAAGGATTGTCTATAGTTTAAATGGATCGAATTTTTTATTGATAATTGGTTGTTTTGTTTGAGGTACACTCGATGATAAAGGGTATGGGGAGTAAATTTCTGAAGCAAGATAGGATTACGGTTCAGGTATTCCATAACTTTGGAATATAAGGTGAGTGTAGTTGTGTTTGTCTTGGGTGACACAATGTCATCCGAATATTGTTTATTGATATGTTGTGATCTGATTTAGGCATATGCATATGGCTCCTTTAGAGCAAGACATGTGAAGCATGCATTGCATGGCATCATTGATAAGCATCTAGTTATGTATGTATTACATGGGTATTGTATGCCTTGCTATGATGTACTTGTGATGGTGATCTTGAATACTTTGTGATAAAGCTTGAAATTGCTTACTGACCAATAAAACAACAAGATTCTTGTAAAAGATTGAAAGCTAATGTTATAAGTACCTTGAATATTAAAGACTTAAGAAGCAAGAAAGTTTAACTTATGCAATAAGCTATTGAATGGAAATATCAAGTAAGACTACTTGTACAATAAGATGCTTCTCCAATATAAAAAAAAAGATAAGATAAGTTGCTCTGTTAATGGAAGTCCTTGTACACTTGGAATTAATACTTGGTCTACCTGGGACTAAGATCCATGAGTCTTGGCTCGGGGGACACCCCATTTATATGTGATATGTTTTCGATAGTAGTCATTGCTATGTTCTTTGTACTAAGTATCGTCTGGACCGATATGGTCAAACTCGGACCAATGTTATTCATGATCAAATGTGTGATCCAAGGCAAATAAGTAAAGACATGAACCTAATAAGAAATCAAATAAGAATTCCGAAGAAATTGGTAAGGCTCTTAGTGAGCATGAAAATGATAATGATCTTTGTGAGCATAGTGTTATGTAAAGCTCTTTGTGAGCAAGAAAGTTTACAAGGCTCTTGGGGAGCATATGAATGATCAAATCTTAATCCTCGATATAAATCTCCAATAAAAAAATGAAGAGTTCAACTCTAACAAGCTTCTAATAAACTAGTAATGTCTGAACTAACATAAATTGTATGAAATTTCCTTGTCTTCATATATTAAAGTTACTTGGTTTCCATTCAAGATCATGAATAGCATTGTTTGTATTTTTCCAGACTGCCTCGCTTAGGCTATATAATCATAATGCACTCATTTTCATGTATTTGAAGGATAATGAAATCTTATGATACAAGATTGGTTGTGAGTTACAAATCTCTATTCAATATCCAAGTAGAGTTTGATATTGTTCTTAAGTAGTATACTCCTAGAATGGTGGCACATTGCTTGATTAACATATGTAGTGCATTATCTGTCTTGTATAACCAATCAATACCCGATACTTCATGTAAATGACATTGTATGTATATGTCATTCGAAAGATTGCTCAGTGTAAAAGTTATGTATGTATGATATTTAATTTGTGAGTGTAGATCAACCATGGTTTTCATATTTGAATAATTGGAGTATATGTTAAAGGTATTAATTAAGGAGTTTGAATGGTTATTAATTATCAAGTCATGATAGTATGTTTTTAGGTTGGTGGCATTATGAGACATGTGTATGCATATAGCTGGTATCACTCCAATTGTAGATATCCATCCTACGTTCCGAATGGATTAGTAAGAATTCTTGCTTCTCTTCTTGTATTAAGCTTAGTTTGAAGAATTATATGAGAATATTTTGTGAATGTTCTATGTTTTGGTGATTGTTAGGAAAAGGGGAATAAACATGATGAGAATTTTCTTTTAAGAAATTGAATGATTCAAGCATCAAGATTGATACTTTAATGCTTGAATTTTCTATCTATATATCTATCTATCTATCTATCTATCTATCTATCTATCTATCTACCTATCTATCTATCTAGTACACACATTCGAACAAGTGAGTAAGAAATAATTAAGAGTTGTAACTTTGGCATTATAAATGGAATTAGCTATCTTGATGAAGTTGTAACACCCTTTACCTCGGGTTTGCAACAACCTGGCTCGGGAGTGTTACTTAAGCAAACAAGGCAAGGCAATACAAAACAATACAAGAACAATGCACGAATTGATAACTCATCCTTATTAGATGTGTTACTTAACTAACAAGCAACCAAGCATTCATTACTTATGATATAAACAAATTCTCAATTTGACTACAAGCTCATCCTAAAGCATTCTAATAGACCACTAAATTATTTCCTTTCATTCTTTCATTACAAGTTACTACTTTCATGAATCAATTAAGTTTATCTCATACCTTAACCATTCGAATAACCCTAATGAATAACATGATTCCATTTATTTTCAATGTTCCTTGGTTTATTACATTTAACATCTCATACCTATTTTGCTAAACTTCATTATTGAACATTCAATTTGAAAGTAACTAGTTTCCATTCAAGTCATACTCTATGCCTATCGATTTGGCAATCATCATACTAACACAAAACACATACAACATGGTAAGATAATAAACACGAGACCATAAAATTTCCAAAGCATTCGAACATCAATGTAAGCTAGATAATTCACTTGAATATTTCATAAGTTTATTCAATATTTGCGCAGCAAAACATCATCCATTACATGTAATCTAAGATCAATACAAACTTGCCAATAAGTTCATAACATAGTAGGCCCATTCAAGAACAATGACATTTATACAAGTTTCCAAGTATTCCAAAATGCATGATCAAGCTAAACTCTATAGAATCTAGTGCCACCAATCTAGGAGATATACAAAACAAGTATGAAACCATACTTAGGGAATGCTTGTTTGACTTGCTTCTTGCTCAAGAATTCAGGCTTCAAGATCAAGCAACACTCGTATCATTTATCCTGTAAGTTAGGAAGAATGAAAATGAGAGTGATAAATACAAGAATGTACTCAGTGAGGTAGTAACTAGTTCTAACCATTTATTACATCAAGTTTTGTGTCATTTAATCAAGAATGATCATAGTTAGGGGTTTCAGGCATTAGAATGATCCTAGCTAAGGCTTTCAAGAATTAAGATAATCCTAGCTAAGGATTTCAAGCATTCGGCTATCAAGGAACAAGAAACATGTAATCATACTTCATGTTTTCATATCAAGAGTCAAGCACATTATGCTTACAAAATAAGTAATCAAGTAAATCATGCTTACATGACAAGTAACATACAATTCATGGCTTTCAAGACAAGTAACATATGACGTACGATTGTTATTTTATTTGTTGTCAATTAAACAACCCCCTTGGTACTTAGTTTGTATAGGTAATCGAGTCTCCAACCAACTCTTGCCACAAGATGCACCGTAGTTTTGGTCAAACCCTCCTACTGTCGCCAAAGACCCCATACGTACCCTCTGTCTCTCGCCAAATAGGGGCCTTAGCCCTGGACCGTAGTCCACCCTCACACAATAAGCTCTAGACTCTGAGGCATGCCCTTCTACCTAATCCAACTAGCTACCAAGGTTGTTCGATTGACCATTTATAAAAGCTTATCAAGTTCAAGATTCATGTCAAGCAAGTTCATTTCATACTAGGCCCTTAGGCCAATTGAGCCATAGCTCACATATCATGTAATTCTCTTGTTTCATATCATCAAGATGAGATAATATCTCAAGCAAGTTCTTTAGCATTCGATCACATGCAACATGTCACATACAAGCACCAATGTATCACTTAAACATGTTTTGCATTCGAATAAAACTTGTATTCAAGATGTGATTAAACTTCATGCATTACTAGTCATTCTTCGATTATTAAGTAAAGTCCATAATTAGGTTCATTTAACATTACAATAATATAAACTAGTATGTCTAGAGATAACTACACTCACAATAGTCTAAGCTTAGCTTGTATTGGATCCTCACTCCTTTCTTCTTAGCTTTAGATTGTTCCAATCTTTCCTCTTCCACCAAGTTCAATCATGGTTCTAACACATTACAAGCATATACATCTCAAAACAAGTTCACAAAGTTATTCAATCAAGGCAAGGTTACAAGTATATAACATACACAAATTTTGTAGCATGTTCATATACTCTAGTTCATGTAAAGCAGGGCATAATCAATGTCCTCAAGCTGTTTACAAAATATTTTACAATTTGCCACAAAACAGCGTACAATTACCTATACTGCTGCTGCAGGCAGCTTGCATTCTATTCACTTAATCTTGCATAACTTTCATTTCGTACGTTTGAATTTCAATTAGTTTATATCGTTGGAAAGATAATGTAATTTTCCTTTTAACAATATAAGGCCTGCATTTTTATTCTTTGCCAATTAATACAGTTTTTAACATAAAGACAGTGTAATTTGTTACATTTGATAGTTTGCACTGTCCCTAGTGTTCCTTCTCTACAATTCATTTTGCAATCCATAATTCAATTATGTTTTCTCCTAATGAATTGGGACATATCAAGGTATTGTCTATAAAAATTTTAGCCTTAAATTCATTTTAAACAATTTATGGCGATTTTCAAAGTTACTGCCCAGAATAGAGCATTATGGGCAGATTACAGTAGGTTGAGTTTTTAGTTTCATAAAGTATTATGGGCAGATTACAGTAGGTTGAGTTTTTAGTTTCATAACTCATTTTAACAAGGTTCTAAGATGGCAATTCAATTCACTTTCACGTTCTTAAATGTCTAGGTCATTCTAATACACCTAGCAATGTGCTTAAAATAGGGCATTATCACGTTGAATCCAATTTGATCTATTTGATCAACATTACACATCCGATTTACCAATTGAGTAGTCCATTACCTAATTTAACTAATGAAATTAGGTACATGCATTTTCCAGCAAGTTATCTATTCTACTCAAGCCTCAATTTATCACATGGCTTGACTATTTACCTCCACTTGGCAAATTACGGTATAATTGCTTCATAAATCCTTAATTACATGTCCTAATTGCATGCAATTCTACATTTATAGTCTGTTACTATTTGATCCTTCATGATTAGGCTACTTCTTTACCAATCCATCTAATTTAGTCACTAGGTTTAATTAATTCTTCAAATCTGTAAATTGTTTGTACTAATTAAGTTCTAATTAGTTTATGACATGTTACTAGGCCATTATTTGGGGTATTACAATTCTCTCCCACTTAAGATAAATTCATCCTCGAATTTACCTGAATCGAATAGGCGAGGATAATACTTCTTCATATTCCCAAGGTGCTTCTTCTACCTTGTGATTTCTCTACAAGAATTTGACAAGAGATACGTTCTTGTTTTGAAGTCTCCTGACTTCCTTGTCAAGTATCTGAATAGGTTCTTCTTCATAAGAAAAGTCAGGATTCAATTCAACTTTTTCAAGTTTAAGGAAATGAGATGGATCAGATCTATATCTTTTGAGCATAAAGACATGGAAGACATTGTGGATCTTATCGAATTGACTGGGAAGTGCCAATCGATATGCCACTGGACCAATCCTTTCAATGATTTTGAATGTCCAATAAACTGATGTCTGAGCTTTCTTTTTCTTCCAAACTGAAAGACTTTCTTAGAAGGAGATACTTTCAGGAAGACCTTGTCTCCAACATTGTATTGAATGTCTCTCCTTTTCAAGTCAGCATAAGCATTCTACCTATCAAAAGCTACTTTTAATCGATCATGAATGATCTTCACTTGTTCTTCAGTTTCTCTTAGCAATTAAGGTCCTAAAACCTTGCTTTCTCCGAATTCAGACCATCACAAGGGAGTTCTACATTTTCTTTCTTATAGAGCTTCAAAGGGAGCCATCTGAATAGATGTCTGGTAGCTATTGTTGTAAGCAAACTCTGCTAGGGGTAGAGATTTCTCCCAATTTTTTTTGAAGTCTATAACACAAGACCGTAGCATGTCTTCGAGCACTTTAATGATTATTTCAGATTGTCCATCTGATTGAGCATAAAAGGTTGTACTAAGATGCACTTTAGCTCCTAGAGCCTTCTGCAAGGAATTCCAAAATTGAGAAGCAAATTTAGGGTCACGATTAGAAATTATAGTTGTAGGTACAACGTGTAATCGAATCACTTCACGGATGTATTGTTCAGCTAAGGTTTCCAAGCTCATGTTTCTTTCGAATAGGGATGAAGTGAGTAGACATTGTAAATCTATCAACAATCACCCATACAGTTTCATTCTTTCTTGGAGTGGAATGAAGACCAGTAACAAAATCCATTGTAATCCGATCTCATTTCCACTAAGGGAATTCGATAGGTTGGAGCAATCCAGTAGGGACTTGGTGCTCGGCTTTAACCCTTTAACAAGTTAGGCACTTTGATACGAAGTCTGTGATAGTTGATTTCTTACCCGACCACCAGTATATTGGCTTTAGATCCTTGTACATCTTAACCGATATCAGGTGAATCGAGAATGAGCTTTGGTGAGCATCTTGTAACATCTCATGTTTTAGTTCCTCGTTGTTAGAAACACACACTCCATATTTGAAATAGAAAAGTCCATTCAACTTGAGGGAAAAGTCAGAATTAGACTCAAAGTCTAGCTTGGATATGATCTTTTGAAGATCTGGATCAGTTTGCTGGAGTTCTTTGATTCTCGAGATTAGACTAGATTGAACTTGAAGTTTAGACAAGAATTTCTATCTTTTGGATAAACGGAAATAAGCATTGATAGCCAAGGAAGCTACAAACGAAATGACAAGACCATTAATGAAGATTTTGAATAGTTACTTACAAGGCAAGAAATATTCAATTCGAATGGTTATCTGTAATCCAAGTAAGATTAAATTTTGAGTGAATTATGCTAGATGTTAGATTTAGGGGTTTACCCGAGTATAGACTGTGACTAAGGGCATCAGCAACCACATTTGATTTCCCCGAATGGTAGTCGATAACCAAATCGTAGTCTTTAAACAATTCTAGCCATCTTCTTTGTCTCAGATTCAAATCTTTTTGAGTCATAACATATTTGAGACTCTTGTGGTCTGTGAACAGGTTATATTTCTCCCCATACAAGTAATATCTCCATATTTTGAGAGCAAACACGATAGCTGCCAATACTAGATCGTGTGTAGGGTAGTTTGACTCGTGTGGCTTTAGTTGCCTTAAAGCGTAAGCTACCACTTTCCATCTTGCATTAAGACACATCTTAGTCCCAAATGAGATGCATCATTGTAGATAGTGAATTCTTTGCCCGATTCTGGTTGGGTGAATATCGGAGCATGAGTTAGATCTTGTTTAAGTTGATCAAAGCTTCGTTGTTGGTTCTCTAACCAAACAAATGGTGTGTCTTTATAGGTTAGCATAGTCCAGCTTGCGGCAATGGATGAAAATCCCTTGACAAAATGCCGATAATACCCGGCTAAACTGAGAAAGCTTCTGACCTCGCCAACAATCCTCGGAGGTCTCCAATTCATGATGGATCGAATTTTGCTCTGGTCTACTTTAATTTCTTCTACTGAGATGACATGGCCAAGGAATGAGACTTCCGATAGCCAAAATTCACACTTAGTGAACTTTGCGAACAATTAACGTTCTCGGAGAGTTTGCAATACAATACGAAAGTGTTCGGAATGTTTTTCCTTATTCTGAGAATACACCAAGATGTCATCGATGAAGACAACCACAAACTTATCAAGATGGGGCTTAAATACACGGTTCATGAGACCTATGAAAGTAGCCAGAGCATTCGTTAACCCGAATGGCATTACAAGGAATTCAAAGTGGCCATATCGAGTATGAAAGGCTATATTGGGTACATCTTTTTATTTTACCCTCATTTGATAGTATCCTGGTTAAAGATTGATCTTTGAGAACATCGAAACATCCTTGAGTTGATCGAAGAGATCTTCTATCCTCGGGAGAGGATACCTATTCTTGATAGTAAGATTGTTTAATTGTCTGTAGTCAATACAGAGTCTCATAGTCCTGTCTTTCTTTTTCACGAACAAGACTGGAACACCCTAGGGAGATGAGCTAGGAATAAAGCCTTTGTATTGTAGCTCTTGGAGTTCCTTCTTGAGTTCTTTCAATTTAATAGGTGTCATTCGATAAGGTGTGATAGACACCAGAGTTGTTCTAGGTTGAACTTCAATCCTGAACTCTACATCTCTAGTTGGAGGGAGACCAGGGAGTTCCTCAGGAAAAACATCAATGAATTCATATACAATTGTCATATTAGCTAAGCCAAATTCAAGTTCGTCCTGCATAGTCATGGTAGCAGAGATTGAGGTCTATTTTCTGTCAATTAGGAGGATTGATACCTTTCCTAAGCCATGGAAATAAAGTCACCTATTATGGTAATCTATCCTGGCTTCATGCTTGCTTAACCAATCTAGTCGCACTAGATCGAACTCACAATTTGGCAATACATATAAATTAATAGGGAAAGGTATGTTTCGAATCTTATAGAACATTCATTGCAAAGGAAGTTAATGGATGTAATTCCCCCTATTGGGTTCGAAACTACAAGGCTTTATTTTACAATTTCAGGTTTCAAATTCAACTTTACAATTAAAGATGGGCATATAAATGAATGAGTGGATCCCGAGTCTATTAATGCATAAACAGGAGTCGAATTTAATTTAACGGTACATGCTATGACATCGAGTGATTCTTCATCTTGTATTCCCATATGTGGTAGATTCGAGCAAGAGCCCAAGATTCTTGGTGAGTAGGGGCATTCGAATGGGGTCCCTTGTTCTTCCCCTGATTTCCATACTGAGCTTGTCTGGGGCCTTTGTTTCGAATGGAAGGGGCTGAGCTAGCATTTGCAGGAGTTCGAGTTGGAATCTTGTTAGGATTCTAAGGATAATCTAGAATATAGTGATCGGAGGCTCCACATAAGAAACTCAAATTCTGTTGAGTTCTGCATTGCCCGGTGTGGTGCTTCTGATAGAACTTGCAAGTAGGATATTGAGTAGCTTTACCAGAATTCCCCTACTATCAACAGAGATGATCGGGGCTGAAGGCTTAGTTGCTGATTGAGGTATTGGCATATAATTGCTCTTTTGAACAGAAGTGTAATTCGAGGTGTGATCTTTGGAATGTTTAGATTTCTTTGACTGCTAGTGAGGCTTGTCATCATTTTTGGATCGTTTGTCTTTCCATGAGTTGCCACTCTTGCTTTTCTCAGAGGCCTTCATCTTTGCCTCGGTTACAATAGCCCGATTCACCAAATTCTTGAAGTTAGTGATACCCAAGGAAATGAAAAATGGACTTAGTTCATCATCCAGTCCATCGATGAACATCTGACATTTATCAGCATCAATCTTGATGTATTCTGACCCGTACTTGCAATACTTGCATAAATCACTCACGTATTGTTCAATGGGTCAACCACCTTGCTTGAGATACAAGAAACATTTATGGCACTCAGCCATGTACTGTTCACTAATGTATTTCTTCCTAAATTCCTCGAGGAAGAATTTCCAAGTTACCGCTTCAGCAAGAGCAGTGAGTGTAGTGGTTTCCCACCAGCTTAGAGCTTTATCTGGAATAGGGCTATGGCACATTCAAGCTTGTACTCATCAGGACAAGGTAGTTGTTTGGTCAAGATTCGAGTAGTGGCCTCAACTAGTACTCAGCTACTTCAGGATTGTCTTCATCAGTGCTAGTGAAAGTATAGGCCCGATGTTGAGCCAGCTTGTCAATCGGAGCTCTGTTTGGCACAACAACAGGAGGAGCAATAGGATGGTATTGATTCAAAGCAGTTACAAGATGATTGAACATCTCCTTCATGCTCATGAGACATTCCTGCTGCACAGGATTTATAGCAAGAGCTTCCTATTGAGCAGCAGCTTGGGCTCAGGGTTGAGTTTGTTGTTGTGGAGGATTTTGTTCCAGCCTCACACTAACTCCTTCATTTAAGGAGCCTTCAGGACTTCCATCGTCTCAGGCGAATCTTGTTTCAAACATTTATAGTTCAAGTAGAACAAGAATAGTTTAGTTTAAGCGAGGACACAAGCAACTTGAAATAGAACTCCTAAGTGGCACAATTAATCCTATATGATGCAAGAGAGCCTGTTTAGTCCTATAACCAACTAAAAAGCTCTGATTACCAATAAATGTAACACCCCTACCCCGGGTTGGCAACAACCCGGCTTGGGAGCGTTACTTAAGCAAACAAGGCAAGGCAATACAAAATAATACAAGAACAAGGCATGAATTGATAACTCATCCTTATTAGATGAGTTACTTAACTAACAAGCAACCAAGAATTCATTACTTATCATACAAACAAACTCTCAATTTGATTACAAGTTCATCCTAAAGCATTCGAAAAGACCACTAAATTATTTCCTTTCATGCTTTCATTACAAGTTACTACTTTCATGAATCAATTAAGTTCATCTTATACCTTAACCATTCGAATAACCCTAATGAATAACATGCTTCCATTTCTTTTCAATGTTCCTTGGTTTATTACATTTAACATCTCATACCTATTTTGCTAAACTCAATTATTGAACATTCATTTTGTATGTAACTAGTTTCCATTCAAGTAATACTCTATGCCTATCTATTTGGAAATTATCATACTAACAAAAAACACATACAACATGGTATGATAATACACATGAGACCATACAATTTCCAAAGCATTCGAACATCAATGTAAGCTAGATAATTCACTTGAATATTCCATAAGTTTATTCAATATTTGTGCAGCAAAACATCACCCATTGCATGTAATCTAAGTTCAATACAAACTTTCCAATAAGTTCATAGCATAGTAGGCTCATTCAAGAACAAGGACATCTATACAAGTTTTCAAGTATTCCAAAATGCATGATCAAGCTAAACTCAATACAATCTAGTGCCAGCAATCTAAGAGATTTACAAAACAAGTATGAAACCATACTTAGGCAATGCTTGTGTGACTTGCTTCTTTCTTAAGAATTCAGGCTTCAAGATCAAGCAACACTCATATACTTTATCCTGTAAGTTGGGAATAATGAAAACGAGAGTGATAAGTACAATAATGTACTTAGTGAGGTAGTAACTAGTTATAACCATTTATTATATCAAGTTTTGTGTCATTTAATCAAGAATGATCCTAGCTAGGGGTTTCAAGCATTAGAATGATCCTAGCTAAGGCTTTCAAGCATTAAGACCACATATGTATAAGAATCAAGCACATTATGTTTACAAAACAAGTAATCAAGTAAATCATTAGTACATGACAAGTAACATATGATGTAGGATTGTTATTTCATTTGTTATCAATTAAACAACCCCCTTGGTGCTTAGTTTGTATAGGTAATCAAGTCTCCAACCAACTGTCATCAGAAGATGCACCGTAGTGCTAGTCAAACCCTCATATTGTTGCCAAAGCCCACACGTACCTTCCTACTATCGCCAAGTGACCATACAACTTCCCTCCTACTGTCGCCAATTAAGGACCGTAGTCCACCCTAATCATGAGCTCATGGATCCTATAGAATGCCAATTATACCTAAGACCTACTCGAGACCAAGGCTTAATATGTTTATCTCTTTTAATATCAATTGAACAAGCTTTCGATAACATTTATCAATCATAAATGATGATCGTATTTTCCAATTTGGTTATACACCGTATATTCAGAGGATTGCTTTCTCTCAATCCATTACCATTCGAATTCAACCATATACATACTCATTCCTTTAAATCATAATATCTATTAGTCAGGAGCACAATTATCAATTATCAAAGTCACATATGCTCTATTCATAAGCAAAAACATTCTTGCTAAACTAGGACATTATATCAATTTCACAGCCATGGATTTTTATCACAAACAATTCTTGTAAACTAGATAGTAGGAACACTTACCTTGCCTTATCCAAACAGCCGTGACAAGCATATACACCATCAATTAAGCAAACAATTAAAAACATTGCTCGGGAGGATAGTTAGTCCATCCCAAGACTTTAATACTACACTCACAGATTATGCCAATTTACTCTTGATCACGAATCACGACTCCCTTCAACCTCTCGTCCACTTGATCCACTCCCTTTTTATCTAATTGATTTTCAAATAAACACATACGCAAGCCAAAAATCACATTTTAATCACCAACAAGAATTTTAGTTTACTACAATTATCCATAGTTCTATTATTATAACCATTTTTCATTAAAATTTTCAAGCTCAAAACATACTCATAATGTCCTTATTGTTTGCTTATCAAAATAACCTAGTCTTTTTTTCATTATTAACCTTTTAATGTGCTTAAAATTACACACATTCAACCCTTTCCTGATGCAAAACTATAAAACGGTTTCCTTCGCTTAAACCATAGTAAAAACGTTCCAACGTTTGGTTATAATAGCCCTATTCCTAACCAGCCCATAATAACAATTTTACACTGATTTTTTTCTTTTATTTTCGAATGCAAAACAGTAAAAATTAATGTATATAACATCTCCAGCAACAATTGCTATCACTATTACTCAAATTACTCCTAATTTAACAATAAACCACTCGAATTATCCTTCCCCAAAAATATGACAGTCTTAAAAAAAATAGAACATTCCCAAAAATCAGAATCATTAAGTCATTCATGATAATCAAAATGATAATATAATCTAGAAACATTCCTTAATCCAAATTGACCTATGATTCACTCAACCTATGACATAATAGATTCGAGGTGACCAAAATTCATCAAGCAAAAGAGATCAATAAGCATTCATTCCAACCTCAACTGATTCATCAATCTATTTCATAATTTAACTATCAACAATCTAAAAACCATACAAGGATAAAAGAAATGCATCACCTCACATCGAAGTTAACAAAATTTAGTTCTAATGGTAAGTTGCTATGCACGATCTTCTCCTTAAAGCTCTTATCATCAAAATGCACATTTTTCTTTCTCTAAAGGGGTTTGAAGCTTTTTGTTAAGAGAGGGAAAAGGGAAATGGAGAAGATGATAACACTTAGGCAACTCTCATCCCTTACGATCATTTGCCATACACTTGTCTATCTCATGGCAATTTTCTTACTTAACCCTTAAATAAAACTTTGTTTGTATGCAAATCTAGGATTAATGGTAAGTCAAAATTTAGTCACCTTAAATTCATCACTTGAAGAACAAAATCTCTTATTTTAGTCATTAAAACAATAACTTTTTTTGGATGTTACATCCATTATGTGTTACGTGAAATTTACATGGGTTTATATAGTTACAAAAATGCTTGATTTTCTAGCCTGAATCCCTGATAATAATCCAAATTGCTTCTGTTTCAATTTTGATTGTGAGTTGGTTACCATTGTCTCGTGATTTGTTTCTGTTTCGATCTGATTTTAGCTTGATTCTTGCTACAGCTTCAATTTAGGGATTAGATATTGTTGACCCTATATTAGTTTACGGATTTAACCCTTCTTGTTTCCCTTTTTGCATGTTTTGGTAACTAAAAACAAATAGGGAAATGTTAGTAAGGAGCAAACGGTGATGGAGTAGGCTTGAGCATTCGTCAGAGAAGGTGAATCAACTGGCCGAAGCTGAAACGTCAAGCGTGTAGCTGCCACGCGCGAGTGGTGATATGCATGTCTTGCTCTAGAATGATCTGGGCCGTTAGATCACTCCTTGCTCTAACGGTTGCGAGAATGCGGCACTTATCATCCTTTGTTAGAGTCTTTCCCCGTATGATCTTGGCTGTTGGATTGTGTTTTCATTGAGTGGTTGTGAGTTGATGCGGCGCTAGACCTTCCGACTAGGGTTTTCCATATTCTCATATGCGCCGTTGGATCGGTTTGTGATCCAATAGCCCTCAAATGGTTGCACATAAACAAAGAAACAAAATTAGGGCTTAGCTTTGTTGGAACCAAGCTTAACAGGCCCTTATGGGCATGTATTTTATTTTCATTTTATGGACTTGTGTTTTGGTGGAGGTTGGGAAAAAGCATGTGTCTTGCCGGATGTGTTGGAAGACACAAATAAGAAAGCAAAGCTTGTTTTTGATCACTTGGAAGCGGCTTCAAATCGCTAGAAATCCTTGGTTAAGGAACGTGTAGGTCATGCAGCTTATCATTTGAGTTTGCCTCTTGAGTTGAAGAAGGTTCATGATGTGTTTCATGTGTCGATGTTGGTCGAGGATATGGAGTTGTACCCGAGGTTGTCCTTAGATAATTAACCTGCTGAGATCCTTGGTTCGAGTAGTAAGTTCTTCGTGGCAAAACGATTGAGCTTGTGCAGGTGTTGTGGCAACACCATGGAGTTGAGGAGGCCACGTGAAAGAGTAAGGCGGACATGATGAGATAGTTTCCACACTTGTTTTCTTTGAATAGAATTTTGAGGATGAAATTTCCTAAGTGGGGGAGAGTTGTAACGCCTCAGTTTTGTGCCTAGCGGTTTATAAGTTGATTTCACGATCCAGTGGATCGGGCTAGAGATTCAAGTCAGATTCGGGACTTGAATTGGAATAAATATTTTTGAGTGAGAAAATAACTGGGGAAATAGCTAAAAATAATTATTTAATATATGAATATGTTTCATAAAGTCAATTTTAAAAAATGGGATTCGGAAATGTGACATTTTGGCTAGTGACCAAAATGTAAAGAATGAAAACTATTTTCAGTGACTATTTTGTAAAAGGATCAAAACTTTAAACCTTTAAGGAGCTATTTTCCCAAAGTCTAATATCATACTTTTCTCTTTAATTGGCTATTTTAAAAAGATTTGGGAAGAGTATAAAAGATTTGGAGATTTAATTTTATAATTAATTTCCTAAGCAAACTTTACGTAGCTAACTTTTCTCTAAAAGATATTCTTTCAAATTCTGTTTAGCCAAACACTCTTTTCTTCATCAAAATCTTTAGGCAACTTCTTGATTTCTTCGATCTTTTAATGTCAAATGAGTTCTTAAATGTTTCCTATCAAAACCTTATAGTTTTAGTCTTCTTTTCTCATGTAAATCAATACAATTAAGGAGGAAAGTCAACATTAGAGGTGAGCTTCGTCCTTCTCCTCCAATGTATGCTTCTTTACTGAAATTTACAAGTTATGGATCCTTTATAAATGTTTTGTAATGATATAATTATAGAATTTGGTTAAATCGAGGTTTAATTGATGCGATTAAGTGATTTTAGCTTCAGATCTGTTTTCATATTTCATATGGCAATTCGACAGATTTTCATTTTGATGGTAATGGGGTTTTGTGCTTTAAGGTCGAATAGTTATGTTAGAAGAGTAAGAGTGGAGGCGCACTATTTTTATTGAGGCTCATTCAAGGCCTTTTGCTATGCGTCTTAGTGGTATAAGGATGTATCGAGATTTGAAGGATTTTTTTATTGGGTTGGCTTGAAAAATGATGTGGCCGATTTTGTTTCTCGTTGTATGGTTGTCAGGGGGTTAAGGTTGAACATTAGTTTCCTTCTGGGTTGTTGCAATCTGTTCAGATTTCGGAATGGAAGTTGAAAAAGGATCACCATAGAGTTTGCAACTGGTTTGTCTTTGGCACCGTCCAAGATGGTTTTAATAAAGGCGATTGTTGATTGCTTCTCGAGGTGTGTGCATTTTCTTGCGGTGCATACGATAGATACAATGGAGAAGTTGGCGATTTTGTATATTGTTGGGTTATAAGTTTGCATGGGGTTCCTAAGTCAATTATATTGGATAAGGATCCGCGTGTTACATCAAAGGTTGAGGTAATCTATAGAGAGTTTGGTGTATAAGGCTTGAATTCAGTACGTCTTATCATCCTCAGATGGATGTACAGTTTAAACGTGTTATTTAGATTTTGGAGGTTATGTGGAGGTTTTATATAATTGAGTTCAATGGACTTGGGAAATGCAACTATCATTGGCGGAGTTCTCTTATATAATAGTTGTCAGTTGAGCTTTTAGATGGTTCTTTATGAGACTCTTTATGGTTGAAGGTATCGTACATCTCTTTGTTGGGTAGAAACAGGCGAAAATCATGTTGCGGGGGCCCAATTTGCTTAAAGGGTATGAATGAAAAAGTGAAACTCATTTGTGAAAGATTTAGAGTGGCTTTGAGTTGGTAAAAAATCCTATGCCGATTTGAGTCGACGGGAGAGTTTGAATGCGAAGTGCATGGTAAAGTGATTTAGGATTTCACCTTGGAATAAGGTGACGAGATTTGGTCGCGAGAGTAATTTAAGCCTTAGTTTCTTTGGATCTTATAAGGTGTTTGAGCATGTTGATCCAGTTGCATACAATATGAGGTTTCCGGTAGAACTTAAAAAGATACTTGATGTTTTCCATGTGTTGATGCTATGTCCATTGAGGGGATTGAGTTGCAACCTTGTATGGTTTGTGATGAAGAACCGGTAAGGATTTCGGATTCGGGTACTAAGGTTCTCTGTGGTAAAGCTATTGAGCTGGTTAAGGTGTTATGGTGTTAATGAGGAAGTTTATGAAGCAATTTCCTCGTCTATTTCCTTCATGTAAATTTTGAGGATGAAATTTCCTAAGTGGGAGGGAGTTGTAACACCCTAAAAACAGGGTTATAAGGTTTTGGGGTTTTACTGGGTTCAGTTCGAAAAAGTTAAACTGTGTTAATGAATTAAATATGTTTCAGGTGAAATTAAAATGTAAAAATGGGAATTTTAACTAATTGGCAAAGGTTTAAACTTTTAAAGAGTGTTATCTAATATATTAAACATTTCAGGTTTTAATTAAAGGCCAATTTAATCTAATTAAATGGATTTTCGAGTTAGTGACTAAAATGTAAACTTTGCAAAACTAGGTTAGAAATTATTTTGTAAATGGGCCAATACTAAATCCTTAGAGAGCTATTATTTTCTAATGTTTTTAATCATAAAATGACCACCTTAATTGAATAAGGAATTGACGGTTAAAGGTTTCTAAATTATTTTCTTATTCTTTCTAATTTTCTGTCATTTTCTCTCATTATTTTCCTTCACTTTCTATCTCAATTTCCAAACATGATTCTTCAAAATTCTTTGTTGATTTTCCTTGGTTAAATCATCACTTCATTCTAGTTTTGACTCCTAATAAAACCTTACAAGAATTTCTCAAAGATTTCATCAATTTCACAAGTTTGACTTCAAGAAATATCTTACGATAATTTCCGTGGGAGCTTCTTCAAAGGTGAATTTCATTTTCCTCTCTTAAAATAAGGCTCTTTATTGATTTTTCCCACTAGTTGGCAGATACTGGATTCATTTTAACTTAGTTTTGCAATGGATTCGAGAATTGAGTGATTTATGGAGATTTTCATGATTTGCTTAAGAATTTGTTTAAGTTGATGAAACCTAGATATTTTGACTGGATAAATTCATGTTTTGTTAAGGTAATCATAATGTGGAATGATAATATTGATATAAATTATGTATATATTTGATTGGTTAATTTTTAGATGAGTTTTAGTGGTTTTGGGGGATGTAACGAGTGTTCTTGAGTTTCTAGAGATATAAGGAGGTTTAGTTGTATTTTGATGTGGATTGAATGTTATAATCGTTGATTTTTTTTTAGGTGTTGGTCGAACGAAGATTGATGTTGATTTTAGTAGTTTCGGCTAATTTTTGGAAGAGTAATGTTAAGGATGGAAAGGATTGTTGTTTTCCAGTAAGTAGAATGCATAAAGATGCGTTTTCCTTTTGGTCTAATGTAGTTAAAATAGGGGATGATCAAGGCAAGGTTGCCTAGTTGTGTATGTTGCATTTCGGAGGCTTGCTTTGGTTTGGCAAGCAATGAGAAGTGTATTGATGAGTGCTTAAACGCGTTAAAGCTCTTTAAAGGTTTGATCGATTGATCATGGGGGTTTAGTTATAGCCTAAAAAGCTTAACTTTGCTCAAGCGTAAGTTTCCTTTATTTCGTCTGAGTATTGATGAGATATGAGCTTGTGGATTTCATGTTTTGGTTTTAAACATGGTTTGTTTTACTTACTATAAATGCATCATTTCAGATTAATAAGCAATGTTTATCAAAGTATATGAATACCTATGAGCATGGAGAATTGTTCCTAAAAAGGAATGTGGTTTTACATATGAAATGGTTTTGTGAATTGCATTAGAAAAAATAATAAGTAAACGTATTTGAAATAATATATTGGCTATGCGAAGTAAATGAGAAAGTATCGAATATAGTTGTCATGTCATAGGATTAAGTACACTATAAAAATAAAGTAAATCGCTCTGTGGTTCTTGAGGTATAGAGGTATGGCTACTCGGGCTGATGTTATACTTCAGTTTCCTAGAATAAAGGTAAGCCAATTCTTGTGTGTTAGGTGCAAGCCTAGCACGACAATATAAGGGTAAGCCTATCCTGGCCGAAGTGATAATTGGCAGAGGTAAGTCCATTATGAGAAATTCGTGTATCCAATACGGTTAATTAACGTTCTATTTGAATTTGAGGATAGAGGTCAGTCTATGTTGGGTCACAATAAATGACAATATATGAGATATTTGTGATACATGAGATATAGGTGATATATGAAAAGAGTTTTGATGCATATGGTTGTTAAGATTGATTTGTTTTGGAAACAAACGGGAAAATGCTTTGGTTTTAATTAAGCATGTTTTATACCTTACATGATATGTGGTTTTCAAAAGGATTTTGAAATGCATCAATGTTTTGTTTAAGAGCGACCTCACTAAGCATTGTGTGCATACGCTCTCTTTTTCTATTGATGCAGTGATGTAGAGTTGGGGGCGGCATTCTCTTGGCAAGGAAGGTCCAAGAACATGACAACTACTTGAGTATGGAAAACGTAGTTTAAATTCGGTCAACAAGGCAATATGTTACCATGTTGTTGGGGGTTTTGTAACCTGGATTTAATTGTATTGTGGATATTTATTTGTTGGGGTTTGATATATTATTATGTTCATGGATTAAAGCATGATTGGTGGTAGTTTGCTTAATTGTGTTTATGGCATGAAGGTTCTCATAGGATGTGTATAGGGTAGATATGTCTATCTTATATGGTTCTAGCATGTTTAAAATATTGATATAAGTCCATTGACGTGATGCTTATGCTGAAAGGTGCCTTCAATTCCTTTTTGGATGTTGAGTTGAATGGTTTTAGGAAGCATGCCTCTAGTATTGTGATTAGATGCTATTCTCTGACAAATGTTACTGTTTCCATGAGCTTAAGGCTTGTCTTAGTCCTTGGTTTAGTGGTGTACTTGTGTATGTTTGGTTTAGACATGTTTGAGTTGCCAAATGGATGAAAAACTAGAAAAAATAGACATTTTAGGTCCAGGGGTACCAATATGTAGGCCATCGTATCAGTACGGTTTTTAGCTATTGGGCTTAGAGTTTTGGCACAATAAGCCCGTCTACTAATACGTGAAGAGTTGTATCGGTATAACCCCTTTGATACGCAAACCAATATTGGTACGGTTACTCGTGTACCGATACTAGTGGTCGTTTATGGCAGTTGATGCGTCTTTATGATTTTGGATTCGTTCATTTTGGTCCCTAGTTTTATGTGTAACACCCCTACCCGGGCTAGTAGCAAACCGGCTTGGGGGTGTTACATTAAAGGAAACAAAGGAGGACAAGACAATGAACAAACAAGGCAAGCAATACAAACAATACAAGAACAAGCAACAACACAAGCATTGATAACTCATTCCTCTTATATGAGTTACTTAGCTAACAAGTAACCAAACATACTTACTTACTTACCAAACAAGTAACCTCACATTTGATTGTTATTTCAAATAAACCATTCGAACAAGGCCATTAAATTATTTCCTTATAAGTTTACATTACAAGTTACTACTTACATGAATCAATTTAGTTCATATTCTAAAAATAAGCATTCGAATGACTCTAGGTGATATACACAATTCCATTTCATTTCAATGTTTTTTAGTTTGTATACATTTAAACATCTCATATCCAAATTTCTAACATGATTCTTGATCATTCAATTTACATGTATCTAGGTTTCATTCAAGTCGTATTATATTCCTATGCATTTGTCAATCTTCAAGCTATTACCAAAACACATACAAGTGACCATATAGTTCCCAAGCATTCGAATGGAAGACAAGCAACATGGTTCAACTCATACTACTTCCATTTCAAGAAGAACATGTACTCTAAGCAAGGCATTCATTTGTTTCAAGATAAACCCGATCAACATTAGATCATTTCATTCTTAAATCCATATATGCGCAACCAATACCATTCATTACATGAAACTTAAGTTCATTACATAGTTGTTACTAACTTTATAACATAGTAGGCCCATGAATACATTATATACAAGTACCAAAATGCATGATTAATCTATACTCTAAATAATCTAGTGCCACCATTCTAGGAGATATACAAAACAAGTACGAAACCATACTTAGGCAAAGCTTGTGTGAGTTGCTTCTAACTCAAGGCAACAATTGAATCCTTTATCTTGTAGTTGGGAAGAACGAAAACAAGAGTGATAAGTACAAGAATGTACTTAGTGAGGTAGTAACTAAATCTATCCATTTTTTATGTCAAGTTTTATGTCATTTAAACAAGATTGAACCTAGCTAGGGTTTCATGCAGTACTCTGATCCTAGCTAAGGATCATAGCCTTCGGCTATCAGGAACAAGAATCAAGAATTCATATCATGAATTAAGCACACTATGCTTACAAAACACGTAATCAAGAAAGTCATGCTTACATGACAAGTAACAAGCTATTCATAGCTTTCAAGACAAGTCACAAGTGTTTTAGGATTGTTATTACATTTGTTATCAATTAAACAACCCCTTGGCATTTAGTTTGTATAGGTAATTGAGTCTTAAACCAACTGTCACCACAAGATGCACCGTAGTGCTGGTCAAACCCTCATACAGTTGCCAAAGACCACATACGTACCATCCGTCTGTTGCCAATTAGGGCCTTAGCCCTGGACCGTAGTCCACCCTTACACAATGAGCTCTAGACTCTAAGGCATGCCCTTCTACCTAGTCCAACTAGCTGCCAAGGTTGTTCGATTTACCATTTATTCAAGTGTTTCAAGATAAAGATTCATGTCAAGCAAGCTCATTTCATATTAGGCCCTTAGGCCATTTGAGCCATAGCTCACATTTCATGTAATTTTCATGTTTCATTTCATCAAGATGAGATGATATCCCAAGTAAGTCTTTAGCATTTGATCACATGCAATCATCACATATACAAGCATCCATGTTGCCACTTATCGATGCTTAGACTTTCGAATTAATCAAGTATTCAAAGATGTGATTAATTTCATGGATTACTTTTGTCATTCTTACCATATTAGGTCAAGTTCATGATCAGGTTCATTTAACATTTCATGAATGTAACAAGTATACATTTGTTATTACCTAGTCCTAACCCTAGACATAACTACATTGACAATACTCCAAGCTTAGCTAGTCTTGGATCCACACTCTTTTGTTTTTAGCTTTAGGATGATCCACTCTATCCTCTTTCACCAAGTTTGCTCCTGGTTCTATCAAATTACACAACAAATACATGTCAAAACAATATCACGTGATCATTCAATCAAGACAAGTCACAAGTAAACAACATACACAAATTTGGCAGCATGCTCATATACATTCTCCATTACACTTAACTACACTTATCTATATTCTAGCTCATGTAAAACAAGGTAGTATCAATGTCCTAAAACTGTTTACAAAACAGTTTACAAATTGCCACAAAACATTGTGCAATTACCAATACTGCTGCAGCCAGGCAGCTTGCACTCTAGTCACTTAATCATGCATAACTTCCATTTCGTACGTCGAAATTTCAATTGGTTTACACCGTTGGAAAGAAAAAAAGTTGCCTTTATAACCATATAAGGCTTGTATTTTAATTCTTTGGCAATTAATACAATTTTTTTATCTTAAAGACAGGGTACTTTGTTACACTAGACTGTTTGCACTGTCCCTAGTGTTTCTTTTCTACATTTCATTCTACAATCCAGAGTTTTGTTCTATTTTCTCCTAATGAATTTAGACATATAAAGGTGTTGTCCATAAAACGTTTAGCCTTAAATTCATTTTATACAATTTATAGTGATTTTTCAAAGTTACTGCCCAGAAGAGAGCATTCTTGCCAGATTACACTAGGTTGAATTTCTAGCTTCTTAATTCACCTAAGCAAGATTCTAACATGGCAATTCAATTCGTTTTCATGTTCTTAAATGTATAGGTCATTATAATTCACCCAGAAATGTGCTTAAAATAGGGCAGTATCATGTTGAACCTAATTTGATCTATTTGATCAACATTCCACATCCATTTCATTAAGTAGGCAGTCCATTACCTAACTTAACTAGTACAATTAGGTGTAGTCATTTTTCAGGAAATTATCTATTCAATTCAATATTAAATTGATCTACCTACATGATCAAAACAGGGTTCTATAGTCATTTGGTATGTCTAAACATTTTCACTATCCAAAACAGTCCCTAAACAATATTGTTTTCAACCATGTACATATTTCCCAGATTTCCAACAACTATACATATTTCCTTTATCAAACTGGTTACTAGAAATCACAATTTCAAGTTCAAATTGAAACTAGCATGCTCCTAACACACATAGCAATCGTGCAATTCAATTTATACAACAAGAACATCATCAATTACTCATTCAAATAAATTTCTAAGGATGACGGATTTAGAATCCACTTACAATCTTCCTAACTATTCAGTTTTCATTCAATTGTGAAGTCATGCAAGCTTCCTTCCTCAACAATGGTGATTTTCCTTTCCTAGATGGATGAGAGGAAAATTTGGCAAATTGGAGAAGATGATAGCAAGATGGCCACTTCACCATGTTGTTATCACATGGCTTAGCTATTTGCCTCCACTTGGCAATTTTTGGTCTAATTGCTTCGTAAATCCTTAATTACTCATCCTTATTGCATGTAATTGCACATTTACAATTTGTTACTATTTGATCCTTCATGATTAGGCTGCGTCTTTAGTAATCCATTTAATTTAATCACTAGGTTTAATCAATTATTCAAATTAGTAGATTGTTTGTACAATTACATTATAATTAATTTATGACATGTTGCTAGGCCATGATTTCGGGTATTACATTTCTCCCTCCCTAAGATAAATTCGTCCTTGAATTTACCTGAATCATATAGGTGAGGATATTGCTTCTTTATGACTTCTTCAAATTCCCATGTTGCCTCTTATACCTTGTGATTTCTCTACAAGACTTTGACAAGAGGAACATTCTTGTTTCGAAGTCTTATGACTTCCATGTCAAGTATCTGAATAGGCTCTTCTTCATATGATAGATCGGGATTCAGTTCCACATCTTCAGGCTCAAGAACACGAGATGGATCAGACCTATATCTTTTGAGCATGGAAACATGGAATATATTGTGGATCTTATCGAATTCACTGGGAAGTGCCAATCGATAAGCCACTAGACCAATTCTCTTAATGATTTCAAATGGTCCGATAAACCGATGGCTGGGCTTTCCTTTTCTTTCAAGTCTGAAGACTTTCTTCTAAGGAGATACTTTGAGGAAGACCTTGTCTCCAACATTGTAGTAGATGTCTCTTCTTTTCAAGTCAGCATAAGCCTTTTGTCTATCGAAAGCTGCCTTCAATCGATCATGAATAATCTTCACTTGTTCTTCGGTTTCTCTAAGTAATTGAGGTCTTAAAACCCTACTTTCTCCCAATTCAGACCAGCACAAGGGAGTTATACATCTTCTTTCATATATAGCTTCAAATGGAGCCATATGAATAGATGTCTGATAGCTATTGTTGTAAGCAAACTTTACTAGGGGTAGAGATTTCTCCCAATTCTTTTCGAAGTCTATAACACAAGCACGTAGCATATCTCTGAGTACTTGAATGATTCTTTCAGATTTTCCATCTCATTGTGTACGAAAGGTTGTAATAAGATACACTTTAGCTCCTAGAGCCTTTTGCAAGGAATTTCAAAATCAAGAAGCAAATATGGGGTCACGATCAGATATTATAGCTGTAGGTACACCATGTAATCGAATCACTTCACGAATGTATAGCTCTGCTAAGGTTTCCAAGCTCACGTTCATTCGAACATGGATGAAGTGAGTAGACTTTTTAAATCTATCAACAATCACCCATAGAACATCATTCTTTCTTGAAGTGGAAGGAAGACCAGTAACGAAATCCATTGTAATTCGATCCCTTTTCTACTGAGGGAATTTGATAGGTTGGAGCAATCCAGTAGGGACTTGATGCTCGACTTTAACTTTCTAAAAAGTTAGGCACTTAGATACGAAGTCTGTGATAGCCGATTTCATGCCTGGCCACCAATATAGTGGTTTTAGATCCTTGTACATCTTAACAAATATAGGGTGAATCGAGAAAAAGCTTTGGCGACCTTCTTGTAACATCTCGTGTTTTAGTTCCTTATTATTAGGAACACGTACTCTATCCTTGAAATAGAGGAGTCCATTTGACTTGAGGGAGAAGTCAGAATTAGACTCAGAGTCTAGCTTGGATATGATCTTTTGAAGATATGGATCAGTTTGTTAGAGTTCTTTGATTCTCAAGTTTAAGCTAGATTGGACTTGAAGTTCAGACAAGAATTTCCGTCATTGGGAAAATTTAAATGAGCATTGATAGCCAAGGAAGCTACAAATGAAATAACAAGATCATTAAGGTAGAATTTTTGAGTAGTTACTTACAAGACAAGTATGGTATTCGAATGGGTACTTGTAATCCAAGAAAGATTAAATTCAATGGATTTTCCCAGGATTTAGATTTAGGAGTTTACCCGTGTATGGTTTGCATCTAAGGGCATCAGCAACCAAGTTTGCTTTCCCTGGATGGTAGTTAATAACCAAATCGTAGTCTTTAAGCAATTATAGCCATTTTCTTTGTCTCATATTCAAATCTTTCTAAGTCAGGAGGTATATTGAGACACTTGTGATCTATGAACAGGTTACATTTCTCCCTGTACAAGTAATGTCTCAATATTTTGAGAGCAAACACGATAGCTGCCAATTATAGATCGTGTGTAGAATAGTTTGACTCGTGCGGTTTTAGTTGCCTTGAAGCGTAAGCTACCACTTTTCCATCTTGCATTAGGACACAACCTAATCCTAAATTAGATGCATCACTATAGATAGTGAGTTCTTTACCCGATTCTGATTGAATAAGAACCGGTGCATAAGTCATGGCTCTTTTAAGTTGATTGAAGCTTCATTGTTGGTTCTTTGACCAAACAAATGGCATATCTTTACGAGTTAGCTTAGTAAAGCTTGCTGCAATGGATGATAATCCTTTGACAAAACACCAATAATACCCAGCTAAATCGAGAAAGCTTTTAACCTCACCAACATTCTTTAGAGGTCTCCAATCCATGATGGATCAAATTTTGCTTGGGTTTACTTTAATTCCTTCTACCGAGATGACATGGCCAAGGAACGAGGCTTTTGATAACCAAAATTCACACTTCGAGAATTTTGTGAACAATTGACGTTCTCAGAGAGTTTGTAATACAATTCGTAAGTGTTTGGAATGTTCTTCCTTATTCCGAGAATACACCAAAATTTTATCGATGAAGACAACCACAAACTTGTCAAGATAGGGCTTGAATACACGGTTCATGAAAGCAGCCAGAGCATTCGTTAAACTGAATGGCATTACAAGGAATTCGAAGTAGCCATATCGAAGATCGATCTTTGAGAACACCGAAGCATCCTTGAATTGATCGAAGAGATCTTCTATCCTTGGGAGAGGATACCGATTCTTGATAGTAAGCTTGTTCAATTGTCTGTAATCAATACAGAGTCTCATAGTCCTGTCTTTCTTTTTCACTAACAAGACTAGAGCACCCTACGGAGATGAGCTAGGCCGAATAAAGCCTTTGTCTTGTAGCTCTTGGAGTTGCTTCTTGAGTTCTTTCAATTCAAGGGGTGCCACTTGATAGGGTGTGATGGACACTGAAGTTGTTCCAGGTTGAACTTCAATCCTAAACTCTACTTCTCTGGCTGGAGGGAGACCAGAGAGTTCCTCGGGAAAAACATCAATGAATTTTGATACAATTGGCATACTAGGTAAACCGAATTCAAGTTCATATTGCATATTCATGGCAGCAAAGATTGAGGTCGGTTTTCTATCAATTAGGAGGATTTATTTATTTCCTAAACCTCAAAGATAAAGTCTCTTATTTTGGAAATCTATCTAGGCTTCGTGTTTGCTTAACCAATCTAGTCCTAACACTAGATCGAACTCACAAGAAGGTAAGACATAAAGGTCCATGGGAAAAGGCACATTTCGAATGCTTATAGGAAATTGCTTGCAAAATAAGTTAATAGGAATATTTCCTCCTATAGGGTTCGAAACTAAAGGCTAGTTTTAACAAGTTCAGGTTTTAAGTTTAACTTGGCAATCAAGGAAGAACATATAAAAGAGTGGGTGGATCCCTAATCAATCCAAGCATATGCAGGACTTGAATTTAATTCAACAGTACATGCGATAACATCGGTTGCTTCTTCTTTCTCTTTCCCATGAATGTGGTAGATTTGAGTAGGGCTCAGGATTCTTCGTGTATAGGTGTCGAATGTTGGCCTATACCCTTGCTTTGATTCCCGGATTGAGCTCTTCTCCGACCCTTGTTTCGATTAGATGTAGCTGAGCTAGAATTTGCAAAAGTTTGATTCGGAACCTTGTTAGGATTCTAAGGACAATCCCGGATATAATGATCTGAGGCTTCACATAAGAAACACAAATTCTGTTGAGTTCTGCATTGCCCAGTGTGGTGCTTATGACAGAACTTGCGGGTAAGATATTGAGTAGCTTTGCCGGGAATTCCCCGTACTATCAATAGAGATGATCAGGCTTAAGACTTAATTACCGTTTGAGGTTTTAGTATGTAATTACTTTTTTGCGTAGGAGTATAATTCGAGGAGTGATCTTTGGAGTGTTTAGATTTATTCGACTGCAGTGAGGCTTGTCGTCATTTCTGGATCGTTTATTTTTCCAAGAATTACCACTCTTACATTTTTTAGAGGCCTTCATCTTTCCCTTGGTTGCAATAGCTCGGTTCACCAAATTCTAGAAGTTAGTGATACCAAGGGCAGTGAATATAGGACTCAAGTCATCATTCAGTCCACTGATGAACATCCGACATTTGTCAGCTTTAGTCTTGATGTATTCCGACCCGTACTTGCAATACTTGCATAAGTCACCCATATATTGTTCAATGGGTCAGCCATCTTACTTTAGGTACACAAAATTTTCTAGCTCTCGGCCAGGTATTGTTCACTGATGTATTTCTTCCTGAATTCCTCGAGGAAGAATTTCTAGGTTACCGCTTCAGCATGAGCAGTAATAGTAGTGGTTTCCCACCAGCTTAGAGCTTCATCGGCCAACAGGGCAATGTGACATTCGAGTTTGTGCTCATCAGGACGAGGTAGTTGCTTAGTCAAGATTCGAGTAGTGGCCTTTAATCAATACTCAGCTACATTCTTGCTACACAAGATTGATAGCAGGAGATTCCTGTTGAGCACCAGCTTGGGCTCGGGTTTGAGCTTGTTGTTGTAGAGGATTCTGTTCCATCCTCACATTGTCTCCATCATTCGAGGAGCCTTCAAGACTTTCATTATTGCAGCCAAGTATCGTTTTATACATTCTAGGTTCAATTAGAACACTTAGGGATTCGATTTAGTAAGCAAATACACAAGCTATTCAATACAAGTCTTTTAGGTGGCACAAGTATCCTATATGATGCATGATAGCCTGTTTAGTCCTAGAATCGACTAAACCTAAAGCTCTAATTACCAATTAAATGTAACACCCCTACCCAGGCTAGTAGCAAACTCGCTTGGGAGCGTTACATTAAAGCAAAGCAATGTGGACAAGATAATGAACAAACAAGGCAAGCAATACAAACAATACAAGAACAAGCAACAAGAAAAGCATTGATAACTCATTCCTATTATATGAGTTACTTAGCTAACAAGCAACCAATCATACTTACTTACTTAGAAAATAAGTAACCTCACATTTGATTCTCATTTCATCCAAAACATTCGAACAATGCCATTAAATTGTTTCCTTATAAGCTTACATTACAAGTTACTGCTTACCTGAATCAATTTAGTTCATCTTCTATACCATAAGCATTCAAATGACTCTAGGTGATCTACATAATTCCATTTCATTTCAATGTTCTTTAGTTTGTATACATATAAACATCTCATATCCAAATTGCTAACATGGTTCTTGATCATTCAATTTACATGTATCTAGTTTTCATTAAAGTCTTATTTTATTCCTAGGCATTTGTCAATCTTCAAGCTATTACCAAAACACATACAAGTGACCATATAGTTCCCAAGCATTTGAATGGAAGACAAGCAACATGGTTCATCTCATACTACTTTCATTTCAAGCAAGACATGTACACTAAGCAAGGCGTTCGTTTGTTTCAAGAAACTAGATCAACATTAGATCATTTCATTCTTAAATCCATATATGCACAGCCAGTACCATTCATTACATAGTTGTTACTAACTTTATAACATAGTAGGCCCATCAATACATTATATACAAGTAACAAAATGCATGATTAATCTACACTCTAAGTAATCTAGTGCCACTATTATAGGAGATACACAAAACAAGTATGAAACCATACTTAGGCAAAGCTTGTGTGAGTTGCTTTTAGCTCAAGCTAATTGGCTTCAAGATCAAGCAACGATTGAATCCTTTATCCTGTAGTTGGGAAGAACGAAAACAAGAGTGATAAGTACAAGAATATACTTAATGAGGTAGTAACTAAATCTAACCATTTGTTATGTCAAATTTTATGTCATTTAAACAAGATTGAACCTAGCTAGGGTTTCTTGCATTAGATTGATCCTAGCTAACGATCATAGTATTCGGCTATCAAGATCAAAAATCAATAATTCATATCATGAATCAAGCACATCATGCTTACAAAACAAGTAATCAAGAAAGTCATGCTTATATGACAAGTAACATGCTATTCTTAGCTTTCAAGACAAGTCACAAGTGTTCTAGGATTGTTATTACATTTCTTATCAATTAAAGAACCCTTTGGTATTTAGTTTGTATAGGTAATCGAGTCTCCAACCAATTGTCGCAACAAGATGCACCGTAATGCTGGTCAAATCCTCATACTATCACCAAAGACGACATATGTACCCTCTGTCTATCGCCAAATCGGGGCCTTAGCCCTGGACCGTAGTCCACCCTTACACAATGAGCTCTAGACTCTAAGTCATACGGTTTTTCCTAGTCCAACTAGCTACCAAGGTTGTTCGATTTACCATTTATTCAAGTGTTTCAAGATCAAGATTCATGTCAAGCAAGTTCATTCCATATTAGCCCCTTTGGCCACTTCATGTAATTTTCATGTTTCGTTTTATCAAGATGAGATGATATCTCAAGTAAGTCTTTAGCATTTGATCACATGCAATCATCCAATATACAAGCATCCATGTTGGCACTTATTGATCAAGTATTCAACGATGTGATCAATTTCATGCATTACTTTTGTCATTCTTCCCTTATTAGGTCAAGTTCGTGATTAAATTCATTTAACATTTCATGAATGTAACAAGTATGCATTGGTTAGGACCTAGTCCTAACCCTAGAAATAACTACACTCATAATACTCCAAGCTTAGCTAGTCCTGCATCCACACTCCTTTGTTCTTGGTTTTAGGATGATCCACTCTATCATCTTGCCCCAAGTTTACTTCTGGTTCTATCACATTACACAACAAATACATGTCAAAACATGATCGCATGATCATTCAATCAAGAGAATGTCACAAGTATACAATATACACAAATTTAGCAGCATGCTCATATACATTTTCCATTACACTTAACTACACTTATATATATTCTAGTTCATGTAAAACATGGTAGAATGAATGTCCTCAAACTATTTACAAAACAATTTACAAATTGCCACAAAATAGTGTGCAATTACCTATATTGTTGCTGCCAGGCAGCTTGCACTCTAGTCATTTAATCATGCATAACTCCCATTCCATTTTTTAGGTTTGAATAATGTATATGGAAAAAGCCAACCATTACAGGTGATTTTCGTTTTTCTCCTCTAATCAAAGGTTCTTTACTGAAATTCTCAAGTTCTTGATCCTTTACAACTGATTTTTTATTTGAGTTGATGATTACTTACAGATTAAAAGGTTTAAAGTGGGTTTTAATAGGAAATTGGTGGTCTTTTTTGTAAATATGGTTTTTGGTGGTCTTGGTTGATTTAAATCACATATAAAATATGTTTTAATGTAATGGGACAAGATTTACAAGAGAAATCCCAAAACAAATTGAATTATTAATTTTCTAAGTTGTGTGTAGTTAGATTTTGAGGTGTTTGTGCTATTAAAAGATTTATGGAGGTATAATACAATTTTGTAGGTGTTTTCAGATGTTAATTGATGTTGTTTATATGTTTAAATCATTAGTATGTGGCTGAGCTTCATTTAGGTTGTGTTTAGAAGTGTTTTTAGTTGTTTTTGGAAGACGTTTGGTGGTTTTTGGTGAGGTGATGTTGGGAATTGTTGTTGCTGGGATTTTGGATGCATAATGATTCATTAATCCTGTGTTTTTATATGGATAAAACAAGGGAGTTAGATCCTACAACAATTGGCGAATTTTAGAGGCTTCAGACGCTTGATTTTGCATCGGCAAGCGGAACTTTGTGTTGTCAGTGAGTGGAAACGAGATTTATATCTTATTAAAGGTTTGAAAATGATTTTGGGAGTTTAGGTTAAGCTTGAAATGCTTGTCTAAGCTCAAAAGTAAATAGTGGACGTTCTCGCTCTCGTCTTTAGTTTTACAAAATACATTATTACGCACATATATATGATTTTCATTACCTACTATTATATTCATGTTTTAGCAAATGAAAGATGTTACAAGTGATCTTATTTTGACAATACATATGTATGAAAAATGGTTTGCGAAAGGATTTTGCGAAAGCTAAAATAAATGGATAATTGTACAGGAAATTGGTTTGAATAATGTATATGGAAAAACAGTGAGGTAACAAGTTTAAATCGAATATATTAATCCTCTGTTGTTATGTGGATAAAATAGGGGAGTTTGATCCTATAGCAATTGGAGAAGTTTCAGAGGCTTCAGACGCTTGATTTCACATCGACAAGTGGAGCTTTGTGTTGTCAGTGAGTGGAAACGAGAATTATAGCTTATTAAAGGTTTGGAAGTGATTTTGGACGTTTAGATTAATCTTGAAATGCTTGTCTAAGCTCGGAAGTAATTATTGGGTGTTCTCACTCTCGTTTTCGGTTTCACAAAATAAATTCTCATGCATATGTTTATGATTTTCGTTACCTACAATTATAAGCATGTTTTAGCGATTTTCGTTACCTACAATTATAAGCATGTTTTAGCAATGAAAGATGTTACAAATAATTTTATGTTGATGATACATGAGTATGAAAAATGGTTTGTGAAATAATCTTGAGAATGCTAAAAATAAATGGATTATTGTATTGGAAAATAGTTGGCATGCCATAGGGTTTAAAATGCAGTATAATAAGTCGCCTCATGTGTTTCGAGGGGTTGTGAGTGTATCATATCTCCACCATGAGAACCACAATGGTCGAGGTGTTAATTGTGTCGTATTCTCCTGCTGGTGGAGTTATACATCATAACCGTTCGGGTGTAAGTGTACCGTTTGCTCCGGTTCGAGGATGTATGCGAAGTGGTCAAATGAACCACTTGTAAATTCGTGTATCCGATGTGTTTTAAAAATGAAAAGGGTTAGGTTTTCGGTTACTTTAATGCCAATATAAGAGTTCACACATTGAGGTAAATGGTTTATGTTTGTATAATGTGGTTTATACATGTTGTTCTTTTTAAGATTTGCTTTTGGAAAATAAGCATGTTTCAGTTTTTATTGAGGTTTGCATATGAGTCACGCTAGAGATCCATGACACATGATTAGAATTTGGATTATTATACATATTTTGGAAATTCAAACGAAGCTTGAGAAGTTTTGGCATATTGTTCGATACATGTTTTAAGCAAATTGTTTTAAATGCATTGATTAGTGCTTTTAAATGATCCCTCGCTAGGCATTTTATGCTTACGCTCTCATTTTCTCCTCAACGGAGATAAATTAGCTTTCGGGGCAGCGAGTAAGCAAGAAGGAATCCAAGGGTTGAGCTATTTCAAGTATGTCTTTATTAATACTTTGTAGTAATAAAGGGCAATGTGACCAAGTTGTATTTGGGAGGGTTGTTTTGGTTGCTCTTTGTTCTAGACATGTTTTTTTTGGTGTTTTGGACTTGTGAGCTGGTTTATGTTTTGAATAGGGGCTTTGGGAAGATTTAAGCATGTGGGGTAGATATCATGTCTATAGGTCTACCTTGTTGTTTGACTTTGCTTCCATGATGCCTATGCTACGTTATTTTCAGGTAAATGTTAAACTTCAGTTGGTGTGATGTTTATATGCTGATTCAAGCACGTTCGATTGAGCCTAGGAGTCATATGTTTGTCTAAGAGGTCATTACAAGCTCAGTCATATAGATACGAGTCCTCAATTTTTGGTACAGGGATCTAATTAGACTCAAATGAGTGTAAAATTGCATAGGGGTACCGGTACACCTAGCCCCGTATTGGTATGCCTCTTTGAAAATTACTCTAGGTTTAGGTACACGAGCAATCGTATCGATATGCGATTTAGCTATTGGAATCCTCAAATTTGAAAATGAACCACCAATATCGATACGCGGGGAACCATACAAATACGACTTTACAAATCAATATTGTATTGATACGGGCAGGCATGTAAATTGATTACTTATGTTTGGTAACTTTGGATTTAAGCAAGTCCTCACAGTTTTGGGAAGATTTAAGCACGCGAGGTAGATATCATGTCTATAGGTCTACCTTGTTGTTTGACTTTGCTTCCATGATGCCGATGCTACCTTATGTTCATTGTAAATGTTAGACTTCAGTTGGTATGATGTTTATATGTTGATTGAAGCTTGTTCGATTAAGCCTAAGAGTCACATGTTCGGCTAAAAGGTCATTATACGCCTAGTCGTAGCGATATGGGTATCATGTTTCGGTATGCATGGTCTGATGTGGCTCAAAAGAGTGCAAAATTGCACAAGGGTACTGGTATGCCGAGCCCCATTCTGGTACGCCCCTTCGAAAATTTCCATAGGTTTCGGTACACGGGCAAACGTATCGTTACGCGATTTAGCTATTCGTCATCCATTACCAATATAACCTAGCAAGGCACAAGATACTTACTTAATGTATAATCAAATGCTTTCAAGAATGCCATGCTATGAATGAGTGCCCTTCCCCGATTCGCTCTATTTGAGCCTTATGCAAAATATGTATGATCAATGTAACACAACCACAGGCATTCAACATTTAAATCGTAATTAACCAATCAAATCGAGATGACACCATGTCATCCGAAACATAACAACTACACTCAACTCTTATCCCAAAGTTATGGGATACCTAAACCACATCTACTCCCCTCTTTTCCATCTTACTTTACGTCTCCAGGGTTCTTTAGCAAGGTGTGTAGCTCAATCAATCAACTAGATTAGGGTTTACCCATTTCAATTTACTTAACAACAACTCAAATTCTTCTAAAGGTGCATAATTATATGCTTACAATTTAGTCTAGCCTAAAAATACACTTGTACATGCTCAAACAATTCTCTAATTCATTTTCTTACATGTAGATTAGTCCTTATATTTACAAACTGTAATATACCAAATAGGGGCCTAGGAGAATTTACAACTTAATTGAAATATAAGGTTACTTTTTAAAGAAAGAATTGAGATGATAGGTGAATAATTTGAATTTTGGCTAAACCAAGTGCTTATTTTTAAAAAAGGACCATTTCTGTAGCAACTCATACTTTAATGTTTGCATGCTAAATTATAAAAATCTTAAGGACTATGCTTAGGTGTCCCTTGAATTTCGGCCAAGTGAAAGGGGTTGTCTCCTTCCTTCATTCATGTGTAGTAACCAAATGTGATAGACAGAGAAACACTCTCAAACAATTTAGAGTATTTGTGAATAAGGTCTAGCATCGGTTAATTGAGTTGGTGGAAAATATAGGAATTATCTCATTCCTTAGAAGGTGACGTTCTTCTTTTCAAATCATTCACATTTGATTTATGAACATTATTGAGAATGGTTCGATTGGAACAAGGTTTCATGCTATGAATGAAGTTTGAAATCAATTGTTGTGTGTTTGAGGAATTAGAACGAAATAGATAAGGATTTGTTGTATGTATCGTATGACACATTGCTGGGTTGGTGGTTGATGTTCGATTGGTAGACTAGGTTGTCTTTGATTCATTCTTTTTGGTTGCTTGAGTGTTTATTGGTGTTTGGGATCGTAAGTATTATGTTTGAAAATGCTAAAAAATTATATATATATATATATATAAATATATATGAAGGTAGATTAATCAATATGATAATTGTAAAACCGAGACTATTTTGGTATCTAAATTGTTGGTTATAGTTAGAATAGAAAAATGGAGCTTAAGAACTGTTCCGGTTCATATAGATTGTATAGTTTTGGAGCCGCCCTATTTTGGATTAAGTTGCATAAGAATTCAAGAATGAAATTTATATATAATGGTTCTTTAAGGGGCTGTTAAATGATTTTAAGATATAAGGTTGTTAAATGAATTGTTCAGGGACATGCTTGAGGAAATTGAAACTGTTTTAATGCTAGTTAAGGCTGCATGGTTGTGATTTAAGTGTTTAATGAATTAAAGAGGTAAAATGAATAGAAAAGTGTAAGAAAATGACTATAAAGCATAGTTTTGAAATGTTCTATTAGTATGATTGTGTTTGTTTAATTTGAAAGGCTGTCAAAAAGGGGAGTTGGTCCCTAGTGTGAATCTTGACAAATTCATGGGATTAATAGGACATTGTAATGTTATATGTTTGAAGATCAAGAGGATACAAATGTCAAAAGGGTTGTTGTAGATCCAGTCAACAATAGGAAAAAAAGTTCATCACCTTGGGGAGATATGGTGTTATTTGTTAAGAAGAAAGATGGATCAATGAAACTCTGCATCGATTATCGACAGTTAAATAAGCTCACCATCATGAACAAGTACTCATTACCGAGAATGGAAGACTTGTTTGATCAACTTAAGAATGCTACGGTGTTTTCTAAGATTGATCTCTGATCAAGATACTACCAGATGAAGATTATAGATTCCGATGTACCAAAGACAGTTTCAAAACTCGATATAGTCATTGCAAGTTTCTTGTAATGCCTTTCAGTTTAACAAACACTCCAGTAGCATTCATGGACCTTATGAATTAAGTCTTTAAACCAAACTTGGATAAGTTCATGGTAGTTTTTATCGATGATATCCTCATTTACTCGAAAAATAATGATGAACATTCGAAACACCTTCGAATTGTCCTACAAACTCTCCGAGATCATAAACTATATGCAAAGTTTAGTAATTGTGAGTTTTGGCTATCTGAAGTATCTTTTAAGGGCCATGTGATATCTGCAGATTGGATTAAGATAGATCTTAAAAAGATTCGATCAATCACTTGATGGAGACCTCCGAGGAATGGAATAAGGAGTTTTCTAGGATTAGCCAGATATTATCCTAGATTTTTGAAGGGGTTATCCACCTTAGCCGCACCTTTGACCAGGATTCTTCCAAAAGATGAAGCATTTATTTGGAGGGAAAACCACCAACGAATCTTTGATCAATTGAGGCAAGTGCTCACTCATGCCCTGATTTTAACACAACCTTAGTCAGGAGAAAAATATACGGTTTTTAGTGATGCATCTCATTTTGGATTAGGATTAGGATGTGTCCTCATGCATGAAGGAAAGGGTATAGCGCATGCTTCGCGACAACTAAAGCCTTGTGAACTAAGCTATCCAACTCATGATCTCGAACTTGCTGCGATTGTTTTTGCCCTTAAGATTTGGAGGCATTACCTTTTAGGGGAAAGATATAATTTGTTCACTGATCACAAAAGCCTTAAATATCTCATGACTCAAAAGGAACTAAACATTAGACAAAGAAGATGGATGGAACTTCTTAAAGATTATGATTTGGTCATCAACTATCATCTAGGAAAAGTGAATGTAGTGGTTGATGTACTCAGTCGCAAACATTCAATTGGTAAGATTTCATATACGAGTTATATAGATAAGCTATGCTTACCTGAAATCTAAACCTTGTCATCTAAGAATGTTCCATTATTTTGTAGCCCCTGCTGTGATCAATGCACATTTTAGATTACAAAAGAATCGAAAACTCCTAGTAGAACTTCAAGTTCAATTGGGATTGATTTCGAGGATCAAATCAGATCCTAAACTTGAGGACATCTTACATAAGCTCAAAGTTGAAACCAATCCAAACTTTTTTTTAAAGCCCCACGGTTTACTCTATTTTTGAAATAGGGTTTGTGTACCGAATGATGAAACCCTCAAGAAAGAAATGCTTCAATAAGCTCATAATAGTCCTTTCTCAATTCACCCTGGATCAGTTAAGATGTATAAGAATCTGAAAGATTTGTATTGGTGGCCAGGGATGAAATCGGCTATCATAGAATTTGTATCAAGATACCTAACTTGTCAAAAGGTGAAGGCTAAACACCAAGTTTCTACGAGACTCTCACAACCAATAAATCTACCTATATGGAAATGGGATAAAATAGCTATGGACTTTGTAAGTGGCTTACCTTTAACCCCAAGAAAGAATGATGTGGTATGGGTGATAATTGATAGATTCTATATGTCATCTCATTTTATTCCCATTCGAATGAGTATGAGCTTCGATCAGTTAGTTGAGCTTTATATTAAAGAAGTGGTATGATTACATGGTGTTCCTTCTTTTATAATATCGGATCGAGATCCTTGGTTCACTTCTAGATTATAGAAGTTCTTGTATAAAGCCTTAGGAACCAAAACAAATCTTAGTATAGCTTTTCATCCTTATCATATGGTCAATCTAAAAGGGTAATTCATATTCTTGAAGACATGCTTCGAGCCTGCGTAATCGATTTTGGAAAAAACTAGGAGAAAACCTTACCTTTGGCAGAATTAGCATACAACAATAGCTATCAAAAATCTATTCAAATGGCCCTATTTCAAGCTTTGTATGGAAGAAAATGTAGAACTCCCTTTTGTTGTCAGAATTGGGAGAAAATAAAGTTTTAGGACCTGAATTGCTCAGAGAAACAGAAGAACAAGCACATGTTATACATAGTAGGTTGAAGGAAGCCTTCGTTAGACAAAAAGCCTATGTTGATATAAAAAGAAGGGATATTCAATATGTTGTGGGAAATCAGGTGTTTTTAAAAGTATCACCATGGAAGAAAGTTTTCATATTTGAGAAGAAAGGAAAACTTAGTCCTCGATTCATTGGACGTTTGGAGGTTATTGAAAGAATTGGCCCTAAAGCATATTATCTAGCCCTTCCGAAGGAATTTGACAAGATACACAATGTATTCCAAGTATCTAAGCTCTATAAATATCGATTTGATTCCTCTTATATACTTGAACCTGAGGATGTGGAGCTCAATCTAGATTTATCATACGAAGAAGAACCAGTACAAATTCTAGATCGTGAAAATAGAAAACTACAAAGCAAAAATGTTTTGCTTGTAAAAGTCTTATAGAAAAATCACAAGACTGAAGAAGCAACCTGGGATCCTAAAGGTGTAATGAGAGATCAATATCCTCATTTATTCAACTCAGGTAAATTCGAGGATGAATTTCTTTTAAAGGGGAAAATTGTAATACCCCAAATTATGGCCTAGTAGAAAGCTATTATTTGACTGTATTCTAATTACCAAGTTATATTTGTGAATCAAAATTAAAATATGGACCTTCGACTAAATTGTAGTAAAAGGAGAATTGGATAACCAATTCTTGAGGGATTAAAATGAACTATTAAACCACTTGGGGGATTGCATGCTAAACTAGAAACATCAAATGGGTTTTACATGTGTCAAGCTAGAAATTAGCATGTATGTTTGTCTATGGAAGGATAATGTGATCCATTATCCTCATCTTTCTCCTTCCTTTAGCCAAAACCACATAGAGAGGGAGAGTTAGTGAGAGAACTACAAGAATTTTCATCATCTTGGTGCACTTTGGTATGGTTCGAGTAGAGTCGGGAGGAAGGTGAACACAATCTCCTTTCTAATCTTTGTTCAATCTTTAAATCGAATGTTTGGTGGCTAATTTTCATGAGCTATGTAATGTTAGAATGATTAAAGGATTGAAATTCATATTAGACAATTTATTCTAGATCATTAAGTTAGCATAATTGTAAAGTGGTGAAAGATCATGATTTGTATATTAAGAATCATTCGATTGATGCTTAGAATAAATGGTTATGTACTTGTGATCTTGCAAATAGCTAAATTGATGCTTGTTTTCTATGAACCTCAGTGATTGAATTGAACTAGACAACTGATTAGCATCTTGTGATTTAGGTAAGATTTGTTGAATTAAATTATGACCATATTGATTTGTAAATACAATTCATGGAATGCTTTGAGTAGAAATGATTCTTTGGGGGTTATTTTTAATTCAATTAAGTTTTTGGACTATTTTGAAAGGGAAAAAGAATGGACAGATTTAATATCAAAACAAGGGACTAAATTAATCTTGGCATAACTGTTTTAAAAACTATTTTAACTGGTAAAAATCAGGGGAGGGACTATGTTTCAATCCTAAATCTATTAAGGGACTATTTTGTACACAAATGAGACTATTTTAGTGCTTTTTAAGGACCATATTATAAGCTAGAAAAAATAGGGACTATTTTGCAACATAATTGGGGGTTGATTTTACACTATTAAGAGACTATTTTTGTACCCTTAGGGTCTATTTTGTGGAAAATCAAAGTTGAAACTATTTTGTGTAAATTAAAGGTTGTTTTGATGAAATTAAGGACTATTCTTTAAATTAGAAAACAAGGGGGTTGTTTTATAAAATTGTAGACTATTTTGATACATATACATGTAAACATGTAGAATTGGACTATTTTCGATGCAAATACATGAATATATGTGGCTTAAACTATTTTGTATGTGTCTTGGACAGTTTTGTATATACATAAGTATGCACATGTATCTTAAATTGTTTTGTGCATATATGAGTGCAGTTTGAGACTGTTTTGTACATACTCATATGGATGCAGGAATCCCGAATTGTTTGGTGCCTACATGAATATACAGTGGACTATTTTCTTTGCACCCTCACATGTGTATAAGTAAAATTTAATACATATGTAATGTTTTATGTTTAGACCAAGAAATAGTAGAGGAAGCAAGGTCAAAAGCGGGTAAAGTTGTAGAGGGACAATCTGGAATCACAATCCAGGAATAGCTCGAATATTCTATGAGTGTAGTTTAAAGTCTCGAATTGATTGAATCTATCCTGAGCATACTAATTGTTTTATATTACATTGCTTTCCATTAAGTTAAACCATGTTTGTGCTTCTAAGCTTGGATTTCAAGGTATGTACTAAATTACAAGTACTATGTGATTGAATATGGTTTAGATGCTATGATATGCTTTCTAGTATCGAAAGTTACATGTAATTAAACTTGTGGATAAACTATGAAATAAACATTGATTGCATGATAGCAATAATATGGAGCAATGTTCATATTAGGCATTAACATGGCATGTTACATGATTATATGAACATGGAGCTAAGCTCAACCTTGTTTCAGATAAAATAAGATTATGTGAAAAGCTTGGGTTTCTAGTCAGTCATAGGTATAGTGTGCATGCCATAGGGTCCATAAAACTCGTGTTTGGGGTGGGCTATGGTCCTAGACTACAGTCCTTAATTGGTGATAGTCGGAGGAAGTGTTGTGGTCACTTGGCGACAATAAGAAGGATTAACTGGTACTATGAGTACCTTTTGTTGGAGACAGTTGGTTGGGGATTGATATACCTAGGCTGATGCTTGATTCTCGTGCCTATGTTAAGACAAAATAATGAAAGTTATCAATCCAGCTAATGAATACTTTTCATATGTTATGTTAGATGGATTCCATGATTTGTAAACCATGTTTATGACATGGTATGTTATGTTTGATAACCTAGTAACTTGTTGACAAATTGTTTGAATATGAGACATTATGACATGCTATGCTTAATATCGTAATGCTTAGTTAAAAACTTGTTTAAGTATGAAATGACATGCCTTATTCAAATACTACATGTAAATGGCTAGTTTCTTGTCCAAGCGAGAGCTTTACATTGTTATGATGCAAAATTGGTGAAAGGATATGTTGAGTTAATCTCGTTTTTGGTTACTTTAAGCTACCTCACTATGTAATTTATACTTATTTATCCTTTTACCACATTTTAAGTTGAGTCACTTTCGGTTAACATCATAACTTGGGCGAGATCACAAGAATTCAAGAAGTATGTTTTGTTCTTTTCCTATAAGAACTCCTAGTAGATGGCACATGTTTGCTAGTTATGCATAATGAATTTAGACATCTCCTTTTGATCACACATGTGTATAAATTTGCTAATTAGTTATCACTATATGTAAATGGACTAATATACTTTTGTTGCTTGTTGGCTAAGTTTGGTTGATATGGTATAATGTTTCAAAGGGCTGCTTGTTTGATAAGCTATATTGTAATGTGATGGGATGCTTTTTTGTTAGCCAAGTAATGTTGGGTATGATGCTTGAATAGTTGTTTGTTGATATGATATATTAGTGAAGTGATTGAATGGTTGCTTGGTGATTAAGCCATGTTGGCATGCTTTCGAATGATTGCTTGTAGAATAAGTTATGTTATTTTGACATTTAAATGCTTAATTATTATTAAGACATACAAGGGTTAATGATAGAATAATTGATGAGTATGGATCATATTGCTGTTGTGATTTGTCAATGCTTGAAAAACAAAGCCTATGATTGAATGTTTTTTTATTTATCTTACAAGCATGTCCTAAAATGAATATAGAGAATGATGATAGATTTATAATGTTTGTTTTAGCTTCTTTTTGGTTTCACGAACTTGTCTTAGAGATTATATGTATGTAATTTAAACCTTGTTTGTTAAGTAACACTTCTAAGTTTGATTTACTCCTAACCCGGGTAACGAGTGTTACACATGACTTCATTCAAGATGGATGGTTCTTTAGATTCTGTGCTCATCATATCTTCATCATCTAGTTCTTTGGCATCAACTTCTACATCTTGGCAAAGTTGTGTCATGTCCTCATCGAAAATGGACTTCATCATCCCAATAGCTTGGCATTCCTCATGTTCGTCTACACACTAAAGAACTTGAAATACGTTAAATGTAACCTGTTGGTCATTTATACGCATAGTAAGCTCACCTTTTTGAACATCAATTAAGGTCCTACTCGTGGCAAGAAATGGTCTTCCTAAAATAATTTGGACGTTAGAATTATCCTCATATTCTAAAAAATAAAATCATCTGGAATATAAATTTATCTAGCTTTACTAACACGTCCTCAGTCTTTCCCTTGAGATATGCATAAGATCGATCTGTCAACTGAAGTATTAATGCGGTAGGCCTTGCTTCAATGGCAAGTGTCCTAAAAACTAACAATGGCATCAGATTGATGATGGCTCCCAAGTCACACAGTGCCTTGCCCATAAATCTATTGCCAATTGTGTTGGGAATTGTAAAACTCCCAAGATCTTTCAACTTCGGTAACAATTTGTTGGTGATCATGGCACTGCATCCTTCAATAAGAGCAACAGTCTTGAAGTCACCAAACTTCCTCTTTTTGGACAAGCTGTCCTTCATCAATTTAAAATAATTAGGCATCTGCTCGAGAGCTTTCACCAATGGTAGATTGATCTACAATTGCTTAAGGACTTCCAAGAAGCGCTTAAATTGATGATCTTTCTTGTTCTTTGGTAGCCTTTATGGAAATAATGGAGATGGATAAGCATATGTTGGCTCCGCTGTCTTTGCCAAGGTTTGGCTGGCATCTGATTAAGGAGTGGCATCAGATTACGGTTTGGCATCGCTTATGTCCACTTCTTTTGATTCGTCTACTGGTCTTTTCTTCTCCTCCTAGCAACTATTTGGTTGTTTGACAAGTGTCTCAGCCTCACATTATTTGCCACTCTGAAGAGTTGCAACTTTACACTATTCATTATGGGTTTGCCTGACATCCTCTGTATCACTTAGCGAAGCTTCCTTGTGTCTATTGCTGAGTGCACTAGCAATATATCCAATATGTACCTATAAGTTTCTCATAGATGCTGCCAAACTCTAGATAGTTGCATCATTCCTCTTCATGTAATCTGCGAAAATCCCCTAGTGGTTCCTTTGTCCTGCAAAAAAATTGTTTTGTGCCCTCTCGGCATGGCATTCTGGTTGACCCTTGGCATGGCATTGTTCTAATGTTCGACATTGTATTGACGCTGGGCACTGTTGTTCGGCTACTAGGTATTGTATTGATTACCTCATTGATTTCCCCAAGCTAAATTTGGGTGTTGTCTCTTTCATGCATTGTAAGTATTGGAATTCAGATTATAATTATGATTAAAATTGCGAAAAAAATTACAAAGAAGAGTTGGTAGGGCAATCTTTAATGCCTTGAATTATTGGGCCTCATTACTCTGTTGCAAAGTTCTCACCATGCTAGTAAGGTTGGAAATCTTAGAGTGGATGGATGTAAGTTAATCAATCTGTAATTTGCCACCACTTTTAGTTATGGTCCCAAGTCTAGTAGTAGGGTATTCAAAATCATTAAGTGAAATCCTCTCAAGCATGCCAACTGCCTCTGTGTAGTTTTTGTTAAGCCGTGAGTCATTTGCCGAAGCATCAACAACAGTTCCTGCTTGTGCATTGAGTCTATTGTAAAAGGTCTCCATTTGGGTCCATTTTGGGAATCCATGCATGGGACACCTTCGTAACAAGTCCTTAAAACTTTCCCATGCATTATATAGGGTCTCGGCATCAGCCTTCCAGAATGTGATGATCTCCCTCCACACCTTGGCAAAGAGTCTAGGTGGATGGAATCGCAGCAAAAATTTCTTTCATAGATCTCCCTATGTGGTGACCGAACCAAGTGGCAAAGAACTTAGCCACGCTTTTTTGCTATCTCTTAGGGAGAATGTAAATAATATTAGTTTCACTGTATCTTTCAATTCTCCAGACTACTAAAATAGCCGGCAAACCACCATGAACTGCTTCAAGTGTTGCCTCGGATCTCCAGTAGGTGCTCCATCAAATTGTCTTACATTCAAAAACATTTGTATCATTACCGGTTTGAGTTCAAAATTAAATCAGGACCAATCAGTCTTTGCATCAAATTATATATGTTTGATACTGAATGTTCTCTATAGGTCTCACTTCCTCCACATTAGTGGCTGGGGAAACATGAGCTGGTGGTATCCCATTGTTATTTGGTGGATTCTCTTCAATATTTAATACACCATTTCCTCTATTGCCTTGTTGATCCATCTCTCGAGCTTTCTTCTTGAACCTTCGTAGCGTTTCTTTCAATTTTTGTATTGTATGCCCAATCTTTCACCACAGGGTGGTTCTGGTCATACACTGGTCAAAACGAAGAAATAAAATTAAAATAAAAAACAAAATAAAGACAAGTAAAAATTCAAAAACAATAAATCCTATTGCAATCCCTAGCAACGGTGCCAAAAACTTGTTGACTATGCTAACGCTTGACAAATACTAAGGATTCAGTGTAAAAATGCAAGTTAATAATGCCAAGGGTGAGTCTTTTTGGTGCAAGTATACACGGTCCACAAGTAATACAACAATGAGCTGAGTATCGTATCCACCTGGATTTTCCAAGAATTTGACTGCTTCAATTATTACTTGTCAAGAAAATGTTGGATTGATTTTGAACAATAAATCCTATCGCAATCTCTAATTTTTTAGGTTGCTAGTTTTGTGTTTTTGAGGAATTCAGGAGGTTCAACGTATGGTGGAGGTATAAGGTTGTGTAGGGTTAACTTTTTATGTTAATTGAAGATAATTGAGTGGCTAAACCTTTATGTTTTGTATGGGTTAAGTGTAGTAGATGTTTGTTGTTGATTTTGATTGTTTTTGAAAGGTTTCAGCTAGAGATTGAAGAGGATCGTTGTTGTTTTGTTGTGTCTGGTTTATAAGTGTATTTTGATGCTTTGAATCCCCTATTTTGTGTTGTAAAACCAAGGGCGGTTGGTCTTCAAGCTTAGAGCGTAGCTTTGGAGGTGTGTTTCGCATCAGCGAGCAAGGCGTTGCGTTTTCGGTGAGTGATAACGTGGATTTTATCTTTGAAATGATTTAAAGGTGGTTTATGGGAGTTTAAACTTAGCTTGAAACACTGGTTTAAACTTAGAAGTAAGTACAAATAGATTTCTCTCTTGGTCGTGCTATACGAAATGGTTTTTATACACTTGTTTTGATTCACATGGTACCTGCTGTTAAGCATATTTTAAAGTATGTTATATACTATTTTTGATCATATAATGATGATGGATGCATTGGTAAATGATCCATATGTGGAAATACTTGTTTAAAAGTATGGTTTGTTGCTTTGGAAATAATTTGGTTTGATGCATATAAAATCAGTGAGGTACATGGTTAATAATGAATTATATTGGCAAGTGATGTTGTTTAAAATGTTATCGAATGTAGTTGGCCAACCATAGGATTGACAGTGCACTATAAAAAATCACCTTAGATGTCAAGGGGTTCATACGGTGTACTGAATACTTCATCCAAGTACCCTAATAGTTGAGGGGTTATATGGTACCGAAAACTCCCGTTAGTGTATGCACCTAACCGATGATTGGAGTTGGTGTCCTCGGGTCGTAAGTTGTATTATAATTCTCGTTGAGATGGCATGAAGTGTTGAGAGGACACTTGTTGAATATGTGTATCCGATGTAGTATTTTGGAAAGTGGAACTTGGTTTATAATCACTTGAAAGCCAATATAATTGTAGATGTATCATGTTGATGATTGTTAATGTATAATGTTGTTTCATACATGTTTACTCTTTAAGCTTTGCGTATGGGTTGTTATGCATGAGAAGGCTTAAATTGAGGGTTAGCAATGAGATTTGTTGTTGATTCATGATACAGGTTGCATATGGTTTAATATTTTGGTTTTTGAAAGTATTAAGTGCATGTTTTTCAAGGTGTAATGTTTTATAGGATGATAGAAATGGCAATTTCAATGTGGTTTTGGAAAATAGTTTTAAAATACATTGATGGTGTGTTGTTTGATTATTCCTCACTAAGCTTAGTGTGCATACGCTCTATTTGTCCATCAATGTAGATAATTAAAGGTTTGGAGGTAGTAAGCAAGCAAAGGACATCCAAGGACATCGGCTATTTGAACGTGTGATTTCAAGCTATACTTTTAGTGATAAAGGCAATGGGGTTCATTGCTGTTTGGGAGTGTGTTTTGTTAAACTCCATGTTTGTACAAGTTTATGTTGATGTTTTGGAGTTGTAAAAGGCCTTATAAGTTTGGTGGCTTTTTTAGAATTATGGTTTATGCTTTGATTTGTGGCTTTGGGGAAATATAGGCATGTTGGGTAGAAATCATGCCTATAGGACTACCTTTGTTGCCGTAATGCCTATGCTCTTACATTGTAGTGGTCGTTGGTTGATATGACATTTGTATGACTATTGTGGTATGATGTTTGGGGTTAATTCGGGTGTACTTAGAGAGGTTCAAAAGTGTTTCGAGTGTATTGATTTTGTAAACCTATAAGCAAGTTTTGAAACTAGCCAGTAGGTTTCGAAACTAGGGGCATTTTGCTTTAGGCAGGTTTTGAAACCACCCCCTAGGTTTCGAAACCAGCAAGCTAATTTTGGCCACTAGAGTGTAGGTTTCGAAACCACCTTGAATGGTTTTTATATTTATCGCGAGGACCCATCCATTATGTTGAAAAATAGTTTTTAAAGTTAAATTTTGATCCCCGGTTGTTATGTATGCAATTGGATGAGTTTGGATGATCATTTTAAGCTGAAATTTGACATGTATGCATGGAACCTGACTAATTGAGGATTGCTAAATCTATTTTTAAGTAAGACATTGTTGTTTTGCAGTTTTATGTTTTGGTCCCTAAATATTGGCAATGCTTAATTAATGATGCAAATGAGCTTGGTTTGAGGCAAAATTTCACATGTATGATTGAAATGGACATAATTAAAGATTGGTAAACTCAAAATGGTATAAGTTGCTCTAAATTTTTATAATTGCAATTTGGTCCCTAAATTGCAATTGAGTGCAATTAGATGTCGTTCTGATGCCCGATTAAGTTGAGTTTTCACCTGCTGCCTAGTCACTCACCATAGGTTATAATATTGCATCTAGATAAGATAAAAGAAAAAATGGTCGCAATTCGAGTTAATTTTTCACAGTTTGCTTTGGCAAATCTAATGTAGCTCGTTTGGTTCGGTCTTGCGACTAGGTTGAGTCGAGGGATTATATTTGGTGGTATCAGAGCCAGGTTTGCGATACGTTGGATGATGTTATTGTTGTTGAAATCTTGTAATTGGTTGATTCTGATGTTTGCTATGCACGGTTATTGTATTATGCACGTTGGTTGTTTTATGCCATGTTGGGGTATGTTTTGGGGACACATTGCCTTATTACCACAGTCTGTAATGTTTTGATTTGAAATGAAAGTCTTGGATCCTTACTTGAGGCTGGCCATATTGTTTTGTTTTGGTGTATTACCACGCCTTAGAGGAGAGAGTTGTGATCTAGTACGATTGTTGGTGTCTTTGGGCAGGAAATCAAGACGATGTTGTCCTTCTTGGAGGGTTTCCACCCCCTCTGCCTATTCCACCTGAGAATGTTGAACAAACACCATCTGCGCCAGTTGAGCCATTGTTGGGTGATATGGTGCCTTTGATACAGGTGATGACTAGAGCTTTTTAGTCTACTATTACTGGAGCGCATGTGTGTAATACCCATTTGCCGTATTCATAACTAAATACGAGTCAGAGATATCACAAAACATTTGTAAAACCCTCTACATTTGTAACTCGGTAAAAATTTGTTTCTTTAAAAATGTTACAATGTATTTAGTTTTTATTTACAAATCTAGTTATTCGCGTAAAGTTTAAAAATAATATTTTCATCTTCAAATTGATTTTTTTTAGGCAGCAACTTATGAATTTAATTTCTCTTGATATAATTAATAAAACTGCCTGATTTAAAATTCATCCAGATACCAAATAAAATACAAATTCTATTAGAGCAGGCATACCCTTTTAATGTACATTCCAACTAGTAAATATCAAACAGTATCAGAAGATATCTTACTGATACTGATGTGCCTGTTATTGATTGATGATGTTAGTATATGCTATTTACTTCAACCATTTCTTATTTCCTACGTGTAAAACAGTTACACGCTAAGTATTTACTTAGTGAGGCAATAATTCAAATTTAAGTGCAATTGTCATAATATCAATCTCAATATTAATTATTAATAATGCATATGATCACCTTACCATTACATGATCATTAACATAATTAAATATGTAATAGTATATATGTATATCAAAGTGATAAGATTAGATCTTACCAATATCAGTGCAATTTCCATCCGTAAGCTTTCAATGCTTACCAATACCTTTTTCCAACTCAGTCTGCAAGCTTTCAAGCTTATCATTCTATTTTTTCATTTCAATTCAGTTTACTTAGCCCAAGGTATCGAATTAAGAGATTCTACGTACACGAGTCATCCCCATACCCAACCTTTCTTGAGTGTGTATATTATTTGCACCGTAGTGCTTAGCACCCTAAGTGTTTATGTATACCCAAACCTTGCATGAGTATACCCTCATTGAGTATTAATAAAATTTGCACCGAAGTACTTAGAATATTTATACAACTGTTTATGGCCCTATGGATATCCAACTATACCATCGAACCTCTATATCATACATTGGGCTTTATTTCATCATTTATATCATCAATGGTAACGTATATCAATATATATTAACATTAAGCAGTTCATACCCGAAATAACATTCATAGTATACCATCATCAATAACTAGTTATCAATGCATTTATTTTCAACCTTTGACTTATTTAAAGTATGTCAAATATATGATCAATGACATAAATATCATGACAATATATAGACTAGGTAGACTCGTCGCAATTCCTACCGGAGATGTATAAAACATCCATGTATCATGCTATGTATGCATTGCACTCACCTGGGCCATGTATTAATATGCTTCACTAAGTCCTCTTTGATCCTTTGCTTCATTGTATCTCGAACCTCCCTTGATTCGAACATAACTTCATAATTCAAATAAGTAAAATATTTGTTAGATCACAATCTAACAATATCATAGACATATTGTCCAATATAATCATTTGAATACAAAATCTCCAAACATTTTCTTTTATTCTTTGTATTGTTCAAAAACTCATTATGGTCCTTAGTGACCAATTTGAACTTCCATTAACCCTTTTCAAGCTTACTAATCAACCTTAGATACAAAGTGTATCAATTCTCATTTTCTGGCAGTTTGCAGTACCTCCCAAGAAATATTTTTCTATAAAATAATCTACAACTCAGAATTCGATTCCGTTTGTTCTGAGATAAACTAGATTCAAAAAGATTTTCAACCATATAAATTAATAGCACAAATTCAAATTGTACGATTTATGGAAAATTTCAAAGTCAAATTTCATTATTGAATTTCGAAACAACCTGCTATACTATTTTCTAACCTTTCACCACTTAAAAATTCATATCTTTTTACTCGAAAATTGAAAATTAGTTTCCGTTTGTTGGAAACGAAACTATACGAACAAATCTTTACATCGGTATAAAATTCACCTTCTAACCATTTTTCTAGATTTTATGGTGAATTTTCAAAGTTACAGCCATAAACCAGTTTTTATACACAACTTCCATAAACAACTTCAACTTTTATACTAACTTCTCCTTACTTCTCTACTTTTTAATTTAGTCCAATTACTTGGTGTAAACCATCATTTTCATTACCTTCTTCATCAAATAATTATTCACAATAATTCTCCTTAATTTTCCTTCTTTACTGAAATAGTCACTAAAATGCAAAAATAAGGATTCAAGCTTCTTAACTTTGCAAATTAGTCATCAATTCAAAACTACTACCTTAATTCCATCATTACAACTAAAAATCAGATTTATCCCCCATACAAAACTACTACCTTAATTTTCATTTGAGGTGAGATTGTCCATGTTTTTCTCGTGATGGACAGACTCCTGCTACTGTTGTGGCTAACTCTTGTTGGAGTTTTGGATCGAGCGATCATTTGAGGCATGATTATCCGTTGTTGGCTGGTGATGGATAGGTTAGGGCACCTACAGTTGCACCACAACGAGGCCATGTTCATAGCTGAGGACAATTTCAGTATAAGGATGATGGTCCAAGGATTGTGGCTCATACCGTTGCTATTCAACCTGAGGGTGGTGGTCCTGCGAGGGTGTACGCACATCGCGAGGGACGCAATGACACCAAGTGATTGTAGGTACATTTACTTTGCAATCCTTTCCATCATTTTCTTTGCTTGATTATGGTTTTACACATTCATATATCTTGCGTGAGCATGTGTATTTTCTTAATATACATATTGAGGTGTTAGATGTATGAATGCAAGTAACTAGTTCTTTCTGTGAAACGGTCGTTACAAGAAGGTTGTTTAGGAGATGTCCTTTGACTGTTCAAGGTCATGAGTTTGCGGTTAATTTTATAGAGTTGCCGTTTCAGGATTTTGATGTAATCCTATGTATGGATTGGTTGTCTGGAGATAAGGCTATGGTTGATTTTGAAACCAAGCGAGTTACCTTGAAACTTGCTGATGATTATGATGTGGTAATTGTGGGTGAGAATGCTATGTTCTTGTCTAATATTGTTTCGGCACTAGAAGCAAGTTGCTTGATGGATTCTAGATGTCAAGCATACCTACCCTATCTTATGAACCTGCGATCAAAGGAAGTATGTGTTTAGGATATACGTACGGTATGTGAGTTTTGGGGAGTTTTTCTGAAGGAGTTGCCTGGTTTGCCGTCGAATAGAGAGGTTGAGTTTGGCATTGAGTTGTATGCGAATATAGCTCCAATGTATATTGCTCCCTATCGTATGGCTCCAAAGGAGATAAAGATTCAACTTCAGGAGTTGCTTGATCGAGGGTTTATTAGAACTAGTGTTTCGCCTTGGGGTGCACCGATGTTGTTTGTGAAAAAGAATGATGGCACGATGCGAATGTTGCATTTATTATCAGCTTCTGAAGAAGTTGACGATTAAGAATAAGTATCCTTTACCATGGATTGATGATTTGTTTGATTAGTTTAGAGGTGCATTAAGTTTGGATTTATAACAAATGTACATGATTTAGTTAAAACTAGTTTGAATGTGATTCTAATACATGATTGTATTCTTTGTTATACTTAGACCAAGAAGGAGCTGAAGAATTAAGGTCTAAGGTAGATCAAATTGTAGATAAGCAAACGGGGTTTGTGAATCGGGAGTAAATCTAGCTTGGATCAAACTGTGAGTGTAGTTTAAAGTCTCGAGATAGGCTTGTAACCTTCCTGAACATCCTTTAATGTTTAAATTCATTGTTTATTTTTTAATCGTGTATGTAAATATAGGCTGGGGTTCAAGGTGAGTACTTAATTGTAAGTACCTTATGATTTGAATACTTGGTTAAACACATGTTTTATGTGGAAACCATACATGTCACTATATGTGGTGATATGATAAGTTGTAAGCTTTGTTTATATGATCTTATGAAATTAGAGCTAAGCTCATCTCTGATTCTGACATGATAAGATTAAATTAATGGTCTTGGTTTCAAGTCAGTCATAGGTATAGTTGGTGTTGCGCATAATAAGTGCTCCACAATTGTGCAAGTGTACACGTCGCAAGTTATAGTATAAAGGATATCGTCTCCACAAGGATCGGTGCCACTTCAAGAATCTAGTCTCTTGCACTGTAAAAGTAAAAGAACACAAGTAGAGGATTGTAGGAGTTTAAACTAACAACTAAACTATAAAGCAATAAAGTAAAAGAAGATGTAATCAAAAGAGAGGGAATAGGCCAAGTTATCGTGAGTTGGGGTGTGATAGCCGATTGGATAATCTTTGTAAAAGAGTACAAGGGAAACTCAGTTCCCGGGGTAACTTGCGCAGCTGGGTTGCCTTGACAACTAATCGAACGATTGCCTGGGCAACTGGCTGGGTAGTTGGGCAGCAACTTCAAGGTTCGACAGAGCGTTCTTCAATGGTTTCTTCTTATCCCTAAGTTGAAACTCTAGCTAATTGTGCATGCCTTGACAATACATCCCTGCGTGAATCAAGGGTGAACAACAACCAATCTTGCGCTCCTCTTAGCCGTTGAAATCCTTAACTTATTCCTAAGCTAGATTAGTCTTCATCATCGATAGATTGAATAAAGAACATACTTATTCGTTTCTTGAATCCAACTCTCTCGATATTAGATAAAGAGATAGATTTATGAGATCCTCTCCCAATTCACTCGGAAACAAGAATAAAAACCAAAAATGAGTAAACCTTGAATTGAAAGTGCAAACTCTTATTACCTAAACAAAATCCAATTGTTTCTCACAACCAAAAAACATAATAACCTTAGCCAAATAGATTTTGTTCATGGCTTGGTTACAAAGAAACACAAAATGATGTTTTCGTAACATAAACCTATTCGAGCAAGAAAGAAAAAGATGATGATGGTTGAAGCCTCTTGTCGAATTCTCTCCCCCTTACACCCCTTTGAGTTTGACAACTTGGTCCTCAATTTATAGGGCTAGGTCAAAGTCTTTATTGAGGAGGAAGTTAAGTTAGAATTAAATACTTTTAAAGAATATAATTCTTTATTATATTTAAATTCCTTCTTGATCTTCTACTATCTTATTGGGATTTAATTTCTCTTTGACCTCTTCATGGAAATCAAACTCCTTTGGAATTTAACTTTGCTCGACGTCATCTTGGGTTTATCTGGTCATCAATTTCGGTTGCCTTATCATCTTATCCCTTATCGAGAATTGTCATGGCAACTAGCTCGACATCTTTTTCAAGCACTGCCCTGGAAACTGCGACGACATCTCCTTCTTGTATTGCCCTGGCAACTGGTTCCGGCCTCGCTTTGGCAAGTGATTATGCACACACAAAAATAACTATCGGCAGCACCCATTTTCCACAAAAATAAGCAAAATATGATATCAAGCTTAACCACCAAGGAAATAATATAAACATGCATGAATGGCTAATAATGCAACTAATATGAGCCTAAGTCTAGCAATAATATGAATAAAAAGGGTCAATAAAATAGTACTTTTAGTCACTTAACACGCCCCCAAATCAAACTATTACTTGTCCTCAAGCAATGCAAACTAATAATTGCCCGCCAAGACTTCAATTTTCTCAAGCTTAGCTTTGAACTTTATTTCAATCCTCAGAATCGTGACATAAACTATGATCGACTTTTCATTTTTCGGACAACTTAGGAGTTACTCGGAATCAAACTATAATGCTTGTGAGTGTGTGCAGAGTTGTGTGTAAGTTGATTTTTTGGATTCTATGTGAACAAGAGGTTTTCAAATTACTTCATTGGGTTCTTTTAACATGTTTTTAACTAGAGCCGGTTTTAGGAGTTACTCAGAATCAAACTATAATGCTTGTGTTTTGTTTTTAGTTTTCTTAAGTTATTTTTTTATTCGACTAGAGCTAGTTTTGAGCACCTCTAGCGATCAATTTCTAGCACATACTAGAGACGATTTCGGGCACCTCTAGCATTCATCGAATTTTTATTTTAATCCCCGAAGTTTGCTATAATTCCTTAAATCAATCAAGCCACAATAGTGTTTCATTAAGTTTAGCATCATAGTAAGATTCTAAGTGTTTCCACGGTTATCATTGAATAAAAAATTCTATTAATTAAGTGCATTGGCAAAGTCATCATTGGATATTCATCAAATATAGGCAATTCTTGTTCCAACTAAAGGCATGGAAAGCAATTTATGCATCCTAAATGCAATACTTAAGATGAATGCAACTAAACATGATAACTAACTAGTAACAATCCCCCCCCAAACTCGAGCAAGGCATTGTCCTCAATGCATGCAAAGGAAAGAAAAATAAAAATAAAATGCAAACGATGACTTACTCTGAGAGCTCGTCGTCGTGGATGATTAGTTTCCTTTTGGTTGGTGTCTTAATTCTTTTGCTTGAACGTGGTGGCTGCTTTCTTGTTGTCGATGGTGGAATCGATCCTCGTACGGGGGTGTCCTCATCGTCCTTATCACCCTCTTCCTCAATCTTATTGGCTTTTCGCTTTGGATTGGAGGAGTCGACTGGCGTGGTCTTCGTTGGCCAATGGAGGACTCATCCGAATTTGAAAAATCAGACAATGATTTGGTACGAGGTGATTCAGGCATAGGTGCTTTACCTTTGGCTTTTCAGTGGCTGCCGGGGCGTCTTTAGTTTTGGTTGTCGCAACATCTTCAGTGTTGGTTGCCGTGGCAACTGCTGGGGTAGGCACTGTGTAGGTTACTGCAACATCATTTGTTACGGTTGCCGTGGCAACCGGTTCATTGGTTGCCATGGCAAGGATTTTAGTAGGAAAGTTGGGGAATGACACGCGGCTGTCCGGGTACTTTTCAGGATAACTTGGGTGTTGGCATTTTTGTGGTCCTTCACGTATCGCATGAACATTAGTTGGCGGCCTTCGATTTTCTTAATGCGTTTCGCCAACGGTTGTAAGAGTGCTTCAAGTTGTCCTGGGGTTATTGGCCGAGTTACCTAGGCGTTAGGGGTTGCCGAGGTGGCAGCAGTTGTCGCGACAACTATAGGCGTTGGGGATGTTACGGGTGCCTCTCCCATTAGCTTTCAGATTTGTGCTCAATTCTAACTGGACTTTGGTAGGGCCTTTTCATCAGTGGACTCACTTGGGACATGCATCTCCTTGCAAAGATTCGAAATTAAGCAAGAGAATAAAAGAGAACCCTTGTCTTTTGTGCTACATACAAAAAAATCATCCCAAATTTTTTTTGCAATGTTAATGATGCGATTATGCAAAATAGAATGTATGAGCAAGAGACGAGGTGTATCAACGGTAGAATTGTGTGTTGTGGGCATTAAAGATGTCTTAATAAACTTATTCGATAATTTTGGCTCAGGTTTAAGCCGAAGGCGGTTTACCGTGCCCTTATATTTGTCGTCGTTCCAATGAGTCCCTGGTAGAGCGAGTTCTTGAAGCACCTTGTCAAGTTGCTTGGGCGTGAGTTGATCAACAAAGCCTTGATACTCGACCTTCTCAACGTAGGGACCGTAAAAGGCGTTGATACTTTTGGAGCTTATGAGGATAGCCTTGTCGCGAACAAAAACATAAGGATTATCCAGGTTACATGAGTGAGCATAGAATTCTCTTACCCATGAGATGTTTCCCGATTCCGATTGATGGCAAAAGATTTGCCACTTTTGATATGCAATCCTTTCGAAGATGAATGGTTCAAGGCCAAAATCTTGATGAGAGTTGGAGTATTCAAATCCTTGTTCTTCGTAAATCTTTCGACTTTCAAACTTGGAGTGAAATCGTTCTTGAACCGCCGATGTAGCAAACCTCTTGTAGCTTGGTTCTTTGGAAGAGCTTGGGTGCACCAAAAGCTTGATTTTGGATTCCATGGATGTTCTTCTTTGTGAGTTAGGTAGAAACAAAGAAAAGAAAGCAAAAGAAACTAAAGAGTTGCAAGGTTAAAAGTAGGAATATATTTCTTGGAAGTTATGGGTGATGGTGAAATAGAAAAGATAGGTAGTAAATATGGTGGGTGGGATTGATTGGAAAGAAACAAAGCAAGGGTTTTAATTGGGGGAAGGGGGCGGCAAAGGGTTGCAGCATCTTGGCAAATTTTTGCTTAGAAAAAATAGGTAGTAAATATTCTTCAATTCCTGGTTAGAAATTTTTGGTTGCCCATTAGTTTGTGGATGACATGCCATGGAAATTTTATGTGACACGCCGAAGCGTTGCAGCATCTTGGCAATGAGTCTATTGTCAAAGTGCTTGCCTTCATCACTAATAATTTCTCTCGGCATCCTAAACCATATAAATATATTTTTCTACAAGAATCGTTGGCGGGAACTGCAACTGCCTCAACCCATTTAGACAGGTGGTCGACGGCAAGTAGAATGTAGAGGTTCCCGAATGAGGATGGGAAAGGTCCCATAAATTCAATCCCCCATACATCGAACAATTCCACCTCAAGGATGTTTTGGAGAGGCATCTCGGATCGTCTAGAGATATTGCCCGTCCTCTGGTAACGATCACATTGCTGGTAAAACTCTTGGGCATCTTTGTACAGAGTTGGCCAATACAATCCATATTGCAAAACTTTAGCCGCGGTACATGTTCCTCCAAAATGTCCTCCGTAGGGTAAAGAATGGCATTGTCAGAGTACATTCTGCTACTCCTCTTCAGGGACACGTCGGCGTATAATCTGATTTGTACATTTTTTAAACAAAAGAGGCTCATCCCAGAAATAATGCTTAGCATCATGGCGGAAACGGTTCTTTCCTTGATGAGTAAGGCCATAAGGTAAAATACCACAAACAAGAAAATTAACTAAATTAGCGTACCAGGTTATTGCCGATGCATGTGTTGTTGTGGTAACTAATTCATGGTTGCCGAGGCATGCGTGTCTGGAGTTATCGAGGCGTCAGGGGTTGTTGATGCATGGGCATCAGTGGTTGTCGAGGAGTCTAGATTTGTCGAGGAGTCAAGGTTTACCAAGGCGCCGAGGGTTGCTAAGGCGTGCGCAACGGTGGTTGCCGAGGCATAAGGGGTTGCTGAGGTAACTAATAGTTGCTCATCCGAGAATACATCACATATCTCTAAATTCTCATCCTCCTCCCTATTGCGTTCTAAGCGTGATAAGTAATTGAAAACTTGATTCTGTGTTCCTTTATTGTCCTTAATTTCAATATCAAACTATTGTAAAAGTACTATCCAACGAATCAAATGAGGTTTGGCATCTTTTTTAGCAAATAGATACTTAATTGTCGAATGGTCCGTATGAACAATTACCTTTGTACCAATCAAATAGGATCAGAACATGTCAAATGCAAAAACTACTACTAGTAACTCTTTCCCCGTTGTTGTGTAATTCAGTTGGGCGCTATTGAGAGTCTTACTAGCGTAGTATATCACATGAAAAATCTAACATGTGCGTTGGCCTAGGACTACTCCTACCATGAAATCACTCGCATCACACATGAGCTCAAAAGGTAGCGTCCAGTCAGGTGGAACGATAATGAGTGCCGAGGCAAGCTTCTACTTTAGGGGTTTGAATGCTTGGGCATAAGAATCATCAAAATTGAAGACTTTATCATGTTCAAGCAAATTTCACAAGGGTTTAGTAATCTTAGAAAAATTATGAATGAACCTTCTGTAAAAACCTGCATGTCCAAGAAAGCTTTGGATTCCTTTAACCGAACTTGGTGGGGGTAATCTCTCGATACCGTCCACCTTGGCTTTGTCTACTTTGATTCCCTTGGATGACATCTTGTGGCTGAGCACAATTCCTTCATCTACCATAAAATGGAACTTCTCCTAATTAAAGACTAGATCAGATTCTTCACATCTTGCCAACACCTTCTCTAAATTGCCGAGGCAACTGTCGAAGTCATTACCAATGTGAAAAAATCATCCATGAAGATTTCAAGGAAGTCTTTGACCATGTCTGAAAAGAATTCCATCATGCATCTTTGGAAGGTTGTCGGGGCATTACACAATTCGAACGACATTATTCAGAAAGCATAAGTACTGTATGGGCATGTGAAGGTTGTCTTTTCTTGATCTTCAGGTGCTATGGCAATTTGATTGTAACCTGAATAACCATCAAGAAATCAATAAAAGGGTTTACCTGCAAGATGATCAAGCATTTTATCAATAAAGGGTAATGGGAAGTGATCTTTCCTAGTGGCTTTGTTTAGCTTTCGGTAATCCATACAAACCCTCCAACCGATCAAAATCCTATTTGGAATGAGTTTATTGTTTTCATTACTTACCACAGTTATACCTCCCTTTTTCGGTACACATTATACCGGACTTACCCATGTACTATCAGAGATAGGGTATATGATGACAGCGTCAAGCCACTTGATTATTTCTTTTATTACAGCCCCTTTCATGGCATGAATCAGTCTCCTATGGGCCTCAATCAAAGGTTTGTGATCATCTTCCAACAAAATCTTATGCATGCACACTACCGGGCTAATTCCCTTCAAGTCGGCAATTGCCGATCCTATTGCCTTCTTGTATAGTGTCAACATGTTGATCAACTTCTTTTCTTGCTCAGGCTATAATTTAGAGGAAATAATTACAGGCAATGTATTATCAGTTCCCAAGTAAGCATATTTTAGTTGCCCTGGCAACTGTTTCACTCAAGAATTAGTGGTTGCTCAATGGAGGGCTTTTTGAGTTTACCTTCCTTACCTGAGTAATCCAGTGGTTCGAAGTATGTACCTGGTTGATTGACCAACCAATATGCCTCTTCTTGTTGCTCCTCATCGATCAGTTCTTCATACTCCTCAGGTTCCTCTTCATCGGCAATGTAGTTGCCGAGGAAACTAATCTCCTCGTTAAAGTCAAACTCTATCGTGGCATGAAGAAGTTGGCATTCTTTCGGATCATCGGCGTTCCTTAGTGTTTGGAACATATTCAGTTTAACTTGCTGGTCATTCACCCTCATTGTGAGTTCTCCCTTTTCAACATCGATCAAGGTTCTTCCTGTTACTCGGAAGGGTCTCCCGAGAATGATAGGTGCATGCTCATCTGCTTCACAATCCAAAATAATAAAGTCAGCGGGAAAAATCAATTTATCAACTTTTACCAATATGTCTTCGATTTTTCCCTCTGGATGCACATAGGATCTTTCAGCTAGCTGCAGCATAACTGTTGTAGGTCTTGCCTTCCCAATTACTAGTTTATGGAAAACCGATTTAGGCATCAAGTTTATGCTTGCTCGAAGGTCACATAATGCATTCTCGACATAGTGGTTTTCGATGGAATAGGGTATTGTGAAACTTCAGGATCTTTCAACTTTGGTGGCATGCGATTGTGTAACATGGCCATGCATCCCACTGTTGCGACAACTATTTCAAATTCTCATAGCCTTGTTCTTCTAGACACAATCTCTTTAAGAAACTTGGCATAGTTTGGCATTTGTTCAATTCCCTCAACCAACGACGAGTTGATGTGAACTTGCTTTAGGATATCAAGAAACTTCTTGAATTGATAGTCTTGCTTTTGTCAGTATTCAGGTTTTGAGCAAATTGCCCGACTTGAAATTCCAATGGTTTGATTGTCGCCTCTTGGTTTTGCAATCTCATCTCAGTGCTATTGATAGTAGCATCAGTTCTTTTTATGAAGTTACTATTCTCAGTCATATAAGATTCAGTTTTCAACATAAAAACATTGAGAGAATTTTCCAAAGAACTAGATGTATCGGCTGTTGCTGCGACAACTGTTGCCGTTGCATATTCTGCTGGAATCTCGATGCTTGTACATTATGATTGTTCTAGTTCAAAGGATTGTTGGGATTACTCCATGAAAAATTTGGGTGCTTCTTCCAACCTGGATTATATGTGTTGTACATCACACTGTTGTTTTGGTTGTAATTCCTCACATAAAAGCTGGACTCCAGATTCTGCATACATTCAGAAGAATCATGGCTACCACCACACAATTCACAAAAGGAATCTACTACCATGACCTCCTGTGTATTGTTTTGTTTCTGCATGTTCTGGACCATCTTGGTTAGAGTGGCCAATTGTGCCGAAATTGAATTTGATGATCCCAGTTCTTGTATTATGACTTGGCGTCTAACTCCCCCTCTTCTAGCAGATGGGAACTATAATCATTCTTGGCAAGTCTGTTCAGAATTTGCATTGCTTCTTCCGGTGACTTATCTAGGAGTATGCCGTTTGTCGAGGCATCTAGCATCATCCTTGTTGGTGTATTTACAACATTGTAAAACATTGTCACTTGTGTCCATAGTGGATTCATCATCTGCCTGCCGAAAAGAAGTAATTTCGTTACGAAGCTTATCAGTCAAGTTTGTGGGATTAAATCGAGCAATTAAATCACGACAAAGATCAGTCCGAGATCCTATTGATCTGGCAAGAATACTATTCAACCATGCTTTCGCCCTATCCCTTAGTGAATTGGGGAATAATCTTAGTTATAAAACATCTGGGGCGACTCCTTGTTTTTTGAACGAGTTACAAATCTTGAGGAAAGATTTAAGATGTTGTCTTGCATCTTCAGATGCTGAGCCGCCAAATTGACAATTTGTGTTGATCATATTGAACATCACCGGTTTTAACTCAAAGTGGTAGGCTTCAATTTCAGGTGTGACAATTCCTGGATTAAGTCCTTCAAGATCTTCCTCTAGATAGTCTCGAATAGTTATATTTCGTACAAAAATCACTCCACCTCTTTCTAGAACATCCTGATTCATATTGCCGTCTTGATTAGCCATTGCTACTCTTAACATTTGTCTGAGTCTTTGTAAGGTTCGTTCGATTTCTGGATCAAAGGGATATTCTGGTGTAATCGGTCTCGCCCTGGTCATATACCAATGCAAAACCAAAGTTTGTTAACCCTTCCAATTTTAAACAATAAAAAAAGAGCAAGAAAAAAAAAACAAAGTTGCTATTGTCAATCCCCGACAATGGTGCCAAAAACTTGTTGCGCGTAATAAGTTCTTCGTAATTATGCAAGTGTACATGTCGCAAGTTATAGTATAAAAGATATCGTCTCCATAGGGATTGGTGCCACTTCAAGAATCTAGTCCCTTGCACTGTAAAAGTATCATAACACAAATAGAGGATTGTAGGAGTTTAAACTAACAACTAAACAAAAAAGCAATTAAGTCAAAGAAAATGTAATCAAAAGAGAGGGAATAAGCCAGGTTATCGTGAGTTGGGATGTGATAGCCGATTGGATCGTCTTGGTAAAAGAGTGCAAGGGCAAGTCAGTTGTCGAGGCAGCTTGCGCAACTGGGTTACCTTGGAAACTAATCGAACGGTTGCCTAGGCAACTGGCTGTGCAACTGTTTGGACGGCTGGGTAGAAACTTCAAGGTTCGGCAGAGCGTTCTTCAATGGTTTTTTCTTATCCCTAAGTTGAAACTCTAACTAATTGTGCATGCCTTGACAATACATCCCTGCATGAATCAAGGGTGAACAACAACCAATCTTGCGCTCCTCTTAGCCATTGAAATCCTTAACTTATTCCAAAGTCAAATTAGTCTTCATCATCGATAGATTGAATAAAAACCATATTCATTCGTTTCTTGAATCTAACTCTCCCGATATTAGATAAATATATAGATTTACGAGATCATCTCCCAATCCACTCGCAAACAAGAAAAAAAACCAAGATTGAGTAAACATTGAATTGAAAGTGCAAACTCTTATTACTTAAACAAAATCCAATTGTTTATCACGACCACGAAACACAATAACCTTAGCCAAATAGATTTAATTCATGGCTAGGTTCCAAAGAAACACAAAACAAAGTTTTCCTAACATAAACCTAATCGAACAAGAAAGAAAAAGATGAAAATGGTTGAAGCCTCTTGTCGAATTCTCTCCCTTGCATCCCTTTGAGTTTGACGGCTTGGTCCTCAATTTATAGGGCTATGTTGAAGTCTTTATTGAGGAGGAATTTAAGTTGGAATTAAATACTTTTAAAGAATATAATTCTTTATTATATTTAAATTCCTTCTAGATCTTCTCTTATCTTCTTAGAATTTAATTTCTCTTTGACCTGTTCATGGAAATCAAACTCCTTTGGGATTTAACTTTGCTCCAAGTCATCTTGGGTTTATTTAGTCATCAATTTCGGCTGCCATATCATCTTATCCCTTATCGACAATTGCCCTGGCAACTAGCTCGGCATCTCCTTCATGCACTACCCTGGAAACTGCATCGACATCTTCTTCTTGTATTGCCCTGGCAACTGGTTCTAGCCTTGCTTTGGTAAGTGATTATGCACAAACAAAAATAACTATCAACAACACCCTTTTTTCCACAAAATTAAGAAAAATATGATATCAAGCTTAACCACCAAGGAAACAATGTAAACATTCATTAATGGCTAATAATGCAACTAATATGAGCCTAAGTCTAGCAATAATATGAATAAAAAGTGTGAATAAAATAGTACTTTTAGACACTTAACAGTTGGCATGCCATAGGGTCCATAGAGTTCGTGTTTGGGGTGGACTACAGTCCTGGACTACGATATTTTGAGGCGATAGTAGAAGGGATGTGTTTTTTTCACTTGGCGACAATAGGAGGGTTTAACCGATACCTTGAGTACTATTTTATGGCGATAATTGGTTGGTGATTTGTGAACCTAGGCTACTTGATCTCCAAGTATATGTTATGGACTAATGATAAAAGTTACATGATAAATTCATGAATTAGTATAATAACTTGCATATTAAGTAACAAGCTTATGGATGGATCTTATATATATTTCTTTGGGTGATGATACATGTTTTATTCGAATGTTTTAATCCAAGTTAACTAGTTTCTTTTTTTAAGCATAGAAGCGTACATACTTGATGGATTGCTTAATTAATGTTTTAGATACTTTAAACTACCTAACTAAGTGTATGCTTACTTTATTTCCTTCACTATATTTCAAGGTAAAGCTTTGCTTGTGGTTACTTTGGAGCTTGGGATTGATCACAAGTACAAAGATGTAGGTTTTGTAAGCTTTCATTAAGTATTCCTAGTTGGGGGCACATAGTTTGTATATATGCATAATGCATTTAGACCATTACTTTGCCATATGTGTATAAAAGATTTATAAGTATCTATCACCATTTGTATAAGGGTAATATAATATTTTGTGGTTACTTGCTTGCTTGGTTTATGGTGGTTTAATGACTTGTTAGACTAGTAGTTTGATTATAGAAGTAGGTATGATTAAACCATGTAATAATTAGAAGAATAAATAGATGGATTATGTTTTAGAAGTTAAGATTTGATCTTAATTCTCTAATTAAGGTGAAAATAGAAGAATTTTGTTTATATGTCCATGCATAATTGACTTAAATCATAGATCTTAGAAAATCTTACACCTTTAATCTAAACTTATATGGCCGAACCTTATACCCAATATTTCTATTCGAACCCTCCATGCCCTTGTCCCAAATCTTGTCTAAAAATGAACTTGTAATACCTAGAACCCGGTCTAGAAATATGTTGTTAAACTGAATGCTAATTGAATTATTTTGACTTGCTTCATGATGAAGTATTGGGTTTGGGGACTTGTCCCAAGTCTTGTCTAAAAATGAACTTGTTAAACATGGATCGGATTAAAATAATCTAAAAGTGAGTGTCTAATGCTTAAAGGACTAAACTAAAAATTTTGGGGACTTGAGGATTGCATGATAAAGGAGTTTTGGTTTGGGGTTGTTACACATGTCAAGAAGATGTGTGTGCATGTGTATGAGATCTCGGTTTGGGGAAAGGAAATAGACTGTTATCTCCTTCTTCACCAAAATAACCGATAACCATGGCTAGAATGGATTGGGAGCTTGCTAGGTCGAATGAGGCTTGAATTTTAATGCTTTTTGACTGATCTTAAGGAAATTTTAAATAGTTTAGAAGGGAATGTAAGAATATTATGAACCCTCTCTTAAAAGATTGTTTTATAATTGAAAATTTTAGCTAAATTTGCTTTACGATTTGTTGCTGCTAGGCTTGAATTAGGAATGCTCTTAGGATTCGAATTACATGTCTTAAGATGCTATGTTTTTTTTTCTATTTGTGATTTGTTAGAAGAATTTGAACAATAGACAGTTTTGAAATTTTTCGTATTTCGATAGGATGATTTAGAAAATTGAACTTGTTTAGCAATGTTTGGAAGGTATTTTGATAAATTGCAAAATTGGTTGAGCAAGCATGTAAGTGTATAAGAATTTGGAGATTGGATTTTCAAACAAACATGGGTTCTGTTATTCAATAAATTGTGGAACAAAACATAATTTAGGGACTGTTTTGAATGCTTATGATTGTTGTGGATTGCCTTGGAGATATATACATGTGTATATTTGTATAATAGGGTTGTTTTTCATAAATACAAACATTAGTGGACTGTTTTGTTGTGTATATAGGTATATACATGCTATTTGGACCGTTCTGAACCTATATATGTATATTAGGGATTGTTTTGCATGTTTTAATAACGTTAGTGGACTGTTTTGATTAATTAAAATGGGGGAAATGTTTAAGGATGTAGTTAAGGACTATTGATTGAAAATCATGATGTTAAGGACTTCCCTGCACCTATGGAAATAGTTGGGACTGTTTTATGTATACAAACTGTGTATATAGGAACTAGGGACTGTTTTTGGATAGCTTGGATAATTATGGATTGTTTTAAAACATAAAAAATTGTGTGCTTATGAGTTTAGGGCTGTTCTGGACAATTGTGAGAATAATTGGACTGATTTGAATGTATATAAGCATGTTGGGGAATTGTTCTAATGCTTATAAGTATGCAAAATAGGTAAATGGACAGTTTTGAATATATATGTGATGAATGGTCTATTTTGGATAATTAGAAGCAAATAGTGTAATATTTTTTATGTGTAAAAATGTATATAAGTTAATAACCTATTTTTGGTGTAAACATGAATGTTATGCACTTTTGCACATGCTTATGAATGTATGTGAATAGGGATTGACTTAGCACTTGAGATTGTTATGAGTTGTCATGTGTTTATGTATGTATACATGGAATTTAGAATTGTTTTGCAAATGGTTTGATGATGGGAATAATTCTGATTTACGGTTTTACTTCTTGTAAATTGTTAGACCAAGAATGGGTTATTGGAGAGGAGACTAAAGTAGATCATATGGTAGATAAACAAAAAGGAATTATGATCCGGGATCAAAATTTGCTTGGAACGAAGTGTGAGTGTAGTTTAAAGTCTCAAGATAGATTGAAACTAGCCCGAGCATGTTATTCATTTTAATTTTACGTTGCTTGTATTTAATCTAAGCTATGCTTAAATTGAGCTCGAAGGAGAAGCACAGTAAGTACTTAATCTGTAAGGATCATGTGATGTGCTATGTTTTAATATGATGACATGATTTTGATGGAAATAATTCTTACTTGTATAAGCTTGATAGAAACCTTTGCTATGCCATGCTACCATTCGAAAATGATGGGAAATGAATTGTGAAATTCGTATGAATCAAATCCATGCCTAATATGAGGAATAAAAAACTTTGCTCATTTGATTATAAGAATATATGTGTTTTGATGCTATAAGTCCTAAGTTTTGTCTGTGATCAATTGAACTATGAATGTGCTTGTGTAGAAGATACAAACTTTATTGTAATTGTTTGAATTTGAAGCTATGCTCACATCTGATAAGAATCAATATATATTCTATGATTAAATGACCTTGGAACTATGCTCATATTGGGGGTCATATCTGTATATAGGCTTGATAAATCAAGCAATGTGATATGTTATCCTATTATCTGAATAATGAGCTAAGCTCAACTCTAATTAGAATAAGAAATAAAATAATTGAAAAGCCTTGGTTTCGAGACAGTCATAGGTATAGTTGGCATGCCATAGAGTCTATAGAGCTCGTGCTTGGGTGTGACTATGGTCCTTATTTGGCGACAGTAGAAGGGAAGTGTTGTGGTCACTTAGCGACAGTAGGAGAGATTGACTGGTACTTCGAGTACCATTTTGTTTGGCAATAGTTGGTTGGGGATTCGTATACCTATGCTACTTGATTCACAAAGTTATGTAAAGATTAAATAATGAAATTTGTGAACAAAGTTAATGGATTAAGCTTGATATCTTGTATGTCAAGAAATTTATGTTTATGACTCAATATGTTTGTGATAAATCATGTTGATATCTCATACGTTGAGTAAGTTATGTCTATGATATGATTTAATAATTGTTTCTATGACAAGTAACACCTGATTATGAGATCCCATGTTTAATAGCTTTGATGACAAGTAACACCTGATTATTAGATGCTATGTTTAATACCTTTTTGACAAGTAACACCTGATTATTAGGTTCTATGTTTAATACCTTTTTGACAAGTAACAATTGATTATGAGATGATATGTTTAATAGCTTTTGTGACAAGTAACACCTGATTATGAGATTCTATGTTTAATAACTTTTGTGACAAGTAACACCTAATTATGAGATGCTATGTTTAATAGCTTTTGTGACAAGTAACACCTGATTATGAGATGCTATGTTTAATAACTTTTGTGACAAGTAACACTTGATTATGAGATGCTATGTTTGATAGCTTTTTTGACAAGTAACACCTGATTATGAGATGTTATATAGCTTTTGTGACAACTAACACATGATTATGAGATACTATGTTTGATAGCTTTTGTGACAAGTAACACTTGATTATGAGATACTATGTTTGATAGCTTTTGTGACAAATAACACCTGATTATGAGATACTATGTTTGATAACTTTTGTAACAAGTAACACCTGATTATGAGATACTATGTTTGATAGCTTTTGTGACAAGTAACACGTGATTACGAGATACTATGTTTGATAGGTTTTGTGACCAGTAACTCATTCTTATGATTTGATATGTTTGATATCTTGTATGCCAAGTAACTCACGTTTATGATTCAATGTGTTTGATACCTTATAAACCAAGTAACATTTGAATATGATTTGATATGCTTGGTACCATGTATGCTAAGTAATTTGAATATTGAAATGCTATGTTTGATATCTTATGTGATAAGACAAATTCATGCCTATGTCATGTTTGATAACTTATGTGATAAGTATTCGATATCTATGAAAGGTTGTGATTAAGAAATAATGAATCTATAAGCTTTATTAATGAGTCATCTTAATAACTTACCTAACAAGTAATGACGGCTTACATGACATTTGTAAGTTTCTGTTATTTAAAGAAATAATGCTATTTGAATGCTATATGCAAAACAACATGAAACTTGATTGATTTGAAATCTTACTAAAATTTATGTTTGAACGTGATAGAAGTAATAGACATGAATCATTAATTTTTATCTTCTTACTTCTAAGTTACTTTAAACTGCCATCCAAGTATATAATTATCAGAACTTAAAACATTGAGAGTAATAAGTTAAATTGACAAACTCTATTTTTATTTGAAGGATAAGCAACACTTGCCTACTCGATATCTGTAATAATTTTTGAAAAGATAGGAGGATATGCTCGAACTTCATTAAATGAAACATGATATTTAATCATGTAATAAAGAATTTAGTTTATCTCTGATCGATCTAGTATTAAAGGAACCCTTGCATGACAAGTATAGTTAGGCTATGCTATATTTTGATTCATACCTTAAAATAGATGTTATGCCTTAGTCTTGTCATAAATTTGTTTTATTATCGATACCTTAATCACACACATATATATATATATATATATGAATTTGATTTACTTGACTAACACGGTTACTAAAGAGATTGGTTGTAAGTAAGTAATCAAATAAACCATGGGGAAAATGTGCTACTTGCGTGTTAAGTAAGAATTGACCTTAGTGTATTTTATTTTTTATCGATGTAAGACATTTTAGGCCCAAAGATGAAATGGCAAAGCATTATAAATACCTAGAATATGTACTTAAATGAATTTAAGAAGATGACATAACTCTGTCTAAAAGGTTTGAGATTATCAATTTTGTAATGAAATTTATTTGAATCCAGATAGTCAATAATTATGATAACATTGTTGCATTACTTACATTGTATTCTTTATGGCCTTTCTACCTCACTAGGTGTATGCTTACTTGTCTCCTCATATCATGTTCCAGGTTAAGTTTTCGATGAAGGTGTTTATGAGCTCGATCAAGATCACAAGACAAATGTATGTTTTGTTATCTTTTATTGAACTCCTATTTTGGTGGCACAATGCTTGTATACACATTGCACTTTTATCTTCTTAAATTCGAATACAATGCTTGAAAGCATAGTATGTATTGTAAAGGCCATTTAATTGATTTGGGTGATTTATTGTGGCTATATTATGTGTTTGATGTCTATCCTAAAATGCTATTGTGAATGTGATGAATAATCATGTGGACTATAAGTGATTAAGATCATGTGAATAAGTGTTAAGTTCATGTTTAGTTGCAATAAGATTAATTTACTCGGTAGAGTTGGTTTAATTAAGGTTTTACACAAATTTGATTGTAGCATTCTTGATATGTATTTATGTTTGTTAATGGATGTGCCTAGGCCTTTGGTAAACGCACTAAGCTCTTAAATGATCTGATTTTGAGCAATGTGTATAATAAAATACTGGTCATGTTAATGTGATGAGTACTTATATTACTTAATGCCTTAGTCGTTTGTCTATGCTTGTCCGAATAGTAAGGGTAAGGTGGTTTTGGTTAATTCCTTTGATTGTTAAAAATCTTTTCATCCCTTGTTTGAAGGATTCTAATAGTGCTTGCTATGTGTAGTCTTTACTGAGTATATCATGTTTAAAGTTTGAAATTAGTTCAGAAGGAGTAATGCTTTAGTTGAGTCATGCATGTTAATTGAACATAAAAAATGATAAGTAAATCGGGATTATATGACTCAAGTAAATGTCTTTTGTTGTCTCGTCTTACTCGAACTGAATATAAGAATATGACTTGTAATCTTCCTTGGTTCTTAGGTATTAGTCAAGATAAGATGGTTATTGGAACAAATAAACTAATTAATTAGTCCTTAGAATGGAAATAAATGGTTTTAACTTCTTTATCCTTGCTTGAAAGTCCATCTTTGTATGTATGTTTGTTTGCTAACAAGTCATAAACCGGTTTATTTCCTAGACCGGGTAGGGGTGTATAGAACTAACAAGGTTTTGAGTTAGACTTGGATCATTAAGGGACTTATAAATTGGATAGTTATACCTAGAAGTTAGGACCTTCAACGGATCATACTTTACTCATATCAAAATGAAATTGAGTCTGTATTTGATATGAACTTCCATTATTATCTGAGACTTCTAACAAAAGATAAAGATTCAAGTTGTAAATACGTAAATTTTGAGTGTTCTTCTTCTCCTAGTTACCCTAAGAACATGGCCTTTGGGCTTGCAAGTACGTAAGCTAACCTATGATTGCTTGTAACTCTTTATGGATCAGTTTACTCCTAAACCGGGTATGAGGTGTTACATTTATTGGTATTAGAGCTAGAGTTTAGTCGATTCTAGCACTAAACCGAGTCTCGTTGCATCGTTATTTGTTACATGTGCCACATAGGAGCTAAATTTGATAAGTACTTGTGATCTATGTTTGATAAAGGATCCCGTTTTGTGATTAGTCAATAAAAACGTCTGAAACACATTTGGGTCAGGATAATGAGTGCAACACCCCTTTCCCAGCGCGGTCAAGAACCGGGTTGGAGAGTGCTACCGGTGAACGATTCGATGATCTATGAGATAAAATTTCAATAATGATTAACACTTAATAAATGTTATGCTTTTCAACATTAGCCAATATCAATATTAGCTCAATTTATCTCGTGCGAAACAATGATTACTCAATCAAGGCCAATTTCTAACTTTTACAAATTTTAGGGCCTAAATTGTAAATTCAGTAATGTAGAGGTCATTCCATGTGATTAGCTATACAACAATGAAATTCAATACAATGATAGAAAGCTTGTAAATTTTTATGTCATTCCGATATCATTTACCCGCTCAATTAGACTATGCAATAATCAGTGACCATGTTGTTAACTATCCCAAACTGTGTACAATGTCTTTTAATGGAATTAACTACCACCGTATCGAAACACCTTGGTGCCTTATCGGTACGGGGTACATGAATTTGAGCTCCAAATGAAATTGTCCAAACACGTATCGATAGGGTCGACCGTATCGGTACCGCATGCAAGGGTGACAACCCAATTCCCAACAATTCAAGAACTCGTATCGGTACAACTTGACCTGTATCGATATGGGTTGACTAACATTAACTTTAACCATTACCCATTTCAATACACCCTAAGACCGTATCGATACATTTAAATGCCCAAACCTTACTACCAAAACCTGTATCGATACACTTTAGACCTGTATCGATACGCTATGGTTAACTCATGCTTTCTTAGGCCAAATATGAAAGGCCGTATCGATACTGCTTGACCTATATCGATACGACCTGCACTATAATGTCAAATTTTATATGGTTTTTAGTCCATTTGAACTAGCAATCAATGTCCAAATGCAATGAAACTTTACCAACAATATTTCAATACTGAAATCTACTTGCATACCAAATTTTAGGGTTAATTGAATCCATTTATCGAGTTTTCCACCTTATGAGCCAAATAAGTCATTTTAACCAATTTTAGGCCATTCAAAAAGGTTATTTAGTGCTTTAGGCATCTTTACACCACAACCATAATACATACATATCAAAAGGACCATACATAACTATTCAAAGTACTTTACCACCCTACTAGGAGTTCATAAGCTTGATATACATTACTCTAAGCTTTCTTGTGACTTGTCCAGCACTCAACCTCTCTGATCTCCAACGATGAGTTCCTTAACCTGAAATGTATGAAATGAAATGCATTAGGCATACTTGCCTAGTGAGGTTGTCATAACTAATGTCAATATCAATGTAGTGCATTCTAATTCATATAATAGCAATGACTATGCAATAAATCAATAGTAACAATGCAATGACCACGTTCAACATCAATATTCCCTTATTTCAATATTAACCCTTGGATCGATTCAGGATAGTGGATAAACGAATTCCTACGCCTCGACAAGTCAGTGAATGGTCTAGCCCCTCCGCCTCGCCAATAAGACCAATGTCACAATACTTCCTTCCACCTCGCCAAATCAATATAGGTCGTAGCCATAGGACTATAGTCCACCCATACACTGAGCTCATGAATTCTATGGCATACCAATTGTATCCAATGTCCTTTCGAATTTGAGGTCCGGTGGTAATATCAATAATCGATGTTCAATAACAATAGCTATGTTCAATGTTCTTATCAATAATCAATGTTTCGATGTCCGTGTTAAATAGCAATATCAATAACAATGACAATGTTCAATGCTCTCAATGACAATAACAATGGTCGATGCTTCATTTACAAAGTTTTGATGACAACAACTTTGTCAATATCAATATACAATGACAATAACAATGACGATGACAATTGCAATGACTATGCTCTATGTCCAATGTTCAATGTTTCAATAATTCAATGACTATATCGATGGCGAATTCAAAAACAATGAATGATGCCAATGACTATGGCAATATCAATACTCGATATTCAATGCAATGGCTTACCTTACCTTACCAATGGAATCCACTTAATTGTTTCAATGCAATAAACCTTACCAATGGAATCAATGACAATGAAACCAAGAAAGGCACCTAGCCTAATCCCGAGACTCCGACTACACAAACGTCGACAATCCAAAGCTTTCAAGGCTCTCGGATAGTGATTCCCTTGTCCCTAGCCCTTGACGGAGATGGTGGATGCTCTTTATCAATTTCTTGAGCAAGGAAAAATGATAGGGAAATAAATCATTAGGATCGATAGTACGATACTGAAATCAATATCTAAACTCGATATAGCTATTCGCTATTGAATATCCATGGATTGAAGTCTTGAGAATCCTACGTTACTTAGACAGTCAAAACTTCAACTTGAAATTAAACATTGTACATCCATGGAATCGATAAATTTTTTAAGGGCTTAAGCTTACCCAATAGGTAGCTATTTGATGGAATCAACAAATCAAAGGAAACTTAAGCTTGCTAAGGTCCAACAATAGAGGTGTATGCTTAAAACTCCCCGTTTTTCATTATTCTTCTTTTACTATAGGATTAGGAGCTTTCCTTGTGATGAAACAACTTCATCAATTTATCCCACGTATGGGAATTTTAATTAAGGAGGGGCTAATCACAAGATTAGTCTCTCAACTCTCAATGATCTATAGTTCTACCCCAAACTTTCAATTTATATAATTTCGTCACTAAAAGGTTTTCGATATGTTCGTTAAGGTCTAAGATAAAAATTTTGACTCAATTAGAGTCTAATATCAATCCAATTAACCTCACGATCAAAGTCAACACAATATTTGGACCGTTCCTATGTATGGTTTTTGATCGCCAGAACCCATTTCTAACTAGACCAGTTTAGGGATGTTACAACTCTCCCCCTTAAGAAAAAATTATCCTCGAATTTTTACCTGTATCACAGAAATTAGGATATTGCCTCCTCTGGTTCCCAGGTGGCTTCTTTCACGGAATGGCTCCTCTAGAGTACTTTAACTAAGGTAATGGACTTGTTACAAAGTCTCTTAACTTCTTTTGCAAGAATTCTAGCAGTTTTCCTCATAGGACAACTCCGTTTGAATTTTCATGAATTTTGGTTCAATGACATGCGAAGGATCATAACAATACTTTTGAAGCATAGATACATGAAACACATCATGGATTTTACTATGTTCTGGAGGCAATAATAAGTAGTAAGCCACAGAGCCAACCTTTTCGATAACCTCGAAAGGTCCAATAAATCGTGGACTTAGTTTCCCCTTCTTGCCAAATCTCAACACCTTCTTCCATGGTGATACTTTATGGAAGGTTTTCTCGCCAACTTCATATCGGATATCCCTTCGTTTAAGATCATCATAAGCCTTTTGTCGGTCAAAGGCAGCTTTCAAGCAACCATGAATGATGGTAACCTATTCTTTGGTTTCCCAAAGTAGATCAGGGCCTAACATTTTGCCTTCACCGAGTTCAAACCAACATAGTGGTGTTCTACAATGTCTACCATACAATGCCTCGTATGGTGCCATTTGGATAGAAGCTTGGTAGCTATTGCTATAGGAAAATTCAATGAGGGGAATGGATTTCTCCCATGATACGCCAAAGTCAATAATACATGCTCGTAGCATGTCTTCTAAGATCTGGATTACCTTTTTCTAATTGGCCATCAGATTGAGGATGAAAGGCGATGCTAAGATTCACACTAGTGCCTAAAGCTCCTTGTAACGTTCTCTAGAATCGAGAAGCAAATCGTGGATCTCAATCGGAGATGATACATTGCGGCACTTTGTGGAGTCGAATAACTTCCTTGATGTACAAGTCAACTAACTTTGGAAGTATATAGTCCATTATAATTGGTAAGAAATGCACTGACTTGGTGAGACGGTCCACAATGCCCCAAATGGTATTATTGTAATACCCCAACCCCAGGCCTAGAAGAGAGTTGAGATCTAGGAGAAAACAATCTAACTTGAATGACAAGTTAGTATTCGAAGAGGATGACTCAAGGTGATGCCTATAAAAGAGCATTCTAAAACAAGTTACCAAAACATTCCTTGAGTATAAATATAGAAAGAAGGTGCCCAAGGTATCCTTAGATTTAACATATCAGATAATTCTATGACAATTCATGTAATTACGGTTATCACAAATGACCAATTAGCCACCAAGAGTACACATTTTAGGACCTAGACTATGAGGCTATGAGCAATTCATGTTCATTAATAAGACACAACTATGTACACACTTAAGCACAAGTATGAAACTTCTTTGTCTGAATTCAGTAGTCATTTGCTTTCAACAATATCATACGGCAAAGCATTATCATATCAGCAATGTCAAGCATTCACAACAGGCTAAGCAATCGAAGGTAAATATGCTATTTTATCAATATGTTATAATGAAAGGTGTGCATGATCAAGTTAGCAAGCTATGTGACTTGTAAGCAGTCAAAACATCTCTAAATATGAGACCACATCATACTAATATTCATCCATAACCAACTAGCAAAAAAAATCAATGTAATTCTAATCGTCAATCAAATGCAAAAGATAATTATATACAAGTCTTATCTTGTTCAGGTAGTATTTACATTTCCCCTTTAGAGCCCCAAAGATACCTAATTTCGGCATTTGCAACTAAGGCCGCCTTCTAGGAGTTTATATAACAAAACGTAACATACATCTGTTTCCTCTAGTAACCTTGCTTTGCTTACACAATTATTAACTATAGACTAGCTTCACCTGAAAAGAGACATGGTGAATAATTAGATTGATGGCTTAAAAATTAATCAACCACAATGTAATGCAAGTTCTTAATTCACCTAGCAGGAAACTCATTTAAGCATAATACCAAATATCTGAATCATGATTCCAAGGAGGATGTGTCCTCAAGCAACTACTATAGATGGTCAGTTTAATAATCAAATTGATCATGGACATACTATATTGTTTAACGGAGATTGGCTAGCTAAATCATAGAAGAACTTAAACGCTCAAGCAATATCAAGCAATGGAACTTGTGCCATTGAACATATCATCAATTTAATATAGTTTATTTGTTAGGCAATGGTAACTTGTACCATTCGTATTTATAATCTATGTGACCTAGCTTTATCAGGCAATGGTGATCGATTCCATTGAAACATAAATTCCATTTGTTTAAGCATAATCAGGCAATGGTAATTAGTACCATTGAAGCATATGATTCACTTGGTCATTCCTTTCTAGGCAATAGTACTATATACTATTGGAACTTTCATGTAAACTATTTACTTATTTAACCCTTATTCCTCTTAACTAAACAAGTATATAGTCAATTATAGTAGATTTTTCATTAAACAAATCAAGGGACTAGATCATAGTTCGATCCAAAGAAAAATGGCACAAGTATTCATTCCACTTACCTTAGCCACTATCATCTTAGAAAACATTAGCGCTCTAAGCTATATATATATAGGCAATTTAAGCCTCGCCAAACAGCCAAGCAATCTCGATACATTCAACAATTTTATGTTTTTTTAAAACATAAATATACTCACAAATGTCCCATGCTATTCTTGATATTGGATAACAACTCCCTTCCTTCTCTCGTCCTCTTGATTGACTCCCTTGTTGTCTATTTGTAACAACAATTTAGTGGTGTATTAGAATCATCCTTTGATTACTTAAGCCTTTTATCTATCTATTTAAGCATGCTCGATGAAGCCTTTGAGCTTGAAATTCTAATGCTTACAAGTAAGTTATCCATCCACAACATCTCATTCATAAATTAAGCATTTTCACACATTGTATTCAGTTATAATCGTACAAGACAACCCTTATTCCAAGTCATATATGATTCGAAACTGTCTTAAGGACTTTCTCACTTTAATCACTCGAGCACCTTTCTATCATGTACACATGCATCCAATGCTAGATAACTACTTAACAGTCTCAAGTCATAATGTAATGCTTAAATAACCCTTAACAATACACAACTAAGCAATCAATTCATCAAAATAGCCCTGAAATAAACTGCTTATATTGGATAGTTTTCAATTCATTGTAATCCTTTTAAAATGGCTATCCAGCCCCTTTCTAATCTTTTCCCCAGTTTTCCTACGATTCATTATGTATATTCATATGTTTGTATTTCATTTGATTATCAAGTTGTTACTAAAATGAAGCTCAACAGTCCAAAGATTTCCAATTTGTTTAAAACAATCTCATTCATATTTAACATTGATCAAATAGTTTCCAAATTCTCCATAAATCCCCTATCTAGCACGACATACATTGAAATGACATTTCCAACATTATGAACTAACTATTCAATTCCAAAATCGATATTGCATCTCTTTCAATTTACCAATTATGCTTCAACTAGTAAAACTACATTCTTTTGCTCATCATATAACAGTTTCTCACTACACAAAAATCGACTCCAACTATAACAACCAATTGATCATGCATAGTTACAATCTAACAAGGTTGATAAGGAGATTACTTACCTTAGCTGGAAAACATAACCAACTCAAGCGTTCAACCTAACCGCGGCCTTAAGATTCATCAATGGTGGTTCTTTTCATTCCTTTCTCTCAACTCACTTGTTTCGGCCAAAAGAATAATGAAGGAGAAACAAGTTATTTGTTTGTCTCCCTTCATTGAATGGAAGACCAAATGTCCTACACTCATAAGGCCAAGTCATCGAGCTCTATATGAGTTTCAAGGTTGCCATGCAAACATTCAATTTTGAAACTCTAACACTTTGGTCCATTTCGGTTCTACATCCCCTAAGTCCTAAGTAGTTCAATTCGGCCCAAATTAAATCTTTAAGAAGAATTAACAATAATTATACTTAAGACATAATAACTTAAAGATTAAAATTTATTCGCTTAGGATGTTGCAATTATAAATTTAGGATGTTACAAATCCCTCCCCCTTAAAGAAAATACGACCCCAAATTTACCTGAAGAGAGAAGTTGTGGATATTGTTCTCTCATGGTAGATTCAGGCTCCCAAGTAGCTCTTTTTCTCCCATGATTCTTCAATTAAACTTTGACAAGGGAGATTATTTTGTTTTGTAGCCTCCTATCTTCATGATCAAGAATTTGAATCGGTTCTTCATCATAAGATAAATCCTGATTCAATTCAACTTCATCCGGCTCGGGGATGTGAGAAGGATCAGATCGATAACTACGCAACATTGACACATGAAACACATTGTGTAATATGTTGAATTCTTCAGTAAGAGCCAATCGATAAGCAACAAGGCCAATCTTTTATACTATCTCAAAGGGTCCTATAAACCGAGGACTAAGTTTTCTTTTCTTACCAAATCTGAACACTTTCTTCTACGAATATACCTTGAGAAACACTCTATCTCCCACATTGTATTGAATATCCCTCCTTTTACGATCAAAATAAGCTTTTTGTCGATCGAAAGCTTTTTTTATTTGCTTGCCAATAATCTGTACTTGATATTTCGCATCTTGAAGCAATTGGGATCCTAAAGCTTTGTTCTCCCTCAACTCTGACCAGCACAAAGGGGTCTTACACTTTCTTCCCTAAAGGGCTTCAAAAGGGGCCATTTGAATGGAAGATTGATAGCTATTGTTGTATGAGAATTCTGCCAACGGTAAAGCTCTCTCCCAATTCTTCCCAAAATTGATTATACAAGCTTGTAACATATCTTGTAACACTTGTATAATTCTTTCAGATTGACCATATGATTGAGGGTGAAAGGTCGTACTGAGATTGATTTTAGTTCCAAGAGCTTTCTACAAAGATTTCCAAAATTTAAAAGTAAATCCGGAGTCCTAATCATAAATTATTGATGTAGGAATACCATGTATCCTGATAACCTATCGAATATAGATTTCATGTAACTGATCCAGGCTCATGACCATTCAAACAGGAAGGAAATGAGCTGACTTTGAGAACCTATCCAAAATAACCCAAATTGCATCATTCTTCTCTGGTGATGAAGGCAATCCAAGCTTAATTTTTGCAACTTAGGATCTGATTGTTGCTTCAATCGAATTTTTTATATAAAGCCAGAGTGAATTCGAATAGAAGCCAAGGTTTTTTGCTTTCTACCCATTCGAAGGCAAGCATTGATTGAGGACAAGGCTACAAATATTTCCAAGGTAAGATTAGATGATAACTATATATAGATTTTGAGGGTGGTAATCTATGATGATATCATAGTCTTTAAAGAATTCGATCCAGCATCTTTTTCTAAGATTGAGCTCTTTTTAAGTAAAGAGGTATTTCAGGCTTTTGTGATCGGTGAAAAGGTAACACTTTTCTCCATACAAATAGTGTCTCTATATTTTTAAGGAAAAGATCACTGCAGCTAGTTCCAAATCATTGTTTGGGTAATTCAGTTCATGAGATTTTAATTATCGAGAAGCATAAGCTACCACATTGTCTCCTTGCATTAAAACACATCCCAGACCCAAGTGAGAAGCATCACTAAACACCATTAATTCCTTCCCTGATTTTGATTGAGTTAACACTGGAGCTCGGGTAAGTACTTCTTTCAATTGGTCAGAGCTTATCTGTTGTTCTTCAGACCATAAGAATGACACATCTTTACGAAGAAGTTTGGTTAGGGGAGTGGCCAAAATCGAAAATCCTTTAGCAAACCGTCTATAATATTCGGCTAAGCCCAAGAAGCTTTGAACTTCACTAACATTCCTCGGGGATCTCCATTCAATCACCGATTGAATGTTTTTCGGATCAACCTTAATTCCAGAGGCCGAGATTACATGTTCGAGAAAGGATACTTCAGGCAACCAGAATTCATATTTGTTGAATTTGGCATATAGTTGATTATCTTAAAGAGTGTGTAATACAATTCTGAGATGCTTTGAATGTTCCACTTCATCTTTCGAGTTGATAAGAATGTCGTCAATGAAGACCACAACAAACTTATACAAATAGAGTTTAAAAACTCAGTTCATGAGATCCACAAACGCAGCAGGGACGTTCGTTAAATCGAATGGCATCACTAAGAACTCTTAGTGACCATATTGAGTCTTGAAAGCAGTCTTAGGTATGTCTGATTCTTTAACCATCATTTGGTAGTATCTTGATCTAAGGTCGATCTTGTAGAATACAGCATCACCCTTCAATTGGTCAAACAAATATTCAATTCTTGGAATCGGGTACTTATTCTTGATCGTAACTTGATTAAGTTACTAGTAATCTATACGCAGTCTCATTGATCCGTCTTTCTTTTCGACAAAGAGTATCGGGGCTCCCTAGGGAGATGAACTTGGTCGAATGAATCCTTTGTCTTGTAGTTCTTGCAATTGCTTTTGAAGTTCTTTTAGTTCAACAAGAGCCATTATGTAGGGGGTAATGGATATAGCATTGACTCCCGGTTCAATTTCAGTTCTGAACTCCACATCACGTGTCGACAACAATCCTAGAAGTTCCTTGGGGAGAACATCAATAAATTCAAACACAGTCAAAATTGAATTTATATTAGGCTCGATTTTCACATTCCCAAGTATATTAGACAATAGGGCATTCGTGTCTTTAGGTTTTTGATCGATTAGAGATATTGATCCCTTTCCCAAACCCTTTAAATATAGTTTCCTCTTTTGGCAATCTACCTAAGCCTAGTGTTTTCCTAACCAGTCTAATCCCAAAATCAAATCAAATTCAAAAAAGGGTAGTACATATAGATCAATAGGGAAAGGAATGTTTGGGATGTATAGGGGAAATTTATACAAATGAGATTTATGGTCATAACTCCTCATATAGGATTCGAAACTACCAGCCCTTGAATAACAGTTTCAGAATTTAGATTTAATTTTACAAGAAAGGGGAATAGATAAATGAATGGGTGGATCCCGAATCAAATAAATTATATATAGATTCATTATTTAACTCAACGGTACCTGCTATTACATCAGACGCTTGTTTATCATCACGGTTTTAGATGTGGTATACTCGTGCAAGGGCTCCAGACTCCTGGTGAGTGGTAGAAGGAGCTTGGCCTCGATTTCTCCCCAAGTTTCCTAAATGTATTTGTTTCGGCCCCTTGCCTCTAGAAGATGGAAATTGATTCAAATTGGAGGCCACTTTTGCCAATGATTTATCCATGGTTTGGGGGCAACCACGAACATAATGATCCAGGCTTCCACACTAAAAACAAGCATTTGACTACTTTCTGCATTGGCCAGAGTGATAATTCTAACAGATGTTATAATGTTGAGTATGTGGATCCTTGGCAGATTTTCCCGAGCTATTAATAGAGATTGATGGTGCATAGGATTTGATTATTGTCTAAGGCCTTAGAATAAAGTTGCCCCTTGGAGAAGCAGCGTAGCTTGAGGAATCCCTTTCTTGATTTTTCAGCTTCTTCAAAGGCCATTGAGATTTGCCATCATTCCTTGGCCTCTTGTATTTCTTAGAAAAGCTCTCCATTCTTTTACCATCTGCTTTCATCCTAGACTTGGTAGAAATCACTCGATTCACCAAGTCTTGAAAATCAGTTATTCCAAGAGCCGTAAACATCATGCTCAACTCATCACTTAGTTATTCTATGAGCATTTTGCATTGACCTTCCTCTTTCTTAATGTATTTGAACCCATACTTGTAGTATTTGCAAAAATCGCTAACATATTGTTCTATGGTTCTACCACCATGCTTTAGATAGAAGAAACATCGTCTTCTTTCTGCCAGATATTGTTCATTCACATACTTCTTCCAAAATTATTTTAAACAGAATTCCCAAGTAATAGAGTCTTCAGGGGCGGTGAGGATTGTAGTTTCCCACCAATTTAAAGCTTCATAAGCAAGTAAAGCCACCTCACACTCGAATTTTTGTTCATAAGAACACTAAAGTTGTTTAGTCAGAATTCTGATGGTAGTTTCCAGCGAGTATTATGTTGCTTATGGGTTCTCTTCATCCGATCCCGCGAATGTATAGGCTCAATGTTGAGCCAGTTTGTCAGTTTGTCATTTCGCTTCATGTTAGTAACAAGTTGATTGAACACCTCAGTCATGCGGAGAAGGAATCCGTTTTGAAATTGATTAACTTGTGGTGCTTTAGGTTGTGGTTCTGCAGCCTTTTGAGGGTCTACTTGTTCCTGCCCCAATCTGACACTCCCTCATTCATTGGAGGAGCCAATCGATCTATCTCTATCACGACCCAGATGTGTCTAAAACATCTGAAATTATCATTTAAGAAAGATTCCATCAAACAAGGTCACAGGCACAATTCAACTCCTAGGTGGAACTTATATAACTGATGATACAACTTGTTTAGTCCTAGCATCGACTAAACCTTAGCTCTGATTTCCAAACTGTAATACCCCAACCCCAGGCCTAGAAGATAGTGGAGATCTATGACAAGACAATCTAACTTGACTAACAAGTTTATACTCAAAGAGGAGGACTCAAGGTGATGCCTATAAAAGATCATTCTAAAACAAGTTATCAAAACATTCCTTGAGTATAAAGATAGAAAGAAGGCACATAAGGTATCCTTAGATTCAATATATCAGATAATTCTATGACAATTCATGTAATTAAGGTTATCACAAATGATTAATTAGCCCCCAAGAGTACACATTTTAGGACCTAGACTATGAGTCTATGAGAAATTCGCTTTCATTAATATGACACAACTATGTATACACTTAAGCACAAGTATAAAACTTCTATGTCTGAATTTAGTTGTCATTTGCTTTCAACAATATCATACGGTAAAGCATTATCATATCAACATTGTCAAGCATTCACAATAGGCTAACCAATCGAAGGTAATTAAGCTATTTTATCAAGCAGTTATAATGAAAGGTGTACATGATCAAGTAACTAAGCTATGTGACTTGTAAGCAGTCGAAACATCTCGAAATATGAGACCACATCATACGAATATTCATCCATAACCAACTAGCAATGGAAATCAGTGTAATTCTAATCATCAATCAAACACAAAACATAATTATATACAAGTGTTATCTTGTTTAGGTAGTATTTACATTTCCCCCTTAGAGACCTAAAGATACCTAATTTCGGTATTTGCAACTAATGCCACCTTCTAGAAGTTTACATAACAAAACGTAACATACATTTGTTGCCTCTAGTAACCTTGCTTTGCTTCCACGATTATTAACTATAGACTAGCTTCACCAGAAAGAGACAGGGTGAGTAATTAGATTGTTGTCTTAAAAAAATAATCAACCACGGTATAATGCAAGTTCCTAATTCACCTAGCAGGAAAGTCATTTAAGCATAATACCAAATATCTAAATCATGCTTCCAAGGAGGATGTGTCCTCAACAACTACTATAGATGGTCAGTTTAAAAATCAAATTGATCATGGACATACTACATTGTTTAACGGAGATTGGCTAGCTAAATCATAGAAGAACTTAAACGCTCAAGCAATATCAGGCAACGGAACTTGTGCCATTGAACATATCATCAATTCAATCAAATTTATTTGTTAGGAAATGGTAACTTGTACCATTGATATTTATAATCTACGCGTCCTAGCTTTATCAGGCAATAGTGATCAATTCCATTGAAACATAATTTCCATTTGTTTAAGCATAATCAGACAATGGTAATTAGTACCATTGAAGTACATAACTTATTTAAGCATTTTTAGGCAATGGTAGTTAATACCATTGAAGCATATGATTCACTTGGTCATTCCTTTCCAGGCTATAGTACTATATACTATTAGAACTTTCATGTAAACTATTTAATTATTTAATCCTTATTCCTCATAACTAATCAAGTATATAGTCAATTATGCTAGATATTTCATTAAACAATTCAAGGGACCAAATCATGGTTTGATCCAAAGAAAAAGGGCACAAGTATTCATTCCACTTACTTTGGCCACCATCATCTTAGCAAACATTGGAACTCCAAGCAATATATATAGGCAATTTAAGCCTCGCCAAACAACCAAGCAATCTCAATACATTCAACAATTCTATGTTTATTTAAAATATATATATACTCACAAATGTTCCAAGCTATTATTGATCGTGGATAACAACTCCCTTCTTCCTCTCGTCCTCTTGATTGACTCCCTTGTTATCTATTTGTAACAACAATTTAGTGGTACATTAGAATCATCCTTTGATTACTTAATCCTTTTATCTATCTATTTAAGCATGCTTGATCAAGCCTTTGAGGTTGAAATTCTAATGCTTACAAGTAAGTTATCCATCCACAACATCTCATTCATAACTTACGCAATTTCACACATTGTATTCAGTTATAATCGTACAAGACAACCCTTATTCTAAGTCATATATGATTCAAAATTGTCCTTAAGGACATTCTCACTTTAATCATTCGAGCATCTTTCTATCATGTACATATGCATCTAATACTAGATAGCTACTTAACAGGCTCAAGTCATAATGTAATGCTTAAATTACCCTTAACAATACACAACTAAGCAATCGATTCATCAAAACAGCCCCAAAATAAACTGCTTATAAAGGACAATTTTCAATTCATGTAATCCTTTTAAAATGCTTATCCAACCCTTTTCTAATCTTTTCCCCTGTTTTCCTATGATTCATTATTTATATACATATATTTGTATTTCATTTGATTAGCAATTTGTCACTAAAATGAAGCTCAACAATCCAAAGATTTCCAATTTGTTTAAAACAATCTCATTCATATTTAGCATTGATCAAATAGTTTCCAAATACACCATAAATCCCCTATTTAGCGCGACATACATTGCAATGACATTTCCAACTTCAAGAACTAACTATTCAATTCCAAAATCGATATTACATCTCTTCCAATTTACCAATTATGCTTCAACTAGTAAAACTACATTCTTTTGCTCATCATATAACAATTTCTCACTACACAAAAATATACTCCAACTATAAAAACCAATTGATCAAGCATAGTTACAATCTAACAAGGTTGATAAGGAGATTACTTACCTTAGTTGAAGAACATAACTAACTCATGTGTTCAACCTAACCGTGGCCTTAAGATTCATCAATGGTGGCTATTTTCATTCCTTTCTCTCAACTCACTTGTTTTGGCCAAAAGAATAATAAAGGAGAAAGAAGTTATTTGTTTGTCTCCCTTCATTGAAATTAAAACCAAATTTCCTACACTCATAGGGACAAGTCATCGAGTTCTATATGAGTTTTAAGGTTGCCATACAAACATTCAATTTTGAAACTCCAACACTTTGGTCCCTTTCGGTTCTACATCCCCTAAGCCCTAAGTAGCTCAATTTGGTCCAAATTAAATCTTTAAGAAGAATTAACAATAATTCTACTTAATACATAACAACTTAAAGATTAATATTTATTCGCTTAGGATGTTGCAATTATAAATTTAGGATGTTAAAATTGTGTTTAGCAAGAGTCAAAGGTAGATCATTAACAAAGTTCGTAGTGATTTTCTCCCACTTCCATTGCGGCAAATCGATGGGTTGCAATTGTAACATCCCCCACCAGCCCTGGTGGAGAACCAGGTCGGAGAATGATCTCACTGAGCTCATGAATTCTATGGCATGCCAATTGTATCCAAAGTCCTTTCAAATCCAAGGTTCGATGACAATATCGAGGATCAATGTATGCTAACATTAGTAATGTTCAATGTTTCTTGTCAATAAGCAATGTTCCGATGCAGTGTTCAATAGCAATATCAATAACAATGGCAATGTTCAGTGATCTCAAAGACAATGGCAATAGTCAATGCTTCCTTTACAATGTTTCGATGACAATAACTTTGTCAATACCAGTATACAATGATAATAACAATAATGATGAAAATAGCAATTGCTATGCTTCTATGTCCTATGTGCAATGCTTCAATAATTCAATGACTATATCAATGACGAATTCAATGACAATTGGCGATGGCAATGGCTATAGCAATATCAATGGCCGATATTCAATACAATGACTTACCTTGACTTACCAATGGAATCCACTTAAGTGGTTCAATGCAAAATTCCATGACGATAGTGTTAGCCATACTATAATCAATGACAATGAAACTGGGAAAGGCACCTAACCTAATCCCAAGACTCCGACCACACTCTCCTCAATAATTCAAAGCTTCTACGGCTCTCAGATAGTAATTCCCTTGTCCCTAGCCCTTGATAGAGATGGTGGATACTCTTTATTCAATTTTTGAGCTAGGTTAAACAATAGGAATAGGTTAGAATCGATAGTACGATATCAAAATCAATATAATGATAACAAAAACAATTTCGATGCTTAAAATAGCTATTAACTATCAAATTCCATGGATAACCAAAACCTAGCTTATGGTTAAGCTTGATTTATCCATAGATTTCAACAATAGATTGAGGATTCTAGCTTACCCGATTGATAGCAATGATTCGATATCGATAAACCAAAGAAATCTCTAGCTTTTCTAACCTCAACAATGGATGCGCTTGCTTGGAAGAAGATGAAGATGAAGGAGAGGTGTTAGCTTGGTTTAGGAATTAGTTAAGACTATAATTTCTATCCATCATTCTTTCTTTTACTCCTATTATAATTAGGAGATTTCCTTTATGTGAAGGAATCCCACAGATAATCCCACATATACGGGGATTATAATTTACCCATTTAAAGATTTTTAATACATGCAATAAGGTCCTTAAACAATAATTTGACTTAAGTGAGTCTAATATCGATACAATTGACCTTGCGGTCATAGTCAATACAATATTTAGACCTTTCCAATGTAGGGTCTTCGATCACCGGAACCCATTTCCAACTAGACCAGATTTTGGGGTGTTATAGCAATAATCTAGTAGGGACACGATGTTCGACTTTTGATGCATTGACAATTGAGGCACTTAAACACGAAGTCAATTATAGCCTGCTTCATGCCTGGCCACCAATATAACTCAAGAAGGTCGTTATACATATTGATAGATCCTGGATGAATAGAGAACGAACTCGAATGAGCTTCCTTAAGGATATCATTACGAAGTGATTCATCATCAGGTACGCAGACCCGATCACGAAAGCATAAAAGTCCTTCATAATTGATTCTGAAGTCCGAATTATCTTGAAGCATAGAGACAATGGATTGGAGTTTGGAGTCTTGATCTTGCAATGTCTTGATTGTAGAAACGATAGTAGACTGGAATTGAAGTTCAACTACGAAACAATGATGTTTCTGAAGTTGGAAGTGAGCATTAATAACTGGAGGGGCAGGCGAAGGTTTGCGACTGAGTGCATCAACTACAATGTTGGCCTTGCCCTAATGGTAATCAATGACAAGATCATAATCTTTGAGGAGTTCCATCCATCTTCGGTGTCAAAGATTTAGCTCCTTTTAAATCAAGAGATACTTGAGACTTTTATGATCAGTAAAGAGATATCATTTCTCTCCGTAGAGATAATGTCTCCAGATTTTCAATGCAAAGATAATGGCAGCCAACTCCAAATCATGAGTGGGATAATTCATCTCATGTGTCTTTAATGGTCTGGAAGCATAAGCAATGACTTGGCCGTCTTGCATCGATACACATCCTAAAGTATCACTATAGATAGTGTAGTCCTTTCCTATAACACCCCCAATCCAGCTTAGCAGATAAACTAGACTGGTAGTGTTAAAACACAACCATACAATCTATTATGACAGGAGGTAAACGAATGACATAATTATTTGAATAAGGCATCAATCAATCGTTTGATTATTCCAAATTTTTTACTTAACTTTCAAATTATCATGTATCAAAGTCGTTTTGTACAAGGAGGTCATGGTTACACTCATTTTCAAAGATGGGAAATACTTCGAGTATTAACCAGATTTATTTATCTACGTATATATATATATTTATATCTTCATATAATAATACCACGTCTTTAATTCATGTATCAATTAAGACAATCAAGATCAACTATTTAAAGGAATTTAAGGTCAAGAGAATCAATTTGGGTAGATATTAAATTTTAGAATGTATAAGACTAGCTTGCCCTCGTATTAGATAGATAATTTCTTTAAGCCTAAGCATTTAAACCACCATTCCTAGCTTAAGACTTACTAAAATCAGTATGTACACCCAAAACTTAACATTTATACAACTATCGGCCTCATACGGAAGCAATCAAGACATTCATCCATCATGAAATTAAACATAAGTGTATATAATAAAGGCCTTTACATAACTTTGAATACTAAAAGGGCTTATAAACATGATAAGCCACAGAAAACTATCTAAATGCAAAATGCAAACTTATCATCTATGTGCCACCAACTAGGAGTACTATAAGAGATTACATACATACGTTTAGGCCCTTGTGATCTTGCCCAAGTACTCGAGATAACTGGTAGCAAATTTACCCTAAAATGGTTAAAAGAAATAAGTAAGCAATTGCTTTTTGAGGTAGGTTGAATAGCCATATGCATGTACTTAAGGTTTGAAGATATATCTTGATTCCTTTTATTAAAATCCAATTGATTTAGGCAAGCCACAATGACACCTGATCGAGCCCTACCAATTATGCAAGCTTTGAAATTGGCCTATACTCTAGGTTCCTTAGCTCCTTTATTATAACAAGATTAAATGGGGCAAGTCATAGTCGTGACCTCTCAACGATCGGGGTTTCTCATTACCCAATTATCAATATAACACTTAAATACACATATATACATTAACGTATGAGTTTACAAAAAATATCGTCTCAAGATATGTATAACGTAGCACACAAATAATTAAGTATCATTTCAAAAACTTGTTTATAGATAATTCATGCTTCTACCAAATTTAACAAATTGATTAGCTGTTTTACACGTATCATACAAATAGTATCTAATCCTTGACTAAAAGAGTTTACAAAATCCATAAGCAAATATTTCTTATTATTTTCATCATCAAACATGGCATAAGAATGCAATACTTATTACCAAAATACATGACATAGCATTTCATAAACAAGGCTTAACAATTCAATGAGTTTCTTACAAAGGAAGTCATCCAATGTGTTATATCAAAAGTATGAAATTCCTTGTCTTATACCCAGTTATATGAGTAAGAACTTAATTAGGATGCAACCTTTTAATAAACTAAACTACCTATAAGTTTATGAATACATGCATATATATATATACCAACTAACATTCAAAATATTTCTTGTTTATGTTATCAAACACGATTGTCATACATAAGCTTCCTAATCATTAAGGCGTCACTCAAACCATATCATAATCATAAATATTTTGTTCATAGAATATCAATTGTAGTAAAAATCACAAACATGTGACAATGATTTCTCAAGTTATCTGAATAACTTAACTTATAATTTCATACATTCTTACTAGCATAATCTTTTCTTCGAAGTAAATACACATATCAAAGAAGCACACAAATCTCATTAAACATCTTTCACATAAGATAGCTACTTCAAAAGCATACTATCCAAATAGAAATAATTAATCATGAATATTTATCTTGCACAAATTAAAAATATCTTCAAGACCCTTTTTAAGCAAACTTTCGTTTGAAAACATCTTACCAATTAAAGATTATTAAGGTTTCACAAGATATACATTGCTTAACAACATAGCCATGGGAATCGAATCTACAGTATAGGTACACGAATCCTATACAATCAGTAACAAACAAGGGTACACAAAGTACTAGATTATCCATCATTAAACAAGGGTACTAGTAGTACCAATAGAGCATTTGATCCTTATCGACAAGGGAACGTAGTCCAATCCTATATGAGCTCAACAGACACAATGGCATGCCAACTATACATAAGACTGACTCGTAACAAAGTCTTTTATCTATCATCTTTAATACAATAATATGGGCATAGCTCCACATCTCAAGTTCATATAAAGATTTCATAATACCCTTTTTGTTTGGGAATACATAATCACCTCATGTGATTCTCAATGCTTATTCATCTCATTCGACTGGCCTCATAGCCCAAAAATTACTTTCAACATGTTCCATAAACATCTTTCTTTGTTATCAAGTTAACAATTACACACACAAAATCAACATGATCAAGAGCTATATTCTTTTTTCTTCTTTACAAACATACATTTTCCTCATACGAAGCTTTCGAATTCTAGCAAGTATAATCATAGCATAACAACAACATTAAACCCTAATCGAGGTATCAAGCATATTCACTTATTTTCTTTCATTTCAATATTGATCATATAATTCAACCAATTTTCATATCATGAAGTGATTTTCATTAAAGCACTTACCTTATATCTGGGCTTGCTCATCCATTGCATTAGTAAAACAAATTAAAGTGACCAGAATTTCTAAACAATGCTTGGGAGGGTTAGTAGCCCATCCCGAGACTTAAACTACACTTAGCTTTTAACATGAAGTTACAGGATACCCGAATTCTCAAGCATCTTGCTACTTATCCAAACATTTCCTAGCTTTCTTTTTGTCTAATATGACAAACATTAAATCATGTATTAGGATTTTTACTCACTATTCAATTACTATATAATAATTCGAACATATGACATACATATAGATTTAACCATGCTACTCAATTTATTTTCATACATTCACAAAATAGTCCCCTAATTTAAAATACTCAAATCAATCCTTAAATCTTTCTTATTTAGGCAAAACAGTCCATCATCCATGTATACATACATACGTACATCAAAATAGTTTACTAAGGTTCTTAATCATGCAAAACAACTTCAATAATTTACTTCATTGGTTAAAACAGTCCCTTAGCTTCTCTTAATACACCAAAGCTATCCTAATTTAATGTTTTACATAAGTACTTAAAAGTCCAATATTTGAGCAAAACTGTCTTATGTTTATATAATTTCACATGCATACTTACAGATCAGTCTTTATAATGCCATATATATATTTAAACATATTAAAACTGCCTATATTTATGAGTATTCATACTTATATACATCGTAACAGTCCTCACTTAGAATGTACTTCAATTCATTTGTTGTGCTTATGAAACGGTCTATAATTTTCATTTTCAACACTCTTCAATTCAAGTGCTAAATAGTCCATAAATTAAACTTGTATAACAACCCCCTAGATTTACAAAACAGTGCCCCATTCTTTGCAAAGAAATCCCTAAATTTCCAGGTTGTAAGACAACCCAAAATGATCACCAAACAGTTCGTATACCCCCTTAACAGCCTCTAAATTTTCAAAACATCCCCTCTCTTGTTCATTCTAAATTTAACCAGTTTCAGACAGTCCTCCTATGACTAAATCAGCCCCTAGTTGAATCATTTAGTACATAAAAATATAGTGTTTAATACTTATAAATCAATGGCCATCAGTTCATGATTCAAATACACATATGCATCCAATACGAGCCTAATCAAATTACTAATTTGCTTCAAGCAGCAATAAGATTCCTTAATAGCAAGTTAACATCCAAAACTACCTTCACCGAACCACAAAACACATTTCATTAAACATGTATACCATTACACAAGGCTGTCCATTACATTCGAATAAGTAACATATCGTAAACAACCAAATCTCATAGCTTAAAAATCATGGTACAAAGTTCTACTCTTTCACAACCTAATAGCTTGAGCATAAAAGATCATACTTCTTGAATTTCACACGATAGAATCAAATGTTAAAGGAACAAAAAGGATGTTCTTACCTTCCACAACATTTAATCGAAGGATTTTAGCCAAAAATGTCCAAGATTATTATCCTAAACCATGAAGCTTCCATCCACACTCTAACCCTCTCTCTCACTAGAATAATTCGGTGGAGAAAGATCAAACAAGAAGATGAATTCTCCTTGGGAGGTTTTCTCCCTCAAGACACAAGTATAATTTCTCTTATGTTTTTAAACTTTATATGCAATTCCCTTTCCTTAACAAAGCCTTCAAATTGGTCATTCCTTGTTAAGCTTCCATATTTTATAACCTTGTTATTAGGTCCTTACTATATTTAGAATTAAATCTTAAGAGCATCTTTGATCCAAATTGGAAATTATTCAATGTTTCTTCATACTTTCATGCCATATTTTTGGGGTATTACATTTTGAAGCTCGAGTCTGGTTAAGACCGGTGCATGTATCAACATTTACTTCAATTGATCAAAGCTCCTTTGTTGATCCACAGACCAAACGAACGGAGCTTCCATTCACAACAACTTAGTCAGAGGACTGCTATCATAGAGAATCCGTTGATAAATCTTCTATAATAGCTAGTGAGACCAAGAAAACTCCTCACCTCACCAATGTTCTTTGGTAGGTGCCAATCAAAAATACCCTGGATTTTCTTCAGGTCCACCTGGATCCTTGAATCCAATACAATGTTCCCAAGAAAGGCAACTACGGTGAGCCATAACTCACACTTAGAAAAGTTGGCATTTAATTGTTTCTCCCGAAGAGTTTGAAGCACAATGCAAATGTGGTCTTGATGTTCAAGATGGTTCTTGGAATAAATTAGGATATCATCATTGAACACTACCACAAATTTGTCGAGATATAGCCTAAAAACCCGATTCATTAGGTCCATGAAAGCTGCCAGTGCATTGGTTAGACCAAAAGGCATTATCAAGAAATCATGCTGACCATATCTTGTACATAAGACAGTTTTGGGCACATTACACTCTTTAACTCTTATTTGATAATATCCAGACCTTAAATCGATCTTGGAGAACACAGAGACATCCTTAAGTTGATCAAACAGGTTGTCTATTCTTGGTAATGGGTACTTGTTCTTGATGGTTACTTTGTTCAACTATTGGTAGTCGATGCATAATCTCATGGAACCATCCTTCTTCTTCACAAAGAGGATCGGATCTCCCAGGGTGAGGAACTCGATTGAATGAAGCCTTTATCAAGCAAATCTTCAATATGGGCTTTCAATTCCTTCAGCTCAATGGCTACTATTCAATAAGGTGTAATAGAAATTAAGACAGTTCCAGGTTGCACTACAATATTGAATTCAACTTCACGGGTTGGAGGTAGGCCCGAAAGTTTATCAGGAAAAACATCAAGAAATTCACACATGGCATCAATGTTTGATAAGCGAACGTACATCTGCCTTTTATTACAGCCCACCCAAGCTTTGTGCTTGCTAAGCCAAACCAAGCTTAGTATGACACCAAATTAATGTATCGGTAAGACCATCAAAGGAAAATTCTTCTATACAAGACTTACGGTGACACAATCACCCAATGGGTTCGTTACAGAGATTATCGATGCTATAGGTTCACTAGACATCTTATACCTTAACTAACTCAGTGCTGATGAAAGAATGTGTAGAGCCGAGATCAATCAATGCATATAAAAGTATAAGAGTACAATTCAATAGTACCTGAAATAACATTGGACTCATCATCCTCCTCCCTGCTCCATATATGATACATCTGAGCAGATGCCTTTGATTCTTGCCTATTAGATGGTTTTCCCGAGGCACTAGGTTTCTTTGTAGCTCTTGACGGTCTTTGCCTCGATCCTTTGCCTCAGAAGGACCGTGCAGGGGAGGCAACATTTGTTGGAGCAACAGTGGAATTGTTGGCACTAAGAGGACAATCAAGGATGAAATGGCCCTGCTCACCACAATAGAAACATGCTCCAGTCTGCTTGCGGCACTGGCCAGCTGGATGTCGTTTCTGGAAGTAGCTGCAAACTAGATTTTGCGATCTTCGATTGGAGCCTCCAATGCTTTCAATAGAGGTTGTCTTGACAAATGATTGCATTACAGTCTAAGGCCTTTAAATATTCCCATAACGAGATGGTTGTGGATATGAGTTATGCTTGGAGCCTTAATACTTGCCGCTCTTGTTCCACTTGGGAGGTCGAGAATCATCTTTGAACCTTTTCTCAGACTTACTAGATCTCCCGGCCCTTTGAGCTCTTTTTGCAACTTCGGTGGCTTTGACTCGATTCATTATATCTTAAAAATCTGTGATGCCCAAAGTAATAAACATAGGACGTAGCTCGTCGCTAAGCCTGGCAATATCCTACATTTATCTTCCTCCCTTTTAAAATATTTTGCACCATACCAGCAGTACTTACAAAAATCTTGAGTGTACTGCTCTATAGGTCGACCACCTTGCTTCAGATGAAGGAAGATACTACGCCTTTCTACAAGGTAGTATTCGGTAATGTACTTCTTTTATATTTCTTGAAGGAAGAACTCCTAGGTAATGGTCTCTTCATGATCAATGAGAATATTGGTATCCCACCATTGGAATGCTTCATTAGATAACAATGCTTGGGCACACTCCAGCTTATGCTCATCCAACCACTATAATTGCTTGTTTAAGACTCTCTATGTAATACCCAACCCCCAGGCCTAGAAGATAGTATTGATCTAAGAGGAGACAGTCTAACTTGTCTAACAAGTTAGTTATCGAACAAGGAAATGACTCATGGCGAGACCTTCAGAACACAAGCATTCGAACAGATAATCTATGAAGCATCAAAGACATAACATTACAATCATCAGAATCAGAGATAGGAAACATATGATCTTTCTAAAGTTTTATACTTAACAAGGATGTGAATAACAAATATAATAGTTACTTTAGGTCATGATACTCGATTAAGAACCAATATGTGCAAGGCATACCAATTTAAGGATTTTGAGGCTATTTCATAACAATATAGATCCAACACTTTCCTAACAATGTGATCTAACCAATTTTACATGGACAAAAGGAACTTACAACTTTGTAATCGTTTGATAAGCTAAACATGCATATCTCGAATTGATTCTTGACTCAATAGGTATTCACATACTTTAATTGCACACCACCATTATAAGACCATGTATCATCATCTTTCATTCGATAAAATAATCTTATAATATCTCCTAAATCATTCGAATCTAGCAACCAAGTCAATCAAAATCAAACACTACTAAGCATATTAGGTTAAACACAAATATATATATTTACAAGCCCTTAATAAGTTACTATTTACAAACCCCCTTATAGTAGACAAAATATTGTAGTCTAACATTGCAAACAAGTACCACCTTCTAGGAGTTAATTTAACAGAAAAAACATACTTTTGATACCTTTGGTGACCTTGCAAAATCTTCCCCAAGATTGATCAACAATCAATTTCTCCTGTACAATTATCAGGGTGAGTAATTAGGTCGCTAGTCACATACTTTAATAATTAAAGTACATAGATACTGAAACGCTCGATCATAATTTAGTAAAATACTCCCTATTCATCAAACAAAAAGCTTATTCCGAGCTTAATTGATCATAAGTTTATAGCAGGCTTCTAGGAAGAATATCACATTGTCAAGCAACTCAATTAAGTTGAGTAATTAAACAATTCGATTTCCTTAACACTAAATCAATTGCAAGCAACTTTAGTTGGATAATATGGCCTTCACTACTTGTTAGCCTAGAATATATATAATCAATCAATATCATCAGGCAAAGATAATTCTATTACCACTGATACATTAGTCATCATCAATTTTGTTTAGAGGTACCTTAGTTCCAATCAGGGGACCTTAGTCCACTTAGGCTAAGCTCAAAATTTCCTATTGGCATGACAATCTAGCTAGGACTCAACTAATCAAGACTCTTACAACTCTAAAATAGGTCATCAAGGTATTCTAAAACCTTTCAAGCTCTATAACTTCATCCACAAGATACCACATAAAGTGTAACAACAATTAACCTATCTTTGATTCGAAATGCATAATCAGAAGTCCATACGTACCTTGGACTCTTACCTTAGCAACAATATCAATCCCCAACCGTATATATATAGGCAGTTTATGCCTCACAAATCAGTTAAGCAATTGAGCTAATTTATCAATCTATGCATATTTAAACATAGCCATACTCACAATTATGTCGAGCTATTATTGATCTTGAGTCACTATTTCTTTTTGTCTTTCCTCCCTTTGATCAATCCCTTTCTTATTTAGATTAATAACCATTAGTAAAGCATTAGAATCAACTCATTGACAAACAATTCACATAACAATCTAACAAAACCAAAACAGTTCCCTAATGCTTTCCCTTAATTCGAAAATGCCCTTCCTACACTACAATGCTCCTTTTTATTCAAATAAGCTACCTTCCTATGAAACATATATTGTTAAAATTTCTTTAACTAATCATCATTCAATATGGTTATCAATTTATCACCTAGCTCATTTTAATGAATTGGTTAATTGAACCAATTCCTCAAAAAACAATCGCATATTGTCATGTTCAAAACATGGCAGTTTCGATCTTATTTTGGTTCATCTAAGCTGCCTTTAAGACTCAAAGCATCAATTTTATTAAGTCCATTACACTTATAACATTTTATTAGCTCAATTCTAGGCACCAATTTACAATTTAGTCAATCTTTGCTATGCCAATTTCACAAACAGATTTGTTAATGGGCAGCTTCAATCAAATAGTTCTATATTCGATCCATATACTTGATCTAATAAACTCCATTCTTGAAATTACAGCATTCAAATTATTACAAGGGTTCTAAATTTACACTACAACTACCAATGTTAGCAATACATGCTTCAATCGATACTAAGTATTATTTCACAAAAATTCTATCGACTAAAGCTCCTAGATCATATAGTAATCTCGATTAAGCAATAACCGAGTCAAAACATTAATTATCATGCCTAGCTTCAAGAACAAAGATACAAGCATGAAGGAAACTTACTTCCTTTGGCACAACAATAATTCAAACACTCAAAAATGCCCAATTTCAAAGCAAGCCATGAGCATTTTCTTCCTTTTCTCTCAATTTTCTTCTTCAGCTTTCAAGGAGAATGAGGAAGATGATGAGTTTATTTTGTCCCACTTAGGCTTAGATTAACTACAAGTGTCTTCTTCATAACATGGCCACCTCATTAAGCTCTTCCCAACTTATTTATTACCATGCAATACTAAGGTTTATGAAGGTTAACTAAATAGTCACCTTAATTTAGCATTTCGATTTCATATCCCTATCAAATCGGTCGTTCATAGAATTATCAATTAATCACTTAAGTTAATTCTTATCACTTACTAATGGTCACTTCACTAGTCATATTTTAGGATATTACACTCAATGTATTGTCCAGCTAGTATTCCATACTCTCAGGATTGTCATCATCCTGGCCAATGAAAGTGTAGACTCGAAGCGATGCCAGCTTATCGATAGGAGCTATGCCAGCTTATCGATAGGGGCCCAAGCATACTGGACAACAGGTGGAGTAGCTTGCACCACTGTCTCCGCTCTCATTGATGTTCTAAATTGTTTGAACATGTCAGCCATGTTCCGATAACATTCAGCCTGTACATTAGGCAGTATCTGCTCAACATTCAATGGTGGGGGATTATGAGGATTCAGAGGCTCTCCCCTTACTTCCTTGCCATGGGTCGAGTAGCCGATAGTAGGCTCGTTATATGAAGTTCATAAGTCCCAGACATATCGATAATATAAAGAGATCAGATTAGTCGACAAGTCACAATATACCCAATATACAACTCCTAGGTGGCAAAGTTGTAACACCCTAAATCCTAGCCTATAAGTATTGAAATCAATTGCTTAAGTTGATAGCTTAATTGAATCTATAAATTAAGCTAAATTGATTAGTCAAGGGTCTAATTGAAAGAATGAAAGAACAAAGTGACCAAATTAAGGTGACCAACTTGTAAACTCTAGAAATTTTAAAGAATGCATGCTAAATTCCTTGTTTCCCTTAATGCCCTTGATTAAGTTAATAATAAGGATTAATTAAGGGACATTTTAGACAATTCACAAATCCAATAACTTGGACTAGATGATTGTCATCATCTTCTTCATCAAACTAGTGCTAAAATTATAGAGAAGGAAAAAGGAGAGAAAGCTTCATGCAAAACCTTAAAAATTCAAGCTTTTGATTCATCCATTTATCAAATTAAGCTTGGAGAAGGAATAATGCTTAAACCTAACATGTTATAGATTGATTGAATGATTGTTTGATGATGTTCTTGGTTGTATTGATGAATTAGATGATTTCTTTATGTGTTAAGGTCATGCTATTTGCAATTAGAACTTGAAAATTGACTGCTAATAATCAAATTGCTAATGGAACGCATGTGTAGTTGCTGGAAAATTGAGAAATATGATCATGGTTCAAAACAATCTAGATTAGGGGATTGTTTTGATTGAAAAATTGTGTAATCATGCTAAATGAACTTAAAACTCTATTTAGAACATGTTTCCAGGTAAAAAGGAGATTTAATTGAATTTGTAACTTGTTGGAAAAATGACTACACCTAATTGAACTAGTTAAATTAGGTAATGGACTGCCTAGTTGATGAATTGATGTGTAATTGTGATCAAATGGATTAAACTAGGTTCAACATGACTATGCCCTGTTTTGAGAACGTTGTTAGGTAAATTATGATGGCCTAGATATGTATGAACATGATCATGAATGAATTTGTCATGTTAGGACCTTGCTAGAATGAAATAAAGAGTTTGAAATGCAACCTAGTGTAAGCTGCCCAGAATGCTCTGTTCTAGGCAGTGACTTTGAAAATTCAATAAAATTTTCATAGATCAAATTCAGGGGTGAAATTTTAATGCCATTATCCTTAATATGTCTACTGTCATTAGGTGAAAACAGAACTGACAACTGAGTCTTATGCTATAAACTGTAAATAGAAATAGCTGGACAGTGCACACTGTCCAGACAGTGTAAATGCCCTGTCTTTGAACAATAAACTGTATTAATTGGATAAGAACTAAAACGCAAGTATATTATGGTCTTAAAGAACATTTTGTTAGCTTTCAAACGGTATAAATTAATTGAAATTCCGACGTAGGAATAGAAAGATATGCATGTTTAAGCATGTAGTGTGCAAGCTGCCAGGCAACAGCAGTTAATCTAGTTGGAAACTGTTTTGTACACAGTTTTATTGGACTGTTTTGTAACATTTTGGGATAATTATATCCTACCTAGTCTTGTTTATTGAAATATTGACAGAATTGTATGTATATGTTTATTTGTATTGAAATAACCTTGCTGCCATGTTGAATTGTCTTGTGTATACATATTGATGAATGTGTTTAATCATGAATTTGCTAGAGCATGGAGTGAACTTGGAGGAAGGAGAAAAGGGAAATAATCCAAAGGCTAAGAACAAAGGAATAGCTATACAAGACAATTGCTAGCTTGCTTGGATTGTATTGTGAGTGTAGTTATCTCTAGGGTTAGGACTAGGTCCTAACCAATGCATTCTTGTTACAATATTGACATATAAATGAATTTAATCTTGAACGTGACCTAATAAGGGAAGGATGAATAAAGTAATGCATGAAACTTGATCCTAGTCTTAAATACATGTTTATTTCGAATTGCTAAGCATGATTGATGATAGCTTGAATGGTTGTATGTGCTATGATGCAACATGATTGAATGCTAGACTTGTTTGAGATATGATGTTATCTCATTTTGATGAAATGGATCTTGAAACCACTTGACTTGTGAGCTAAGGCTGAATAGCCTAAGGTCTTAACATGAAATTATCTTTCTTGATATGAACATGATCTTGAACTTGATAACTAGAATAAATGGTAATTCTAACAACTTGGTAGCTAGTTGGATTAGGTAGAAGGGCATGCCTTAGAGTCTAGAGCTCATTGTGTACGAGTGGACTATGGTCTAGGGCTAAGGCCCCTATTTGGCGACAGACAGAGGGTACGTATGTGGTCTTTGGTGACAGTAGGAGGGTTGACCAGCTCTACAGTTGGTTGGAGACTCGATTACCTATACAAACTAAGTACCAAGGGGTTGTTTAATGATATAACAAGTGTAATAACAATTCAATTATACATGATGCTTACCTTGAATTCCATGAGATGTATGTTACTTGACTTGAAAGCATGACTCCTTGGTTTATTGTTTTGCAAGCATGTTGCTTGATTCATGAATTATGACTTCTTAATGCCTATTCTTGTTGGTCAAATGCATGCTATCCTAGATAGGATATTCTTGATGCTTGAAAGACTAGTTAAGATCACTCTTGATGCTTGAAAGCCTTAGCTAGGTCTACACTTGATATAAAAGACATGAAACATGACATGAAAAAATGGATAGACTAGTTACTACCTCAGTAAGTATATTTTTGTACTTATCACTCTTGTTTCATTCTTCCTAACCTACAGGTTAAAGGATTTAAACATTGCTTAATCTTGAAGCTTGATTCCTTGAGCAATAAGCATCTTACACAAGCTTGGCTAAAGTATGATTCCATACTTGTTTTGTATCTCCTAGAATGGTGGCACTAGTTGTACCTAAATACCTTTAATATGCATTTTGAAAGATTGTATATGATGCTTAATGGGCCTATCTATGTTATGTATATAGTGTAAGGTTTGTAATGAACTAAGATAATTTGTAATGGTTGAATGTTTTGCTGCGCATATGTTGATGATATGGAATGATCATATGATGATCTAATTGGCTATGAAATAGTTTGATAACCTTGTCATGCATTTGTGTATGCTTGAAATGAATGTAGATTAAGATGAAGCATGTGGTATGACCAACCATTTGAATGCTTCATATCTTGTATGAAATTACCATGTTGAAAGTATTGTTGTGTGATTGTTTTGAGGTATGGCCCAGTGGTTACATGTGGTTAATTAATGTTTTCTGAATGCATGGTAGTAGGATAAGATTGGAATGAACTAGTTTCATGCTTTGTATTGTGTTTGGTGTTGTGGCCGAATGGTTAGGTATTGATAGGCTTGAATGGAATTAGATACATGCTATTAAAGGTTAGATAATTATGCTTAGTAAGTGTATGAATGAAATGATTAAACATGTACAAGAAAAGGAAGACAAGGTGTATTGGAAGCATGTAACACTAAGGTAGTTCAAATATGATAGGTAACAATGTATAAGTGTTATAAAATGAACCATGAAAGTAGTAACTTGTAATGTAAGCATGAAACGCGTTAAAATTGGTGACCTATTCGAATGGATAGTTTGGATTAAGATTCAATTTTGTGGTTACTTGCATGATAAGTAATGTATGAAATGTTGCCTATGCCTTGTTCGATGATTCTTTCTTCTTTCTTGATGATTACCGATGGTTTTGGTTGACTATTGAAGTCAAGTTTAAATGTGTAATACTTGTATTGTCCTTGCCTTGTCTATTTCCTTGCTTAGTTTGAATGACATGCCATGTCTTGTCCTTGCTTCCTTGCTAAGTAAAGCTCCCGAACTTAGTTACTACTAGCTCGGGTAGGGGTGTTACAAAAGTAACACAATAACAATATAATAGGGTTCTCTTTAGTTCTAGAATCAACTAAACTCTAGCTTTGATACCACAAATGTAACACCCTCTACTCGGCCTGGTCGAGAACCAGGAAGAAGAGTGCTATCGACGAATTGTTCGATGATCTATGCGATAAAATTTCAATCATGATTAACACTTAATAAATGTTATGTCTTTCAACATTACCCAATATCAATATTAGCTCAATCTATCTCATACGAAACAATGAGTACTCAATCAATGCAAATTTCTAACTTTTACAAATTTTAGGGACTAAACTATAAATTTAGTAACTTAGAGGTCCTTTCATGTGATTAACTATACAACAATGAAATTCAATTGTAAATTTTTATGTCATTCCGATATCATTTACCCGTTTAATTAGACTATGCAACAATCAATGACCATTCTGTAAACTATCCCAAACTGTGTACAATGTCTTTTAATGGAATTAACTACCACCGTACTGAAACACTTTGGTGCTGTATCAGTACGGGGTACATAATTTGAGCTCCAAATGAAATTGTCCAAACACATATCGATACGGTTGAGGACCGTATCGGTATCGCATGCAACAGTGACAACCCAATTCCCAACAATTCAAGAACTCGTTGGATTTACATCTTATGACTCGTTGGATATACAACAATTCAGTGAATGTTTTCCATCTTATGATCCAAATCAGCCATTTTAACCAATTTTAGACCAATCCAAAAGGGCATTTAGTGCTTTAGGCATTTTAGACCACAACCATAAAACATACATATCAAAAAGACCATACATAACTATTAAAAGTACTTTGCCACCCTACTAGGAGTTCATAAGTTTGATATACATTACTCTAAGCCTGCTTGTGACTTGTCCAACACTTCAACCTTTCAAATCTCAAACGATGAGTTCCTTAACCTGAAATGTATGAAATGAAATACATTAGGCATACTTGCCTAGTGAGGTAGTCATAACTAATGTGAATATCAATGTAGTGCATTCCAATACATATGATAGCAATAACTATGCAATAAATCAATATTAACAATGCAATGACCATGTTCAAAATCAATGTTCCCTTATTTCATGATTTATCCTTTCGAATCCAAGATCTGGAAGCAATATCAACAATCGATGTTCAATAACAAAAGCTATGTTCAATGTTCTTATCAATAATCAATGTTCCAATGTCCATGTTCAATAGCAATATCAATAACAATGACAATGTTCAATGATTTCAATGACAATAATGATGGTCGATTCTTCATTTATAATGTTTTGATGGCAATAACTTTGTCAATATCAATATGCAATGACAATAACAATGACTATGCTCTATGTCCAATGTTCAATGCTTCAATAATTCAATGACTATATCGATGGCGAATTCAATAACAATAAGCAATGGCAATGACTATGGCAATATGAATGGTTGATATTCAATGCAATAGCTTACCTTAACTTACAAATGGAATCCACTTAAGTGGTTCAATGCAATAATCCTTGACAATAGTGTTAGCCATACTATAATCAATAATAATGAAACCGGGAAAGGCACCTAGCCTAATCCCGAGACTCTAACAACACTCACCTCGATATTCAAAAGCTTTCAAGGCTCTCGGATAACGATTCCCTTGTCCCTAGCCCTTGATGGAGATGATGGATGCTCTTTATCAATTTCTTGAGCTAGAAAAAATGATAGGGAAATCATTAGGATCGATAGTACGATATTGAAATCATTATAATGATATCAAAATCAATACCTTAACTCGATATAGCTATTAGCTATTGAATATCCATGGATTCAAGTCTTGAGAGTCCTACGTTACTTAGACAGTCAAAACTTTAACTTAAAATTAAACAATATAGATCCAGGGAATCGATAAATTGTTTGAGGACTTAAGCTTACCTAATCGGTGACTATTCAATGGAATCAACAAATTGAAGGAAACTTAAGTTTGGTAAGGTCCAACAATGGAGGTGTGTGCTTCATGGATGAAGAAGATGATGGTGATGTAGAGGTGTGTGTAAGTTTTGCAACCGGGTAACACTTCCCCTTTATAATTCTTCTTCTTTTACTATAGACTTATGAGCTTTCCTTGTGATGAAGCAAATTCATCAATTTATTCCCCCATGGGAATTTTAATTAAGGAGAGGCTAATAGCAAGATTAGTTCCTCAACTCTCAATGATCTATAGTTCAACTCCCAAACTTTCAATTTCAATCTTTTAGTCACTAAAAGGTTTTTGATATGTTCACAAAGGTCCAATATTGATAAATTACCTCAATTAGAGTCTAATATCAATGCAATTAACCTCACGGTCAAAGTCAACATAATATTTTGACCATTTCGGTGTAGGGTTTTTGATCGCCGAAACCCAATTTTGACTAGACTGGTTTTAGGGATGTTACAATGAGAGCCCAATTGGATCCTGCAATGAAAAAGGTAGCATATGGACAAACCAATAGTAGCAAGGTCCTCAAAATGTTGGCGCACCTCAACTAGAGGCTCTTATGAATGCTGATGCACCACAACAAGCATCTCCTCCAAATCAGTCTATATAACGGGAGTGCCTCCTCAATATAAAGGAGATGTTTGATCAAATAATTACATCCTTAAGACAAAACCCTTCAACTCCCCCATTCCTTCTGTAGTGGTGTCAATAAGAGCTTGGATCAATAAATTAGCTCAACATCGAGCTTATACGTTCACAGGTGTCGATGACGAAAACACGGAAACATCTGAATATTGGCTAGAGACCACTACTAGGATCTTAACCAAGCAACTACAATGTTCAAATGAACATAAACTTGAGTGGGCCCTAGCCATTTTAGCTAACGAGGCCCTAAATTGGTGAGAAACTACGACCCTTACTACTCATGCTAATGTTGTTACATGGGATTTATTTCTCGACAAATTTCTAAAGAAAAATATAAGTGAGCAATACCTTGCAGAACGTAGAAGACTATTCTTTTATCTGAAGCAAAGAGGCAGGCTAATAGAACAATACGTTAGTGATTTCTACAAATATTGTAAATATGGGTCTAAATTTTTCAGGAAAGAGGAGGACAAGTGCAAGATGTTTATTCATTGGCTTAACGATGAATTAGGCCCAATGTTCACAGCTCTTGAGACCACTGACTTTAAAATTTTGTTGAACCAAGCAATTGCGATTGAAGCTAAGATGAAAGCATCTAAAAAGGGAAAATGAAGTCACTCTCAAAATGAAAAAAGATCGAGAAATGATAATTCTCCATGGCCATCTAAGAAATCCAATATTCAAGGAGGCAATTCTTCAAATTTCAACTCTTCCCGAAGAGCAATTTCTTACCTAAGCCCTAGACCGTGGTTATGTCTTTTTCACCTTCTGTCTCTATAAATAACATGAGAAATACGGGCAGAGATTCATAAGACCCTACTTGCAACTTATGTCAAAAGAAACATTCAAGCCAGTGTAGGAGACAAGCAAATGCCTGCTTCATGTATGGAGGATTAGATCAATATATCAAGGATTGCCCCCAAAATCCAAAAAAGCTTCTAGCTCACGTATCAAATAATTCAAACCTTGTTCAATGATCATAGGGTAAAGGTCATAAGAAAGCTCAGTCTAGTAATTATGGGAAGAATCGTGGTTAGGCCTCTAGTGCTACTCATCAGGAATCTCGAGCTCTCGTTTGAGTATATCATGTTCGAGGTCAAGAAAACGAAGACTCTCCTGATGTCATAGCAGGTACCATTGAATTGTTTACACTTTATTTAACTTTGGCTCAACTTATTCCTTTATATGGTCCACCTATACTGAAAATTTTAAATTAAGTTATGAATCCATAGACTGTAATCTTATAGCCTCAAATCTTTTAGGAGATAGGGTTGTAGTGAATCGATTATGTAGAAATTGTCCTTTATTCATACAAGGCATTCCTTTTCCTACTAAGTTGTTTGCCTTACCTTTCAATGAATTTGATCTTAATTTGGGTTTAAACTGGTTAAGAAAACACCATGCTTGGGTAGATTGTTATAAGAAAAGACTATTCCTCCTTGGGTTAGGAAATGAATCAATAATCTTGTTAGATAAGAAATCATCTGAGCCAACTCTATGTTTGATGTTATATCTAGTATTAATGAAACCAAACTCTCCATTGAATCGATCCTAATTGTCTATAAATTCTCTAATATATTTCCCGAGGAACTTCTAGGATTACCTCTAACATGGGAAGTTGAATTTAGAACTGAAGTTCAACTGGGATATGCTCTAGTTTCCATCACTCCTTATAGTATGGCACCGATTGAACATAAAGAACTCTAGAATCAGCTGCATGGCCTACAAGATAAAGGTTTTATGAGGCCTAGTTCATCTTCTTGGGGATCCCCGATGTTGTTCATAAAGAATAAAGAGGGGTCGATGAGGATTTGCATCAACTATCGTCAATTAACCAATCTCGCCATCAAGAACAATTACCCGTTGCCAATAATTAAATACTTGTTTGATCAACTATAGAATGCTATGGTATTTTCCAATATTGATCTCTGATCGAGATATTATCAAATGAAGGTTAAGGAGTCGGATGGGTGAAAACAACATTCAGGACTTGATATGGTCACTATGAATTTCTTGTGATGCCTTTTGGTTTAACAAATGCTCTTATCGCATACATGGACTTTTTGAATTGAGTCTTTAAACCTTATTTGGATAAGATTGTAGTAGTCTTTATCGATGCACTCTTATCTACTCCAAGGATAAGAATGAACATTCTAAACACCTTCAATATGTTCTACAAACTCTCCGAGATAATCAGCTTTATGCCAAGTTTAACAAATGTGAATTTTGGTTATTTGAGGTATCTTTCCTTGGACATGTTATATCTGTAGAAGGTATTAAATTCGATCCAAAGAATATTCAGTTAGTGGTTAATTGGAGACCTTCGAGGAATGTTGGCGAAGTAGCTTCTTAGGGTTAGTTGGCTATTTCCAGAGGTTTGTTAAAGGATTCTCTATTTTCCTTGCTTCCTTTACAAAACTCCTTCGAAAAGACATGCCATTTTTTTGGTCAGAGAGCCAACAATAAAGCTTTGATCAGTTAAAGCAAGTTCTTACACATGCTCTAGTTTTGACACAACTTGAATCGGGAAAGGACTTTACAGTTTTTAGTGATGCATCTCATCATGGATTAGGGTGTGTACTTATGCAAGAAGGTAAAGTGGTGGCCTATGCTTCTACGCAATTGAAACCACATGAAATGAATTACCCAACTTATGACCTTGAGTTAGCTATTTTTGCTTTTGCTCTAAAAATTTGAAGACATTACCTTTTCGGAGAGAAATGACATTTGTTTACAAACCACAAAATCCTAAAATATCTCCTGACTTAAAATGAGCTGAACCTTAGGCAAATAAAATGGATGGAGCTACTTAAAGATTATGATCTAGTTATAGATTACCATTCGGGGAAGGCTAATGTTGTGGCTAATGCACTCAGCCGCAAACATTAAATCGGTAAGACCTTAATTAAGATATAATTTAACCTTATTTGAATTCTAGATTCCTTTATCTAAACATGTCTCATTGTATTGTACCCTTTACTGCAATCAATGCCAACTTTAGACTTTAAAAGAATCGAAAGCTTTTAGTTGAACTTCAAGTCCAATCTGATTTGAATTCAAGAATCAAAGTCCTCTAGCAATAAAATCCGGAACTTTAAAGCATAATACTGAAGATAAAGGAGGAACCTAATCTAGATTTCTCTTTGAACCCAAATGGGTTACTCTACTTTCAAAATAGAGTGTGTGTGCCAAATGATGAAACCCTTAAGAGAGAAATGCTTCAGGAGGCTCATAGTAGTCCTTTTTTCAATTCATCCTATATCTATTAAGATGTAAAAGGATTTGAAGGAGTTGTATTTGTGGCCGAGAATGAAGTCTGCTTTCACAGAGTTTGTACCTAAATGTTTAACTTGTCAGAAAGTTAAAGCTAAACATCGGAATCCTATAGGACTCCTTCAATCTATCGAATTACCTCGGTGGAAATGAGAACATATAGCCATTGATTCTGTAAGTGGCTTAACTTCATCCCCAAGAAAGAATGATGGAGTTTGGGTAATAATCGATAGATTTTCTATGTAACACCCCCTTCCCGGTCTGGTCAAGAACTGGATCAGAGCGTGCTAATGATGAGAGATACGGTGATTCGATGCGATAATTTCAATCAATGATTGTCACTTAGTCAAATTTATGTTTTTTATACCTTAATAAACATAATATTAGCCCAATTTATCCAATAGGAAACAATAACTGATCAATTAGGATTGCTTTTTAACTTTTACGAGTTTTAGGGACTAAACTATAAATCCAATAAATTAGAGGTCCTTTAATGCAATCAACTGCACCATAATGAAATTCAATACAATATCAGTGAGTCTACAAATTTTCATGCTAATTTGATGTCATTTACTAATCCAATTAGACTTACCAATATTTAGTGACCAATTTGCAACGTTTGAATACTATGATCAATAACTTTTAACAGATTTAACTGCTCCTGTACGTAAATGCTATAGGCCGTATTGGTACAACACAATTGGATTATATAATCTAGACTTCAGTGTCCAAACCCATTTTGATACGGTCGGGGATCATATCGGTACGACATGCAAGGGTGATAACCTAATTCCCAGCAACTCAAGAACTCGTATCGATACAGCATAAGATGTACCGATACCCGTTGACCTTAATTGACCCGTTTTGATACGCCCCTACTATTGTATCAATACAATTAAAATCTTAGATGCGTTTGTGAGTCTCCGTATCGAAACACCCTTAGGTTGTTTTGATACGCCTACGTCATCATGTGCTTTGACTTACCAAATATGGACAGCCGTGCCGAAATAGGTGAACCCGTATCGGTATGCCCTGCAGTGTAATGATAGATTTTATCTACATTTTAGCCAATTTAACATGTTGAACGATGTCCAAATGCAATGAAATTTTACCAACAATTTTCAATCCCTATAATCTACTAGCATTTCAAGTTTTAAATCCATTCGAATATGTTTACTAGTTTTCACCTTTTAGTGCCAAATATGCATATTTAACCATTTATAATCTATACTAATAAGCCATTTAGAGCCTTGGACACATTTACAAGGCAATAAAGATTTATACACATCAAAAAGGCCACATATGACTAGCCTATCTACCTTGCCGCCATCGTAGGAGTTCATAGAGACAAAATACATTACTTTGGCCTTGATTGTGACTTGTCAAACTCTTAAATTACTCTGATCTTCAACTGCAAGTCTCCTAACCTAAAATGTATAAAATGGAATGTCTATAATACCCCAAATCATAGCCTAGTAACATGTCACAAACCAATTATTACTTAAATGTACAAACAATCTACAAATTAGAAGAATTGATTAAACCTAGTGACTAAATTAGATGGATTGATAAATAAATAGTCGAATCGTGAAGGATCAAATAGTAACAATATGTAAATGTAGAATTGCATGCAATTAGGATGTGTAATTAAGGATTTATGAAGCAATTAGACAATAAATTGCCTAGTAGAGGCAATTGGCCAAGCCAAGTGATAACAACATGGCTAGGTGTCCATCTGCCAATCATCTCCTCTACTCAACCTTTCTCCTACCTTTTTCGAATCCTCCTTAACCATCTAGGAAAAGAAAACCACCATTGTAGATGAAGGAAGATTGCATGTGATCACATTTGCATGTAATTGAATAGCTAGGAAGATTGTAAGTGGTTTCTAAATCCTTTTTTCTTAGCAACTTGATTAAATGAATGATTGATGATAGAGATTGAATTTGGATTCATGGAATTGAATAGGAAGATTGTTATGCTTGAAATTTACATTTAATTGTAGCTTGAATGTAGTCAAATTGCTAAAGAAATCTGTATGGTTGCTAGAAATTAGAATAGGGACTATTTTCCTTGGTGAAAATGTGTAAAAATGCTAATTGTATATAATTATTTTGATCATGTTGTTAGATGAATTGAAACTTGAATAGAGTAAATAGCTTGTCGGAAAATGAATGCATATAATTGGATTAGATAAAGCTAGGTAATGGACTGCTCAAATGGTAAATTAGTGGTATATTGTTGATCAAATGGATCAAATTGAACATAGCACTATAATGCCCTGTTTTAAGCACACTGCTAAGTGAATTGGACTGAACTAGACATGTAAGAACATGAAAATAAGTTGAATTACAATGTTAGAATCTTGTTTAGATGAGTTATGAAGCTAGAAACTCAACCTATTGTAATATGCCCAAAATACTCTGTTATGGGCAGTAACTTTGAAATATCACCATATATTGTATAAATGGAATTTATGGCTGAAATTTATATGGCTAGTGCCTTAACATGTCTAAATTCTTTAGGAGAAAACATAATTGAATTATGGATTGTAGAATGAATTGTAGAGGAGAAACACTAGGGACAGTGCAAACTGTCCAGTGTTGTAAATTGCCCTCTCCTTAAGCTAAAAAATTTATTAATTGGAAAATAAATAAAATGCAAGGCCTATATTGGTTAGAAACAAAATTAAGTTAGCTTTCTAACGGTGTAAACGAATTGAAATTCCGACGTAGGAAATGCAAGTTATGCATGATTAAGTGAGTAGAGTACAAGCTGCCTGGCAGCAGCAGTATGGCAATTCGGGATAGTTTTGAAAACTGTTCTGTAAAAAGTTTTGGGATAGTGGTTACCGCCCTATTTTACATGAATTAGAGTATAGACAAGTGTAGTTATGTGTAGTAAAGAATATATATGAACATGCTGCCAAATTTGTATATGTTGTGTACTAGTAATATTGCCTTGGTTGAATTATTACGTGAACTTGTTTTAATATGTATTTACTTGTGTAATGCGTTAGAACTAGTAGTGAACTTGGTTGAAGAAGAAAGGGCGGAACATCCTAAAGCTAAGAAAATAGGAGTTTGGATCCAAGACTAACTAGCTTGGGAGTATTGTGAGTGTAGTTATTTCTAGGGTTAGGACTAGGTCCTAACCAAAGCATACATGTCTACATTCTTGTAATGTTTAAATGGACCTAATATGAACTTGGCCTAATAAGGGATGTATGATTAAAGTAATGCATGAAATTTGATCGCATCCTTGAATTCATGTATAATTCGATTGCTAAGCTTGTTTAAGTGGTAACATTGGTGCTTGTATGTGTGTTATGGCATGTGATCGAATGCTTGGAGAAATTGCTTTAAATGTTATTCCAAATTGATGAAATGAACACATAAGAATTATATGATATGTGAGCTACGGTTCAATTGGCCTAAGGTTCTAGTGCATAATGAACTTGCTGAATACTTGACATGATCTTGAACTTGAAATACTTGTATAGATGGCTAAAATCGAACAACCTTGGTAGGTAGTTCGATTAGGTTGAAGGGCATGCCTTAGAGTCTATAGCTCATTGTGTCGGGGTGGACTATGGTCCAGGGCAAGGCCCTTATTTGGTGACAGACGAAAGGTATGTATGTGGTCTTTGGCGACAGTATAAGGGTTGACCAGCACTATGATGCATCTTGTGGTGACAGTTGGTTAGAGACTCGATTACCTATACAAACTAAGTACCAAGGGGGTTGTTTAATTGATAATAAGTGAAATAACAATCCTATAATACATGTTACTTGTCTTGAGAGTTATATAATCAATGTTACTTGACATGAAAGCCATGAATTATATGTTACTTGTTATGGAAGCATGATTTGCATGATTACTTGTCATGTATGCATGATTTGCTTGATTTATTGTTATGTAAGCATGATTTTCTTGATTACTTGTCATGTAAGCATGATTTGCTTGATTCTTGATATGAAAGCATGAATTATGATTCATTGTCTCTTGTTTCTATGCTAGCCGAATGCTTAAAATCATTAGCTAGGATCATTATTGTCTAATTAATGCTTAACATGATATAACAATTGGTTACAATAGTTACTACCTCACTAAGTACAGATTTTGTGCTTATCACTCTTGTTTTCATCCTTCCCAACCAACAGTATAAAGGATTTCATTGTTGCTTGATTATGAAGCATGTTTCCTTGAGCTCGAAGCAAGACAGAAGCATAGCTAAAGTATTTTTCATACTTGTTTTGTATATCTCCTAGTTGGTGGCACATAGACATATATATGTAGTTAGAACAAGACCATGCATCTTGCTTGTTTTGGGAGGATTGTATATATGCATCAACATGGCTACTTGATGTTTTGAATACTTGTATATATGTGTTCTTGAATGGGCCCACTATGTTATGAACTACGTTGACAATGAGAAACAAGTTTGTATTGAACTCAAATTTTATGTAATGTATAAGTAGTTGTTGTGCATATTTGAATATACATATGGAATGTGCAAGTGATTGATCTAGCTTATATTGATGTAGTATTGTGTGAATATACATGATGTAAGTGTTGTTGTACAATGATATAGTATTGTATGAATATACATGATGCAAGTGTTGTTGTGTATTTGTATGGTAAATGCTGAATAGTCTAGTTGTTTGGAAACTAGTTGCATGCAATTGTATGTTCAAATAATCAAGTTTAGTAATTTAGGTACGAATATTACATGTACAAATCTAGGAACAATTAAATGAAAGGAAGTATGTTTGTACACTTAGGCCATTCGAATGATAGTGGTATAATGAAGTTAATTGAATTGTTAAAGTAGTAACTTGTAATGACTTGTAAACAAAACATGATATGGCTTGGTTGATAAGTTAAGTTTGCTTGGTTGATTGCTAGTTAAGTAACTCATCCAACAGGGATGAGTTAATCAATTCTTGCCTTATTCTTGTTCTTGCTTGGTAACGCTCCCGAGCCAGTTTGCTACTAACCCGGGGTAGGGGTGTTACAATGTTACATCCCGAAAACTGTCCTAGTCTGAATTACGTTTCGATAACCAAAAATTTTGGATCCGATGTGTTAAATATTGTAAAATCTAAAAGTCTACAATCGATACGGCCCAACTGTCAATAACCAACTTGCCTATTTTAGCGTAACCGTATCGATACTATTCTGGAGGGTATCGATACGAGTCCCCTATTTCGAATCCGTTTAAAGCCTAAATTATAGAAAAAGGTAGTAAGTGGTGATTCACCTGCTTATTGCCACCTCTTCACGTGGGATCCCTCATATCAAAAAAGCAATTGATTATCCTATAGCCATAAGGGATGACATTTGAAAGGATTGTAAATTGGGCTAAGCAAACCTTTAAGGGAAGGTAAGCTTCCTATTGGTTGCTAAGTAGGTGAGTTAATAATTAAGGTTGGCTCCCTTAAAATGAATTAGAAAAAAAAAGCTTTCGTCTTTTCCCTTTGGCCTCCCGAACTTGAAATCTCACAATTATCTTCTAACAAGCTCACACCACCATTTCCATCTTCAAGCTCAAGATAAGCAAGCACCTTGGTGCCATCCTTGCCCTTTGTTCAACTTCGATATACCATTTTAAAGCCCACAACTTGGTGAGTAAAACCCCTAAGCTAATTCAATGATTCCTTAAGGTTTAATCTTAAGATTAGGTTTTCAATGTTCAAGTAGAAGCTCATGGATTAGGAAGCTAATTTCGTTATTCTGATGTTATCTACAAGCTTGAAATAGGTTTCTAAATCCTTAGATCAAATTATAATGCAAATCCAAATTTTGTGCTAGATCAAACAGTGAAGGATTCCTTGCCACCTCCAAAAGAAGCTAGGCATAACATAATTGAAATCGAAGAACCTCGCAATCAAGGTGAGTGTAGTTGTGTCAAGGGATTGGCACATAGCCATCCCATCCCATTGCATTTGATTTGTGATTTTCATGTTAATACGTATCTTGTTAAAGGTGAGCATGGTAAGCTTTTGATGTGGTTGAAGTTCTATAAGCAAATATGTGATAATCGAGACATGTTACATATTAAATTATTATAAGAATAACATGATGTGATATGCTAAGTTTGATATGAATATGTTATGATGTCATACATATATGATATGATATGTTATATGGAGCTAAGGCTCAATTTCGATTATGATTTGATATGGCCTACGAGCATAAACGTAAGTTATATTATGAAATATGTGTAACCTTGGGCATTTGTGAGTTTTGGATACAATTGGCATGCCATAGGGTTATTTGAGCTCGTATAAGTAAGGGATTGGACTATAGTCCGGGGCTATAGCCTATATGTGAGGGAGATAAGGATAGATTGTGTAAGGGATACTATCCGGAGCTACGACTCAAGCTACGGCTTAATTTCCATTATATGTGGCTACAACCTATTTTCCGATATATGTGCGGTGTAAAGGGGAATCCGCGTATGCACTTGTTACATTATCCAAGGGGATTAATATGTTTTAAGCTTTGCTATGATTATGTGAAAGTATGCTAAATGACTTAAGCATGAGACTTATGTGATTAATAGTGTAATTATGATATTTGAGTGTGATTCTATGTTATTCATAACCATATTATGCCATTCATGTCATTTAATTGTTTTATGTTTGTTATGACTGCCTCAATAGGCTATATATGCCTAACATATGTGTGTCTCATACATTTCAGGGTCTTGAGGTTTTCTAAGCTGGTCGTGTAATCTCCTAGTTGCAAGTGACTTCCGGAAGCTAAATGTACGCTTACTTTTGTTTCTGAACTCCTAGTAAGGTGGCATAAGGTTTAGATGTGTTGTAATAACTTATTTTGAGAAGTTTGTAAAATCCTACTAGTGTCTAGATGGTGTATGTGCATAATGGTATGTTTTGAACATGGTATTCTAGTCTAAATTAGCCTAAAGTCACTATATGGTAAAATCTTGGTAAACGAATTTGAAATGCTCTAAAAATTTGCATACCTTTAGATTTACTGTTTATTAGGTTGCTGGTAAAATTTGGTGATGTTTGGACAACATTTTCTAGGTTAATTTGAATAAAACCAGTAAAAATTTGTCATTACAGGTCTGGGGGTATCAATACGGGTGATGGCATATCGGTACAGCCCTTGCATAAATGGTCTCGTCAACATTGGTCAAACAGGACATATCAATACGGTGTGGACGTATCGGTACTAATTTTGGTCACTAGAATTTGGGTTGAAAAATGGTATCGGTACAGTCATATAGTGTATCGATATGGGGTCAACGCAAGTCAACTGGTATCGATACAAGATTAGTTGTATTGGTACAGGTTTGACATCCTTTGAATATGGAAATCTAAAATTAGGCTTAGCATATCGATACGGCCCTTAGGGTATCACTACGGTGGTAGTTAAATCTATTATAAGGCCTAAAAACAAAATTTGGACAGTATACAAATTGGTCATTAATAATTAGACGGTTTAATTGATTAGCTTAACGATACTCGATAGTAACAAAACATGATGTGATATGCTAAATTTGATATGGTTGAAGTTCTATAAGCAAATATGTGATAATTGAGACATGTTACATGTGAAATTATTATAAGAAAAACATGATATGATATGCTAAATTTGATATGAATATGTTATGATCTGATACGTTGTAATATCCTAAAATATAGTCCATAAGCATGAGAAATTTGTATTGAAATTCAATTTAGATTAAAAACATCCTTATCATTAATAATGGATGGAATGAGTTAAGGACCAAAGTAGAATTCTTGAAGAGTTTAATTATTAAATTAGACAGATCATTCCATAAAGCTCTAATCCTTGAGAGCTTGCATGTAATGAAAAATAAAACAAGTGACATTGGTAGGTGTCATGTGCATGGAAAAACCATGTGTTAATAGGAATGATAGAAACGGCTAGGTCGCAAAGAAAAAAAAGAAGAAGACTCTTGTCTTCATCATCTTATTCATTGAATCTTAGCCGGAAACAATGGGAGAAAAGGGGGAAGAAATAGCTTGAAAAAAATAATTTGTTAGATAGAACAATTGGATCCCTATTCGAATAGTCCAAGAAAATGGGTAAGTTTCCCTTTTTCCACTTAATTAAGCTAATTTGTGTGCTATTTTTATTTGAAGAAAGCATGCGTATATATGTATCAATGGATGATTGGATGTCTCTAGGAATGTTGATGAACCTTGTTGCGACCGAAATTGCTTGGCAAAAGGGTAAAATATGCATTGGAAAAGTTAAGAAAACGGTGCCAAGGTCTTTTGCGTGCAAGTATACACGGTCGACAAGTAATACAACAATAAGCTGAGTATCGATCCCACATATATTGCTTTTAAAATTATGTGTTTTGATTATTTACTTGCCCAGGGAAATAGATTATTTGAGATGGAATTGGTTTTGAAAATGATTTAAAAGAAAATAAAAAATAAAATAACGTTGGCAAGGAGAGTTTGTAAAATTGATTATGAGTGTTGGCAAGGAATGCCTGGTTTTCGCGATGCCTGCGCAATGTCAGCCTTTAATAATGTTATGCCTTGGCAAAGTTTTATTGAGTAGATTCAAAGATGGTCATTTCCTCCGTCGATAGCAATGCCCTAAATTAACCATGTAAAAACCCCTATATGTCTAAAGTGTATGTTTTCCATTAATTAATCTGATTAAGTTCCAATCTATACTCCCTAAGGGGTGGACTCACTCTCGAAGTAAGTTCATCTACTTGAACATCTTCTGTTAAAGCTTCTCACCTTAGGATCTGACAACTATTCATTGCCACCCAAGTCGGCTAAGATATTGAGTTACAAAAAGTAAACTATGCCAATCGTTGCATGGCATAGAAGTTATGGAAAAATTAAAGATCATGCGAGATGAATAAAACTATGCCGAAGCATTCTTCATCATTAAAAACTGAGTAAAACAATGTTTAATCCAAACATCCCTCACTAACTATTGAATTAGTTCATGGTGATGGTATCAACCATAGAAAAAACTTCAACACTTCCCAACATCATATGAAAAATAAAAATAACCAAACCAAAGGAAAAGTAAAAAGAAAGAGGTCGGTCGATGCAGCCTTTCTTGATCCAACCCTCCTCGGTCCAGCCTCTCCAGGCCGATGGTGGCGAGAGTGGTGTGTGTGGTGCTAAGCCATCTATCCTACCTCCAATGCTTGGAAATGCTCTCCATATATAGGCATGTGAGGAGAAAAACCCTAGAAGAGTTTAAATTTCGGCCAAGGTTCATGATAAGTGCTCTATCTTATCACCTTATCATCTCAACACTAATTAGGGCTGACGTGGATTGGTCTAGGGCTGACCTCACCAGACACTTGTTACCAAGGGACTTGGAAAAAATGTTCTACTAGCATACTCCTAATTTTTCGGAGATGATTCAAAATGCTATTTTCTCGGGATCTTATCCATTCCTAATTTTTTAAAGTTGTCCTATTTTTCTGGGCTGAGACTTTATTGTCAAAGGGCTTGGCATACAACTGTTGGTCCTTCTGCGTTGCACTGCCAGCCGCATCTGGGCAATCTACTTTGGCATCACGACATATGTTTTCCCTTATTCCTTTCCCGAGCGATCTGGCAATAAACCTATGCCAAAAACAGCAAAACCCCCTTCAATATGGAAAAAGGGCACCTACTAACTCCTTTATATGAAAAATGCATGTTTCTAACACTAAATGCAAACAAATGTACTCGAAAATAAACAAAAAGCATTGTGAAATAGGTGGAAAATATAGTACTTTTGACAAGTTATCAAACCTTGAATGTGTATACATGTTGATTTGGTAAGATTGTAATGTTTCGAATGAAGCTAAATAAATTGTTAGTTAATGGGGAAATTTTAGCTCAAAATGGGAGGTAATTGTTCAAACTTTCTTCCTTGTTTCGATTGGAAGAATTTGTGTAATTGATATTGATGTTTGCATGGTTTTAGATGGTTTGTACGATTGTGAAGTTCGAATAGTTTAAAAGTAGATTGAATCCTTGCTTGATTACATTCCAATGTGTATACCTAAGAGTTTTTCATGTTATAAGTGTTAGGGGCTGTGGTGAATTAAATTTTGATGCATAAAAGTGTTTCGATGTACAAGTGGACTGTTATGTTAATTAATATATATATATATATATAATATGCTTAGTTTAGAGTAATTGATCGAAATGCTAACATGAATGCTCAAGGAGAAATGCCCTATAGATAATGAACCGTTTAGACCTATAAAAAATGTATACATGTTTGATTAAAAGTAAATCGGTATAAACATGAAAATACCTTGTTTTACAGAGATATAGACCGACCTAAATGAATGGTTACTTGTATGTATCAGTATATGTGTGTGTATATACATACATATATATATATATATGAGTATGTAATGTGGGATTGTGATACATGAAACTCAATACTGGTAGGCTGCCTAGTGCATTCATATATGCGAGAACATGTTAAATTAAATCGTTAAGATGCATAGAAAGGTATAAGAACTGATTTGTAAGCATATAGATGAAAATATATTCATGATAGACACTATTTTGCATTAACACAAATGTAAGTGAGCCATTCTTTTATCCTTCCTTTAATTAAGGATTTATTCTAGATTGAATCATAAGATATTCATAAATTTTGTGATGAATATAATAGGAGAAACAAGTGTTCTTGCCACGAGTATTTTTATAGTTTCAATGAACCTTGTGTAAAGATTAAGTCGTGCATGAAATTGTTAAGACATTTAACATTGTCTCTTTTAAAAACCGAATGGGTAGTTTAGAGTAGTAGTGTATTTTGAGTAACATGAATGATGGGTCCACATGATTTACAATCTTGTTAATCAAATTGAGGTTGACCATGTATTTGAATGATGATACTCAAATTTGATTGTGTGTAATTCTTGTAAAGATGTTGGATTAGGGAGTAAATGAAATTGTGAAACGAATTCCCTTTGAGTGTTTGAATATTCATGGGTTTGGAATGAATGTTTTAAGTGTTAAGAATATGCAGTCTTGAAGTGTTAAAATATGCAATCTTGAAGTGTTAAAAACTGTGCAGAATTTAAGTCTAAAACTGTGCAGAAATGGGTAAAATTAAATATGCAGTTTGATATAAATTTTGTATAAGGAACAGCTTGGATAATTTGGATGTAAAGTGTAGTTTTATATGATTAAAAATGCAGTTTTGTAAGTCTAAAATCAGTGCAGTTTTGGTAGTTTAAAACTGTGCAGATTGTAGTTTATAACAGTGCAGTTTTGTAGATTAAAGGGGCGGTGTAAATGTTAAGCTAAAACTGGGCATAATTGAATAAACATGATAACACATGGACTGTTTTAATGGACTTAGGGGCTGTTTGGTTATAATTTAAGTATTAAAGGACTGTTTTGATGTGTTTAATTATATCTATGAATAACTGAAATGTTTGCTACATAAGGAAGTATGTTGGATTGTTTTAAATATGTACATGAATGCGAAGATTGATTGTGCATCTACTGGATGCATATAGATACATTTAGGGTCTGTTTGTAAGATTGACTGAATTTAGGTAGATTATAATGATTTGCTGATTTTGCTTGAGGTACATATCAAGATTTGGTTGAGTAGAAGATAGGAGTTAGTTGGAAGCTATGAGAGTTATGGATTCAGGTATTCCATAACTTTGGAATGACAGGTGAGTGTAGTTGTTTGTGTCTCGGGTGATACGGTGTCATCCCGATTTTATCGTTTCATTAAGATTAAAGTATTGTATGTTCATGGGTGAATTGCATTAATCATACATGGTACATAAGTCTCAAATAAAGCAATTTGGGGAAGGGCATGCATTCATAGCATAGCATTTTGATAGCATTTGAGTATACATTGTACAAGTATATTTTGTAACACGTTTGAAGCTAACTATTGAACGATGATAACATAGAACTTAAGGAAGAATGACTACAACCTAACTCAACAACTTAGGAATTAATAAGCTTAAAGTACCAAAAGCTCAATGTTGTTCATAAGACATTAAGTAAGTAACAAGCAAGATTACTTGTGCAATAAGATACTTCCTCTAATATCAAATATAAGATAAGATATCTAAGTTGTCTGTACAATGGTAGCCCTTGGACACATTGGTATGATGCATGGTATACTTTGGGACTACGGTCCACGAGCTACGGCTCGGGGGACACCCCATTCATATGTGATATGTATATTGGCGATAGTATGAGGTAACGGGGGAGATGTACTGAGATTGGCGATGGTTTGGATGGATAGTTGAGAAGTTAGGATTGCCTCTACTATGTGCTTTGGGGTATGTTTAACACGAACCAATGTCATTCATGACCAAATGTGGTCCAAGGTAAACATTTTAAAAGACATGAACACTATGTGAGATCAAATAAGAAATTCAAAAAGGATCTTGAATGCGTTATGAATCTTTATTAAGCTCTTGGTGAGTAAAAGAAGTGTTAAGCTCTTGGTGAGCATAAGACTTGGTAAGCTCTTGGTGAGCATATGAATGATATAAGCTTAATTTCCGAAAGGATTTATGAATGAAACTTGAAAGGTCAAAGTCTCTAAATGAGTTTCTAACAAACAAATTATGTTTAAACTAATTAAAGACGTGTGAAAATTCTTGTGTACTTACATACTTGAACTGCTTGGTTGCCATTTAAAGATCATGAATATTATTATTGCTTGTGATTTTGTCATCACTACCCCACTTAGGCTTTATAAGCCTAATGCATTCATTATCATGCATTGTAGGGCAATTAAAGCTTGGGTAAGTTAATCGGGATCAAGGGTTCCAAGATGTTAATCAAGATTCAAGTAGGGTTTTTATCTTTCTTAGTTAATACTCATAGGATGGTGGCACTTTGTATTTGTCTATGAATTCAGCTTTAATCACTTTGGCATGTAAATATTAAAGTGGGAGTTATTTTTGTTTATCCTTGCGTGGTTAATGAATGCTTAAAATGCTTGAATAATTCGTGTAGTAGATGAATGCCTATAGGGATGAATGATTCGAATGGTTAGTTATATGACCATGATTGATTGTATGATATGAACGTATGCGTGCCTTATTATGACTAGTTAAATTGATAATTGGTAGTCATATGCTTGGGATTAGACAATTAGTTACTTTGAGGTATTGGTTAAGCATCCTGGTTAAAATTATATTGGAAAAATAATTGGTTGGTTGTATACATATATACGCATATATGCTAAAATGTTGTTAAGACTAGCTATGACCAAGATAAGATTAATGACTCAAATATTTGATAAATCATGTATAATCTAGAATAGCTTGTAATGTGATGCCTACATGATCAATATGATGAGTAGATTCCATGATTGTAAGTACTCGAGACATGTTTGTGATTCTTGTTTTCCTAGTAATTTATGAAAACAGTTTGGGTACGTCTAGATAATAAGAATATGATCATGGTTTAAATAAATCAGTTCGGATAATTGAGGGTTACGGATAAAAGTTGTTAAACTTTAAGGAGATAATGTCATAAGTGTGATATCAATTTTGTGAATGGTTTTAAGAAAATTAAAGAATGATGTTTGTTCGACTTTGGAGTGCATGCTATTGTGTGAGAAGTGAATGATGCTTAATGAAGTATTTGGTTTCTAATGATATCATAAACCTCATGTGCTATAAAGGATAAAATAAGTTGGTAAAACGTGCACCATCTAAATTTGTTTTAATCTATGAAATGGTATGATATTGGAGAGTAAATGATTCAAATAAGGGCTTGTGGCCCAAGATAAGTCCTAATGCTTTTCGAATATATGTTTAATTAACAAGTTAGATTATACGTAAATGAATTTTGATGGTTTGAGTATATGGTTAATCTATTTGTTGGGTAATAAGTTTGACTTTGGTAAGAAAATGGTTTCATGTCTAGCTGGTAGTTTGGGCGACCGTTAACTTGTGACCTATGTTAATTACTCGACTGTTTCAAAAGACCTTTACGGTATCAAAGGTTAAAAAGAAAAAAAATGTTTATCTGTTTGAAATTACTCTGGAGGGTTGAATGTATGTGTCATGTTTAATGGAATTTTCTTATAGTGACATCCTCAATTTTGATTTTCTTCCAAACCGGGTTGAGGGTGTTACAATTTGGATCAGAGCTTAGGTTTAGCCTCATTCTCAAACTAAACATAAGTAATTTTATGTCCGCATCATGCATATGCCATCTAGGAGTTCAAAATTTATGTTCCATAATAGTGACATCCTCAATTTTGATTTTCTTCCAAACCGAGTTGAGGGAGTTACAATTTGTTAGATTGTGACTTCCAACTAATATGATAAGTTACTATGTTTTGACATTCAAAATATATAAAAGTATTATGAATTTGATATTACGAATTTATCTTCAGTAGAGAAATTCGATGATGAATTTCTTTTAAGTGGGAGGAATTGTAATATCCTAAAATATAGTACATACGCATGAGCATTTTGTATTGAAATTCAATTTAGATTAAAAACATCCTTAACATTAATAATGGAATAAGTTAAGGACCAAAGTATAATTCTTGAAGAGTTTATTGATTAAATTAGAATGATCATTCCATAAAGCTCTGATCCTTGATAGCTTGCATGTAAAGAAAATTAAAACAAGTGACCTTGCTAGGTGTCAGGTGCATGGAAAAGCCATGTGTTAATAAAATTATAGAAACAACTAGGCGGCAAAGAAAAAGAAGAAAAAGACTCATGTCTTCATCATCTTATTCGAATAGTCCAAGAAAAAGGGTAAGTTTCCATTTTTCCACTTCATTAAGCTAATTGGTGTGTTATTTTTATTTGAAGAAAGCATGCGAATATATGTATCAATGGATGAGTGGATGTCTCTAGGAATGTTGATGAAAATTGAATGCATATACATGTTGATTTGCTATGATTGTAATGTTTCAAATGAAGCTGCATGTGTAAACATGAAAATACCTTGTTTTAGAGAGACATAGATCGAACTAAATGAATGGTTACTTGTATGTATGAGTGTATGTGTATATATATATATATGAGTATGTAATATGGGATTGTGATACATGTAACTCAAAACTGGTAGGCTACCTAGAGCATTAATAAATGGGAGACCATGTTAAGTTAAATTGTTAAGATGCATAGAAAGGTATAAGAACTGATTTGTAAGCATAGAGATGAAAATCTATTTATGTCGGACATTGTTTTGCATTAACACAAATGTAAATGAGCCATTCTTTTATCCTTCCTTTAATTAAGAATTTAATCTAGATTGAATCATAAGATCTTCATAAATTTTGTGATGAATATAATAGGAGAAATAGGTGTTCTTTCCACGAGTATTTTTATAGTTTCAATGAACCTTGTGTGAAGATTAAGTAATGCATTAAATTGTTAAGACATTTAACATTGTCTCTTATAAAACCTGAATGGGTAGTTTAGAGTAGTAGTGTCTTTTCAATAACATGAATGATATGTCCACATGATTTACAATCTTGTTAATCATATTGAGGTTGACCATGTATTTGAATTATGATACTCAAATTTGATTGTTTGTAATTCTTGTAAAGATGTTGGATTAGGGAGTAAATGAAATTGTGTCAAGAATTCCCTTTGAGTGTTTGAATATTCATGGGTTTGGAATGAATGTTTAAAGTGTTAAAAATATGCAGTCTTGAAGTGTTAAAATTATGCAGTCTTGAAGTGCTAAAATATGCAGTCTTGAAGTGTTAGAAAATGATATCACGCCTCTCAGCAAGATATTATTCACTGTTATATTTCTTTAGAAATTCACGAAAGAAAAACTCCAAACTCAAAGCCTCTTCGAGGACTGTAAGAATCGTAGTCTCCCACCAATATAGTGTATCATATGCTAACAAAGAGAGAACACATTCAAGCTTGTGTTCATCAGAACACTACAGTTGCATAGTCAGAATTTGCAGAGTATTGTCTAACCAATACTTGGCAATTTCAAGGTTATCTTCATTTCATCCTGTAAAAGAGTAAGCCTGGTATTGGGGTAACTTATCAATAGGAGCTCGGGTACTAGAGATAGCAACATTGGATGATAAGAGAGTTTTATCGGCCTTCAACGTGGTTATTAACACTTTGAACATGTCACCCATGTTCCTATAGCATTCTTCTTGAGCAACTTGCATCTCGGGCGTAAGATTTCGTTCCGATGGGTTATGCAGAATTGGAGGATCCCTTCTTCTAACTTCATCGCCATGTATGGAGGAGTCAGCAATGTGCTCATCCATTCGAGCTTGATTAGAGTTAGGCATCTACAAATAAAGAGATCAGGTTAGCCAACAAGTCGCAATACACAATAAAATAACTGTAGCACTCAAAAATCCAGCCTAGTCGAAATTGGGTTTCAGCGATCGAAAACCCTATATCATAAATGTTTAAATATTGTATTGATGTTAACCACAATGTTAATTGTATTGACATTGGACTCTAATTGATTCGAAATATTGATTAAGGACCTTATTGAATGTACGGGACACCTTTTAGTGGCTAAAATATAGAAATTGAAAGTTCAGGGGTACAAGTATAGTCTACCAAGAGTTGAGGGACTAACTTTGCGATTATCCCCTCCCCTATTATAATTCCCATACCTGGGATTATCGGGAGAGTTTCCTTCAATATAAGGAAACCTATTGCTATTAACACAAGGTAAATAGGATATAGCAAGGGATTAGAAATCTTACCCGAAACCTCTCCAAGCAAGCATCTCACCAAGCTATCACCTCCTACCTAAGCAAGCACCTCCATTGGATCTTGATTTCGAGCTTGTCATTTCTTTGATTTATTGTTATTGAATCGTTGCAAGTGATTGGGTAAGCCATAACCTCCAAACAACCATTGAATTCCATGGATATATCAAGTTTAATCATAAGCTAGGGTTTAGCCATCCATGGAGTTTGATAGCTAATAGCTATTTTAGGCTTCGATATTGATTTTGATATTGTTATATTGATTTTAGTATTGTGATATTGAATCTAACTGAATCCTATTGTTTTTACCTAGCTCAAGACCTTGGTAGAGATCATCCACCATCACCAACAAAAGCTAGGAACAAGGGGATTTGCTATTCGAGAGCCTTGAAAGATTCGAAATATCGAGGTGAGTGTAGTTAGAGTCTCGGGATTAGGCTACGTGTCTTTCCCGACTTCATCGTTAATAGAATTATCATTGCTAACCTTATTGTTAAAGATTATTGCATCAAATCAATTATCAGACACTATGGGAAGCATTGGTAAGTTATCGCATCGAGTATTGAACATTTTCATTGTTATCATTTTTGCTATTGAACATCAGACATAGGTATCATTGTTGTCATTGAGTATTGTTATTGTCATTATCATCGCCATTGTCATTGAATTATGAAAGTATGGGACATTGATATAGAATAATTGATATAGTCATTGATATAGCCATTATCATTGGTTATTGAATTCAACATCATTATTGTTATCGAAACGTAGTAAATGAAGCATCGATAATTGTTGATGTCATTGGGATCATTGGACATTGCAATTGTTATTGACACTGTAATTGAACATAGATACCATAATATTGTTTATCGGTAAGAACATTGAATATGGCCATTGATATTGTCGCCGAATCTTGGATTCGAAGGACATTGGATACAATTGGAATGCCATAGAATTCATGAGCTCAGTGTATGGAGGGACTACGGTCCTAGGGTTACGGCCTATATTGATTTGGCGAGGTGGAGGGACTATACCATTCATTGATTTGGCAAGGCAGAGGAATTCGCATATCCATTATCCAGAATCGATCCAAGGGTTATTGATGAATTAAGGATTCATTGTTATTAAATATGTTCTTTGCATTATTTCTATTGATCTATTGCATTGTCATTTTCAAGTTATGAATTGTAATGCATTTTCCTTGATATTGTGTTTTAATTGTGACTACCTTACTAGGCAATATATGCCTAATTCACTGCATTTCATCCATTGCAGGTTAAGAGATTCAACGTTAGAGATTGAAGAAGTTGTTGTGTTCTACAAGTCACAAGCAAGTCTGTAGTAAAGTATATAGAACCTATGAACTCCTAGTAGGGTGGAAAAGTACCTAGAACAGTCATATAGGGCTCTTTTGATATGTATATTTTGTGCTTGTGGGATGTTAGTGCACAAGGCTAAAAATGAACTTCTCACTTGGCTTAAAAAGGACTAAAAGTGCATATTTGGCTCTAAAAGGTGAAAACTTAGTAAATGGATTCGGATCAACACAAAATTTGTCATGCAAATAGTTTATAATGTTTAAAACTTATAGGTAAAATTTATTTACATTTGGACCTTGCTTGGTAGGTTGAATTGAATAAAAACCAGCAAAAATCTGTCATTACAGAGCAGGGCGTATCGGTTCAGTTGATGGCATATCAATACAGCCTTGCATATTTAGTCAGGTCAACGATGGTCATCAAGGGGCATATCGATACAGCCTAGGCGTATCGGTACGAATTTTGGCTATTGGAATTTGGGTGTAAAAATTGTACCTATATGGGGTCAAGGCGTACTGATACGTGGTCAACACGGTCAACAAGTATCGGTATGGCCTCAACTGTATCGAAATAGTCTAATTACCTTAGAACTTGGAATTTGGGAATCAGGTTAAAGCGTACCGATACAGCCATAGGGGTATTGGTATGGTGACCTTGAAATATGTTAAAAGATGAGGAACCCAGCTTTGTATTGTTCACAAAATGGTCACTCACTAATGCACGACTTAAATGACTAGGCAAACGAAGTCCAAATAGTATAAAAATCTGTAAGCTCACTGTTTGAATGATAAGTTTCATTTTGGTAAGGTTAATTTCAAAAAAGTACCGTTAAATTACTGAAATTATGATTAAGTCCTTAAACCTTGTAAATGTTATAATTTGGTCCTAATTGGACAATCACATACTCGTAATAGATTAATTGAAATTTTATATTACTCATTATTGAATGTTGGGCCTATTATCATCGTGTATTGTATGAAATTATTGTATTGATCATTGTTTAGTTCATCGGTAGCATACTCCGACCCGTCTCTCGACCAGGCCGGGAAGGGGGTGTTACAATAACTCCTAGATGGCAAAGTAACATAATAATCAATACAACAAGTATGTTGAACGATGTCCAAATGCAGTGAAATTTTAAAAGAAAGTTATTAATTCATACTTCTAATAGCATATCAGATCTCATGTCAATTTACTATGATTTTATCACTTTTAAGCCAAATATTTACATTAAGCATGTCTTGAAATGACATATTTTATTTAGTTTTTGTTCGAATTAACATGTTAAACGATGTCCAAATGCAGTGAAATTTTACCAAAAAGTTATTAATCCATACTTCTAATAGCATATGAAATCTCATGTCAATATGAATCCATTTACTATGATTTTATCCCTTTTAAGCCAAATATGTACTTTAAGCCACTTTTAACCAAAACCAAAGTAACATTTAGGGCCTCTGAGGTCTACACCAAACATAACCAATATACAGATGCTCGAAAGATCATATTCAACTAGTTTAACTGCTTTGCCACCATTGTAGGAGTTCATAAGGACAAAACACATTGCTCTAAGCTTGTAGTGACTTGCCAAACTTCCAACTAGCTCCGATCTTGATCCGATGTACTTCTTAACCTGAAATGTGAAAGATGAATGCATTAGACTTACATAGTCTAAGTGAGGTAGCCATAACAATAAATACGCATGGTAAGCATTCCAACATGCTTCAACAACATGTCTAACTATACTAACAATAAGCATATGATTGAACATGACATATTTATCATACTCAACATTTAACATGGCATCAATAATCATCATAACAACGATAATCAATCGATAGCATATTCATGATTTCATATCATTGATCAATAGCAATACTCAAAGGTTCCCTTGGATCGATTTCACGGTATATAGATACGCAAATTCAACCTCTGCACCAATATCAATAACAGTCTGGTCATATTCCCTCCACCGCACCATAATAAAGGTTGTAGCCTATACTCGTACCAATGAGCTCATGAATTCTATAGCATGCCAATTTTATCCAATACTCTCGATCCCATGGTTCAGTAGTCGATAGTTCAATAGCAATAATTCCATAACAATAAATCAATAGTAATAATTCAATAACAATGTCTCAATACATTAATCCAATAGCAATGGGCGTATATCAATGTTTCAATAGCAATATACGATATTCAATATCCAATACTTAATAGCTTGATGTAAAAATGATTCAATGATTTCAATGGCAATAACAACAATGCTTCGGACATTAATCCAATGCAATACTTACCCATACTTACAAATATGGCCTTTCGACAATGTTTTATACAAAATTCCTTCAATACCATGGTTAGCAATGCAATAATCGATAATCAATGATCGAGTTAGGCACCTAGCCTACTCTCGAGACTCCGACTACACTCACCTCAATTTTGAAGCTCCTATGGCTCTTGAATTGCAACTCATTTGTTCCTAGTTTGTGTTGGATATGACGGGGGATCTTTCTCCAATTCTTGAGCTATGGAATTCAATAAGAAAGTGTTACAATCAGTATAACAACATTGGTACTCATTTATAAGCCTAGAATAGCCATTAGCTACTAATTTGATTCATGGATTAAAACTTGAAGAATAATGACTTAGCTTGGGAATCATGACTTCAAATTGGGCATTCAATAATCAATAGAATCAACAATAGATTAAGATCTTTTTTTTACCCAACTAATAGCTATGGATTAAAGCTTTTGAAGTAAAGGAAGCTTAATCTTAAGGAGTTTAGTTGGAGAGGTTTGTGCTTGAGCTTGGTGAAGAAGACAAGAATGGAGGTGTGTGCTTATCTTTAAGACAAAGAGTGGGATTTGGCTAGGGTGAAAGCAAAGCAAAGAAAGAGAGCTTTTCCTCTATTCATTTTAAGAAATTATAATCCCAATCATTTCCCCACCTCACCAAAGACCAATGAGAATCTTTCCCTTAGGCTAAGGAAGGCTTAAATTAGGAGTTTCCATTTCCCCAAAATTTGATGAAAATAATTATAATATCCTAAAAATTGGCCTAGGAATATGTTACCTTGGACCATACTTTAAATTGCTAATGGAATTAAAATATATTAGACTTATTAAGTAGCTTAATGTCTAATTTGAAGAAGAGAAAAATTTGATAACCTTTATGTAAAGGGATAAACCGAAAGAAGAGGTAAAGAAGAAGTTTGCATGCTAAATAATACGAATTTGAGGGATAAAATAGGTGTCATCTTTTTAACTAAATAAGTGTTGGTGGAGAATTAAGAACCGGTCAAGTATTGAAGGTGGAGAAAAACCATTGAGGATCATCTTCTTTTAAATGAAAATAATGAAATATACTTAGAGAGAGAGAGTTGAGTGAGAAAAAGCTTATATGTGGTTTTTCTAGCTAATTTTTGGGTTGAAAATTCGAATGGAGTCTTATAGGAAAGGTAACCACTTGTTTCTCCTTTATATTTAGATGGACTTTACCTAAAATGTTGAGATATTGTAACACCCCTAAACTCGACTTAGGAGTAAATCGAGTTAGGAAGTGTTTGACAGACAAACACTAAGAACTTTCTTAGGAAGCTAGCACATCAAAAGATCATGTCTTCCGGAATTGGGGTAATTTAGAACTTTTAACCCAATACACATATTTAGCTTTGACCAAAAACAATTAATAAACAGATATTCACACAAATCAATAGATGCCAACAATGAAGATCATGATATACTCATATGTATTACCACAGGACATTATTTATCTTTTAATCTTTTAACATGATTATACTTTGATTCTACTTAAGTTCTAACATTTGGTTATGTCACTAGTTTACAGCGATGAATACATTTAAAGACTTTTACAAGCACTACCAAGATAAGGATGAATAGCATTAAATGCGTGTATACTAGCTGCTCATTTCCAACTAATCAAAATGATAACATGCAACTCAATTAGATTCAAGTAATATCTAGAACCACCTAAAGTTGCAAGCAGATTAAGCCAAGCATGAATCGATTCCAAGCTTAACCTTCACGTATCTAAATCCAAGTCTACTACTTGTTTAAAAAATACACAAAAAGACTCTTTAATATAAATTTTGCTTTTTAAACAGTTCTTTGTGAAAAACTATAATTACTAAGTTATCCTTTAATCACACTGTAACACCCCCTAACCCGGTTTAGGAGAAAAGTGGCTTAAGAAGTGTTATCGAACAAAATTCTGAACAACATAAACTATTTTAACATATTTAAGTAAGCATGTATTCTGGAAATAGGGGGTACTTAAAACTTTTTTTCAAAAAAAAACTTTCAAAGATTAAACCCACCATACAATTCATGATCAAACATGTATGCTTACACAAATACATAGAAAAACCATTAACTAACTCATAGCCCAACTTAATTTGATAAACTTCTAATATATAAAGCACTTTAAAGGAACTCTAGAAAGATTAAGGCTAAACTTTAAGGTTCAAACGACCGATTTAGGTATTCAAAAGTTAGGTCTAATCCAATTATTATTTGACATTCGAAACTCAATACACTCACATGGCATTATCAAAAACATGCTTTCATAGCTGCTATTAGTGATCCCCGATACCATTTAATCAACTAATCGGGCTATAATACTTTGTTAATGTTAACCATGTGATGATAGATGCATAACATCCTGCATACTTGCATGTCAACATAATTATTTAGTCATCCTAAGAAACTAAGAATCTAGATCGTTATACAATCATCATATCTATAATAACTTAAATAGCAAGCAACCAAGAAGCATATAAAGGCCCGTTACAAGACTTACTAGTACTTAATTTTACTTAATCGCAACATAATCAAAGAGGTAAACCACTGCTTATGCATACAACGTAATAATTTGTGCCACCATCTAGGAGTTTTAGAAATAACTTTCAACATACAAAGGACCCTTGTGATCACGTCACGGCTCAAGTAATCAATAGCGTGCTTGTAACACCCTGAAATTGGCTTAGTTTTGTTACCACAATTTAAACTATAGGCTAATTGAATATTTGTGGTAACCAATTTAAAGAAAATTGAACAATTGCCATCCTTATAAATCAATTAAGTGAAATTCAACTCAATTGAATTGAAATGAAAACTAGTAGGCATAAATGAACGGAGGGAAATGTAAACATGCAATACTCAATAGCTTGCATGTAAAATGTAATTGATTGGAGGCCTTGACACATGTACTCTTTCAAGGAGAATATGTGCCAATTTGGATGATGACTCATGGCTTAGGAGGAATAATGACCAAAAATATTGTCATCTTCCTCCCAAAACACCATCTTGACCGAAATTGAGAGAGAAATAAAAGGGAAAGAAAGCTTTATGCAAACCTTCAAATTCAAGCTTCATAAATCATCCATTGATCAAATTAAGCTTGGAGAAGGTATAATGCTTGAACCTAACTTGCTATAGATTGTTTGAATGAGTGTTTCAATGATGTTCTTGTTGTCTTGATGAAATGGATGAATTCTATGCATCTTAGGAACATGATAACTACAATTAGAACCTGGAAATTGAATGATAGTAACCAAATTTCTACTGAAACATATATGAGATTGCTGGAAATCTGGAAATTATGAACATGGTTCAAAACAGTCTTGATTAGGGACTGTTTTGATTGAAAAATTGTATAAATATGTTAAATGAACTTAGAACCCTATTTGGAGTATGTTGCTAGGTAAAATGGTGATTGAATTTAATTGGTAACTTGCTGGAAAATGACAACACCTAATTGAACTAGTTAAATTAGGTAATGGATTGCCTAGTTGATGAATTGATGTGAATTGTGATCAAATGGATTAAACAAGGTTCAACATGACTATGCCCTATTTTGAGAACATTTCTAGGTGAATTATGATGGTCTAGACATGTATGAACATGATCATGAATGAAATTTTCATGTTAGGACCTTGCTAGAATGAAATAAGGAACTAGAAATACAACCTAGTGTAATCTGCCCATAATACTCTGTTCTGGGCAGTGACTTTGAAAAATCACTAAATATTTTATATACTGAATTTAAGGCTAAATTTTTTATGGACAACACCTTGGAATGTCTACATTCATTAGGATAAAACAGACATAAACCCTGGGTTGTGTACTGAAATGTATAGTAGAAATACTAGAGACAGTGCAAATTGCCCAGTAAAGGAGGATGCCCTGTCTTTAAGTTAAAAACTGTATTAATTGGCTAATAAATAAAATGAAAGTCTTACATGGTCATAAAAAAAAATTGTTATCTTTCCAACGGTGTAAACCAATTGAAATTCTGACGTACGGAATGAAAGATATGCTTGATTTAGTGACTAGAGTGCAAGCTGCCTGGCAGCAGCTGCATAGGCAAATGCACACTGTTTTGTGGCATTTTGCAAACTGTCTTGAAAACAGGTTTAGGCCTTGAAATATGTCTTGCTTTACATGAACTAGAATGTAGAAAAGTGTAGTTATGTAAAAAGCAAAATGTACAAGAGCATGCTGCCCAATATGTGTATGTTATATGCTTGTAATCTTGTCTTGAATTGTATGACTTTGGGATAATGTTTTGACATGCTATTGCTTGTAATGTGTTAGAAACAAGATTGAACTTGGTGGAAAAGTAAATATTAGAACAATCTAAAGCCAAGAGCAAAGGAGTGTGGATCCAAGACTAGCTAGCTTGGAGTATTGTGAGTGCAGTTACCTCTAGGGTTAGGACTATGTCCTAACCAATGTATTTTGTTACATTCTTGACATAATAATGAATTTAAGCATGAACTTGATCTAATAAGGGAATGATGACTAAATAAACACATGAAACTTGATCCTAGCCTTGAATGCATGTTTATTTTGAATGCTTATGCATGATTAAGTGATAGCATGATTGCTTGTATGTGCTATGATGCAATGTGAATGAATGATTAAAGACTTGCTTTAGATAACATGATATTGATGAAATGAAACATGAAACTACTTGATATGTGAGCTATGGCTCAATGGCCTAAGGGCCCAACATTAATTGAACTTGCTTGACATGAACATGATCTTGATCCTGATAAACTTGAATAAATGGTAAAACGAACAACCTTGGTAGCTAGTTGGATTAGGTAGAAGGGCATGCCTTAGAGTCTAGAGCTCATTGTGTACGAGTGGACTACGGTCTAGGGCTAAGGCCCCTATTTGGCAATAGACAGAGGGTACGTATGTGGTCTTTGGCGACAATAGGATGGTTGACCAGCACTACGGTGCATCTTGTGGCGACAGTTGGTTGGAGACTGATTACCTATACAAACTAAGTACCAAGGGGGTTGTTTAATGAAATAAAAAATGTAATAACAATTCAATTATACATGATACTTGTCTTGAATGCCATGAAATGTATGTTACTTGACTTGAAAGCATGACTCATTGGTTTATTGTTTTGCAAGCACGTGTGCTTGATTCATGAAATATGACTTCGTATTGCTTGTACTTGTTGGCTGAATGCTTGCTATCCTAGATAGGATAATCTTGATGCTTGAAAGACTAGATAAGGCCACTCTTGATGCTTTAAAGACTAGCTAAGATCACTCTTGATGCTTGAAAGCATTAGCTAGGTCTACACTTGATTAAAAGGCATAAAACTTGAAATAACAAATGGTTAGACTAGTTACTACCTCACTAAGTACATTTTTGTACTTATCACTTGTAACATCCCAAATCCTAGCCTAGAAGTATTGGAACCAAATTGCATAAATTGATAGCTTAATTGAATTTAGAATTAAGTTAAATTGAATAGTTATGGGCCTAATTGAAAAAATGTATGAAATGAGTGATCAAATTAAAAAGGACCAATTTGAATTAAGTAAGAAAGATTAGGCTTGCATGATAAATTCTATGATTCTCTTATTTTCCCTTGACTAATTATATGAGTAGTTACTAACTAAGGTTTGTTTAGTAAAATCCTAATTCCACTAATGTGCATATCCACATTTTCCATCATCTTTGTCAATTTCATTATGTTAGCCAATTGGAGAATAGAGAAAATAGAGTGAGAGAAAGCTTGAAAAATTCAGCCATTGAATAAGGGAATTAAGCTTGCATGTGTAGAGATTTTTCATTGAAATTAAGCTAGAAGCAAAGTAAGTAAGATTCTACATGTGTTCAATTGAATAGGTAACTATATTGTTGAATTAGACTGTTTTGATGATGTTAGGTGGAATTATTTATGGAATATGTGATTAGATGATTATATGGTAGTAGAATCATGCAAAATGAAGAATGAAAACTAGGTACAATGCTGGAAATTATGTGTTTATGTTGTTGAAATAAGCTAGGTTGCTGGAAATTGAAATGTGTTGTTGAAGTAAGAATTGAATGATTATAACTTAAAATTGAGCTATGGGATTGATGAATTGATTATGATCATGAATATAAATTGTAAAGAAGGTGTTAAACAAATTGAATTATTAGCAAAAAATTCTGGAAATGAAGGATAAAAGTATGAACATAGTCACACAACATAGAAACTGTTTTGTAGAATTGAAATTGAGTAAACATGCAAAATTAGGAATTGTAACCAACTTACTTTGTTTTGGCTGCCTTGAATAATGAATTAACATTGACTTAATATGTTTAGGATATCATATGAAATGAATTATAGGGCCTAAACATTGGTTAAAATGAATTTAAGGAATTAAAATGTGAATAGATACAATCTGCCCAGAATTGCTCTGTTCCGGACAGTCACTTTGAAAATTCACCAAATATTGTATAGATCAAATTCAGGGCTGAAATTTTGGTGACATGGTCCTTAGTATGTTTATTTTCATTAGGTGAAAACAGAACTGAAAATTGGGTCCTATGCTAGAAACTGTAAATAGGAATTGTTGGATAGTGCAAACTGTCCAGGCAGTGTAAATACCTTGTTTTTGAACAATAAACTATATTAATTGGCTAAGAAATAAAATGCAAGTCTTACATGGTCTTATATATAATTTTTTATCTTTCCAACGGAGTATAGTAATTGAAATTCCAACATACAGATTAATAGATATGGCTAATTAAAGGGACAGTGTGCAAACTGCCAGGAAGCAGTGTCCAGGGAGTTTGGGACTATTTTTCACCTATTAACAAACTGTTTCCAAAACAGTTTTGGGATATTTTAACCTGTCCAATTGTGCTTTAAAATGAAGTAATAACAATATGGAAATGAACTAGTAATAAATGATTAAAAGGAAGCATAAAAACAATAGCTATAGGACTTAGGTACAAATGTGGTAACATTGCTACTATGATTGTGCTTGTTTTGATGAAATGTGTATGTGCTATGCTTTCTAGATCGAGGACAGCAAGTTGGGGAAGAAGATGATAGGAGTGGACATCCCAAAGCTAGAGGCAAAGGGATTTGGATTCAAGACAATTGAATTGCTATGAGTATTGTGAGTGTAACTATCCTTAGGGTTAGGACTAGGTCCTAACCAACCTTGTTATTGTTTTATTCAATTTTATTGCCATGTAACATGACTTAAAACTTATTTGTCTAATTAAGGGAATAATGACATGTATGATAACTTGTTTGATGTCATCATCTACGTGTTACTTGGGTGTTAAGCAAATGTAATGAAATGTGTGTCATGTTGCATTGCTTATGCCTAAGGTATGAAATGGTATGCCTACTTGGAGAATAAGGTACGCACAATGCATACATATGCATGTGTTTGTGAATGTTATACATGACTGATTGAAATGAATTGAACAAGGATACTACTTTGTATTCATGTTATTCGAATAGCATGGATAGCTTTGTATTAGGAGTTAAGACTCCATAAGCCTAAGGGCTTGGCCTTTGAATGACATATTGTTGAATTGAATAAAGAATTGTACAAAGCTTAAATGAAATGGATAATCAACAACCTTGGTAGCTAGTTTGATAGATAGGAGGGAATGCCTTAGAATCTTGAGCTCATATTGGCACTACGGTGCATATTGGCACTACAGTGCATATTGGTACGACAATACCTATTAGCACGACGGTGCATATTGGCACTTCAGTGCATATTGGCACTATGGTGCATATTGGAACTTCGGTGCATATTGGAACTTCGGTGCATATTGGCACTTCGATCATATTGTTAAGATTTGATTATCTAGTAAGCTACTTACCGAGGATGTTGTAAGAGGACTTAATAATTCAAATGAACATTGCTTGTATTGTAAGAAACTTGTATGAACTTCCTTGCTATGAAATAAATGTATAGATGATGGCTTTGTGTGTGAATGCCTAATTGGTGATTAGAGTTTTTTGATTGCTTGTCACCTAAGCAAGATGATCGAATGGTACATGAGTATTATCATGTATGTTGGCTGTCTTCTAAGCAAGGTGTTCGGATGATATGCTATGATTACATGATGGATGTTACTTTGATTGAATGGGTGATATGTGAAACTTGCCTATGTTTTCCTCCTTGCAATTCGAATGGTACATGATTTATGGTGATGGTCTTGATTCTTTGGATTACATGTAAACTTGGACTTATATGCTTTGAAATTGGCTAATTTAGTGTTACCTCACTAAGTACATAACTTGTACTTACCACTCTACTCTTCATACTTCCCATAACAGATTAAAGATACTTCAAGAGGATATCTTGGGTTTGAAGCAACACTTGAGGCAAGCTTGAAAGTATGAATTCATACTCTTTGTATACTCCTAGTTTGGTGTCACTAGATTATGTAATATGTAGCCTTGATCATGCATTTGAATATGTGTTTAAGACTAGTTTGTGTAATGTTTTGATGGGCCTATTATGTAACCTATTTGGATGACTTAATCTATGTATAAGAACCATGATAACATGTATATATGAAGTAGATGTTGCGCATTTTGTGATGGAAACCCAATGTTTGTTGAATATTGTCTAATTTGAATGTTAGACCAATGTTGTATGAGCATGCATTTGTTCCTATGTTTATTGACATGATTCATCAATGACAAGATTGAGGCTAAGGTATGTTAAGCATGCATTATCTATGTATTAGCCAAGTATGCTATGAAATGGGATGACTTGATTGAAAAGAAACAATTGAAATGTAATTAGGGACTTCCATGTTGTTCGAATGGATGTAATAAGATATAAGTTGGATGCTTTTGTAATGAACTTGTTATTGGTTGAATAAGTAGTTTGTTGAGATGCAAGTAAGCTAGTTAAAGCATGTTTAGTGATCACCTAGAGTTATTCAAATAAGGTGTATAGAATTGAAATAAGGATTAAAGTTGTACCATGTTTAATAGTAACTTAAAGTGAAGTATGCCACACATGAGTTTGTTGTTTGAATGATATATGTGAATTGGATGGATTGGTAACATGATATTAGTAACTTATTTTATAAGCATAAAATGAAACAAAATGGTACCTAAATTAGTATGCTATGTATGTTATGGGTTTGCTTAATGTGATTTGTTGTATGTATTGTTTGTATTGAAAGTTTTAGTTTAGGTTACTTGCGTATCAAGTTAAGTACACCAAGGTTACTTGTTCGACAAGTAACCTATCAATTGCTTTGTTTTCATTATGGTAACGCTTCGGAATAGGGTTACGACTAACCCAGGGATGGGGTGTTACATCACTCTTCTTTCATTCTTCCCAACCTGCAGGATAAAGGATACGAGGTTGCTTGATCTTGAATCCTGTTACCTTGAACAAGAAGCAAGACACTCAAGTTTGCCTAAGTATGAGTTCATACTTATTTTGTATATCTCTTAGAATGGTGGCACTTGATTGTATATAGATAGTTGAACATGCATCTTAAGACTTGTATGTATTGAACTTGATGGGCCTACCTATGTTATGTATATAGTATCATGTATGTAATGAACCTAGATAACATGTAATGGTTGAATGTTGTTGTGCATTTGTTGATGAAATGGAATGATCATATGATGACCTAGTTGCCATGAAACAATTAAAAAGCCTTGTCATGTTATTGTGTATGTTTGAGTTAAAGGTAGAATGTGATGAACCATGTTGATCCCCTTCCATTCGAATGCATGATCCTAAAGGGTAGCTTGAATGTAATTATACCTTCATGATTGTGTTATGTATGCTTGTGTAGTTGTTGCCGAATGCTTAAAACTAGAATAAGCCTTGAATGGCCTAGTTTCATGCTTTGTAGTATGTTGGGTAATGGTCGAATGGTTTAATGTAAGATTAGGATGATTACCGAATGTATATGAGTAGAATGTGGATTGAATTGGAAGCATGAAACACTAAGGTAGTTTGAACAGGATAGGTAACAAACAATGAATGTTGTAAAATGAATCATGTAAGTAATAACTTGTAAAATAAGCATGAAATTAGTTAAGCATAGTAACCTATTCGAATGGATAGTTTGGAATAAGTAAGAATCAAATTTAAGGTTGCTTGCATGAAAAGAAATGTATGATTGGTAGCCTTGCCTAGTTTCGAATGCTTTGGATGATTAAGAGTCAAATGTGTTTTGCTTGTATGTTAAGTAAGCATGAATGTTTGATTGTTTGTATTGTTCGGATGTCTTGTATTGCTTATCATGTCCTTGCTTGCTTGCTAAGTAACGCTCCCGAACCGGGTTACTACTAGCCGGGTTGGGGGTGTTACAATGCTTACCCTAAAACACATCAAGAAAGTATTATAAGTAATTACTTAGTGAGGTAGTTGATCAACCATAAGTATGAGTCAAATGTTTTATATTACGACTCTATTACTCCTTCGGACCCATCGAAGTTAGAAAAATGTCAGGATCGACCCATCATAACTCATCTTATTCTCAAGTTCTAACATATCATATACAGCATCAACATATAAATCGCAAGTATGAATTACTTGACATGTAATTCACCAAACATACGAATCTATCAAAAACACGGGTTATTTTATTTCGTATACAACTATCTAATTGCACACATATTAATAAATTTATATATCAGTCCAATGTGTATTTATATACACTAAACAATTTATTGTACTTGTATACATATATGCACATTTATCTCAAATCAGACCACATATTATATTAACATGCCAAAATAATCAATTTTCAAGTACATATACAAATGTTTACAAAACAGTTCATATATTTATTTAACATACCAAAACAGTCCCGTTTTTCATGTAAACATAAGCATGTTACAAAACAGTCCATATATTTATTTAACATACCAAAATAGTCCAGTTTTTCATGTAAACAAAAGCATGTTACAAGATAGTCCATATATTTATTTAACGTACCAAAATAGTCCCAATTTTCATGTAAACATAAGCATGTTTCAAAACAGTGCATATATAGACATATACGTACATTTTAGGGCAGCAATACATGGGTGTATACTTTATACCCTAAAACAGTCCAACATTGACATGTACATACATTTCAGGGCAACAACACATGTATGTACAATTAATATAATTAAAACAGCCCCAACATGTTTAATTCTAAACAAAGCTGTCCATATAACATGTTCATACAATTTAAACAATACACAACAATTCATTTTACAAGTATACACAACGTGTTTAATTCTTAACAAGCAATCTAGATACTTGAATCCAATGAAGTCTGTCGTCAACAGGGGTACTCAAAGTACCAAACAGGGGACCAAAGTCCATACAGGGGAAGAATCTATTTTAGTGTACTTACCTCGAAGCACTTACCTCTAGCTCAAGTTAGCATTTACAGTATTACAATCAACAATGAAATAAAGCACGTAAGTTAAATACAAACATTGCTCATGAAAGCCATGAGCTAATCCACGGCTTTAAAATTACACTCACCTCCTATCCCGAAGTTACGGGATACCTGAATCCACAATTTCCTTAGCTTACACTAACTCAATCTCCTATTCTCCCTTATCGTGACATGTACCTCAACTAGAAATAGCATTCATTACAACTATTTCAATTCATTTGTACTTATCATTACACAAATTAGCCCCTTTTACAATTATATCGATGCAAAACAATCCCAATTATCGATATGCATATACACATGTTCAAAACAATTCCATATGTTTACCATACTTTCAAATCACCCACCCGTTCTTACATATACATTTTTATATTCTAAAACAGTCCCCTATCTTTGGATACTCAAAAATAGTCCTAAAAATATATTTGTATACTTTATCACATGAAAACAGTCCTTAGTTTATTTATATATGTAGAAAACAGCCCCCGAAACATATATTTACATACTTTGACATATCAAAACAATCTCAAATTTATATATGTATATAGGAAACAGTTTCGGGTTTATATCTGTATAGAAAACAGTCCAAACATCACATATACGAATACATAAACTTCATGGCAGCTTACATGCTTTTCAAACATAACAAGTCAGTCCAAACTTCACATATACGGATACATAAACTTCATGGCAGCTTACATGCTTTTCAAACATAACAAATCAGTCCAACCTTTACATATATACACATTTAAACACCATAAAACAGTCCACTAATTTCCAGATTTAAACAAAACAGCCCTTGTCACACGTATACACATTTAAAAACCATAAAAGAGCCCACTAATTTACAGATTTAAACAAAACAGCCCTTGTCACATGTATACACATTTAAACACCAAAGAAGGGTGAAGAGATAGAACATCACCTTTTTCCTTATGTAAAACCACTAAACCCTCAAATTTCAAGCATAAATCGAAGCTCCCAAATGTGCTCCCATGGCTGTCCAAGAATTTCCTCTCTCGCTCCTTCAAAGAAATCGGTTTTTGGGATAAAGAATGAAGGAGCGGAGAAGACCAATGCTGAAACTCCCTCCACTCATCTTCACCACTCATGGACAAGTATCCATGTCCCTTTTCTATTAATGTTTTAGCATGCAACTCTCATGTCTCATTTATTAGTCAGTTTAGTCACTAGCATAAAGAGCTTTATTTCTTTTAATTCTAACATTTCAATCCTATATTTTAAATTAGTTACCTCTAAATATAATTGATTAAATTGTTTAGGAATTCGGATGGGTAACTTTCTTCTAGGCATAATTTAGGGGTGTTACACACACTTATGTATTTTTTTAAGGTATCAACATGTATACTCTCTCATTCAACTTCTATCTAGGTTATAGTATGAATAGCCAAAGTATGAAACCTCTAAGTTACCAAGACCCATGTAAAATATATAATATCATGCATACTATACCAGCATTATATCTACTATATGAATCTCATAGTCGATCGATCATAAAAGAATAAATGGCCCTTTACAAACTTAAATAAATAAAAAGCTGGAATACATCTTGAACTCAACATGGAAAAACAATGCTCATGCATACTTAAACTATGTGCCACCAACTAGAAGTTCTAAGGAAGGTACTCTGACAAACGTGATTGCTTGAAATCACGTTCGAGCTCAGAAGACGGCAAAAAGTGTACATATCCTGAAATGTAGTCAGAGAGAAATGAAGGGAGATAAGCTAACGCTTAGTGAGGTAGTGTAAGAATTAAAGAATTATAAGTACTTAGTATATTTTCCTCTTTTCTATCAAATAACTAGTCATTGGTCAATCAAAACTCTAACCATTAGGGATTCACCCAATCGTAGACACAAGAATTAACAAGTACTTATATATATATATATTCTATTACACCTTATGTAACACCCCGAAATCTGGCCTAGTCAAAATTGGGTTTCGGCGATCAGAAACCCTATATCCAAAATGTTTAAATATTGTATTGATGTTGACCAAAAGGTCAATTGTATAGATATTGGACTCTAATTGAGTCAAATTATTGATTAAGGACCTTATTGAATGTACGGGAAACCTTTTAGTGGCTAAAATATAGAAATTGAAAGTTTGGGGGTACAAGTATAGTCTACCGAGAGTTGAGGGACTAACCTTGCGATTACCCCCTCATCTATTATAATTTCCATACGTGGGATTATCGGGAGGGCTTCCTTCATTGAAAGGAAAGCCTTCAATTAAAACAAATCAAATAGCTAGAGTTTAGTAGCTTACCCAAAACCTCTCCAAGCAAGTATCTCACCAAGCTATCATCTCTACCTAAGCAAGCAGCTCCATTGGAGCTTGATTTTCATTGATTTATTGTTATCAAATCATTGCAAGTGATCGGGTAAGCTAAAACCCCAAACAACCATTCAATTCCATGGATATATCAAGCTTAATCACAATATAAGGTTTGGCCATCCATGGATTTTGATAGCTAATAGCTATATTAAGCCTCAATATTGAGTTTGATATCCTTATATTGATTTCAGTATTGTAATATTGGATCTAACCGAATCCTATTATTTTTACCTACCTTAAGAAGTTGGTAGAGACCATCCATCATCACCAACAAAAGCTAGGAACAAGGAGATTTCCATATGAGTCTTGAAATCTTCAGAATATCGAGGTCAATGTAGTCAGAGTCTTGGGATTAGGCTAGGTGCCTTTCCCGACTTCATCGTTAATAGAATTGTCATTGCTAACTTTGTTGTTAAGGATCATTGCATCGAATCCCTTATCGGACATTATGGTAAGTATTGGTAAGATGTAGCATCGAGTATTGAGCATTGCTAATGCTGTCATCATTATTATTTAACATCGGAAATAGCTATCATTCTTTCCATTGAATATTGTTATTGCCATTATCATTGCCATTGTCTTTGAACCATGAAAGTCTACGATATTGATATAGTCATTGTCATTGATCATTGATTCCAACATCGTTATGGTTATCGAAATATTGAAAATGAATCATCCGCTATTGATGTTGTCATTGAGAACATTGAAATATTACTATCGACATTGATACTATTATTGAACATTGATATTGAATCATTGCTTATTAATAAAGCTATCGAATATATTAAATATTATCATTGCTATTGAACACCGATCATTGGTGTTGTCACTAGACCTTGGATTCAAAGGACATTGGATACAATTGGCATGCCATAGAAATCATGAGCTCAGTGTACGGGTGAACTACGGTCCTAGGGTTACGACCTATATTGATTTGGCGAGGCGGAGGGATGAGTTGTGATATTGGTCATATTGGCGAGGCGGAGGGACTAACATTCATTGATTTGGCGAGGCGTAAGAATTCGTGTATCCAATATCCGAAATTAATCCAAGGGTTATTGATGAATTAAGGATTCATTGTAATTGAATATGTTCATTGCATTGTTTCTATTTGTAACACCCATAAAACTCGGCTGAATCGATTAAAAGGAAATTTAGGTTAATACCCCTAGAGATAGTTTACAAATATGTTGCCAAATTTATAGTAGCTTAAATTATTTTTTTATGATATCTTTTAAAGTGATTCACAAATAAGATAAGAACCTATTAATAAGCTTGTATAGTTTACAAGACAGATTAGAAAAGAATGGAATGAATTAGGGATCAAATCAGAAATTGAGGAAAACTTTAATGATTTTTTCGAAATGACTAAAATGGATTACAAGTGAAATAAGAGGATTGCATGATGAAAGGTTTAGAATAGAGGGACTTGCACACATGTCACATGAAGAGCATGGCATGTGGGAGAGGTTCGGCCACATGGAACTAAAAATTCCATGAGTCATATTCCTCCTCCTAGTGAGAACCCAAAGATGAGGAAAAAAAGGGAGAAGAATTTGTGTGATAGCCTTGGAGTTTTAGAGAAAATTTAGAGCTTGGACATATAGACTCTTGCATCTGCTCGGCTACATATAAGAAAGGGTAAGAGTTCATGTTACAATTTTTGTTTTAGATCCTAATTTAGAAGGCTATGCGTGTATTCATTGTGTGAACCAAGTAGGATTGTTATTTAGTTAGAAACCGAAGCTAAGATGAGATCTCTCCCTGAATGATCGAATGTTTTATGCTTTTGAATTGAACTTTTGAATGATAAATATGTATGAACTAATCGAATAGAGTATGATCAACATACAACCAATGTTGTTTACAATTGTGAACGATATACTGGATAGAATAAAAGAGTTGAACTATGGATTGATCATAAGTAAATAGGTTGCCTCAATTCACTTTTAATTGAGAAATACATACCTATAGAGAGGGCTGTTTTGAGTCCAAGACAGTAGTAAATGGACAATAGGACAAAATATTATGTAGGTGAAAGCATTGCTTTGTTTTAGTGACTACATGTTCAAAATTGATTGCTTAGAATGAAGTAGATAGTAAGTATATTTTGGACTGCCCTGTTTTTATACTTGCACATGTTGTTAGAGGCAGCCTTTATAGATCTAAAACAGTGGAGAACCTGATTTGTATTCATAAAGTCGAAATTAAAAAAAATTGTTTATGTTAATTAAGGACAGTTTGGGGTAACTAAAGATATCATGGACTGTTTGACTGAAATGAAAGACATTGGACTATTTTAATTAAAGTTTGATATTGTGTTATTAGAAATTTAAGGGAAAATGTGATTGCTTTGCTTCGAGAATTATTGGTGGATTGTCACAGGAGTGTGAAATGCATACATGTGATGTCTTAGGTGTTGTTTTGTATATTGCAAGCATTGTTCATTATTTAGATTCGCATACACAGTAAAGACATGTTTAAATAACTCAAGAAGCATATAGAAAATTTGAGGGTTTGGCATTGAACCACGTATGCATATATGGAAACAAATTGAATTGCTTAAAAAGATGTTGAGTGTGCTTCAATAAAGGGTCAACTAGTCGAATGATTGATAATCAAATTCTAAATATATAACTATATCGTTGCTAATTAAATAAAAAAGGGGGCTGATTGGTGAATCAAAACATAAATTGTTTGTTAACAAGTGAAAGGTTGTTTTGCAAAGCTTAAGAACTGTTCTATAATTATCGTGAACTGTTTCGTAAATGCAAGACTCAGGTGGACTATTTTTAAGTATAAGAGATTGCTTTGAATGATTATAAATACACTAAAGATTGTTCACAATGATCTGAAAATTAATAGATTGCTTGTGAGCATATATATGAAATTTAGAAGTAGTGGATTGTTTCATTAACATAAATGTGATATTTTGGTGCATTAGAATAGCATGTTAGACTATTTATAAGTGCATATATTTATACGGTAAATTGTTTGGTGTATATAGATACATAGGTAAATGTATGAGACTGATTTGAATGTATAAGAAAAACATTAAGGGCTGCTTATGCTTGTACATGTATACTCATAAAATGTTGGACTGTTTAGAAGATCATAAAAATGTTGGGATTGTTTTTAATACATGAAAATGCAATAGAGCGGTTTTAAATAAATGCATGTGAATATGAAGAACATGTGGACTGTTTTTAAATAAATATGGATATGTAGGAACTGTTTTGTACATCTACATGAACACATACATGAGAATAGATTGTTTTTGGATGTACATGTATATGTTTAAGGGCTATTTTGTAGATTGATTAAATGGGCTAGATTGTAAGTACTTGTTATTTGCTTGAGGTAGATATCATTATAAGGAAGCGTAGAGGAAAGGTTTTAGATAAAAGCTAAAGGTATTTGTGGATTCAGGTATCCCGTAACTTCGGGATAACAAGTCAGTGTAGTTGCAATTGTTTCGGGTCACACGAAGTCATTCCAATTTTTGTTTCGATTGGATTGTCGTTTATATGTTATGGGATGAATCAAACATATTCATTATTGCATAAAGCTCATATAGAGCATCTGGGATTGGGATACATACATGGCATTGATGTAACACCCTAAAAATTGGCCTATAAATGTTACCACAATCTAAACTATAGGCTGATTGAATTCATGAGCTAATCAATTTAAAGAAGAATGAACATTAGCCATCCTTAAGATAAAATAAGTGAAATTAGAACCAAATTGAATTGAAATTAAAACTAGAAGTCACAAATGAAAGGATGAAATTATGATCATGCAAAACTCTATAGATTGCATGTAAAATATAATTAAAATCAAGGCCTTGACACATCTTCTCATTTGAAGAGAACATGTGCCAATTTGGATGGTGACTCATGGCCAAGGAGGAAAGATGAACAAACATATTGTTATCTTCCTCCCATTATCATCCACCTTGTCCGATTATTGAGAGAGAAAAGGGGAGAGAAAATCTTCATGCAACAGCTTCAAATTCAAGCTTCTTGATTCAACCTTGATCAAATTTAGCTTGGAGAAGGTATAATGCTTGATTTCAACTTGTTATAGAATGTTTGAATGAGTGATTGATGATGTTCCTGTTGTATAAATTGAATTGGATGATTGTTATATGTGTTAGAAGAATGCTAGCTTCAATTTGAACTTGAGATTGTGGATACTAGTAGTCAATTTGATAAAGGAAATATGTATAGTTGCTGGAAATTTGAGAAATATGTACATGGTTGAAAACAATCTTGATTAGGGACTGTTTTGGATAGTGAAAATGTTTAGACATGTACTTGGATATAGAACCCTGTTTTAATCATGTATCTAGATAAAATGAAGATTGAATTGAATATATAACTTGCTGGAAAATGACTACACCTAATTGGACTAGTTAAATTAGGCAATGGACTGCTCAATTGGTAAATTGGATGTGCAATGTTAATCAAATAGATCAAATTGGATTCAACATGATAATGCCCTATTTTAAGCATATTGCTAGGTGTATTAGATTGACCTAGACATGTAAGAACTTGAAAATGAATTGAATTTACATGTTAGAACCTTGTTAAAATGAGTTAAGAAGCTAGAATTCAACCTAGTGTAATCTGCCCAGAATGCTCTTTTCTAGGCAGTAACTTTGCAAAATCGCTATAAATTGTATATAATGAATTTAAGGCTAAACTTTTTATGGACAAAACCTTGATATGTCTAAATTTATTAGGAGAAAACAGAACTGAATTATGGATTTTAGAATGAAATCTAGAGAAGAAACACTAGGGACAGTGCAAATTGTCCAGTGTGACAAATTACCCTGTCTTTAAGTTAAAAACTTTATTAATTGGAAAAGAACTAAAATGCAAGCCTTATATGGTTATAAAGACAATTACGTTATCTTTCCAACAATATAAACCAATTGAATTTCCAACATACATAATGAATGTTATGCATGATTAAGTGACTAGAGTGCATGCTGCGTGGCAGTAGCAGCATAGGTAATTGCACACTGTTTTGTGGCAATTTATAAACTGTTTTGTAAACAGTTTTAGGACATTGATTCTACCTTGTTTTACATGAACTATAATATAGATAAGTGTAGTTAAGTGTAATGAAGAATGTACATGAACATGCTGCCAGATTTGTGTATGATATGTACTTGTAACCTTGCCTTGATTGAGTGATCACATGAACTTCTTTTTACATGTATTTGTTGTGTAATGTGATAGAACCAGGAGTAAACATGGTGGAAGAGGATAGAGTGGATCATCCTAAAGCCAAGAACGAAGGAGAGTGGATCCAAGACTAGCTAGCTTGGAGTATTGTGAGTGTAGTTATCTTTAGGGTTAGGACTAGGTCCTAACCAATGCATACATGTTTACCTTCATTAAATGCTTAAATGAACCTAAAAAGAACCTGACCTAATAAGGGAAGAATGGCTTGTAATGCATGAAATTTGATCACAACTTTGAATACATGATTAATTCGAATGTCCAAGCATGATTAAGTGATAACATGGATGCTTGTATGTGTCATGATACAATGTGATTGAATGCTAAAGAATTCTTGAGATATCATCTCATCTTGAATAAATGAAATATGAAAATTACATGAAATGTGAGCTATGGCTCAAATGGCCTAATATGGAATGAACTTGCTTGACATGATCTTGATCTTGAAACACTTGAATAAATGGTAAATCAAACAACCTTGGTAGCTAGTTAGACTAGGTACAAGGGCATGCCTTAGAGTCTAGGGCTTATTGTGTCAGGGTGGACTACGGTCTAGGGATAATGCCCCTATTTGGCGATAGACGGAGGGCACATATGCGGTCTTTGGCGACAGTAAGAGGGTTTGACCAGCACTACAGTGCATCTTGTGGCGACAATTGGTTGGAGACTCGATTACCTATACAAACTAAGTACCAAGAGGGTTGTTTAATTGATAACAATTGTAATAACAATCCTAAAACACGTGTGCCTTGTCTTGAAAGCTATGAATAGTTACTTGTCATGTAAGCATGACTTTCTTGATTACTTGTTTTGTAAGCATGATGTGCTTGATTCATGATATGAAAACATGATGTATGAATTTTTTATTCTTGTTCTTAATAGCCGAATGCTATGATCCTTAGCTAGGATTACTCTAATGTTTGAATCCTTAGTTATGATTACTCTAAAGCTTTAAAGCATTAGCTAGGACTATCTTAATGCTTGAAATCCTTAGCTAGGACTATACTTAATTAGATGACACAAAACATGATATAATAAAATGCTTAGAACTAGTTACTACCACACTAAGTACATTATTGTACTTATCACTCTCGTTTTCATTCTTCCCAACTACATGATAAAGGATGCGAGTGTAGCTTGATCTTGAAGCCTGATTCCTTGAGCTAGAAGCAAGTCACACAAGCTTTGCCTAAGTATAGTTTCTTACTTGTTTTGTATATCTCCTAGATTGGTGGCACTAGATTGTTTAGAGTGTAGATTGATCATGTATTTTGGTACTTGTATATAATGTTCTTGATGGACCTACTATGTTATGAATTTAGTAACAAGTATGTAATAAACCTAGATAACATGTAATGAATGATGTTTTACTGCACACATATTGAATAAACTTATGAAATGTTCAAGTGAACTATCTAGCTTACATTGATGTTCGAATGCCTTGTTATTGTACATGTCTTGCTTTAATTGAATGTAGGATGATCGAACCATGCTTGCTTGTATTGTAATCGAATGCCTTGGGAACTATATGGTCACTTGTGTGTGTGTGTATACCATGATGTATGTGTTTAGGTATTAGAATGAGGATTGTCGAATGGTTAGGCATGGAATAAGACTTGAATGAAACTAGTTACATGTAAATTGGATGACCAAATGATCATCTTTAGAAATCTAAGTATGAAATGTTAAAAGATATATAAACTAAGGATCAATGAATTGAATGGAAGCATGTTACACCTAGGGTAATTTGAATGATAAGGTTTAAATGAAGTTAAATGTAATGCTAAGTAGTAACGTACAATGTAAGTATAATAGGAAACAATTTAATGGTCTTGTTCGAATGCCTATGATGTCTTGAAATCAAAAGTATACTTGGTTGCTTGTTAGTTAAGAAACTCATCTAATAAGGATGAGTTATCAATGTTTGCCTTGTTGCTTGCTTGCTTGTATTGTATTGCTTGTCCTTGCTTAAGTAACGCTCTCAAGCCGGTTTGCATCTAGCCCGGGGTAGGGGGTGTTATAATTGAAGTATCATGGTTAAGGTATGTATTACATATGCATCATGAATGCTTGCTATGCTTATTTATGATGTGTAATGATTGTGGAATTGAAAAATATATATATATATATATATATATATATATATATATATATGTATGAGCCTTGCCCTTAATTAATATCGATCCTTAATCCTTGAAGGCATAAAATACAAGAAACAATATCAAGTCCTTAAGTTATAAGAATTCACACTCTAAGGAGTCAAAAGCTTAATTTTTCAATAACACGCTAAGGAAAGAATTAAGTAAAATTACTTACAACATAAGATATCCCCCTAATCTCAAGCATAAGATACGTAAGTTGCCTGAGTAATGGAAGACCTTTGACAATTTGGCATGGTATAGGGTACATATTTCAGGGAATACGTTCCATGAGCTACGGCTCGGGGGACGACCCATTTATATGTGATATTTGGTGATAGTTGGAGGTAACAGGGGAGATGATATGAAGATTGGCGACAGTTGTTTGGATAGTTGAAGAAGTTAGAATTGTTATGTTTCTGATACTATCCATTACTATATGCTTTGGACTATGTATAATTTGGACCTATACGGTCAATCGCAGGCCAATGATACTCATGCCCAAATGTGTTCCAAGGCAAACAATTTAAAAGATATGAACTATAATATTAAGCTTTGAAAAGAATCATTGATAAGATATGCTATACACTTAGATGAGCTCAGATATGAACTTTGATAAGAAAGATAAGCTTTGTGGAAATTTCTGATAAGATTTGGAAGAATTTCTAAAAGCCTTACTAAGGGTATGATATGATAAACCATGAACCTTGACAAGATATGAAAGAGTTCAACATAACCTTTGAAGAATCTTCGAATAAGACTTGAAACAATATAACCTCTAAATCAGCTTCTAAGTAATAAAGCTATGTTAAGGTTAACACTAAGATATAAAAGAAAACATCCTCGAGTTATATAATCTTGTAATTTCCTTTGAATTCTTATTTGATGTTATTTCTTTAATCTTGGTCATGTTATGGTCACTACCTCACTTAGGCTATAAGCCTAATGCATTCATTATCATACATTAAAGGTTATTTATGGCTCGTATAACCCAATCGTGTTCAAAAGGTTGCAAGTCATCACTTGGGATCCAAATGGAATATGATTTCTCTTAGTTTTAATACTCCTATAATGGTGGCAATATAGTTATGTCTATACATGTAGAAACTTTCATTATTTGGCTTGTAAATATTAAGGATAACCTATGTTTGTAATCTTAAGCTTGATATGATGCTTGGTTGGTTGTCTTAAACTATTACAGTTGAATTTAAAGGAAACCTTGGATTGATGGTTGTTCAAATTGTTGCTTGGAATGTAAGTTATGTTGCATGATGTTTTATCGATGACTTGAGGATTGAATGATCTATTATGTATTGTTCAGGTATCATGGCTTGAGAATTTGCATAGGTCTGACTCAATATGGTGCTTATCATTAAAATGAGAAAAATATCTTAATCATAAAGAGTTAAGAGTTAGTAAGCAGATAATTATCATACTTCGAGCTAGGTGTTTTCATAAATGAAGATTTTAATTCACTTCATGACGATTAGCATAATACACTATGATTGTTTGAGATTGATGGCATATATTGCCAAGTACTTTGATGTTAAAATGTTAAGTGAACAAGCTTGTTTGGTGTACTGTGATCAGGGAATGGAAGTCTGATTGCTTAAATTCTCACAAGCCAGAGATATGTATAGTTTGAATGATTAAACAGTAACTATGTTAGTCGTTTGAATCTAAAAGTCTTTATTGAAATCTCTGTTTCAATCTCATTGATAATTTAAGACAAGTTACCTCCAATTGTTAATGATCAAAACATAAATCATGAGTTTTGATTTTAGAGAAGCCTATACGTTAATCCTATTTAGTAATTCAAGTGAGTTAGATAAAGGCTTTAATGTTGCTGAATTTGTTGATCTTACAGGTATTACGCTTGGTTAATTGTACTAAGTTATCTTTAGAAATTCTATGAACTAGATTAATGTTTTAATGCTAATGATAAAACCCTAAATTATATTGATACAAATTTTGAAATGAAAAGAATTAAGTTTAGTCCAAAAGGAGTAGGACTCGATCATTGTCATGGTTCATTGAGTCTACTGTTTTGTCAAATGAATGATTTTAATTTTATGGATTATCTTCATTTATTATATGCCTAAGTATAGTTTAACTTATAAATTTATAAATAATTCATCAAGTGTTTTAATGAAACATCTCAAGGTAGCTAAGCTAACGAGTAATGAAGATTGAATATGGTTGAATTTAATATTTTTGGTTAAGGGTTTAATTAAGTATGCCAATTTTGATTGATTGTTTGTTTAGTAATCACTTCCTAATTCGGTTTATCTTTTAAACCGGGTTAGGGGTGTTATACTACTGATCCATTGCATTGTTCCTATTGATCTATAGCATTGTCATTGTCAAGTTATGAGTTGGAGTACATTTCCTTGATATTGTGTTTTAATTGTGACTACCTCACTAGGCAATTGATTCCTAATGCATTGTATCTCATCCATTTCAGGTTAAGAGATTCAACGTCGGAGATCGGAGATGTTGTTGCGTTGTACACGTCACAAGCAAGTGTAAAGCAAAGTATATCGAAACTATGAACTCCTAGTAGGGTGGCAAAGTTCCTAGAATAGTCGTATAAGGCTCTTTTGATATGTATATTTTGTGCTTGTGGGATGTTAGTGCACAAGGCCTAAAATGAACTTTTCATATTGCTTAAAAGGGACTAAAAGTGAATATTTGTCTCTAAAAAATGAAAACGTAGTAAATAGATTCGAATTATCACAAAATTTGGCATGCTAGTAGTTTACAATGTTTAAAACTTACTGGAAAATTTTTATTGCAGTTGGACCTTGGCTGATAGGTTAAATCGAATAAAAACCAACAAAAATCTGTCATTATAGGGCAGGGTGTATGGATATGGTTGATAGCGTATCGGTAGGGCTTTGCATATTTGGTCATGTCAACGATGATCAACATGGGGCATATCAATATGGCCTAGGCATATCGCTACAGATTTTGGCTATTGGAATTTGGGTGTAAAAATGGTATCGATCTAGGGTCAAAGCGTATCGATATGAAGTCAACATCGTCAACCAGTATCGGTACGGCCCTCAACCGTACCGGTACAATCTTATTGCCCTTGAATTTGGAATTTGGGAATTAGGTTTAGCATACCAATACGGCCATAAGGATATCAGTACGGTGACAGTTAATTTTGTTAAAAGTAAAGAACCTAGTTTTGTATTGTTTACAAAATGGTTATTGATTAATGCACGGCTTAATTGAATGGGCATATGAACTCCAAATAGTATGAAAATTTGTATGATTATTGGTTACATGATGAATTTCATTTTAGTAAGATGGGTTTCAGAATCGAACCACTAAATTACTCAAATTATGATTAAGTCCCTAAACCTTGTAAATGTTATAATTTGGTCCTAATTTGATAATCATAGACTCATGTTAGAATAATTAAAATTTTTATATTACTCATTCTTGAATGTTGAGCCTATTATTATCGTATCGATCATCGTTTATTTCATCAGTAGCATACTCTGACCTGATTCTCGACGAGGCCGAGAATGGGGTGTTATATTTGAGTATCAGAGCTAGAGTTTAGTTGATTCTAGGACTAAAGCGAAGAATATAGCATTGTTATTGTGTTACTTTACCACCTAGGAGTTATACATTGTGTATATTGTGACTTTTCGACTAATTCGATCTCTTCATATTATAGGTATGTCTGAGATAAAGAAGGCTCATATTCACGAGCATGACATTGGTTCCTCGACTCGTGGAGAGGAAGTAAAGGGGACCCACTAAACCCACCTAATCCCCTACCTCAGCATGCCGAGCTAGTAGTGCCTGATGCACAGGCAGAATGTTATCGGAACATGACTGACATGTTCAAGAAATTCATGGCATCTATGATGTCCAAGATGGTGGTGCAATCAACCCCACCAGTTGTCCAATATGCTCGAGCCCCTACTAATAAGTTGGCGTCACTCTGAGCCTCCACCTTTACTAGATAGGATGATGAAAATTTTGAGAATGTAGAATATTGGCTGGACAACGCGCTAAAGCTCTTGAACAAACAACGCCCTTGCATTGCTAGCCGATGAAGCGCTTTAGTGGTGGGAGACCACTATTCTCACTATTCCTGAAGGAACTGTCACTTGGGAGTTCTTCCTCCAAGAATTCCAAAAGAAATATGTTAGTTAATACTATATTGCAGAGAGACGTAGCATCTTTCTTCACCTAAAGCAAGGTGGTTGACCTATTGAGCAGTACATTCATGATTTATGCAAGTACTGCCATTATGGTGCAGAGTACATCAAGAAGGAAGAAGACAAGTCAGGGATGTTTATTGCTGGGCTTAGTGATGAATTACGCCCTACGTATACTGCTTTGGGAATCCAGTTTGTAATTACTGCTGGAAATGACATCCAGCGGATCAGTGTCGTAAGTAGACTTGAGCATGCTTCTACTGTGGTGAACAGGGTCCTTTCATCCGTGATTATCCCTTGGGTGCAACCGATTCTATGGCTATACGGGCAAGCACTGCATCCCCTACTCTGTTCTTCTGAGGTAAGGGGTCAAGACAAGGTTCGTCAAGAGCTACAGGGAGACCCAGTGGCTCTGGCAAGGCACCGAGTAAGCAAGAATCCAAGACTCCTGCTCAGATGTATCATGTGAGGAGCATGGAGGAAGAAGATGGTCCTGATGTCCTTGTAGGTATCATTAAACTGTATTCCTATTCTTTGTATGCATTGATTGACCTTGGCTCTACTCATTCTTTTATAAGCACTGGACGAGTTAAGAAGCATGGAATAACTAGTGAACCTATAGCATCAAGAATCTCTATAACTAATCCACTGGTGATTGTGTCACCATAAACCTTATATGTAAGAATTCCCTTTTGGTGATTCAAAAGATTCCTTTTGTGGCCAACATGTTGGCTCTACCGATCCAAGAATTTGATGTGATACTAGGTCTAGATCGGCTTAGTGAGCATCAAGCTTTGGCGGATTGTAACAAAAGAATATTGTATCTCTGAGGCCTTGGCAAGGAGACCATTGTGTTGTTGAGTTCAAGAAATCCTTCCTTGTATGCTTTGACAATTGAGGCTAAATATGGGCCACAATTATCGGATTTTGATACTGTGTGCGAATATTTTTATGTCTTTCTTGATGAACTTTCGGGTTTACCCTGTTACGCGTAATAAGTGCTACGCAATTGTGTAAGTATACACGTTGCAAGTTATAGTATAAAAGATATCGTCTCCACAGAGATTGGTGCCACTTCAAGAATCTAGTCTCTTGCACTGTAAAAAGTAAAAACACAAATAAAGGATTATAGGAGTATTAACTAATAACTAATCTAGAAAGCAAATAATTAAAAGGCGATGTAATTAAATGAGAGAGATAGGCCAGGTTATCGTGAGTTGAGGTGTGATAGCCGATTGGATCGTCTTGGTAAAAGAGTGAACGGGCAACTCAATTGTCGTGGCAACTTGCACAATGAGGTTGCCTTGGCAACTAATCGATGGTTGCCTGGGCGACTAGTTGGGCAACTACTTGGGCGTCTGAGCAACAACCTTCAAGGTTCGGCAGAGCATTCTTCAATGGTTTCTTCTTATTCCTAAGTCTAAACTCTAGCTACTTGTGCATGCCTTGATAATACATCCCTGCGTGAATCAAGGGTGAATAACAACCAATCTTGCGTTCCTCTTAGCAGTTGAAATCCTTGACTTATTCTTAAGCCCGATTAATCTTCACCATCAATAGATTGAATAAAGATTATATTCATTCGTTTCTTGAATCTAACTCTCCCGATATTAGATAAATAGATGAAGTTACGAGATCCTCTCCCAATTCACTCGCAAACAAGAATAAGAGGCAAGAATGAATAAACCTTGAATAGAAAAGTGCAAACTCTTATTACCTAAACAAAATCTAATAGTTTCTCACAACCACAAAACACAATAACCATAGCCAAATAAATTTAGTTCATGGCTAGGTTCCAAAGAAACACAAGATAAATAATCCCTAGCATGAACCTAATTGAACAAGAAAGAAAAAGATGAAGAATTGAAACTTGTCAAAATCTCCTTGCCCTAGATGCTTGTAAAAAATTCTCTCTTCTTGCTCTCCTTGGAGTTGTCGAAATTCCCCTCTAATTTATAGGGCTAGGTCAAAGTCCTTCTTTGAGGAGGAAGTTAAGTTGGAATTAAATTATCTTTAAAGAATATAATTCTTTATTATAATTATATTCCTAATAGAACTTCTCATATCTTCTTGGAATTTAATTCTTCTTTAATCTCTTCGTGGAAATCAAATTCCTTTGGGATTGGGCTTTGCTCCACGTCATCTTGGACTTGTCTAGTCATCAATTTCGACTACCATATCACCTTTGTTCTTTGTCGACAATTGCCCTAGCAACTGGCTCGACGTCTCCTTCATGCATTGCCCTGGCAACTAGCTCAGCATCTCCTTCATGCATTGCCCTGGCAACTAGCTCTAGCCTTGCTTTGGCAAGTGATCCTGCACATACACACAAAACACACCAAAGCAGCATCTTTTCCCACAAAAAACTACCAAGTTATGTAATCAAGCTCAACGTTGGAAGGAAACATGGATTAATGCATGAATGGCTAATTATGCAACTATTATGAGCCTAAGTCTAACAATAATATGAGTAAAAAGGGTAAGAAAAATAGTACTTTTGAACACTTATCACACCCCCAAACTCGAACTATTGCTTGTCCTCAAGCTATGCAAACTAATAATTACCTGTCAATACTTCAACTTTCATAAACTTAGCTTTGAACTTGATTTCAATTCTATGAACCTTGGCACAAAGTATGATTAGCTTTTCATTTTTCGGAAAACTTAGGAGTTACTCGGAATCAAACTATAATGCTTGTGAGCGTGTGCGGAGTTGTGTGCAAGTTGATTTTTCGGATTCTATGCAAACAAGAGGTTTTCAAATTAATTCATTGGGTTCTTTTTAACATGTTTTAACTGGAGCGAGTTTTGGGCACCTCTAGTGTTTCGTTTTTAGTTTTATTCGACTAGAGCCAGTTTCGGGCACCTCTAGCGATCAAATTTTTTTAGCACATACTAGAGCCAGTTTCAGGCACCTCTAGCAATCAATTTTTTTAGCATATGCTAGAGCCAATTTCGGGCACCTCTAGCATTCATCCAATTTTTATTCTAATCCCCCAATTTGTAAATTATCAACCTAAGTTCACTAGAATTCCTTAAATCAATCAAACCACAACAGTGTTTCATCAAATTTAGCATCATAGTAAAATTCTAAGTTTTTTTCCATGGTTATCCTAGAATAAAAATTCTATCAATTAAGTGCATTGGAAAAGTCATCATCGGATATTCATCAAATCTAAGCAATTCTTGTTCCAACTAAAGGCATGGCAAGCAATTTATGTATCCTAAATGTAATACTTAAGATGAATGTAACTAAACATGGTAACTACTAATAACAATCCCCCCAAACTCGAGTGAGGCGTTGTCCTCAATGTATGCATTAAAGAAAAATAAAAATAACGAAAAATAAAATGCATACGAGGACTTACTCCGAGAGTTCGTCATCGTGGATGATTAGTTTCCTTTTGGTCGGTGTCTTGATTCTCTTACTTGAACGCGATGGTTGTTTTCTTGTTGCCGGTAGTGGAATCGATCCTCGTACAGGGTTGCCCTCATCGTCCTCTTCATCAGTGTCATTGGCTTTTCGCTTGGAGGATTCAATTGATGCGGTCTTTGTTGGTGCAATGGAGGACTCGTCCGAATCTGAAAAATCAGAAAATGATTCCGTAGGAGTTGATTCAGGCATAGGTGCTTTACCTTTGGCTTTTGCAATGGTTGCCGGGATGTCTTTAGCTTTGGTTGCCGTGGCATCTTCAGGGTTGGTTACCGTGGCATCATCTTGTGCAGGCACGATGTAGGTTGGCGTGGCATCATCTGTTGCGGTTGCCGTGGCGACTGCTTCATTGGTTGCCGTGGCATCTTCAGGGTTGGTTGCCGTGGCATCATCTTGTGCAGGCACGATGTAGGTTGCCGTGGTGACTGCTTCATTGGTTGCCGGGGCAAGGATCTCGGCAGAAAAGATTGGGAACGGCACGGGATTGTTCGGGTACTTTTCTAGGATGACTTGGGTGATGGCATTGTTTTGCTCCTTCATGTACCGCATGAACATTAGTTTTCGGTCTTCAATTTGCATTTGGTGGCTCACCAATGGTTGCAAGAGTGCTTCAAAGTGTCCCGGGGTTGATGGCCGAGTTGCCCGAGCGTTAGGTGCTTGGGCATTAGGGATTGTCGGGGCGGCAGGATTTGCCACGGCAACTGGAGGCCTTGAAGAATTTCCCGGTGCCTCTCCCATTAGCTTTCGGATTTGTGCTTGATTCCAACCAGACTTTGGTAGGGCCTTTTCATCGGTGGACTCACTTGGGACATGCATCTCCTTGCATAGATTAGAAATTAAGCAAGGGAAGAAAAGAGAACCCTTATCTTTTAAGCTACATACAAAAATCTCATCACAAATAATTTTTCCAATGTTAATGATGCGATTATGCAAAATAGAATGTATGAGCAAAAGACGTGGTATATCAACGGTAGTATTGTGTGTGGTGGGCATTAAAGAAGTTCTAACAAACTTATTCCATAGTTTTGCCTCGGGTTTAAGCCAAAGGCGATTTACCGTGCCCTTGTATTTACCGTCGTTCTAATGAGTTCCCGGTTGAGTGAGTTCTTGAAGCACCTTGTCGAGTTGCTTGGGCGTGATTTGATCAACGAAAGCTTGATGCTCGTCCTTCTCAATGTAAAGCCCGTAAAAGGTGTTGACATTTTTGGTGCTTATGAGTATGGCCTTGTCACGAACAAAAACATAAGGATTATCCGGGTTAGGTGAGTGAGCATAGAATTCTCTTACCCATGAGATGTTGCCCAGTTCCGATTGATGGCAAAAGATTTGCTACTTTTGATGTGCAATCCTATCGAAGATGAATGGTTCAAGGCCGAAATCTTGATGAGAGTTGGAGTATTCAAAGCCTTGTTCTTCATGAATCTTCCGGCTTTCAAACTTGGAGTGAAATCTTTCTTGAACCACCGGTGTAGCAAACGTCTTCTATCTTGGTTCTTTGGAGGATCTTGGATGAACTAAAAATTTAATTTTGTAAAAACAAAGAAAATAAAAGAAAGAAACTAAAAAGTTGCAAGATAAAAAGTAGGAATAGGTTTCTTGTAAGTTAAGGGTGATGGGTTTTATAGAAAAGATAGGTGGTAAATATGGTGGGTGGGATTAGGGGAAGACAAAAAAGTGGGTTTTGGGTTAGGGGTAGGTTGACAGCAATGGGGGTTTGATTAGGGTGAATTGGAGGCTTTATATAAGCCTTAGAATCAGCCCATGAATTTCCTTGTTGAAGATGTTTTCCTTCTTGGATTAAAATTCCTCTTTATCTTGAACTCTTTTCCTACAATTCAAAGACAAATCAAATAAGGATTAAAATTAAAGATAAACTAATAAAAGAAAATAAATAAAGATGTATAAAGGGATTCTTAAGCTTGAAAAGATTAAAAAAAAGAAAATATATCCTAAAATATAATAATAATCGGAAATAATAAAAAATATAGTTCGAAAAATAAAATAAAAAAAGAAAAATTAATCAAAAATAAAAAAATAAAAAATAAAATAAAATAAGAAAATAAAAATAAAAATAAAATATCAAAGGGAGAGCATGCTCATACATCTCCTAAATTGACCACTTCTTTGTTACGTTCCACATGGGCACCGTTGTAGTGCTTTAATCTTTGTCCATTAACTTTGAATTCATGTTTGTCAGTGATGGACTTGATTATCACGGCACCATGGGAGAATGGTTTGACAACTTCGAATGGTCCCGACCATCTTGATTTTAGCTTTCCCGGGAAAAGTTTTAGTCGGGAATTGAATAGGAGAACTAGTTGCCCTGGCGTGAATTGACGTGGCAATAGCTTTTTGTCATGCCATTGCTTTGTTTTCTCCTTGTAGATTCGTGCATTGTTATAGGCGAGTGCACGGAATTATTCTATCTCGTTGAAGGTCCAACAAACGCTTTTGTCCGGCACTTTCCCAATCCATATTCACGGTCTTGATTGCCAGTATGCCTTGTGTTCGATTTCCACCGGTAGATGGCATGTTTTTCCACAGACAAGTCGTAAGGGGGACATACCTAAGGGTGTTTTGAATGCAGTGCCATATGCCCAAAGCGCGTCATCTAATCTTAATGACCAATCCTTCCTAGAGAGATTTACAACTTTCTCGAGTATACCCTTCAATTCCCGGTTGGAAATTTCTGCTTGCCCGTTGGTTTGTGGGTGATATGCCGTGGCGATCTTGTGTGATACGCCGAAGCGTTGCAACATCTTGGCAATAAGTCTGTTGTCAAAATGCTTGCCTTCGTCACTGATAATTGCTCTCGGCATCCCAAACCGTGTAAATATGTTTTTCTGCAAGAATCGTTGCACGGTCTTGGAATTGTTGTTGGGAACTGCAGCTGTCTCAACCCATTTAGACACATAGTCAATGGCAAGTAGAATGTAGAGGGTGCCGAATGAAGATGGGAAAGGTCCCATAAAATCGATCCCCCATACATCGAACAATTCCACCTCGATGATGTTCTGGAGCGGCATCTCATGTCGTCTAAAGATATTGCCCGTCCTCTGGCAACGATCACATTGCTTGTAAAAGTATTGGGCATCTTTGTACAATGTTGGCCAATACAAACCAGATTGCAAAACTTTGGCCGCGGTACGAGTTCCTCCAAAATGTCCTCCATAGGATGAAGAATGGCATTGCCAGAGTACATTCTGTTGCTCTTCTTCAGGGACACAGCAGCGTATAATCTGATATGCATACTGTTTAAACAAAAGAGGCTCATCCCAAAAGTAATGCTTAGCATCATGGCGGAACCGCTTCTTCCCTTGGTGAGTAAGGCCATAAGGTAAAATACCACAAACAAGGAAATTAACTAAATCCGCGTACCAGAGTATTGTAGAGGCGTACGAGTCAAGGGCTGCTGCAGCATTGAGAGTTGCCGAGGTGTGTGCATCCATGGTTGTCGAGGCATCGAGGGTTGCCAAGGCATGTGCGTCCATGGTTGCCGAGACAACTAAAATTTGTTCATCCGGGAATGCATCGCATATCTCTAGATCCGCGTCCTCCTCCCTATTGCGTTCTAAACGTGATAAGTGATCGGCCACTTGATTTTTTGTTCCTTTCCTGTCCTTAATTTCAATATCAAATTCTTGTAAAAGTAATATCCAACGAATCAAACGAGGTTTTGCATCCTTTTTAGCAAATAGATATTTGATTGCCGAATGGTCCGTATGAACAATTACCTTTGTACCAATCAAATAGGATCGGAACTAGTCAAATGCGAAAACTACAGCTAGTAACTCTTTCTCCGTTGTTGTGTAATTCACTTGAGCACTATTAAGAGTTTTACTAGCGTAGTATATCACATGGAAGGTCTTACCTGTGCATTGGCCTAGGACTACTCCTACTGCGAAATCAATTGCATCACACATGAGCTCAAAAGGTAGCGCCCAATCTGGTGGAACGACAATGGGTGCTGAGGCAAGCTTTTCCTTTAGGGTTTCAAATGCTTGGGTGCAAGAATCATCAAAATCGAAGAATTTATCCTGTTCAAGCAAATTGCACAAGGGTTTAGTGATTTTAGAAAAATTATGAATGAACCTCCTATAAAAACCTGCATGTCCAAGAAAGCTTCGAATTCCTTTAACCAAACTTGGTGGAGGTAATCTCTCGATCGCGTCCACCTTGGCTTTGTCTACTTCAATTCCCTTGGATAAAATCTTGTGGCTGAGCACTATTCGTTCATCTACCATAAAATGGCATTTCTCCCAATTGAGGACTAAATCAGTTTCTTCACATCTTGCCAACACCCTCTCTAAATTGCCGAGACAGCTGTCGAAATCATTACCAAAAACAGAAAAATCATCCATGAAGATCTCAAGGAAGTCTTCGACCATGTCTGAAAAGAGTGCCATCATGCATCTTTGGAAGGTTGCAGGGGCGTTACACAATTCGAACGGCATCCTTCGAAAAGCATAAGTATTGTATGGGCATGTGAAGGTTGTCTTTTCTTGATCTTCTGGTGCTATGGCAATTTGTTTGTAACCTGAATAACCATCAAGAAAACAATAAAAAGGGTTTACTTGCAAGACGGTCAAGCATTTGATCAATAAAGGGTAACGGGAAGTGATCTTTCCTAGTGGCTTTGTTTAGCTTTCGATAATCCATACAAACCCTCCAACCGGTCACAGTCCTGGTTGGAATGAGTTCATTGTTTTCATTACTTACCACCGTTATACCTCATTTTTTTGGTACACATTGTGCCGGACTTACCCATGTACTATAAGAGATAGGGTATATAATGCCAGTGTCAAGCCACTTGATGATTTCTTTCATTACAACCCCTTTCATGGCATGATTCAGTCTCCTCTGGGCCTCAATTGAAGGTTTGTGATCATCTTCCAACAAAATCTTGTGCATGCACACTGCCGGGCTAATTCCCTTCAAGTCAGCAATTGTCCACCCTATTGCCTTTTTGTGTAGCTTCAACATTTTGATTAGCTTCTTTTCCTGCTCAGGCTGTAACTTAGAAGAAATAATTACAGGCAATGTATTATCGATTCCTAAGTATGCATATTTTAGTTGCTCTGGCAATCGTTTCAACTCAAGAATCGGTGATTGTTCAATAGAGGGTTTTTCGAGATTACCTTCCTTACCTGAGTAATCCAGTGGTTCAAAGTATGTACCTGGTCGATTGACTAGCCAATTTGCCTCTTCTTGCTATTCCTCATCGACCGGTTCTTCATACTCCTCAGGTTCCTCTTGATCGGCAATGTAGTTGCCTAGGCAACTAAATTCCTCGTCGAAGTTAAACTCTACCGTGGCATGAAGAAGTTGGTATTCTTCTGGATCATCGGCATGCCTTAGTGTTTGGAACACATTTAGTTTAACTTGCTGGTCATTCACCCTCATTGTGAGTTCTCCCTTTTCAACATCGATCAAGGTTCTCCCTGTTGCTAGGAATGGTCTCTCGAGAATGATAGGTGCATGCTCATCTGCTTCACAATCCAAAACAATAAAGTCAGCGGGAAAAATAAATTTATCAACTTTTACCAGTATGTCTTCGATTTTCCCTCTGGATGTACATAGGATCTGTCGGTTAGCTGTAGCACAACTGTTGTAGGTCTTGCCTTCCCGATTCCTAGTTTCTAGAAAACTGATTTAGGCATCAAGTTTATGCTAGCCCCAAGGTCGCATAATGCTTTCCCGACATAGTGGTTTCCAATGGAACAGGGTATTGTGAAACTTCCGGGATCCTTCAACTTAGGTGGCATACGATTGTGCAACATTGCCATGCATCCCTCTGTTGCGGCAATTGTTTCAAACTCTCCTAGCCTTGTTATCTTGGACACAATGTCTTTAAGAAACTTGGCATAGTTTGGCATTTGTTCAATTGCTTCCACCAATAGCAAGTTGATGTGGACTTGCTTTAGGATATCAAGAAACTTCTTGAATTTATATTCTTGCTTTTGTCGCTTCAACCTTTGTAGGAATGGTGGTGGAAGTCGGATATCTTTGATCCTTTCATTGGTTTGGAACCTGATTGACGGCATTGCCGGGACAACTGGAGTTGCCGAGGCATTATCAACTGGGGTTGCCGAGGCATGCTTATCACAAGTTGCCGAAGCATCCTTATCATCGGTTGCCGACGCATGCTTATTGACGGTTGCCGCGGTAATTCCTGGTTCAGCATCTGAGGCTTTGCCGCTAGATTCGTCTTGATCTTTTTGTGGAGTTTTGTTTGATGAGCGGATTTGAGCTTCTCTAAGTTGTTGGCCACTTCTAGTGGTGATTGCCTTACATTGTTCATGGCCAGTTCCTCTTGCTACTTCAGTATCGCTAGGTAAACCTCCTTGCGGTCTAGTATTCAAATTTTGAGCAAACTGTCTGACTTGATTTTGCAATGATTTGATTGTCGCCTCTTGGTTTTGCAATCTCATCTCGGTCCTGTTAATAAAAGCATAAGTTCTTTTTATGAAGTTACTATTCTCAGCCATATAAGATTCAGTTTTCATCATAAAAGCATTTAGAGAATTTTCCAAAGAACTAGATGTTGTCGGTTGTTGCTGCGGTAACTGTTGCCATGGCATATTCTGCTGGAATCCCGATGCTTGTGTATTCTGATTGTTCTGGTTTAGAGCATTGTTGGGATTACTCCATGAAAAATTCGGGTGCTTCTTCCAAGCTGGATTGTATGTATTGGACATCACATTGTTGTTCTGATTGTAGTTCCCCACATAGAAGCTGGATTTCGGATTCTGCATACATTTAGAAAAATCATGGTTATCACTACATAACTCACAGAAAGAATCCATTACCTTGACCTCGTGTGTGTTGTTTGGTTTTTGCATGTTCTGGACCATCTTGGTTAAAGTGGCCAATTGTGCCAAAATTGAATATGATGATCCTAGTTCATGTATTGTGGCTTGGCGTCTAACTCCTCCTCTTCTAGTAGAGGGGAATTGATAATGATTCTTGGCCAGCCTGTTTAGAATTTGCATTGCTTCCTCCGACGACTTACCAAGGAGTATGTCATTTGCCGAGGCACCTAGCATCATCCTTGTTGGTGTATTCACGGCGTTGTAAAACATTGTTACTTGAGTCCACACCGGGAATCCGTGTAGGGGGCATTTGTGTAGAAGTTCTCTATATCGCTCCCAAACCTCGTACATAGATTCATCATCTGCCCTCCGAAAAGAAGTAATATCGTTACGAAGCTTATCAGTCAAATTTGTAGGATTAAACCGAGCAAGGAAATCACGACAAAGATCGGTCCAAGATGCTATTGATCCGGCAGGAATGCTATTCAACCATGCTTTCGCCCTATCCCTCAGTTAATAGGGGAATAATCTTAATCGTAAGACATCAGGGGTGACTCCGTGTATTTTGAACGAGTTGCAAATCTCGAGGAAAGATTTCAAATGTTGTCGTGCATCTTCAGTTGCTGAGCCGCCAAATTGACCAATTGTGCTGATCATATTAAACATTACTGGTTTCAACTCAAAGTGGTCGGCTTCAATTTCAGGTGCAACAACTCCTGGATTAAGTCCATCAAGATCTTCTTCAAGATAGTCTCGAATAGTTCTGTTTCGTGCTAGAATCACTCCTCCTCCTGCTGGAACATCTTGATTCATATTGCCGTCTTGATTAGCCATTGCTACTCTTATCCTTCGTCTAAGTCTTTGTAAGGTTCGTTCGATTTCCGGATCAAAGGGATATTATGGTGTAATCGGTCTCGCCCTGGTCATATACCAATGCAAAACCAAAGTTTGTTAGCCCCCTTCCAATCTTAAGCAAGAAAAGTAAAAAGAAAGTGCAAGAAAATAAAAACAAAGTCGCTATTGCCAATCCTCGGCAACGGCGCCAAAAACTTGTTGCACGTAATAAGTGCTACGCAATTGTGCAAGTATACACGTTGCAAGTTATAGTATAAAAGATATCGTCTCCACAGGGATTGGTGCCACTTTAAGAATCTAGTCTCTTGCACTGTAAAAAGTAAAAACACAAATAAAGGATTATAGGAGTTTTAAGTAATAACTAATCTAGAAAGCAAATAAGTAAAAGGCGATGTAATTAAATGAGAGAGATAGGCCAGGTTATCGTGAGTTGTTGTGTGATAGCCGATTGGATCGTCTTGGTAAAAGAGTGCACGGGCAACTCAGTTGCCGTGGCAACTTGCACAACAGGGTTGCCTTGGCAACTAATCGATGGTTGCCTGGGCGACAGTTGGGAAACTACTTGGGCGTCTGAGCAGCAACCTTCAAGGTTCGACAGAGCATTCTTTGATGGTTTCTTCTTATCCCTAAGTCGAAACTCTAGCTACTTGTGCATGCCTTGATAATACATCCCTGCGTGAATCAAGGGTGAACAACAACCAATCTTGCCCTCCTCTTAGCCGTTGAAATCTTGACTTATTCCTAAGCTGGATTAATCTTCACCATCAATAGATTGAATAAAGATCATACTCATTCGTTTCTTGAATCTAACTCTCTCGATATTAGATAAATAGATGAAGTTACGACATCCTCTCCCAATTCACTCGCAAACAAGAATAAGAACCAAGAATGAATAAACCTTGAATAGAAAAGTGCAAACTCTTATTACCTAACCAAAATCCAATAGTTTCTCACAACCACAAAACACAATAACCATAGCCAAATAGATTTAGTTCATGGCTAGGTTCCAAAGAAACACAAGATAAATAATCCCTAGCATTAACCTAATTGAACAAGAAAGAAAAAGATGAAGAATTGAAACTTGTTGAAATCTCCTTGCCCTAGATGCTTGTCGAAAATTCTCTCTTCTTGCTCTCCTTGGAGTTGTCAAAATTCCCCTCTAATTTATAGGGCTAGGTCAAAGTCCTTCTTTGAGGAGGAAGTTAAGTTGGAATTAAATTATCTTTAAAGAATATAATTCTTTATTATAATTATATTCCTACTAGAACTTCTCCTATCTTCTTGGAATTTAATTATTCTTTAATCTCTTCATGGAAATCAAATTCCTTTGGGATTGGGCTTTGCTCTACCTCATCTTGGGCTTGTCTAGTCATCAATTTCGACTACCATATCACCTTTGTTCTTTGTCGACAATTGCCCTAGCAACTGGCTTGGCGTCTCCTTCATGCATTGCCCTGGCAACTAGCTCGGCATCTCCTTCATGCATTGCCCTGGCAACTAGCTCTAGCCTTGCTTTGGCAAGTGATCCTGCACATACACACAAAACACACCAAAGCAGCATCTTTTCCCACAAAAACTACCAAGTTATGTAATCAAGCTCAACGTTGGAAGGAAACATGGATTAATGCATGAATGGCTAATTATGCAACTATTATGAGCCTAAGTCTAACAATAATATGAGTAAAAAGGGTAAGAAAAATAGTACTTTTGAACACTTATCAACCCCCAACCCGTGAGGTTGAATATAGAATTGACGTGCAACCTAAAACTGCTCTAGTATCCATTGCACCATATCAAATGACAGTCGTTGAGCTGAATGAATTGAAAGTTCATACTCAAGATTTACTTGATAAAGGTTTCATTCGATCGAGTTCTTCAACCTGGGGAGCTCTGGTTCTCTTTGTGAAGAAGAAAGATGGTTCTATGAGACTATGCATTGATTACCGGCAATTGAACAATGTGACCATCAAGAAAAAATACGCATTGCCAAGGATTGATGACCTATTCAATCAACTCAAGGATGCCACTGTGTTTTCCAAAATCGACTTAAGGTCTGGCTATTATCAAATGAGAGTTAAAGAATGTGATGTGCCTAAAACCGCTTTTCATACGAGATACAGTCACTATGAATTCCTGGTGATGCCATTTGGGCTAACCAATGCACCGGCAGCTTTTATGGACTTGATGAATCAGGTTTTTAGACCCTACCTCGACAAATTCGTGGTAGTATTCATTGATGGTATCCTAATCTATTCCCAGAATGCAACGGAGCATCGTGATCATCTCTGTATCTTGCTTCAAACCCTCTGTGAAAAGCAATTATTTTCCAAGTTCTCAAAATGTGAGTTTTAGCCTACTTAAGTTGCCTTCCTTGGGCATGTTGTATCAGGTTCGGGCATTCAAGTTTATCCGAAGAAGATACAAGCCATTCTTGATTATAATCCACCGAAAAATGTTGGCTAGGTAAGAAGTTTTCTTTGTCTTGTTGTCTACTATAGAAGATTCTTCAAGGGGTTTTCTATGATAACAACACCTTTGACTAAGTTATTGAGAAAGGAAGCTCAATTTGTTTGGACTGCAGATCAACAAAGGAGCTTCGATCAATTGAAACAAGTTTTAACTCATGCACCAATTTTAATCCAACCCGAGTCAGGTAAGGACTATACAGTTTACAATGATGTATCACATCTCGGGTTAGGATGTTTATGGATGCAAGAAGGCAAGGTCATTGCATATGCATCGAGACAGCTCAAGCCACACGAGATGAATTATCCTACTTATGATCTATAGTTGGCTGCAGTTGTCTTTGTATTGAAAATTTGGAGGCATTATCTCTACGGGGAGAAATGTTTCCTCTTTACCGATCACAAGAGTCTCAAATATCTCCTAACCCAAAAGGAACTGAATCTTTGACAACGGATATGGATGGAACTCCTCAAATATTATGATCTTGTCATTGACTACCATCTGGGCAAGGCCAGTGTTGTAGCTCCCCAAGCTATTAATGCCCAATTACGTCTTAGGAAACATTGCTTGTAACACCCCTTACCCGGGTTAGTAGTAACTCGATTCCGGAGCGTTACTTAGCAAGCAAGAAAAGACAAGACAAGTCATGGTGTTCGATCTATACTAGAACATAGACAATGCAAGGACAAAACATGCATTACACATTTAAACTTGATTCAATAATCAAGCAGTACATTCAGCAATCAACAACCAAGAAGAAACAATCATTCATACTTGTTTACTTAACTAACAAGAAAGCTCACACTTGACTCATAAATCAACCTAGTATTCGAACTAAGCAAGGAAAGAGCAAGCATTCAAACAAGGCATAGGCAACCATTCATGTATTTCTTATCATGCAAGAAATCTCAAATGTAACTTCAATTCAACTACCCAATCGAATAGGTCACCAAGTATAATTCATTTCATGCTTACACTTACAGGTTACTACAATTTCAACAAAATTTACTTGCGTTGAATCCTTATCATTCAAATTGTTCTAGACAACAAACAATTTCCATTTCATTTGAATGTATCTTAGACTCATACATGAACATTTAATCCCTAAACTTCTTACAAGATTTTTGATCATTCAAATTACAAGAACTAGTTCTATTCAAGCCTAAATCCACACCTAACCATTCGCCCATTCACACAATTATACAACATGGTATGTAACTAGTTTTATTCAAGGCTTATTTCCATCCTATGCATTCGAAAGTTAACATGATAACTAGATTAGCATTAAGTCATCCCATTTGAATCATCTTAAGCGCAGCAACACATCAAACATTACAAGATATCTAAGTTCATTACAAACCTTAAACTATATACAAAACATAGATAGGCTATCAAGCATTATATACAACCCTTCAAAATTCATGTTCAAGCTACTTAGATACATCTAGTGCCACCATTCTAGGAGAATACAAAACAAGTATGGAATCATACTTTAACAAAACTTGTGTAGGATACTTCTTGCTCAAGGAATCAAGCTTCAAGATCAAGCAATGTTGAGTCCTTTAACCTGTAGGTTGGGAAGAATGAAACAAGAGTGATAAGTACAAAAATGTACTTAATGAGGTAGTAACTAGTCTATCCATTTTGTTATTTTATGATTCATGTCTTTTAGATCGAGTATAGACCTAGCTAAGGCTTCCAAGCATTAGAGTAGACTTAGCTAGTCTTTCAAGTATCAAGAGTGACCTTATCTAGTCTTTCAAACATCAAGAATATCCTATCTAGGATAGCATGTTCGAGATTAGGCATCAAAAAATCCTAATTCATCAATCAAGCAACATGCTTGCAAAACAAGTAACCAAGGAGTCATGCTTCCAAATCAAGCAACATACATTTCATGGAAATACAAGACAAGTATCATGTATAATTGAATCTTATTTCATTTGTTATTTCTTTAAACAACCCCCTTGGTACTTTGTTTGTATAGGTAATCGAGTCTCCAACCAACTGTCGCCACAATATGCACCGTAGTGCTGATCAACCCTCTTACTGTCGCCAAAGACCACATATGTACCCTCCGCCTATTGCCAAATAGGGACCTTAGCCTTGGACCGTAGGCCACCCATACACAATGAGCTCTAGACTCTAAGGCATGCCTTTTTACCTAATCCAACTAGCTACCAATGTTGTTCGAATTACCATTTATTCAATTTATCAAGTTCATGATCATGTTCATGTCAATCAAGATCATTTCATGTTAAGCCCTTAGGCTATTGAGTCTTAGCTCACAAGTCAAGTGGTTTCAAGATTCATTTCATCAAGTGAGATAACATCATATCTCAAACAAGTCATTAGCATTCAACCATGTTGCATCATAGCACATACAAGCATCCAAGCTATCATCATTCATGCTTAGCAATTTGAAAGAGACATGTACATAAGACTAGGATCATGTTTCATGTGTTTATTTAGTCATCTTTCTCTTGTTAAGCCAAGTTCAATATTAGATTCATTTACATGTCAAGATTGAAACAAGAATGCATTGGTTAGGACCTAGTCCTAACCCTAGAAATAACTACACTCACAATACAATCCAAGCAAGCTAGCAATTGTCTTGTATGGCTATCCCCTTGTTCTTAGCCCACCAAGTTCAAAGCTGGTTCTAAAATATTATTCAAGCAGGTGCATATTAAAACAAGTCTTACATGACCATTCAAGCAAGGCAATATTGCTAGCACTTATCATACACAATTCTGGCAGCAATATTATGTTCATATAAGTACAATTCAATCAAAATTTCATTAAACAAAGCTAGGCAGAATTCATTTATCCCAAACTGTTACAAAACAGTCCAATAAAAATGTGCAGATAACAGTTTCCAACTAGCTTAAGTGCTGCTGCCTGGCAGCTTGCACACTACATGCTTAAACATGCATATCTTTCAATTCCTACGTCAAAATTTTGATTAATTTTTACCTTTGGAAAGCTAACAGAATTGTCTTTAAAACCATAATAGTCTTGCATTTTAGTTCTCAGCCAATTAATACAGTTTATTGTTCAAAGACAGGGAATTTTGCACTGCCTGGACAGTTTGCACTGTCCAGCTATTTCCATTTACAATTTCCAGTATAGGACCTAGTTTTCAGTTCTGTTTTCACCTAGTGAAAGTAGACATACTAAGGATCATGTCATTAAAATTTCAGCCATTAATTTGATCTCTACAATATTTGGTGAATTTTTAAAGTGACTGCCCAAAACAGAGCATTATGGGCAGCTTACTCTAGGTTGAATTTCTGGTTCTTTATTTCATTCAAGCAAGGTCCTAACATGACAATTTCATTCATAATCATGTTCATACATATTTAGGCCATCTTAATTCACTTAACAATGTTCTCAAAACAGGGCATAGTCATGTTGAACCTAGTTTAATCCATTTGATCACAATTACACATCTATTCATCAACTAGGCAATCCATTACCTAATTTAACTAGTTCAATTAGGTGTAGTCATTTTTCCAGGAAGTTACCAATTCAATTAAATCTCCATTTTACCTATCAACATGCTCAAAACAGAGTTTTAAGCTCATTTAGCATGCTCACACAAATTTTCAATCAAAACAGTCCTCTAATCTAAATTGTTTTGAACCTTGTTCATGTTTCTCAATTTTCCAGCAATTACACTTGAATTTCATTAGCCATTTGATTACTAGAAATAAATTTCCAGGTTCTAATTGCACATAACATGATCTTAACATATAAAGGAATCATCTAATTCATCAATACAACCAAGAACATCATCAAACAATCATTCAATCCAGTTATAACATGTTCATCACATTTTCCAGCATCTATCCAATTCAAAATCACATTTCCATTTTAATTCAAACAATTCAAACATGAAATTTACAAGAGAAAAAAGTAATTACCTTAATCACTAAGCTATATAGATTTCATTTGAAGCTAATTCAAGGTTGTAGGACATGGATTCAAGCTTTCTTCCTCTAGCTTTCTTTCTCTCTTTTTCTCTAGAGAATTTCGGCAATTTGGTATAATGGAGAAGATGACAACATCTAATCCATGTTATTGGATTTGTGCAAAGTCCAAAATGTCCCTTAACTAATCATTCTAATAGTTCACTTATTTCATCGTGATCTTACAAAATAACTTCTAGCATGATCTTACTTGACCAAAAGTCAGCAACATATGCATGTCTTTATGTAAGTTCTTTAACTTATATGTTACATTCGAATAACCAAGATCATTACTCTTACTACTATATTACCTATAACATTTTTATTATTTCTCTTATAAACTTTCTTGGATTCTTCAATCACAAGTTATTAGTTCAGGGTTAACTATAATTAGGTAACAAACAACTTCTCAAACATGGTATTATAAACTTAGTATTGTTATTATTTATTTAAAAGATAACCAATTATAGGCAAGTATAAAATTTACTCCTCAATATAATATTTTTTTTCTTTCAACTCGAATATATGCTTCCATCATAAACTTTTAATTAATGCTTAGAAGCACAATTCACACACTTTCTAGGGACATATAGTCCAAACATGATCGACGGATCATAATCCAATTAAACATCAAGGAAAAATAGTCCAACTTTTCATTCCATGATATCAAGATTCATTTTTATGAATATTTAAGTTATCTTGAACCTTGATTGACAAGTTACTAGACACTCGAATCCACAATAAGTGTAACAACAAGGGTACACAAAGTACCAGAACAAAGGTACACAAAGTATCAAATTTATTTCATTATTGAACAACGGTACCACTTGTACCAATAGATCATTTGATCTTTAACAACAAGGGACCATAGTCCAAACTAGCGAGCTCGACAGACTCTATGGCATGCCCACTGTGTCTAAACTAACTCGAAACAAGGCTTGTAGTTGTAATTTATTATCCATTCGATTTGTGCACTCTCCATTCATTCATTTCCTTATTGAATATTAGAGTAACAAGGTCATTATCAAATATGCACATACATGCATAATTTACACTATAACCATAGATTCCTATTTAGAACCTCAATTAAACAGGGTTTAAGATACAACAGGTCAAATACCCAAAATCTTGTCGTTCATACACTCAATTCTAGCAAGATTCAATTTCCATTTTAGTTTATTCGTAACTTTCATTCCACCTTTAAAGAATTGACTTTTAAATTACTAGCCAAGAATTTCTTTTGAAGTAAGTAATACTGTATTAAAATCACAATCTCATATCACAGTCAAGTGTTTCACACCCAAAGAACACCATTCATTATGAGCTTACCTTAACTTCCAAGCTTACCCGTTTCTTTTGCTTAGCTCGTTACACGCAAGAAATGTAACTAACAAAAAGAAATAGAAATACTCGGGATAGCTTTAACCTATCCCGAGGCTTATAGCTACACTCACCTATTATCCTGACATTACAAGATACCTGAGTTCTTATTCTACTTGCTACTTATCCCTTTTCCTTCCTAGCTTCATCTTGTTTCTATGAATCACAATAGTGCAACTACACATTACAATCAATTTGATCCCTCAAATATACATCAAGCAAGGTAGTTTAATTCACACACATTTGGTCACCCAAAACTGTCCCATTATTGATCAAACTAATCAAAAGCAAGATCTATTTATATGCAATTAATCATGTAATCAAGGTTGCTCAAAACTGCCCATATTTAATTCAAATAATTCAGCCTATACACAGCTTATTACATCGAATTAAAACAGCCCCAAATCATCACTCATCTTCCCTATACGATCAAATTTACTAATGTTGTACTTACAAATATATGACCGACTTTTTATTAAACAAACAGTTCACTAGTTGTATAAAACAGGGCAGCTCCAGGTTCATTTCCATTATATCCAACATACACTTTAATTCAAGCGTATAGGCACCAAAACCGGGCAGATTATATACATCTTCATTAAAGCACTTAAAACAGCCCATTTGGGGTACGAAAACAGTCCTTTAGCAATGTTAAAAAAATCCTATATCATGGCAAAACATTTCCTAGGTATAGTTTATATATAACAGCCCCCAATTAGGTTGTAAAACAGTTCTTAAACAATTTCAAAACTGTCCCTAACACACAATTACACCCGTAAAACATTTCACACTTTTAGATGTCCATTTACATACTTAATCAAGCAACTCTTTAACAGTTTTTGAATACAATCCAGCCCTTTAACATCTTGGAACCGTGAAAACAGTCCCCTTAACATTCTTCCATGACCAATACAATTGATTAAATAATCATACAACCCAATGTTCTTAATTCCTACAATTACAACCACCAAAATAGGACATGTATAAACAAGTTTAATTTCCCAAACCGAGCAGCCCAACTTTCATGATACGCAACAAAAAAATAGATTCTAATTTCCCTTTTCAAAAACAGTTTCAAGTATGAATTCAAATGATCTATGGTTGATTCATAATGTAAGCTAATTTTTCACAATTAGATATGATTACAAGGCTCAAACCTAATCTCATTGTCTCATGTTCTTCAAATTGCCTGCTTAATTTATTCCAAAGCACAACTACCATTCAATAACGCAAGTTCTAACCATAGTTCACATAAGCATCAACCAATTCCAACAATTTTTTCTAGGAAATGCTACAAAATCTTACATGCAAGGAGGAAGAGGAAGAATGCTTTACCTTCCCAACTCCAAATCGATCTAGACTCAAAAAATTCATCCATCCAAAAGCTTGATTCTCTAAATTTTTCTTTAATCTCAAAGATTCTCACTCTCTTTCTATTTCTATAACACTCGGTTGCTCACAATGAAGGGAAGAAGATGATCTTTCTTTTTCCCTTTGACCGAAGCCTACAATGACACATAGTCATGTTCTTAGATTTTAGAAAAGTTTAGCATGCAATTTCCCATGTTGTGGAGTTATGCAAAATGGTCCCTTTCGAAATTGACCCTTCAAAATGACTAATAGGTATATTTGATCCTTTAGACTCTCATATAAGCAATTCAGTTGTATTTTAATTTAATTAGGCTATGAACAAAAAGGAGTCATAAATTCTAATCAATTTTGTCACTCTCCCAAGGAGCATTCTTTCTTCGTTTAATTCTAATTAGGTCCTAATGACTTCAATAGATTCATTGATATAATAATCGTAGTAATCTAGCACAAGGTTCGAATGTCATAATCTCCTAGGCCAAGTTTTGGGGTATTACAATTCCTCCAACCTTAAAAGAAATTTGTCCTCAAATTTCTTTAATAACAACAACTTCGCGTTATTAATCTCATAATACTTTCACATATCCTGAATTTCAAACAGAGTAAATCATTTGTATTGGTTACAAATTGCCAATACAAAGCAAAAAATTGAACTCCTAGGTGGCACATGCACAATGCAGACATACAACGAACTTCAGTTTAGTCTGAGGATCGGCTAAACCATGCTCTGATAGCAATTGTAACACCCTTAATCCCGGCTTAGGAGTAAACTGAGTTAGGAAGTGCTTGACAGACAAACACTAACAAGTTTATTAGGAAGCTAGCACATCAAAAGATCATGTCTTCAAGAACTGGGTTAATTTAAAACTTTTAACCCAATACACTTATTTAGCTTTGACCAAAAACAATGAATAAACAGACCTTCACACAAATCAATACATGCTAACAATTAAGATCATGATATACTCATGCGTATTATCACAGGACATTATTTATCTTTTAATCTTTTAACATGATTATACTTTGATTCTACTTAAGTACTAACATTTGGTCATGTCACTAGTTTACAACGATGAATACATTCTGAGACTTTTACAAGCACTACCAAGAATGAATAGCATTAAATGTGTGTATATTAGCTGCTTCTTTCTAGCGAATCAAAATGATAAAATGCAACTCAATTAGATTCAAGTAATATCTAGAACCACCTAAAGTTGCTAGCAGATTAAGCTAAGCATGATTCGGTTCCAAACTTAACCTTCACGTATCTAAATCCAAGTTTGCTACTTGTTTAAGGGATACACAAAAAGACTCTTTAATATCAATTTTTCTTTTTAAACAGTTCATTGTGAAAAACTATAATTACTAAGTTATCCTTTAATCACACTTATGTATGTTTTTAAGGTATCAACATGTATACTCTCTCTCATTCAACGTCTATCTAGGTTACAGTACGAATAGCCAAAGTATGAAACCTCTAAGTTACCAAGACTCATGTAAAATATATAATATCATGCATACTATACCAGCTTTATATCTACTATATGAATCTCATAGTCGATCGATCATAAAAGAATAAATGGCCCTTTACAAACTTAAATAAATATAAAGTTGAAATACATCTTGAACTCAACATGGAAAAACAATGCTCATGCGTACTTAAACTATGTGCCACCAACTAGAAGTTCTAAGGAAGGTACTCTGAAAAACGTGATTGCTTGAAGTCACGTTCGAGCTCAGAAGACGGCCGAAAGCGTACATATCCTGAAATATAGTTAGAGAGAAAATAAGGGAGATAAGGTAACGCTTAGTGAGGTAGTGTAAGAATTAAAGAATTATAAGGTACTTAGTATATTTTCCTCCTTTCTATTAAATAACTAGTCATTGGTCAATCAAAACTTTAGCCATTAGAGATTCACTCAATCATAGACGCAAGAATTAACAAGTACACAAACACAAACACACACACATATATATATATATATATATATTCTATTACACCTTAATTCATAATATGCACGGCATTACTCCATTAAAGATATTATAATTTCATAAGGATGGGAGAAACTTAGCTATTAGTTTGAGTATGATGATCCAAAACCAAGCTTAGCCATCTCCTCAAGAGGGTGATCAATAATTTATTATCACAACTCACTAATTACCATGATTTAACTTTCTACTATATAAACTTCCTTGTTCCAAATTCAATCTACTATTAATGTCTCTTTATTAGCTATACATAGTTTCTACAAGTTTCATTTGATCTAATATCCTTGTATAACTTCACAACAATTTCCTATACTTTCATGTTTTTTAGAGATATTTTCTAATGTCCTATAAAGCTGCCACTGTCAGGCAGACTGAGCCTCATTCAGTTAAAAATTCATATCTTCCATTCTGTACATCATAATTTCAAACCGTTTACATCGTTGGAAAGCTGACTCAATTACCTTTTTAACCATATTTTTACTCCGTATGAAATAATACATAATTTAGTAACAAGCACGCCCATTTCTTCCACCGGGCAGACTGCACTATCTTTAAAGAATCGTGTCTATAAACTGCTCTATAGTTCGGAATTCAATTCCATTTGTTTTAACCAAAACTAGACATTATATTCTTTCTAACCATTTAAACTGTAGCTTCCAATTTAACTTATACAATTTATAGCGAAATTTTAAAGTTACTACCAAGGCAGATTTTAAAACAGCTTTACAAGTCTGTTGTAACAATATCAGTTATAGATACTTCATCCATATCATCAATAATTTATTCCAAACTGTATAATTTTCTAGTGAACATTATTTTACTTAGTTAGCACAACCTACTTACTAACTCATTTAACCAGCTTATCTGCAAATCATGAAGAATCAATCATCAATTAAATGAATAGACTATAGGATTACATTCCAATCATAAAATTTCACAAACTTTCTAATCAAGAAATACAGATAACCATAATCCACAATTCAAATCCAGAATTATATATATATAGATAGATACTAATAATTCTAGTAGTTCACTTATTTCATTGTGATCTTATAAAATAACCTCTAACATGATCTTACTTGCCCCAAAAGTCAGCAACATATGCACGTCTTTATGTATGTTCTTTAACTTATATGTTACTTTCGAAGAACCAAGATCATTACTCTTACTACTATATTACCTATAACTTATTTATTATCTGTCTTATAAACTTTCTTGGATTCTTCAATCACAAGTTATTAGTTCAAGGTTAACTATAATTAGTTAACAAACATGGTGTTATAAACTTAGTATTGTTATTATTCATTTAACAGATAACCAATTATAGGCAAGTATAAAATTTACTCCTCAATATTCTAAATTTTGTTTTCAACTCGAATATATGCTCCCATCATAAACTTTTAATTAATGCTTAGAAGCACAATTCGAACACTTTCTAGGGACATATAGTCCAAACATGATCGAGGGATCATAATCCAATTAAACATCAAGGGAACATAGTCCAACTTTTCATTCCATGATACCAAGATTCATTTTTATGAATGTTTAAGTTATCTTGAGCCTTGATTGACAAGTTACTAAACACTCGAATCCACAATAAATGTAACAACAAGGGTACACAAAGTACAGGAACAAAGGTACACAATGTACCGAATTTATTTCATTATTGATCAAGGGTACCACTTGTACCAATAGATCATTTGATCTTTAACAAAATTCTTCATTTTGTAATAACTGCTTGGTTGTACGGTCGAAGTAGTCCCATAGCTCTTGCACGATGTTCTGCTTCGAACTGATGTGAGCACACTTTAATGTTTCCTCCGTGTGATCACCGTACATCCACATTGTCTTTCTCTTTCATTAGGTATCTTATATCCATGACAAAAGCTTCTTCTAATTAAGCAACATTCTCTAGAATCGACCCCTTCTAAATATGAGATGCAAATGCAAGGAAACAACAAAAACAAAAGCAAAACTCAATTAAGACAAGAAAAGGAGATGATTAGTATTTTTTTTTAAAAAATGAATAAAACAAAAAATGTCCAAAATAATTTCATTGTACGAACAATTCTGGGCAACACATTCCAACACTCCATGACATGTCTCCACGGATTATCCTTACGAAATAATTTTGACCTGACTAAAAGCCTAAGGTTTTCCACATGGCTCTATTGGGGTGGGTTTATAGATTCACACATAAGGTTTGGTTCTAAAAGGGTACCCAAGCTATCCTCGCTGTCCCCTACTAAGGGTAGCAAGGCTCTTGATTCTCACCCATTATAGGCTACAAACGAATCAAATTTAACTCAGGGGAACTCATTTCGTACGCCTTTATGAAGTATCAGTATCCTTACAAAGACATAGGGCATATGAATCCTGAAGATACTTGCTAGGCTCATACGGAGAATCAGTATTCTGACATGAGCAAAGTGTTTTCCCCTCACTTAAACAAATGTATAGAGCTTAACCATTTTTAAAATGCATAAAATAGAATCATATTCATACATGGACAATTAAATTAAATTTTACATGAACTTTAGCAAATTCCGACATTAAAACAAAATATAATCGACTTATGGCCTGAATCTTTTTTTTTGTAAAAGCAAAAATATCCCCAGCGGAGTCGCTAAGCTATTGTAAACCCTTTTTAAGGCTCGACTTTAAGAAAAACGGAGTCGCCATCAATCTTTTACGAGGTGTGATTGGATCACCTAAAAATGAGTAATTTTAATAAAATGTTTTATTTTATTAAAACAACGATTTTGGTCTGCGAAAACGAGTTCGGGAGTCGGTTACGCGTGGGGAAGGGTTAGCACCCCCACAGCGCCCAAAAATTAGTACCTAGCAAATTACAAAATGTTTTAATATCAAAATTTGCAAGTTGAAGTAAAATTCAATTTATTTGTCCATTTATGAATATGAATCTATTTTAAGGGTCTTACTGCTCGAAAAAATGAACTTCAATCACCGACAACACTCTTACGCTAACCCGTCATTTTCGTTTGATAAGACATCACATTTATTATTAAATTATTAAACATTACAACAACAAAAGCATCATTCTATAAAAAACAAAGATAAAAAAGCGTAATAAACTAACAATAAAGAAGAAAGAAAAAAAACACAATTGCTTTCAAAAACCAGTTTTATTTAAAATAAACAAGATATAAATTTCTTTTTAAAAAAATTAAAAATGAATTTATTAATTGAAAAGGAATTTAAATAAACTTTAAACAAATAATGGCCTAATTAGAAGTAAAATAAAACTAGAGGCTAAATATATAAGAAATCAGTGACCATCTCAAAATAATTGAAAACATGGTGTCTCGCAGAGCAAAAAGAAAAAAGGCGGGGTATTTAATGAAGTAATAAGCCCATTTTGCCTTGAGTATAAAACATATTTAAAACACCATTCATTTTAATTATTCAACAAAATTGAATCAAAACCACCCTTTATTTAAAACCTCTCAAATGTTCTTGGTGTTCTTCAAGAATAAAGAACACTGGGTACGAGCCACCGTGCCGGCCGCCTTCTACCACTGCTGGCTGCCATCTGACGGCGTTGACTTCATTTTTTTATTTTTGAAATAAACGAAAAAATCCTTTAAATCCCACCAAAAATTCGAAACCAAATTTCAAAAGGACGATTCAAAACATAGGTAAGCAATAATTCTTTTTACATGTTAGATTCGAAATTATAAAAAGAGATGACCAAATAATAAGAAAAAGAGAAGAATACAAAACCAAAAAATCTTGCTTCTATTTCCAATAATTCCAAGTACAAAGGTTGCTAATCCGAAAGCTTTTCCTTACTCCAAGTACAAAGGTTGCTGATTCGAAAACTTTTCCTTACAATCTCAGTAGCCAATCTGAACTTTTTTGTATATGTGTAGTAGTGGTGGTGTTGATTGTGTGTTTTTTTACAAAGAATTCAAACCCCTTTTATAGGGTTTTTCATGCCCTAATTACAAAATTAAATCCCCAAAATTTGGTTGATTTCTTGTCATGTTGGGTCTGATTTTGCTTGATTCTGATTTTCCCTTTCCCCTTTTATTTTGATTCGATTTGCTTTCCCATTCTAGTCGAATTCCTTTCCTCAATTGCTTGGTAGTTGCTCGAATATTGGGCTGATTTCCCGTCTTTTTCCATATTTGAATCCTTTTAGTTTTGATTTCGGACTGATTTAGGGTTAAACATTCCATGTTCTTCATGCTTGATTTAAATCAATTTCTTTCCTTGTTTTGTTGTAGGGTACTCGGACGATGGAAAGGGGTTGCGGTGGCGGCGCAGGTGGTCATCGATGGAGGAGTGGTCGCAGGCGTCCCTGGAAACGAAGAAGATTGGGCTTAAGAATCGGGCGCGCGGCACGCTCACGCTCGGGAAAGAAGGCGAGTGTTGGCGCAAGTAGGAAGGGCTGACCCATTTTCTTTGGTCCAATCTGGACCGTTAGATCTAGGGATCTAACGGCTGAAATTAAATCCTATACATGAGGAACAAAAAGGATTAGTTAGGGCTTTATTTATTCTTATTTTTTGGGCCAAAATGGGTTGTTTATTGTATTGGGTCCTTATTTATTTAAATGGACTCTTTTTTCGGATTTAAATAATATAATAATATTACTATACTACATAATAATAATAATAATATAAATAACGATAAAATCATCCAAAAAGATGAGACGGTGAAAATTTAGTAACAACAATAACAGCCCCCAATTAGGTTGTCAAACAGTTCTTAAATTCAAAAATGCCCCTAACACACAATTACACCTGTAAAACATTTCACACTTTTAGATGTTAATTTACATGCTTAATCAAGCATCTCTTTATCATTTTTTGAATACAATCCAGCCCTTTAACATCGTGGAACCGTGAAAATAGTCCCCTTAACATTCTTCCATGACCAATACAATTGATTAAATAATCATACAACCCAATGTTCTTAATTCCTACAATTACAACCACCAAAACAGGATGTGTATAAACAAGTTTAATTTCTCAAACCGAGCAGCCCAACTTTCATGATACACTACAAAAAATCAGATTCTAATTTCCATTTTCAAAAACAGTTTCAAGTATGAATTCAAATGATCTATGGTTGATTCACAATGTAAGCTAATTTTTCACAATTAGATACGATTACTAGGCTCAAACCTAATCTCATTGTCTCATGTTCCTCAAATTGCCTAGTTAATTTATTCAAACGCTCAACTATCATTCAATAACGTAAGTTCTAACCATAGTTCACATAAGCATCAACCAATTCAACAAATGTTTTCTATGAAATGCTACAAAATCTTACATGCAAGGAGGAAGATGAAGAATGTCTTACCTTCCCAACCCCAAATCGATCTAGACTCAAAAATTCATCCAACCATAAGCTTGATTCTCTAATTTTTTCTTGAATCTTAAAGATTCTCACTCTCTTTCTATTTCTATAACACTCGGCTGCTCACAATGAAGGGAAGAAGATGATCTTTTTCCCCCTTTGACCAAAGCCTACAAGGACAGATAGTCATGTCCTTAGATTTTAGAAAAGTTTAGCACGCAATTTCCCATGTTGTGGAGTTATGCAAAATGGTCCCTTTCGAATTTGACCCTTCAAAATGACTAATAGCTATATTTGATCCTTTAGACTCTCATATAAGCAATTGAGTTATATTTTAATTTAATTAGGCTATGGACAAAAAGGAGTCATAAATTTTAATCAATTTAGTCACTCTCCCAAGGAGCATTCTTTCTTCATTTAATTCTTATTAGGTCCTAATGACTTCAATAGATTCATTGATATAATAATCTTAGTGACTTGATGATTGTATGCTTTATTATTATTGTTCGGGTGTCATATCTTCAGTATTTGAATGAAGAATTGGCATGATATCATGTTTATAGTTTATGACAATATATATTAATCATAACGAATTTAGAATTATAATCAGATGATGTTTTAATGCAAGAGATAAATCCTAGAAGGGTCTTAATCAGCTGTAACCAATAATTCCCATACTTCAAACTAGAAGTTTCTATAATTGAAGGCCCTAATTCATTTCATGATGTTTGGTATATTACTCTATGAGTGCTGAGGCTGATAGTATGTTTTGACCAAGTGCCTTAAATGTTAAAATGTCTAGTAAATGAGCTTAAATTATATATCTTGATCAAGAAATTGATTGAAACCCTTGTTTACCTTCTGGTTCGAACCCTTAAGGGCAATTGGATCTAAGTTTACCTCAATTTGTACGAATAATTATAGTATGACATTAAATGTGAAATAAATAAATAAATTTTTGTAAGTCAATGTTATGAGTAAATTGATTGTTAAAGTAGTTAACTAAATTGATCGTTTGTTATAAAGATCCCTATCGAAATCGCTATATCGATTTTATTAGATAAATTATGATAAGTTAATCCCTATCAACAATGCAATTTATGAATGATAATGCAGTAGACTTGAGCTTAAATAATGTGGAATGTGTGTTGTAAACATTATCTAAGTAGTGTAGAAGTGCAGAATTTTGGTGCAGTTTCGTACGTTTGATCTGTGCAGTAATAATATATATAAGAATGTTGGTTGAACGTTTTTGGGTAATAAGTTAATTAAAATAAAGTGGCTAAGAGATATTTGTCTGTATGTATATTAACAAGTTTGATGTTGTAAGTAAAAATTTGTAAACGCTTGTAATTTCTTGCTTAGCAAGTAAATGTGCCCATTTGATTCCTGAATCATCACTCGAGTAAAGATTTATAATTTGTCACTAAATGATTATATTCTACAGTGATTCTTGATGTTGTTATGGTTCTGACTTGCTAATCTAAAAAGAAAAAGAAAATATATGTTCTATTCGAACACTTCCAACAATTTGGTTAAACCCAAATTGTTCGACAATTGAAAAGTGAAACTGGATTGTAAACTTTATGATTTATATTTTAAATTCATAAATTATTTGGGTAAAAATTTTATAAGCCTCTCGGCCTTGGTTGAAAGTTTTAGTTTTTTATCACTTGATTTCTGTATGTGTTATCGGTAACAACTTCAATTCTGGTTTTTCTTCTAAACCGGGTTAAAGGTGTTACAATGATCAAGGTGTCGTCATTTAGGATTAAAAGATGTTTAACATCATGTGGGATGACAGCCAAAGAGATGACTCAGCCCCAAACTCCCAATTTTTACAATTTGGTCACTAAATCAGATTCTAACAGGGACTCGTACCGATACACCTCTAACCGTATCGATACGGTTGGCTCAAGCTCGGTAAGTTGGTTATGAAACAATTTGACCGTATCGATACAGGTCCTACTGTATGGATACGCCTAGCCAAAAATCAACGTTTTCAACAAAACTCCTAACTATGAATGGACTCAATTAAGGTCCCTTAACAGCAAAATCTATACATAATCAATGTTAATGCAATATTTGAACTTCTCGGTGTAGGGTTTCCGATCGCCGAAACCCAATTTCGACTAGGCCACTTTTCGGGGTGTTACAACGTGTATGTTTTGGTTAATCCCTTGTCATAACCCTTAGATGGTAGCACCATGTTTAATTATGTAATGCATTTAGTAAGCTTTTGTTAATCATGAAAGCAATGCTCTAATGTATTGCTAAAGTTGTATAAGGCCTCTTTATATTATGATGAATGCATATGTGCTTGAATGTTGGTTTCTATGTTTGCTTTGGAAGGTGTTGTGGTCTTGAATGTTTGAATTATATGTGTATGATTGTTAGGCATGTGCTAGTTTTGAATAGGCTTGATATGGTTATTGTTGAGTTGATCAATCGATGACAATTAGCCAAGAGGGGGTGAGTTGGTAATAAAAAATTTTGAGGGAGGAAATTAAAATTATAAGAATGTAAGGACAGACAATTTATAGTGGTTCAAGCTTCGAATAAGCTCTACATCCACTACCTTAGCTCCCACTAAGGATTTTGAACCAATTTCACTAGAAATTCTTCCCTTTTTCTCAGATTGGGAGGAAACCTTACAAACCGATTAAGCTTTCCACCCAAAGCTTAATCAATAACACTCTTTCATACAAGAAAGATGGCAAATAGAAAATAGCCTCTCAAAGGTAGATATTTTTCCAAAATTACAAGATCATTCAACCCAACTTGAAATAAAATGGGTACAATGAAATAACACAAGTGGGTACAATGGATCTGACTCTAAAAGGCACAAAGAGGTTGGATTTTTTCTTTGATGTTTTTCACTTGATCATTAGTTGTTGTTGTAGCTTTGGAGGCTTGCTTTTATACCCCTTCATTGATTTCTAACCGTTCGGGTGGTTGAAATCATCAATATAGCTGTTGGGCTGCATTTTTCCTGCAATAAATGCTCAACAGCAACTGACCATATCAGTACATGGAAGGCCGTATCGATACATGTTCCAAAATAGAAAGAACTGTTGTGCTAAAATAACAAAGGGTGTAGCAATACGCGGGAAGGAATATCAAAACACTTAAGAAGGGCATATCGAAATGGACATGGCCGTATCGATACCGTTTTTCTCACTTGGGAAGCTATCAAAACATGTTTCGGTACACGTTGAAGGCGTGTCGATACGGGTTTAACCACTTTTCAAAAATGTTGATTCCCCATAACTGACAAGGCAACGGTAAAATATTAAATGTGATGATTTGAAAAATCTTAACCTCGTATCGATACAGTTGTATCTGTATCGGTACACTACTCTTAAACCTTAAGCCCAGATGAAGGCCGTATCAAATCGGATAAAATCGTATCGAATCAGGCTCACCTACATCGAAACTGATTCTTACAGTGGCCTTATATGTTGAGGGCGTATTTAAACGCCTGGGGCAATATTGTTCAATTTTACTTTGAAAACACTTAGAAAGATTTATGGGATTTAAGTTTTGACTTGGAAAAAAATTTTAGGTTTAAAATACTTGTCAATCGTGAGACTTTAAAGTACTTAAAAATATATTTTCATTTGCAATTAAGTCCTCAGATAATTTGTTATATCAAAGTCAAACTTAGGTTTTACAATCTCCCCCTTTTTGATATAAAAAACCAAAGTTATGTTTTCAAGTAGTTTGAAAAACTCCCCTTTACCTTGAGATAGATTTTTATTTTGTCTCTTTACTTTACTTCTCCCATTTTCTGTTAGATCAAAATCATTGAGATAATTCAAAGGCAATAGAATATAAGCAAGATAAGGCAATCAACTTAAATTCCATTAAGCATAAAGATCCAAAGCAACATTAAAATTCAAACTTAATTATTAAAAACATAGATATTCAAAGCATAAGTTCATGAAACAATAAACATAGGTGCAAAATCAGAAATCATAAGATGTTATGCCAAGATGTGTAATGCAAAACTAAGAATTATTTTCATCGTCTTAACTATCTTCATCTTCATCATTGGCCTGATTTCCTTGGAATTGTCTCAATTCTCCATGAAAGGCCGTGAGAGAAATATCCACAGAAGATTGTTTGCTTTCAATGGAGATAACTCTCTCCTCCAAGGAAGTGAACCGAGTGTCATTGGCAGCAAACCCCAAATTCATAGTGGTGTGCAATAAAGTGAACTTCTGATTGAGGTAGGCCATAAGATCATCCATCGATTATTGGGCGACCGAAGCTTGAGGGGCTGCTTGAGGAGGCACTTCGGGTTCGGGAGTAACTCCTTGAGGAAAATCCATGATACAAATCCACTCTCCATTGTGATATTAGAACTTTGAAAAGTGGAGAGAACGTTCGTCAATAGGATCAATGAGAGGCTTGGCGAGATCATGTGAGCAATCAATTTCCAGCTTTGAGAACAAGTGACTCAAAGTGGTGCCATAGGTGAAAGATGAGACAAGAGGAGTATGGCGATGTTAAAAAAGATAAACAAGCTCCGCAAACATAATTTGATGAGGGTTCGGTTGTTTACCTTCATGAAAGCATCGGATCCAAAAGTCGTCGACTTGTCAGATCGTTGAAAATTTTCCACCAAATGGACAGAACCACCAAGTGAAGGATGCGATCATGGGCGTCAAGAACGATCACGGAGCCACTAAGAACATACCCTAAAGAGTCTTCATCATTCTGAAAACCAAAAACATTGGTTAAAGTAGTTGGATCAATCTGAATCTTCTTTCCCATTAAATAAGACTTAATAGCAATAACCGTGCTTCGATCGTGACTAAAAATACACAAGGCTTTAGCAAAAAATGTGAGAACAAGGTTGCGATTCAAAATACCAGGTGTGGCCAAAAAATGCATGAAATTCCATCGTAGCATTAAAGGAAGATATCTGAATTGAAAACGCTCGGAATTCAAAATGGGATAGAGATGACATGCTCACGACAAATTTGATAATTTTGGTATTGTTTGAAGTGAGCCATAGTCGACAGATTGGTAAAACTCTTTCGGTAGATAAGGGTGAGATTAGGATGAGTGGCATCATTATTGTTGGATGATTCTCCAATTTCAGCCGATCTTGGCCTTTTCCTAGATACCATTATAACCTGAAATTCAAAAAAAAACAAGGCACAAAAACCATGTATGCATAAATCATCAAATTCAATCCAACAATTCAAGGTATAGTTAAAATCTTATATAATATAGTTAAAAAACATATAAAAATATAAAAAATAATTTTTGGGTAGAAATAATTTTGAAAAATAGATTAAAAAAGATACAATATAATTTTATATTCGAAACTAAAATTTTCAGTTTTGAAAAACTTTTTACAAAAACTTTAAAACCCACATAAACCGAATTCAAAACGAAATTAAATAAAATAAAAAAGAATTTTATACCTTGATAATGGATTATGGATGAATGAGGATGATATGATGCACTAGCTTGATAAAATAGCTTTGATTTGACGAGAAGATCAAGAACCCTCAAAAGATTTGAAGAATTTGTGTGAAAAACTAAGGGATTTGATGTGTTTTTATAGGTAAAATCTGCTAGGGTTTTGAAGAGAATAATTAGGTAAAGATAAAAACCCTTTAAAGACTCATTTTGAAGAGAAAATTAGGTAAAATCAGAATGCTTCTGATGTAGTACCGAAACACGAGACCGTACCAATATAGAGTTGTCTGTACTGAAACCCATCAAGAACACGTATTGAAACGCATAGAACCGTTTTGATACGTCTGTGCCAAAAACTGCATTTTGAGCATAGAGATCATCTTACCAGTACATGGTTACCTGTACCGAAACCTGTTCATGAACTCGTATCGAACTGCCTAGAGTCGTGTCGATACCCTTGTACAGAAACTGCATTTTGGGCACAAGGTGCTTAAAAATTCAATTTTGATCGAATCTAAATGCATGTATAAGACATATGAGCAACATGTATGGAAAAAAATAGATACATACTCCCCCTAGAAACAAGCATAGATGCACAAAGGAACAAAATTTCAAGAGCACGACAATCAATCAAATTCAAGCAAGTTTTTGAACTAAAAAGGGCTCTAAAGGTTTAAGATAGGCTAGTAAGACCTACCTCTCTCCTAAAAGTCCAAAAGTGTTCCTTATCTAATAGTTTGGTAAATATATCTGCTAATTGGTTCAAGGTGTCTACATATTCTAGAACTACATCATTTTTCAAGACATGATCTCTAATGAAATGATGTCTTATCTCTACGTGTTTGGTTATAGAATGTTGGATGAGATTCTTAGTGAGACATATGGCACTAGTGTTATCAAACTTAAGTGGTATGGTACCTACAACAATTCCATAATCTAAAAGTTGTTGCTTCATCCTAAGGACTTGAGCATAACAACTTTTTCGATATATATTCTGCTTCGTTGGTAGATAAGGCTACACTATTTTGTTTCTTAGAGAACCAAGATATGAGCATACTACCTAGGAATCGGCAAGTGTCGGAGGTACTCTTTCTATCTATCTTACATCCCCCATAATCTGCATTAGAGAAAGCATGTAGATTAAATGAGGAATCTCTAGGATACCAAAAGCCTAAATAAGGTGTGTCTCTAAGGTATCTAAAGATTCTCCTAACGGCTATATGGTGTGATTCTCTAGGACATGCTTGAAATATAGCACACAAGCAAACACTAAACATAATGTCAGGTCCACTTACGGTAAGATAAAGCAATGGTCCAATCATAAAGCGATAAAGCTTTAAATCAACACATTTACCTCCATTTTTATCAAGCTTTGTAGAAGAGCTCATTGGCGTGGCTTAAGGCTTCACATTCTCCAAGCCAAACTTTTTGAGCATATTCTTGACATACTTAGCTTGATTTGTGAAGATGTCATCCTACAATTGCTTGATTTCGAGTCCCAAGAAAAATGAAAGCTCCCCATCATGCTCATCTCAAACTCACCTTGCATCAACTTAGCAAACTCTTGGCAAAGCAATTCATTATTAGAACCAAAAATGATATCATCAACATAGATTTGAACTACTAAAATGTCTTTGCATTTTATTTTAATGAAGAGTGTAGTATCCACATTTCCTTTATCAAAAGCTTTTTCAATTAAAAAGCTTGATAATCCTTCATACCAAGCTCTAGGAGCTTGTTTCAAACCATATAAAGCTTTTAAAAAGTTTGAAAACATGGTTTTGTTATTTTGGATCTTCAAAACTGGGTAGTTGTTCTACATACACTTCTTCATTAATAAAACCATTTAAAATGCACTTTTGACATCCATTTGAAAAAGCTCGAATTCATGAAAACATGCAAATGCAAGAAGCATCATAATAGCTTCCATCCTAGCTACGGGTGCATAGGTTTCATCAAAATCAATTCTCTTTTCTTACGTGTAACCTTGAGCAACAAGTCTAGCCTTGTTTCTCACTATGTTACCACTCTCATCTAGTTTGTTTCTATAAACTCATTTAGTTCCTATAGTAGATTTATTACTAGGCCTATCAACTGATGTTCAAATTTAACTCCTCTCAAATTGGTTCAATTCATCTTGCATAGCCAAATCTAATAGTCATCTTTTAATGCTTCTTTGATATTCTTAGGCTCTATGCATGAGACGAATGCAACATTACATGCATTTTTAAGAGAGAGTCTAGTGGTTACCCCTTTGGATGGATCACCCAAGATCTCACCACCTTTGACATAGTTGAACTTCTTTGGGTAGCTCACTTCCATTTCCTCTAGAGCCATTTCCTTCAAAGCTTCTAGAGAAGGATCTTGTTCTTCTTCCTTGGATTGAACCTCATCCACCTATGATGTTTATCCTCCATTAATGGCTTCATCATCATCATCACATGAATCCTTCCTCGAAAGGAGGTTATCATCGAAAACCACATGAATAGACTCTTCTACAACTAAAGTTCTTTTGTTAAATACACCATAGGCTTTAGAGTTTAAAGAATATCCTAAGAAAATAGCTTCATCACTTTTAGCATCAAACTTTCCCAAATTTTCTTTTCCATTATTCCAAACAAAACAATTGCATCCAAATAGGAGAAAATAGCTAATATTAGGCTTCTTTGATTTTAAAATCTCATAAGGAGTTTTCTTTAAAATTGGCCTAATCATTAGTCGGTTAATAATATAGCAAGCGGTATTAGTGGCTTCCACCTAAAAATATTTTGGCAAGTTGTTTTCACAAAGCATGGTTCTAGCCATTTCTTCTAAAGTTCAATTTTTCCTCTAAACGACCTCATTTTGTTGAGAGTGCGAGGAGCAGAAAAATTATGGCTTATACCATTAGAGTTGCAAAAATTCTTAAAGCCTAGATTTTGAAATTCGGTACCATGGTCACTTGGAATATGAGAAATAGTTTGAGCAAGATCATTTTGAGAAATTTTTGAAAATGTGATAAGCTTTTCTAAAGCCTCATTTTTGGTACTTAAAAATAAAACACAAGTGTATCCAGAGAAATCATCTACTAACACAAAAGCATATGATTTTCGACCCAAGGTAATGGTTCTAATAGGACCAAAGAGATCCATGTGGATCAATTGTAATACTCTACTAGTTGAGACATAATTAATGGATTTGAAAGAAACTCGTTTTTGATTCCCTTTAGCACAAGCATGCCCTAGTTTTCTATGACATAACCATGAGTCATGTTCATCTTTAGCTTCTAAACATACATTGGATGTATGAATGTCATCTAGATGCACCATGTATATGTTTCCTATGTGATGACCAATGAGCACAATATGATTTGTTTCAATGTTCAAAATTTTGCAACCATTAACATCAAGGAGAACATTAAAACCTTTATCACATAATTGACTAATGCTCAATAAATTGCATTTTTGACCGTTGACATATAAACCATTATCAATGAGTATGGAAGAGTGATTACCAATGGAACCAATTCCTTCAATGTGGCCTTTGGAGTTATCACTGAAGGTTACTACTCCTCCACTCTTTGGCTTTAGTCCCACAAATCGACTCTTGTCTCTGGTCATTTGTCTTGAGCATCCACTATCAAGGTGCCAAGTGTTTTGACTTAAAGCTTTGGCCTTGTAGAAATGCTCCCTATACAAACAAAGATTAGGTCTTGATTTTTGGTACCCGAGTCATTTTGGGTCCATAATAATTAGCTCCCAAAATATCGGTTCCCTTAGGAATCCAAAACGACAAAGCATGAACATTATTATAAGCAATTAGGTCCTTAGGAACCCAAACACTTCTAATTCTCTTACCTCTAGAGGGCCTTTGGAAGCCTCTTTGTTTGTAACCATTAAAGTTTCTCTTTACATAATTAGGTTTTAAATATTGACCTTTTTAAAAAACATATTTCAAAACTTTGCTAAGAGAAGCTTTAAGATTATCCACTTCTTTGGTGTGATAATCATGAAACTCATAAAGAAGGTTGTCTAAATAAAAAAATTTATCTTTAAGCTCATTTGAATTATTTAGCAAAAACAAAACCTTCTTTTCAAGTTCGGAGTTAGTTTTGGATAAATAATCATTTTGGTTTTTCAAATCAAAAATAGATTTCTTATTTTTCAAAATTGATTCTTTAAACTTTTCGACCAACTCATCATACACCCCTTGTAGCTCATCATATGCATCTTGAAGTTCATCAAATGTAATATCAGAAGATGATGAGTTAGAGGTTAACTTTGGATCCTCCACAAAAGCCATGAGACAAAAGTTGGCAACTTATTAGTCTTCCTTATTGGATGACTCCGAGTGACTCCATGTGGCTACGTTTTCCTTGAATTTCTTCTTCTTTCCAAAGCTCTTTTTTTTGAGTTGGGGACACTCGGTTCTTATGTGCCCCGACTTCTTGCACTCATAGCATATGAGTTGTTCTTTCTCTTCCTCTTTGTTCTTCTTCTTCAAATCTCTTTTTTGGTTGAACTTTCATCCTTTATTGGACTTCATGAACCGAGTGAATCTTTTGGCTAGCATAGCCATCTCTTCATCTTCTTCCTCACTCGAATCACTCTCTTCAAAAGAATCTTTAAGAGCAACTCTAAGTTTCTTCATCTCTACCTCTTTTTTTCGACCTTTTTCTCTTCTTTTCTCTTCTTCTCTTCCTTGCTTCATGATCTCATGAGTAAGAAAAGAACCCATGAGAGCATCGAGCTTCAAAGACTTCAAATCCTTTGCCTTGATGATGGCGGTTCTTTTCCCATCCCATGACTCGGGAAGAGAATAGGTTAGTTTTTTAACAAGTTTGTCTTTAGGGATGCCCTCTTCAAAGCCTTTGAGACCATTGATGATAACAGAGAATCGGTCAAACATCTTCGTGACATTCTCCTCAGCTTCCATCTTGAAATTCTCATAACTTAAGTTGAGATTTCCAATATTGGTCTCCTTTACATTGTTGGTGCCCTCATAGGTGGTCTCGAGCGTGTCCCACACCTCTTTTGCACTTGTACACAAAGAAATCTTTGAGTACATATCCGGTCCAAGTGCACAAAAGAGTACGTGCAAGGCCTTGTCATTTACTTGTAGCTTTCTTCTTTCTTCATCCTTCATCTCGTGCTTGGACTTGTGAATTTGCATTTCTCCTTCTTGCTTCATTAGAATGGATGGCCCGTCTTCGATTACATCCCAAAGAACATAATCATGGGATATGATAAATAGCCTTATCTGATTCTTCCAATATAGATAATTGTCTCCGTTGAAGAAAGGTAGTTGGTGATCGATTGAGGCTCATACAAATTTTGGCCAGAGGTATATGTCATGGCTTTGATGTCAGTTGATTGAATCTCTTCAGTGATCATCTCTTGCGGATGTTAATCCCTCAAGGAGTTAGGCTCTGATACCAATTTTTGTATTGATCAATCAATGACTATTAGCCAAGATGGGGTGAATTGGCAATAAAAAATTTGGAGGAAATTGAAATGATAAGAATGAAAGGACAAACGATTTATAGTGGTTCAAGATTCGACCAAGGTTTACATCCACTACCTTAGGCCCCACTAAGGATTTTGAACTAATTTTACTAGAAATTCTTCCCCTTTTCTTGGATTAGGAAAAAACATTACAAACCGATTAAGCTATCTACCCAAAGCTTAAGCAAGAACACTATTTTATACAAGAAAGATTGAAAATAGAAAATAGCCTCTCAACGGTAGATATTTTGCCCAAAATTACAAGATCACTCAACCCAACTTGAAATAAAATGGATACAATGAAATAACACAAGTGGGTACAATGGATTTGACTATAAAAGGCACAAAAAGGTTGGATTTTTGCTTTGATGTTTTTCACTTGATCAATAGTTGTTGTTGTAGCTTTGGAGGCTTGCTTTTATACCCCTTCAATGATTTCTAACTGTTTGGGTGGTTGGCATCATCAATATAGCTGTTGGGCTGCATTTTTCCCACAATAGACCGTATCAGTACACGGGGTGCCGTATCGATACTTGTTCCAAAATAGAAAGAGTCGTTGTGCTAAAATAATAAAGGGCGTATCGAAAGGGATATGGCCGTATCGATGCCATTTTGCTCACTTGGGAAACTGTGAAAACCTATTTCGGTACGCATCGGAGGCGTATCGATACAGGTTTAACCATTCTTAAAAAATGTCGATTCCTCATAAGTAACAAGGCAACGATAAAATAAGAAATGTGAAGATTTGAAAAATGTTAACCTCGTATTGATACGGTTGTATCTGTATCGGTACACCACTCTTAAACCTTAAGCCCATATGAAGGCCATATCAAAACGAATAGAACCGTATTGAAACACACGTATCAAAACAGGCTCGCATGTATCGAAACGGATTCTTACAGTGTGCTTATACATCGAGGGCCTATCGAAACACCTGAGAGGTGTATCGAAGCGCCTGGGCGATATTGTTCAATTTTACTTTGAAAACACTTAGAAAGATTTATGGGGTTTAAGTTTTGACTTAGAAATAATTTTTAGGTTTAAATCCTTGTCAATTGTGAGACTTTAAAGTACTTAAAATTTTATTTTCTTTTCCAAGTAAGTCCTCAAATAATTTTTTATATCAAAATCAAACTTAGGTTTTACAGTTATCTAGGTCGATAATTGAATGCATGATAAGTAATAATTTGGTTAATGTGACTAAAACTTGGTTGGTGTGTTTGTTAATAGGTTTAAAAAGGGCATAAGTGATTGATGCATAGATATGATTCGAACATGACTAATGTGTCTGTGCTTAAAGTGTTTCCCATGATCTTGAGATGATTGCTTACTTGTATAAGTATAAAGAAGTCTTTGCTATGCCTTTTTCGAATAACATTGGGTTGGTTATCTGGGTCTAGTTGTTGTATTGGGATCCCTTATAATCTCTATGGTGATTTTTATCATGTGGTAGATGATGAGTTAGCATTATATTGATAGTGTTTTGAGTAGACCATGACTTGCTAGTTGAATTTTAATGGCATGGTAAGTAATTGCGAATCAAAGGGGTTTAAATGAGTCTAAGGAGAGGATAATTGAATGAACAATCTATCTGAATATTTGATGGTCATCTACTTATCCTCCCTAATTCGAATTAGACTTAAGTAAAGGATCTATGACTCTTTATTGATTTTAAAAGACTTAGTATGGCTAAGATTAAATTTGATAATAACCAAAGAATGTAGTAACCAAGATACAGACATTTATGTGACTTATAATTTGAATGGATTATAAATACTCACCTGATTTAACATGTTATAATTATTATAGAGATCTAAAATCTAGGTTAAGATCATCTTTGAATTCAAATGAAAAAAATATATTCTTGAAATTGTAATGGATAGATATATTCTCTCTTGTTTTTCTTGTGACCCCATCCTTCTTTGATGGTTGATTGTCTTTGTTTGTTGGTAATTCTTCTTAACTCGGCTTACTTCTGAACCGGTTAAGGGGCATTACATGGGTTATGCTTTGTTTCAGATAAGGGGAATACGTGTGAGTTTAGAGATCTTAGAACCTTAAAAACATTAAGCTAATACACGTGGTTTCTTGTGTACAATAGCAACATGGAGATGGCATAGTGGAGGGTCCTACGTAATGTCTTTAATCTTCCTAAAAGCTTAGAACACACTATAATTAAAACATGGTTTGGCAGGGATCAACATGTTGTTTTGTTTTGGGATGAAGAGGAGAAACATGGCGTTGGGTTAAATAAGAAATAACTTGTATAAGGCGGCGATTGGGTGTTAGGGTTTTGAGAGACTCCAAGTCACGGAAATATTTATATATAATGAAAGTTATAAATGGGGCTAAACTCATTGATCTTCAAAAGGGTTTAGAAATAATGTCACAAATTCTAAAAATTACATAATGATCATAACTTTTTATATAACAAAATAGTTCCTGAACTTTTATAAATTATGACTTTCACACCAAAATCTAAATTTCGATATTTAGTTTTTTTTAAGAAATCGTTTTAAAAAATCCCAAAAAAATCAGGGTTTCAAAAATTAGAAATTATAAAATTAGGATTTTTAGTTTGGAGCTAAAAATTAGGGTGTTACAACTCTCCCACCCTTAAAAGTAATTTTGTCCTCGAACTTTTCAGACTTAGAAGCAAACTCCTAAAGTACGAATTGTGAGATGGAAGTTTAAAAGAGTATTTCAAATCAGATTACGATTGACGAAAAAGTATTTGTAAACAAGCTTAGGTAAAGTAAAACGAGCAGTATCCTTATTGATATCCCAAGGTGGAATAAGTCATGGGAAATCCCATGTCTTGAGTAGTAGTCACTAACTAACGAGTACCCAATGTTCCTAGTTCTGAATCCATACGAAACATGCTCAAGTCTAGAATTCCTACAAACTAGCGTAGTAAAACTATATACTAAAAAAACAATTATAGAGAAAGATTTGGTACTATAGTCTCGGATCATAACATAATTTGAAATCTCGAAGTCAAAAAAATACTCAATAAGATAGTATATTTTCAGAAAATTCCCGTTTACCCGAATATTTTTAAATGCATGCAAAAATCTTTTAAAAAATTGAAAATGCTATTTTTAAACTTTTATGTGCATGAACCTTAAAGTCCGATGATTGAACTGGGCTCTAATACCACTAAATATAACCCCCTAACCCCGCCTTGAAGAGAAGACCGAATTTAGAAAGTTGTGATTGAAAACTTTTCTCTCAAATAAAACATTTTGAAAATTATACTTTAATTTAAATTAAAATAATATATAAAAAATAGTTTACTAAATCACTTGAATTAAGTAAAACACAAATGACATAATTAAAAATTCGAATATTTAATAAAAATACCTGAATAAAAACCACAGTAAATGAATGCTAAAATTAATCCCCAAAATTAAAAGTCTTAAAGTATGAAATTACATCAATAACTCAAATATAATAAATAATAATCTAAATAACTAAAAATGGTTTTGTACTGAATGATAAAATAACTGGATAAAATGTGAAATGATCCCAGTACGATCTGCCTATGGTCAGCGTATCTGAAAGAAAGACTGAGGGTGAGTAAGCTAAAGAGCTTAGTGATAAATGTTCAAAAGTACTATTTTTATTACCCTTTTTACTCATATTATTGTTAGACTTAGTCTCATATTAGTTGCATAATTAGTCATTCATGCATTAATTCATGTTTTTTTCCACCGTTGAGCTTGATTACATAACTTGGTAATTTTTGTGGAAAAGGATGCTGCTTTGGTGTGTTTTTGTGTGTGTGCATAATCACTTGCCTAAACAAGGCTAGAACCAGTTGCCAGGGCAGTGCATGAAGGAGATGCCGACGCAGTTGCCAGGGCAATGTATGAAGGAGATGCTGACGCAGTTGCCAAGGCAATTTTAGACAAGGAATAAGATGATATGGTAGTCGAAATTGATGACTAGATAAGCCCAAGATGACGTGGAGCAAAGTTAAATCCAAAAGGAGTTTGATTTCCATGAAGAGGTGAAAGAGAAATTAAATCCCAAGAAGATAGGAGAAGTTCTAGAAGGAATTTAAATATAATAAAGAATTATATTCTTTAAAGATATTTAATTCCAACTTAACTTCCTCCTCCAGAAGGATTTTGACCTAGCCATCTCCTATTTAAAGGATCAAGCCGTCAACGAGAGTTAAGCAATAAGAGAGGATTTTCGACAACTCCAAAGGGCAAGAAGGGAGAGATTTCGACAAGAGAGCAAGAGGAGAGAGTTCGATTTCTTCTTCTTATTCTTTGCTTCCATTAGATTCATGGTTTGGGGATTATTCTTTGTATATCTTTTGAACCCAACCATGAACTAACTTGATTGGTTGGGGTTATTATGTTTTGTTGTTGTGAAAAACAATTGGATTTTGTTTAGGTAATAAAAGTTTGCACTTTCAATTCAAGGTTTACAAATTCTTGGTTCTTATTCTTGTTTGCGAGTGAATTGGGAGAGGATCTCATAGCTTCATCTATTTATCTAATATCGGGAGAGTTAGATTCAAGAAACGAATGAGTATGGTCTTTATTTAATCTATTGATGGTGAAGATTAATCCGGCTTAGGAATAAGCTAAGGATTTCAACGGCTAAGAGGAACGCAAGATTGGTTGTTGTTCACCCTTGATTCACGCAAGGATGTATTATCAAGACATGCACAAATAGCTAGAGTTTCAACTTAGGGATTAGAAGAAACCATTGAAGAACACTCCGCCAAACCTTGAAGTTGCAGCCAAGCCGCCCAAGTAGTTGACCAGCTAGGCGTCCAGGCAACCATCAATTACTTGCCAGGGCAACCCCGCTGTGCAAGTTGCCACGGTAACTGAGTTGCCCTTGCACTCTTTTACCAATACGATTCAATCGACCATCACACCTCAACTCATGATAACCTCGATTATTCTCTCTCTTTTGATTTCATCTATTCTTTTAGTTTATTGCTCTTAGTTTACTCGTTAATTAGAACTCCTATTCTCAATTGTGTTTTTACTTTTCACAGTGCAGTAACTTAAGCAAAGTGGCCCAAACTAATCCCTGTGGAGACGATATTCGATACTCATATCACTTTATTACTTGCAACGTATATACTTGCACAATTGCGTAGCATTTATTACACGCAACAAGTTTTTGGCGTCGTTGCCGGGGATTTGCAATTGGTGTTAGTTGTTTTTGTTATTGCATTTTTTCTCTTAGTTTTACTAATTTTTCTTTTTGTTTGTTTTATCAAAGAAAATTAGGTGCGCTGAAAGTTAAGGGATATCAACTTGTCGGGAAATAAAAGTCGATCTATTCGAGAGTTGATGTTGGAAGATATGAATCAATCCAATCAAGAGTTTCTTGCACCCTTTGATGATTTGCTATACCAACCGAGGAAAGCCCAAAGAGCCTATATTATGGAAAAATCGTGTGCTATGTGTGGATAACATCATGTGTTTGAAAATTACCATCTCATTTTCGGTGCATACGACTACATGGAGGACCATAGAGGGAACCAGCAGCAAAATTCTTCATGGTATGGTCAAAAAGCTCAAAATGTTTTTTACCATAACAATTTTTCCGTAGCAACAGATATTCCATGGCAATGTAGTTCTTTTCAAGAGCATTCCAATTCCTTGGAGGAAACATTGCTAGCTTCCTTGGCTAGACTTGACGGGTCAATTAAAGAGATTCGAGAGCTATCAAAGTCCATGGATACGAGGATAGCTCAGTGGGATGCAACCTTGGGGGATTTAGAAGATCAATTGAGGAGATCCACATATGTCATGGATAACATGCACCAACAATTCATTCCTAGTGATACTGAAGTCCCAAGGCAAGAGGACAAGGACCAATGAAAGGAAAGCTCTCCGATGTGTGAGGAACAACTAAAACCTCAAAGAAGAGAGTATGTTGATAAGAAAGACTGCCCAACACATGATGAGCCTGAGCAATAAATTGCCTCTGTAATGATTGAGGAGCCTGAACAGAGCAATGCCGCGACAACACTCAGTGAAGCTGAGAACAACAATACTACATCAACTTCTGAGGAACTTGATACCCATAAGGTTACAACGTTGATGTTGAAGTAGGAATCTGTAGATTGCTCCCATCTATAGTTGCCACGGCAATTGCACGACCACATGCAAGATCAACGAGATGATAATACTTTGCCAATAGAATATGAGCAGGGAATGGTTAAACCTTTTGAATTATTTAAAAACTCACCTCGTCCACTGCAAGTATATCTTGAGCAACCAATGTTGGTAGATTTAAAACCATCAAAATCTCTATTGATAGAGATGTTTGAGAGGCCAAAAGAAAGAGGTGTTTGGATTCGTAAAGCTTTTCTGAAAATTGGTTCTCAAACTATGATAGCCATCGAACTCTCTACAAATTTTGGCAATTGACTGCACAGCAATTGGCTAGAGCAGCAATTGCCACGTCAACAAAGGTTACATCCAACTATGATAGAGCCCGACGAGAATGAGGTAATTAAATGGTTGGGTGTTGATGTAACTTTTTTACTAATATATTCATGCCTTCAGGAATAGTAGCAAGGTGGAGATTATACATGGACTACAAGCGAACAAAGAAGAAAGACACCTCCATCGTGGTAACGCAAAATGGAGTAGTTGCGAGCACATCGGCCCAATTCGTTTTGGGCAATATTATCACTCGATGGAGGGTATGAATGGACTATAAGAAGTATTGGAAACGACTCTCCTCAAGTTTTCTTAGATATGCAGTAACATTAGAAGATGCATGATGACACTCTTTTCAGAATGGTAGAAGACTTCCTTGAGATCTTCATGGATGATTTTTTCATTTTTGGTAATGACTTCGACAGTTGCCTTGGTAATTTAGAGAAGGTGTTGGCAACATGTGAAGAAACCGATTTAGTCCTTAATTGGGAGAAGTGCCATTTTATGGTAGATGAAGGAATAGTGCTCAGTCACAAGATTTCATCCAAGGGAATTGAAGTAGACAAAGACAATGTGGACGTGATCGAGATATTACACCCACCAAGTTTGATTAAAGGAATTCGAAGCTTTCTTGGACATACAGGCTTTTAAAGGAGGTTCATTCATAATTTTTATAAAATTACTAAACCCTTTTGCAATTTGCTTGAACATGATAAAGTCTTCAATTTTGATGATTCTCGCGCACAAGCATTCGAAACCCTAAAGGCAAAGCTTGCCTCAACACACATTGTCGGACAAAAGCGTTTGTTGGACCTCAACGAGATAGAGGAATTTCGTGCCCTTGCCTACAACAATGCACGAATCTAGAAAGAGAAAACAAAGCAATGGCATGATAAGAAACTATTACCGCGGTAATTCATGTCAGGGCAACTAGTTCTCTTATTCAATTCTCAACTAAAACGTTTTCTGGGAAAGCTGAAATCAAGATGGTCGGGACCATTTGAAGTTGTCAAACAATTCTCCCATGGTGCCATGATAATCAAGTCCATCACTGACAAACATGAATTCAAAGTTAATGGACAAAGATTGAAGCACTACAACGATGCCCACGTCGAACGTAACAAAGAAGTGGCCACCTTAGGAGATGCATAAGCATGCTCTCCTTTCAATATTTTCCTTTTCCTTTTATTTTTATTTTCATTTTTATTTTTAGGAGTTGTTTTATTTTATTTTTCTTCATTATCTTTAGTTTCAAGGCTTTCTTTGTTTTCTTTTCTTTTCCACAGCAAGACTCACAACCACCATGCTAAGGAAATTCATTGTCGACCACTTGCTACGGCAACCGCAACAGAGGATGCCCCTGTAACTACCTCAACAGTTGCCACAGCAACAGAAACTAGCGATGCCCAAGAAACAACAATGGCTTCGGAAACTATTGAAGCCCAAGCAAGTGAACCTACCTTGGCAAACATGGATCAAATCAAAGTAATACTATTCACGCGGTACCAGCCACAAGAATTCAACCACCGACTAGAAAATGAATCAAGCAAACGGCATGAAGGAAACTTATCACTCGAGGTGATGACCTCTCTGAGTAACTCATTTTAGTTAGTTTCTTTTAAATTTTGTTTCACTTTTACATGCATTGAGGACAACGCTTCTCTCGAGTTTGGGGGGTGTTAGTTTCTAGTAAGTTTCATGTTTAGTTGCATTAATCTTTAGCAATCACATATAGGTTGCATATGTTACTTGCCATGCCTTTAATTGGATTTAATTGCTTAAGACTAGTTGAATATCCAATGATGAATTTTTGCAACTGCACTTAGTTGAAAGAACCTTTAATTTTAGGATTGCATGAAAATAACTTAGAATTTTACTATGATGCTGAATTTCTTTTTACATGGTTGTGGCTTGTTGACTGAAAGAAACTTAGTGAACTTAGGTTGCTTAAAATTTGGGTAAATTTAAAATTGAAAATTAAAAGTTAATTTCTTGCTAGAGGTATGTGAATTGATGTTGCACAATTCGAAATTAGTTGGGTGCTTGATTAATTAGTTAGTAGTAAGGAAGGGTAATTTTACCAATAAAGGTTACCCATGAATAAATTTCATGGTATATGATTAAAGGCACGAAATTGCTTAATGAATAGGTTATGAAAGTTATATAAATATTATCAACTTGAGATAATCTATTAAAGGTCTTAAATTTTGTATAATTTGGTAACATACTAGTTAGTAAACGATTTATGTATAAGGGGTATGGATTGGTATATCATCATGGTAATATGATGCTTGAATTTTGAGATTTCTTATATGACAGCTAGACTGTCATAACTTGTTCTTCTAATAATACATGAACTACATAAACAAATATGTGAGCTGTATTATCAACTTATAAATTAAGAATTGAATAAGTTTGTTTTCTAAGAACTACATTTATGTGAAGGCTTAATAATGGACTTGGTCTGAATTATAATTAGTAATTGATTGTAGACTATTACAGTAGTCAAAGTAATCTCTTTGGTGCTAGCTAAGATAATAAACAATTTTAATTACTCAATTGATCATGTTTAAGCTAAGTCTCAAATTAGACGAGGTTGTGTTAAAAAGTTTTAATTTATTGCCATTTTCTTCGTTTGGGACTTAACTTGCAAGGCAAGTTAGTCAAGAATGTTTGCTTTTTAACACTTTAGACTCGGTTTACTACTAAGCCGTGTTGAGGGTGTTACAATACATGGATGAAATATACAATTAAAGTTAATATATATATTTGATACATGAGTAATTTTAATTATCTCGGATTTGTTAAAAATATATTAAAAATGTAATTATGATTATAATTCTTTTAATAGATATAAAATTCGGATTAAATTACCCTAAGGGTTAGGGTAACTGCATATAAAAGGAGATGTGTGGTCTAGCAGCCGTTTTTCTTGCTTAGATGAGATATTTTCAAGAACAGTTTTTGAGAAAAAATATTTGCTCTCAATTGGGTGAACTGAGTAGAGGCAAAGACGTTATCATGGAGGCCTGGGATTCGAACTGACCATGATTGCACTACTGACTTGTTGTTTTTCTAGGAACCCAAGGTAAATCATGCATCTTTTTCCTCTTGAATTCGATTGATCGTATATGGATTCCTGTATGAGGTCGTTAAACTATTTTTTTGCTACACCATGGGGTGTACCGACGATCCTAACAGTGGTATCAGAGTCACTTCTACAATGCAAATTTGGGTTAAATACTTGGTTGATGCCTTTGTATGAGATGCATGTTTGGTTTTTTCTGTTTTGACGAGTATACAGTATTTGTGCAAAATAAAGAAATTGAATCTAGTCGCGTTAAGATGTTAATATGTTTTAAAGAAGTTTTTACAATCGATGGTTAAACGTTAATCATGTGTTTGTTGTTGTAAGGTTTTAGCGTTCGTATATTAACTGTTAACATGATGAACATGCGGTTATGATAGGCAAAGGAACAATGGTTCATCCTGTGCAAAAAACCTTAGGGATTGAAAAATCTCAAAAACACGAATCTGTTGATAAAAGATATCAAATCCTAAGGTTTTTCTATAGTAATCGATGTGCTAAAATTGAAACGTTTCCCGACAGCCTCAGATCTGCCAGACTGCATAGGCAACAAAGGTCGTAGGAACAATCATGAGATGATTTTAATAAACAAGATAAAACATGTGTATGTTTTGGTTGAGTTGCACGATGTTTGAGAATGCTTGGTTATAACCCCGTAAGCCCATTTTGTTTATTTACAAAGGTTGTAATTTTAAAATAGGGGGCCTGCGTGTCGTGCCTTTCTATACTTCTATTGTATTTCTCTTCTCATCTTACTCCCTCATATATAAAACGAGGTTCTAAAGTTGTAATCATGTGAAGATTCAAGGGAGCAGAAAAATAGATTGACTAAAGCGAGAAGATGCTTGAGAAGTTGTCTTTACCATTAGGTTTGTTGGTTCTCCCATTGGCTTGGGATGAGCCACCTTAGTTCTTTATTTGGGCTATAACCATTGCATTTTAGTTATTGTTTTATTTATATCATATATGTGATGCAATGGATGGTATATTAGCTTGCTAATGAATTGATGAGACCAATAAGGGCCTAATATTAAAAGGTATAATGATGAGATTATAATGAAAATCCCTCCATAAAATCTAAGTTATTCTAACCGTCCAATATTTACCCTCGTTAAGACCTCGATCGATATTATATGGGTTTTGCCAAAGCAATAGCATATAAATCTATCTTGGTTAATAATTTAGCTAGGTTATTCTAATAGGATTAGAAACCTAAAGGTTAGTTATTTGGACAAATCATAAGATGATTAGAACAAGAGTTGTTCACCAAATGAAGGAGTTACATGAGATATGATTCGCAAAGTGTTGCTTACCTGAATAACCATTCTCCTAAGAGAAAAGCAAAAGCTAACTTAGGATAAGGGTGAAATATGGATCCTTTACCACTAGAAAACTTTCGAGAATTTTTCCAAAATTAAAACATGAGGCTTTTAACTTTGAATAAAATAGTGGGAGTAATTTATTATAAAAACCTTTTTTTATAAATTTTAAACTTCGTAAATTTACTTACTTTATATGTTTCTATTGTTGTAGAATTGATGGCAAATAATAGCACACTATCACTGCGATCGATCCTTGAGAAGGATAAGCTGAATGGCTTGAACTTCCTTGACTAGTTCCATAATTTAAGAATTGTTCTCAAGAAAGAATAGAAGCAATATGTCATTGAAGAGCCCGTTCCTAGTGAACTGGTAGCTAATACTTCTAGAGCTGAAAAAGACAAATATAAGAAATACATGGATAACATGTTATACATAGGATGTCTAATGGTTGCCACCATGACCCCTGAGCTTTAGAAGCAATAAGAGGATATGGTTGCATGCGATATGATTCAAAAACTCAAGGAATTGTATGAGGGGTGAGCACGTCAAGAGAGGTATGAGACCTCTAAAACTCTATTTCAATGCAAAATGGAAGAGGGATCTCCTGTAGGAGCTCATGTCATCAAGTTGATGGGCTATATCCAAACGTTGGAGAAATTTGAATTTTCTCTCAAGGATAAATTGGCCACTGATGTCATCCTGCAATCGTTGCCGGATAGCTTCAATCAATTTGTCCTAAATTTCAATATGAATGAAATCAGCAAGGCTTTGCCACAGTTACTTGGCATGTTACGAACTGCTGAAAGTAATATGAAAAAGGTTGGACCTTAGCCCATTCTGACGATCTTCAAGGAAAAAGGAAAGGGAAATAAAAAAGCAGTGGCAAAGCCTAAGCGTAATGGCAAGGCCAAACCCAAAGGAAATGATGCATTGAAACCTAAATGAGGAGTCTGCAAGGAAGGAAAATGTTTCCACTACAACAAGACCGGACACTGGAAAAGAAAATGCCCTACTTACCTTGAAGAGGTCAGAAAAGAAAAGGCAAACGGACGTCTGTTTCAGGTATTTATGTTATTGATGTTAATCTGTCAACATCTACTTCTTGGGTATTAGATATGGTTGTGGTTCTCACATTTGTACTTTTGTACATGGACTGCAAAAGAGAAGGAATCTGGCTAAGGGAGACATGGACCTACCAGTGGGAAATGGAGCAAGGGTTGCTGCATTAGCTATAGGGACATATGTTTTACTTTTGCCTAGTGGACTTGAATTAAATTTATAGAATTGCTATTTTGTGCCTAGTTTGACTAAGAACATTATTTCTATTTCTTGTTTGGACAAAATTGGTTTTGAGATAATTATCAGGATAATTGTTGTTCGTTTTATCTAAATAATTACATTTTGGATCAAGATAATACCATTTATAACATAAATACAAAAAGGTCAAAAACAAATGACTCAAATCAAACTTACATTTGGCACTGTCGTTTAGGCCATATATGTGAGAAACGCATATAAAAGCTCCATAAAGATGGATTCTTAGATTCATTTGTTTTCAAACAATTTGATGTGTACGAATCTTGCTTGTTGAGAAAAATGACTAAGTCTCCCGTTAATTATAAAGGTGAGCGAGCAAATGATTTATTGGGATTAGTACATAATAATGTATGTGGGCCAATGAATACACAAGCCATAGGTGGGTTCCAATACTTCATTGCATTCACTTATGATTTTAGTCGGTATGTGTATATTTACCTTCTGCACTATAAATCTGAAACCCTTGAAAAGTTCAAGGAATTCGAGAATGAAGTACAAAACCAATTGGGCAAGAGCATTAAGGCACTTCGATCAGATCGAGTTAGAGAATACTTGAGCATAGAGTTTGATGAACTCCTAAAAGAGTGTGGGATTGTCTCACATCTTACATCACCTGGTACACCATAGTGGAATGGAGTTTCCGAGAGAAGGAATCAAACACTGTTAGACATGGTTCGATCAATGACGAGTCATAGTGATCTTTCGACTTCTTTCTGGGAACATACACTTGAAATAGTTGCTTTCACACTAAATTGTGTTCCATCTAAATTGGTTCAAAAGACACCATAAGAGATATGGACAGGTAAGCGTCCTAGTATGTCTTTTATGATGATTTGGGGTTGTGAATCTTATGTCAAACATCAGATGTTTACAAAGCTCGAACCTAAATCTCAAAAATGCATCTTTGTTGGATATCCTAAAGAAACTAAAGGATTTTATTTCTTCAATCCTAGCGAGAACAAAGTGTTTGTTGCTCGAACGGAAGTTTTATTGAAAGAGAATTTCTCTATAAGAATGGGAATAATAAAAAAATTAAACTTGGAGAAGTTTGAGAACAACATATCATTGAACCAGAGGTTGAGCAGGTTCCACAAATTGTTGATGAACAATCAACATATTTAGAAACAAAGACACTGCGAAGGTCCATAAGGGAACACCATTTACCTAAGAGGTATGGATTTCTCGTTACCACACATGGAGACGTCCTTCTTATGGATCAATATGAGCCTAGAACTTATCAAGAAGCAGTGTTGAGCCCAGACTCTAAGAAATGGCTTGAAGCCATGAGGTTTGAGGTGGATTCCATGTTAGTAAACCAAGTATGGACATTGGTTGAACCACTTGAAGGGGTCAAACCTATAGGGTGTAATGGGTTTTCAAGAAGAAAACCAAAATGGATGGTAATGTACAAACATACAAGGGGCGATTGGTCACTAAAGGTTTTTAGTAGGTTCATGGCATAGACTATGACCAAACTTTCTCCCTTGTTTCTAAGTTTAAATCTATCCGGATCTTGCTTGCGATTGCTGCATTCCATGATTATAAAATCTGGGAAATGGACTTCAAAATCGCTTTCCTTAATGGGAAACTTGAAGAAAATCTGTATATGACACAACCAGAAGGTTTTGTTGCTCCAGCAGATGTTGGAAAGGTTTGTAAGCTACATAGGTCCATTTATGGACTAAAACAAGCTTCTCGAAGTTGGAATCTTCATTTCAACGATGCTATCAAAGAGTTTGGTTTTATTAAAAATGAAGATGAGCCTTGTGTCTATAAGAAGGCTAGTGGGAGCATTGTTTCCTTCCTAATCTTGTATGTAGATGACATATTCATCATAGGAAATGATATACCTACTTTACAGTCTATCAAGACTTGGCTAGGCAGTCGTTTTTCTATGAAAGATTTGAGTGAGGCAACGTATATATTAGGAGTTAAGATCTATAGAGATAGATCAAGACGACTCCTATGTGTGAGTCAAAGTACCTACATAGATAAAGTGCTGAAAAGGTTTAGCATGGAAGAATCCAAGAAAGGATTTTCACCTATGAGACATGGTATATTGCTCTCAAAGGACATATGTCCTTCAACACCACAAGAAAGAGAAGGGATGAATAAGATCCCATATGCTTCGGCTATTGGTTATATCATGTATGCCATGATATGTACTCGACTGGACGTATCGTATGCCTTAACCATGACGAGTCGGTATCAAGTAAATCTTGATAAAGGTCACTGGGTTACAGTTAAAAATATCCTTAAGTACTTGAGAAGAACTAAGGATACATTTCTTGTTTATGAAGGTGAAGAAGAGCTTAGTGTAAAAGGTTACACGAATTCTAGCTTCCAAACTAACAAGGATGACTCACGATCGCAATAAGGTTTTGTATGTTGTCTTAATAGAGGTGCTATGAGCTGAAAGAGTTCAAAGCAAGACACAATAGCTTATTCTACAACAGAGGCTGAATATATTGTAGCCAGTGAAGCAGCAAAAGAGGTTGTTTGGATCAAGAAGTTCATATCACAACTAGGGGTTGTTCCTAGTATATCATAAGCTATAGAACTCCGTTGTGACAACAATGGAGCCATTACACAAGCAAAGGAACCCAGATCTCATCAATGATACAAACATATTCTAAGGCGCTTCCATCTCATTCGAGAGATCATAGATCGAGGAGATGTTGAAATATGCAGAGTACTAACGGATGATAACATTGTTGATCCCATGACGAAGCCTTTGACACAATAGAAGCATGATCATCATACTGAGTCACTCGATATTAGATATGTGAATGATTGGTCTTGGTGATAATGGGAGATTGTTAGAGTAAGCCCAAAGATCAATCATGAGATGATTGTATTGATATACTTTCCTTACTATGTTTTTGAATAAAGGCATTGCCATTATCATTTTTTAATCATATTTCTATGTCTTAAATAAACTGAAATATAATGAAGTCCATATAATAATATGATTGTTATTAAAAGATCCTTAGCTGAGTATTATTATGGGCTTGGACAATAGTAATACGTTCGAGGCTAACATATTATTGATTGATGACAATGAGTTGTCATTGACATAGAGATATTAAAATTGATATATGAGTACGTTGTTAGGGAAAAACATATTGGATTAACCCTCTAAGAGCATATGTCTTGAATTATTATGTGACGGTCACAATATTGCTCATGATGTTGAGTACATGTATGATTCTTAGACTTGAGATCATTACTATCTCAACATATATTGTCGTATGTTTTGATACAGTTAAACATGCTCTGTGACTGGTCGCACTATAAAGACTAATGTTGAACGTATCACGATATATGCAGTGGGGTGTGAATGATCAAGATAGGATTTGTCCCTTCTATATAGTAGGAGTTAAATCACATGCCAGTTGATTGAGTGAGACTAGAAATGCATGGCCATGCTCGAACAAGTTGATATAAGATATCATAAGTTGTTCATTTATTGTAGTCTACTCTAGATATCAAGAAATATTAGATGGGCTATAAAAGTGTGATTGTTTCAAGACTTGTGCCTATTCTAGATATAAAGGACAAAGGGATATAATACATAAAGAAGCTAATCATGAAGATGTTATGTCGAATCACGACTTCTTGTAACTTAGATGACCATGATATATTGCTAGATGTCACTCATAGTTTGTAATATTAGAATGGTTCTAATAATTGCTACTAATGTCACAATAACCTACAGGGTCACACCCAAGGGTTGAGTTGAGCAAATATCAAACGAGTTATAATTGTACAATTTTATTGAACATGGATGAAATATATAATTAAAGTTAATAAATATATTTGATATATGTGTTTTTTTAATTATCTAAGATTTGTTAAATATATATTAATAGAATGTAATTATGATTATAATTCTTTTAATAGATGTAAAATTTGGATTAAATTACCCTAAGGGTTAGGGCAACTGCATATAAAAGGAGAAGTGTGGTCTAGCAGCCGTTCTTCTTGCTTAGACGAGATATTCTCAAGAACAATTTTTGAGAAAAAAATATTTGCTCTCAACCGGGTGAACTGAGTAGAGGCCAAGATGTTATCGTGGTGGCTTGGGATTTGAACTGATCGTGACTGCACTGCCGACTTGCTATTTTTCCAGGAAGCCAAGGTAAATCATGCATCATTTCCTCTCGAATTCGATTGATCGTACATGGATTCTTGTATGAGATCGTTGGATTATTTTTTTGCTACGCCATGGGGTGTACCGACGATCCTAACATAAACCACATACTAACACTAAATTAAATATGAATGATGTGGAATTAATTACAAAGACAAGGGGAAAGACACACACCGTACAATGACCAGTCATAATGTCAAAGTTCCACTTGATCATCGCTTTACCTTGTTGCCAACTGGTTCTCGTACAACAATTATAGGAATCTAGATTCAGACGTCTGTGTCCAATCACAATCGTTAGAGTTGGGAATCTGAGCACACGACATATATGGGTTCTGCTTTGTTTTGGATAAGGGGAAAATGTGTGAGTTTAGAGATCTTAGAACCTTAAAAACTCTAAGCTAATACACGTGGTTTCTTGTGTAAAATAGCAACATGGAGATGGCATAGTGGAGTGTCCCTCGTAATGTCTTTAATCTTCCAAAAACGTTAGAAAACACTAAATTAAAACATGGTTTGGCAGGGATCAACATGTTGTTTTGTTTTGGGATGAAGAGGAGAAAACATAGTGTTGGGTTAGAGAAGAAATAATTTGTAGACGGGGCAGTTGGGTGTTATGGTTTTGAGAGACTCCACGTCACGGAAATATTTATATATATAATGAAAGTTATAAATGAGGCTAAACTCCTTGATCTTTAAAAGAGTTTAGAAATAATGTCACAAATTCTGAAAAATTACAAAATAGTTCCTAAAATTTTATAAATTATGACTTTAGACACCAAAATCCAAATTCCGATCTTTATTTTTTCTTTAAGAAATGGATTTCAAAAATCCCAAAAAATTAGGGTTTCGAAATTTGTGAATTATAAAATTAGGATTTTTAATTTGGGGCTAAAAATCATGGTGTTACATTAACTGTGACATTGTGGTATGGTGGTGCTATAATAAATTGGTTATTTTGGTGTGGTCCAATTTATATAGACCCTTGCATTTTCTTGTGGAAGATGAAAAGTGTTCGGACGTGTTTCAGTTAGGCGTTAAGGCGTTGGCATCTAGGCGATATCAAGTTGGTGAGTGCAACTATGTTTTGGAATTATAAAGAGGTTTTAATTATGGCTTTGGGAGTTTAGTTAAAGCCTAGCAAGTTTAGCTAAGCTCGGAAGTAAGCATTCCCTATTTCGCCTTTTGAATATTTGTTTGATATGAGATTTGATTTACATGTTTTGGTTTAAAAGCATGGTTTTTTATGCATCATTTAAAAGATATGCAATGATTTATCATGTATATGGATGCCTAAAAGCATTTAGAAGTGGTTCCTAGTTGATTTGTGGTTGTTGCCTCTAGCAATGTGGTTTTGCATATGAAATGGATTTGTTAAATGCATATGGAATAATAGTAAGTAAATGTGTTTAAAAGTGTATATTGGCTATGTGACAAATGGAAATAAAGTAGCAGATATAGTTGGCATGCCATAGGGATTAAAGTGCACTATAATATGTAAGTCGGTCGCACAACGGTCCTCGAGGAAAGCGGTTTAACTAGGCTACTCAGGTTGTTGGGTTAACACTTGGGCTTGCGGTTTAACTAGGCAACCCATGTGGTGGTGTATCTTGCCGTTTAACTAGGCAACGTACGATTGGTAGAGGTAAGACCATTGGAAAACTTGTGTATCCGATTTGGTTTAATGAAACAATGGTTTGTTTAAAGGTTACTATAATTGGCAATATATGAGAAACGAGTGGAAAACTATATATTTTACATATGGTTGTTATGCATGTTATGTTTTCAAAAGAAATAAGCAAATTGTGTTGGCTTTACACTAATATCTTTCTTCACAATGAATGCATGGTTTATGCTGAAAGATATGATGCTTATGATTTGCTCAAGCATGATTTATGTAAATTTCTTGAGAGTGAAAAGATTGTTATGAAAGCATGAGGTATAAGTTCAGATAAACATGTTTTATTTAAATGCTTCAGAAATTGCGATTTTGACTTGCTTTAATATGGGTTTTATATGTTTATTCTCTCTTTTCTTCCATCAATGTAGTGAATTAAGTGAGTGTGAGGTTGTGGTTCGAGGCAAGGAGTGATCCCAAGACATGCGTTCTAAAGAGTATGTTTTATGGTGTTATCATTATTTGCAATAAGGATACGTGTCTTAATCGTGGGGAGGGTATTTTGTTTAAGGCTTAATTATATGGTGGGGGTATTATGTTAGATGATGACACTATTTAATGTGCATGTTGTTGGTTTATTTAATATCAAGTACATTTGGTGGTTGCGATCTAATGATTTAAAATGGTTTAAACAATGATTGGATTGATCACTTGTGTGCTACATGTACACATGATCATGTAATTCTATTTCTTATTTGATCTATAGCCAATGTTTGAGGTCTTAACCATTGGCTGCTTATCGGCATGTAGTTATTTGAGCCTATTTGTTTAATGATGGTATAATATTAGAAGCATATCAATGTTCTATGTAAGTATTCCGCATTTGTTCGGGTTGGTATTCGAATCCCTAAGATGCATTTAGTATGCAACCCGTATCGATACACTTTACACTGATACTGATATACGGGGCCTGGATCAGGGCAAAAATTGTCGAGGTACCGATACGGATCCATGTGCACCGGTACACTCTCTAGTTACTAGAATATGTTATTCTGGCCATCTAAGCCTAGGTATCGATACACCCTATGGTTGTATCGGTACAAGCTTTATTTTGTGCAACCTGCGCTTCGGTATATAGGTTTCGGTACCGGTACGACCCTAAGAGTAAAGTCTAGTATCAGTGTGAAATCCCACGTACCAATACCCATATTGTTATACCAGTTGATGTGATGCTGGAGTTTTAGATTCATTCATTTTAGTCCCTATTTCGTATTTTACTAAATTGTATGCTTATTAGTTATCGTTTGAGTTGAAATTTGACACATTAGCATGAAATATGATTAATTAAGTATTGGTAACCTAAAACTTTTATAAGGCATTGTAATTGTTTAGATCTACATTTTGTCCCCTAGATTGCTTACATTGGCAACTGAGTGTCCTATTTTATGTTCTTATTGATTGAAAATTGAATCGATGCTTGTATGTACACCCTGGGATCTAATGATGCATCTAGATAAGATAAAAGAAAAAATGACCTAATTCGAGATATTCTGTTCAGGTTTGCTATGGCAATCCGATGTGATCTCCTTGGTTTGGGTCTAACGACTAGGCCAGGTCAAGAGGGTTACAAATATCATTCCTCAAGGCCAAGTTCATTGTCGATGGATTAAAGCGCAATACAAACTGTGTTGTAAGATCATTCCATGACATAATAGATCCATCAAGGAGTCCATGAAACCAAGTACGGGCTATTCCCGCAATGAATATGGAAATAATTACATTCATAAGGCATCATCAGGACCACTTTGTTGACTAAAAGAAGCACAAATTAAAAGAAATGATTAAAGATGCTCTCTATCATCTTTATATGGTAACCCCATGTACTGCTCGTTGGAGTTCAACATTTGGAACATAACAGGCTTCAACTCGAAATTTCTAGCTTGAATAAGTGGTAGAACAACACCCATTGCAAATTGTCCAAGTGGGGAATTACAACCTCGTAGATTGTTTTGTTTTGGGCTGGTGGGTGCAGTGGTGGGTTTTCAGGATCATGAGGGATACCCTCATTGTTGGGATATCTTGCCATCTCACTTCATTCTCGAAGTTTACGTCTAAGAGTCCTTTTTATTTATGGATCAGGTACAAAGAGTGGTGTGTCAACACTTCTAGTCATACAACTCCAATAAAACTGATTAAAACAAAGTAAATAACAAAAGCTATCCAAAACATATACAAAGTTAATAGAGAAAATGGAATTGCAAGTAGAAACATAAAAACCAAATAATGATGATTGGTAAAATATCTTCACACGATTTATGCAAGCGTACACACGTCGATGTAAGTATAGTTGACAGGTAGTCCCTGTCGGATATCGATCCTACGAGGTTAGTTATTCGGACGTCTTGTAACACCCCATCACTGGGTTAGCCGTAACCCGATTCAGGAGTGTTACCAAAGTGAAAGCAAAGCAAGTGTTAGGTTACTTGTTGAACAAGTAACCTCGATATACATGACTTGCAACGTAAGTCAACTAAACACAACCATACAAGACATACAAGTAGTCCATATTAAACATAACCAACATGCATAACATGCTAATTTAGGTACTAGTTTGTTCCATTTCATACTTATATCCTAAGTTACCGTTATCATATTACCATTCCATTCAATTCACTTGCATCATTCAAACAACAATCACAAGTGTTGCATACTTCACAATAGGTTACTATTAGACATGATTCAACTTTGATTCTTACTACAAATTCATGTACCCTATTCGAATGATACAAGGTGGTCACTTAGCACATTTCAATTAGGTTACTTACATCTCAAGATACTACTTATTCAACTAATTAACATGATCAATACAAGGCATCCAACTTACATTCCTATTGTATGTTCATACACCTTATTCGAATAGCTAGGTGTTCACTTAGTTTATTTCATTTGTTTCTCTTTCAATCAAGTCATACTATTTCATGGTATTCTTAGCTAGTAACATTGATAATGCATGCTTGAACACACCTTAGCTCTAATCCAAGCATTTTTGAATCATACCATAGCCACAAGAATGAATGCATGATCATACAACATTGGGTCTAACATTCGAATTATACAAGATTCATCAATCATTGAATCACTTCATAATTTGCATAGCATTATACTAATTTATATACATACCAACATAGTTATATACATAGTTTAAGTCATCAAAGATGGTTACCTGATAGGCCCAACAAAACATTACATTTACTAGTTTTAACAACACAACAAAATGCATGACCAAGGCTACCTATTACAAGTTCTAGTGCCACCAAACTAGGAGTATACAAAGAGTATGAAATAATACTCTCAAGCTTGTTTCAGAACGTTGCTTCGAGTTCAAGATATCCTCTTGAAAGAGTCCTTAATCTGTTATGGGAAGAATGAAGAGTAGAGTGGTAAGTACAAGTTATGTACTTAGTGAGGTAACACTAAGTCTAGCCATTTTCCAAGCATACATATCCAAGTTTACATGTATTTCGAAGCATCAAGATCATTACTGCATGACATGTTCTATTCGAATGAATATGGTAAACATTGGCAAACTTCACATATCACACTTTCAACATTGTAACATCCATCATATATCCATAACATACTATTCAAGTATCTTGCTTAGAAGACTAGCAACCATATACACCAAGTACCTAATAGGCATTTCTACACAACAAGCATCAATCATGTATAACTTTCATGTGAAGTAATTAGTTATACAATCATTCATGCTTTATCTTCCAAGGCAAGGATGTTCATTCAAGAAACTTACAAAACAAGCAATGTTCATATCACACATCCAAGGCAACAATGTTCATTTCAAGTTTTAGTTCATCTTATAACACCCTTGGTATTTAGTTTAATAGATAATCAAATTCTCAACAAAATGCAATGAACTGCCAAAATGCAGCGTAGTGCCAATATGCACCATAGTGCCAAAATGCACCGTCGTCCCAAAATGCACCGTCATGCGAAAATGCACTGTCGTGCCAATATGCACCGTAGTGCAAAAATGATCTCAAGATTCTAAGGCAGGCCCTCCTATCTATCCAAACTAGCTACCAAGGTTGTTGATTATCCATTTCATTCAAGCTTTATACAATTCATTAATTCACACATAATTTTGCCATTCAAAGGCCAAGCCCTTGGGCTTATGGAGTCTTAACTCCCAAGACAAATCTATCCATGCCATTCGAATGGTATGAATACAAAGTGGTACCATTGTTCATTTCATTTCAACCAGCTATGTACATCAATCACAAACACATGCATATGTATGCAATGTGTGTACCTTATTCTCCAAGAAAGCATGCCATTTCTTACCTTTGGCATAAGCAATGCAACATGTCAAGCATTTCATTTCATTTGCTTAACACCCAAGTAAATAAATAGATCATGGCATCAAACAAGTTGTCATACATGTCATTCTTCCCTTAATTAGCCAAATATGTATTAGGTCATGTTACATGGCAACGACATTGAATTAAGACAATAACAATGTTGGTTAGGACCTAAGTCCTAACCCTAAGGATAGTTACACTTACAATACTCCTAGCTAATCAATTGTCTTGTATCCAAATCCCTTTGCCTCTTTCTTTGGAATTTCCACTCTTTTCTTCCTCTTCCACAACTTGCTGCCCTTGGTCTAGCAAGCATAACAAATACAATTCATCAAAACAAGCACATAATGTCATACATGTATAGTAGCAATGTTACCACATTTGTACCTAACATTTAACTACTATTTTTATGCTTTATTTTAAGCATTACTTATTAGTTCCTCTAAATTGCTATTACCTCATTTTAGGACGTAACTAGATAGATTGCAATGTCCCAAAACTATTTTGGAGACAGTTTGCTTCTAGGTGTAAAAATAGTCCCAAACTGCCCAGGACACTGTTGCCTGGCAGTTTGCACACTATCCCTTAAAATGGTCATATCTCTTAATCCGTACGTCAAAATTTCGATTACTTTACACCGTTGAAAATCTAACAAAATTGTATTTATGATCATATAAGCCTTGCAATTTATTTCTTATCCAATCAATACAGTTTATTGCTCAAATACAGGGCATTTACACTGCCTGGACAATTTGCACTGTCTAGTTATTTCTATTTACAGTTTCTAGCATAAGACCCAATTTCTAGTTATTTTTTCACCTAATGAAAGTAGACATACTAAGCATCATGTCAATAAAATGTCATCCCTGAATTTAATCTATACAAATTTTTGTGAATTTTCAAAGCTACTGCCCAGAATAGAGCAATTCTGGGCAGATTGCACCTATTCATATTTTTAATTCCTTAAATTCCTTTTTAACCAATGTTTTGTCCCTATAATTCATTTCATATGAAATCCTAAACATGTTTATTCATTGTTAATTCATTTTCCAAGGCAGCCAAAACAGAGTAAGTTGGTTAAATTGCTTAATTTTGCATGTTTACTCAATATGTTCTTAATAAACAATTTTCTAAGCAATATGACTTTGTTCATACCTTTATCTTTCATTTCCAGCATTGGTTACTAATAATTTAGCTTGTTTAACACCTTAATTACATTATCTAATTATGATCATATTCAATTCATTAGTTCCATAGCTCAATTACAAGTTCTAACAATTCAATTCTTACATCAACATCTCATTTCAATTTTCCAGCAACCTAGCTTTGTTACACTATCACATGCACATAATTTCCAGCATAATACCTAATGTTCATTCTCCAAATTTGCATGATTCTACAACAATTCAATCATCTAACAACATATTCAATAGTTAATTTCATCTAAAATCATCAAAACAGCCCAAGTCAACAAGTATAGTTTCCTATTCGATTAAACAAGAGTAGAATCATACTTACTTTGCTTCTAGCTTTATTTTCCTTACAAAATCCTATACATGGAAGCTTAATTTCCCTTCATCAATGGCTGATTTCTCTCTTTCCCTCTCTCCCTATTTTTCTTTTTACATTCGACAATAGGAGAATGAAGAAGATGATGACTATGCTTAATCCAAGATATTGGATTTGTGGAATGTCCAATATGTCCCTTAATTAATCCTTATCTTAACTTAATCAAGGGCATTAGGGGAAACAAGAAATTTAGCATGCAATCATCATCTTTCTCATTTAATTCAATTTGGTCATTCTAAATTGGTCACAATTCTCTTTTAATCTTTTGTTTTGGCAATTCGCTTTGTTAATTATTCAATTTAGCCCTTAATTGACTTTAATTAATTCAAAATGATTTAACTATTTAGGAATTCTAAATACTGGTAACATTCTAAGCCCTATTTTGGGGTGCTACACGTCTATCAATGTCAGTGCAATAAATAGGAAAAATAAGGTAAATACAATAGGTAATATCAAAGCAATGAAAGGCAAATGGTGTAGGTAATGTCGCAACATGTACTATAATCAAAATAGCAACAATTTAATGATGGACGTGGGGTTCCCTCAGTTATTCATCAACAGAATAATGAATGCTTGCAAGAAACAAAAGAAAAGATGATATTGATGCAATAAAGCACATGAATATCTTACCAATCTCAACTTCTACCCTTAATCAAAGACTTATATAAGCCCACTTACCATACCTTTCAGTGATGGCTAAATAAGAAAATACAATAACAATTCAATCAACTTTCGTTGTACTCCCATGCAAACTTTCGTTGTCATGATTGTTACTGCAACTGTCATTGATAGTGGCTACTGTAACACCCTAAATAAATGGTTAAAAAATAAGGAAAGGAAATGGGATTTGCAACCAAGGAAACTTTAACCTGTGACTCCTTGTATGATGACTTGATGCTTTAAACAATTGAGCTAAGGCATTTTTTGGTTTAAAACTACTATAGTTTAATCTTAAGCACTATCTGGTGGTTTATAGCAATTTTAAATAACCCCTCCGCTACCCATGCATAATTAATGTTTCAATATGCATCGAGAAAAAGAAATAGGGGATCTACAATGTTCTCATGCTTTCCCCGAACCTTCTATTTAACTCGATATCCAGCCACCGCTCCTTCGTAGAGTGCACCGCCTATGCCATCTGAGCTGTCATTTCACTGCTATCTCTACACCAACCGTCACTCACTGTGAAACCTTACCGTTCGTCATGGAAGTTTCTCGAAAGGTTTATTGAGAGAACAAAGTTTTCTCTTCTTTCTCTGGCAATTTCTACCGTTGTCTGTGTCCGTTTGTTGCACCGTTACCACCAGTGAGCTCACCGTGACAAGGAGAGTGTAACTATGCCCTCCAATCAATGTAATCTCATTGGTTCGTGAGTCATCAGAAACTCGAGGAATTAAAAAGTTTCCCCCTTTCTATCACGTTTCTTGTCAGTGTATGCCAGGTAAGCCTCGCGAACCACTTAATTAAGTTTTTTTTGTTGTTTGTTGTATTTTAGTGGATTCTCGACTAATCTGAGCCGCGATTTGCGACCATTCACCGCATAAGGGTGAGTTTTGACCGTCATGGTAGGCAGCCTTGAACTAAACCGACCTGACCGGTGCTAGACCCAGTTTGGAATTTGACCGGATCCGTCTAGCGATACCGAACCAGTCTACTTAATCCCAATACCCTTAAGCCCATACCCAACACATCCGCCTGACTCGTTCACCTATTGACTGGGGCAACCTATCCTAATCGACTGAGTGAGTAGACTCGTCTGATTTAAGTCAGTGAGTCAACCTATCTGAGTCAACTCAGTTGAGCGTTGAATGTTGATGTCAGCATCGACCATTGGTTGCTTAACTCAGCGTTGACTTTGGCCTAAAAAGTTAAATTTTTTGAAAACCTATATTTTATGTTTTTCAAAATCCTAAATTCATTTTTGAGGTCTATTTCGCAAAATTATTACCCAAAGACCTCTCAATATGACCTTGAACCTGAGAATATATGTGTTTATTTATTCAGTTTAAGTGCAACGTGAATGAGGATTGATTTTGGATTTTGTTTAATTGAAGGTAATCACATTTCCTAGTATCTGAGATTTTTGAGGGACGTCGAATCTTAGTTCAAGAGTGACCGAATGGAGTATCATGGTCGACTGATATAACAAGGATTCCAGGTAATACATTGCTACCTCTTGCATGCTTTATGAACATATTGGTATTCAGTTAAATTATGCATGATTATGATTAATTTTACTTTCAACTCTGCATGAGTCAATTCGACTACAAAATAAAAGAACGATAATATGGATAAGATCAAACTATTTGAAAGAGAAGTTTAATAGATCGAAAGGATCCCGAGTTCAATAAGTGATTAATAAGACAATTAATCTCTCAATCTTATTAATAGCATTAAAGGATTTGATATCTAAATTATGTTGTTAAGAAATAATGATAATACCCTTGAGACATATGAATGACTAAAATACCCTAACAAAGGAAATAACCTAGAATTTACACTTAATCTAATAAAATAATTACTTCATTTGAAATCCTTGATCTTTTGGGGAAGAGTTTAGTATCAAGATGCAAATATGTGTGATAACAAAACACTTGGATTTTTCTCGAACTCTAGATAAACACCTGAAGATAAATTTATTGGAAGTTCTTCGTATTCATGAACTAATCTAAATGACAGTAAAGAATGAATTGATTAGAATGATTTAAATGATCGAAATAACCTCAGACAATGAAATTTCCAAATTAACTAAAATGATGGATATACTCTTTATTTCTAAAATGAATGAGTTGATTGTAAGGACCGTACGTGTAATACCCCAAATCATGGCCTGGTAACATGTAACAAACTAGTTAGAACTTAATTGTACAAACATTCTACAAATTAGAAGAATTGGTTAAATTTAGTGACCAAATTAGATGGATTTGATAATTAAATGGCCAAATCATGATGGACCAAATAGTAACAATGTTTAAATGTTGTTTTGCATGCAACTAGAATGTGTAAATAAGGAGTTGTGAAGCAATTAGACCCTTGAATTGCCAAGTGGAGGCATTCGGTCAATCCAAGGGATAACAACATGGATAGGTGTCCATTTTCCTACCATCTTCTCTACTCATCCTTTCTCCTTCCTTGACTAAAACCCTCTCAACCATTTAGGGAAAGAAAAGCCACCATTGTAGAAGATTGGAAGCTTGCATGTGATCTTATGTTTCATGTACTTGGATAGCTAGGAAGATTGTAAGTGATTTCTAAGTCCTTCCTCCCTAGCAAACTTGTTCGAATGAATGATTGATTATAGAAATTGAACTTGGATTCACAGAATTGTATGTTAGATGTTTATGCTTGAAACTACCTTGAATTGTAGCTTGAATGTGGTTGAAATGCTATTGAAAATAGGATACTTAGTAGTAAGATATGCTTGATATATGATATGGTAATGCAAATGGATCATGTAACAATGGATGGATTTTCTATGGCTTCTTATATAGACCTAATCGAATGAATTAAGAATGCTTAGACATGACCTTGCTTGATGGTAATGATGACATGAAATGCAAACTTGCTTGAATTACAATAAATGCATGATAAATCGAGCTAAGGCTCGAATGGCCTAAGGTCTATCTTGACCTTGATAGATAAACACTTGAAAGGGATTCTTGAATAAGCTACTAACTTGCCATGATCTTGTTGTGTGTACTTGCCTTGAATTGAAATCTTGAAGTTTAATTAATTGACAAGTAAAACAAACAAAGCCTTGGTTGCTAGTTGGTCATAGGTAAGATGGCATGCCATAGAGTCTAGAGCTTATTGTGATTGGGTGGACTACGGTCTTGGGCCAAGGCCCTTATGTGGCGACAGTAGGAGGGATTTGTGTTTTCATCACTGGCGACAACAGGAGGAATATGACCAGTTTCTTGTTTTGGCGATAATTTGGATGGTGACTTGATTACCTAGACATAACTATGTACCAAGGCCTAATCTAAAATGAATAAGAAAGAAAGAAATACATGGCCTAAAGCTTGAATGATACTTGACTTGATACCTTGACTTTTCTTTCTTACATGATACTTTAAAAGTGATCATACTCAAATTGATATGCTTGAACATGCCTCTTGTATTGATTTAATACTCGATCAAACTTGAAATGGAAACAACCTTTTTGTTTGCTTGACCGAATGGTATACGTACATGAATGAAACCATTGTTTGATTGATCATGCAAATTGATAAGGTAATTCGAATTGTCCATGAATTGGGACTTGAATTGAGTAAAAAGCTTGCTGGAAATTTAGAAACATACTAAATTGAGATGTTAATTAATTGAAAATCATAGTTGGATAGTGAAAATTTAGCTTATAGATGAAACTAGTCACATTTGATTATTAAGTGGCTAACTAGGAACTATTTTGAAAGAATTGATAAATCCTGGACTGTTTTGCAGAATTGAGGGCTGGAATTTATGAACTTAAAATAGGGGAAAGTCAACTTAAATGCTTGCTGGATTGAATTGCTTGAATAATGATCAATTGGACTATTTTAAGATGTTTGTTGAAATGTATGTGAAATAGGGACTAGAATTGAAACCATAAATGATCTAGGGACTGAATTGTATGAATTAGGGGCAGGAAATAGTGACTTAAAAATAGGCAAAGTTAGATTAAAAGTTTGTTAACATGAATTGTATGAGATAATCACAATTTGGAATGTTATGTAGAACAAATAGAAGGGTGTAATTGCAAACTATTTTAGTGGGTTGTTTAGCAAAAATTAAGACTCTTGGGGGGTTATTTTGTATGACATTGTAAATAGAGTTAAAATGGGACTGTTTTGGGCAGTTTAAGAGTAGGGCAAAACTATTCTAATAGAATGAAAGGATAAAATTGTTTGATTGTTGGAAATACAATGCTTGACTCTAGTTTCTTGTGAACTTGGATGTCTTGAAATATAGTGTTCGATTGTTGATTTTGATTCCATTAAATTGTATGTATGTTAGAACAAGGAGTGAGTCTTGTTGAAGAAGATAGAGTTGGGCAACCTAGTAACAAGCAAAAAGGGATTTGGATCAAGGATCAAAACTAGCTTGGAGGATTTGTGAGTTTAGCTTTTATATAGGGTTAGGACTTAGGTCCTAACCAAATATGCATGACTACTATTTCATTGATACGTTCATGCGATAAAATGAATCTAAATTATGCTTGGAAATGAATTAAGGGAAGAATGGCTTAAATGGAATCTTGGTAGTAAGATATGATTCATATATTTTGTAATGCAAATGGATCATGTAACAATGGATTGATTTTCTATGGTTTTTTGTATTGACCTAATCGAATGAATTAAGAATGCTTAGACATGATCTTGCTTGATGCTAATGATTACATGAAATGCAAACTTGCTTGAATTACAATGAATGCATGATAAATCAAGCTAAGGCTCGAATGGCCTAAAGGCTATCTTGACCTTGATAGATAAACACTTGAAAGGGATGCTTGAATAAGCTACTAACTTGCCATGATCTTATTGTGTGTACTTGCCTTGAATTGAAATCTTGAAGTTTAATTAATTGACAAGTAAATCAAACAAAGCCTTGGTTGCTAGTTGGCCATAGGTAAGATGGCATGCCATAGAGTCTAGAGCTCATTGTTATTGGGTGGACTACGGTCCTGGGCCAAGGCCCTTATTTGGTGACAGTAATAGGGATTTTTGTTATTGTCACTAGAGACAGCAGGAGGAATATGACCAGTTTCTTGTTTTGGCTACAGTTTAGTTGGTGACTCGATTACCTAGACATAACTATGTACCAAGGCCTAATCTAAAATGAATAAGCAAGAAATAAATACATGGTCTAAAGCTTGAATGATACTTGACTTGATACCTTGACTTTTCTTGCTTACATGATACTTGAAAAGTGATCATACTCAAATTGATATGCTTGAACACGCCTCTTGTCTTGATTTAATACTCGATCAAACTTGAAATGGAAACAACCTTTTTGTTAATTGATGTTCGAATGGTATTGAAGCATGAAATAATGTATATTACTTGAGATTGAGACCTTGTCATATGTTCTTGCGCTTGTGATGATGTATATAAATGGTAATAGCTATACATGACTACTTGACTCCCTACTTGGCTTGAAACACTTGAAACTTTATGTTAGACTTAACTTCACATGCTCAAACCTTAGCTAGGTTGTACTTGATTTAACACTACCTAAACTTGATAATTGGCAAGTAAATAGCTGTTACCTCACTAAGTACATTATGTACTTATCACTCTTGTTTTCGTCCTTCCCAAACCACAGGTTTAAAGAGATCTTAAAGCTATCTTCCTTGAGCTTGAAGCAAGATTCAAGCAGAGATAGAAGTATGACATCGAATCTATTTTGTAACTCTCCTAGTTGGTGGCACCTATATATCTTCCCAAACATTTTGTTCATTTTGAATTTTGTATATATATATATGGCCTTGACCTTTAGAAGCTTGTAAAGACTTGGTTGCCAATGTTTGATGCCATGATATCCAGATGCAATAGGAATGAATTAGACATGTCTTGTTGAATTTGGAGAATGGAACTTGGTTACATGATCTAGTTATATTTGAATGTGCATAACAATGGGACACTATGTGCTTAACTCCTGAATGCTCTATTCGATCACTTGGTCGATTAGGTTGCTTCTAGTTCAAGTAATTAAGGTCTTGATAAGTTAGTCATGATTTCTAGATGATGTTAAGCTTGCTTGAAGGCATGTTGATGGTGATATGATTCGAATGAATACAATTGTGATCATGTCTAGTAACCAACATTATGTGTAACCTTGTCTTGAATGTAAAGCGCTAGAAGATTCTGCTTAGTTAACTTGACATGAATATGACCTTGAAACCATGTTTGACATTGTTTTGAAATGGATCAAAGCTGGGCATACTTGAATAAACTTGAAATGAATTTGAGTCTTGCCTTGAGTGTATTTGATTGCCTACATGTATAAGGGACTATGTTATATATCTCCTTGATTGATACTTGGAGGCCTATGTCTATATTTGGTAAGCTATAATGTTTGAAAAGCATGTTCTTGATGATTGTTTGGGTTTCTTGTTTGGCAAGTAACTCATCTAATAGGGATGAGTTCAAAAGTTTTAAATGGCTTGAATTCTTGTGCATTCTTGTGTGCTTGCTAGTTTGCATGTTTTAACACTCCTTGTCCGGTTTACTCCTAACTCGGGTGAGGGGTGTTACAGTAAGGATCAAGATGTTTGAACTACCATCTAGCACTTGAATAATTAAACACCCATGGGACTTGAGATATGTGAAAGCTTGGAAATTTTAAAATTTTTAATAGACTGCAAATGACTGTAATGCCCCTATTGGTTTGAAGCTTGACTTATGTATATCATTCATTTTTTATATTGTTTAATAATGGAAGAATAATGTACAAATACATGTTCAATCATTCAAGGCTCGTTCTAGGATAAGTTGTGAGAATGACATGTTCAACTGTACCACGAAGCTAGAACTAAATATTGAACACGTGTGAGGTGTACCTTTCCGAATGATTGGAAAGTAACTCATTGATGAAACGTTTTTAATTGAATGGACATGGAAGCCTAGCAAGCCGTCGACAATCTTCAGCACAACAAGTCACTGCCTTACCCTATTGGCGTTAAACTACAAAATTGCCCCTAGGTGTTAAAATGACCAAAATGCCATTTTAAGAAAAATTGACTAGAACACTCAGGATATATTTGGAATCTGGATTGATCTTGATCTACCTGACTTTCCAAAATCTATTAATATATATGAATTATTGCATAGTCATGAAGTATAATTCATGAATACTTGGATGAAGTTAATAATAATTGAATTCCTTCAAATATGGTTCTTGATTTTAGAATCAGTCTAGAATAAACTATAGTTTAGTGTCTCATTTTTGTAGTTAGCAAGGACCTTTAAGTGATAAATTGGACCAACTAGTGTGTCCCATGTTTTTATGAATAATCTCCCTGGTTGACAACCATTCTATCCATTCTGATCACAAGTGATCTTGTTATCTAAAGTAAAAACACAACTTTTGGTTCTTGATTTTCTGATACAAGTACATTCGGTTCTACTGATTAAACATATGGTTATATCCTAAATTCCTGGCAAACAGCTACTAATTACTGAGGTTGCTGCTACATTTCAAAATTGTTTTACTGGGCACTAGGATATTGACTAAGGACTGTAGGCTCATCCTGATCAGGCTAGTAATTTTGCCCGTATTTGGCTCCTACACTTTGGCTATGGTATGTCCGCCTTTATTTGGCTCCTACATTTCGGCTAGATAAGTCTGCCTATATTTGGTTCTTACGCTTTGTCTAGGGTAATTCCGACTGGGACCTAAGGTAACCCCTTATATCGGTACCCACGCCCATTGGACTTGAGTTAACACCTGTATAGATGTAGTTCTGGGGGAACTGCAAACTAGAGTTCAGTTGAAAGGTAGTTAGGCTGATACCAAATTTTTCATGCCTCCTCCTTTGCCTCTGTCTAAAGTCTATAAATGTTTGAAACCTTTTATCTATCTTTCTCAATCTGGGATTGTTGGGTGTACCAAACCCCCTAGCTCAATTCTTGTAAAATATATTCCCTTTCTGATTCTTCTAGATTGTAGAATGCCCCCTGATATTTAGAAGTTCAAGTATTGAACAACCATGTCGCCTCTAAGTATGGTGTAATACAAGATTCTATATAGAAATGGGAACCTATTAATGACATGATCTTTATGTACGTTTTATGCTTTACCTTATACCTACAGTTGCCTATAGCATCTCTTGGCTTTTCTATATTACTGAGCTTTTTCCAATCTCACGTTGTTTTTACCATTGCATGTTAGAAGAAATCTATCATGGTATAGTGACCGACATTAGTTTTTAGAGTTCTCTTGACGTTGCTTTTGGAGTACGATATTGGTACAGTTAGTGGGCATGTATGTTGTGTATTGTATTATGTTATTGTTTGTACTATACTTTTAGAAATATTGTTATATGTTTAAATGATTTTCTTAAATGGCATTTTAAAAAAAAGTTTGTTTTACAGTTTTTAATGTATATAAAGAAAAACATTTTTATGTGGACTTTTACTACGGGTCGCTCTTGTGACCCTAATTTGACCTCCTAAGATTAGGTGTAACGCATAGGCGAGTCTAGGGGTTACAGCTACAATAAACACTTTCGTGCATAAAGACATTCAAACCCAAAGATCAAAAGATAGAGTAAAAGGTCAATAAGATAAACATTCAATTATCATTCATAAAGTATTCTCATACAAAATGAAATTAAACCATAATCATCAACATTTAAACAAAAGAAACATTAAGAACCGAATAGGGAAAGCTATTCCTAGCTAACTTGATTGCTCATTGATGCTTCTTCTCGCCTCACACTAGTCATGGCTACTTAATTGTCTGTCGAATTCACCTCAGTTGCCCTATGGAAACTTTAAGCCCACATAGCCATCTAGAGAAAGCTCCAAAGCCAAGGAAAAGATGATAAGACATGAGCCTTTTTTTATGGTAAGAATATATGTATATATATCCTTATCACTTTCCAATTGGTTGTTTATAGGTGTCCTTCATTGATTTTCTAGATAAAATATCGTATAGGACAGTTGTACTAATGGACAACTCATAATTTTTTTATCTTATCCTAACAGGAGTCATTGTCGTGACAATGACTGATTCATTGTGCCCACATCAGGTCTGAATAAAAGTTGTTGTAACTAACTATCAGGTCATTATCCTTTGATCTTATATTCTTGCTAGCGTCATTTGATCTTATATTTTACAAGTGTCAATGCAGCGACAGTCCTGGGCGAAATGTAAATAACTCCCATACAACAAAAATAGTATTCCAGCGACAGCCATGGAAGCAATTCTGGAAGAACTCATGCAACAACATTAGCAGCAAAAATGTGATGAATTCAAGGATAATTCAATAAAGAGCAACTGAGCTAAGTAAATGAAAATACGAAGATAAAAATGCTAAAATTTATGCAAAGGATAACATGATAGAGACAAATTAATCAATAAATAAGGTGAACACACATGTCTTTTAAAGTACTATCACACCCCCAAACTTACGTTTTTCTTTTCCTTAAGCAAAATAAAAAGCAGCAATGTTAATCATAAATTCATGAACATTCTAGCAACATGAATCATCTAAACTATCAATGAATCAATTACATCTACATGATGGAAGATTGCATAGACAACTCAGGAATATGAATGAGTGAACTTGCAATTCATCAAAGCTAGCATCATGCCTTACATCTCAAATTCCTCTAACCTAAACAACCATTATTTCATTATACTATATAAGCATAAAATATATTATTTTTTCTTTCTTTTTTTCTTTTTTAAGCATGAGGGATATCAAAGAATGAATGCATCCTAAGATTTTGAGAAGTAAGATGTTGTGCAATGAACCATAGGCAATACCTCATTGCTTTGACACACACTCATGCAGCGACACCCTTTGGCCAGATTCATTTTTCTAACACCAGCATTAGAGTGTTCCCCCTTAAGATACTTTCATTATGCACCCACGTTGGAGCTTCCTTTATTTACACGTAATATGATCTATAAACATATTCATCTATGATCTAAGTGATGATGCTAGAAATTCATTACTTAAGCAACCAAATTCATTACTTAAGCAACCAAATTCATTCATAACAAAATTCTAATACAACACTCCATCACATGTATCTAACCAATTCATTGACAATCAAGATTCAAGAATTAAGCATCGAAAGTAAGAAAAAAATTTATAGCACAAAATGAACCATGCATTTGCTTACAAAAATTTGCAATGGGATGCATTTCAAACCCTAGGTGAATACCCCCAAACTTAAAGATTGCATTGTCCCAAATGCAATGACAGAATAAAGTTACAATGATAAATGCAATGGCAATAAACTAAATGCAATTACAATGACAACATGCATTAACAACAGGAAAACAATAACAGCATGAAATGCATGATCAGAACAAACTAAAAAATTAAAAACAAATTAATTCAGAGTTCATTTGCTCCTAATGTGGCTGCATGGTGCTTTTTCTTCTCAATGCAACATTGTCTTCTCAGTAGTTGCATCCAAAGCATCAGATGCAATGACAATTTTTGTAGCATCGTCTTTATCTTTTTCTTCCTTTCTCTCAGCTTAGATCGGTTCGTAGGTGCCTCATCTGGTTCTGGTTCTGGTTCTGGTTCAACTTTAGCATCATCAGCCTCCTCTTATTCTAGTGAAATCTGAATGCACCCACAATAAGCGCCCATTTATTATTTCGTTTTGCCAAGGGTTACTTTGGAGAGTCGTTTCTAATACTTCTTATAGTCAATTCGCACCCTCCAACGAGTGACAATTCTTTTGAAGTCCATGCATACCCTCCACCTTGATACTATTTTGGAAGGCATAAATTCAATGTTAGCAACATTTTTGAAATCCAAACATTTGATTACCACATTCTCATCAACTTTCATCATATTTGGATGTAGCTTTCTTTGTAGTGACATTTGCTACTCCAACCAATTGTCGTAGCAATCCTCTGCTAGAATTCTGTGTAAATCAAGTGAATAACCAATTCTATGAAAATTTTCAAGCATTCAACCACCACTTTGTTCATGCTTTTCAAACATCTCCATCAGAACATATTTTGGTGCAGCAATAATATCGAAGGTAATCACCATGGATAAAGTATCTTCTCCAAAATGATCATACCCTTCTATTGACGGCTTCAAATCTAGCATCGGTGGTTCCTCAAGAGATACATGCTTAGATTCTATTGACAAAGTACTGCCATCATGTTGACCATGCACGCATTCATGAACTTACCGTGGAAATGGTAGATGTGATGGCACTTCAGATTGCGCTGACACTTTGGATTGTGCCACCACTTTAGGTTGCGTCGACAATGTCGATTACCGCACATTTGGCATGTGAGTGACAATTCATGGAACAGGATTTTTTGGTACATCAATAATTTTTTTAGCATCAATCTTTTCATTATGAGTCACTTCACCATTTTCTGAAAACATTACATTCGAATCCCTAACTGGGTCACTAGTCTATGTTTCGTTCTTTAGAGTGATATCATGGAAATGTTCTTTCCTTTTAATAGTAGACTTTTCCATATCACTTGGAAGTGTTCCTTGTGGTCTAGTAATCATTGTGGATGCAAGCTGTCCCAATTTTTCTTTTATTGTGCAAATCGTTGAGGACTACCCTTTAGCAATTGCTTTCATTCGAGTGATATGCTCTCACATCAAATCTTTAAGAGCTATAAAGGGATCATATATGGAATCTTGGTGTACGATTATTGTATAGGTGCTTGAACATGCAGATGTGGGATCTAAACATATTGTGGCTGCACTTGATTGTTGTTGATGCATCTGAGATTGCTGATTGAATTCTGGCTGGAATGGAGTGTAATTCCCTTGTTTGGACTATAAGTGCCTCGAGACCAAGTATTCCCATATATGAATGTCCCAGCAGTTTGCCCAGAATTTTGAATTCCCCAAGATTGTTGATTGCATGCAGAAGCATTATAAGAATTACAATAATAGTTGTTCCATAGGAATTGTGGACAATCTTCATAAATATGGTTGTCAGCGCAAATCTCACAGCTGAATGTAGGGACATCTACTCGTTGAGCGACTTGAATAGGTGTAACTTCCTTAGTCCCTTGCATATTTTTATCCTTTTTCCAAAGAAGAAATTTTCCCTCTAAAAGCAGAAACTTCATCCCACTCAATAATTCCCAAAGTAAATTTTACTTGATCTGCTCTAGGAATAGGATATTGGAATTCATAATTGGACATTATATAATCTTGAATAGTTCGATGTCTATCCTTTAATGTATTTGGTGCTCTCTCTCTCTTTAGTAAACCTAAAAAATAACACAAAAAAAGAAAATAAAGTTAATTAAAATACAATGAAAAAAAAACCAAACAAAATAAGGTAGTTCCTGTTGGATATCGATCCCATGAGGACGGTTGTTCAAACGATTTGTGCAAGCGTACACAGGTCAATATGAGTATATTTGATAGGTATTTCCTGTTGGATATCGATCCCACGAGGACGTTTGTTCAAACGTCTACCAATGTTAGTGCAAGAAGAAAAATAAGGTAATTACAATAGGTAATGTCAAAGCAACGGAAGGTAAATGGTGTAGGTAAAGTCGCAGTAATGTACTGAAATTAAAACAGAAACAATATAATGATGGAAGTGGGGTTACCTCGGTGATTCATCAACATGAAAAACTAATGCTAGCAAGAAACAATAGAAAAGATGATTATCGATGCAATAAAGCACATGAATATCTTACCAATCTCAACTTATACTCTTAATCAAATACTTATATGAGCCCACTTACCACGCATTTCAATGATGGCTAAATAAGAAAATAAAAGAACAATTGAGTCTACTTTTATTTTACTCCCATGCAACTTTCGTTGTCATGATTGTTAATTTGACTATCACTGCAACTCTCATTTGACAGTGGCTGCAATAAACACTTTCGTGCATAAAGACATTAAGAACCGAATGGGGAAAGCTATTCCTAGCTAACTTGATTGCTCCTTGATGCTTCCTCTTGCCTTACACTCAACCAAGCTACTTAATTCTTCATCAGATTTAGCTCGGTTACCTCATGGAAGCTTCAAGCCGCCATAGGCATCAAGAGAAAGCTCCAAAACTGAGGAAAATGATGATAAGATATGAGCCATCCTTTTTAGGGAAAGGATATATGTATATATATCCTTGTCACTTTCAAATTAGGTGTTTATATGTGTCATTCATAGATTTTCTGAATAAAATTTCGTATAAGACAATTGTACTAATGCACAACTCATAATTCTTTGATATTCTCTAGACAGCTGTCATTGTGGTGACAATGACTGTTTCATTGCGCTCATATCAAGTCTGGACAAATGTTGTTGTAAGTAACTGCCAACTCATTGTCCTTTCATCTTATCTTCTTGCAAGCATCATTTGATCTTATCTTTTTTACAACTGTCAATGTGGCAACAGTCTTGGATGCAATTTAAACAACACCTATGCAACAACATCATTGCTGTAGCAACATCCCAATTTGGCGACAGCCTTGGAAATAATTTTGGAAGAACTCATGCAGTGACATTAGCTGTAAAAATGTGATAAATTCAAGGATAATTCAAGAAAGAGCAACTAAATTAAGAAAATGCAAATACAAAGATAAGAATGCTAAAATGTATGAAAGGATAACATGATAAGGAAAATTAATAAATAAATAAGCTAAAACTACATGTCTTTTAAAGTACTATCAAACGTCATCCCCGATAATGATCCCAAAACTTGACCGATGTAAAACTGTTACACGCTAAGTGCAAGCAAACACTGTCGATGTAAGTATAGAAACAGGAGAATCTTGTTAGATATCGATCCCACGAGGATGAGTGTTTAGTTGAACTATTATGTGGCCACAAGCAATTCTGTAAACTAGAATATTTTGAGTGTAATGGTAGTTGCAATAGATAAATAAAATATAGTGTGTGAAATTAATTTTGATAGCAACAACAACAAATATCAAAAGATAAGTGAAATATTAAGGAAGGATATGGATATCCTTGGTTCAGCTTGGCAGAATATCAAATGCAACAAGGGAATGCAATACGCTGGTTCATTTAAAAAGTAAACGGTTAAGCTTGCTTAGTAACTTCTTATAACAACGGATGTATTAGGCGGACCGGAAACTAAAAAACCAACCAATTGAGCGTTCAAGGGTACGCTTACGTGTAGGAAAGGATTAGCAACCCCATCACGCCTACAGAACGGTGCTTACTCGATCACTAATATTTTCCTTGTAACACGGGTGAATGCGTGCAAGGGTTAATGAAAAAATCCACAAAGTTCTAAAATTGACTCGAATTCACTCACGGCTGAGAAGACCCGAATCAACCTAAATGCAAAGAGATTAAGGTATTAATCCCTAAAACCTAGAAATATAATCCCGCATAGGAGTTTCGACCGTTCCCCAACGGCTAGGGGAATACCAAATTAACCCTAGTTGAGAAAATATTTCATTTTTCATGATGCAATAAAATATCTTTTTTAAATGATGTTTTATGCTCTCTTTAAATTTATGGGTGGTTTAATATTCAATGTTAATTTGAAGTATGTGTTTAAGGGGACTAATCTTAAAAGGCTTTATTAAATTATCTACACAATACTTACTTTTCTAAAAGCTACCTAAGGAGTTTAAAGAAACTAATCCTTGAAGGTTTTATTAAAGTGTTTAATTATTTACTTTTTTATAATTACCCTAAGAGTTTTACTTACAATTGAATAACTATTTACTCCTTTTCAGAAAATTACCAAGTTAGTTTTTATTTACCATTATTTACAATTAATAAATTATTTACCTAATAATTTTATTTAACTATTTACAATTAATTATTTCCCCTTTTTAAAGATTTACCGAAGGATTTTATTTAACTATTTACAATTAAGGTAAGGTATAGAATATTTAAGTTATCTATTAATATGCACATTATTTTAGGAATCTATACCTACATATTTAATTGAAACCTTATTTTGGGTAACAAAGTCATTTATTAAAGAAACCAACCTAAAAAGTATCCATGTTAAATTATTTTGTAGTTTTTTTACCTTTTTTAAGAACATTAATTATTTAGAGATTCACTTAACTTAATATCTTACCGGGTTAAAATACAAGAAGATGAACAAAACATAAAACATGGTAAATATGCACGAAGCAAATAATGAACTTAAATGCAAAAAAAATAATAAAAACTAAAATAAAAGATTAAGTTTAAGAAATCACAAATAGTGGGATCATGCTCGAGCTAAACGACAAGGGGTACGGGCTGTTGGTGCTGCTACTGGTTGTCGTCAGCTGCTGACGCCGGCAGCACACCTCGGCTGCTCCTCACTTGGTAATGGCGTCGGCTTTCTCTTCGAGTGACACAGGATTTTCCATCAACTTCGGTTAAGTGAGAACCCGTAACCCTTTTCTTCCTTACCCGAGACCGAGTATCCAATAAAACAAAAGAGTATAAAGAAAAATAAATGGAGACGAAATTTGGGTAAAAATATCTGAAAGAAACTGCTTGTATTGCTCTTCAATTTATGTGTTACAATTGCTTCTGTGTATGTGAACGTGAATGTGTATTTGAATGTATGAATTACAATGGAATAAATCCTACTTATAGGCTTCAAGAAACCCTAAAAGTATATTCCCTTCTTATGCTCAACATTCTTGGAAAGGGAATAATGTCATTACTAGGGCATCAAACTCTTTCCTTACATTCAATATGATCCAAAATAAGTTAAAACAAATAGGAAAATATGTAAGCATGAATTTAATTACATATATTCAATAAAATAATTAAAAAATCGTAATAAACTCAAATTTTCGTATTGAACATGTATCCAATTTTCTGCACGCACTGTCTTCAGTAAAATGAGCATATCTTGAGCTCCCAACTTCCGATTGATGCATTTCAATATGTGTTAGAAAGGTAAATCAAAGACGGTCAATACGTAAGAAGACATCCTGACTCAGAAATGCTTGTATCCTATCAAAAATTTGCCATGTGTCCGCAGTGAGAATTCCTTGCATATAGCTTGACTTTCTGTACTTGTTGAACATAATCTTTTGCAATCTTCCCATATACGATGTAATTAGGATCTTATGTGATCTGTACGAATAACTAAAATACATTAATAATATAAAATAAAATAAAAATTGGTCAATTGGGCATTTACTCATGTATATGGACTCTAATTTATATACAAACTCTAGCATAAAATTTAACGGGCCGGATAAAATTGGTGACTACAGTTGCCCCTCTTTGCTCATTCTGGTGAAACAGGAATAGGGCAAAGAATAAAAGGTACTGATTTTATCTGACCAAGTTGGTTGAACAATCTTCTTCTCCAAAGCGACAATGAACAAATCGGACAACATTTTTTTCAATTGACTCATTCTTTTGAAGCGGCATTGAATGAACCAAATGATGTTTCTTATGACGACGATGCAACTCATTTCTCCAAAGCAGCAAAAACAAATTACATAACACTAGCATGTTCCTCTGGAGCGGTAGTGGACAAACTAGATAATTCTTCAAATGATCCATTCTTTCGAAGCGACTGTGAACGAATCAAATATCTTTGGTTGATGAAAATACATGTTTCTCTGGAGCGGCAAAAACAAGCTGGCATGTTATTTCGAAGCGGTAATGAACAAATCAATTCTTCAAATGACCTATTCCTCCAAAGCAGCAGAGAAAACATTTTCAAATGACCTATTCCTCTGAAGCGGCAATGAACAAATCAAACAACCTAAGTTGGTGAGAAAACATGTTTCTCTGAAGCAACAGAAACAAATCAGATAAAATTGCGTGCCCCTCTAGAGCGGCAGTGGGCAAACCAGATAATTCTTCAAATAAAGGTTATATTATCCTTGGGCCTGAATGGATTGTCCATAAAGGTTTCCATTTTCTATAAGCCTAAACGGATAGGCTATTAAAGTTTCCATTCACCATGAGCCTGAATGGATAGGCTATAAAGGTTTCCATTCACCATGAGATTGAACAGATAGGCTATAAAAGTTTCTATTAACCATGAGCCTGGACGGATAGGCTATAAAGGTTTCTATTTTCCATGAGCCTGAACGGATATGCTATGAAGGTTTCTATTCTCCATGAGCCTAAACGGATAGGCTTCAATGGTTTCCATTCTCCATGAGCCTGAACGAAGCGGCTATTGTTGGAAAATAAGGCTTTCATTCACCATGAGCCTGAACAAATAGGCTTCAAATCAAAAAATAATGTTTCCCTGTGGACACCATGTTGGTAAAGCAATCTACTCCTTCAAAATGGCAATATGACTCTCGTCCCTCTTTGCTTCATGGAAAACACTTGATATTTAAAAATATATGATCTTCGCATATTTGCTCGCTCAATCCAATAATCTTGTATTTCTAATTGGTAGTGTAGTATTTCTGGTTCTTCAATCTTCTTATAAACACTTTTGAACTTCTTGTATAGGAATCTTCACAGCAAAGCTTATTCCCACCTTAAATGTCTTTGAATGGTATTGGCACTTTTAATCACTTCCTCTCGCACTCATCAAAGTTGAGGATCTTGAATCCCTGATCGACATAAATTTCCCACTGAGGAATCAAGATTTGCAAAAAAATTGCTTTTTCTTGAAGTAATGTAGGGTGTCTTACTCTATTTTTGCTTCTTGAAATGATGCAGGGTGTCTTGCCCCTCATTACTGAAGTAATGTAGAGTCAGAAAATGGCCTCTAGAAAAATTTATCATGTGTTATGATTGTGATGAGTAACTGATCACGAGAGGGCGCTGCTCCACTGCATCAACACTTTACTACTTCATAGTTTCCTACACAAACACCACTAAAATACCATACCTTTCCCATCAATAGCATCCAAATATAAATTGTTGAAGCAATGCAAACTCTAAATGCAACTATATAGGCTTGATTTCATACAACAACTCAAATAAAATGGCATAAAATATAGGTTTTCTACAAAGGTATCACGTCCATAAACTTAAGCTTATAGATTATCCTCAAGCAATGTCATGCAAAAGAAAACAAACTATACTATGGCATCAACAATTTGAACATGTTGCATCATTTTTTTCAATCCTTAAAAAAGTTCAAAGATGTATGCAACATAACAAAGCTCGACATATTCGCTCCTAGGATCGATTCCACTATAAGTGCAGTGTGTGTTGTGTTGCATACAATCAATACTTAATGACCTTAAAGAATTTTTAGGATTGCTCTCTATTCTTGCCTAGCATTTTCTTTACTTTTTAGCACATTATTTTACTCCCTTAGTTGTTTAGTTCATTAAACTGTATCATTAGGGCTTCAGCTTATCACAACTACTCTTTAGACCTGAAAATGAAGTGGAGCGAACACCTCATCCTCGAGCCCTACAAGCAGAGTCATCATGTGAAGACTTTTATTCACTCTTATGCTAGTACTATTGTTCCTACTGGGGAAAGTTAAATGGAGCAAACACAACTCACCTAGTGTACTAGGCTAGCAAAGCATATTAGAGTGTCCCTCAACAGTTTGCCTTTGGCATCGAGTTTACATGTAAATTCATCTTTTTTTTATTTTTTTCTCAATTTTATTGCGATTCAGTTTTTAGCCTTCATGCTAACATTGAGCATTTAGTTTATTATTACCAATTTATTCTAAGGCATCAGAGAGTCGACTTGAAATTTCCTAAGGCTTCTTAAGTGTTTCAAAGCATGCAACGTGTCAAGTATAATTTTTAGCAGAATCAACCCTAAGTTCCAATCACTAGAGCTTTTAACACAATGCTATTAATTAAGCACAAGTCATCATCATAGGACATCATCAAAAATTCAAATGGCATACTCCAACTGCCAATGTCATAGCAAATAAAATAAAACTGATTATTAACTATGGAAAAACTTACCCCAAACTTGAGAAAAACATTTCACTCAATGCAACTACATGAAAATAAATGCAAAAGAAAAAAGAGAAAACTAGCAGGGAGTTTACTGTGGATAGGATGGTTCATGCTTCCTCGCAAGACACTTGAAGTGGGGCATAGGGCTAAGGGCATGTGCTGGATGTTCGGTAGATTTGCTCTAAGAATAAACCTTGAATCCTCATTTGAATGTGCGAAGATGCTTCTATGTCCTCGTTTGAAAGTACATAGGACATTTTGATATCTCCATTTGAAAGTGCAGAAGATGTTATGCTCTTCGTTTGAAAGTACGTGAGAGATTTTATGTCTTCAGAAGGTATCCCCGTTTGAAAGTGCAAAGGATAAAAACCTTCATCACTCAAGGTTATTCCCCCTTCAATTCAGTCATGTCAATCATTTGCATTAATAGCCCATTTTTCTTTTGCCCCCATGAGACCTCTTTCGGGAATCACTTCTATCTATCTAGGAGTTGTTCATGTTTGCCATGGCCTTGAAGCCTTTGTTTGAATCCAAGCTTTTAATTTTCACCATGCCATGAAAAAATGCATTAGTAACTATAAGTGGTTCGAACCAACGAGAACGAAGCTTACCTAGCTTGAAGGTTGAACAGGGCGTGATATAACAACACCTGTTCATCAACCTTAGAATGAATAAATAAGATGTGAATGATGATGATGCAAGACCATTGATATTCCAAAATCAAAATTTCACTTCTTAGATCATAAGGTTCAAGTACACATTATTCTCAAAAATAAAGAAAATAGTTTTCTATTCTGACTGCTCTCCTTCTTTGATGAGCTTTAGTACTGGTTGCGACCTCTCTCTGAACACGGCCGAAAAATTGGCTAACCTACTGATATTGGCCCACTACCTCATCTAGGAAGTCTAATAGATGTTGTCTGTCTTCCCAATTTGGAGGAACCTTTCTCTTAAATCTTTGGCTCGGATCTTCATTTCTCGAGCAGAGTCAAATGTACAGCTGTCTACACTTGGTGAAATAGTTAATGGCTACTATGATGAACCTATGTTCGTTCAAAGCTTTTAGGTGAATCTGTCCAATTACATCCATGCCCTATATTGAAAAGGGCTAAAGAGCCATCATCACATGGAAAGGCTGTGGTGGCGCATGTATTTTTCAGCATAAATCTAACACTTGTGGCACTCTCGAGCATAATTGATGTAGTCTCCTTCTATGGTGGACTAATAATATTCGAGTCACGTGATTCACCTGGCCATAGTAAACCCGCTAGGGTGAGTCGCATAAACTCCCTCTTAAACTTCTTCTAAAATCAGTGGGCTTCCTTGGCGTCAACACATCTTAATAAGACTTGGCCTCGACTCTTCTTATACAATACTTCTCCAACGAGGACATATACCACAACCATTATTCGGATCATTCTTTTGTCATTATCGTCTTCCTGAGGTGGGTACTCTTGTAGCTTAATGTATTGCAATGTATCATGGTACCATGGAAGGCCATCTGTTTCTTTTTCTACGTCATATCAATGTACCGGCAAGTCAGAAATTCACATTTGGACAGACATCAGCTTGGCACCTTCACCCTCCTTGAATGTCGAAGATAATGTGGCAAGAGCATCATCCATTTGATTATCTTCCCTCAAAAGGTGCTTACAAATAATTTCCTCGAACTATTTAATTAGTTCAAGGACCAACTTCTGATACTCAATCAACTTTTAATCCTTCGTTTTCTACTATCCTCAGATTCGATAAATAACTAAGGCAGAATCCCCAAAGACCCTTAAAACCTTGATATTTCTTTCTATCACCACTCGTAATCTCATGATACAAGCTTCTTATTTGGCCATATTGTTGGTTTAGAAAACTTCAGACAGCTAGTAAAGGGATAATGATCACCTTCCGGCGAAACTAGGACTGTCCCAAATCGCGACCCAAAGCGTTAGAAGCTCGATCGAAATTGGGGACCCATGAATCAGTCAGGTCATCTTTTTCAGTTGTGACACACATCAAGTCTTTATCAGGAAAATCAAAGTCTAAAGCTTCATAATTTTCAGAGACGTGACTTTCCAAAAAGTCTACCATGGTGCTTCCTTTTACTATTTTTTGGATGAAATATTGAATGTCGAACTCTGTCAACAACATCTACCAACGAGCCAATCTTTCTGACAGGGTTGGTTCTTCCATCATGAAATCTAGAGGGTCGAGTTTGGATATTAGCCACATGGTGTGGTACAATAAGTACTGCTTGATCCCTTTGAATGCCCAAACTATAGCACATCACATCTTTTCAATTTGTTGATACCTCGACTGACAATCTGTAAACTTCTTGCTCAAATAATAGATCACCATTTCTTTTCTTCGAGTCTCATCATGTCGTCCTAGCACGCAACCCATTAAATTTTAGTATATGGTTAGGTACAAGATTAGAGGATTTACTAAAAGAAGTGGCAATAACACCGGTGGGTTTGACAACTGCTTCATGATTTGCCCAAAAGCTATTTGACATTCTTCGTTCCATTCCCGAAGATTGTTCTTTCTGAGCAATTTGAACACTGAACTGCATTTTTCTATCAACTGAGAGATGAATCGGGTGATATAATTAAGTCTTCCCAAGAAACCTTGAACCTTTTTTTGCATTTGAGGGGAGGAAGCTGTTGGATTGCTTTCACTAAATCAAGGTCTACTTCAATCCCTCTTTTGCTTACAACGAAGCCTAAAAGCTTTCCCAAAGTTACTCCGAAGGTGCATTTGCCGGGGTTGAGCTTGAGCTGAAATTTTTTCAACCTTCTAAAGAGCTTTTTTAAATTCTCGATGTGCTTCCCTTCTATTCGAGATCTGGCGATCTTTTCGTTTACGTAAACCTTGATTTCTTGATGCATCATGTCATGGAACAAATTCACAATGGTTCTCTGATAAGTAGCTCCAGCATTCTTCAATCCAAAGGACATCACTTTATAGCAAAAGATTCCCTATTACGTCACGAATGTGATCTTTTCCCTATCCTCGGGGCACATCTTGATTTGGTTATAAACCAAGAAACCATCCATGAATGAAAATAGGGAGTGTCTTCAATGTTTCAATGTGTGGGAATGAAAATTTTCCTTAGGGCTTGCTCGATTAAGGTCCCTATAATCAACGCACATGTGAACTTTCCCATCCTTCTTCGAAAATCGGGAAAATGTTAGCCACCCATTCAGGATACTTGGCCTCTTGCAGAAATCCTGTGTCATATTACTTTTTCACCTCATCGCTTAGTTTTAGCAATATTTTAGTTTTTATTCTTCACAACTTCTGTTGCACGGGCCGGTATTCGGGCTTTATGGGTAAATAATGCACCATTATGTCTTTATCTAGACCTGGCATGTCTTGGTATGACCATGTGAACACATCTTTGTAATCTTGTAGAAGTTTGATTAGGCTCTGGCATGCTTCAACGGTAACAGTAGTGCTGATCTTTACCTCACGCCTTTCTTCTTCAGTCGCAAGGTTTACAATCTTTAGTTGTTCTTTGTGATTAACAATCTGCTTTTCCTTGCTTTCCATTAGTCGAAGCAAGTTTTCTAGGATATCAACTCGAATCTCATCATCAAGATCTTTGAACCCTTCTAGAAAATATTAACTTACGATTTGGACTCAAGATTTCTTATTCCATCGATGTTCAAAGACTGTTTTTAGGGTTTATGTTGTCCAAATTTTAGCTCTTTCTTCATTTCCTTGAGTTATGCCCTTACTTCCTTCGAGTCCTTAGAGCTACTAGCTCATGCCCCTCAAGCTTTCAAGTTGTTGCTTTCTTGTGTTAGTTTGTTCACATCCTTTAGGTGAAGCTCTTCGTTTGACAGCAGGGTTTTCACCTTCTTCTGAACCTTCCCTCTAAATTTGTTCTACAAGAAGCTTGCCTTCAAGTTTGGCTACTCTGCCCCATAGTTGCTTTTTCTCCTTCTCATAGTATTGTTTATAAATTTCTAACTCGGTTAGCATAATGTTGGGCTGAGGATTATCCGAAGGGCTCACCAAGACTGTAACGCCCATATTGTTGACCTTTTGCTTCCTCCAACTAGTATACTCAGGCACAACACCCGCAAATAGAGCCACCTCCATCTCGAATGTTTGCTTCCACTCTCTAGCCAACTTCATGACTCGTTTTGTGGAATTATCTCTTGTATAAGAGAATTCTTCCTCACACAGCCCATGAGTAACTAGAATGAATTGTCGAGACCCAAACTGGCGTTGAACGAGCAAAGGGACATAGCTAGTAACTCCCAATAAGCCTACGAGAGGAACCCACTCCATGTTACATCGGCATCGGCGAGGTTTTTAAAGAAGGTCACTCATTGTTCTCGCTTCCCATTTCACGGCCACTACTTACTGGTAACTTCTTTGATTGGGACCAGATCTCTGGATTTTGGATGTCTACTTATCTTCTCATTATCCCAAAAATGACTTCACAACCATAAGTAAAGAAGTTGTGAGCACCCGGTGAAGTGCGCCCTTCTATGAGTTCGGTAAAAGTTCAGGGACCTGAAGGTTTCTGTTAAAATAGCTGGGACCGGATTCATATTTTCTAGGCTAGCAAGTCCACCAAGTTTATCTTAATGTGCCCCAAAACTTTAGGGAATATCACTAACCCATAAATAGCCAAGGCGAGCAAATCAAGGACCCTTTCGTGCTTTACATACTTCATGATCTGGGCATAGATGAATCCTCATGTGAAGCAAGGGCTTTTATTCTTTTCGACAACGCGGATATCCACTTCTTTGACATCTAGACCAGCAAGCTTGGCAAACTTCTTTCGATAACTAGAGTTCTTCTACTTCTAGTATATTTTATCAGGTTTCTCTAACACTATGAGCAACAATACCATGTATTCCTCAATAGTGGGAGTCATGTCTTCTTGATTGAAGATGAAGCAACGATAATCCATATCCAAGGATTCAACAACTGCTAATATCATGGGCTCATCTACTTCTACCCCAAGAAGAAGGGCAATATCTCCAAACTTCTTGGTGAATAGAGCCTGGTCATGGGCTTCTAGGCTCTCTCCCATATAGTAACTAATCCAGATAGATGATTTTAAGGCAATCCCATGTGTACTTGTTTTGGCGGATCAATAGTGGTCTTTTCTACACGATGTCTCTATGTCGGTGTTGAAGCTTCGTGGACTCACTTCGAACATCGGTATTCGAGCAAGGGACTCCGGAGCTAGATAATGTGACCCAAAAACTCATGATCTTTGACTGACTAGTGTTTCAGAATACCAATCGGATGCAATGCAATGTATACTTTAAGGAAGTCAGAAAAAGTGTTAGTACGTGTGAATAATGAAATAAAATACAAGGGTAAGATACATAAAGTAAAACAATAATACAGAAAATAGAACCTATGGCTTCATATGGCTTTAATGGGTAGGCTTTCTAAAACATTAACATTCATTCATGTGGGTTTGGATCTAGAAAAGGTTCTCAAACCGTCCCTATCCCCTACTCCAAGGTAGATATGAAGTTCGATCCTGACCCATCACAGGCTTGCAGTCGAACATGGCTCGAGGGGATGTATTTCCATTATGCCCATTGTCAGGGTTACTCACGAAAGCATAAGTACTCTGGACCCTATAAGACTTTCACTAGCCCATGCGGAGGGTTACTTATGAAGGCATAACTATTTTCTTCCACTTACGTTTAATAAAGCACGGGTATAAGGCTTGTATTATGATGCAAATAGTTTAAAGCACCAAAAAAATGCACACACAAAAATGCAATGGATTACTAAGGAAAATAACTCGTGACCAAGTAAAATTTGTGCCCTCTAAAAAAATGCCCCCAGCAGAGTCGCCAAACTGTAAAAACGGAGTCGCCACCAGTCCCTTTTATTGTATTAGGTGGACCATAAACCTAAAAACCAACTAGATCGAGGGTTCAGGCGCACGGTTACATGTGGGGAAGGATTAATCCATCATACCCGCTTAATGGCGCTTACTTGATCGCTAGTATTTTCCTTGTAACCCGGGTGAATGCATGCAAGGATTAATGCAAAAATTCACAAAGTTATAAAATTGACTCGAATTCGCTCACGACTAAGAAGACCCGAATCAACCTAAATGCAAGGGGATTAAGGTATTAATCTATAAAATCCGAAAATATAGTCTCACATAGGTGTTTCGACCGTTCTGCAACGGCTAGTGGAAGACCAAATTAACCCTAGTTGAGAAAAATTTTTGTTTTTCATGATGAAATAAAATCTCTTTTTTAAATGATGTTTTATGTTCTCTTTAATTTTATGGGTGGTTTAATGTTCAAAGTTAATTAGAAGTATGTGTTTAAGTGGACTAATCTTAAAAGGCTTTATTAAATTATTTACACATTACTTACTTTTCTAAAAGCTACCTAAGGAGTTTAAAGAAACTAAACCTAGAAGGTTTTATTAAAGTGTTTAATTATTTACTTTTTTTATAATTACCCTAAGAGTTTTGTTTACAATTGAATAACTATTTACCCCTGTTTAGAAAATTACCAAGTTAGTTTTTATTTATCATTATTTACAATTAATGAATTATTTACCTAATGATTTTATGTACCTATTTACAATTAATTTTTCCCCTTTTTTAAAGATTTTTCTAAATATTTTATTTAACTATTTACAATTAAGTTAAGGTGTAGAATATTTAAGTTATCTATTAATATGTGCATTATTTTAGGAATCTAGACCTAAATATTTAATTGAAACGTTATTTTAGGTAACTAAGCCATTTATTAAAGAAACTAACCTAAAAAGTATCCATATTAAATTATTTAGTAGCTTTTTTCCCTTTTTAAGAACATTAATTATTTAGAGATTCAATTAACTTAATATCTTGCCGGGTTAAAATACATGAAGATGAACAAAACATAAAACATGGTACATATGCACGAATCAAATAATGAACTTAAAAGCAAAAAAAAAAACAATAAAATCTAAAATAAAAGATTAATGTTAAGAAATAACAAATAGTGGGATCAGGCTCGAGCTAAACGACAAGGGGTACGGGCTTTTGGCACCACAGATGGCTGCTGATAGCACGCCTCGGCTGCTCCTCACATGGTAATGGCGCCGACTTTCTCTTCGGGTAACACAAGATTTTCCACGAAATTGGGTTTGGTGAGGACCCATACCCCTTTTCTCCCTTGCCCGAGACCGAGTATCCTTGAAAATAAAAGAGTAAAAATAAAAATACATGGAGACAAAATTTGGGTAAATATACCTAAAAAAACCTATTTGTATTGATCTTCAATTTCTGTGTTACAATTGTTTTTGTGTATGTGAATGTGTGAATTATAATGGAATGAAGAAACCCTAAAACCTAAAAATTCTAAGACCCTGAAAGCATGTTCCCTTCTTAAGCTCAACATTCTTGGAAAGAGAATAATGTAATTACTTGGGCATCAAACTCTTTCCTTAAATTCAATACGATCCTAAATGAGCTAAAACAAATAGGGAAATATTTAAGCACGATTTAATTACAAGTATTAAATAAAATAATTTAAAATTCGTAATAAACTCAAATTCCCGTATTGAACCCGTGTGTAATTTTCTACACGCGCTGTCTTTAGTAAAATGAGCATATGTTGAGCTCCAGGCGTCCGATTGAGGCTTTTCATGATGTGTTGAAAAGGAAACTAAAAGACAGTCAATACGTAAGAAGACATCCTGACTCGAAAATGCTTAGATCCTATCAAAAATTTTCCATGAGTCCGCAGTGAGAATTCCTTGCACATAGCTTGACTTTCCATACTTGTTGAACATGATCTTTTGCAATCTTCCTATATCTGATGTATTTAGGATCTCACGTGATCTGCAAGAATAACTAAAAAACATTAATAATATAAAATAAAAAATAAAAAAAAAAATTGGCCAATTGGGCCTTTACTCATGTACATGGACTCCTCTTTTATTTTTTAATGGACTCTAATTTATATACAAACTCTAGCATAAAATTCAAAGGGCCGGATAAAATTGGTGACTATACTTCCATTCAATTCTCAACTGATGATGCAAAGAAGTAGATCAACCACGACTCTTGTTGTTTGTTAAATCTAAAACTCCTTGAACAATTTGATCAACTCTCGCTGTATCCTCATTCAACTCTTGTTGTAATGGATTGTTAACATGACTTGTCGCTGCATCTCTCAATGTCAATGACGATGTTTAACATTCTCATGTAAACAAAAATCAGATCCAACAATTGAAATATGAACAAAGCTAATAATAATATATTGATATGAAAAATAAAGTTTAAACAAGTTCATACAAAGCTTAAAGAGTTTAAACCAGCGTCATTAATACACAAAATATAATAATATCGCTAATAAACATCTATCTCTAGAAAAGTTTAAAGAAGATAACATATACTTCTCCTTGATCTATCACTTGAATCATCATCTCCACGAATAATTTTGCCTTGCTTCACCATGAATCTCCAGAAATGGAATTTAAGCTTCCATGGAAGGAAAGCTTGGAGGTTGAAGATTATAGGAAAATGGAAATCGAGTGAATTGTCTCTCTCTCACCTGCTGAATTTATCCTTTTATAAGCTATAAAAGAAAGGACATTTGTCCTTCAGGTATTTTGCGTGACCCTTTGTCGTATCAATTATGTTATAACAAATAATACAACTAGTAGGGCCATCCTTATCTTTTATCATACTGAACAACTGACTGCTACAGTGTCTAATTGGCTGCATTGATGAGACATCCTCTGCAGGGACATTAGTAATACAGCAAAAAGGCAGAAATATGTGTAATAAGGGCAATTAAAACCTAAGTTAGTCAAAATACAATAATACATGTACACAATGCTGATGTAGGGACAATTTAATCTATAAATCTAGAGAAAATACATGCTTTTTAAAAAGATATCAATCAACATATTCAAATACTCAAAACGAATCAAATAGGTCTACTCCTCATGGAATATTTCGAGCTTAACATAGATTTTTAAGCTATCATTAAACTCTCGATATTCATTTAAAACCTTGCAATAGTGCAACGTATGGATTCACTCATCCACTAGCTTTTGCTTCAACGCTGAAATGTTTATCGAAACATCTATAACTCAAAATCAATACAGTTCCCCTCAAAATTTAATCCAAAACTTCCAGAAACTTCAATCTAATTTGAACATCCATCTACAAACACTCTAAATAGCCGAAATTCCATCAAGCTTGAAACTACCACATCTCCAAACTTCAACCCAACCATTTAAGTTTCAGTTCTAATTCGATTCAATCCGAATCATCACCAAACAACCTTCCAAAGTAATAACTAACATCGAAGAACTCAAAACACCATTAATTTTTCATAAATCATCAAGAACACCTATCTTAAATTGATCAAATAAAATAATTACATGATTAATTTCATAAAATTAGAATTAGATTACTTCCGTCCCATAAGAATAATTCACAACTCAACATAAACACTTAGGTTCTCACCTAAATTTAATATTTCATGAACAAACCTCCAAAACTCAATTTGACAATTTATTTCCGACTAAACCAATGTAAAACGATTAAAACAGTAATTTAGGAATCCATAGCATATGAAATTTAAATCAGAATAATTTTGATACCTTGCTTTTGTTTTATCAAGAAATTGAAGATGTTCCCATGAAATTGACGTAACTTCCAAAATGTTGGAGAAATTGAATTTTGATGAAAATAGAATTTAGGAGTGAAATCAAATTGAAAGAAATGATTTAGAGAAAGAACTGAACAAATCGTCATTTAGAAATCCATGGAAGATTTTTGACATTTGAGAAATCAATAAAATATATTTTTAGAGAGAAAAGTGATTGAAGAAAATCATTATTTCATGAGAGAATGAATTAACCGTCAATTGTGTTTTGTTAAAACCCAATAAACTCTAATGAAAAAATCACATGGTATAATAACTCCTTTAAGATCCTTAGCATGTATTCAATTTCAATTTAATCACCAAAAACACATGAAAATAAAATCGGCTTATTTAAAGCCTTTCGAACAAAACATGTTATTTAATATAAACATTAAATAACCTGAAAATCATTTAAATATATCGAACAATTCAAAAATTAATTTTCCAAACCTTTATTAAAATTTCTGGAATTACTTAATTAGTTAAATCCCAAATAATTCTAAATCGATGACCCGATCTAGATACATGATTCTTCTAACCCAGATTATGGGATGTTACAATATGCGTAGAAAGTAACTGTGGAATGGCTCACCGTGGGATAATGAGACACACCTATATTACAATCACCCAATATGATGTGAAATCATTACATAATCCTTTGGGTCGTGCTTTCAATTACATTTTGTAAGCCAAAATAAGAGGAATTGAAAGTAGATCCAACCCCTTAAAATTCATGAAAATATGTGTTGCCCTCCTCAAATTGTAAGGAGGTATCCATGAAAGTGTGAATCATTATTTAGACATCATTATGGTTAATTTGGTAAGAAACATATGACAATGGAAGTAGGGATATGGGGAATCTAACAAAAGAGATGTGAGTTTTCTTTTTCTCCAAACGCGAACATTTTTGGAGATAGCACTTATTAGTTGTTTTAGTTTGATGTTTCTATTGAAGAATGAGGTGAAAGAATTCTTCGACTCAAAAATCACCCATACATCACTTTCATAAACTCGACCATCATAATACATAGTTACAACAAACCATGCCCTCGTTAGAGCTTATAATTTTGAGAGATAAATTATATTTTTCAATTATGGGAGCTTATAAGATTGGGAGATGTGAGAGTACGTTGTCTTTTTTGGAGCATTTAAATATGCATCATAGAAACTTAAACCCTTATTGATGAAGTGCTTGAATTGTTGAGCCATTTGTAGGGACTTGAATGGCTACACATTGTGACATGCAGAGATACTATGCTAAAACGTGAAGGCAGTTCTACTGCAAAGAGACTTTTAGGAATGTAGAGATTATCTTCCCCCAGTGTCACATGGCTAGCCTTGTGGCCCTCTAATTCGACGAGACATGGCACTTCTACTTGGAATTACTATACACTGTGGCAAACAGAGATTTTCTGCAAAAAGGCGAAGATACTTATGTTGTAGAGCATCTTTTAGGCATGTAGATATTCTTTGCCCCCCACTGGCTAAAGATGATCAGCCTTACAGTCTCATGCTCCAATGAAACATCTTCAGCCTTATCTACTATTCTATAACAAGACATTACACATGGCTTAACAAGGTTATTAAGGGAATGGTCTTCCATTATTGGAAAATAATGGATAACTAAGGAAATTTGAGGCATATTAATTATTGGTTGAATGAAACCTTTAAAATAATGCATAATATGCTAAAATTAGTTGAATAATGAATGTGAAATTAATGATCAAAGTAAATTTCTTGCAAATGTTGTTGAGAAAAAATGGGTGTTTAAAACACTCCCATCCCACATTGGAAAAGTGTGAGGCATCAAAAGGTGTTGATAAGCTAGAAACAACTTTTTAGCTAGTAAATATGTAAGCCAAATTTGCATTACGTAGGCGACGTGAAATGAACAACAAACATTCATCTTTTTGGCAAAACTAATTTATGGGATTTAAACACTATCCTAAAGCAATGCACGCTTATGAGTGTCCTAGAAATACGGTTTTTGTGTATGTTAGGCACATGCAACATATTTTGGAGCTTTAATTCTTTTCCATAAGTCATCTTCAAAATCAAAGTACCCTCCCCCTTCATCTTGGAAGTTGCATCGTTGCCCATATAGAGATTATGCCTTTTTCACCAGGAACCAACTCAAGAAATGAGTCCTTCTCACAATAGATATAACACGTGGCAACAGTATCAAGCCACCAAGAAAGAGATATGTATTGATTGGAATGTGGAAACTAAATGTTATCTATGTAAAAGCAAAAACTACAACTATGAATAATGCTTCTTCTTCTGTTTATATGCTTGAGTCATTTAATTTATGGCGCGATAGACTATGACATGTTAATTATGATATTTTAAGTAGATTAATTACTTAAAGCACATTCCATTGTTTCACATTAATTATAATCACAAATGTGAAACTTGCGTTGAGGCAAAATTAACAAGGTATTCTTTTCAATCTGTTGAAAGAAATACAAAACCGCTTGATCTAATACATATCAATGTTTGTGAGTTAAAGTTTTTTCAAACTAGATGAGGGAATCAATATTTTATTACCTTCGTTGATGATAGAACAAAATATTATTATATTTATTTGCATAAAAGCAAGGACGAAGCTATAGAGAAATCCATTCTCTATAAGCATGAAGTTCAACCCAACTTAATAAAAGGATTAAGATGGTGAGAAGAGATCATGGTGGTGAATATGATGAACCGTTTTGAAAAATATTGTGCACGACATAGTATTATTCATGAAGTAACACCACCGTACTCTCCTCAATCAAATATAGTAGGAGAGAGGAAAAACCAAACCTTAAAGGAAGTGATGAACACAATGCTAAAAAGCTTTGGGTTGCCACAAAACATGTGGGGGAAGCTGTTCTATTATCTAATTACCTTTTAAATAAGGTTTCTCACAAGAAAAATGGCAAGACACCATATGAGTTAAAGAAATACAAAAAGCCTTTATACAGCTATTTTAAAGTGTGGGGGTGTCTTACAAAGGTAATAGCTCAGTTACCAAAGTAAATGAAAATAGGTCCTAAAATGGTGGATTGTATTTTCATTGGATATGCACATCAGGGCAATGCATGTCTCTTTCTTCTGCATGAATAAAAGAATATTGAAATTCACAAGAACATGATACTTGAATCAAAGAATGTCTCATTCATTGAAAATATATTTGCTTGCTAGACTAGCGATATTGGTTCAACTTCAATGAAATGAACCTCAGAGACTATTGATAAAATTAGTCTATATGTTCAACAAGAGGTTGAAATTGAATTAAAGCATAGAAGGAGTAAACGGGCAAGGGTGGAAAAATCTTTTGGATCAGATTTTCTAACCTATAAGATAGAGGATAAACCTCAAACTTATAGTGAAGCAATATGCTCATCTGGAAGCACTTTGTCAAAAGATGCAATTACAATTGAAATCAATTCCACCATGCAAAATCATACATGGGAATTAGTGGATCTTCCTCGAGGAATTAAACTATTAAATTCTAAATGGATTTTCAAACGAAAAATAAAAGCAAACGAAACAATTGATAAATACAAGGCCAAATTGGTTATAAATGGTTATAAACAAAAGGAAGGTCTTGATTACTTTGTACATTTTCTCCTATATCAAAAATAACTTCTATACGGATGATACTTGTTTTTACCGTTTTGCATAATAGAGATATTGACGAGGAGATTTACATGGAACAACCTGAGGGTCATGTAATTCCAAGATAATAAAGTAACGTATGCAAATAGGTGAAGTCTTTGTATAGACTTAAGCAATCACCAAAGTAGTGTCGTGGTTACAATGGGTTTGAAATCAATAAGTCTGACAAATGTGTGTATGTGAAAACCACTAACAATGGATACAGAGTCTTATTCTTATATGTCAATGGCATACTCATTGTTAGAAGTAATGTTGATATGGTAAAATGTGCCAAAAACATGTTAAATTCAATATTTGACATGAAAGATATGGGACTAGACGATGTAATTTTGGGTATCCAAATCAAAAGGTCGCATGATACTAGGATGAGAGGTGTCAAACTTGTCATCTTGGACAAGAAGCTGAAGTTTCTTTTCAAAGTTTGAACGTTAGCCAAATTGCAACCATATTTTGAATGGGACCTTGGCATCTTTGGGTTGACATGTCTTCTTACAAGCAGCTCGAAGAACCAAGAGTTTTTTTAATAAACAAAGCCAATGTTCTCATTTTTTTAAGAACACTTGGGTCACGAAAAACCACATTGCTAGTCCAAGTAGCCCACATGCCTAAAAACATATTTGAGGCCCAAATAGACATTATATTAAATAAATAAAAGATGGAATAATCAACTCTCTATGCTGATTTAAGGAGTGTCATCTTATTAAGATTTCCATGTGTTTAAATTCATATTTTCCAAAACATTTGCTGATCTTTTTAATTAGCTATTTATGTGCTGATTTTTAGGGATTAAATAGTTATTCCATAGGGTGTTTTGTTGTCTCCTTTATACTGTCACACCCTAAAAACTAGTCTAGTCAGGTTTAAGTTTCGGTGATCGAATATTTTGTACCGGTTAAACAATTAGCTAGATCTTGTACCTAATTTGAAGCAATAAAGGTTATTCGGGCTAACCGTATCAATTTATTATTATTATTACTATTATTATTAGTAGTAGTAGTAGTAGTAGTAAAAAAGGAAATTGACGTGAATTGGGAGGCCCACGGCAAATTCCTTCAATTGAAAGGAATTGTCGTGAATCCCCCATATATGGGGTGATTCGGCAATTAAAGGGAGGGACGTGGCCCCTTGTGGCATAACATGCCCACCAAGTGAGCCAAGCCAGGGGGTTTATACCCCAAATTTGTGTCATACTCCAAGCCCACGTGGAGATGGAAGAGAAATTAGGGGAGCCGACTATTGAGTTTAAAAAGGGGGAGGGGAATTGTGTGCAAAACAAGGAGAAAGTGAGGAACAGAGAACGATCCAGTGATAGAGTCAGTAAGCCCGAGTTTTTCAATTTGATAAATTTGAGCCCTTGCTATCGACTGGCTCAAGGATTTGATAAAGAACAACCATCATCTCTTCCGAAAGCCAAGAATAAAGGCGCCGTTATCTGAGAGTCTTAAAAGCATCGAGTTGTTGAGGTGAGTTTAGTTGTGTTAAGGGGTAGGCTCGGTGCTATCCTGTTGCATTATTTTGTTGTTATGTTTGTATTTTTTTAAGGGCTCCCGTAAAGCAACTATGTTAAATTCGATTGGCAAATCCGGTAAGTACCTGCATTGCTTTGATATGTGCAAATATGACTATGATATGATATACGTATGTGATGTATGAAAATAATAGGAAATGTGACATGATATGGAGCTAAGGCTCATTTTGATAGTTGATATGATATGACTTGAAAAATATGGACTATGTGAATTTGTGTAATTTGGACATTGGATACAATCGGCATGCCATAGGATTATTGAACTCGGTTAAGTAAGGGAAGACTACGATCCAGGGCTACGGCCTATATGTGGGGGAAATAAGGTCGGCTGTGTAAGGGATATATTTCTGGAGCTACGACTCATGGGTTACGCCCCATTCTCCGTTATATGTGTTGGTGTACAGGGGAATCCATGTATCCAATGGTTCCTAATGTGATATGTTCCTATGTATTATGCTATCACCACATGATTATGATATGACTATGTGACATTTAATATGTGAATATGAAAGCATGAGAATATGTGTAATAAGCATGAATTGTGCATAGCTTATTATGACTACTTGTAGATTTGATTGTCATGCATTTCATTGTAAATGTTATAACTACCTCACTAGGCTATGTAAGCCTAACATGTGTGTCGCATGCATTTTCAGGACCTTGATCAATTTTGAGCCCTGATCGTGTTATTGCGGTTGCAAGTCACGTCTCTGCCATATATGCATGTTATCTTTTGCTATAAACTCCTAGTGAAGTGGCATATGGACCAACTTGTTTGTATAAGCCTTTCTAGGATTTTATGATGACTTGGTAATATGGTTTTGTTGTATGCTTAGAATGACTAGATTTGGGTAGGTTAAAATGATTAAAAAGTGCCTAAAGGTGAAATCTTGGTAAATGAATTCCGAACGCCCCAAAATTTGATGTACCAATAGGAACATGATTTATAAGTGTACTGGTAAAATTTGGTAAGGTTTGGAAATCACCGGATAGGTTAATCCGAATAACAAAATAGTTTTGAACAGTTTCCAAAATGGTCACTAAATATTGTATTGTCTAATCAGATAGGTAAATGACCTCCGTTGGTGATGAAATTTCACAGACTTATAATTAGTAAGTTTAATTTTTGTATGATCACCTGAATTTCGGCTAAGGACCCTTAATTTGTAAAATTTACAATTTAGTCCCCAAGTTAAGAAAAGTTTAAATTAGTAACAAACAAAGTGGATAAGTCTTAAGAATAATCAATATGATACTTAGATTAGGTTTTGAACTATGAACTCTATTCCGAACCTCCGATTAGTCTTATGATAAAACTATCTGACCCGGATCTCTACTAGACCGGGAAGAAAGTGTTATAGTTGTAGTATCATAGCCTAGGTTTAGTCGATTCTAGGACTAACCAGGCATCCGTTATGAGTCTATTTTTACACATGCCACCTAGGAGTTTATTTGTATATGTTATCTGTGACTTGCAACTTACACAATTCAAATTCTTTTCATATGATTAGATCTGAAAATGTCTGCGCCTAACGATAGACGTGTTGTAATAGAAACACGTCTAGGCTCTACGTATCCCTTTAGTGAACCCTTGATTGAAAAATATGCTTTATAATGTAAACATGTTGCTTCTGAAATACTTGTCTCAAATCCGCTAGGAGATAGTGTGGCTATTCGAATAATCTGTAGAGCTTGTACCCTAAGGATCCAACGAATTCCATTTTCGGCCAATTTAATGGCTTCCCCTTCCATGAGTTCGATCTCATTTTAGGCCTTGATTAGCTAGCTGAACATCAAGCGTAGGTGGATTGTTCGAAGAAGAAATTATATCTCCATAGTCTCGGTAAGGAGAGCATAACCTTGATGAAGTCTGAACCCGAGCATAAAAAGAGGCTTATATATGCCATAGAGTCTAAGAAAGATTTGCAAAAACGAATACGTACCTTTGGTGATAGAATTTCCTAATGTGTTTCCTGATGAACTTTCGAGATTCCCTCCCACTCGTGAAGTAGAATTCGGGATAGAAGTACAACTTGGAACTACTCCGGTCTCCACTACTCCGTATTGAATGTCTCCGATGGAGTTGAAGGAGTTAAAAGTTCAAATTCAAGACCTTCAAGATAAGGGATTCATTTGACCAAGTTCCTCACCTTAGGGAGCATTGATTTTTTTCGTCAAGAAGAAGGATGGATCGATGCACCTATGCATTGATTATCGTCAATTGAATAAAGTGACGATCAAGAACAAGTACCCACTTTCGAGGATTGATAACCTCTTTGATCAGTTGAAGGATGATTCTTTCTTTTCCAAGATAGATCTTCGATCAGGATACTACCAATTGCTGGTAAAGGAGTCTGATGTTCCAAATACCGCCTTTCGGACCAGATATGGTCACTACGAATTTCTGGTGATGTTTTTTTGGGCTAATGAATGCACCTGCAGCCCTCGTGGACTTGATGTATCATGTATTCCGAACCTATCTCGATAAGTTTGTGGATGTCTTTATAGACGACATTCTGATCTATTCTAAAGACTCTACCTCTCATGAAGAACATCTCCAGATTGTGCTTCATACCCTTTAGGAAAATCGGCTCTATGCCAAGTTCAGTAAATGTGAATTTTGGCTGTCTGAAGTATCCTTTCTTGGCCATGTATTCTCTTCTGCGGGAATTCAAGTGGACCCAAAGAAGATTCAAGCAATCCTTGATTGGACTCCTCCGAAGAATGCGGGAGAAATTCGTAGTTTTTTGGGCCTTGCAGGTTATTACTGTAGATTCGTTAAGGGATTCTCATTGCTTGTAGAACCCTTAACGAAGCTTCTCCACAAGGATACTCCATTTTTGTGGACTGTTGATCAACAAAGGAATTTTGACCAGCTCAAGCAAGTCCTCACGCATGCCCCTGTCTTGGTGCAACCCGAGTCGGGCAAAGACTTCACCGTGTACAGTGATGCATCCCACTTGGGATTAGGCTGTGTTCTGATGCAAGAAGGCAAAGTCATAGCTTATGCCTCACGTCAACTCAAGCCTCACGTGCTAAACTACCTAACTCATGATCTGGAACTCGCCGCAGTTGTGTTTGCTTTGAAGTTTTGGCGGCATTATCTCTATGGTGAGAAGTGTTACCTATACACTGATCACAAAAGCCTGAAGTACCTCATAACCCAGAAAGAGTTAAATATTCGTCAGCACCAATTGATGGAATTGTTGAAAGATTATGATTTAGTCATTGACTACCATCTCGGTAAAGCTAATGTGATGGCTGATGCTCTTAGCCTGAAACCCACTTCTTCTCCGAGATGCTTGAATGCTCACTTCTGACTCAAAAAGCATGGCAAATTATGAGCTGATAGTTCACTCCACCATTGTATCTCGAATTATTGCACTCCAAGAAACTGATGAAGAGTTACAACCCCTTATTGCTAAGGTCAAGGATAGCTCAGATCCTGACAGTGCTTTGAATTCTGAAGGGTTACTGTGTTTCCAAAACCATATTTGTGTTCCCGATGATGATGATCTTCGGAACCAAATCCTAAGTGAAGCGTGCCTACTATCCTCCTTCAACCTATTGAGCTTTAACAATGGAAATGAGAGCGTGTCACGATAGACTTCGTAAGTGGTCTATCTTTGACTCTGAAGAAAAATGATGCCATTTGGGTCATTGTGGACCGATTCACCAAGGCTGCTCACTTTCTTCCAGTAAGAATGGATTTCAACTTGCCTAAACTTGCGGAGTTGTACATCCATTAAGTTATTCATTTACATAGAATTCCAGTATCTACCCTCTCAGATCGTGACCCATGATTTACGTCTCGGTTTTGGAGGACCTTACACGAGGCCTTGGGAATGCGAGTGCATCTTAGCACTACTTTCCATCCTCAAACTGACGGTCAATCTGAAAGAGTTATTCAAGTAACTCTAAACCCTCATCTAAGTTATGTGAATAAATGTATGTACCAGTTGTGATTCTTCCTTATAGATTCTGGAAGATATGCTTCGAGCCTGTGTCATTGACTTCGAGAATACGTGGGAGAAATCCCTACCCTTGGTTGAGTTTGCAGACAACAACAGTTACTAGACTTCAATTCAAATGGCTCTGTATGAAGCTCTTTATGGAAGGAGGTGTAGAACTCCTCTTTGTTGGACTGAACTCGGTGAAGGCAAGATGCTAGGTCCTGACTTACTTCGAGACACCGAAGAAAGGACTACCATTATTCGTGATTGGCTTAAAGCTACCTTCAACCGACACAAGTCTTATGCCAATCTAGGCATGAAAGATATTCAGTACAAGGTTGGTGAGAAGGCCTTCCTCAAAGTATCTCTGTGGAAGAAGATTCTTCGTTTCAGAAAAAGAGAAATGCTAAGTCCCCGCTTCATTGGTCCATTCGAGGTGATTGAAAAGATTAGACCTGTTGCCTACCGATTAGCTCTCCTCCAGGAGTTAAGTCAGATTCACAATGTCTTTCTTGTATCTATGCTATGCAACTATTGGTCAAATCCTTTCCATGTGATTGAATCAGAATTTGTAGAGATCCAATCTAATCTAACATATAAGGAAGAACATGTTCAAATCCTTGCATGAGAAGTTAAACGGCTTCGTAACAAGACTGTGCCCTTAGTAAAAGTTTTGTGGCGAAGTCATTCCGTTGAAGAGGTAACATGGGAACCCAAGGAGACCATGTAGAAATAGTATCCTAATCTATTCACCTGAAATGAAAATTCAAGGATGAATTTTCTTAATGGGGGGAGAGTTGTCACACCCCAAAAATTGGTCTAGTCGGGGTTAAGTTTCGGTGATCTAATATTTTGTACCGATTAAATAATTAGCTCGATCTTATACCGAATTTGAAGCAATAAAGGTTATTCGGGCTAACCGTATCAATATATTATTATTATTATTATTAGTAGTAGTAGTAGCAAAAAAAGGAAAAATGCCATGAATTGGGGGGGACCCACGGCAAATTCCTTCAATTTAAGGGAATTGTCCCGAATCCCCCATATATGGGGTGATTCGGCACTTAAAGGGAGGGACGTGGCCCCTTGTGGCATCACATGCCCACCATGTGGGCCAAGCCAAGGGGTTTATACCCCAAATTTGTGCCACACTCCAAGCCCATGTGGAGATTGAAGAGAAATTGGGGGAGCCAGCTATTGAGTATAAAAAGGGAGAGGGGAATTGTGCACAAGACAAGGAGAATTTGTGTAATTATGGACATTGGATACAATTGGCATGCCATAGGATTATTGAGCTCGGTTAAGTAATGGAGGACTACGGTCCAGGGCTACAGCCTATATATGAGGGAAATAAGGTCGACTGTGTAAGGGATATATCTCCGGAGCTACGGCTCAAGGGCTACGACCCATTCTCTGTTATATGTGTTGGTGTACAGGGGAATCCGTGTATTCAATGGTACCTAATGTGATATGTGCCTATGTATTATGCTATGACCATATGATTATGATATGACTATGTGACATGTAATATGTGAATATGAAAGCCTGAGAATATGTGTAATAAGCATGAATTGTGCATAGCTTACTATGACTACTTGTATATTTGATTGTCATGCATTTCATTGTAAATGTTATAACTACCTCACTAGGCTATGTAGGCCTAACATGTGTGTCTCATGCATTTTCAGGACCTTGATCAATTCCGAGCCGTCTTTGCCTTGAAAACATTTCCATCACATAACTTTCTAGTTCTGGAAAATTCCAGACTTATCGTTTGGTTCACTCTACCTTTTCTTCTATTTTGTTTATATCTTTGTAACACCCCTAAATTGGGCCTAGAAGAATGTTACCACATTGTTCTCCTAAGTAATTAAATCAATTGTGTATATTGATAGTCAAATTGAATCTTAGGACTGAAATATTAGAAATAAAAGTAAGGTGACTCAATGTTCCAATGACCAAACTGATTAAAATAAGAGGATGGTGTTTTGCATGTAAAATTATATAAGTTTGAGGACATTGGACATGTGTCCATGAGAGAAAGGGATGAGTGGAGGGGTTTAGCCAAGGTGTCACCACCACTCATCCATTCTTCTCCTACCTCCAAACCCGATTCTTTGAGTGTATGAGAGAGTGAGAGCTTCGATCTGCCATGGGAGATTATTGGAGCTTTAATATTGCATGATTGTTATTAATTTTGTTGTCCTTACTTATGAAGCAAGGTAACGTACTATCTCCTTCATTCTATTATTGTGTTAAGTTGTCTTTAAATCTTGATATGTTTAGGTAACATTAGGGAATTGTTGTTGAAAGAATTTAAAATGGATTCGAGACTATGCACATGTATTCGAGTGATGTTGTGCATAGTTTAACATGTTATGTGTTATTCGGATGAGTTAGTTGATTGATGATTATGTTACTACTCAGTTTGAATGAGTATATTGTGATGTATGGTTGTCCAGAATTGAGTGTACATATGTATGAATATGTGAAATTGTTTGTAAGGTGAACATGTGTATTAAGCTGCCCATATTTGAATGTATATATGTAATGGGACTGTTTTTCATTTAAACACACCTTGGGGACTATTTTTATGAATTGTAGGATAATTAGGGATTAAATTGATCGTTTAATGGCTGTATTATACATGAGTACAAATACTAGGGACTGTTGTGGTAAGTTAAGGTCAAATGTAACTAATCATGTATGCCTTGTGTAAACAGTTTTAAAATATGCATTAGCTGTAACTTTGAAAATTTGCTATAAATTGTACTGTTGGAATTGGAAGCTATAATTTATGTGGTTGAAAAGATTTTCATGTCTAGTTTAAGTTAAAACAAACAAAATTGAATTACGAACTATAGAACAATTTAAAGAGAGGATCATTTAGGGGTAGTGTAATATGCTCGGTGTTAGATTTGGACGTATCTTTAGACTAAATTCTGTATTAATTCATAGAGGGTAAAATTACAAGGCTTATATGTTAAAAAAGGTAATTGAGTCAGCTTTCCAACGGTGTAAATGGTTCGAAATTCTGACATACATATTGGAAGATATGAAATTTTAACCGAGTGAGGTGTAGTTTGCCTAGCAACAGCTGCCATTTAGGACATTAGAAAATATCATTGAAAAACATGAAAGTTTGGAAATTGTTTTGAAATTATACATGAATATATGTGATTTTGGACTATCTTGAGTATATTTATATGTACTATAGACTGTTTTGATAAGATATAAATGTGTATGTATGTGAATTGGATTGCAATATAAACATGAACAAGCATGTTGCCCTGCTTTGAATGAATCATTGTACACATATGAAATCTGCCCAAAATTATATATAAACATGTGAAAATGGACTGATGTTGATATGTATTTGTGTGTATATTATTGACTGAGCATATTTGTTTAAGTTGAGGGTAACTGGACTGATTTTTGAGTAAAAATTACATGTAGACATGCTTAGTTGGACAGATATGAATGATTAGATGTGTGAAGGTGGAACTGCCCTGTTTGATGAATGGTTGAAAGATTGAACTGGTTCTAATATGTAGTTATATTCTTGATGTACTCAGACCAAGAAGAAGCTAGGAAGGAATTGGATAAGTAGCAAATTTGGTTAAGGATCCGGGTATCCCATAACTTCAGGATAAGAGGTGAGTGTAGTTTAAAGACTCGAGAAAAGTTCAAACCTCTCCAGAGCATTGCATTCTAATTTTAATTGTCTAAATTTGTTAAATTATGCTAAGAATGCGCAAGCATGGAAGCAAGGTTAGTGCTTTTAATTATATAAAAACTATGTGGGAGCATGACTATGATTTTTGAATGCTCATTGTGCTATGAGTCACTAGCTTGATTCAATAGAGATATTCATGATTAAAAACTACGGAAATTGTGAAAAGATGGACAATTCTTGATCATGCTTAAATTATGTGAAAATGGATGTCATGAATAGGAAAGATGTGCATACAAATTGACTAAAGAAATAATTTTGGCAAAAAGGGACATTTGAATGAGAAAAGTAAAAATTGAGTTCACATGTGGTGAACATATCTAAAAGCCCGATTTGATAAAAAGGGTAATGAAGTAGTGATATGATACTACTATATGAGTTATACTCATAAGTAATTATGAAGATGATACATGTTGAAGCCTTGGACTCGAGTTAGTGTTAGGTATAGTTGGCATGCCATAGAGTCTATAGAGCTCCTTGATAGTTTTGACTTTGGTCCCTTGTTTCGACTACGGTCCCTTGTTTGGTACTTCAAGTACCCTTGTTTGACGACAGACGTCAAAAGATTCGTGTACTAGGCTGTTATTCGATTATCAAGGCTATGTTAAATAACAAACATGAAATTGTAAATCAAACTTGTGAATTGTTTTAGTAACTTATGTGAAAAGTAAGTTACTTGTAAGATACATTATGCCTTGATAACTTATGCGTTAAGTAAGTCACATATAAGAGATGTTATGTTTTGATAACTTGGATAAGTAAATCATGTTTATAAATGATATGATTGATAATTCATATGATAAGTGACCCATGTATACAAGAAGCTATAAATCGAACCTAATGAGCATATTTGAAAGTATACGATCATGTTGGACTATTCTGAGTATGTTAAATGTACATACATGTAATGCCGCCCCGATTAGCTTGTATATGATCATGTAGACTGTTTTGCTATGTATAAATATGTATACATGTCTAAGGGTCTATTTTGACTTGGATTGAAAATATGTGGACTGTTTTGCTATGTATAAATATGTATACATGTCTAAGGACTATTTTGACTTGGATCAAAAATATGTGGACTGTTTTGCTATATATAAATATGTAAACATGTCTAAGGGACTGCTTTGACTTGGATGGAAAATATGTGGACTGTTTTGCTATGTATAAATATGTATACGTGTCTAAGGGGCTGTTTTGACTTGGATTGAAAATATGTGGACTGTTTTGCTATGTATAAATATGTTACATGTCTGAGGGACTGTTTTGACTTGGATTGAAAATATGTGGACTGTTTTGCTTTGTATAAGTAGGTATACATGTCTAAGGGTCTATTTTGACTTGGATCGAAAATATGTGGACTGTTTTGCTATGTATGAGTACGTATACATGTCTAAGGGACTGTTTTGACTTGGATTGAAAATATGTAGACTGTTTTGCTATGTGTAAATGTGTGTATATGTCTAGAGGGCTGTCTTGTCTAGAAATGTTTGATCAATCAATTGCCTATGATTGGATGGAGTGAGCGTCCAATTGTGTGAATAAATATGCTGATTTGATTATTCATTTGCATTTACATTTATGTGTGTTGTACTCGAACATCTCTGTGAGAATGTTAAATTGCCTTTCTTAAGAATCCATGCGTATATGTACATGATAAGCTCTAATTGAATGTTTATGCGTATACATAAACATGTAAATGTGCCTAATTAGAATCACCATGTTTAAGTGTGATTACTTGGTTGAATGTCTTGCCCTTGAGTGGATAATTTCTTATCCTATTTTAAAATATATTAACATGTCTAGTTAATCTAAGTGAAATGATGTATTCTTGTTATATACTCTAGATACCCGAAACTACCTCTCTAAGCTTATGCTTATTCTATCCTTTCAATGCATTTTAGGATGATCATGTTTGTGAGAACTTCTGAGCTCGAACGAGACCACGAGTATCATGTTATTGTTGGTATTCTTTAAGAACTCCTAGATGGTGGCACATAGTTTGTTAGGAATGCATTGTGCATTACAATCCATATTGATTTCATATGTTGTAAGCCTTATGAGTGTTCAAGGTTTTGTAATGAGCCTATAATTATTCTTTAATTGCTTGCTATATGATTTGTATGGTTAGTATGATCGTTTGGGTGATTAAATATTTGCTTGTGATCTAATTTGCTAGACCACCTTGATTACATGCTTGTATGAGGACTAATATATATGTCTATTAGATGAATAAGTGGTCAAATAGTTAAGTTGATAATTAAATCAAACAATTGGTATGTAAGCCAATGAACTCCTGCAAGGTAATGTTAATGTCTAAGATTAAAATATGTTTGAATTGAGTAGTGGTGTGTGAATTAAGCATATTACACCTTATAAGTTATATGGTTTAAAGCAAAAAGAATATTGTGTGGCCGTAAACCCGTGTTAACAATGTGATCTCAATGTGTACATGTATATGCATAAACTGAATGTATATGTGAATGAATAGGTGTGTATATGTTTCGTTAAATATGATAGGATCCTACATGTTAAATATTTTATATTCTTGGTCTATGTGTTGGCCTCTTATATGCCAAGTAACCTATATTCATGACATGGCAAGTTAACCGTATATGTCACAGTAAATTTGATAACTTGGGTGATAACTAAAACATATTTGAGTATGCAATGTTTGATAACTTGCTATTTAGGCAATCCTTACTTATGATATGCTACATTGGAAACCTTATGACCTTAGTATGTGATCTCTTGATTAAGTCATTGGGTGTTTGTAGCTTCCTTAACATGGATAAAAAGTTTAAAATTTCCCTAATTTTCTAGTTACTTCTCGTTGTGGAGTAACCAGTCCTTGCATGTTGTTTGAATGTTTGTTCCCTGACACTACCTAATTCGGTTTACTCCTAAGTCAGGTTAGGGGTGTTACAATCTTCTTTTAAATTGCTTTCCTTCTATCTGTATTCACACTCCCGTATGTCACCTGAAGGTCTCATATTAACTCAGCCACACTATGTGGACAAGATTCTTAGAAAATCTAGCAAGAGTGATTTTGGTGAAGCCAAAACTCCTATAGATAAGAGCCAACATCTGTGTAAAAAAAAGGTGACTGTGTTGACCAAGTGGAATATGCAAGGGTCATATGGAGTCTAATGTACCTTATGAGTTGTACTAGACCAAATATTGATTTCACTATGAGTAGTTTAAGCAAATTCACAAGCAACCTAGGGGATGAACACTGGAAAGCATTTTTTAGGGTACTAAGATATCTCAGATATACTCGAAAATAAAGTTTGTATTATTCTAGGGACCCTATTTTGCTAGAAGGATTCTTTGATTTCAGTTGGACATCTAATATTCAAGATACTAAAGGCACAAGTGGATATAATTTCACATTGGGAGGAGAAGTTGTATCATGGAAATCCTCAAGACAAAATATTATAACTAGATCCACTATGGAATCCAAGTGTGTAGCTCCAAATAAATCTAGAGAAGAGGCTGAATGGCTACAAAACTTCTATGAGGATATTCCTGAATGGACAAAGTTTGTGCCCACAAAATGCATTTATTGTGATAACCAAGCTACAATTGGTAGAGCACATAACGTAATATATAATGGTAAGTCGGGACACATGTGTCGTCGACACAATACTATTAGACAAACTGATCCCAACTGGAGTTATCTCAATCAATTTTGTCAAATCAAAAGATAACACTGCAAATCCACTAAGCAAAAGGTTAAATCGGGACCAGGTTGACAAAATATAGAAAGGAATGGGCCTAAAGCCCATAAATATTTAAGGCCCTATGTGAAGAAAAATCCAACCTAGTTGACTGGAGATCCCAAGATCTAACCTACTTGCATAGACCTTGTGAGGTCACTATAGGGGGTTTTATTCTGAATCCATTCCTATGATGAAAAAGGTGATAAAAATTTGTATAGGTGTCGCAACCCTTTTTAGGAAGGTTTTAACACTTTGGAAAACTTTATAAAATCACGGAGTCGCCACCAATCTTTTAAAAAAAAAAGTGTGATTGAATCACTTTTTGAGACAAGGGTATTTTGATAAAACATTTTATTTATCAAAATTACATTTTGGTCCACAAAGACAAGAGAAAACAGGTTCGGGGGTCGATTACGCGTAGGGAAGGATTAGCACCCCCACAACGCCAAAAAATTGGTATCTAATTGATTTCAAAAAACATTTTTAAAACTAGAGTTTGCAAGTTCACAAAATTTTGATTTATTTGTCCATAAAATGAATGTAAATCTATTTTAACGGCCTTATCGCTTGGGAAATGAACTCTAATCACCGCCAACACTCCTGGCGCTAACCCGTCATTCCCATTTGATAAGACGCCACATTAATTAAGTTTTCACTTTTTAACAAAAATTAACAAGAAAATTAAATGTGTTAAAGTCTTTTAGAGTTTAGTGTTTAAGACCTAAAGAAATATCTACATTTATTTTAATTATTAAGTTAAATGTAATTAAGTGTGTTTTATTGAAAATAAAGAATGTTTTACAACATATATGTCTCTAATCTATGTTTTAAGTCCCTATTCCTAAAGTTTAACATACAAATATTTACATAAAAGACGAAAAGAAGTAATTAATTAATCAAATAAATAGTCAAACAATTACTTAAAATTAAATAAAGAAAAGGATTTTTTATATTGTTTTAAAATATAAAATCTGAATTATGGACTAATTTGAAAGAAAGTAAAATGTGAAGGTTAATTTGAAAATAATTTAAAATTATGTGCCGAATTGAAAAGAAAAATGACGAAATTAAAACAATTGAGAACAAACGAGTTGCGGTAATAGAACCAGAAAAGAGGGCGCAGGTCGTAACCGGCTTCTGGTCGAGTCAAAAGAGATAGTATATATACTAAATATTATAACAGGTTTCATTTTATAATTTCCCCCCAAATGGATCAAAACAGGCTCTATTGAAATCTTCTGAAGACATTCATCGTGTTCTTCATGAATTGAAGAACACGGTGGTGCTCCGCCGTGGCAGCCGCCATCCACCGGCGGTGACCGCCGTTGCCGACGGTGAAATTCCTAGATTCTGATCAAATTTCCAAATTTTGGAGACCTCGAAATCACGTTTTTCCACCAGATTTACATCAAAACCGAATCACAATAGCGTTTCAAATGAAAACAAAGGTAAAAACAACTCATTCTCTTTAATTAAATTGAAACAGAAAGGAAAAAGATAGGAAAATTACCAGAACTTGCTTCTCTTTGTTGCTTCTGACCGATGATTACAAATTGCTTGCATCTACAAATTCCAAATGCTATTATGTAATTGCTATATGTGATTTCTATTGAATCGTTCCTAATGTTACAATGATATACAGTGCTATTTATAGTACAAGAGTTGCCTAAATCCTAACTTAAATTCCCGATTTCTTCCCCTCTGATTGCTTGATTTTTTCCATGGCACCGATTTGGGGATTCTGGTCTTTTACTGTGGTTCTGAATTGCCTTTTGCATATCCAACTCTAGCTTGATTCTCGCTAGGGCTTTGAATTAGGGATTATCCCTTCCCGTTTTGCTTCTGATTTTTCTAGCTAGGGCTTTCAATCAGGGATTTAATCCCTACTGATTTTTGAACTGGTATGCCCCAACTTAGGGATTTAATCCTTTTGCTCCTTTGTTTATATGTTTCTGATGATTCAGGCATCGCCGGTGAGGAACAAACTGAGTGAGTGAAGCATCGGAGAAGATGAAGTGATCGGCCGGAGCTGAAACATCATGTGCGTGGCTGCCACACGCGAGTGGTGATCCGCGTGAACACCTCGAAACGATCTGGGCCATTGGATAGCATCCTGATCGAATGGCTATATTGATTGCGGTGCTATACCATTCCTTAGCTGGTGCGATCTGTGCCGTTGGATCTAGCCCTTGATCCAACGGTCTTGCTTCAGTTGCGCATGATGATAAAGATGGCACTAGGGCATTTAGGGTTTAGTTTTGTTGGGCCGAACGGTCCTTGCTATGTATAACAATAATGGGCATGGTATTTATTTAATGGACTCTATTTAGTGTTTAAAATCTAATGGATCTTTTTATTTGAATGGGCTATCTATCTTATTATTTTTTTGGGTTTTGATAACTTATTATTTTTTTGGGTTTTGATAACTTATTATATTAACTACTAACCATAACCTATGTTAATTCTATCTAACATTATACAATTGTAACACACTAAGTATATGTCACCTAAACAACTCTAATACTAACATTAATATTTACAACTTTAATACATCAACTATGTTACTATATACCATATGACACCTAACTATATTATCAGTAACATTAATATTTACTACTAAACATATTAGCCATATTATCAGTATAACACTACAACAACACTAAACAACTAAAACAAAGTTGAAAATCAAGTGACAACAACTGCCCCTCTTTGGTCATTCCGGTGAAACAATAATAGAGCAAAAAAAGAAGACACTAATTTTAACCAATTACCAAACTGTTAAGGCCTGAGAAGGCATGTAGGTTTTATTCTTCTTGTGCCTGAATAGATAGGCACGTTCTATTCTCCTAATACTCGAATAGATAAGCATATTCCATTCTCAAAATGCCCGAACGGATGAGCAAGTTCTATTCTCCAAATGCATGAATAGATAAGCGGGTTCTATTCTCGTCATGCTCAAATAGATAAGCAGGTTCCATTCTCCAAATGCCCAACGAATAGGCAGGTTCTATTCTCCTCATGGTCGAATAAATAAGCAGGTTCCATTCTTTAAATGCCTGAACGGATAGGCGGGTTCTATTCTCCTCTTGCTCAAATAGATAACCAGGTTCAATTCTCCAAATATCTGAATAGATAGGCGGGTTCTATTATCCTCATGCTCGAATAGATAAGCAGGTTCCATTCTTCAAATGCCCGAATAGATAGGCGGGTTCTATTCTCCAAATGCCCGAATAGATAGGTGGGTTCTATTCTCCTCATGCTCGAATAGATAAGCAAGTTCTATTCTCCACATGCCCAAACGGATAGGCGAGTTCTATTCTCTAAATGCCCGAATAGATAGGCAGGTTCTATTCTCCTCATGCTAGAATAGATAAGCAAATTCCATTCTCCAAATACCCAAACGGATAGGCGGGTTCTATTCTCCAAATGCCTGAATATATATGCGGGTTCTATTCTCCTCATGCTCGAATAGTTAAGCAAATTCCACTCTCCAAATGCCCGAACGGATAGGCAGGTTCTCAAAATCTGTCAAGACAAATGCAAATGATGCAAATAAGAGCATATGCCTCTAGGGATGCCTAGTCATGAATGCATGTTTTGTTTTTTGCTTGTTTTCTTAAAATTTTTCCTAACAAAAATAGAAGAAAATTGTGTAGCTCTGGTAAACTCAGATTATATCATCTCAAACATTTTCTCAATTCTAGTAGCAAATGGTGAGTGTCTGTTTTGGCCCATCCATCAAATAAGCAGTATGTTTTCTTTTCATTTCTCATACTGGATGGCTTTGCACAAAGAAAGTTCGCAAAAACTCATCCTTCAATACTAGTTGGCTTCACCAATTTCTTGTTGTTAAAATCCCATCATCTATTCCTTTGGAAATAATCTTCACCATTGTCCACTCTTAACCCCTTCATCGGCCATGCCACATCATGGATTCACATTACTTTAGACAATACATTCATCATTTCCTGCAACTTCTGCCTTGATTTTTCAAATAGGGAGATTCTTTGTTGCTAGAACACTTAAGAGCGAAACTCCGTGGGGATATGGGAAATGCATCAGTTTTCCATCATTAATGTATGATTGTATGCTTTGATGATTGACTAAATAATTATAAATAGTCATCTCCATCACTTCTGTTTTACTATTCTCATTCTTGGCACCTCCTTGCTTCATATGATCTTTGCACATTTGCTCACTCAATCCAGTTATCTTGTACTTGTAGTTGGGAGGGCTGACTTTATCCTCATATTCTTCAACACTCTGTTATCATTGTAGTTGATACATCAATATTCAGTTACAAGCTTCCTAGAATCTTGTTGCTCTCCCAATGTCTCATATCCTTAGCTTTTCTTTCCATGTCTGTAAAATTGTTCTCATTGTAGTAGAAAGTAGAATATCTTATGTAAGCAGTTCAGTTTTGCAACATGCTTCCTTAAAGCAAAGTCAAAGCATCTCTTGAGGTTTTTCGCTGAGGTTTGTAGCAAAACCTATTTTTATCTTGAATTTCTTTATAAGTTTTGTTGCTCTTTATGCCATAGGCTCCAAATTTGACCATTGAATACCTCATAATTCCAATACCCTTCTAGACAAACTCCAAAGTAATACTAAAAAATCTTATGATTATTTTGAGTGATGTCAAACTTTAATTATCGTTTCAATGCAAGATGCTTTATGGAAATATGTCAAAGAAGGAAAGAAGAGGTCTGTACAACAAAATTTATTAGTGTTGTGGCAAACACAAAAATAAATTACAAAGAAAGAAAAGATATTCAGATATCAAAAACCAAAACTCCTCATGTCATGACTTCATAAGATGCCTTGACTGTCCTCTATGTTGAGCAGACCCTAAAGATAATGATTATGCGGAAATATGAAACTTCTAGCTACCATACTCCAAGATTAATTTGTGGAATGGCCACTTTGTAAATTATCTGAGCCGCCCTTTATGGGTTTTCAACTCAAATCCTCCTTTGGTTTCAAAACGTCCTTTGCAGATTTTCATTTTGAACCCACTTTTCTTTTCTTCTTTTTTTTCTTTTCTTTCTTTTTCTTTTTTTTTCAAACATAATACTTCTTTACCAAATCTGAATTTATTGGGTTCTGGAGTTTATCTCTATCTATTTCGGCTAAAATTAATGCTCTTCCTGAGAAAACCTTCGTCACAATGTAAGGTCCTTCTCAATTTGGTGCCCATTTTCCTCGAGCATTGCTTTGGATTTGCAGTTTCTTACTCAACACCAAATCCCCATCTTTGAACTCTCTTGGACGAACTTTATTCTCACGAGCCCTTATCATCATCCTCTGGTACATTTGCCCATGACATAGTGCTTGTTGTCTTTTCTCTTCAATTAAGTTCAGTTGATCATATCTTGCTTGAACCCATTCTGCTTCTTCCAACTTTGCTTCCATTAAGACACGGAGCGATGGTATTTCAACCTCAATAGGTAGCACTGCTTCTATTCCATATACCAATGAGAAAGGTGTTACCCCAGTAGAAGTTCTTACTGTAGTTTGATAAGCGTATAAGGTGAACAACAGCTTCTCATGCTACTAAAACTGAATGATTGCCCAGCTGTTGTTTGATCTTTTCCAAAGCCGCTTGACATTCTTTATCCCAAGTCCCTAGGTTATTCATCCTGAGTAACCTAAACATTGTATCACACTTATCAGTTAGCTGGGAAATGAAGCGTGCGATGTAATTTAATCACCCTAGAAAACCTCGAACTTCCTTTTGTGTTTGAAGTGATGGGAGTTCATGTATAGCTTTTATCTTATCAGGATCAATCTATATTCCTCTTTCGCTCACCACAAAACCCAATAACTTGCCAAATGTGACTCCAAATGTGCATTTGGTTGGGTTGAGCTTTAACTGGAACTTTCTCAGCCTGAGGAAGAGTTTTTAGATTGACCAAATGTTCATCCTCGGATCGAGATTTGGCGATCATATCATCGACATACACTTTTATTTCTTTGAGCATCATATCATGGAAGAGGGTGACCATGGCCCTTTGATAGGTTTCCCCTGTATTCTTAAGTCCAAAGGGTATCATTTTATAATAAAAAGTTTCCCATAGCGTCACAAAAGTTGTCTTTTCCATGTCTTCTTGGCACATCTTGATCAGGTTATACCCAGAGAAACTGACCATAAAAGAGAAAAGTGAATGACCAGCTGTGTTGTCAACTAAAGTGTCAATATGTGGGAGCAGGAAATTATCCTTTGGGCTTGCATTATTGAGGTCCCTGTAGTCAAAACACATTCATTCTTTTCCATCCTTCTTCGGTACTGGGACAATATTCGCCACCCATTCCGGATACTTGGCTACCTCGAGGAATCTTGCATCATATTGCTTCTTTACCTCATCCCTGATCATGAGGAGTGTTTCAACCTTCATTCTTCTAAGCTTTTTCTTTACAGGTTCACATCTTTCCTTTATAGGGAGCCTATGCATAACGATATCTGTGTCAAGGTCGGGCATATCTTGGTACAACCAAGTGAAGATATCCTTGAATTCTTTCAAAAGCTCAATTAGACTTTGTCTGGTTTTTGTTGAAATTATAGTACCAATCTTCACCTCTTGCTTTTCTTCTGCGGTATCGAGGTTTAATATTTCTAGTTCCTCTTTACGTGGCAGAATCTGCTTTTCCTCTCCTTCTACCATTATGAGCATATCACTGGTACATCATAATCTTCCTTATCGTCAATATTTCCAACATTTTCCAAGCACAGAGGCAAGTCAATGTCAACATTGAAGTCATACTCGGATTCATTTATGTCAGTGATATCTGAAAACCTGAAAAGGGAATAGGCAAAAGATCTATATAACGAGGAAAAAACAAAATGAATGGAATGTTTTTATGCTTTCAATCTTTTATGGTTTTATGGTTTTGGTTTATTTATGAAAAGAAAGTGTGCCACACAAGATTTAAGGGAATGCATCTTTTATTGAATTTCAAATTAAAATTTTGACATAGGCCCTTTATATAAGATCCCCTATTATCTCCGGGCCTGGAGCAAGAAGGTTGGTTTTGAGAATTACTCTTAACATGTCTTAAAGACTACAAGAATTTCTTCAATAGTCTAATTGCCAAGCTCAGAGCAAGGGCGGATCATTGAAAAGTACTGGATCTCTTCCCCCTTTTCCATCATAGCATTGATACTCAGATTTTTAAATGCTTCACATAGAGTTCTCTCTCATTTTCCTTCTTCACTTGCTGAGGTGTTTGGATCCAACATACCTCCAGATATAAAGTTATGGTTCAAGGGAGGGAAGATCATCGGTTCCTATTCGATTTCCTCTCCCTTCAATCTAGCTCTTCTCCTCTCTTGAAGTTTTCTGATTTCTTCCCTTCTTTGCCATTTGTTTGGATCCAACAACCTTCCTTGATGTCTCTTTCCAAATTAGTTTCCGATTTCAGCTCTTTTCCCAAGCATTTGCTTTACCTGCATCTTCGCACAGCCTAGCAATTCAGGTTCTGCCACCTTACTCCCTTTAGTGCAAAGGTTGCATTGACAAGCTCTAATGTCCTGAAATGACATTCGATAGCACCCTCATCGATCTCGATGAAGGGCGCATCAGTGGTTACTGATGTAATGATTTCCTCCTTTGCAGTGACAGTTATTAGTTGACCATCGATCACAAACTTCAGCTCTGGTGTAAGGTACATGGGACCGCTCCTGCTGCATGGATCCACGGACGTCCAAGCAGGCAACTATAGCTAGGTCTTATATCCATAACCACAAATTCAACATCGAAGGTCGTTGGTCCAATTTGTAAAGGCACCTCGATTTTCTCCTATACATCCTTCTAAGTTCCATCAAACGCTCTAGCCGTATTTTGGTAAGCTCTCATATGAGAACTATTTATTGGCAGATTTTTCAATGTGTCTAACGGTAGAACATTCAGCGCTGACCCATTATCAATTAGGACACCTGGTTACATATTCCCCTTACATCTAGTGGTGATGTGCAAAGCTATGCAAGATCTCGTTCCTTCACCTTGTATTTCTTCATCATTAAATGAGATGAAGTTGTTACCAACAATGTTACCGACTAACATATCCATCTTATCAGTTGTAATCTCTTTTGGTACAAATGTTCGGTTCAAAATCTTTAATAAGGCCTCACGGTGGCCCTCGGAGCTTAGTAGCAACGAAAGCATAGAAATTTGATCTGGAAGCTTGTGGAATTGCTCCACGACACTATATTCACTGTGCTTTAATATCTTCAAAAATTCTTGAGCCTCTGATTCCTTTACAGGCTCATGATATGTTATCAGTTTTTCCTTGAAAAAAATATATGTTGTCTTCTTTTTCAGGCTCTTGGGCAGTAATTTTTCTTTGTACCGCATCTCTATCCTCTACTATTGGCTGGGAATAGAGTCTTCCACTCCTTGTGAAATGGCTCACCTCATTGATTGGTTCTTCTTTCTTCTAAACAGATGTTTCTCCCTGAGCTGCCATCGTATAAGCGTAATCCCAAGGGACCTGGCTGTTATCCTTGTAGGGAAATGGCGTTGGTGCCTTAATTACGAGCCGTGGAGTCACACTACTTGTTGGCTCACCAATTTTTGTTTTAGCCTTAATAACTAAAGGCTTCATTCCAGTATAATCTCTTATAGAGGATGACTCCTCTAATGCACATGCATCCAACAAACATTCCTTGTCTTCTTTTCCAAAGAACTCAAGTTCTTTCTTTTTCATTTTGTCCTGAATTAGCTGCTTAAACTCCAAGCAAAAAACATTCACATGTCCATACTTCATGTGGTACTCACAGTACGATTCATTCTCAGTATTCAATTTTTGGGCTCCTTCTTCCAGCATCCCTACTGCCACTATTTGAGCCCATATCCACTTCATGGGAGCTCTAACTTTAGCAACATATTCCTTAACAACCTTATCTTCCTCCTCAATGATTTGGCAAGGGATTTCCTTTATCTTATGACGTATCGAATGATAGCATCCCCAATTTTCTTAAGTCATCTACCACCCTTTTGAATGTAGTATAATTTTCAATGGTATGTCCCCTAACTCCTACATGATACTCACATTGTGCCTTCTCATCATACCATTGTGGATATGGTGGTTAGAACGGAGGGACATGTCTTGGTAGCACCATCTAGGATTTGATTAATTCAGCAAACAATTCTACATATGTCATCAGAATATGAGGAAAATATGGTTTCGAGCTCCCTTGATATCTTCATTCTTCTTTCAGAGGATTTGTGACTGCTGGAGTTGTGGTAGAGGCATTGGGTTTGTTGAAGACTACCCTCTTTGAGTAACTGGGATTATAGAAATTAGCACTATTAACTTCATTGTTTCTCTTTTTATAGGGTTTCTTAGTTTCCCCACTATCCAATCTTCCATTTTTCATTGCCGCAAGTATCAATTATCCATTTATAAGCATGTCTGCCGAACTCTTTGTGTCATGGTTGAGCATACGATCATAGAAAGATCCCTTTAATGTATCTATGAACATCAGGGCGATCTCACTTTCCAGCAATGGCGGCTGGACTTGGACAACTACATCCCTCCATCTCTGCGCGTATTGGAGGAAGCTCTCATGGTGCTTTTGTTCCAATCCATACAGAACTAGACGAGTTGGTACCATGTCTGAAAAATGCTTGTACTGCTCAATAAAGGCTCTGGACAGATCTTTCCATTATCTGATGTTAATTCGACTTACTGCGTATACTAGCACGCATCTGACCCTACTAGATTGTCTTGGAAGCAATGGATAAGCAGATTCTTGTTCTCCAGATACATTGACATCTTCCTGCAATACATAGTCAGATGTGCCGCAGGGCATGTTGTTCCATTGTATTTTTCAAAGTCAGGAACTTTGAACTTTGGTGGTACTATCAGATTAGTCACTAAGCTTAAATCCTTGGCATCCATTCCTCTGTATATACCTCCTTCTTGGAAAGATTTAATCATTTCTTCCAATTTCTTATATTGATCCTCCCATTTCTTCTCAGCTTTCACTTTATCAGCAATTTCATCGAGATCAGGCACCTCAATGACTTCCTTAGAACCTATATTCCTATCATTCCGCGCCGACGCCTCAGCAACATGTGGGGAAATTTTGACCTTAGACGATTGAGTTTCCCTTTGTATGTTCGGTTGAACAAAGGCCATCCCTTGAAATTTTTGCATAGCATTTGCTTATTCACTAGTTTCCACTGCATTAGGGTCCTTAAAACCTAGCATGGTTGCAATTGAACCAACCGTCTTTTGTTGAACCAACTCCATTTGTTGCTTCAGATCTGTCTCCAGCTTGTCTAACCTATCCTGGGTACTCTTGTGGTTGCTTTCTAAGGCAATCACTCTATCTTCCATTGCTCTGACTTAAGACCGAGTACCGTACTTGTGATTTGATTTTGGTATTTTGATTTTATTTAAGTTAGATTCTTGTTACGTCATGTATGCATGCACAAATATAAGCACTAATGCAAGGAAAAGTTATTAGACACAAAAGAATGAAATGCATGAATGCAACAAAGGGCCATCAATTCCATGAAACAATTGCTCAAGAAACAACTCTTTTATTGGATTTAAAATGGTCTATATTATATCTCATTTTATTTACAAATACTTTTCAGCCTAAACTCCTAGTTCTTTGATTTCTTCAATGAGCCACATAAGCCTCGGTCCCACTTCTCCTACTGGCTTAACATACTAACGAAGAGTTGCAGCTTTAGTGGCTAGCATTATCACGTGTCGAGCCATATCTTGTACCTGGGTCATGACAGTCCTATCAAACTCATCCCGTTCTTGGAATCTTCTAGCCATGTCCCTATGACGACTAAACCATTAGTCATTACCTCCCTCAGCGATATCTTCAAGGACCAAGATCTTTGTCCTATATTCCTGGATGATGTTATCCATTCCCTCAACATGTTTCTTCAAGGTATCATTCTCACTTAGACAGGCCTGAAGCTCAATATAGGTGTGATGGTTCTGAAGTCTGTGCAATGAGTGGTTCAGATCATCTATCTTAGCTTGTAACTTAATAACACAAGCCTGACTCTACTTTAACTTCACACTAGTCTGGTCATATGCCTTCTGCAACTCAAATAAGCGAATCTTGTTGTCATAGGCCTTCCTTTTCCAGGAAGCCACACTTTCTTTCTCACTTTCTTGGACCCACTTGCCATTTCCATTTTCAGTTGCCGGCTTACTCTTCTTATTTTCTTCAGCAAGAGCCCGTATATATTTCTCAACCTCGTGCCTTTCTCGTTCCTTTTCTTTTCCTACAGCAAGCTCGATTTCTTGCTTCCACTGTTCAGGAGTCTTTCTCAGATCAGTATTCCTAACAGTAGTCTATAGCTTGATGAAGTCAATTCTTTGGATTTCAAACTTCTTTTCTAGGTCTTCATACAACTTCACTACTCACTTTGTCTCCCCTTTATATTTTACAACATCTAGGCCTGACTCAAACTTGTCCCTCTGGTTATGCTCTTGTAAGGCTTCTATCTTCAGCTTAGCCCTTCTTAATTCTTCTCTGAAGATGTCAGCTTTTGTAGGGACTACCTTTAAGTGTTCCTCTAGAGACTTAGCTTGCCCAGATATAGGTTCTATGACTTTGTCATTCATTCTCGTATGCCTCCAAATGTCATAGTCCAGGGTGTACATGCAGTGGCTATCATATTCTAGCTTCAAGTGACCACAATGGTTCCATACATCACTAATTTTTTGAACCTTCTGTCTGAACTATCCTTGGAACTCGAATTCTGATGAGCCAAGACCGGTAGTGAATGAGATGAACTGCCAGGACCCAAAATGACGAGATACTAGCAAAGGGGCACATCCAATTCCTCCTCACAAACCTAACAACATTAGGAAGTTAAAATCTCCATATTTATATAGGACTTTGGTGTGGCCCATCCAAGGAATCCTCTATCTGATGTCCTTGTCACGATGATCCCTGAATATATCAATCTATTTGTTCTTCTTAATAACATGCCACTCTTTTTCCAAAAATTCCTGAACAGGTGAGAAGTATAGGGAAAAGGCACTTGATAAATCTAATGTCGGGCACTTCCAGAAATGGCTGAGGGCCCAAACTTGTAGAAGTGGAGCACACCCTCCAAAACGAACACCTTCAACTTTTAGGCGGGCATTGAGGGAGATGAAGGTTTCAGCAAGCACAGCTGGTACTAGATTGACTCCTCTCTTTAGTTGTTCCAGGAAATCAAGTAGCACTACATCAATGTTTCCTATAACCCTTAAAAAGATGACTAAACCATAAATTGCAATGACTAGGAGATTAACTCTCTTTTCCTTGTCGGGGTGGATTGAAATTATATTTCTGATGCTTGACCAAGGGAAATTAAAGGTCCCTCCTCTCTTTTGTATCAACCCCTATACCCAACCATCACTCATACCAGGGAACGCCTGAAGCTTTGCATGTGAGTTTTTGTTTTTAGGAGGCTTGGCATAGACCCGGTTCTTCTTCACTTTGCACAAGTTGAAAAGGGCTAAGTACTCTTCAAATGTAGGCATCATGTCTTCTTTATTAAAAGTGAAGTAGCAATATCATGGATTCCAGAATTGAACCAAGGCTTTCAGAAGTTGTTCATTGACCTTCACGTACAAGAGATAGGTTATGTCACCGTAGACTTCATGGAACAACTGCTTAGTCTCATAATCAAAGTGCTTCCATATTTCCCGCAATTCTTGCACATTGTTATGTTTAATGCTAATGTGGGCATATTCTGAAGTCTCTATCCCATGATCAGCTACCAGGCTATCTCCAAATGTTTGATGATTCACCTCGGACCAATGTCGGACCTTTGCATTCTCATCTTCACTTTTCAAAATTCTTCCGTCCATAACAAGAGCTTTTCAAATTTGAGCAATGATTTGAGAATCAATTACTTCTAAATATGTAATGGCATGGCATGAATGGTTATACAAAACAACAAGACAAGGGGAACAAAGATTAGAATCAAGAAAACACAAAGTATTCACAAACAATTCTGGGCAGCACATTCCAATAGTCCAGGATATGTCTCCCTTTATTACCTAAAACCCTAAGTTTTTTGCATGGCTCTATTGGCGTGAGCTCTAAGTTCTCAAATGGTTGAGTTCTAAAAGGTACCCGAGCTGTCCTTGTTATCCCCTACTAAGGTTAGCAAGACCCCTAGTTCTCACACATTATAGGTTTCAAGCGAACCAAGTTCAACTCTGGAGGACTCACTTCCTATGTCTTCTCGAAGAATCAGTATCCTTACGAAGATATGAGGTATATGGGTCCTGAAGGCACTTGCTAAGATCATACGGAGAATTAGTATTCTGACATGAGCAAAGCATTTTCCCTTCACTTAATAATTGGGTTGAGCTCGGGAATATAGCTTTTTGAAACAATTTTTAAATGCGTAAAATAGAATTGTATTCATTAAACAGATGAATAAATTGAAACCTTTGTGAACTTGCAAATTCCTTTTCTAAAAAAATTTTGAAAACAATTTGTGGCATGACCCTCTTTTGTTTTTTTTTTAAACAAAATTTCCCCAGCGGAGTCGCGAAGCTGTCGCAACCCTTTTTTAGGAAGGTTTTAACACATTGGAAAGCTTTATAAAATCGTGGAGTCGCCACTAATCTTTTTTAAAAAAGTGTGATTAGATCACTTTCTGAGACAAGGGTATTTTGATAAAAACATTTTATTTATCAAAATTACATTTTGGTCCACAAAAATAAGATAAAACAGGTTCGGAGGTCAATTACGCATGGGGAAGGATTAACACCCCCACAACGCCCAAAAATTGGTACCTAATTGATTTCAAAAAGCATTTTTAAAACTGGAATTTGCAAGTTCACAAAATTTCAATTTATTTGTCCATAAAATGAATGTAAATCTATTTTAATGGCCTTATCGCCTGGGAAATGAACTCCAATCACCAGCAACACTCCTGGCGCTAATCCATCATTCCCATTTGATAAGACACCTCATTAATTAAGTTTTCACTTTTTAACACAATTTAACAAGAAAATTAAATATGTTAAAGTCTTTTAGAGTTTAGTGTTTAAGACCTAAAGAAATATCTACATTTATTTTAATTATTAAGTTAAATGTAATTAAGTATGATTTACTGAAAATAAAGAATGTTTTACAACATATATGTCTCTAATCTATGTTTTAAGTCTCTATTCCTAAAGTTTAACATACAAATATTTACATAAAAGACAGAAAGAAGTAATTAATTAATCAAATAAATAGCCAAGCAATTACTTAAAATTAAATAAAGAAAATGATTTTTATATTTATTTTAAATATAAAATCTGAATTATGGACTAATTTGAAAGAAAGTAAAATGTGAAGGTTAATTTGAAAACAATTTAAAATTAGGTGCCGAAATGAAATAAAAAAGGACAAAATTAAAACAATTGAGAACAAAGGAGCTGCGATAATAGAACCATAAAAGAAGGGCGCGGGTCGTAACCAGTTTTGGGTCGGGTCAAACGAGTTAGTATATATACTAAATATTATAACAGGTTTCATTTTATAATTTCTCCCCCAAATGGATCAAAACCGCCTCTATTGAAATCTCGAAAGACATTCATCGTGTTCTTCATGAATTGAAGATCACGGAGGTGGTTTGTCGAGCTGACCGGCATTCACCGGCACCGACCGCCGTTGCCGACAGCAAAATTCCTAGATTCTGATAAAATTTCCAAATTCTGATGACCTCGAAATTCGTTTTTCCATCGGATTTACATCAAAACCAAATCACAATAGCTTTTCAAACAAAAATAAAGGTAAAAACAACTCCTTCACTTTGTTTAAATTGAAGCATAAAGGAAAAAGATAGGAAAAATACTAGAACTTGCTTCTCTTTATTGCTTCTGAACGATGATTACAAATTGCTTGCTCCTTCAAATTACGAATGCTATTATGTAATTTCTATGTGTGATTTCTATTGAATCATTCCTGTTGTTACAATGATTTACAGTGCTATTTATAGTACAAGAGTTGCCTAAATCCTAAGCTTAAATCCCTGATTTCTTCCCCGCTGATTACTTAATTTTTGCCATGGCATCGATTTGGGGATTCTGTTCTTTTTCTTTGGTTCTGAATTGCTTTTTGCATATCCAATTGTAGCTTGATTCTCGCTAGGCCTTTGAATTAGGGATTATCCCTTCCCATTTTGGTTCTGATTTTTCCAGCTAGGGCTTTAAATTAGGGGTTTAATCCTTGTTGATTTTTGAACTGCTATGCCCCAATTTAGGGATTTAATCCTTTTGCTCCTTTGTTTACATGCTTCTGATGATTCGGGCAATGCCGGTGAGGAACAAACAGAGCGAGTGAAGCGTCAGAGAAGATGAAGTGATCGATCGGAGCTGAAATATCGTGAGTGTGGCTGCCACGCGTGAGTGGTGATCCGCTTGAACACCTGGAAATGATCTGGGTTATTGGATAGCATCTTGATCGGACGTCTATATTGAGTGCGGTGTTATACCATTCCTTAGTTGGTGCGATCTATGACGTTGGATCTACCCCTTGATCCAACGGTCCTGCTTCAGCTGCGTAAGATGATAAAGATGGCATTAGGGCATTTAGGGTTTAGTTTTGTTGGGCCGAACGGTCCTTGCTATGTATAACAATAATGGGCATGTTATTTAATTAATGGACTATATTTAGTGTTTTAAATCTAATGGATCTTTTTTATTTGAATGGGCTATCTATCTTATTATTTTTTTGGGTTTTGAAAACTTATTATATTAACTACTAACCATAACCTATGTTAATTATATCTAACATTATACTAATTATAACACACTAAGTATATATCACCTAAACAAATCTAATACTAACATTAATATTTACAACTTTAATACATCAACTATGTTACTATATACCATATGACACCTAACTATATTATCAATAACATTAATATTTACTATTAAACATATTAACCATATTATCAGTATAACACTACAACAATACTAAACAACTAAAACAAAGGTGAAAATCAAGTGACAACAATAGGCTAAGAATGCTTTTAATGACCATTGTGTGTTTCAGTGGGTCGAACAACATAAGTCACTCATGAGAGTGATGTGAGGCCACTTCAAAGAGACTACTAAGGCGTAGTTCTCTTAAACTCTTGCAGAAGCAGGACATGTTTGCGGCCATATGAACATACCCATGAGAATTAAAACCATGCCAAAGAGGTATTTATGCGGGGTGTATTATTGTTTACACAAATGATAGAAAAGTTCAAAGACATCTTGTTTACTGGTCAGCCAGTAAAGTAAATATACTAAGGATAACTAAGGAACTTTGAGACTTATTATTTATTGGTAAATTTTGAGTTTTAAGTAAGAAATATTATGATTTATATTTTACTTTGTGAGACCTTTAAAATGATGTATAATATGCTCAAATTGGTTGAATGATAAATGAGAAATTGATGCTCAAAGTAAGCTACGTGCAAATGTTGTTGAGAAAAAAATGGGTGCTTAAAACACTCTCATCCCACATTGGAAAAGTGTGAGGTATGAAAGGTGTTTATAAGCTAGAAACAACTTGTGGTTAGCAAATATATAAGCCAAATTTGCATGATGTGGCGACGTGAAATGTTTGGACCGGTGGAGCTTAATCGGCCTACCAAAATTTTAGGCCACATAAATATTTTTCTCTCAACAATTGTGTTTTGGTAATCCAAATCAAGACACTTCGTTTTTCAACAATTTAGTGTCCATTATGGACATTAATTTCCCTAAAACCTTTCATTTGCTTCCCTTTCGAATTCCTCTCCTTTGTTTCACTGTAAATAGGGAACAATTTTGTCATTTGAGACATCTCAATTCATTACATATCTTTTTTTCTTAAGTTTTGTTCAAGTGGTGATAGAAGAAGGCTTGGTTAAATTCGACTTGTTCATTGAAGTCGTGCAGCTTACAATGAACTCTTGTTGTTGTATCTTGGGAGATAGACGTCCAAGAATTCTCTAGCATCGGGGAGAGGACGAATATGTCTTAAGAAAACTGATTATACAAGCCTCAACATATGCTCTTAGTTAATCTCGGACTAGAAGTTTAGCGTAAAATTTATGTTTATTCTACAATTAATTTTCAATTATATATTTTTCGGTAAATTGTTGCTCTGAATAAATATTCAATTATATTTGTGTATTTTGCCTTATCTCTAATATCCATTGCTTACATTA